>CM057002.1:42828791-45281291 GCA_029891345.1 Dryococelus australis
TATCTGTTTCCATCAGTTATAATACTGTTCACTCATGCACTTGCTCCAATAGTCCAGGCTCCAGCCACGTCCTTCAAAACGTTGACACTAGCAGTCACCACCTTCCTTTTCCTACAGTTGACCACGCCGTTCGCTTGGAATCCTACCAGTCATCCATTCAGCCACTCCAACTAAAAAAAAACTCCCGGCCATGAGGCCAATACACACTTAAATACAGTCAGGGTGGCCATCTGGAATGTTCAAAAACTCTGAGTCGTGCTGAGAGCCTAGGTGAGTAATCCAGACCATTTTTTGATAGATGAGGAAAAACACTACAACCAGGGTCACACAGCACCGTGCCACAGAATATTATCTTGTCAGCCTCGCTTTGAAACTGATACGCCGCCACCGACCTGTCACTCGCACTGCGTTGCTATCTCATCTTCTGCCCTTCTCTCCGCTAGGGTACTGGGCACACCAAGGTCAGTGACGTGAACCAGTGACACCCCACCCTGCCCCCTCCTCAAGTCTGTTCGTCCTGAACAGACTCTGCAATTTCAGGACCATCATAGAGTGCCAGTCGGTCGATGTGGACAACCTTCAACTTCGCCCGATAGCCTTGGCGACAAATCTGAAAGACCACATCATTGATCTTCTTCAGAATCCTGTAGGGGCCTTCCCAACATTTCTGTAGCTTCGGGCAGTACTCTTTTTTCCTCCATGGGTTGTACAGCCACCCCATTTTTCATTCTTGAAATACCTCTCTCGATATTCACCTATCATACTGCATCTCCATCTTGTCGCTATTTATTCTGGGGTGCTGTCAAGCAAAACCATGAATGCCAACAAGTCTGGTATGTAATTTGCTGACATAATCAGGGGCTACAGCTTCCTCTTCTGTCGGTTGGCCAAACAGCAGGTCACTGGGGAGGCATAGCTCTCTTCCAAACAGCATCCTTAATGGTGTTACGCTTGTGGATTCGTGAACTGCTGAGCAGTAAGCAAGAAGAAACAATGACACCTTTGAATCCCAGTCCTTTTGATTGTCTGACACAAATATTGACAGGTACTGCTCAAGAGTGAGGTTAAGCCTCTCGACCATTTCATCCGACTGAGGGTGTAAGGCTGTAGTCCCAGTCTTTTTCATCCCCAGAATTCTTGTTACCTCCTGGAAGATCGCAGCTTCAAAGTTTCTTCTATGATCAGAATGGAGTTCTAGTGACACCCCAAACCTCGAAAAGACATTTTATGTGAGTTCCTCAGCCACAGTATGTGCTTCCTGGTTCAGGAGATGGAATGACCTCAGGCCACTTAGTAAAATAATCTTGAGCCACCAGTAGATACCCATTACCTCTCTCTGTGACAGGCAAAGGACCCAGAATGTCTACTGCCATCCTTTCGAATGGGGCTCCAACATTGTATTTCTGGAGGTGACCTTGTCCTCTGGTCCTTGGGCCCTTCCTCACGGTGCAGGTGTCGCACAGTTGGCACCACTTCTCAACATCCTCCCAACAGTGAAGCCAGTGGAATCTCAGATTAATTCTATCTTATTAACACCAAAATGCCCACCGGCTGCCTCATTATGCAGTTCTTTTAAGACTTCTGGAACCCGGCATTTTGGGAGGACCAACTGTAACTGTGTGTGTTTTCCATCATTACTTTCCCAGTTTCTGTAAAGTACACCATTCTTTAGTATGAGGGAATTCCACTGTGCCCTGTATGCTTTGACTGCCACGTTCAGACTAGATATCTCTTCCCATTTTGGCAGACAGCCCATCTTCTTTCCACTTCAATAATGGCTGCAAAGTGGGACCATTCAGCTGGTCTTTCCTAATACCCTCATCACTCCAGATAGGTGTCCCATCACAAGATAGAGAACCTTGAATTCTTGTCCTCCGTACCTTCAGTGATTAGCCACTCTTTACTTGCTGATGTTCCCAATGACGACAAGATGGCTCACATGGCCTCCTAGAAAGTGCATCTGCATTGTTGTGAAGGCATCCATATCTGTGCTGTATTTCAAAGTCATATTCTTGAAGATGCTGTATCCAGTGAGCTATTTTACCTTCAGGGTACTTAAAATTTAGTAGCCAGCGTAATAAAGTATGGTCGGTTCTTAAAATAAAATGTTTGCCATAAAGGTAGGGGTGGAAGTGTGAAATTGCCTTCACCATGGCCAGAAGCTCCCTGCATGTAACACAGTAATTTCTCTCAGGGTTATACAATACCTTACTGAAGTATTCTAGTGGTCTTACCTTCCCATTTTGAACCTGATATACACAGCTCCAATGCCTACATCACTAGTATCAGTGTCCAAAATGAATACAACCTCACTTTTCGGGAAACCCAGGGCTGGAGGAGATATTATTCAAATTTTTCTAGTTTTCTAAAAGCATCTTAACACTCAGTGGTCCAATAAAATCTCCTTTTCGCCTCAGTCAGTTCATGTAGTGGCTTGGCGATCGTAACGAACCCAGGTACAAATTGATGGTAGTAGGCACATGGTCCCAGAAAACTCCGCACTTCAGTTTTGTCAGTTTGCGTCTGCCAATTTCTTATTGCTTTGGTTTTCTCAGGGCCTGTTTCAATCCCACAGGCCGACACTACATGTCCCAAGAAAGTTACTTTCTTTTGAAACAGGTGACACTTTATAGGAACCAATTTCAAATTGGCTGCGGCCACTTTCTGGAATACAGTCTCTAATTGCGATAGGTGCTCTTCAAATGTCCTTTCTGCCACAAGTCATCTAGATACACTTGACAAACATCTAAAGGTAAAACTTTTTCCATCAGACATTTGAAAGTGGCAGGGGCGTTACATAGCCCGAAAGGCATAACTTTGAACTGCCAGATTCCCTTCACTTAGACACAAAATGCAGTCTTCTCTTGGTCCTCTGGGGGCATCTTGCACTGCCAGTAACCACTCTTCATGTTCAAAGTGGAAAACCATTGTGAACCTACTAGACTGTTTAATGTATCATCTATCCTTGGAAGCGGATAAGAGTCTTTCTTTGTCACATTATTAAGCTGGTGATAATCTACACAAAGCCTCAATGAGCCATCTTTCTTCTTAACAAGTATAATGGGTGACGACCAAGGGCTGACTGATAGTTCTATCACATCCAACTCCGTCATTTCCTTCAGAATTCCCTCAACTGCCTCATGTGACGCTACTGGCAGTCATCTTGGTGACTGCTTTATGGATCTGGCATCTCCTGTATCAATGTGATGGCAGGTCACATTAGTCCTTCCAAGGTCATTTGGTCCACACGAGAAGGCATCCTTATTTCTCTGCTGTAATTCAGAGACAGCCTTCTCTTGTCGCCAATTAAAATTTGCTTGTGTTCGTTCTAGCAGTTTATCCGATACATCTGGTAGAGGACATTCTATTTGTTCTACTCTAGAATCATCAGGAACATTTGGAAGTACCTGTGTTACCTGGTTGCAAACAACTATCACGGCCCCCTCCTCAAGATAAATGGCACTATCGGACATTCGTCCTCTATTTCAGCTATGTAAACATTGTGCTCTATGCTTATGACACCAAGCTTCAAGTTCACTTTGTTTTACCTTTAAATGGTGTGGTCTCACCTGTTACTGTAGTAAAATAGCATCGTTCCATGTTGTTGTCGGGCGATCACTGGCGGGAAGGACCGAGGATGTCTGGTCTTACTACTGTTGTGGTCGCCTCAGTGTCGACGACAATCTGGCAAGGATCATTATTCATGCTTCCCTCCACAAGTATTGCATCCCAATCCAGTTTTACCGACCATAAATCTAAGAACATTGGTGCCTTCCCTCCAAAAGTCACCGACCTTCGCCCCTTAAGATTGGTGTTTACAAATTATCCGAATGAGCTATATTCTCTCCTGCCTCTCGTTGCCTCTTATCCCGCTGCTGCTTCGCCTGCTGCTGCTGTTGTTGTAGGCAGTAGGTTATCAGGTAGCCCGGCTGTCCACATGACCAACACTCCGACCATTTAGGTGGAGGGTGGCGAGGCTCTGTAGAACGGTCCCTGGAAGCGATGTCTCTCATAAACACCTGCATCTCCTTCAGAGTCTTCTTGATGCTGTCTTCGTCATCATCCGTCAGTGTCACTGCTCGTACCGGACGTCGGGGTGTGGCTCCCTGTCTTGCCGATTCCACCACCAGTACTCAGGCCACGACATCTTGCATGTTGTGGGGTGCAGCCAGGTGTACTGCTTGTCGAACCTCTGTGTCGGTAATGGCATCAATGAAGATGCTGACTGCTATGATGTTGCATGCCTCCTTGTGGCACCCTTCCAGAGATAGATGGGAGAACTGCACAATGTCTTGCCATAGCTCCCGCAGTGGCTCCCCTGGTCACTGGGTGCAGCTTCACAGCTGTGCATGGTGCGCATGTCGCAGGTACTGGTCACCGAAACGAAGCTCCAAAGCCAATACCAGAGTGAGGTACTTCAGTCGATGTCGCTCTTGCAGAGATTGTAGTATGCTCAGTGCAAGGCCTCTCAGTACTGCAGCAAGGTAGTAAACCCGCTGTTTGGTTGTCCAGCCATTAAGGGCAGCGACTATTTCAAACTGGTGCTGGTACTTCCACCATTGATGTCTGGCAATCGTAAGGGGCGGCCGTAATTGAGACCCCCTTCCCCACTGCTGGCTGCATGACACCAATGCTGCTGGGCTGCTTGCAATCCTCCGAGGTCGCTGTATTGGTAATGACTTGTACTGATTCCTCACTTTTCTCATCTGCCGATGTGGTGGCTGTGGAACTTGGTTGCTGAAGAAATTCCTCCATCTGCTTCTCTTACTGCACTGATCTTCTGTTCCACTTCATTCTCGACGCTGTCCATCCTTTCAATGATATTGTCGATTCTGTTATTTACACTGTTCACTATTTCATTTACACTGTCCATCCTCGTATTCACTAACTTACTAATGCCTTCTATTTTCCTGTCCACATTCTCATTTACACTATTTACAGTTTCAATCACTCTCTCTTGAACACTACTAGTAATTTGGGTGTTTACACTTGGGCTTACACTAACCATCTGGCTACCTAGCCCCTCAATCAATGCTCGCAGTGCTTCCAGTTCTGCCAACATTTTTCTGTTTAACATTTACTCCTACGGTTGTATAAAACAGTCCTAACTATTTTCACGTACTGTCTAACTTTATTTACAAATGATTAATTAATGATTGCCTCCATTCCATTTCTGACACCAGTGTTACAAGCTGAGGAGTATGCCTGGAGGGCATATCTGAATCCGTAAGAGATGGAGGTCTTAATAACAAAAATAAATAAATAAAATAAACTTAAATTTGACCTGAAATTTGTTCACTCTGCTACTATGTACATCAATTCGCTGTCTCCACTTCTACTCTTTCTTTTTAACAATGAACACACTATTTAATGTTTATATCAACTTTAATTAATATCCTTCTTAATGTCTCTCTTGATTACAGTCAATTAACTCACACCCATTATTAACATGTGTTCAGTCTATCTGTTTCCATCAGTTATAATATCTTTCACTCATCCACTTGATCCAATAGTCCAGGCTCCAGTCACGTCCTTCAAAACGCTGACACTCGCAGTCGCCACATTCCTTTGCCCACAGCTGACCACGCCATTCGCTCGGAATCCTACCAGTCATCCATTCAGCCATTCCAACTAAGAAAAACTCCCGGCCATGAGGCCCATCACACTTAAATACAGTCAGGGTGGCCATCTGGAAGGTTCAAAAAACTCTTGAGTCATACTGAGAGCCTAGGTCAGTAATCCAGAGAAATCTTCGATAGACGAGGAAAAACACTGCAACCAGGATCACACAGCATCATGCCACAGAATATTATCTTGTCGGCCTCGCTTTGAAAGTGATACAATGCCATCAGCCTGTCGCTTACACTGCGCTGCTATCTCATCTTTTGTCTTTCTCTCTGCTTGGGCACCGGGCACACCAAGGTCCGCAAACTGAACCAATGACACGCCACAATATTAAAATAAGTAATCAAACAATAAAATTTTGTTTCAGTTATAAATTACAAATTATAAAATCATTATTTTTGCTGCAATAAGTACAGTATGAAATATGCTAAAATTAAAAACATGTATGCTACTGCTAGCAGTGCGAACCTTCCCGAGGGAGAGAAAGTGAGAAGGAGAGAAAAAGAGAGAGCGACAAGGACAAGCTCCACTCCGTCTATTCCAGTTTCTTACTCGGACGGACAAAAAACACCAAGTCACTAGGGCCTATGCACCGTAATTAGCACTGATATTTTTGACTGTAACAATTAAATGTGTTTCCTTCAGTGCTATCTAAAATTTTGAATTACATCAATAGGCAACTTGTAATCTACAAATAGCATACCAAGCAACATTTAATTTAGAAATAGCATACCAAAAAAACTACGTTAAAACAATATTTTAACTGTAAACTATTTCTTACTAGCCATTGGCAACACATTACTGCTCTCAATGTTTTAAATTTGTATTTAATGTAAAATAAATATTACAAGTTATAGAAGATACTAAGTTAAAGTTTCATTTATTCAAGAATACAATAATTTAAAGTTAATCACAGTGTTATATGCTTATGGTAAGAAAGTTATTGAAAAAAACAGGTTGACATGTTACGCCTAGGGTGATTTTAACTTATATTTATACACTTGCTTTTCTGTTGCAGCTATTGTATAGATGATAATTTTGAAATATTGTAAAGGATTAAATTAGACAAATATGGGAAAGAACAAAAAAATTAAATATACATAATAAAAAATAAAAAATAGGAGTTTTCCAATTTCCTTACCTGCCTGCAACCATTTGGATACTAACCAAGCTAAAAATTTATGAAATGTACCTGAAGTTGGATTCAAATTATCACAGACCTGGCCTTTTCAAAAAACCAACATAAAATCACATTGCAATTCATTACATAGTTCTGAACACAGGATACGCTTTGGAAACTGTTTGTGACAAAGAACTTTATACACAAATGACATTCATACTGAACACAATTATTTATGAACAACAAAATATACATTTTCCACTAGTGTCTCACCTTGTTATATTTTTTGGTTGCTTCTTGCTCTTAGAGCCTGGCAGCTCTGTAGCAGGATAAGAAAATGTTCCACTGCTGATGCACACAGCCTGTAACTTGTCAATTGGTCGAATGGGTGACCAGCAAATATCTTCCAGCAACAGCACACCCTACAAAATATCAGCATATTCATAAGTAATTGAACCGTTTCCAACATATCACAAGAGGTCAACAAGTTTTGATTCAAAAATAATAAAACTTTTAAAATGAGAAAATTTTAATCATTAGCTAATTAGAAAATGATTTTCCACTTTCTTTAAAAAATTTGTTATAAAGCAGTTTTATTTATTGTGCAATGAATATTTAAAAAAATTTATTTAGTCCTAAATTATTATTTTTTTGCTAGCAAAAAAATTAATATGAAATAAAAAATTAATTTTTACGTTAGTTTCAAAAGTATTACTAAAAATATCTTGTACACTAACTGTGCCCTTTTAACAATTTATTCAATGAAATAGCTGACTATAAGTTATTTGAAGAATTGAAAACATTTTACTTGTAAACCTGAGTACTACTTTACAAAGGGCATCAGATTTCAGAAGTACTTACTCATGCAATTGTCACTACCCTTAAAATTAACAGATAAGTAAACCATTAAGACCACATGCTACCAACATGCAATACAATTTCAATAGCATTCAAAAGTTAGTTACATGCATCACAAGCAGAAGCAGACCCCGACATGCTTGAGTAACATCACATGGAAACCACACGAGGTTCATTCTTCATTGCCAATTCACACTGACTGCACAATAAGCAAACTGCACTTTGCTTGCAACACACAGCATGGCAACTGGAACTAAATCACAACACTGTGTTAGCTCAGCATGCATACACCTTCTAACAAGACTTTATAAAAATTAATTAATCAAATTATTCAAACTTATTTCTTGCACAAGATCCAAAAATAAGTGGTTTAAGAATAAAATTAAATATCAACACCTACCAAAAGCGATAGAAGAATATATTTTTCATAGCACTCGTAACAAAGAACTCTCTACATTATTGATAAAGCTTTTCTCAAAATTAACTCTTGGTTTCAGTGGCAACTTTGAGAACCTTAAAAATATAAAATTAATAATTGTCCATTCATCAGAACACTAAATAAATTTTATTTTCAGCTGTAAGTCATTAATTACGATTTAAGTAATTTTTTGTTCCCCCCCTCCCCCTTGTAAAGTGTTTAGGCCATGTAAACAAGTGTGCACATCAGTTTTATTATACTAGCCACAAAATATAATTTTCCAATACGAAACATTGTGTAAATAGGTCTAAGACAACTTCAAAGATACTGCATACTTAATGGTGACAGGAAGTAACTAAAGTAGCTTTGCATCATTTAAAAGACATACCAGATTCTTGTCTGTCTTAGTAGTCAGGAATAAGAGACCAAGTTGGTAGGACGGGGGACTGTTTGGACAGTTATCTAATACACTGTGTACTGCAATGAGAAGACATAGTTCAGTTTGAGGACCGTGCATCAGAATGGTTGGTTGTTGCTAATGTCTGGTCCATGTATTCCTTACTAGGTGATAGTTAAGGAAACACAGTATTGGGGTACAACTGTTCACACTGGCTTTGCCCTGTGTCTGATTGATTTCAACTCATTTTGGCAGGGAAAACTTCCTTCATCAGGGAGGGGGTGAGTCTTGGAATCTCCTCAAGTTTGGTTGTGGATCGGGTTGCAGCCACGGGTGACCTTGGGCATCCAACACAGTACATGTTTGGGCAACGAGTAGTTAGTCATGACTGGTGATGTGGTGTTCTTATGGCATTAGTTCCTGGGTAGTTCCATTAGTTCATAAAATACAGCATTCATGCCCTGCAGGGAGACAACATGTGAGAAGCAGTAGGACTTTGATGAGTGTCACACCACCTATCAAGAAAAACACCCCAAGGATCTCTGGATGGTCCCACCAATCTTCAGGAAATAACCTATGAGAACCTTGATCTAGTATGCAATTGGAAGAAATCAACCAAGACCCTGGTTAACCTTGCGTCAACAGCCAGGCCCACCTTAACCTCCACACCTATGTACTAGTCCCATTGGTAAATCCACAAACTCATGCTGGTCACACCCACAGAAGGGATATGACATACACTTCAACAAGCCAATTGTGATACATCTGGCTGTTCGAAAGACTCCCATGAACCCAACCCTCTGCAGGCTACACTGACACTGCACCATGATGGACGTTATTAGAACGACGTTATTAGAGACAGGGCAAGTTGCTGAAAGAAATGGAAATGGGGAAGAATCAGCCATGGCTTGTATGAAGGAACCATCCCCGCATTTGCCCGGAGAGTAATTTTGGAAAACCAAAGTCAGGTTGGCTGTGCTGGGAAGTGATCAGCCTTTTCCAATTCTTCATCACATTTTGTCATTCTTATAGTTAAACGATTGTTTTTAGAATCATGTTAACACAGAAAAGTGGTTCTATTACAGATCAAGTAATCTGTATGCCTATCACAAAATAACAAATAAAATATGCAACAAAATAAATAATGTGAATATATATTTTTAAGTAATACAGCAACCTAATGCTAATATATTGTAGCTAAAAATGTAATTCTTTTCATATTTCATTCAATTTCTTTTTACAATAAAAACATTTTTACATCTACATTGTTTTTTCTGTAAAAAAAATTAATGTGACTATATCACTAACATAGTTATCAGTGGCCTTTAATCCATAGATGCAAGGTAAGCAATTCTCACCCTACACATATTGGAAATGTTTTCACCTTAACTTTAAACACATTTATTTCTGAGTTTCCGATTCGAGAAACAATTTTTTGTAATTCCGGTACTGTACACGCATAGTGCTGCTATCTAGTATTTATTTCTACAAACGGGAGTGACCAGTGATGAATCGAACTTGCCCGAGGTGTGGCGTGTTGTTGCTTGCGTTCCTTTGGCAGGGTAAGCAGTCGTTCTGTTTGTGTCATCCAGACCTACATTTTTCCTTGGAAAATGGATGAAAGTGTTTGGAAAAATGGGAGTTTTCTTATAATTAGTAACATGCCCTCTAAATAATATTCAGTTTAATTATTATTAAATTCATTTCTTTCCATTTTTATAACTAATGTTAGGTTTTATAAAACGGTAAATACATGTGGAGGGTAAGCAAAGTTGGAACTTGCGTTTGTTAGTAGAAATTGTTTACCGTGTAAAAAAAATCACTACACGCCACTGATATATGTGTGTGTGTGTGGTGTGTGCACGTGCGCGCGCGTGCGTGCGTGTGCGTGTGCGTGCGCGCGTGTGTGTGCACGTGCGCGCGCGTGCGTGCGTGCATATGTGCGTGTGTGTATATATATATATAATAACAGCTAAATTAATACAATAAATGCTAGGCCAAGCCAAAAAGTTCTGTTTTTTGCAAACAGTGTCCAGGGAATAACTTCTACGAGAAGCTTGAGCTAAATATTTCATGTTTCTTGATGCTTCGTAATCTTTTAAGATTTTCATGAAATCAAACACACCTGTTGTGGAGAAGTCAGCTTACACTAACAAGTATAATACTTGTGTCCTATGAAGGTCATGAAATATTTACATGTGAATACACAAAAGAGGAATAACTAAGTCAACAGCTTCATGCACATTATAATAAACAAATTTCTTTATAGACTGAAACTTAACCCCATTTTTATGCCAACGTTATCATCTTCTTTTCCCATTCCAACATTTAAGTTGAACAAAATCTTTGCTGTCTATATTTTCTTATATTCTGAAATGATTTTGTCACTGTATGGACAGAAAAAGTGTCTACTGTAAAAAACTCAACTACAATAACTTCCAATTATTTAACTACTCACACCAATATAAAATAAATAATCATAGGTGTAAGAACATGAAAACACTGACCACACAATTGCTAACTTTCTTAAAAGTTATGTTTTCTGGTAAAATAACATAACCTGACAATTTTTTTTACAGTGCAAATAATAAGACTCAGTTAGTAAAAGTCCCCTGCAAATAAGTAAATTTACTAAATTTGTTTCATTATCCAAATTTGGGCCTACAATTTTTATACTAATTTGTTTAGTAAATTATCACTTTTACACAAATTATACCAACTACCAATTAAGAAATATTTCTTTACATTGGTACTTAAATGTTGTACTGACACGTGCAGAATTTCTCGGTTCTTTCGAATTAAGGGGTAACTACGCTGATTGCCCTCCTTGTCCTGCCAGAGGAGAGAGGAATCATCAAACCCCAGGGTGAGGCATATTGAAATAAGCTCCCATCCAGGGAGTTTCACTACCCTCACAACCAGGAGTGTCAATAGGTGAGATGCCAGCGGTCCCAAGAGGGTGAATGAATTAACTCAATGATTAATCGAGGGTGATTGTGGGGAAGATTTATCTGGCCGCAGCGGCCCGGTCGGCCAACGTGCGGGGAGAAAATTAGCCAGGGTTTTGCCGCGTGGCCTAAGGGTGACCTTCAGAGGGAGTCGAAACCTAATCAACTTTCCTGAGGCTAATCTTAATGTACATTCATTAAGCAAGGCTTCCACTGTCAGGTGTCGAACCCAAATCCATCTGTCCCAAGCTAATCGTACAATGCTCGAAGGAGCTGGGGTGACTTGAACAGGAGCTGCCGGGGTTCGTGGTATATCAACGGATACTACGGTCTCAGTGGGTTCCAGAGCTACGTCTTCCTGCTCAATGTCTTCAGGCAGGCACCAACCTAACAAATGATTAATGGGGCCCGTTTGTGTCGCTGGTACTATTATATCATAGCAAACAGGTAATTCTACTGGCTCTACAGGTAACAGTTCAAAAGAGTTTGAAATGGCTAGCAGATTATTAAGGGCGAGTGATCTATTTAAGGCGCGTCTCTCATGTCGCCTCTGGCGGCTCCCAAATCTACCATGGTTGTTAGCCATTGAACTCAATAACTGACACGGAAAGCTATTCTACAATCACTGTAGGCGACACACAACAAGTACGAGTTACGTTAAGATTTACTACGTGAAACAAAAGCAATAATGTTGAGGACATCACCCGATTAAATTAATACAAAGAGAAAAAAAAATTACTAAATACAATAATAATGTTCTCGACAGGCAAAGGCAAGCCTGGAATTTAAAAAAATATGAAATAGCAAACTGCAAAATAAACTAAGTACGCAATTCACAGCGTATTACTAAGTTAAGATGAAGTCTCCAGGGGAATTTTAATCGCGTACCGACCTGTTACTGCGGGAGTCAAAGGAAGTTGACTTCAGGTGAGGATAGTGGGTAGAGGTAGTAGGATTTTCCGTCTGTTGAGTAGTGACTGGTGTGAACGAGTCTTACCCAAGCAGCAGGAGCTGGAGTGTTGGCAGCCTTCCCAAGTTGCCGGCTGGAGTGGCTGGAGTTCGAGCCTTGGTGCAGGCTCTGGATAGAGAGGAGAGTCTTCTCAGACTGGGTTGGGCCCGCAATCCAATTCTGCCGGCAAGCCCGACATCTCTTGCTGGACCACGGTGGTGGACATTTATTTATACTTCAATTCTGCCAATCAACAGTTCTCTGGGGTGCAGGGGGTAGCGTAGCCTTCCAACGCAGGGGTTGGTTTATCATAGCACTGGAGCATCTAACATTTCTGATCTCCCTGCTTGGAGGCAACGACAAACAAAAACACCTTGTCCTGTGATGTCTCAAGGCCACGGGGGTGCTGCCATCTCGGGGGTTGATTGAAACTTCTTCCACACTAACATGAAGGGGATGGGGATATTCAAAATTAAATATTCTATTAGTCTGGGTGGCGCTTGTATGTAAGGAATCAGGCGAGCGGTGTTTATTGTAATTTCTTAACTTCATTACAATTACGTATTTGGCTGTCCAGGTTAGTGGAATCTCCGTGCTTGATACATTTGTCTCATTCGCCACTGTTATGACTTGTCCCAAGTGAAGGGTCACTCATAGATGGGATGAAGTCGCCCGTAGAGTGCGCAGCATGCTGACATGCGTCAATCGGCCACCCCTTGAAGCTATGAATACCCATCTTCGATCCACAAGAGCTTCAAGTCTCGACGGTGGTTGCCGCAATCATTTACTGTACTGTTGGCTTCTAGGTGAGTGCCTGCTCTGTGCTCATGCTGCCTTGACTGAAGTGTGGCCGGCCTGTCTCTAGGTCACACACCATCTGGCGTTTATCTGTGGGTTGAACGGCCTTTTCCTTCTCCCTCGTTCTCCTCCTCTCTCTTGGTTGCATGGCGAACAGGGTCTGGCTCACTGTGTCATCTGCTTCGCAGCGCTGTGTAGACATCCCGACTCATTTCTTCACTCATCTCTCTTACCAAGGGAGGAAGAATTTGGATAGGAAAAGTTTGCAGGAACAAGTCGTTTCTTTATTGAACCTCGGCCTTCCTATTTCGAGAGCAGTTTACATATCGGAAAAGAAATTTTAAAATTCTATAAACATTTGGGTAGTACAAACGCAGTTTGCAGAAAATATTCTTACGTTAATATTTTAATTATTTCTGCTCTTGAGAAATAAAAGTTTGAAAATTAGCGGATGCAAAGAAGAGGTGTCAATCCTACTCGCATAAGATTGCTAGCTGGGGATCAGTATACTGTGACCCCTGCGGGTTGAATTTAACTGACTTATCATTTGAGTCAGTGGGGTTACGCACAGTAACCTGGTTACTTACGGGGACAAAAGCAAGCTTTTATAAAAGAATTCATATACATCTTACAAGTAATTCGGATGATGCCTCTACGCAATACAGACAGTAGTGCATAGCAGACATACATAACACTGGCACTCAAATAGATTGGTCGTACAGTTTGTACGGCAGCTTGAAGTACGTACCATTTGTACGTGAAAGAAAATAAACATGTACACAATGCTAGAACATTCTTAATGTTACGGTAAGAATGGACTAAGGTACTAGGATATGTGGTACATTCGCTAAGCATTTTATTATCTTCCATGGTTCCCTTTATATAGTGGGAGATTATTTATAATTTGTGACCCTGGTTATGTACATGGGGTTAACTTGTCATTCTGCTGGTGGCAGGGGTTTATGTACCAGGTAAACTCGTGCCTCCTTTCGTGGTTACATAAGTGGAGCTCATGCTACGTGAACGTGGTTGCGTAATGTCGTGGGCGTCTGGCCTCAGTTACAGCAACATGAAGGGTTTCACTTGGCATGAAAGTTTCGTGCACATACAATTTTTTAGGGTTAGTTAGTACACATTATTACAATGGTCTCCTTCTCATGGGAAGTTAGGTGGTGGTTACGATCCACATTCTAATTACTCTAGTGTACACGTGCGGGAGGTTTTCCCTGTCTTAACCTACAAAATTTACAATAATTTTCACTTTCCTTTATTGGAGGTTACAAGCGGGATCCTTACGTAGCTAACACAAGAGAACTGTACATGGATTGGAGGTTTTTCGTTACCTTTAAATTCATAAATGCTAAGCGTTACATTTTCCCTATCCTCCTACTGAGGTTACGTTCGGGTACACTGACAAATACAGAATTTCAACTTTACTACAACTTAGGTCTAGGGGGTATGTGTTACAGCGTGAGTTGCATTATTTACAACATGGGGAATTCCTGCATGGTTAAGGTTAGCTCACCTTCGTGAGTCACTTCGTTGCTGGGGGACGAGATTTCTATTCTCTTGAGTTGTAGCATGCAGGATTATCCTACTCAACTGAGTAGATAGGATACTCTAGCCGTACTGATGGCAGGGCGGGTATGCATACAAGGGGTAGATTGCACATCTCGGGGTACACAACACTGGCTCACAAGGTTAACTCCTAACTTAACACAATGGAATATTACACTCAAAACACACTTTCTCACACTTAACTGTTTTTTTTCTTTTATAAAAATACATAGAACAATATTCAAAACCTACGCAGCTACAGTGATTATTATTATATAATAGGTGTCAGTCTGTCTCCTAGGTTCTTGTTACGTTATTACGGGGTTTCACCTTCAGTGACATCATTCACTCAACATCTTGCGTAACAAGAAAATGCAAATTACACATGGTAATTACATGGGGGAACGTGTCTTACACTTACTGGCAACATTTTTTAATTCTAAAATGTTAAGAAGGTTGTGAATTGGCTGGGTGATAGGTTATGGCGTGCTCACATCAAGCTCTTGCCTCATGCTCTTATGCAAAATACAAGTGTTAATTACTCAAGGTTGCCCAGTCACATTGCAAGGAGTGGTGAGGGTTTCGTTGAGGTTATGTTCACGGGTCTGCTGATTGGCTTCGGTTATGCGCTCACACTTCCTAACAGTGCTCATGGGTTCTAGTGACGTTACCTTAAACGTGTCGTACTATAATTCAATTTGAAAGTAAAGTTTACATTTTTAATAAATGCTGATGTTACATGAGCACTTAGTGGGATCTTCAGGGAACATCAATTTTCCAGTTTGTGTACGGGTTTGAAGCTACTTTAAAGTTTCCTCTTGCAAACAAAACTTTCTCATTTGGCAAGTTAGTGATCAAATAAATTTTGATAAAATTCACTTGGATTAGGTCTATTTTACGTGTGTCCTGTTTAATGAGGTCAGTTACGTTACTTGGGACACTTTTATCTGTGGGGCCTCGGTTCCTCTCAAAGTACTTTGAATTTTTAGAATTCGCAACCTTTGAATAACAAGTAAAGTTTCAAAAAACACAATTACGATGAACTCTTAGGTGATGATGTGGACTCTGTTCGTCGCACTTTCGGGTCCTATCAGGCTAGGATTTTCCTAGAGACATAACACATTGCCTTCCCTACTAAGCTAGCTTCAGGATTGGACTTTCTAACGCTATCACTCCCTACTAAAGTTAACGCATGGGGGTTATGACAGGGAGCGGGCGCTAGTCTATACTGGCTTCAGCCTGGTACTCAGTTGATGAGGTGGAAGCAAGTGGCGAGCATTGATGCTTGACATGGCAGCGCGTCATGGGCCGCCCTCTCTTATGTGGTGCTGTAGCAGGTTAGTGGAATACAGTACGAGCCCGCCAAGGCGCCTCATTGTGGCGGCCTGGCATGTGGCACGTGCGCCTGGCACACAGAGGGACCAGTCATGACGTGGGCCTGGTGGTTGTCGGCAGCATGGGGTCAGCGTCCTGGATGCTAACACCATCAGCTGTGGTTGCACTGCTGGGCACTTCTGCTTCTCGGATTGGCATCTTGCTGGTCGCGTCATCTGCTTTGCCGCATGCCCTTGAGACTGGGGCTCCTCGTAACTTCGCGGCCACGGCGTGGGTGATTAGAACTCGGTACTCACTCGCGGTAGGCTCTCCTGACGATGAAGGAATTACACTTATGGCCATAGTGTTCACGGGCGACCAACAACTTGCGTTTACTAGCGTCACGGTCAATATGGTATCTCTCTCCCTCTCTCCAGCCTGTACTGATAAGCTGCTGGTGTTGGTCGCCAAGTTGACCAGGGGGTCCCCAGGTTAAATCGAGGACTGTGTCAGACTTTCATCCGTGGCTCGCCCACTTTCACCATTCTTGTTCGGGAAGAGATAGGATGGGTATGCTAGCAGGGGTTGCATCCTAAGGTCCCTATCCTAGAGGGGCTCTACCATTTCAGGGGGAGGCATGGCTGGAACCAAGCCTGGTGGGAGCGGATACACTGCCTCGTCCAGGACGTCGTTCGGCAAGGGCGCTTCTTTAGCCATAGAAAAGAAGGCAGTGGAGACTTGTGCCACGAGTGCTGGCAATGTCTTGTTAGGGTCCTGGTACTTTACAGCCAGGGGCGGGACAAGAAGGGAGGGGTCTGGCAAGAAGGGAGGTAGGGGGTTTATGCAGCCTCAATGCAATACTCATCATGGAAGGAGAAGAGGCTATCCCTTTGTGTCTCAAGCTATCGGGTCGGCTCTCGAAGTGGAGGTGATCTGCTGGGTCGCGCCAAGATGGCGCTAGTAGGGTATGATGTGGTGGTCGCCGGGGTCTGAACTGGGGACTATCTTTCGAGTCGCGTGAACAATGGGGTCTTGTAGAGGGGCTCCAACCCTGGTGGGGAATTTAATACTTTATCCCAATAATCTAAATTATCCCGGAGGGCTGACAACATGGTCAGGTGTGCCAGGGGTGAGGGGTTGGTATAACGACGTTGTCAAGCTCCCTGATCCATCGGGCCTGGGTGGGAGTTTTCACTCTTGTTGTGGGGTTGACTCTTAGATATTGTAAATGAACCAGGGCAGGGGAGGGGTAGTCTGAATTATTTTGCCTTCCCAATTGACTACTATCTCCGTTTGACCACCTAGTGTGGTTCGGAGTTGCCCACAGTCGAGTACACATTTGTGTTCCCACAAACAGAGCCATCCTAATACGATGGAATCTCCCTGGTGAGGGGCCACTAAAAAGGGGACTCTAAAGTTACGGTTGTGTACCCACAGATCAAGGGTAATTTCCCCCGACAAGCCCAGGCGGGCCTTGTCTTGGGGCATTGTGGCCCTTAAGTTGGTGGGGGTCACGCGGGCTCTTTGACGCCGTGTGACGAGTTCATCCCTGATGAAATTGCGGTCAATGTCTGTGTCCAATATAGCCACAACTGTAGTATCCTTCAAGCTGCACCTTTAACCGAGGCTCGTCCGAGGAGGCTGCTGCTTCATTTGGCCGGGTTGGTGCGTGAGAGGGGCGGGGGCATGATAAGGTGCTGGGTGCCTAGATGTTTACCTTCCTTTTTTCCCTCTCCCGCCGGGCTTGGAAAGCTCCACATAGGAGTGCCGACCTTGACAGTTCCGGCAAGAGGAGGGAAAGATGAGGGGAGGTTGAGGCGGGGCGCTGCATTCAGCTGCCGGAGGGGAGGAGAGGTTCTCCATTCCGGAGCTGGCCGGGCCGTACATTCCCTGCAGTAATGCTCAGGCCGTGGCCTCTGTGGTCCTGAGTTTGACGTAGTGTGCACGTAAATGGAGCGTAGGGTAAGTGGCCTCTCATTTGGCATATTTTGCAGGGTTCCCGCGTGGTTTTCCCCATGATTCGAACCACGTGTTTCCCGTGGTTGCTGCCTCCAGACAATCTGTGTTATAATGCAGCCCCGGGCAGTACCAACAACGGGGTAGGCGGGCAGTGGGGCATGGCAAGGTCACCGTTGCATACTGCAAGCAGTCGAAGGAAGGGGGCCGGACCGTTAGTCCTGACGTGTGCCAGCTGTTCCCAGCTGGGGGAAAGGAACTCATTCATTTCGAACTCCCTTGCCCGGTCTGCCAGTTCTTCAACCATCTGTGGTCGGGGTACAACTAACAACTTGCGATAGATGGGGAGGAGGGTGCAGGTAATGCACCTGACTCTCTGACCTTCATTCTGTCCTGGAAACACATGTTTATGTAGGCGCTCCTTCCACCTAATAAACAGTTCTACCTCCTCGTCGTACTTTTGCACGCAGGAGTGTACGTCGGTGATGAGATCACTTAAGATTTCATAACAAGAAAAGTGTGAGGTGAGCAGGCCTTTAAATTGCGGCCAACCTTCCACGAATTCCCTGTATTTTTCCCACCATTTCCTGGCGGGTCTGGTGTTCACCCAATGTTTACGGGTACGAGGTGTTCCCTCAGTTCTCTCTCACATTGATTTAGAAATTTAGCGGGGTCGGCATACGGCTTCCCATTAAATTTTGGCAGTTCTAAGTCGTAGGGCAGCGCTGAAATCACCACGCTATGCCTATGGGTTTGGATTAGTGGGCCGGTAATTCTGCTCCCTTCGGCAGACTTCGCATTGGTACACCTGTCCGGGATGCTTGATATGCTCATCCGGCTAACTGATACAGCGGTGGTGGAAATCGCGATGACACAAAATACAACGAACTTTATGTCGACACTGGCCCTCACACTCGGGCCATTAGCACACCTGGGGTTCGTCTAACCGACATTCCTCACAACGATATTCTAATCCGTCAGTAAACCATGGTACATTCTCCCATCCAACGCACGTATAATGATAATCTCAGTGACAGTAAGTGCACCATATTATATTCATGCCTGTGTGGGAACTGAGCAGAGGGGCGTTGCTACTTCCAGAAATATTGCTTCTGCTAGGGTGCTGTGAGTGTTGGGCTATCTTCCTTCAGAGTAAGTCATGATGCTGACTTAACTTTGTGCGAAACGGGGTGTTTACTACAACTCCCCGAAGTCGTAGATTGGCTCCTCTACAAGAAGTTGATTGGGGCGGGGGGGGGGAGGTGGGTTGGCTGACGTGGTCCTCGCCCTCAAGGCTGAGCTACTTAGGATGAATGGTCCCACATTGGGCACCAATTGACAACAATATGTCTAACTTCTTGGTTCTTTCGAATTAAGGGGCGACTACACTGATTGCCCTCTTTGTCCCGGTTGAGGAGAGGGGAATCAAACCCCAGGGTGAGGCGTATTGAAATAAACTCCTGTCTGGGGAGTTTTACTACCCTCACAACCAGGGCTGTCAATAGGTTGGACGCCAGTGGTCCCAAGGGGGTGAATGAATTAACCCAATGATTAATCGAGGGTGATTGTGGGGATGATTGATGTAGCTGGGATGATGGGATTTATCTGCAGATACCTCATCAGCCGGCGTGTGGGGACAAAATTAGCCGGGGTTTTGCATAGTCTAGGGGTGACCTTCAGAGGGAGTCGTACCCTAATAAATTTCCATGAGACTAATCTTATTGTACATTTTTTAGGCAGGGCTTCCACTGTTGGGTATCAAACCCAAATCCATCTGTCCGAAGCTAGTCATACAATGCTCAAAAGAGCTGGGGTGACTTGAACACGAGCTGCCGGGGTTTGCGGTATATCAACAGATACTATGGTCTCGGTGGGTTCTGGAGCTACGTCTGCCTGCTTGATGTCTTCATGTGGACACCAACCAAATAAATAATCAAGGAGGCCCTCTTGTGTCACTGGTACTACTATATCATAGCAAACAGGTAATTCTACTGGCTCTACAGGTATCAGTTCAACAGAGTTTGAAATGGCTAGCAGATTATTAAGGGCGAGTGATCTATATAAAGAGTGTCTCTCACGTTGCCTCTGGTGGATCTCAAATCAACCGTGGTTGTTATGTATTGAACTCAATAACTGACAAGGAAAGCATTTCTACAATCACTGTAGGTGACACACAAAAAGTACGAGCTACGTACGATTTATTACGTGAAACAAAAGCAATAATGTTGAGAATGTCACCCTATTATATTAATACAATGAGACAAATAATAATAAATACTAAACCGAATAATAAAGTTCTCGACAGGCAAAGGCAAGCCTGGAATAAAAAAGAAATAGCAAAATGCAAAAAAAAAAACTAAGTACACAACTCACAGCGTATGACGAAGTTAAGGGGAAATCTCTAGGGGAACGTTAATTGTGCACCGACTTAAGGTGAGGGTAGTGGTTACAGGTGGTAGGATTTTCCGTCTGGTGAGTAGTGACTGGTGTGGATGAGCCTTACCCAAGCAGCGGGAGCTGGAGTGCTGGCGGCCTTCCCAAGCTGCCGGCTGGAGTGGATGGAGTTCGAGCCTTGGCACAGGCTCTGGATAGAGAGGAGAGTCTTCTCAGATTGGGTTGGGCTCGCGATCCCGACATCTCTTGCTGGACCATGGTGGTGGACATTTATTTATACTTCATTCTGCCGATCAGCAGACCTCAAGGGTGCGGGGGGATAGCGTAGCCTTCCAATGCAGGGGTTGGTTTATCATAGCGCAGGAGTGTCGAACATTTCTTATCTCCCCGCTTGGAGGCAATGACGAATAAAAACACCTCGTCCTGAGGCTGGCTGGTCATGACGTCACAAGGCCACGGGGGTGCTGCCATCTTGGGGGTTGATTGGAACTTCTTCCACGCTAACATGAAGGGGATGTGGATATTCAAAATTAAATATTCTATTCATCAGGGTGGTGTTTGCATGTAGGGAACCGGGCAGACGGCGTTTATTGTAATTACTTAACTTCATTACATTTACATATTCAGTTATCCAGGCTAGTGGAATCTCCGTGCTCGATACGTTTGTCTCGTTCGCCACTGTTATGACTTGTCCCGAGTGAAGGGTCACTCGTAGATGGGACGAAGTCGCTCATAGAGAGTACAGCATGCTGGTATGCATCAGAAATCTAAAAAATAAAGTTTATTTGAAAGGCTGGTACAAAGCACATTTTAATTTCTGTTATAAGTTTTCTTACAAATACTACGAAAATTCGGACACCCAAATATGTCATAAAACTGAACAAATTAACAAATGTATGAAAACTAAAGTTCACTTAAAGTATAAAGGTGTACTGAAACATGAATTAGCTTGGTGAAAGGATAAGTTAGCAGAAATGTTGCTGGCAGTAACTACGTTTTCAACTTACTACATATACATCACCAACCTACCTCATTTCAGGGTTGGAAAAAAGTGAGCCATCTTAAATATTTTAATTGGGTTTGTAAAAAAAAATAAAGGGCAACATTCTAGTAAGTCTAACAAAGCAACTGTCTGGATTGCCTATGACAAATGATTTCTAGCTAATTGCTCTCTACATCATACTACAGATGTCTGCTAGTCTTACTAGTTGCTAACTATCAGCAATAAATTCCAAATGAGCATGAGTGACAAACTTACACTGCTTGATGTTTATAACTATGCCACTCTGCCACAGTTAACTTCTTCACTGAATCGTTGCAGATACATTCTCAGTGGGTAGACTCCATTTCTCTATGTAAACTTGCACTTCAAGTGTACAGCATCACAACAGATGGGCACTGTTCGCAAGACAGCCAATTGTGTCCCCTAGTGCATGTCAGTTCCATAAAATGTGCATATTCATTTTCCTACAATATTTCCAGCACATTAGAATTCTGCTAATTCTTACACTAATTTGTATAAAAAAAAAAAAGAAAACCTCTCAGTGTTCGCAAATTTTTACGTAACACTTAACATTGACTTAAGACATGGAACTAATATCCCTTCATCATTAACAACATTACTGGGTGCATGCCAATCAGCGTGCCAGTTAAAATATATGTAGGTAGGCACAGTGACATTTTCAAAGGCTGATTTCAAAAGTGCACAATAACCATGAGCGGCCTCTGTACTTTTACTGTGCTTTACGTTAAAGGGTTGTGGTCAAAAATATATATTTCCCCAGCAACATGCAATGTGAAGCATGCCTAATTTAATTACATGTACTGCATGTCAGATATATTTTTGTGATTGTTAAATTATAACAAACTTTCCTTACTATTAAAAGCTGTGAAAGTATTTCAGAGTTTACATGCTGTGTAACACCTTTTATATGACACACAGCAATTCACACAAATTTTTTACCGTAGTAAACATTTTCCCTAGCTTATTTGTATTTAGCAATATAGGACAATTTTCCTGAATTTCTATGCAACTTTATCCACAGAGCACTTTAAATGTCTGGCCAAACACATCAGGGCCAGTTTCAAACTAGATGCCAAACTGTTCAGGGCTACAACTGGACCACACGTGGCATTTCTAGGGTAGTCTGCACATACGCGCTGATGCAGAAAGTGGTGCTTGTATTTCACATCGAACGTACATAAAATCCTTTAGAAAATTATTACAAAAATGCAATTTTTATAAGCACAAAAAATTAAGGTAAAAAAAATCAAATAAACTTTGGAAACTGCAATGACTGGAGACTTACCAAATGCCATAAAAACCATGTTTCATTACAAGCATATTAGAACACATACACTTTAACTATATAGTAATTTGACACAAAATTAAAAATTGTTAGTTTTAAAGTATGACAAATTCTGGGGGGTAATGAAACCTAACTCCAAAAATGTAGCATCCTACCACTATGAAATGTGCTTACGCACTGATCATGTACAGGGCTGGGTCTGGAAAAAATGAACAAAATTACATACTTTTGTTAATCCTGGATAAACCAACCCGACACAGTTCTTAAACGTGGCTGTAGGGCTTCCCTGGAAAGTTTGGGGGCCTGGAGCAAAGAAATTTTTTGGATTTGGATTTTGGGGGCTCAGGGAAAAGCTATTTTTGGGAGCCCTTATTTAATGCGACACTTAGTAGCTCAAATAATACTTACAATTTTTATTCTAAGTTACCAGCAAAAAACATACTTCGAAATAGGGTTGTAATTTGCTGTCAAACTAATATTTATGTTCTGTAAGAAAAATTGTATCCTCTTCACATTAAACTATCACAAAGTGTGTTCTTAGTTGTACACATCAATTTAAGGGTGGGTTTTAAATAGTGAAACGAGAATGGAAGTAAATTATTATTGGGAAAAACTTTCTTAGCCTACACGCTTGGAAGAGCCCTTTGCGGTCAAAAGTGGGAAAATTATTCCATTTGCCTTACCCTGTGGATGGCCCTGTTGCATGTGTAAGCAGGCACATTCAACTATGTTGAGTGTATATAATATGTTGGAGTAGAGCACTGTTTTGTTTCCCAGACAGTACCCAGCCTCGATCCCATCCAGGCGTAGCCTCAACTGGCCCTGAAAAGTATGACCAGAACTTTACGCTGACACCGGCTAACAGCCAGTGGCGCTAGAGCCCATGACGGCGCTCACGTGTCACGTGTCCCGCACGTGCACGAAGAGGCCAATAATTTTGAACTTTCCTATAAATGTTAATTTCAGGGTAAAATGCGTTATACTGTCTTTACGGTGTTTAATATGTCTTAAAATGTTTTAAAGTGTTTGTATTAATTTTAATTGTTTGGTTATGAATATTCAAAGTGCCTGCAACACCGAGATTAAGAACACTTAATATTCTGGCATGAACGCCATCACAAAGAGACATTCAAATAATACTAAAATTCATAAGAAAATTATAGAAATGTAAAACAATAGCTAATTTAATTTGTGTGATTTTATTTTCAACATAAAATATTTCACTCGGTGTGCATAGCGCTTCCGCTTATGTGAATCCCGTAGGCGGCCATGATAGGTCCATGCGATGCTTGTATCTGGACAATCTGTCGAGGAGAGCTGATGAAGTAAGACACTGTCACGTACGCACTACAACGTTTGTTCACTGATTTAGGCTTCCATAGTCAATGTAGTTTACTGGTTAATCTTTACTTGCATATGTTTCTGCCATTCAATTTCCCCAGCATTATGCTTCCGCTTTACTAATTCTTATGCCCTTGTGGCATTTTTAACTTAATCGGGGAGAAGGAGGAGAAATATGCCGGAGAGGTCACGTGACCTGCACACTTTGAATCAGACGTCATCTGCCTATGTTTATGGCATTTCAGTGTAACTTCTGCATAATTGCTACACGCAATTTTAAGAGCTTTATTTTTATGTATGTATTTAAGGGTAATTTTCGTGTTTGGATATTTTACGGCAACATCACGTATAACCACGTGGCCGACTGAAGCCAAGCCATTGTATACGCCATCATTGCCTTTTAAGAGCTTATTTGTATAACATCGTCTGTGCAATCATTTATTCAGGGTTCAATGCATTTTTCATATAAATTGATGTTCTTGACCATACGGTCACAGTAATGTTTGATTTTACCGCTATCAGGCATGTTACAAGCATGTAATGACTCTAATCGTAAAGAGAATCACTTGCTCAACACGAATAAGATTTTATCTGAATTTAGTTTGCAGTTTCCACACAGAAATATTGCAATTTCACCTGCACCATGTGGTCCGCAACGACGTTCATCCAGCGGCATCCGCGCCATCTAAGCTTGTTTTCACACATGTATGTGATTATTGTGAATATTCATCTCTTGTCCCATCTTATTTCATGTATCATTCAAGTGTCTATGTAATTGTGTAATTAGTGTATGGTGCAACTACTCCCATCCTAGCCGGCTCTGTGTATAGACCATCAACACACTAACCACGTGCTGGAGGGCGAGCCCTGACGAGTTTGCGTTAGTGATGCTGAATAATCACGCGTGTTAATGTGTATTAAGGTTTTTCATTTTTAATTCACAGTGTCCTGTCTTCAGGGAAAAACCGTCAGTCCATCCTAGCGGCTATAGGCCCTCTTCCCTTGTGAAGGCTGTGCTTTCACGCACCTCGGTGAGATCATCCATTTAGGCATGCGCTAGGTAGATTACGGGCTGGGGAGCACCCAAGTGGAATTGGCTAGTCATGACCGAGATAACCATTTCATTGGCAAGTTGATGTGTATAAACAATATCAATAAAAACAATTCTACAGTGAACTCAATCTTTTATTCAGTAGTGACAGTGTCCTAGCCACATTTGTTTTAGCAATTGTTTATTTCAGTGATTTTATTAAAAGTTTAGTATTGTCAACTTGTTTGTAAGTACGCACGGGTGAGACGGACACACAGAACCCACAACATCCGTGAGAACCCTGAGTCTCAATAGTGCGGTGATTGGGAAACACCGCTGGCGCCGAAATTACCAGTAAGTAATTGTGTCATTGTTCGTCTCGTATCTCACCCGACGGCGTCAACGCTTAGACACATTAAAACTGTAACGTTATGTATGGACATTATATGGTCCCGCTAGGATTTCTGTTAGTCCAACACCACAAAGAAAACTTACATATTCTCAGAAGTCATTGTCTTTCCAAACTATTTCAAGTGAACCAACACATGTATATTCCCACTTCAGTATTTACAAATGAGTGACTATGTTACTCTTATGATTTCTTTTATTTAAGTGGAAATTATTTAATTAGTCAAATGGCGAAAACAATATCTACATAAATAAAATGATGGTATTTCATGCGCTAATAATTATTCCAGCAGTCCTATCATTATTGGCACATTAATTTAACACATACAAATTTTCTGCAATATCAATGACGACGATTTTAGATTAACATGAACTCCCGCCTTTTGGTGTCGGCTGTCTGCTTTTGGGTAACGTCACAGAGAAATGAGAGAGTGGTTGCGTCAATTTCACTGAGCCAGAGCGTGAGCGAAGGCAAGGCAGTGCTCTCTCGTAAGAGTATTCTTTAAATTGGGAAAAGGCCTTAGTCCAGCCTATTTTAGTAGAGGTCACAAGAATGTGTCATGTTCAGCAGAAATACAGAGTACTATGTGGGCCGGCAAATTATACAAGTGGGAAGTGTGTGAACATCGGTAACGGGATCGCTCACTCTCACTCTCTCACACACTCTCTCTCTCTCTCACTCTCTCTCACTCTCTCTCCTCTCTCTCTCTCAATAAATTTTGCAGCACCTGTAGTAGCAGGACAAGGATACATGTTTTCAATTTTAGCATATTTCATACTTATTACAGCAAAAATAATGTTTTTTGAATTCTTAATTTATAAAAGAAACAAGATTTTGTTTGAATACTTATTCTAATACATTTAGATGTGATGGCAGGATGGTTACAAATCCAAAGTTGGCAGAAGCGGCTGACTGGCGATGCCGACGACATGACACTGAGTGTTTCTGAATGAAGCGTCAAGGTTGTATTCATGTTTTTTAAACCCACCTAGGCAAGTTACGATATTGTGATAAATATGTTTTATTTTTATGGCAGAAATAAATATACTGTAAGGTGCGTCATGACCACTGTGTGCGTGTGCATGTGCGTGTGTGTGTGTGTGAGACTGCAAATATCGGATGTGTGAAATTTATACGTTTAAACCGTGAACGGTTTCAAGATGAAATTAATTGTTTGAAAGTCATGTCTGCTTATCCACATTGTTGTAATCTTGCCCTAGGTGTTTGAAGCACAATTATGCAACGTGCTTACATTTCTGTGATGTGAATGTTTGCCACAACCCCGACTAAATACTAAATCCAGCCAGATAAATTTAAATAAATAATGAAATAAACCTTGGAAACCGTAAGTACCAATGCATATGAATATGAGCAGAATAAAAAGTATGGTACGCATATTTGTGTGCATGTATACCACTATCTTTTAAGTTTATCATTGCAACGTACAATAAATAAGCGGCACGAGTTGCATGCTTGAATTTACTATGTCTTTTTGTTGGACTGGTTGTTCCTTAATTTTAATTTTTATTCCAACTGAGGTCATCCATTTAACGAAATAACCCAACACATATATATAACAAGCGGTTAAATACTAAAGTTCTTTCCCCACCATTATAACAGGGTTAAACACAGTCGCTGCAAAATATTAACGTGTATTATGTGTAATGTGTTATGTTGTATATAACAAATATGTTAACAATGTAAAATAATAACCGTAACAAATATAGTCAACAAAAACATTGCTAAAAAGCCATAAAGCTGGCCTAGATCTGGTTATAGGTCTAAGTTGTGGACATTCTTACGAAATGGTTTTTGAAATATAACTAAATTCTTTGAACAGCTGAAAACAGTAAACAAGCATGTGACAGTTAAAATGTAGTCACATGGCGGTGTTTAAGTTTACATGTAGCAGAAGGATACAATCGGTAACCAAAACTAGAACTTAGCAGGGCTTCAGAAAAGTGTGAAGTAACTGGGAATGGCCTACATAAACTAGTAAGCCCCACAGTTTAAAATAAAGCAACGCTGACATAATTTCCCAATACAGAGTACACGTTCCCTACAGATAATGCAATATAAGAAATTACCACTTTTTTTTTTAATGAGTGATAAAATTTAAATGTTTATGTTGCATGCACTGACACTGACACCTGTCAAAGAACGCCCATCAAGAAGCACACACATAAACTCAAACAACAAAAAAAGTCTTGAGGCAAGCACCTTTAACCTCTTGAATGCCACCCTCGAATCAAACAAATTTTGAATGCCAATTTCAAGAACGCTGAACGAATTTCTTATCTGCGAGTTCAGTATGGCCACAAATGGGAAAACCTGTAATATGAATAGCAAAACAAAATACTGTAAGACCAACATTTCAAAAGACAGCTATGCAACAGGCCTACTGGGTAACAAAGCAAATTATACAGCCAAAAACACAAATGGTGTTACAGCATGTAATTTGCTTAGTTTTGTAGTTTCTAACAAAAAAGTACACACTAGAATAAAAAAATAAATCACCCTATAAGTAGTATTAAAAAAGATAATGCAAAAACATTTTCCACGACAAACATTGTCACAGTGAAATCCTTTTCACACATATAAAAAAATCACAAAAAAAAAATCTGCAAACTGAAGGAAAGTTGAAATCAGCGGATGATTTAAAAAAATGAGGGTTTCACTGCATGTCAATGTTGTAATAAATTTCTGTTTCAGTAGCAGTTGATCAAAAGACATACGGAGATACATTAGATAGGAAATCCAATAAAAATTTATCTCTGACCTGTAAAGTATTTACCAAAACTTTTTTTAATTTTGTGTTTGTTGTCCAATTTAAATACACATATGAAAATGTAACCTTGGCATATTTGACCAATACACTATTTATTTAGAAATTTATACCCAAATATAGCACAACACGTATACCTACAAAATACTTTTTTTTATTCTAGACAGTAAATACTCATTTAGAGTGAATTTCATTATGAATATATTTTACAAAACTCTTACATGTAATTACCAATCATAAGTACAAGAAAACAAGTTTTACACAATAATGATGAAATTAGTTTAAACAAACAAAGTTTATCAGTTAAATATGGTAAACTGACTGACATATTAACTTATCAAATGTACCTGAAATGTGAATTTTCCTGCCGTGACATGGCAAAACTCAAAAATGAAAAGAGAAAGCGCTCAAAGTATTTGGGTAATAAGTGTCTCAGGCCCTTCCAGTGAGCTACATTTGGTTACAGCATTCCAATAAGAAAATAACGGAAGAAGAGAATAAAAGCAAGCAATGCACTTTCATTACAAATTATTTCTTAAACTTAATGGCAGGAAAATTTTTGTGATCATAAAATTTTTTAAGAAGAAAAAAAAAAAAAACACAATGTGTGTTCATGCAAACAGATATTTCCACATAGTTTTCCCAGCATCTAATTGAAGATACGTGTTCAATATTGTCACTGAAGAAACAATACTGCTTAAGTGACATCTAGGTAACTACACTGGTAGTATTTTCAGTATTTCCTTGTAAACCATAGTGCTTGTCGTTGTGCAGTACAGTTTATAAATAACAATGAAAGCATTATCTTCCAAACAGTCTGTGATAATAATGAAATGTAAGGACAGTAAATATGCCTCAATATGGAGATATCTTTGTTAATTAAAATATTACTTAAGCGGTGTACTGTTTCTTAAGCAAAAATATATAACATTCCACCATCACTAGCTTGAGCAAGATATAGTCTGGTCAGCTTCTGGGGAGTAAAACAAAGAAAGCTGCAGCCAGATACAAGAGAAGCCTTGACTCTGGGAAAGCCTCAGTTGAAAATACTTCTAAAAAATATTGATAGACAAACTCAATACATTTAACGGTTACAACCCAGTCAAGGAGCACTTGATCATTTTGCTATTCTATAGGGGAAAATAGATGACTTTATCATGTTTTGTATGAAATTTTCACTATCATGTTCACTGATTTGTTGAAACATTCTTTCATGATATTTCTTAATGGGCCTGCCTACCAAGCTGGCAGTCGCGAACTTCAAATGGGGAATCATGTTAAACAAAATTCCTTCTCATTGCGCCAATTTTAAAGATAGCTATTTCAAAACAAAGAGTTAAAATAATTTGCCAATTTTTTTTGTTTAATACATTTTTTATAAGATGTAAATATTGAAATTTACCAATAACAAAAAAAAAAAGATGGATAAATAATTTTTTTTTTTTTTTTTCAAAAACAATTTTATGTAGCAATATTCTCTCAGAAAATTGCGTCAATGTGTTTTTTGTTTGAAATAATTATCTTTAAAATTAACACAACGAGAAGGAATTTCGTTTAACTTTGATTCCCCATTTGAAGTTTGCGACTGCCGGCTTAGTAGGCAGGCCCGTTAATGCATATATTTGTAGGAATACTGACTTTTATTTATGGAAAACATAAGGATGAAACAATGAAAACAGTAGGGCTAAGCCAATAGGGGAATAAGTACATTTAATTGGATGACATCACATCACCCAGCATTGTGCGCACTTGCGCCATTCCGGCCATGATGTTTGGAGACACCCTGAATCACAGTGTGGCACTACCAATGTTATGTATTGACTATCCAAGCCAGCAGGTGTGCATCTTGCAGAATAAAGATGGAGAACAAGTATGACACAAGCCCCAATGGTGCTAGGATTTGTCAAGACACTACACTGTGTCTGTTGGCATGGGTATTCATCCAGTCCTTTTGTATCATTCCACCACACCAAAAAAATGGGGTGAAAATGATTAGAAGCTGGTCATCGTGAGCAGACAGTAGTTTTCAGTCACTCATACATTATAGGAGCAGTCAAATCTCAAGACTCACGGAAGAATTGATGATTGGAGAGATTTGGACGGCTCTTAACATTGAGGTCTTGAGAACTGATGAAGGCGAAGTGAGATGAATATGGAGAACCACCAAAATGCAAGAGTAGGGGAAACAGGAGATCCCACAAAATCCCATCGACCAGCAGCATCGTTCGGCACAATTTCCAAATGCAAAAATCCACGAGTGACCCCACTGGGAATCGAACCCAGTTTGCCTAGATGCAAGGCGAGTAGTCTAAACAATATACTGTCACAACCCCAGCAGGATTGATGGGAGAACCTTGTGTAGGACTACTTTACTTCAAGGCATCATAACTAAGGCCATTCAGTGTGGCAACTGGCGTAGAAATCCCTGTGGTTTAAACGGCACTGCCGAGTATGGCTGCCAACACTAAGGGCAGAGGCATGCACACAGAATGTGCCAGGTGTGCCTAGGCACACACCTAAATGACCATTAATCTTTTTGTTTAAAATTGTGGTCTTTGAGATTTATTTTCTAGGTATTCTTAGATTTTAGCAGACCTAAGCACATGCTGTCTCTATATGATCAGCTGTGTTCCCGGTTGCAACCCTCAAGGTGATTAAACTCATAACCGGTTGTAGCACCCATTGGGTGCTCCTGCTAATAAATGCATTCATGGAGAGAGTTGGTAAATGTAAAACTGCAAAATAAAGTGTTCTTATATTCTTATTTTTGCACAAATTTAGCATGAGTGCAATCATTTTAAACTTTTAAATCCAAAATTTTCCCGGGGAAAGCCTTTGGACACCAATTTTATAGGTGGCCATTGGTAATTCTGTAACTTTGTGGCACACCCTAATGATGAAACCCCAATGAAGAACTTTGTATGCCTATGACTAGGGGAAAATACAGCAAGCCACAAAGTGATCTTGTGTACATTCTAAGTCAATGGCAGTAGTAATACCACACTACATGCACGCAGCACTGCCAGTGGATCTGTAGAACGATCCCTCCTATGATTAGTTCTGTAATCACACAAAGGTCCTAATTCCCATCCCACGGCTGGACACAACACACGCCTCGCAATGGGACAAATAGCTTCCTTTAATATAGAATTTTTAAAAACCATGTGTAATCTGACTTACTTTTCAGAATATTTATCTTACCCGAGATAGATAACCCTATTAAACAAAACAAATTATATGACATTTTTCATGAAAAAAAATTTACTGTCTTCAAGAAAATTAATCTGGCAAAAAAAATTTGATATGGTAAATTTCCACATTACCATTTTAAGGAATTTGTATCCCAAACTCATCACCTTTGTAAGAATTGTTTAATTAAAAAATTATTTGCTTTCCAACCCAACATTATTAAGTTAATTAAGACGTTAACATCCACCAAAACTAGACATATTCAGTTCAGATTGTTAACTACTGCCAAACAAAAACAGGGTTAGCGACTTGCAATTAATAAAATGACACCAGAACTAGCAAAACACTTTTCTTTTGAACTTCACAAAATTGAAGGTAAATATGTACCATCACCAAAGATAAAATAACACTGGACCATCAATGAGACAATTTTGTTTATACTTTCACTGAGGAAATTATTAATAAAAAGGACTTGTACAAAAATAATTTTCAATAATCATAATCAACCTATTCCAATGATATTTGTTGGAATTGTGGTAATCTAATGCTGTTATGTTATCTTGTTAGGTTGGGAGTACTTGTTTTACATGTTTACGTTTTTCGTGCATACTGAAACATGTCTACCCGATCAGTGTACTGTCTTTGCTGATGATTATCATCGTTATTAAATACAGCAATAACCTGTCTATGGCGATTCATTTCTAACAGGTTATGGGCCCAGAAGTCATGGGGTGGGCAATACAGTCAGTGTGTTGAGCATACGTAAACATATGCACGAGTTTGGTTAAAGTTGTGATTCAGTGATTCATGAAGATGTTGAGTTTGATGAGTGTGGGCATGCTACAGTCCATTGAAAAATTGCCCGGTATGAGTAACTATAATGATTGGAAATTTGTCATGCAACTGTATCTGATGCATGAAGATTTGTGGGACTGTACTGAACCAACAAAGGATGCATGTGTAGATGAAAAGAACAATCATAAGGCCCATGCCAAGATACGTTTAATGGTGAAGCTGAACTGTTTTATACATGTGCGGGCAGCAACAATGGCAAAGGAGGCCTGGTAAAGCCTAAGGAAGGCGTACAAAGACAAAGTACTGCTGAGGAGGTTAGGGTTGTTGAGGGTACTGTTTGATATAAAACTTCACAACTTCAAGAACATGGAAGATTATGTGACTCAGGTCCTGTCCCAGCTCAGAGACTGGCCGACCATAAATGCCCCTATAAATGATGAGTTTGTAGATATAATTTTGCTCACCGGCCTAACGTCACAATATGTCCCTATGGTCATGGCCTTGGAAAGTTTGAGCACAACTATCACGTCCGATTTTGTAAAAAAATAAGTTGCTCCAGAAGGACATAAAGAAGGAACTGAATGAGAAGTAAGGTGTGGATTCTGCTTTTATGTCAAATGTTAGAAATAGGGGGGTCTCCTGGACCAAATGTTCATGATTTGAAAAAGCACCAAAGAAAGGGAAATGTATCCAGATGTTTTGGCTGTGATGAGATTGGCCACAGAAAATTGGAATTCCCTAAGGGGGTTCAGAATGGAAGATGGGCAAGTTCATAAACGTAATTTGAGTTCTTTGGAATGTTCACTGTTTATGGCATTGACAGCAACTACTTGTTCAAATTACCGGTATGTGGATTTGGGTGCTACAACCCATATGAGCAGAGAAAAAGAGTGGTTGAGAAACTACAGAAGCATTGGTGTTAAAACCATTACCGTAGCAAACAATAACTCCCTACAAGATGCAGGAAATGGGGACTTTGTAGGGCAGTTGAATGAACAGGGTGACACAGTTAAAAATTGTGATGTTTTGCATATCCCACAGATTTCCTCTAACCTCCTGTATGTCAGCAAAATGGTGTGTAGATGCATTGTTGTTGTTGTGTTTTCTGAGGGTGGTTGCAATATTTATCACACGGATGATTTTGAGGTGCAATGCAAGACTGAGGCAACAGCAACAAACACTGGTGGCTTGCATAGACTGAATGTACTCTCTGAGGTGGCAAATGTGTCAGTGGACAGATCTACACAGGAACTGTGGCATAAGAGATTTGCGCACCTTGGCAAAGTGGGACTAGATCAACTCAAGAATGGCATGGTCATAGGTATGAGTTATTCAGATTCAGACACAGTTGAAGAACCGTGTGTTGCCTGCATAAAGCTAGAAAACCTTTAAACAAGTGCAGTATGATGCAAGCCACAAAGAGGTTGGAGCTCGTTCACACAGATGTCTGTGGCACTGTACCCGAAGAGTCATTCAGTTGAGCCAGGAATTTTCTGACTTTCATTGCTGACAAGACAAGGAAGACCTTTGTCTACTCTCTGAAGTCGAAGGACCAGGTGTGTGAGAAGTTGAAGGAATTTAAGACCGTGGTTGAAAATGAGGTTAGTATGAAGCTTAAAATGTCTGTGATCTGATAATGGCACTGAATGTGTCAACAAAGAGCCAGCAAGGTTCCTCGTAGACAGTGGAATATATAGCACCAGATGATTGTTGCGTACACGCCTGAACAAAATGGTGTTGGTGAGAGGGCCAATTGCACCATTGTCGAAAAGGCTAGAACCATGTTGCAAGAGGCTTTCTTAGGACCAAGATACTGGGCTGAAACTGTCAACACAGCAGTATATTTGAAAAAACAGATAATCCACAAAGGCGATAAAGATGTCCCAGAGGAGGCATGGTCAGAGTAAAAGGTAGATGTTAGCCACCTCAAAGTCTTTGACTGCAAGGCTTTCGTTCACATCCCTAAAAAGAAACAAAGTAAGTGGGACTCCAAAAACAGTGAGACGCTTTTTGTTGGATACTGTGAGCTTACAAGTGGCTATAGGCGCATAGACCCAACATCACCGAAAAGAATTCTAAGGCAAGAGATGTTTTTATTGAAGAAGCAAAACATGACTTTGACAGTACAAAACTAGTGGCAATGAGGTAGAAGGTGAGTCACATGTATTACAACCAATGCTTTTAGATTCTACATCCAATGCTCTTAGATTCTGCAACCCAAGTGGAGGATTCTAGCCAGAGGCATGGTGGATAGGCTGGCCACAGGAAGAGGATAACCTAATTGAGGTACATGTTGAGCAAGACAAAGGCTTGGAGGGCAGAAGTTGTGAAGCTGAGAAAATTACAGAGCAGAGGTATCCAGTCAGAGATAGATGACTGAAGGACTATTCTGGTTTCTTTCTCTACTTCACATCCTGCAGTGAGTCGCTACGCGACCCAAAAACTGTGGCGGAAGCACTTTCTGGGAAAGAAAAAAAAATGTGGGAAAGTGCCATGCATAAAGAGTACGACTCTTTGCTAGAAAATGAGACCTGGGAATTAGTCAATTGACTAAACAATGTAAACGTGATTCAGTGCAAATGGGTCTGTAAAGATTAAGAGGGGAGCCAATGGTGATCTTCGAAGATGTAAGGTAAGATTGGTGGCAAGGGCATTCACGCAATAATATGGTGTGGACTACCATGAGACGTTTGCACCTGTGGAAAGACACTCAACAGTAAGGATGTTGTTTTCGTTGGCTGCGGAACTTGAGTTTAACATTTACCACATTGATGTCACAACCGAATTCCTGCATGGAAATTTAGAAGAAGAAATTTTCATGAAACAGAGGGTTTCATATTTGAAGACCAGGAACAAAAGGTGTGTAGACCTAAGAGGGCAATTTATGGCCTGAAGCAAGCATCTTGGGTATGGAACAATATCATGTTGGAGGTAGGGTTCACAAGATCCATGCATGAACCATGTGTGTTTATCAGAAGGGAAACAATGAGACACTGATAATAGTGGTCTTTTACGTTGATTATTTTTTGTGTTTCGCAAAAATGAGGAAGACAAGATGAAACTGGTTCAGGAGCTTGGCACAAGGTTCAAGATAAAGGATCTTGGTGAAGTGCAAGAGTGGCTTGGGATGAGAGTGGTCAGAAACAAGGAGACGAGGACAATCAGCCTCGACCAAAGAAAATACACAGAGGACATATTGGAGTGTTTTAGGATACTTGATTGCAAGGATAGTGACAACACCCATGGATTCAAATGGCAAACTACTCAAGCCCACCGATGAAGAAATTATTACATCAAACCAGCCATATCAGCAGTTAATGAGGTGCATCATGTAACTTGCTGTCTTCTGCACCAGATGGGATATTGCCCATTAAATATAAGTGTAAAAGATAGCAAGGTAGTTTTATTTTTAGTGAAGAAATTAGCAGTGTGTGATTTGGCAGTCCTGCACCGACGTTAACCAAAAGGCAACAGATGTTTATGAGACATCCCCCATTGGTATGAAATGACTGTGTTTAGATGTTAAGAATAAATCCTGCTCTAACTCACCAGTATTTTCCAAGCCATCTCACTATTAAAAAGCTATTGCTTGTGTTCCATAAATCATGTGATACAAATTTACAGATGAAATATGAGTTTATGTGGCATCTTTAATTATAACTATAATCTTTGCTTTGGATCATTTGCCTCACAGACTGTTGTTTTCAGTGTCTCTCTTTGACTAAACTGACTAAGTCTTCCAAAAATGTGCACTAAAAAGAAGATCTGAAGCTTGAACAGACTGTCCATAAACATAAAAAAGAGCAAATGCCTTTTATGTCCCTGTGCAACAAAACTGTTACAGTAAAACGACCTTTAGTTTTCAATGTTAGAAAAATCTAGCTATCCAAAACCTTCCAGACCAAGCAGCACACTACATTCATCAGATGTACAAACATAATATTACAATTTGCCAAGGCACCTCTTAAGTTCCACAAAGCAAGGAGAATAATTTTGCATATATCTGGCTTCAGCATGATAAGGGATCTAACCAAGTTGTTTCAGCCGTATACCACATACCAAAGTCAACATATCTGTGAAGCTTTCACATGGTGAATTTAGTAGCAGACGGTTACGAACGCCAGAATTAAAACAAAGTCCTTATTGGTATTATGAGTAAATTCTTATGTGAAGATGCTCCACCTGTGTGAAAGTGATAAAGATCATGTTTTTTTTTGTAGTGGGTTATTCTTTTATTCCATTGGACAAGATCTTCGGCCACAATGAGGCTATGATAAAGAAACTATATCCACCCTACTACTGGATATGATTACATCAATTACATTAGTCTCATGCAATTGTCATTTGACTTAGAAAAGAATATCTGGTGTTTGAGTAGAAAGAGGATGTCTCGAAAGTACTAAAAGAGCCAGGTGCATGGCACTTCAAGCTCAAACCTAGTAAACTGGTTATAATTTGCAAAACAAAAGCTGGTATCTGTGTGGTGAAAGGTGAAATTAACAATGACATAGCAGAATGTAAAAGAATTATGAAACATGGGAGAACTATAAGTTACATTCAACCATCCATATTGGAGAATGGCGTTACTAACACTGTGCAGATGTAGTACAAAGGCTATACCCATTGTCAAACTATGTAAATTATTTATAAAAGCCAGTGATGATAGTATTTAGGAAATACATATTGATATTGTTAATAAACTCCAGTCAACTGCTACAGATCTTCTTAATTGCAATAAACTGCTCCAAAATTTGTAATTTCCAAAATTTTTTTAAATATTAATTGGATTCCATTCATTACATTTTTTCCATCCGTTGGTAATCAAATATTATTTTCTACTAAATGAAACAATAATGACACCTCTAACTTTACTACATATGAAAAGACAGTTTTTTGCAATTACTGAAAATTTTTTCTGTTTGGATGATGGATTTATGCTCTGGATACTCTAAAATCACACACTGATCAAATGTCCCAATGCTCTTTTTGTGGAACAGATTATGCTAACAGCCAATGGAAATGACTTACTTGTTACAGAAGTATTAAACTATCTTATAGTCAAAATGTAACAACTTCAAGGCACTGCATCATTGTCCATGGACAAACTACAACCCTTAATGAATTGTTAAAAGAATTTTTTATACACAATCTACACAATTTCAGAATGAAAGATGCTGGAACAAGGCAAGCAGTATTATTCTCAGCTTAACAAGTCAAAAGCAACAAATATCGAAAATAAGCAGTTTTACATCTCCTGCAATTGTAGCTATCTGGCTGCAAGAACAACATTTTCCATAGACAAATAAATTTTAGAAAATGTTTCAAGCTAACATTTTTTTTTTAAAATTATCGTTAGTAAAATTTTATTTCATCAAAGTTTTATGCAAGGTTAACCTACAAGAAGTTTGCAGGAATGCATGCGTAGATATGAAAGCCACAATTCTGATGTGGTTCTTTACTTGCATGAGCATCAACATTGCATTTTTAAGCAACAATTTTCCACCAAATCAAGATACAGTATTTAGAATCTCTGTGATGAACAGCTGTGGAGTACAAACAAAAATATACTTCTGACTGTGGCAATTATTACCATTTTCAAGTATCCTTTTTATTCATGAATACCTGTCTTGTTATTTTTATTTATTAAAAATGTAGAACTGTATACTCTCACAATTAATTAATAATATATAAGAAATTTTCTTAGTTCAAAAGAATAATGCTTCACAGCATGCAACAAATAATACACACTTACATAAGCAACATAAATTTGCAAACACGTGGGCTTGTGAATGTAAAGAAATAACACCTTTATTCTCAAGAAAGCTACAGAAGCATCAAAATATGATTTTGTTGCCTCTCGGATCCTGCTCAAAGCATCTTTGATTTGATTTCCAAAAACTGCCACCAAAGGGAATGCCTGCAGAAAACAGAAATTAACAGAAACAAGAAAAACATAATAAAAAAATAAGAAGAAATTATTTATCTGTGAATTAATTTCACCTTCTGGATTCTATGTAAAATGTTAGTTTGAATGGAATAAACTGCAATCAAATGACTGAAATGATTTATAGTAAACTTACAAATAAAAAAAATTAAGAGGGTGTGAAAGAACTACAGGAATACATTTTAGTGACAAGTAACTCTTGAAGTAAGGTACAGAACTAGTTTTTAGATGCAACAACTGTCACGCACTTCAATTTTCTCCCACATTACATGTTTCCTAATAGATTTTCCTTCACCAATTATGAATTATTTTAACTTGTAGATGGTAAATATAACAACTCAAATGACGAATGCTACTACTTTTTACTATTTGAATCTAGGCTCGTGTTTAAGTAAAGTTCTGGACAATTTTCTACATTATAGCATTTTTTTTAGTTCATGCTATGATAAAGGTATTTTTAAATTAAATAATTCAGTCCAGTGAGAGTTTAATTCGTACAAATATTTCAATCTAAACCGGATGATTTTCATCTCTCACGCTAGAATATGAGGTTTGCCAATGATAACCTTCAGAACTGTCACTTGTGTCAATAGTACTTAAGTATTTTTTTTCATTTCACAACACAAACAAAATTTATTATATTAGTATAAGAGTGAAGGATTTCCACTGGGCCTACAAGTATGGTAGATAAAAAAAAGCACTTATGATAATGTTTTGTCTAGAAATCTATTCAAAATGAAAAGGAACATCTCAGGACATCCACTCAATATCACAATCCTTCCTTATTTACATGTGAATAAAAAATTACGAATGGTAATTGACTAAATTTAATGGGGCTCTGGGGACTATTCAAGTATAGTTTTGAAACCAAGTACTTTAAAGAATTCCAAATGATCGGCTTCTGCACAAAAGCATCTGTAGGACCCAATCTCAGTGGAAGTAAGGTGGCTTGACAATTAAAGGAGGATGAAGATAAGAAAAAAGTGAAACGAAAAAACAGCCAATTCTGAAAATTTGTAACAAAAATAATATTCTGGTGAACTTCTATAGCTACACAATATTTAAGCCAGCAGAAGACAAAAAATAACAACAAAATAAAATAATAAAACATAATAAATAACAATAAAAATAGTAAAAGTCTTGGCGGCAGCAGTTCTTATAAATGATTACCCCAACGGGTGCCCTTGCTTCTGTGATTTATAATGTAATGGGAAACTCGGAGCTCACGCATACAGGAACTAATGTCCAATCCAAGACTTCTTCTAAGTTTACAAGGTGTAGCGAAAAGGTTGAGAAGAAAAGGTATTAGTACATACATGCATCCTAATGGCATTGCAAAAACATTGTCAGTTGGTAAGTTTGACACAAACATGTAACGTATAAAATCTAGGACACAAGTAAGTTATTCAGAGTACATAAGAAAAAAAAGCATTATGAAAACATTCCATTTTGAAAATTCAGTACAGATTGTCAAGCTTTATCTGGCTAATGATTACACATTTTCTATCTCATTAAGTCTTTTAGCCTGTGACATTTCTCATCTAATAACATTACAGATCAGGGGCACTGCAATTATGTTTAATACATTTTTATGACTGCATACCTTAGTACAAGCGAAACAAGCTCAGTTAGTTTACTTTTGTAATATGTTTATTCCAGTGCCATGGTAAAGAAACCAATTTAGGGCCACATCCCCCTTCTGAAAAACGCATGGCCAAAAATATGAGAAAGTGACATGTAATTATAAAACAATATCTCCAAGCTGGCTCAGCCACAAAGTATGTGCCCATTACAGTACATTTGTCAATAGCTACTCGCTTTAGAAAGTAAATTATTTTTGTGTTCATTTGGAATACAATACAACATACAAAATACACTTTTATTTTATTTCCATTTTATTGCTAACATACAATGATTCTAATCAAGGTATAAAATATTAATGGCACATAAAATATTTTATTGAAGGCATGCATGCATGGGTGTATAGGGAATCAAAGGTTAAATTCGGACAAAGATCGGTCAGTCATTTTTTGTGATAGTATTTTCAACTAAGGGTTTTTTTTTGTTTGATATTAACTCATCTAGATTTGTAAACCTTCCAAAATTTAATTTTTAAAATTTAAATGCACTTTTTAATTATTTATAAGATATCACAATTTTATAAATGATGAAAACGTACATTTGGAATTAAAAAATTAAAATTTGGAAGATTTACAAATCTAGATGAGTTCATACTAACAAAAAATGTTTAGTTGAAAATACTAGCACAAAAAACGACTGAGAGATCTTTGTCAAAATTTAACCTTTGATTCCCTATGCATCCATACATGGTGAAGCCTGGCCTTAAAACAATTTCTTGGACTAAAATTTCAAAAGAAACTCTTACAGTGGAAAAAATATTTATGTGAATGTTTTGTTGCATTAGGAGTACATGAAATCATTCTTACAAAAAAAATTTCTAAAATTTCAATTATTACTAAATAATTATAAAAACTATCAGTGTTTAAATAACCAAGATATCTTCAGTTGGTCCACAGTAACATAGTATTGCTCATAAAATGTTATTTTGCTCACTGCACTATGCAAAAAGCTTGTTTGCATTAGGATGTTAAAACAGAGGTTACACATGCTAAAGAAAGCATTTCATGCCAGTGTCATTAATAACCCTTCCTAAATTCACTGCTAAGCAAAAAAATATAACAGTATGGCGAATAGGAATGAAATAAAACACAACAAAATTAATGTTCTTCAAAGGGCTATAAATCTCAAATTACTTTGAGAAAAAAAATGATACTGAAGCATAGAAAGGACCATGTGAAAGTCATGCAGAAAAAGCACTACACGTGGGAAATGCCATGCAGTAAAGACAGCTGGAAGCCTCACCTGCCAATGGCATTTAATTTATAGTATTACTACTAAGAAGTTGGATGATGGGTGATGCTCATTATTTCACTTTGTAGCCTGCAATAAAAAGAAATGTTACCCTAAATGTGTTGTCTCCTGTTAACCAAATTTTAGACTGAAACTTGCAGGTGCAACTAGTGAGACAAAATCTCTGTCACACTGCACTGTGAACATGTAAGAAAAGCAGACCAAACACTTACTCACCAAACATTCTTGCATGCAAAAACTTGAAGGGTCAGATAAAAATGGCCACATTGCCAGAGTTTAAAATTCATATTTAGAGTTACCACTCACACATCTACTTGGCAGACAAACTATAGTGGTCAATGTACGAGATCACCTCTGCAGTGCACTTTTTTGGCCAATTTATCGATTTAATAATTACTGTTTAATCAAAAATTTAAACTGCACTGTTAGAAATTCATTCTATTGTTTTCTATTTTTTTGACTTTCTTGATTTTCAATTTTGCTATCTTAGTAATAAATGTGCTGTCACACATGTAAAATTACACATGAAACAGTGAACAAAGTACAATAACATTAATTTAACGAAACATGTATACAGCAAACCTCAGATTTTATGACCCCAGATTCTGAGACAATAGCAAATTTACGACATTCTAAGAAACTGTAAAAAAAAAAACATAAAAATTTAAGAAATAATAAAAATGATAGACAAAAATGCAAGAAGTGCAACTAAAATTCATTGAAAAAAAGTTTTTATTGGCATGTAGCAATAAAATATAAAGGCTGAATTACTAAACTCAATACGTAGATTCCAATTTTAAAAAAATGGCAAAAATACATTAAAATTTTTGACCAAGCCATGTGCACAACTCAAGACATGTCTGAGAAGCTTTGTCTTAAGCAATACTCACTCTCTCCACTTTGCATTCTTATCTGTTATCAACGTGTATCTACAACCATTGCTAAGTGCATAGCAACAGTATTGGTCATCCTTGATTTTATGAATATGGATTTTACGAGTTTAGCTTTTTTACAAGATCATTCTTGGGAACCATAAAAAAATTCAACATATTAAAAAAAAAAGTATGAAAAATATTAGCAATATTGCAAGAAATCAATATCAAAAATCTATTAAAAATTATGTTAATTAGCGATAAAATACAGGGTTATAACATGTCACTTCCTTTGATTAGTATACAACAGTATGAAAAACTTAAAAAACTTGGTGAAAATTGGTAAAAATTCTGCAATGTGCATGGATAAATAAATGGGAGAGTGATAAGCTGAAACAGCCTAGGTTTCTCTCCACAGGCTCCTTCATTATACCCTATTGGTCATGAGAGGGAAGGTGAGAGGGCTCCATACTGGTTACTAGGCAACCACATTTTCTGAATATAAAAGATGAATAGTTTTCTCACCCTTTTGATATACAAATCTGTTAGCAACACCCACAAAACATACTGATGCAGCCCACCAAATTTTCTCACAATGTGTCATACTTGAAAGATTGCTGCAGTCGCCTGAAGACATTCTCTGTGAATTCAAACAATGGCAAGTGATTGTCATGCAGATCTTTATGTTTATGACCTTTGCTGGTGGAATTTGATTATTCTCTGTTTTCCTGGGCTATTTATCACATAGGTATCATTCTCTGTATACAGATTGTTTGGATATTAAATGCCCAAACTGTGGTGGAGGTGGTACCTTATGAAAAATTAAGTCGAAAATATAAAGGACACCATATACCTAAACAGAATATCAAAGGAGATATGAGCCTGTAAAAAATGAGTATTGAAAATGTATCTCCGGTGAATGCCTTGTACTTTCGGCTAGCGGTATGGATGATGGTGATTTACCCACAGTATGTCCACACACGGTTGAATGGAACACACCCATCTGGCGCACTATGGAGCGTGTACTAGTGAAGGGCATGTCGTCGATGTGCTGACTTATCACTTCAAGCCGAACAGTGTGCATAGAGCAAGGATGGTCAGCATTACGCATGTGTTTCTGCAACATGGGAAGCATAAGTCACCTTTTTGCTGTGAACTTTGTAGGCGTTGTACAAGGCATTTGGCAAACATACATTTTCAAAACCTAGATTTTCGTAAGCTCGTATCTCCTTTAATATTCCATTTAGGTATATGGTGTCTTATATTTCTCGTATTTATTTTTCATAGGGAATCACCTCCCGCAGTTTGGGCATTTAATTTCCGAATATCCAAAACAACACAAACAGCACATATAGCTTTCAGTTAAAACATTTTCATTAGGGCAGTTGGGTGGCTCATTTGTTATCATGTTTCCATACATGATGTGTTAACACAGTCTCAGCTGCATTGAGTGTTTAATGTTTTGCCCCATACAGCAAAGCTTGGAATAGTTTAAGGTTTTTTCCTGCTTGTGTGTGGGGCTTGTTACTAAATATATTTTTGGACTTGGGTCAACTGAAATCATGGTGTCAGTACAGTGTCACTAGGCCTCATTGTAAAAAGGTGCATGTTGTTAATGTGCCACGAGCAATGTCGTGTTTCCTACAAATTCTTATCACAGTTTCCCCCCACTCCCACCCAGGGGATAACTTTTAAGCCGTTACACACCACTTGGTTCATTTGGACACGTGTCCTTTGCCGCACTACGCAGTACGGATGTGCACTCTATGGGAGCTGACTGGCTTCCCCTCGCACCTCCCCGCCAGTGCATCACTTGGCTGCACAGAGGGGAGGCACTCACTGTCTCTCTTGCTCTCACTCACCACTGATCGGATGGAATATAAGGAGCTTTGAGACCCAGTGTAAGCTTCATCTGCAGTCAGCCGGTGTCCTGGCCACATCACTGCATTACTAGGTCAGTCTGTGCTCCAGTTCACTACATCTTGTTGTGACATCCAGATAGTCAGCCACTGGTTGGTCTTCCGGCTACACAGTAACATTTCTGTTACCGACCCACCAGTATTGCCAGTTTTCCATGCATTGGCGGCATCTTTGTCACCTTTGCTGAGTCTTCAGGGTTACCCTCATCACATTTGTATGTGCACCGCATAGTCCTGTTACATACTTGACTTCTTTAGGTACTGCCCTTCAGGTATCGAATTGGGTACAAGTTGGTGTGTGCACCATATATTGGTAACAATAAACAAGCCTACCCAAACCACGATTTTGCTCTTCTTAATCTCAGCCTTCTGTTTTTTGCCATACAACCTCAATGCTTGAAGCACTGTTGCACACATTGAAGCACACGAGATTTACTTTTAAGCCACACTGTACAAGGGGAAACTTCTCGTTGTACTTGTAATGTTGGCAGAGCACCGTACCAAATAATGTGGGTGACGTGAGGGATAAAAACTTCATTTGCCAACATATGTATGACCCAGGGGGGTGTACACCATAACAAATCATTCATCTACGCCAACGCATTACCTGTGGTCTCACCTGCAGCGGAGGTCTCCTCTGCTCCGTTGGTTGTGCTGAGGTGGCCAGCTGTGAACAGCGGCCGACTCTGGCTGTGGCAGGGTGGTGCTCATGCTGTTTTTGAGTGTAGAAAGGACATGGAGGGATGGAAACATATTCTGCGGAGAGTTCTGAGGGTTCTATGCCTAATATGGCTGTGTCACTATGCAGTATAATTAGATACTCAAATGGTAGTCTACCGAGAGTTCTTGTTGGTAGAGCAAATAATTAATCAGCGGCTTGTGGTTAAGAAATAGAGTTATGGTATATCTCCTCCTCAAGGAGTCTTAAGTTCCGTTTAAGACGGTTCTTTTCACCACTTTTATAATTCTTCGGCATGAGACCAATCTACAGAAATTAACTTTGATATAACATAAAATAGCTAACAAAGATGTTCATGTGGCATGAAGCTGGGTTTAGTTCGCGGTCCTATAATGTACATCCGGGTATACGTCTAGACCCAATGTGTCTTGCCACTAAAACTCTTCTGGCGATTCACTAGCCCGAAGGGTTATTATACACCTGATCACGTGAGCAGCCGCAATACCAAGGTGTATTGAGTTCCTAGTGAAGGGCTCCCTCGAAGATTAGCCAGCGCAATACCCTGAGCATTACCTTGGCCAAACTCTGAATACCACTTGGTGTTACTTGTACTTGCTGTTAGCACGTAACCAGCGTTACTTCACGTACACACACCATAAGTTAAATATATTTAAATTTTGACTTGTTTTTCAAATTGCTAGTGACACAAAGTTTATTACAGCTAGGATTAAAAAGTATTTGCAATTCAATGTATTTTAATATGTCAAAGTGAAAATAAAATAATTACGGTAACTGACTTTACCAAGAAATACTTCTCTTCTAAAGAAATATTTAATACAATTAACTGCAGAAGCTAATTATAATAAAATAATTGCAAGTCAGGTGAAGGCTACCTGATTATGTTACGTTATGTTCAAGTAGGTTAAGAATTATAATCAAATTAAGTTAATTATGATTCTAGTCCAAGTATCCTATCCTTACTTCATGGGGGGTGTCCACCAGAAGGGACCTCGTAATTACGCAAACGGGGTTGTCTATTCGACCGGTAGAGTTGGCTGGCCTTAAGGAGGTATCTTGAGGAGACCACACCGTCATGACCTTAGGTTATCTGGAAGGTACAGGATTAGGTAGGTTTAGGACAACATGAGGAGGTGCTCGTTGTGGAGACGACTGGAAGCGCAGCAGAAGTGATGTCCTTCTGGGGACTATGGCCTCTCAAGAGATGGCGTCATCATGGTTGCGGTTAACTAGCAGTACAGGTGCAGGATGTCCAGCTCTTAGTCAGGATGCCCTGGGCATTCACAGCCTAGAGGACGTAGTTAGACTATCACTGCTGCGGGTGTCGACTATGGCCTTCATAGTATAGGAGAGGGTGAGTGACTCTGGCGAGCCACCCCAAGCAACATCTGGAGGCCTGGTTGTTTCCGCCTTTTATAGTGATCTCCAATTACCTTAGGCACTCCGAGGCATCCGAGGGTCTTGGCCCCACCTCTTAGGGGTGGATCTTGTGACATCACATGTATGGATCATGGATACTTATTTTGCCTGTCACTCTGCGCCTGGTGTGAAAAATCACTTAACTCAGGGCGCTCGAGTAGGCTGTGACTCTCCAGTGATTAGCCCGCTTCCTCCTGTGGTGCCAAATTCAAACAGTGCACTTTTCTGTTAGTGAGCGTGGTGAAGAAAAATAACTTGGCTTCGGGGAGGGCATCGACGTGACTGTTTTCTGTCAATTCTGGTGGACAGTTCAAACTAGGAGCATGGGGTTAAAGGTGTGTTGAGACTGTGTCAACTGCTGGGAGTTCCCCATGTCCTGCCTTCATTCCTGTCAAGAGACTTGTCCATGTGGCTTGCCATAATCAGATGGGGCAAAGTCGTGCTTTTGGAGTGCGCTTCCTCTAAGAGCAAAATACGTCTTGCGTCAACATATATATGCCTCAACCTCTGGTGCTCCCTGGTGTACCGTAGCGCCAGCCGCCGCCACACTTTCCACCTCTGTACCATTCCTATTCACAAACAAGTCAACTCCTTGCCACCTGAGAGGCCGGCAATCCACATGACTTTGCACTCCAGTCTGAGTAGGTGGACCCACTCCCTCATTGCCTTGCCCCGACCGGTAGGCACCGAACGTGCACACTTGCTGCACATCGGGGGAGGCTTCCCCCTCCATGCGGTCTGCGCCAGCCACCCCTTGCTTGCTACGTCTCTCTGTGAGTATTTATTCTTATACGCACCCTCCAGACGAGGCAGTCCACTGGCAGTTTGCGAGCGGTTTTTACTGGAGCATCACCTGCAATTCTTGCTATCTCACCACGCTTGCCATACCGCTTGCCTTTAGCAGTAACAATGTAACTTAGCCGTAGTATGTTACTGTTGTCAGGAATTGTGTATTCAACACATCAGGCGGCAGCTCTTGTTGCTGAGCCTTCTCCTTTCACTTTGAGTTTGTCCACGGGCCTAGTCCGCACCAGGCTTGGTTTTACCATGGCCACTCTCGCCCTCTCTTCTACCGTTATCTTATTGTCGCCCTGCGGCAAACATCTTGGCAAACTTAGTCCTGCATCCATCAGACGTTAGCAGGCATAGGTCAGAGATAGGTGTGTGTGTATATATATATATATATATATATATATATATATATATATATATATATATATATATATTATATATATATATATATATATATATATATATATATATATATATATATATATATATATATATATATATATATATATATATATATATATATATATATATATATATATAGTAACTTCCTACTGACAGAATAAAACGTGTATCTACCAAGTAACCTCCTTTTGGTCCAATCTTTCTCTTTTGCTTTTACCTCCCTTACCCACTTTGCTTCTGTGTGAATAGCCAATCATTTTATACTAGGTGCATGCACCACCACCGCGATAGAGTATCGATCCAAAAGTCCCCACTGAAGGGTGCTCCCACCTATTGTCAAAGTTTTGTTAACTAGTTGCTGGCAGTAGTGCCACCCTCCTGGCACTACTGTGGCAGGGGGAGAGAGAACTCTTCTGAGGCTCCTGAGGCTTGGGGAGAAAAAATGTTGAGACATCACAACTATCAGGCTGCAAGCTGGTAACGCCGCTTACTTGAGAGCCGTAGAGTCCTTAACATGGGGAATGCTGTGAACCCAGAAGGGCAGTTGGGGTCAGTAGCAGGTAGCACCGCACTTTCAACTTCTCACAGAGGGGAATATCAGTGGCCCTATCCATAAACTGCTCTAGGCCCGAGCACCGTCCCTCATGAAATGCATGCTCCTGTGCCGAATGAGCGATAGGACTCCGGCAGGGGTCTACCCTAAGGTACTGACCCCAGGAAGAGTTGTTTCCTTCCTGGACGGACCACGCCAGATCTGTCTTCTCCCGCGCTGCTATGTAAATTTGAACAATATGTAATTACGGTTGTGCCTGCACCTCCAGGAAAACCACTAAATCCTCTAAATAGTAATACCCTATTTTCTTCTTTTGTTTTACCCTCTGAGATTTAACATAGCATCACTGTAAATGCCTAGCTGTGTACCCACAGCTAGTTTCCTAATGCCACGCCACTGAGCAGGCCAGAAAAAGGCTGCAAAGATTGCAAGTGCCCAGGCTACACAATCTGGTGAACCAGAGCCCCCAGGATGTACATGGCAAGGGGGCGAAGAAGCCATCATCTTGCAACGAACCATGTGCATCCCAGAGCACAGCTGGAATTCTGTACCTGTGGCACCAAAATCAAAAGACGCCTTGTACAACCTTCCAAAACCGGTGTCACCTCTTCCTGCCATGCCCCTGAAACAGGCATTACCCGCAGTTCCACAGCTAATGGGCACACCAGTAGCCAGGGAATTCTCATTTAACACAACTCACCTTGCTACTGCAAATATTGTGCCTGTCAGGACCTATTCCATGACAGCTGTCTGCCTGGCTTCACCATTCTCAGTCCGAAAAGTTATCAAGCTGCCAGCTCAGACATCAGGATCCCGAAAGTAATAAGGTAATAAACCTTGTTAAGGAGACCCCATTTCCCTGGTCTCTAAGAGGTTACTGTGGCCTGTTCACTTTCATTGTCACCATGTTGGGAGTTGATAAGGCATCATGCTACTGAAAAGCATGGGGGGTGCTATACCTTCTGCCCTTCTGGCAGGGATTAGTCCAGCATCCAGTGTTGTAGGTGACAACAACAGAAGCGTCCTCTCTGCCTTGACAGTTGCCACCTAGTTCAGAGTGTACAGAGCCTCACTCTCTACTGCCAGGGATTCATCAGATTGAGCATCCCACCACTCTTTGAGGGTGAACCATGGTGGGAATATTGGGGAGGAACAAATAGGGATCAAGCTCGTGAACTTTCTTGGCGACCAAGGGGTTGAACTAGATCCTGCCCCTATTGCATACCCATGAAGAGGTTGCGAGCCAGGCAGGGGAACCAGTGATTGAGAGGTCCTGTGAAGAAACCCTATATATATATCTATATATCTATACCTCTATCTCTCTCTCTCTATATATATATATATATATATATATGTGTGTGTGTGTGTGTGTGTGTCTATATCTATATCTCTATCTATCTATATATCTATATATCTCTATCTCTCTCTCTATCTCTATATATATATATATAATTCACGGCGCATAGAGTATACACAGCCTTTCGCCGGTGTCAGGTGAGTGCGTTGGGCGGGAGACTGGTAGTGATAGATATCGGTCCGTAGTTGTGTGTGTCGCTTTCTCAACGTGTGTCATGTCAACTGGACCTGTCCTTTAGATGACAGAGTTAGTTGAAAGTTTAGAATGCAATGCAATAAAGACTAGACTATAACGGGACTTTAAATGAGGCAACCTGGCATTTAAACAATATAGTACAATCACTATTTAAAAAAATAATACAATACAGAATCTTATAAAAATTTTACCGACTTACAAACACACATGAAAGTTTAAAATCCCTGAAATGTTTAGATTTTTGTTAACATTTTAACACTTGACATAGAAAAAAAAAGTAAGAAAAGCTAAACCGTGCCTGTCTTAAAAGGCTTCAATTTTCTTTTGTTTGGCACCGGAATTGATGTTTTTGTTTGTAACACACCATGCTTAAATTATTTTATTATTTCTAACTTTTCTGCGATAGTTTAAACTGTCCTTTCACGCTTTATTGATGTAGCGAAAACGAGTAAACAATGACCCGAGTCGGCGATCTATAAACTGGAAAGACGTGTTTCTTCGCGGGTGAAGAAAAGGAGGGGGGGGGGGGGGGGGGGACAACTAAGGCCGTGTCCGAAACCGAAATGGCGAATTTGATATTTTGTAATTTGTAATTTCGGAAGTTTCACTTCGAAAGTTGCAGACAGTCACTTGTTTACCACTCGTGATGATACATTTTTACATTAGCAGTGAAAAATGTTTCCATAATCATCACTGGAATGTTGCGCATATGTCAATAAATAAGAAAATAATAAGTTATGCGATAACGACTTCAAAAAAATTTGTTGCAAAATGTATAAACAAAGCACAACAGTTACCTGCTTTTTAAAACATGCCTAGTGTATTTTATGAACAATTATTTGTTTTATAAGACATTCGTGCATGTGTATTTGGGCATGTGTTAATTTTGTATTTTTGCTAACATCCACTACTAGATAGAAAATAGGAAATACCGAATTACCAGAAAGTTACCATCTTTGTATACAAAATCTGCCATTTCGGACACGGCCTGAAATGAATCAGAGTCCGACGCACTTCAATGGATGGACATGGATGTCTCACGCAGGTCTCTGTGACAGGCTAACAGTTTAAAGAGATAAACATCAGCTTACGCGGCACAGCGATAGACGTAACTTACCACTGCTTGTTAAACGGCACACTTTACAGCATCGCCTGACCGCAGCACAGACAAGCTGAAAACAGGTTAAGCAAAGCACGATTAAGTGGAAGTGTACTGTATATATATTTTTTATCTCTCTATCTCTCACTAGCTCTATATATATATAGCTATCTGTCTCTATCTATATCTATCTCTATCTATCACTCTCTGATAACCCACATGTATTTACACCAACTGCAATATCTTGGCTCCTGCTGAAATAAACCATCCCCTTATAGCTGATCCAGACCATCTGCCACTCTGAAATGTGCGAGTCGAAAAATGCAACCTGTCACTCTTCAGCAGGGGATGAAAAACAATTGTAGATAACATCTAACTATAGCTATTTAACACCACCCATTGAAAATATAGAATTTATTAATTGTTCGGAGGTACAGCAAGTCACACTAAAAATTAAATAATAATGTCCATTTATATTAATTGTTATATAAAATACTACACTTACTGCAGTGTAACTTATCAAAGATACTGCACATTATTAATTCTTTAACCACGTTCTCAAAATTTCATAGTACAGTGCCTGCCTGCTTAGTTGGCAGGCAGCAAGTGAGCTAAATGCTTATAACATCTGTGTAGTAATAGTAATATTTTCAGTTAGAATGGGTGTTGAACATGACCTTATAGTTTAATTGATGGCTATACATACTGTTTGTGTCACTGCTAGAATTCTTGGAATGTTACTCTCCCATCAACAGCTGCCACCCACCAACTACAGTGGTCGGCAGTGTAAATATGCATTTCCTTGGAGCATTTCAACTTTTCATCATATCACACTCCATAGGAGTACTTTTTCCATACAAGCAATGCAGATATTATTATTTTTAATGAAATTGTTGATTTACCGCAATGTAAATGCAGTATTTTGTTTTTGATAAACACAATTTCTTATTCATAGTTTAAAAGAGTAAAAATAAATACACAACACTCCAATCAGATTACAATTCAGCTTACCCTAGGCAGCTGTAGTGATGCAAAATGAAAAATACTGGTATTTTTTGAGGAATATCATATTAAGACATGGTTTTCAAGGAAAATATAATTACACTCAAACCTCGTTCATAGAGCATCTGCCTCATACAGAAATTTCACTGACAAGGAAAAAATTTTGGGACTGTAAAAAATTTTTTTAAAAATAAAAAACATGAAAATCTATTAAAACAAGCTTTGAAGTTACAACATTTGAAAACAATATGAGTTGTATAGATACTACCCTTGCTCAATGCATCTCATGGTGGGGAGAGAAAAAAAAAGTTTCTAGCACCATGCGCACGAGCAATGTCCTTCACCTGGCAGCTGTTCTACACATTGCTTCTGCCAATGAAGTTCTCTTTTCCGCACTGCACTTGTCTGCCAAGACCCACATGTGCAGCACAGCACATCTACATATCCTGCCTCGTGGCAGCAGCACCAGCCAATATTGAGACTGATGCAAAACCTCACCTTTCACCCATCTTAGTCAATTAATATTCCTGAGGCGTTGACTTATTGTTAAATGTGTATGTTTTTGACTGTTTAGTGCTATGATAATTCATATTTTTTGCTTTTCTTCACTGACTACAATTCTGATTTTGGTTGGATTTATATTTATTGACGACTTCCTTATGCTATTTCACTTGGATTTCTATTTTTGGCACATTTTATTGATTTATTTTGCTACAATTGTCGACCACCTACCCTACTTTTTGGACACGGATTTTGAATTGCAATTCTACCATGAGTGGAAACAAGAGGCAGGCCATCACGCTCATGCAAAAATATGAAATTATACAGGAGATGGATGCAAAAATGCACTCGCAGTGTTTTTCTGCATGTTCTCTCTTCCTCCTTTCCAAAAGTCATTATAAGCAAAATGCTCAGTTTAATAATGTTTTAAAAAGCTAGCAGAAAAAGTCTACAGTTCACATGGGTTTCTAAGTGGCATTTCCCCTCATATCACATGTCATTATCTGCAGAAAACACATAATGGATAACAATCTTACCCAAAAGCTGTACTAATTTCAAATCATCAAAAATATTTACTATAAAAATTATCAAAAATCTAGTTGTGTTGACTTTAAATAAAATTTAGATGTGTTAAATTTCTCCAAAGTATAGCATAAATGATGGACTGGATTAAACAAGTTTTGTCATTTCTAAATTGATGTTCTAACTCTTCTAATTACCATCTTCTCTGAATAGAGAAGACAGAGATAAAAACTGTCAAAATATGTTCACTTAACACATAAATAAAGCAGAACATTTTTTACACCCCAAACTGTAACTTTTCTTTTACTTTACAGAAATTTCTTTTGACCTCAAAAATACTTATCTATAACATCACTTTCCTGCATTTTGTAACAACTTTTCCTGATCACTTTAGCAGTGAGAAAAGTATTTTGCTATACACGAGAGAAAAATGTACACTTAAAATCAATTTCACAAATTTATCTATTGTTTTAAAATCAGCATTTCAAGGATGCAATAATATGTTTAATGTTCCTACAGTAATATAGAGCCTAGGGTTTGGGTTACTAAACAGAATGGATGTTACAATTATAAATACTGACCATAGCCATTCCATCCCTACCACAGTATCACAGGTCCCCATGCTGCCAAGTTAGAGAACTAAGAAACTGTGCATGTGAGATCCAGAGTGTTGTACTCTTGCATTACTACCTTACACTGCAGTTGAGTAATTGGTGCATTAGTGGCACACTAGTGAGGTACATGCTTATTAGTGTATGTTAGTGCTGGTTGAGAAAGACAGGGTTGCCAGGGTACAGGGCACATATCCAAGTGCTGTATTTCATAGATGTCACTTCAACAGACATTACACGTTTCTCTACAAATTAATTAAGTCACCATTAAGGAAATATTTAGTCATCTGAACATGCTATGAAACAATTTACTGAGTCAGGTAAACAATGGCCCTTACACTATAATAAAATAGACATCTACTCCTAAATAAGCTTATGTTGCTTATTCATATTTATAATTACACTTTAACAGTTATTAAAGTCTAACAAGGCAGTGATATGACATTCAGAATTAATACTTGGTGTAAAAATTTGCCTATCAGCAAAATCTGGCCCTATTTGATCATAGGAAGGACATAATTGCAATTATAGATGTCAGAAAACTGCATGAATGGAAGTTATACTTGTGAATAATTCCAGGTCTCCAGAATCACAGTTTTAAAAATACATATAGTGCAGCACACAGATGAAGAGGTAGCATAGCATGAAACCAGAACTGCAACGTAGGGCAGCCGTGTACATAAATCTGCAGATGTGCTAAGTTGCTAAATGGAAAGTATACTATAGTATGCTGTATTGAGTTACATGCTGCACTGTTTCGCAGCGAAAATCAAAAGGCACAATAACGATACTGTTAATGTGTTACACTATAGATGCTAATAGCTCATGTATGGAGAAATGAGGAACTATAAATAATTGACACTCTTGTGAATGTGGGTGGGGCCATTTGTTTAAAAATGATGTCAGAATAAAACCACAGCCTTTGCTGAATGGCAGTGGAAGTTACTGGCCAAGTTTACGCACTAACTACAAAAGAAGCACTGATTTTCAATTCTGGCACAAGTAGGCCTACACAAAACTAGCATAATGTTTAGCAAAAGTGCTGTAAAATTCACATGTATAATGAAACAGTGGCATTATAATTGTTTACACTTTCTATAGATCTATCCTTTCATAAAAAAAATATTTTTCATAGTTAAATATATGATACTGATCATAGGAAGTGTATAAATATTTCAAAGAATAATTTGTGCGTGCAGGCAATTTCTTCACACCTTGTTAATCAAACCTTTGCCAAACCATCCCCACTCCATGTACGATGAGTTTACTTCTGTTGATATAAATGTGACTCCTTTTTTGTAAACTTAAACTTTTACTTGGGTATATTTTATCTATAAATTATAATATTTAATTTACAGTTAATATAAATAAAACCAGAGATAAAAAGGTGTGTTGGTAAAGCCTAATAAGAAATAGATAGTTCTCATGTAAAATGTTATTAAACTGAATGGGTACAAATAGAGTGCATTGTCCCTTTGGTGTGATTTTCTAGACTTAGTCAAGCTATGTATGCATGAGGTGGACAAATAGTCTGGAAGTACAACTTCAGCATGGTTCAGAAAATTGGAAGAAATTGTGAATGGGCTATATATAATCTATAATCCCAGTAAGACCTGTAGTCCCTGGCAACCCTGACAAGCGCACCAACAACAAAACCACAAAACCCATTTGTCAGTGTCGGGGATTAACCTGAATGGACCCTAGAGCAAGTCTCCCCCTGTGGATGCACGTACAACACTGCTGGAGAGAGCAGAGGCAAAGGCCCAGCTCTCTAACGAAACACACCATAGCTGAGAAAGCCTGTAAATTAAACAATTTCATGCACAAAAAAATCATGTACAGTAATTGGGACTTTAGTGTACTGACAAAAAATATACAATAATAGATACCTACCTGCAGCACTGTTGTAGCAAAAATTAAATTATGAACAATGTAAACAATTTTAAACTGTGAAATAACAGATGTGTTCAAAATACACTATAAGATATAATCCACACAGCAACTCCCAAATTTAACTGATAAATTAAATTTCTATGATTAACGAAAACAATGTTTTACAAATTTACTATTAATAACGCATATATTATCTACTATAAAGAAAAGGTGATATTAACCTAACCACTTTACTAAAATCACTATCTAAAAATTGGCGAGTTTAAATTTGCATTATTTATTCATGCAAATTTAAGTGAACACAACATATTTTATGCTATTAAAAATTAACACATTTTATACACACAGGCAAATTACATGAGGGAGGATACAGCTATAGTAGTAATTTAGCAGATCATTTAGAGTAGGCCTACAGTATAAATTTAGCCCTCATCCTCATGCAATTTATCCTGTAATAAGAGTAATATAGCACAGGTTGGGTGAAAATCCCACTGGATGTTGGTTTATATGTATATGGAAGATAATAAATCATTCACAGTCTATACTAACAGGCTTGGAAAAGTATCTATAGATAAATGGTTTTTAACAAGTTGGGTCGAAAATCTAATGATGATGATCATGATAATGGAAACAACAAGCACTACACCAGAACTCTCAGTCTCGGCAACATACTTTAACACGCATATGTGAGAGCTCTAGATGATAGTGTCACCATTCAGGACAGGTTTAGTAAAGTGTAGCGAAGTCCACATACACTCTATAAGTAAACATTAATTCTGTAGAGAGAATGGAAAAATACTGCAACTACATTAAGGAATAATTAAATATCTCAGACCTGACTAGAAGAAAACTGATAACAATAGATAAAATAGAGAGGGAATACACATACATATTTTAAATAAGAGAAAAATTTGGATAGTAAGAGATACAAGGTTAAGGTCTGTATTTTATATCGTAGGACACAGCACAGAAATGCCAAGAAAAATAAAATAAATAAAACTACGATAGGCTCTGTACCACAGTGTTTATAAATTAACGAGTTACACTAGGGGGTTGGCTTAAACTGTCAGTTTGTCCTCCTCATCAAATAAGTATGATACCAAGACCGTTACAGCTATAGGCTATTCACGATAAAATGAGGACTTTTCAAAGCCCTGCTTAAGATCTACTTGTATGCATGTTGTGTATTCCTCCAACTTATGTAAGATTAACATTGTCATGGGCCCCATCACTCCATTCATGCATTGGTCAAGTGAAACTGTGAAATTTATAGAGAAGTTAATGATTTACAAATCTGTTGGTCTTTACACTTCAATGCATTAAACAAAAAAACTGAAAGTGGAAGAAATAATTTAAACGATCAGAAATGGTTACCCAACACTTTTTATTCGGCATTGAGATACAGAACTACTTCCCATCCATTGTTACCAACTTTACTGGGCTTATGTCACTCAAGAGGCCTGTTGAAACATATGCAGGCAGGGACAGTGACTTTTTTCTAAGGTTGATTTCAAAAGTGCTCACTTTATCATGAACAGCCTTTAATAAGAACACTGAGATGTATAAATGAACTTTGGAATAACTACATGCTGAACTGCATGCAAAATGAGAGCTGAGTAGTTGTCAGGAAAGTTCTGCAGATGTGGTAGATGTGACTGCACAATGAAGCAGGCATTAATTACCAACAGCAAGTGAGGGCCAGTACACATACATACGGCAAATAGTGTGTCAAAAAAATTAAAAAATCTGAAGTGAAGAATTGCATGGGTGAAGATAAAGCTAGTTATGGAGTGATCTGAATCTGTAAGAATGGAAAGAAGGAGATGATTTGATTTCACAAAGGTACCAAAAAGTATTACTGATTATAAGGAAAGTCACAACGAAGTAAAGACTTTTGGAATCATATAAATGGGAAATAATACTGATGGAAAAAATTTTCAAAACAATATGGAGTCTCACAAGATAACAAGGTACAGATGGAACGAGAAGCAACATTCAGACATTACTTCCTTTTTAACAATAAAGTAAAACACCACACCACCAGTGATCCTGAGAGAATCTGTATTTGTAAACCATATGCCAGTGTGTTGTGCTAGTGGTAGATGTAAGATAGATGATATGGTGGAGAAAAAGTAAGGAAGATTTGAAAAAGCTAAGTACTTAGAAACTAAAGAAAAGGAAAGAAGAGGGAGCTTCCCAATTGAAAGGACCAAATATGAACAACAAAAATTAATTACAAAGAGTGGAAATGGAATGAACAAAATTAAAGTAAATCTTGGTATGACAAACAAAACAGGCATTTATAAAAAGCAATACTGTAATTAAATTGATAGTAAAAGGGTATATGTTGGGGGGGGGGGGGGGGGGGGGATAGAAGGGGAAAAAAGAAATGCAAAAGAAAAAAAATGGCCACGTGGAATTTTTTTTTACAAATGTCACTTGTTTACCTGAAGATGGCCAAGGAAGAGATGCACACATGCATCGACAGAAAAGAGAATGGCGGAAAGACAAGATTACTTGGATAGAGTAAGGACTGATGAACAATACATGGATAGAAGACAACTAATGTAGTCAGAAGCTGAAAACATTACTATTAGACCATGATTACATAAATATTTATTCTTGAATTTTGAAGGTCAAAGTAACGAACACCTGTAATGTATAACTAACCTGTGCTGCAGTGAGTGTGTTCCCTGCAGCTACGTGAGCCAGAAACGTGACAATGGCAGAGATAACTGGCACAGTGGGTGCTAGGGAGATGCTGAGAGACTGGCATAATGCAACCTTCTGTAGCCAGCGTGACTCCTTTCTTCTGATATCTGGAACATCCAATACTACTGTCAATTATGGTGGTCCATCAAGCTTAGACTCAACTAGTGGTGTAGACAATTTTCAGGCCCCATTATTTCCCCAGAACACAATGTTTCTGCTACAATTTTTCCCCAAAATTGTAGCACGTTTTCATATTATATATATATATATATATATATATATATATATATATATATATATATATATATATATATATATATATATATATATATATATATATATATATATATATATATATATATATATATATATATATATAAGTATTATGTTGATAGTTAAGAACTGTCATTTAAACATTTCACTTTTAAACATAATATTTATTGCGAAAAAACCTAATTTGATTTTGAAAGTCAGTTATCGCTGAGAAATGGCAGCCTCACCATTACTTTGTCAAATTTGTCTACACCTCTGACATCTTGTACACCTTGAGATGAGATGCTGAAATAAACTGTGTGAAATGGTATCATCTACCATGGAAATTGTAACATCGCACCTACCAAAAATAAAGACTGGAAATCACAGCTCATTTTTGCTCAATCGGTAGAGACATGAACTTAAAAGGTGCCATGTTAAAATTAGAAAACAAAATAATTCAAGTCTCGGATTAGTACAGTTTTTATTTTAAATTCCAAATAAAATGTTCACACAGTTCCAGAAATGCAGAGTCACAAACAGTCCCTTTAACGAAACAACCGGAACAGAACAGCACCGCATAGTTAATTAATTATTAAAGTCACTCCAATACTCGCATCACGAGACAATTACCAGCACATCATGCTCCCTTCACAGCTTGTAGTAATCTGTTGTCGGACAATAGGCACTCTGCGCTCACATCGCGACATGCCTCCCCACTCCTCGCATCTGGGTGCCAAAAACATCATCAAATAAGGTTATGGCATGGCCCAAAATCCCTCCCCACGTCATGTTGCACTGTGTCACAGTTAAAAACAATCAAATTTCTGGAACATTCCTGAAAAAAACTGTATACAATAGTAGAAAAAATTTTTATCTCCGCACAATGATGCAACCTTACTACGACTTCAGAAAAAGCAAACACATTACAGATAAACACTCCAACACTGCTAAAAATTCAAATACTGATAAAACATTACTCCCTTACCAAAAAAAAAAAAATAACAATTGTATTATAAATAACTTGCATGGTTACAAAATGCCTGTCCAAGAATTCTATTAAAAGTTGCGAAGCCGAAACCTTGTGAACACGAGGCTCATTCAAAGAAATGAAAACTTCATTACAAAGGATGTCAAACTGAATGTTCTGATTGGGGAGAATGTTCAGTGATGGGTAAGGTACATTTTAAAAATAACTTCAGTTAAGTTAATTTATAAAGTAAAGTAACTTCAACTACTTATCGTTACTTAACTGAACTCCGTTACTCAGTTGGTGACTTTTATATGTGTAGGTCTCTTTTAGCTCAGAACAATGTTGAAAATTAAAACTAATAAAATATACAATATTTGTTAAAGTAGGCTGTAAATAACATTATTATAAGAATAAAACTACTAACAGGTATACCATTAAGAAACATGGAAATCTTATAACTATAAAACTACTGAATTGGCATAAACAAGTACAATAATTTTTTTAAATATGATTCCTCCATAACAATTTGTATAGTCAGTGACGTAGTAAGGCACATGTGCATGACACTCATGCGATAGGCAGGTTAGCACAACCCAGTTCATCACTAGTGCGAGCAAAAGTAGGACGTATTGCAAAGGCCTTTACGTCAGAACCCTAATACGGGAGACTTAAGAGATGTCCCGCAGAAAGCCCATATTCAGTGTTATGCTCTTAAAAGTGTAGTACCCCTTTTGTTTACATCTCATATGCTTCACATTCATGTCATCTCACCTTTTTGCAAGTGTCGTTATGTTAAATTAATACTAGGTAAATTTACGTACATGTTCAATGGCAAGTTGAAGGGTTATTATGTGTTTGAGAGAGTTTAATTGCAAGTGTGTCAGAAAATAGTTCCGGCGTGGCGGGCAAAACCAGCCACTGAGGCGCCATGGCAGAACAGACAATAGCATCTTGGACACGCTAGGGCTAGACCACATCACATCGCGCTCCGGTGGCCCGCACCATTTCATACCAATCACTTAACATGCAATTGGTTTCTTAATTTTATCGGAACCTTTTCAGTCTTTTGCCACCAGAGACGCCATCCCTCCTCCCCTGTAGTTTGCATAGTCCAGAGGAGCTTAATGTTTCATAAAGGCAAGTAAAACTATGTAAGTGCGTTTTCACATGTTTTATTTCTGTCTAGCCTCAAGGCATTTCAGGGTACGGGCCCTTACAATACCTGCCAACTGTAACCATTGTCTTCAAGTGATTTTTTCATGTGTTTCTTCAAGTTTATGTCACTGCATAATTACTACGTTAATGTTCAGGCATGTGTGTCAGCAACAAAATAGGCCACCGTGTATTATACAACATAACTTCAATTACAATATTTTTCTATGAGGAATACTCCAATGCCGGAGAATTGCAATGTGTAGTGCCGTATTGCTTACATGCCATTAAACTGAGACCAGTACCAATGATGCAATGAAGTGAGGTGTGAGGGTGGTGCGGTGGGAGTTATGAGCCATGAGCGTCCACTGCATTTCCCATTTGGAATATGCACTTCACACTAGTTTGCAGTTGTAGTTCGGCTGCCCGTCCATCATGCGGGACTGCAGTTGCTGTGACACACAACCAACTTAAATAATTAATGAACCCTGCAACGATGTTCTTGTAATCCGCCTGGCTCATATTGCAAACTGTTTCGTGACTCTGCTGTGTAAAGTATGTGAACTGCATAACCATGAATAAATATCACAAGGGAGCATTAAATATTTGTCTTCTTTTTTTGCCCCGTTACTTACATCTTATGTTTCCGCCAAGTGAGTGAATCGAGCTGCAAGTTTCAGTCGTCTGTTTTTTATGGCTGCAATATTACAATGTACTGTACTGAAAGGGTGATGAGATGGTTGCATTAGGTAGGGGACAGTGAGGTGGAAGAAATTGCTTCAGAATTTTTTACACTATGTGTTAACACAGCTCAAGATGTTGGAACTGTTACCCTGATCCCACAGTACACATACATAACACAGTTTTACATTTCCTTGAAAATTCAACCTATGTGATACAATAGTGTAAGTAAAACACTTACCAAGAAGATTCTTGGAGAAAAACTTCTCCCATGTGTACATTTTGATGAGCTTGATAGAAGCAAATATCTCTGTTATGAGCCTTACTCTCTTATCACCCACAGAGACAGTCCTTCCCCTCAAGTAACCAATCAGGCGAGAGAGACCATACTACAGCAAACAAAAATTAAATTTCAATAAAAAAAAATCATTGGTGGTACTTGTCATTTTCATGCCATTTAAATTGAAATCACAATCAAAACAGCTGAACTTTTCATAGTATTACTGTTTAAAAGGGACGAGTAGTACATTCATTTGTTTTCTTTGCTACACTTTGTATCATGTTGCAAAACTCTCATGTACATAAATTAAAGGGTTATCTTTATTCTTTAGTTGAAATGGCTAACTGCTTCTTACTGAATGCTATTTTCAGCTGATTACACATGAATTCAATTGTTTCATGTCATTCCCTGTTGGAACTGTGTGTGTCCCAAAATAATTTGGAACTTTAAAGCTACAACATAAAAATATTGAGTGCTCCATCAGACAAAAAAATGGTTAAACTTCACCACATTCCATAATGCATTCCAGGTTTTACAAATATATTAGAATTTACTTCAATTTTTATGAAACTGTAAAAGAGGTGAGTCAAGCTGATTCTTAATACCACAATCTCTTCCATTCAAAATAAGAATCAAAAATAAAAAATTTTAAATGCTGATTTTTATTTTTAAACATTAAGTATTAGTCAAGTCCTTGACATATTGTCTTCTGATACAAGGCAATTCTCAAAGAAATACAAATTAAACTGATTTTAGCTTTGTGTGATGGCTGAAATAAAAGTAGTATTGAATTACCATTGCATTAAAGTACCTAAAGATTGTTCATGATAAAGTGAGCACTTTTGAACTCAACCTTAAAAAAAACACTGCTCCTAACTGCATATATTTTAACGGGCGCACTGTGTGACATGCGCCCAGTAAAGTTGGTAACGATGAAGGGAAAGTAGTTCCGTATCTTAACATAGAGTAAAAGGTGATAGGTAACCATTTGTGATAGTTTAAATGATTTCTTTCATTTTTTTTTTTTTTTTTTAAATGCAAAAAATGAGAAAATTTTGTAAAATATTTATTATCTTAACAATTTAACCGTTTCACTTCGCTGACTCATGAATAAAGTGATGAGGCCCAAGGCTATGTTAATCTTACATAAGGCAGAAGAATACACAACATGCATACAAAAAGATCTTAAGTAGGGCTTTCAAAAATGCTCATTTTATCGTGAACAGCCTATAACAACATTAAATCCAGAAACATTTTGCAAGTCCTTATAAACGTGCTGCTTTATATACTCGAATCTCATTTTTTTTTTGCAATTTTATTATGTACAGAAAATAATTGTTTCAAATGTGTCACATTTTAATGTAGTAGTAAAAATGTTATAATGTATTAATTTTTTCTATAGCACTTTTTTTTGGGTATTCTAGGCTTAAAATATTTGAATGGTTATTTCCATGTAATCAAAATAGTTATAAAACTGACGTGTGATGCTTTCTGTGCTTTTTGAAAGCGCACTCTATTTGCGACTGCATCCCATCTTGGATAACAATAATCCTTAAGGGCTAGTCATCAATCACTACGGAATGAAGAAAGGCAGGCGGGACACTAGTTACACAAGCGCTTTGGGACAACCCCCTTATTAAGACTTGAACACGTGATCATAATTAATGCTACACCACGCCTCAAAGCCATCACAAGTGTCATCCTTCCTCTACAGTTTGAATCGCCCGCTACTCCAGGACGGCAGTTGTATTTCACAATCCTGCCGCTGGAGAGCAAAGTGCCACCCGCCGGAGCAGTCACAGCCTCCAGGATGCACGGGCTGGCAAGATATATGAACACCTTCCAGCCAAGATGAGCGCCATGCAGATAAGGGTATCCAGTTGGCTGTGCTCTGACGTCACAAGACCAATCCCCAAGATGGCAGAGCCAGCTTCCCCCTCACCCTTCTAAATGCCGCCAAGCTGGAAAGATGACTATAAAAGAGCCTCCAGAACATGGTCTCAGAGCAGTCCGCTGCACCTCCACCGCTGTAATGGCCACTGTGACGTGTTAGCACATCCAAAGGTAAGCACTAGCCCTTTGTCTCCCGCTGTAATGGCCACGAGATAGACTAACAGGGTCAGCTAGCTGCTAGATCCCTTCGCGCCGCATCAGTTACCGCAAGTCTCCAGAAGGTCCTCGACTTCCGACATCAACCAGCAGCTCCGGAGGTTTTCAACTTCTTCGGCGACCTCAAGCTCCAGAGACCTTCCAGACAATGACGCCTACCAGAGGGTCTGCCAACGCCGTCAACCACTTACCTTTCCTTGGTAACCTTCCCTTGAGTCTTCCTTGGTCATCCATCTTTGACGACGTTCCCTCTTGGCAACAGCCACAACATTTCTTCAGTGCCGTTCTGGCGCTGCTTACATAATTTAGCTAGGTTCCGTTAGAACTCGTCCTAATTAATCATTTAATGCTAAATTGTGACTTCTTAAATTCATGTCATACACTCAGAATTTATTCTCACGTTCATCATTTGCATCACGATGCCTTTGCCTGATTTAGAATCAACCATTTTAAATTATATTAATATTATTATTACGAGAGTGTGGCCCCACTGCAATTCATACTTTTTAATAAAAGTGTGTATATTTGATTCAACTCTTTGAATCCTATTGTTTAAAGTGTATCTCATTTGCACTACGCCCTTAAGGCAGTTCTATAATATTAATATTATTTAACGCAAACCCTTAAGGCAATGATTAATTACTTTTCTTTTTCAAAGAATAGCAGGCGCCTCATGTAAAGGCCATCAAGGCAGGCTAACACTTTTCACTCATGGTTTCTAGTGATGAAAGTTTCTCCCTACTCCGCCTCCCCACTGCAAAAAGGCTGAAGGAAAGGAGAGAGGAGTGCCCTGACTATTGAATCCACAGTGAAACCTCACCTGACATTTCTACCCCACGGAGACGCTGACATCCTGTATGTTCCACCCACCGCAGTAAAAGGCTGGGTAGGAATATCAGTGTGTGTGAATCGAGTGGCAAGTAAAGTGCTAAGCACCACATGACAGCCATACGTGATACACCGGCTATTTCCAGTACTGTTCTTTTTACGGCATACTAATGCCATACATAAGAGAGGGTTGAGTAAAATACCACCGGAAATTAAGATGTACCACATTTAGTAAACGAGTTACTAGAGCAAGTAGCCAAATGATTTGACACTGCTTCTCCATTGTTAGAACCACCTACCAAATTATTAGAAGGCTCCCACGAGATACATTGACTCAAATCGATACCAAGACACATCGTTAGGTTATGATCCCATACTTGCTACCTATCCACCAAACCTAGTACCCTCCTACAGCATCAACTACTACTTGGGAACAATTCCACCGCAACCAGCACCGGCCGCTGTTTGGCCACCTGCACCTTCAAGCAGCCATGCGTCACTTCTGAGAGCTTCGCGACACGGCATGCTAAAGGTAAGGCATTGCCCTAGTATAATTCTTATCACACCTGATTTCGTTCCTACATGAAAACCAACTCGCCCCCGATTGTACACTGGGAAAGCCCCCCGATGTGATTATAAACATGAAATAGTTTTGACATTTTACATACGTCCTTCCGCTGACATCATGATGGTCAATGTACTCTTCCTTTGTTAAATGTCAGCCCACGCATAAGTCTACCCATGTTACCAGTTAGCTTTGACAATCAGAGTCCAGGGCTCAAATCCCAGAGTGGACATTAGCAAACCCCTACACCATAGTCAATGTCCAACGTGGTAAAGCAACCCCAGGGCTTGTGTCTCAGCTCCGACCTATATCAAACTCTTGTATATTTTTGTGTAGAACTTGTGTTGTGCTTTATTCTCATATTCCTTCTTTCCAATAGACAGAGTACACACGACAAAACCAAGTTTTAATGAATAATACAATGGGTATCTTTACAGATGAAAATTTTATTTATCCATTAATGAAATTGTATTCAGCTGCTTTGAATCAAATTAAGAAATAACATACAGAGTAAATTTCTTAAACAAAATTGCCACAAACCAATTTACCACAGCTTAAAAGTAATAAATATTTGAGTCATGTTCAGCGGTACTATATGCCAAATGATTTTTCAAAAACTGGTACATACATACATAATATAAATCACACAAATAGTACTGCTTAGATTAATTAAGAATGGAATTATCATTTAGCACAACATAGCAGAAACAATATACAGTATTCTATTTGTGAATTAAAATTCTTGTGTAATTTACAAGCATTGTGACAATTTTGTATTGGAAAAATCATTTTCATTATGTATTAAGTCTAACATAAATATGAAACATGTCCATAGTTCTAATCTTAACAAATGTAATTCTTACTTGCACAGGGTAGAAGACAAGGAAAACCAACATGCCCAGCAGAGCCCATGGGCCGAGTAACCACAACACGTAACCTATGCCACAAGCCATCATTATTGGTCCTCCCACAACCATCGGGCCAAAGAGTATCATGTCGAATATTCGCTGACTGTCATTCCCAAATATGTTAATCAGCTAAAACAAAATGAGAAAAAAGGAGTTTACAACAGTTGCACAGTACAAAGGTCACCAACACCAAATATTACTACATACAGATATTAACATGTGAAATACTATTATATGTCCCGTAAAAATGTATTGCAATCTCGTGACTAAGGTGATGTCTAAAGCAATACGAGCAGATGATAAAATTAAAATTCACCACGGTGATAACAGGTATGCATTCCAGCCAGCACGAAATTACAATTTACATGTTGGTTTCGTTAGCATGTGAAAAATAAGTAGAAACAGAAAAAAATTATTTCCACCTACGTACTGTAATGACTACATGTGTTTGATACAAATATTTTTTTTTGGAAATAAATCATTTTTCCCTACTTAAAAATTGAAATTAGAAGTTCCCTTAACATACAGAGATCTAGCCCAGCATGGTGCCGAAGTAATCATCAGCTCCCTGGTCTTCACCGCACCCAGGTACTGAAGATCATCTCCTACCTACTTTGTCTTCACCACACTCTGGTGCCGAACACTCCTACCAGTACCACACCTGTCTTCACCACACTCTGGTGCCGAACACTCCTACCAGTACCACACCTGTCTTCACCACACTCTGGTGCCGAACACTCCTACCAGTACCACACCTGTCTTCACCACACTCTGGTGCCGAACACTCCTACCAGTACCACACCTGTCTTCACCACACTCTGGTGCCGAACACTCCTACCAGTACCACACCTGTCTTCACCACACTCTGGTGCCGAACACTCCTACCAGTACCACACCTGTCTTCACCACACTCTGGTGCCGAACACTCCTACCAGTACCACACCTGTCTTCACCACACTCTGGTGCCGAACACTCCTACCAGTACCACACCTGTCTTCACCACACTCTGGTGCCGAACACTCCTACCAGTACCACACCTGTCTTCACCACACTCTGGTGCCGAACACTCCTACCAGTGCCACACCTGTCTTCACCACACCCCTGGTGTCGAAGATTCCTGCCGTCGTCCAACGTCATCGTTACACTTAGGCACAACCAGCCCCTTCAGGGCAAGCACTATAGAGTAGCCAAGTTTAAGTTATTTTCATAGCACTTAGTCTACCTACCCCACTAACCTAGGTACAGGTCGCCTTCACCTGTCAATGTGTAGCAGCTTCTGTAAGCTCCCGTTGATAGTAGGAGGTAGTGCAACACCACGTTGATTATTTCCTTCAATGGAATAAACAAATTTTAATCCACTTGAGGGTATCTTTCCCGTACACATAGAACCTCTCCCTGTAGACATCAGGCCATGAGAAGGATAGCAGGTAACCGGGAAATTTGCTCAAACTGACACATACACCAGTAGAGTACAGGCTGTTCACAATAAAGTGAGCATTATTTAAATGACCCATTGAAAAATGTCACTGTCCCTAGATGCACATATTTTAACGGGCGCACTAGGTGACATTCATCCAAGTTGGTAACGTTGGAGGGAAAGTAGTTCTATATATTCATGTCGGATAAAAAGTGTTACGTAACCATTTATAATAAGTCAAATTATTTCTTTCCCTTTCCAGTTTTTTATTAATGCATCAAAGCGTAAAAATTGGCAGATTTTTAAAATATTTACTTTCCTAATAATTTCACAGTTTTACTTTATGATGCACGGACAAGGTGATGAAGCCCATGGCATGGTTAATTTTACATACGGCGGAAGAATACAAATGTGCATACAAGTAGATCATAAGCAGGACTTTCAAAAGTGCTCATTTTACAGTGAACAGCCCACACGCATTCTGGATGGCCATCCTTTCGGTGCATCACCGTGTACAGAACGGTAGAGCCCAGACACTAGGTACTCTGCCTTTTGAGGTTAGCTTGTCAACTTAGAGATTGCTCTTCCCACCACGCTGCTTGCCCCTGATAAAGTACCTCTCCAGGTCTGAGGAGACTCAGCCTCCACAGACACTCACCCACGTATCGGGACCGTCAGCCAGTGATACCAGACTCTCAATGTCCACCGCACTCCTCGTACTGGGTGCTGAGATAAGGAGACAGCACTGGGTTGGCGGAGACGGTACGTTGTTGTACACCTGCAGAGGACCACACATTACCTGCCCACCTACCTCCATGAGTTTTGATAATAGCGATTCTTTCTTCATGCTCTACTCCCATCGCAGCAACATCCAAGAACGGATTAAAAAGATAACAACTACCTCACAGTACCAGCAGGAGTTCAGCCCCTCCCACGCCACACTCGCGCACCTCGAACCTCGGGAGACGGACTGAGCTATCCGCCGCTTAGAGAGACCCATTACGCCGAAAGTGGCAACAAAACTCTTCACACGTCCCATCAAGCTAAACGAAGAAACACACCCCCGTGTTCAGTGCATACCTGAGTGCTCACGACAAGTCCCACAGGATAGCCAAGCCACGCTTTTGGGAACTCCTAATTGCCGAGCCGACCCCAACGAGAAATGACACTCATGAGCCCCTGCCCGCCTGCACTTCAAGTTCCAGCACACGCCCTAGCTCTAACTCATCTGAACAACTGCAGGTCTGACAGCCTCTACGAATTACGCGTCGTCCAGGTATCCCCGTAACAGTGGTCCCGCCTAAGCGCAAGGTAATCCTTGCAGTCCCAGATTTTGTGCCCTGCTGGAAAGCCACACGGCCAATCATGTACATTAGTCTGGCTCTAGTACCATGAAAGGACAAAGAACTCGATGTTCCCCGGGTGCGTCTGCCCTTGCATCCATCAAAAACACTTGGGGCCATGACGAACCTCACTTGCCACATTTCATTTCATTTCTAATTACCTTAATTTAAATAAAACCGGGACAAAATAGTTGTGTTGGTAATGCCTAGTAAGAAATAGTTCTCACACAAAATATTATTAAACTAAGTGCACTGTCTCTTTTGTGTAATTTTCTAGTTATGTTTTGCCTGCATGAAAGATAGAGGAATCCTGAAAGTAGAACTTTAACAGGACTTCAGAAAAGTTGGATGTAACTATGAATATAGCATTACAATTCTAGCAAATTCTAATTCACCTACATTCCTTCCACAACAGTAATATTTTTTTGTGACAAACACTACGTACTGGTCACACCATTTCTTACCTGACCAATGTCCTTCACAGTGCTGAGACGTATTACTCTCTTGTACAACATAGTCAAACACGCAGAACGTAATCGAACAGCTGTCCTGAAAAATTAAATTTTTGCATTTTGCACTAACACTAAAATCTATTTTCGTACAAAATATAAATAAAGATTCTCAAATAAAGTCTACTCTCCCTTCCCAAATCCTTTGCAAATCTCAGTAACTTAGTCACTACAGTACTTCACAAAAACATAGGTACATACATTCATGAATTGAATTGTGGCCAAATTTGATTTAGTGCTAAAATTTCTTTTAAAACATTAATACTGTATTTACTATGATTATACAATACTTTAGTAAAAAATAAAAAGGTAATAAAAATCATTGTAAATGAAAACTGACATAAAAAATATTGATAAATTTAATGAGATGAATACAAAAAAAGCACATTGTTTCTATTCTTCTGATGTTACTCAAGTGTATTATTTGTCTGTACCAACTTTTACCATTGAATATAGTATTATTATTTTGCAATGACTATTTTACATCATGCAAAATTAGAAGCTAAAATTTAAAGTAATTTTACATTACAGCAGTTTTTTGTATTATTTATTGCAAAATGCTGTTACACGATATCCTCCATTTTTTTTTCAATTACAAAAACATACTTACAAAAAAGTGTCTTTTTTAAGGCGTTATTATAATTTGTTAAAATCATTTAGTACTAAATAGTGTACACATATTTTTCATGATATATTGCAGACTAAGAAAAATAGGAACTATTTGTTATTATATACAGTTCTTATTACAGGTCGCTTAACTTTGTGCCCCCCTCCTAAATTTTTTTCTCAACACGTCACTAATAGTGTGGGGTTCTTTTGTAATCTGGAGAAAAGCTGTGTACTGCACGAGTTGCATACCTTATAACCATAATTTTATTAACATTTTTAAGGAATATATTTAACAGTATTTTTAATACAGCATTTAGAAAAACAAATTTGGCTTGGTCCAGCTCAGTTACAATTACACTAATCATTGATTAAATTGTTTTAAATCTATTAGCGTGCTGGGACGTATACCTTGTGCTACAGTACATTCTGTGACATAAGAACTTTGCATTCTAAAATGAGAGTTCTAACATATTAAAATTTTTTGTAAGTTAAAACATGTTGGCAATAAGGTCATGTGGATCCAGTTTATACAGAATATATTGGACAGACTATTTAACAAAAAATAACTTTACAGTATTTCTTGGAATTTATTACTTCTATTTATATCTCACCTATTTCATGAGCCAACTAATGTGCACAAGCCTTGGAAACTGATCAATCTCACTGGTTTTGTACAAGTGTATGTGGGATGTTCGGGAATATTAGCCTACGTATAACTCTCCCATTGGAGCATATGTGTCATGGATTCTCCATAGTGGTTTCCTCCGGATGAGGAAGGATGCTGGGTGCTTGAGATGTTGGGATGGACCCATTCCCTAGTCATCCGAGCCAAGTAACCCCCGCATGACACTATAAAGGATGGGATGAAGTGAGTCCTACCAAGTCTCTCTCCACCTAGGCAACTTAAGGCTGCTCAAGTAGTGCTTAGGCATCTGCCACCCCTGGATTAACAGTGGATTCCCTATTCATCATTTCTCAAGGGACTACAAAAAATTTCAATACATGTGGACTTTCAATGAATGTGGTCTTAAAATGCAAACAAATCGAAAATGGGACCACAAAATATGTTTCATGGATGCAGACTTTCAATTCATCTGGGTCCAATAAAGGTTCCACTGTAAACAAACTGGGCTATGCCAGTGACCTCCACGTCCCTCGTGCCCTGCTCATAGGGGCGGAAGAGGTATCTGCCTTAATGGATGGAACAATAGATTGTACTTAGATTTGTTCACTAGGCAGGGTACTGGACTAATTAGCTTTCAAGCAGTTGGGCCACAGAGTTCCTGCAAAGAAACTCATGGAGATGGAAAGTACCTGTGAATATAGGCTGTTGACAGTCAAATGAGCACTTTCGAAAGCCCTGCTTAAGATCTACTTGTATGCACGTTGTGTATTCTTCCACCTTATGTAAAATTAACATTGCCACGGGCCTCATCAATTAATTCATGTGTCGGTCAAGTGAAACTGTGAACTTATTAGAAAAGTAAACATTTTACAAATCTGCTCATTTTTACATATTGATCAATTAAAAAAAAAAACAGAAATCAAAGGAAATAATTTAAATCATCACAAATAGTTATCTATCACTTTTTATTCGACGTTAAGATATGGAACTACTTTCCATATATCGTTACCAACTTTACTGGGCGCATGTCGCTCAGTGTGCCCGTTGGAAGTATATGCAGGCATCTGCAGTGACTTTTTTCTAAGGTTGATTTCAAAAGTGCTCACTTTATCATGAACAGCCTTTCCCAACCACTAGTGCCATGGAAACCTTAGGTAGTACCACAGGTGATCAGCTAGACCTCACCCTAGGTTTAGGGCACCCTCATGGTAGCAGTGGTTGAAGCTCTGCATACTGGAGCACATCTGAAGCCAAGCTCACCACCCAGAGTAGGGTTCAATGCAGTGAGCGGCGCTACAGCTCTGGTACTGGCCGGGATAATCAGTAGAGGTTGGATCAGTAGCGGCCAGTATTAAAGAGCACATGTGCACGTGCACACCCAGTTTTCTACCAAATATTATTTTTCATTAAATTTTATATAATTTCTCGATATTTTGTTGCCCTAGCACAGTTATCAGAGTTTGTTGCATTGATCACGAATGTCTGGTATTTTTATTCTGTTATCTGTGATGTTGCAACGCTGTGAAGTGTACAGCAAATTTGTGCTCCGATTTTACACTATCTGCGCATGCGCACGTCAAAATGACATTATCGCTTATGAGAGTTTTAACCTTGGACAAGTGCACGATGCTGTCTGTGCTCTTTCCTTTGTATCTGTAACATACAGAGGTGGTTCCAACGTTTGCCGCTTGGTAGCAACACTGACTGAAGAAATCAGATTTCACCACCACAACACACCGCTAGATGCCAGCAGAATTGAAAGTGCGGCATTAACACCAAACAAAATTATCGTAGCAAAAGTAAACAAATCCTTGTTTATTGTGCTGAGCTGACGAGGAGTTCTAAATATTAATTTGTGTAATTTATCATGTGGAAGTGCAACAATTTTCAATAAATTAGTATGCGTGCATGAGCGTTTTTCTGTTTCGTTGGACACTGTACTCTGAACAAGACATGCTTTTACTGAGGTATGTTGTAAGTTTATTTTCAAACTAACGCTAACGTATTTGTGTCAGGGTACTACTTGCAGTCGGCACGACTGAGAGGCGTTAGTTGTTTTTCCAAACTTCAAAATGAATTCCGTTCAATCACTTTTAGCAGACAGGAAACTGAATTTCGAGGAAAAATCTATTAAATGTTTAGGCCCTGATCAACCACATTTAGAAATTACCACAGAAACTAAGACACAAAAATGTGTATTCAACAAAGACGTTTACACTAAACACAACTGGTTATGTGGGTGTGCTCAAACAAACGCTTTGTTTTGTTTTCCACGTCTGATTTTAAGTGCAGAGGTAAGTGCCTGGACAAAGTCCGGTTTTAAGTGTACACTTAAGCGAGAAAATAAAAAAAACACAAAAACTCACATGCTCACATAAATGCCACAATTGAATTATCACTTCTGGGCAGTGTAAATATCAGCATGCAACTTGACCGTGCTTACATGCAGTCAGTCAGAAAACACAATGAACAAGTGAATAGAAACAGATACATTCTTGGCAGACTAATTGACTGTGTGTGGGAAATTTTTTGGGGCGTTTGAACTGGCTTTACGAGGGCATGACGAAAGTGAAACTTCCAAAAATCCTGCTGTATTTACGGGCCTTGTTAATTTCGTAAGTTCTATTGATATTGCAATGAAAGAACACTTGGAAAGTGCCAGTGTATTTAAAGGTACTTTGAAGACAGTACAAAATGAATTGTTAGAGTGCATGTTATGGGTTTGCAGGGAACAAATATCAGCAGAAATAAAACAGGTAAATTACTTAGCTGTCATGGTAGATGAAACAACTGATGTGTCCACTACATAACAAATGGTCACTGTGTACAGGTATGAGAACAATAGTATTATTTTTGAAAGATTTTGGGGATTTTTTAATCCAGACGGGCAAGATGCAGAATCCTTATACGATGCTATTTACTCAGAAATAGACTCACAATTGGCAGAAAACAAAGAGAAATCAATTTCTTGGTGCTACGATGGTGCTGCTGTCATGAGTGGTCATGTTAATGGAGTTCAGGCAAGAATCAGAAAGCAATATCCTTTTGCTTATTACATACAATGCTACGCTCACCAGTTTAACCTAGTGATGCAAAAAGCCGCTGCAATAAATAGTTACATGAGAATTTTTTTCTCTAACTTATCTGGATTTCCTGCATTCTTTGCTCGATCTTCGCAGAGGACAAAACTGCTCGATCATGTTGTGGAAAAGAGACTACCAAAATTGGCAACCACAAGATTGGTTTTTAATATTCTGGCAGTTCACACTGTGTTCGAACAAAAGAATGAACTGGTTGAGTGTTCAGAAGATATTCATAATTCTGAACGAGTAGACGACATGACACGACGAGAAAGCTGTGGACTTTTGTCTAATTTGCATGATCCAGTATTTTTGTTTTGGCTCGAGTGTTTTCCACCGCATCTTATCCCATGCTGACATTTTATTCAAAAAATTACAAATCATTGCCATCGATTCTGGAAAAATTAAAACATACATTGAGGAGTTCATAAGTTACGTACAGACTGCTAGAGATAGTGCGCACAATATACGTCTTTCAGTGGAACAAACTGATTAAAACAAGAGAAGGAAACTCTCAGAGAGAGCCATAATTGCAAATGATAAAGAAATGTGCGATGCAGTTATTGTTGGCATTAAGGAAAGATTTTCCTTTAACAATCATTTGATACTTTCAAAACTCCTCCATGTAAATTTTTTCCTGGCATTTTCGAAGACTTTTCCAGAAGAAGAATTTAAAACTACTCTTGAAACATATCAATTTCTAGCGAAAGAGCAACTACGGACAGAGCTTCAAGTTCTGTACAACAGGCACGACTTCCATCAAGCTGACGGTGCTTCAGCTATATCACAGTTTCTTCTGAAAAATAATTTGGACAAGGACACATTCCACCAACTCAGCAATCTACTTAGGATTAGCGTAACAACTCCAATAACAGCAAGTGAAGCTGAAAGGTGTTTCTCTAATCTTAAGAGGATAAAAACCTTTCTCCGCAACAGTATGTCAGAAGAACGACTTACTGCTCTAGCAATATTATCAATAGAAAAGTCTCTGATAAATAACATGGAGGATTTCAACCATCAAGTTATTAACAAGTTTGCTCAGCTGACAAACAGAAGAATGGATTTCATGTACAAATAAGAACATGTTGTCTGCCCCATAGCATTTAAATTTGTAGCAGCATAGTGCGTTTTTTATGTTTATATGTTTATCAGGCTATTGCCCAGCCTTCAATTCAGTAAAGCGCAATTTGCATGTAATATCATTTGGTGCACAAATGTAGAACTTGATCTGCCACTTAAAATTTATAACTCAGTGAGAATGATACAATAATAATTACATTTATACTGTTGAGTCTAACACTAAAAAACATGGTGATGAGAATAATTTAGTCATTTATGAATGGTACATTAAATCTCTAACGACTCATATTGAAAGTTGGCTTATGTGTCCACTGAGTTTTGTTATGCAACATATGGTGCCTACTTGGTTCAGAAAACTTTGCAGTTAGTGTGTACATTAAACTGAACACTTCTTCACAACTGCAGTATGAGTTGCAGTTGCAAACAGCTGTTTCAGCACCCTACCAACCCGGACGGCCTGCCATAATGCTTGGGCTTCAAAAACAGTAACAAGTAGGATGTATTTTTTTGATTTCTGTTCTCATATTCTCAGATTTGTTTTTTACAAAAAATACTCTTTTACGTGTCGTATGCTGTTCACACATACGTTTTTAAATATTTGACAAGCTAAAACAATTATGGAGTGAATGTCTTAATGCAATTACTAGCATTTGTTTGTAGTCATTACCTCAGCAGAAATTACACATATATTTCATGTAATTAACGTGCACTTTATTTGTATGTAAAAATTAACGAAAATTGCATAACTTCTAAATAATAATACTAATTTTTTTATGCAAGCGGTTTAATCTTACCAGATGGGTAGAGATTCTGAAATGGGTTTCTTTAAGAATTGCATCAACATATGCCTGGAGTTAGAACAGAAAGTTATCAGAAAAAAATGTTATCCTAAAAAAAACTTAATATTTTTTAACTGCTTAAATAGCACCATTTTGCACTTTGAAATCCAAATTTTTCCGGGGGAGAAACACCAATCCCCCATCCCAGGCTTTATTTGTCCGGGGGGAAAAGGGAAGGAGAGTAGGTGTGTGTGAATGTGTGTGTGTGAACACACATTATTTTTGACATCACCAGCCGCTACTGGGTTGAGTGGTACCTATGCTGGAGAGTTTCTCTGGAGAGTTTTATACTCTCCAACTGGGTTAAATTAATTAATGAAAATAGTCTAACTAATAAATTTTGGATAGTTCAAAATTTCTAAATAGTCTTTTCAACTTTGAAACAGCCAAGTTATACCACTGGAAATCAAACTATACAAGACAAAATAAAATATACAAACGTCAAACATTCATTTTAAATTAGTATACTTAATAAATTTGTACCTGTTGCAATCACTCACCTGTAATTCATGCCCCAGTTCCAAGAGAAAAAAATTATCCTAAAAAATTCTGCTGCCGTCAAACATGCACCCCATGTTACACCTTCTTCAACTGTTCCAGTTTCACTTTCTGCATATTCAAGTAATTTACGCATGAATATAGTCTGAAATACAGAGGATCTGATTAACAAAGTGAATCACACTCTCCTGTTAAACTACATTTGTTCAATCCTGAAGACGACATCCATTTCACAAAAAATAAAGTGGGATATAAATTACTGCTATAACCATTAGTTGTATTCTACAAGAATATGTAAGTCAAAATCTGGAGGAAGAGCAATACTACATATAAGTGTTTTACCAACATTATGATCAATCATTTTACCAGAGTTACGTATTTCTGCTCAACTATTTCTGGCAACATAGAAATTTATACGATGTTACTGTGCAAGATGTTATGCAAAATAAAAGCACCAGTATGGCAGAATAGTTGCTCACAAAGTTGGTGAAAACCATCATCTAGAATTGCCGTTCTTATTTTTTTCCAATTGACGTATTTCGAGCTAATGTATGTTCCGTACTCTCTTAGAGCTTGTGGGATAGTGATTTTACTAACAACAATGAAAACAATTATAATGGGTTATCAAAACTGTTTATGTAAGAAATGGATAGAAAGATTATAATTTGACAACATTACTCCTTGTACACATAACATGAAAATTCTGTTATGTGTTTTATGTGTTAATTTAATATAAATTTTGGTCCTCACAAGATGTGTGGCCTCATCAAATGGAAATATAAAGTTTTAGTAATCAATCTTGAAAAGAATGTACCGAAATTTAGGCAGGAGACCTTTGTTTACATTAGTGGTTATAGATGTGTATAAAATTCATTGTCAACTGTTACAAAAATTACTGTAATCAGATCTAATAGAAAGTACCAATATTTATAAATGATACAAACATCAAATAAATACATGTTACTGCAGTTCCATGTCTTTCCCATTGCCATTAAAAACGAAACGAGTGAGAAAGTTCATATCTGAGGGTGTATTTCTTTATATATGTAGACGTGGAAAGTACCAAAAAAGTACAGTATCATGGTTATTAGTATTTAATCACCTATGAGTCAAAGTTTTGTTTTGAAAACTGACAAACCTTCAAAATTAGTTGAGACTTTCCAGCATAATTTTTACAAATCACAAACACAGCTCAAATGTTTACCATGTGACAGAAAGAGCACTTCAGCAGGTGGAAGAGCTAACTTAACAAAAACACCAATATTTAAAGTTAGTCAGCTCATTTTTGGGCACTAGTTTCTACACAAAAGAATACAGTTTCTGCAGAACAATAGAACATACTAGAGGGCTGTAAAATGTCATACAAAATATTGTGCACCGAGTTCTTATATAGTCAAAACAAATGGTAAAGGCATCAACAATTCAATGTGTTGTAAAATTACCTCAAAATATATAAATACACAAACAGTCACAACTTGTCTGATTGTGGTTTGCACCACATGCATATAATCCCCTTAAGAGCTTTCATTTATAGATAATTTTAATGTGAAGTTTATGCAAAGAAAGATGTAATACAAATATGTACTGTATTTCATTATCAGTACATAACTACCATGACAAAATATTCATACCATTATTTTCAAGTGTTGAAGGATGTAAAAATATTTTAATTGAGTAAAAATTGAAATCCTTTCTTTAGCAGCACAAATTCTTTTGTTTTCAACCCTCGGCTTGCAAGTATGTCAGACCTAGAGATGGGGCATTACAGCTATTTTCTGTACCTGTTACAAACTGATACAGATACAGACTTGTATCTGATAGGAAATCAGATACAAGGATTCCCGAGTGCATCGCTACTCCACCAATAATCACTAGTGTAGCCTTGCCCATGCAAGTTGTCATGTATGGTACACGTTATCAGGTACACGAGCTATCAAGTATGTTTTGAGTTGGTGTACTGTGTGGTATCTGTTACAGTGAAATTAACTATGGATAAGAACAAGAAAGAAGGAAAGACTCAATTTGTGCAAAAATGTTTCAGAGAGGAAATAAACTTGTTTTATGTAAATTGTTCAAACTAAAACTAAGTTACAAACTACCTTTTTTTTTTTTTTGTTTTCCAAAAAAAATCACTTAACTGTGCAGTCACCAGATCTAAACAAAGAAATAGGATTTCAACTTAACAGCACATTTGAAACATAATAAAATTTGTATCAGTGTTTCATGAAACAGCAGATGCAAAAACACTGGCGAATGTTAAACTGGTACTTTGTATCAGATAGTTTGGCAGTGTACTTGTTTACAGTATCTGATACAAGTGGGTATAAGATACAAAGTAACAGGTTGATACTTTGTAACCCACCTCCAGTTAGACCCTTCTCGTCACACTAGAGCGGCAAGGATGGTAGAGTGCATCAATCCCTTTTACAAGACATGGAGGGGACAAGTAAAAGCAGTCTAGGCTGTTAGAAACTTTAGTTGAAGGCAGGCAAGGAAGCCTCAAGCGACACCACTTCAAGATAGGTAGGTAAGTAGGTAATTGGACTTAACGTCTCGTCAGCAGCGAGGTCATTAGAGATGGTGCCAGTTGCACATGGAAGAGGGATTGGGGAAGGAATGGGAAGGAAGTGGCCATGGCCTTTGTTAGGGACCCATCCCAGCATTCGCCTGGGGTGATTTCGGAAAACCATGGAAAACCGAAATCTGGATGGCCGTACCAGGAATCAAACCCGGGTCCTCCCAAATGTGATTCGAGTGAGATACCACTGCACCACCTCACTCACAGTGACACCACTTCAAGTGTGAGAGGTTGTGCACTGGACAGGTGCAGAAGAGACCGTTTACGGAAGCCATCCGGCATTCCTCCAGTCAGTGAAGAGAGGGAGAAAGAAATGATAACTGCGCTAGTTGTCTGACAACCCTTTCACCGGCATGTATATAAAGGGAAGAAGTGAGAATGCAACTGGCCACGCCAACTGAATAGAGAGCAAAAACAAAGATATAACCTCTCAGAGCCGAAGGAGGGACGAGAGCAATAGTCACTGTGCTGGTTTCTAGCTAGGGAACCAACACCCCACTCAACAGGCATGTGAGGGGACAGAAGAGTCATGCCAGACTATGCCAAACAGCTAATACTGCACAAATTATGCCATGATTTTACTATTCAAAGTACTAACTATCATTGGATGTTTGCTTAAGAAAACTGTTTGTGTTTAAATAATTAATACGTACATAAGAAATAAATATATTTAATAAAATATAATGTAGTATAATAATTACAAATGTTAAGGTATATTTGTACGTACTGGACTGACAAAGCCAATGGCAAGGCTGAGTGAAAACAAAAAAGATGATATCAAAACTCTTGTCCTGACGAACCTCCAAACCACACGACCAAATGAGGCATCTTTCCGCCCCTTCTTGGTCACTTCATTTTGCCACAGCAGTTCTAACCTGAACAAAATCCAATAAAAAAAACAAAGCATACACAGGCATATTCAATAAACAGTTTTTCTTGCATATTTGCCACAGTGGGCAGTACACTGTCCTTACTAACAACTTCCTATGAAGATTACACTCCCACTCATTCGTGCTTCGCTTAACCGGTTTTCGGCTCATCCATGCAGCTTTTTGACTTTTCTCCAAGTCTACTGTAACTTCTGGGGCAAGGCGATGCTGTAACATGTGTCATTTAACAAGCAGCGGTACTATTACGTCTATCGTTGTGCCGCGCCAAGTCTAATCACTGCCAAAGCTCAGAGCGGGGTCATTGTGAAGCGTGTATCCGACCGCCTGGAAGCCGTGTCCGAAATAACAGATTTTGTTGACAAAATGATCAGGAGACCCAATTTTGTATACAAAAATGGTGACGTATTCTGAAATTTGGTATTTCGTATTTTGTATCTCGCGGATGTTAGCAAAAATACAAAATGATAAAGCACCACGCTGATTTTTTTACCTTCAAAACACATGCACGAATGTGTAAATAAAATGTTTTTAAAACAAATAATTGTTCATAAAATACATTATGCATACTTTACAAAGCAAGAAAGTGTTGCTGTGAGTGCTAAACAAGAGACTGTCTGCTAAACAAGAGACTGTCGACAACGTCCGAAGTAAAACTTGTGAAATAATGAGTTTGTCATTTCGGACCCCCCCCCCCCCCCCCGGACTCTCTTCAAATTCCTAAAACACGTCTTGCCAGTTTATTGACCGCCAGCCCGGTTCATTGTTCACTCTGTAGTGTTGTTTTCTCAATGCCAACAAAGTGTAAAATGGGGGAAAAAATTTTTTAACATGGTGTGTTAACAAAAACTGTCCTGGTGCCAATGGGGGAAAAAAAAAAAAAAAAAAAAAAATGAAGACTTTTCCAATAAAAATAGGGTTTAATTTTTCTTACATTTTTTTTTCATATAAAGTGTTTAAATGTTTACAAAAATCGTAAAATTTACTAAGTTTTAAACTTTTGCATGTGTGTGTAAGTTGGTAAAATTTAAATAAGCTCCTAGTAATAGAGATTGTTCTTTGTAGAGTGAAGTGGTGGGGTTTTATGAACACCAAAAAATTACATGAGTGTCTTCACCACTAAAAAGGAAATAGCGGATAGTATTATAAGAACAAAATGCACATAAACCCTTGTAAAAATATTACAACATAAATTCATTCTTTCTCTTCTCGCAGCTAATCTCTTACTCAGTCCAGTGCTGCTTGCTGAAAATATCTATACATCATTTATCAAAGAAGATCAATAATTACCCATCGATACTTATGAAAGATCTCTTCAACTTACTCTCATTACTTTCATTTGAAATACTTTCTTTAAATTATATCTGTCATCTTCTTGCAGCCTTACTCATATAAAGTCCGTAACTGCTCACGGAAAGTATTTGCACATCATTTAGAACTACAACTACCCTTACGTAATCGGCAAAAACTGGCACTAAAAGGAAAAGGAAGATTATTTATTAAAATATGGCTGTCTTCTTGCAACCTGCTCTCACAGTTTCAGTCATTGGTTGCTTCTTTTAATTGATCTTATTCATTTACATTACTGTATACAGATTTTCAACGCAAACAAAGGCTAAGGCATTTTATACACAGGTTAACCCTAGGGTGTGCGAAGAATTAATGTAAAAAAGCTAGATATAGCACTTGACACACTAACCTGTTAAAAGATTTGTCGTGGTGACAACTTTTGAACATCGTCGCACTATCTAACAGCAACTGCTGTAACATTGGGATTAGTGCGGACAAGCACTGCGTAGCACTGGGGGTCAGCTAACTAGCTACGTTGATACTAGAGCGTTTATCAGTATATGTTGCCTTCTGCTTCCTACTAGGGGCAGTGTCTTCATCTTCCTGCTGGGGGCGGTGGGAGGCTATGTCTTGTTCAAAAGCAGAAAGAATGACACTGCTTAATGCCTCCAGGCACTGGAGATGCTGGTGTGGTGTGTGGTGCGGCTTGCAAGAGCACCCCCGTTTCTTTGGAGAAGTGTGTGGGGGACGCAGCCACTAGAACTTCGTAGAAGGCCTCCAGGCATCTCTTTGTAGTGGCCTGCCGTGATGTTGGTTCAACAGGCGCGTGTCAGCTAGACACGCAGCTGTGGCCTGCTGAATTCTCCACTGTCGTCTAACTGCGAGTGACTGCTGATGTCAGTAACCAACTGAATGGTAGCGCTGCTGGTGCTGGGCAGTAGCATGGTAGCTGCTCGGTCCGGCGAGTTGGCTGGCCCCTCCACAATAACAGGCCGAGGCAGTTAGATGCAGGGCAAGATAGGGTGAGCCCCATCAGCTGGCGGTGAGACATCGTTGGTGGCGGAGTTGGCAGCCTCCTCTCGGCTGGCTGGATCAGTGTTTTCTGCTAACTGGTCTGCTGCAGATTTGGATCCAGACGTTCGTTCGGGCGGCAGGCGTGTTCTCTCAGGAATGCAGACTGCGTGGGCGTTGTTCTCGTAGCAGTTCCGGAACTGGGAGGCGTCTCGTCCTCCAACTGGATCTCCCGCACATCTGTGCTTGTTCTCGTTCGTGGATCTGTCAGAACTAGTCATATAACAGTTTACAGTGGTATTACAAGGACTAACTACATGAGAAGTTGCAATAAAAATCCCAGGGGTGGCCCCCCTTGGGTTTACCCTTGTTGTACTCCAGAGCGATACTGTCTACCGTGTGTAGCTCCAGATACTCTAAGAAGGCAGCCTCCGCGTCGAGTGTCGACTGCGCTGCTAGGTTGGCCACATAATCAGGAGTGACCATGACCGTGGCGATGAGCAGGCCCGATGCAGATGGCTGGACCTCATGGACGCTGGCTGCTCTGGGTGCTGTCCTGGGTGTGGACAGCGGTTGTTCTGCGGGTTGCCGAGATGATGTCCATTGTCGCTGGCTCCAGGCAGATGGTGCTCGTTTGAGCTGGTGATGCAGTTTTGGCTGGCGATCTGGCAGAACTGACCGAAGCAGTTCTACTGACGCGGGCAGTTAGTCGTAGGCGCTGGTGGCTCTATTTGCTGAAATTCTTTAGGAAATTTCCATAGCTGTAGGTGTCCACTTCTTAGGGTGGTGGGCGAACTTCCTTCAAAACTCAGAAGGTGTGGATGGTACAGTCCTGGTGGATACCTCCACTCCGTTGACATTAGGTGTCCTATTCCTAACTGGTTTAGTGCAGAGGCTGTTCGTTACCTGTAGTTCTTCTTCATTCACACTGGCAGTGAGAGATGTTCCATTCTACCTAGCCAGCGGACATAGAAGCTACATCCTTAGCATCGCCCCGCCATGTCAGGGGGTAACGAGGGAGGTGTATACGGAACAGAGGCCAGGGCGGATTCTCGATACAGACGTATCTGGCATGTGTAGCTTTCCTTATCCTTCCACGGCAATCTTTTCCCCAGCATATGTTATCTTGCCATCCAATTATCTTGTAGGGTCTTTCCCACTTGCCCGCCAATCTGGCGTTGAACTGATTTCCCCCTCGGACTCTGGTGCAGGGTTGCGGATACTTCCAACTTACGTACTCGTCTTGCTTCTCTTGGGCTCGTTCAAAGTGTAACTCTGCAGCTTGGCAAATGGCTTCTAGTTGAGGCATTATTGTTTCAGATGCTCAAAGTAGTCTCATACCGCATCAAGCACATCGAGTTTGACTCTGGGTCTTCTTGACAGACGAGCTCGTGGCTGGTTGGACACTCAATTTTGAGCTGTAGAAGCTGCAGCGGCTTCGTAGACTCGCATAATGCAAATAGATGATGATGGGTCTGTAGTTTTATGTCAGAGTTGACTCGTGTTTCGCCCTAGAGAGATACCTTTTTCTTTGTTTCGACCCAACTGTGGTGGGTTGCACGCTGCCTGCCACTCTGTGTTCTCCCTTCCCCCATCCCTGTTGCTGTAGAAATATCTTGGCTTGTTCCACGAAATTTCGTTCTGTTTCCCAGGTTCAATGAATCAATTCCTCTACAGATGTGGAATTCAGAGCGATCAAGAAACTCCCTATCTGTGGCAACAATAGGCGTGTGATCTGGCGGATACATGTATCTTCGTTCCTGTTTGGAAAGATCCTGCGGTACATTTGTACTTTCTTGCATACAAATATTTCTACCTCATCCCCGGGCTTTTGGAGTAAGCTGTAGAATTCCATCGTTGGTGAGCAACAACCTCTTTTCCAGTGAATTGTTGCCAGTCTGTAATGAATTAGACGTACACATTCCACCAGTCTAGCGTCTTCCCCTTCAACTTGAAGAGGGCTCTGGAAACCTAGTGTTTCTCTGGAATTTCGTGAAGGCGGAATTCACACTCACATTCATTGATGAAAGTGTATGGGTCTTCTCGTGTCCATGCAATGAACTCTGGAAGTTGCAGTTCTCCCATGCAGGTTACGTGACTGCGTGTTGAGGTGGGTCTGGGGTTAGCACGTCTATACTCTGCAGCTCGTTTACACCCCTCACACTGATAGACCAAGATAGCCTATTTATGGGCTCGTCAGACCTGCCAATGAATACATGGTGGAAGTTCTCCCCGCAGAGAATGCAGCATACTGTGTGTAACCCGCAGCCAGGGCGATTGGCCCAATTACTGTATACAGTCTGCCTGGTATGATACTCTTCACAGCGGTATTCTAACCTGTTGGTATACTATGGTGTGTCTTCCCAGCCAAGGCATGTGTAGTGGTGCCAGAGGCGAAAGTGGATGCATTGTATGTGGTAGATTCCCATGTTGGGATAGCCTGGATGTGAACAGCAGTTCTGTCCAGTTGAGGCAGAGTTGGCCTCTTCAAGCTCGTGCTCCCTAAGAGCGTCGTTCAACATTCTGACTGTATTGGTGGGCGCCACTGAGTGTTTTTCTATGAATCCCCGACGTCTGATTGTTCTGGGCTTCCGGGCTCTGAAATGTGGAGTTGACGGTCGTGGCTGGCTCGATCGCACTGTCTTGTGCAACTTTGACAGTCATTGCCCATGTTGGCAAAAGAAAAAGATCGCTCCCGGGTATCTCTTCTACTTGACGCGTGATGTACTGGGAATATATACTCACTATATTGTCATCATAGTGGAGTCCGGGTCTTTTGTCTAGATGCTGAGCAAGGAGCTTCTATATGTACAAGGGGGTCCAGTTTTGCTTGGGTACTGGCACCTTCCCGTTGTACAAAACTGGCCGTGTGGCTATGCAGCAGAGCACGAAATTGGACGTGGGCAACACGATTTGGCGTCTAGGTACCACCACTGCCTTGGATATACCTGGACGACATTTGGATGGAACATCACTCTAGGAAGGCTTCTGGTACAGAGTTTTGACTAACAATGTTCTGTGGCTTTGGCAGAGGTGTGGGATGAAATATAACAAGCACTAGGTAAGCTATTACTGGTGTTAGAGGTTGATCAGGTTGGGGCAGATACTTGGCGATCCACCCCGGGTACGCGATGGGGCCGGTCTTCTCGGGTGATGTGAAGATGTTGCTGGGTACTGGAACTTCCACAGGGTCTTGCAGATGGCGTAATACTCACGTCTGCTATTGAGGTGACAAACTAGCTAGCTGTTTGACCAGGGAAGGCTGATATTCGTATGCGCTACCTGATGCTAAGAGTGTTTGTCTACCTCTTTCCTACAAGCCTTTCCTCTGGGTGTAGGGCATTAGGAATTGAAACTTACCCTCCTACTACTGTCCCACGTCTGCAGGCTCCTTGTACAGTGATACGTGTAACACCACGTGTAGCAGTGGATAGGCGGATGCCCTATTCACAAAATCTGGTGGAGACTGCTGTACATGAGGGAAGTCAGGCCTCAAAAGTGTGTGGCTCTGTCCCAGTCTTCCCAACCAAGGGGACACAAGTCTTTCCCAGTGGAGCCTGCTCAAGAGAGGCCAGTGAACAACATGTGATGGGGCGGCCAAAGCTGGTGCATGTTTGGTAGAAAAATAGTGTTAGGCTCGTTTGAGTAAAATTCCCCAGGATCACCTGCAAACACAATACGAGAGGGTAACTGTGGAAGGGTGCTAAGTCTGCAAGGTAGGTACTCAATGTAAATGCCGACCCACGTATTATTTCATTCAACAGAAATAAACACATGGTGAATGCACTCTAGCTCCTGGTCAGAGGTGCAAATTTCAGCCAGAAAGCTATAAGGGCAAGTTATGATGGCCGGTAGAGGCGACCGGCGCACAACAAAAGGGAATGCGGTGTGAGCTGCTGTAGTCTAGGCAACAAAATCTTGCATTGTTGTACGAACGCTGTGTATACAATGATGTAACATAATTGCTGACACATAGCAGGATGACTAAACAAGGAACGTGACAGGATTTAACCTTGAAAAAGGAGAGGTCCTCTACAGATACATATGTAACTGTAGGTCGTCACAGGGTTTGTGGGGTACGTAGCTGCGAATGCTAGAAACAAAGATTGCTGTGGAGACGAGGGCTGTCTGCTCTTTTATACTAATTTTGGGCTACTGCCTGCTACTGATTGATTTGTGCCACTAGGGCGAGGGCTGGTTGAAGCGCGAGAGGTGTGAATGCATGGCTTGTCTCTCTGACGTCACCGGCCGGCTGGAAGGGGACGCGAAACAAAAGACAAGCGACAATTACTACTAGAGCTATCTAGCCAGGAGTAAAAGAACTGGACAAGAGAGAGAGAGAAATATACAGTGATATACAGCATATGAACAAAATTTACATTCCTGCTCATGAAACTAGATACACTCTTCATTAGAACAGTGTTATGCTAAGAAGTTACTGAGGGATCCTTGCTCCTCTATTTTACTTCAATTGTGGCATTTTATCGGAAAGTTAATTTTAATGCATATTTGAAGGCTTGGTTAACTTGCTAAAAACTATTAAATCATTACAATATCACCAAATCATCATATTTTATGAATCTTCATACACATAAGCTATTCCACTATGATCTTCTTTTCATTCCTATTATCTTCCATTTTACTGTATGTCCTACTTTACTAAAGCCTGCCACTTTTTTACAGTTGGATATTCTGCAGCAAATTTAAACAAAAAATTTCTTAGTGTTCAATATTTAATTTCCTTCACATACCCAAACCAACTCCACAACCAATTAATTCATTGTCACTAGAGCTTTTTTTACACTAGATAAAAGTACAAGGAGAAAAGTTATAAATAAATATTAAACAAAGTATCTTACAAAACATTTGATGTAAATTTTATCACTATTCCAAAGTTATAAAAAATTATTTTTAATGATGGGCTCACCTTTGTGCATTCAAGTCACTTGAATCAAATGGAGATACATGAGGAATATCTTCTGGATACAACCCTTTCCTGTATGCTTTGTACATATAATCAGACATCCATGAAAATGATATGGAAGAAAATAATCCTGCTTTATCCACAGCTATCACATCTTTTGTCCTGTAAATAACATTTAAGTAGCGCATTACAACAAAGATTTCCAGTTACTATTTTAGAGTCATGTAGTGCCAATAAATTAATTTACTGCAGATATAAAGCCAATAAACTCAACTTTATGTTTGTACTTGGTAATACTTAATTTTTTATGAAACATGTGAATAGATTTAAGTAATGTTACATTAGGTTTGGTTAGGTATCTACAGACATCCTTTCTATATTTCCTCACATTCCTTGTTTGTTTTTATTCTCCAGTTATAGCCTGGATGTGCGTATCCCTGTATGGATAGATGGTGGGTATGTGACAACGATTCAGCATCTTTCAGGATAATGCCATACATGGAGTACCTAATGGCAGTGGCTAGGCAGGTAACAGTTCAAATCTCTCCCTTCTGGTGCTTTCTGAAACTCCAAGCCTGGTGCAGTTTTCTTGCAGGTACCATAAAGTGATGCTATGTGATCCCATTATATATTTGACATTTCCTGGCACCGAGGAAATAAGGGATTACAAACTGTGTCTGGACAACTTTTGGAATAAAAGACGGGTGATTTACGGCCCCAGAATGTTTCCAGACAAGACGCCATCCACTAACACAAGAACAAAATGTAAACAAGTACTACCTGTGGGAGACAAGGAATACTGTAGGGTGTGTTTACGTTGAACACATTAGTTGACAGAATAAATACGGGAGCGGAGAATTCTCCTCCTGCTGGTGTTCAATTCGGAGTGACCCGGCCGGGGATTGAACCTGGATTGCCTTGGTGGGAGGCGAGCAGGCTAACCGCTCAAACACCGCGGCCTCTACATACAATAAATTATGCAAAATATGACTGATCCAAATCAGTTTTATGTAGTAACAATTTAATTTTCTTGGACATTCATTCAACACTAAAATCTGTCACAGAATCCAAAATATACAAAAAAACTTGCCAATAAGGAACCACAGAAATTCAATACATTCCACAATCTCTAGCCACATAAAATAAAGTACAAACCTCTGTTTTCTTCGTACTGGAATCAAGCTCCTGAGGGCATTTTTGTACCTCGAGAAGCTCTGCCCTGGAATATATTGCGCATTGGTGCGCAGATATGGCCTGTATGGAGTTCGAGGGCCAAATGTTCCAGTGCCCACTCCAAGATCTTTGAAACTGAAACATTAATGACGCAGCTATTTAAACCTATAACATAATGAAGCACAATATTCAAATCTTAAAAAGTTCTAAGTGCCCTTACAATGTCAGTGTGAACTGAAAGAAAGTATTAAGGGGAAGAAAAGTGTTTTACACCATCATGTTCACATCTTCCATTCAATGAGAGAGCAAATGCCAGTTAACATAATGCGCACACAATTTAATGGCAGACTAATCAAACAAACAAATAAATAATGAAACATTTTTATTTCCATATATTCGTAACTGAGCTCAAAAGTTCTAGCAGCAAGGATTTCTTACACACAGTAGCATACTTTAACAATTTTCACTTAATTTAATAAGATAACTCTGGATTATTGATTTGAGCAAACTTGTCAAAAAGGCTGAAGTATCTTGTAAGCACAGAAAATACCTCCACAGGAGCAAAATATATTAATTTAAAATATCTTAACATTTATAACTATGATCCAGAGCAAAGTGAAATAAAAATATCTATGAGGTAGAATAAAAACCACTTGACAGAATACAATGAGAGCAAATACTGTATGTAGAATATGTTGTGACCTTGTTGTTTGCAACACACATTTTGGTGGACAATACCCCCCCATCTCAGCAACTGAAGTAGATTTCATGTTGATAGCCAGCATGTAATAAGATTCGAACCCACTGAGCTTCAGGGCTCTTGCAGCGAGTCAACTACTTACTTGCACCCTTCAGCTGCTTTGCAAGGGAAGCATGTGAAGGAAGGGTGCGATGTCCCCACGAGAGAAAGAGTGCGAAAGAGAGTGGAAAATGATTGCATGTATGACTAATGCCCTCCTATTCACCTCTTAAGCGCGGGATGGACCCCTGTGGGAACCTCGCGTCCAAGATAAAGAAGCAAGGGAGCGATACGGGCGACACTAACACGCACGCCTAGTGCCTCATCGCTCCTACGCGCAATGTGTGCAGTGTTTCCGTCGTAACATTGTACTGTGCAAATTAGATCTGTAACATATGGGTTTTATTACATGCGATGAAAGACCATAGATTAAACTACGTCCGTATCATTGTACTTTCTTTTACCACTTAAGGAAACTGCATAGACACGCATTAAAAATGTGATATTTTGACATTTTCACAAAATTTTTCTCTAAGAATACACTTAATATGACAAAAGTAAAAAAATAGGGGCATAGATAATAGTTTTTTTGTCTTTTCTGAGAAAAAATCGTATTTGCAGAACGTTTATTTACCGAGATACACGTATTCGCACAAACAACTATTTCTCAAAAAAAAACATGGGGGTCTATCCCACTGTTAACTTGGCCCTTGTAACAATCAAAGCATGATTCATGATACAAGCACAAATTGATAATTTTGCCCTCATACTCTGAATCTTAACATCAAGACCACACTTCAGATCTTAGTATAACCAAGCAACCCAAAATTTTCCCATCATAGCAGTAGCAGCCATTGCATTTTGGAGAACTGTGACTAACCAGTACAAATCCTTAACCTCTGTCAACATGAGTACATCCTGCTATCTCTCTCACATCCTTCATCACACAGGTCAATGTGACCCAAATGAGAGGTGCGGAGAAAGACATGGGAAACAATTTTATGTAAAGGCAAAGAACTTCACATTGAAGGATTGAAGAAACTGGAACATACTTAAAGACGTGGTAAAAAGACAATTAAATAATTACAACAAAAACAATTAAATAATTGCAATACAAAAACAGTAAACTAGCAATAGTTGTAAAGTAAAGCATCCTTGTACACATGTCAAGGATACAAATTAAAAAATAGTCTTAAATTGCACCATCAGAAATCCTTGGTGAAAGAAATGCAAACCATACAGTTTTCCCATTTAAATCATGATCTAAATATGACTGTCAAAATCTCGCACATATGAAAATCCCAAACAAGTTGCATGAAGAATATGTAACCTTACATATAAGCACAAACAACATGTGATTGAAAGTCACTGGATACCCTTGCTGTTAACTCCAAATGTGCCAATTGTGTAATGAATAAGATGTTGGAGTTTCCTTTGCTGCTATTAAAGTGTTGATCCTTCAGGGAAGAGTCTACAGCTAGTGGAATCTTGTTTCCATTCTTCCTGTAACATTTGTCTTTTGGCTTTGCGCAAGTCACTTAAACGAGCCCACCTGCTTGTTTTCAAACCATAATACAACTGTCCTTGTTTATGGACGGAAGAATTATCATGCTGATACAAGAAAGGGACCATTTCAAATTGTTGACTGAGTGTGGGAAGCACACTATTTTTAAAAATGTTATGTTACATGCCAGAGTTCAATGAGCCGTCAATTGAAACTACAGTAAAGTGGGGTGAAATTGATTAGCATATGTGATACTGATCACATGAAAATGTCCTATAAATATTAATGTCAGATATAGTACCTGATCTAAACATGTACATGGAACTGTCATATCAGCCCCACCCCTGCTGATAATTTTCACCCCACCTACATACCTTGCATTAACATTTGACCATATGATCAATCTCACCCCTGCTGATAAATTTCACCCCAATTTACAGTAATGGTCCAAGCACAAACCAACGGAGTGGAGTGGTTTGGGTGGCTCATAACAAAGAGATCTCGAGAGCTGATGAGTGCGAAGCAAAGAATGGAGAAGCACCAGAATTCAAGAGCAGGGGAAATTGGATATCCCTGAAAAAACCTACCAATGTGTGGCATCATCTGCCACAATTCCTACATGTCAAAATCCAGGAGTCACCCCACCAGGAATCTAACATGGTTCGCCTTGGTGGTAAGCGAGTACTCTGCCTGCTGCATCACTGCAGCCCCTTAAAACTGGCTGGAATTACAGGTCTTTCTCTCGGTAAAGCAGCCAGCTGCATTTAGCACCAGCTCGTTCTTGTTCACTTCAACCTTGCCTGAAGGTAGGAGAAACATACAGCTTTGCACACACACTTCCATTTGGTAAGGAAAATAAATTCTTCGTTTTTGATCCTGAAATATATGTGTCACAGACAGTCATACAATTCTGCAAGTGAAAATGAAGGCATATACATAAATATGACGCCGGCCAAGGGCCAGCCACAGCCAGCCCATGACGGTACTCGCCACTGAAGAAACGCGTGGTGGTAAACACATGTTCCAGTACTGTTACAGGCTAAGGACTTTCCAAAAACGGGATACAAGTTGTTTCAGTGCCATATGTATTTGTTTTCAAGGGTAAAAATGATTGTAAAATGTAATAGGTTTTTTTGAGGGTCTTGTGTAAAATTACTATTTGAAATTCAAAGTGGGTACTGCGCTGAAGAGAGAGACAGTAATATTCAGGCGAGAACGCCTTCCAAAGACAATAAAATATCAACCACAAATCATAATTCGATTTCTGTGTGTAAAACTGTTTAAAATCCTTTTGGTGCCATTTCAATTTGCAGTATTAATATTTTCACTCAGCATGAATAGCACTTCTGCTTGTGTGAATCCTGTAGGCAGCCATGGTAGGTCCGTGCGACCACTACCTCTGGGTAGTCGTTCTAGGAGGGCTGGCGAGGTAAGACGCTGTCACGTACGCACTTCATCTTTTTGCACTGATGTAGGTGTCAATAGTTCACTTTAGTATACCCGTTAACCTTTGCCTTGCATATGTTTGCCAGACATTCCCAGCATAATGCTATCCGCTTAACCTAATAATTAACAGCTTTTCAGGCTTTTTGAGCTGCAAACGAGATGAGGGAGAGTTGTGTCGGAGAGGGCATCCGCCCATGTTTAGGGCTTTTCAATGTAATTTCTGCTTAACTGCAATGCACAATATTAAGGGTAAAATGCTTGTATCATTCTTTGAGGGTTTTTGTAATATTAACATGTTTTATGACCACACCACTCATGGCCATGTGGTCAGATATCACCAAGTCCGTATCCATGCGATCATCGCGTTACGAGGGCTATTTATTGTTCCATCTTGTGCGATATAATTTGTCTCAGGGTTTTATGTAATATTTTCACTAAGGGTTCTTGTATTTTATATGTTTGATACACTTTGTTCTTGAACACGTGGTCATTTCAAATACTGAAGTTTTCCCGCCAAACGGCATTCCAGAGCTTTTGTACCCTAGTTTATGGCAGAGATAATTCTCTTATGCGGATAAAATTATTGCAGATCATTATTGGCTGAATTTCCAGATAAATGACGTGTTTTGTACCTGCCCACGTGGTCTGCTACGAGCCCTATCCATGCCATCAAAAACTGAATTCACACATTTGTGTGTATATTTTCCTTGTTCATGCCGTGCCCCATTTTCATCAAGTGATATTTATGTATTTTGTACAACATTATTTTTGCACTAGCCCTCTATGTGTATGACCATCGCCACACAACACGTGATACGGGGACGAGTCCCGACCAGTAGGCGTTAGCTGCTGGAAAATACGTGCGAGCTCATTTCATACTCCGTGTCCTGTTTCTAGACAAACCTGCAGTCCATCCTAGCGGCTGCAGGCCCCTTACTCTGTAGAGGCTGTGTCTTCAAACACCACGGAGCATCATCAAGTCGAAGTGCACAAGTGTAGTTACGTGCTTGGGGAATCACCCAGTCGGAACTTGTCGGAACACACTTGAGACGTAATTCATATTCTGGCATGAGTGTACCTTTGGTAAATAAACATACCTTCTCAATGTAAAACGTGAACGTCTCTTTGTAGCATCAGTTACCCAGCCCAGCCAAAGAGTTTTTGCATTCCAGTGTTAAGTGTGAAAGTTGTTTTGTAAGTACGCACGGGTGAAACAAACACAGAGAACCCACAGCAGCCCTGAGATCTCCGAGTCTCAAAGTGCGGTGTGTAAGAACCACCGCTGGCGCCCATCAACTACATTTAAAGAGTATCGTAATCATCTCCATGTCTCACCCGACTGCATCAAATGTTATGGAAAAATCTGTATCATGTTGAATTACTAATTTATTTTGGGGCTCTGTATGTCGGCTGCAACCATAACATATTTTAATTCCTTGTCTGTTTGCTTAGCTCATCTCTCATGTGTTTCAAGCATTTCTCCACATCTCCCTCCCTTCTCCATACCTGCACCCTGCCTACCAACTGGCTAGTACGCAAGATGTACGTCCCTTGCTTGTTTCTCTTTTGGTGCTAAAAGGTACAAGATGCAATTTCTGGCTGTTCTTTATTTAGTATTGTGTTGTGTTCTGCATCACATCTCATCATGAGTCAGGCTGCGTTCAGGTGACCAGTGTTGCGTCTGCATGATATAACATGAGTACTGATATTGTCCTTCTGTTCTTTTCCTAAATTCATATTAAACTCATTTGTGATTTAAATTTTAATCTGGCTGAATTTATTTTTCTACTTCTTTCTTTCCTGCTGTGGCCAAACTACAAAAGCAGTCATTGCTTCCAATACTGCTTCAGTAAAATGGACCTTCCTTGAGATGTGTTTGTGTATCATGAAGATCACGAATGGTTCTCAAAGTTGGCAAAAATTCCCTATCACCATTAATTACATTAACTCATAGATGTGATTTTTTCTTTATGTTGTTTATCACATAATACAAGGGGGGGGGGGGGGGCACGGTGGCTGAGCAGTTAGACTGCCCACCTCCCACCAAGCGAATCAGGTTCAATCTCCGGCCGGGTCACTCCAGATTTTTGCAAGTGGGAATTGTGCTAGATGATGCTACTGGTTGGTGGGGTTTCTTTGGAATCTCCCGTTTCCCCCTCCTTGCATTCCGGCACTGCTCCTCCATTCCCACCTCATTTCACCATCAGCTCTCCAGATCTCATTATTAAGAGCTGCCCAAATCTCTCAAATCAACAACTAATATATAAAGCATTGTTTAAATGCTATGAATAGAAAGGAAAAATGCAAAATACTATGGGAAACAGAGCAATGTCCATTGCATAGAAAAATATGTTTTTATTGTGTCCTGCCTAAAAACATTTCAGTAGTTTTCCTGTAAACAATATGGATGAGATATGAAGAGGATATTGTCCAGTAAAGCTAACTGATCTCTCTAGTAGACAGACATGCTGTGTCCAGCTACTCTGAAAAACTTGCACAAATTTAGTTATATATACCAGAAAATTATTTTCAAAATATTGTTAACTTGTGAACAAAACTTTTTATCTGCTTGAGAAAAAAAGCATGTCAGATTCTATTTGCTTATCGAAATGCACAGCTAGTAATTTTCTTAACCTACCAAAAAGAAACTGAATGACCTGTAACATGAATCGTTAACATTACAATTAACGAAGAGTTTACGGCCGTATCCCAATTTGCCGAGAGAGTACTCTCTCGCCCACTCTTGATGTCACAGAGAGTCCTCTCTGCTGTCCCAACTCCGAGGAGAGAGCGCGAAAGGGAGAGTGAACGACAATGTACACTCGGTGCTCACTCTCGCACCCTCTCTGGCAGCCATATTTTTTTCAAGTCTAATCTCAAATATCCAGACATAAATTTTGTTGTTTCTAAAGCAGTGTTAGAAAATTTTTATGACTTAACTTAATTATTTTGATTGTGGAAATGTGTAATAACAATATTCTATTTGATATGGAACATAACAAATTACGATGTTATTACGTTCACATTTCAATTACGTTAATTGTGTGCATATTATTAAATACTGTGATTGGCATATAACAATTATGTTTTTAATCATGCAAAAATGTAACAAATTAAAATAAGTTACTATTTCATAAAATTCTGTAAATATATTTCAGGAAAATGAGAGGCCAACAATATTTTATTATTCACTATTTATTACCTTTTCTGCCAGAGAAATAATGCCAAAGGATTACAGAGGGCACAAGTCTCAATTCGCTAGAGTGAACCAGAGTGAGAGTGGCAAGTGAGAGTGAGCACACTTTCAAATTGAGACACAGCCTTAGACAAGGGAATTACTTCTCATAATTCACTGCCAACTGAACTGTGAGTATTGCTATTATTGCTTAAGTTAAAATGTAAGCAGTTAAGGGACATAATATTTTATGAAGCATGATTTCAAAAGCACTCTTCACAGTGAAAAGCTAATACACGGAACAAAACGTACAATTATAACCAAACTTTTAGAACATACTACAATGTATTGACACAGCAAAGATTGTAGGAATTAATAATTTTGCGAGCTGCAGGAGCAATATAGTCAAACATTAACGATCCTGCCTGCTAAGCATTTGAACAGCGTTGCAGTGTGTTTGAAATCCTGGTTTTTTTTTTTAACAAAACTATTAAACGTGCCCACAGTGTGTTTACCTACGAAAAGACATCATACCGCAGACGAGGACGGAATGTTACTTTAAAGTTACCCAGCGTGCTATAAATATTATTTTGAAGCCATCCAATATAGTTTTAAAAAATCAACTTTTCTAGACTGCCATATCTTAGGACATACTAGCTGGACACTAACCAAACTACGATAGGAGCCTGTATTGAACTTTGCTACAGACTTTTCATCAATAAAATGATAGGGTCACTGCTGAAAGTCCCATTCGTACAAATAGCACTACGAGAACACTCCAAACCCGTTCAGAGCCCTGCTCGTAGTGGTGATGGCACACTTGTAGTGCATTCCATAGTAACCCTTATAGCTGATGTGCTTCTCTACCAAAAAAAGAAAAAATGATGCAGGTAGGTGGGTAGGGCACTTAAGGGGAGTATCTCCGCCATCTTGGATTTAAGTATATTCCTCCCCATAACTTAATTTCCAGATTTAATATTTAAAAACCATACTTGTAAAGGTACAGGAAATATCATAATAGTTATTTTTAAATCCAACTTCTTCTTTTCAAGTGATTCATTCCACATCTGTAACCATATTCAAAGGTTCCCTTATTACCTTATTATTTAATCTGTCTCACGTGGGAAAAATACGGATATGGCTAAAATGGTAAAAACCTTAAAAAAATTTTGTTAAGTAGAATTCTATGTCATATCAAGCTCTGATTTTTAATGTCCAGTCATAAAGTTTGGTTACAAAGATTTGTAAAAAAGAAAAAGAAAAAAAAAAACAGATGGAAGGGCTACTACCCCCATAAAAATAAATAGCAGTATTTACTCGTCTTCTAGTGCTTCATCTATGCTGGCATTTAAGTTCACATCATGGAAAGAGTCCAGTTCCTTGTCTACTCCACCATCTCCACTATCTGTTTCATTCCTTGCCATTGCTCATCCAACTTGCTGCGTCTTCAACTATCTGAACTCTGTTCTCTGGCAACCATACCTGCACAGGCAGAAAAAAAAAACTTTACTGCACTACAGAGTTTAATAAATAAACTAGAACAATACAAAACAACAACTAAGTTGCAATACGCAACACAAACATTTGGTTGTTTTTTTTTTTTCCCCTCCGATTGAGTTTCGCGTTTTTTCCAAGCTTAAATCTGTAAAAGAAGAAGCAACAATTTCAATTACATTCATCATAGAATCAGTAAACAAAAGAGGAAACTGTTAGCATATTCACAGTTTTTCACACTTTTTTAATCTAACCTTTGAAAAACCACCCCACGTATGACATGCTTAGTTGTTTCCTAAATGCATCTTGTATCACAAGCATTTTGTACATTTGTTAACATAAAAGTAATTATCCTAATCTTGGATAAATTAAAATTTTATTTACAATTTTACATTTAATTTATAATTTATATGAATAAAAATGGTGAGAAAACAGGTGTGTTGGTAATGCTTAGTAAGAAGTAGATTTCAAGCAAAATATTATCGAAGTTAGTGCGCATGAGTGTGGTGCGTTTTCCCTTTGGTATAGTTTTCTAAACTTCGTTGCACTTTGCGTGCGGCTGAGGAGTAGTCCAAAAGTAGAACTTTATCAGAGCTTCAGAAAAATTGGAAGTACCTAACGGTGAATGGACTATAGAGGACAGATGTGCAATAGATTTAAAGAAGCGCCACTGACATTCAAACAAGCATGGAACAAGCAATAGGACTACCTCCAGACCAATAGTTGCATGTGGAACAGAGAATTAGAAAATAGATAAGGAAGAGGTTACGAAAATCAGAGTTTTATTTAAGCATTTACAAGGAGTGTACAGGATTATGGGTGTTCAGAAGTCTGAAATTATTTCCTACGTTTTTTTTTTATTGTGAAGCAAAATAATATAGTCTGATAAAAGTATGATAACTGTGGACTAGACAGAATGGAGAGATTAAGACGGCTCTTAACATTGAGGTCTTGAGAGCCAATGCAGGTGAAGTGTGGTGAGTACGGAGCAGTGCCGGAATGCAAGGGCGGGTGAGAAGCAAACGGGAGAGCCCCGGGAAAACCCGTCAACCAGCGGCATTGTCTTACATGATTTCCACATGCGAAAATCCAGGAGTGACTCCACCAGGAATCACACACTGTTCGCCTTGGTAAGAGGCAAGTAGTCTAACCACTACACCACACACACACACACACTAAACCCCAATAATTGTGGAAAATTAATTTTCAAAGACTAAGGGAAAAAAAAAATGTATAGTAATTTTTAATTTATATATTTTTCTTACAAATATTAAAAATGTTAATGCAGTTCACTTTCATTCAAATTTTATATTTCCATATAAAATTAAAAGTTGAAATAGTTTAAAGTTAAACAAGCAGGTAAATAAGTGTCACATTCCAAAGAAAATGCTATATGCTATTCCTATGATTTCAGAAAACAATCTACATCTTCATCGAAACCAAACTTTATTATAAAATAACTTTTTTTAATTTGTAGAAATAAGTATTTTAAGTTTTAATTATTGTTGATTTTATAGCTTTTCTAAATTTCATAATAATAGGGCTACGCCTAGAGTGTACACATGCTACATCTTTATTTCCTAAAATGGTGATATGGACTTCAGGGCACATTTTAAGTAACTTGGTAGCTGCTTACCATTGGAAATAAGCTTTTTATAAATATTTAAATATTTTTGCCTGCATTTTTTTTTTTAATTTTCATAGCCATTCACAGTATGAACTTAGGCAGTATGATGTGAAACTAAAATGTCCTTACCCACTATAAGAAATCCGTTTCTGTACACACTACAAGCTTATTAGGCCTACTTTTGGTAAAACTATTTCAGTATAAAGTTTTAAGTAGCACACTTACAACTTAGGTTACAACTCGCACAGTTAGCAAAACTGTCGACAGTTCTGAATTTACGAACAGCGCTACAAATGTTCTACCGCAGAGGTTCCTAAATTTGCTCACTTAAAAGCAGAGAATCCGAGGTGTCGTTAATTTCATGACTGTTAAAGTACCCAACCATGATGTGCTTACAGCTTTACACCAACAGAAACGTTACATCCGTAACAGAAAGTTACTTTTTTCCATTCGCAATAACACAGTCACCATCATTACTACTAGCACTTACTTTTGCACCTTTCAATTAATGCACAATTTACCATTCAAGAGGCAACTTCTGACGGTGTAAGATAACAGATGATAAGACACAGATAGCAGCTGGTGTTTTTTGCGACTAGATTACATGCGCCTAAGGTTTCCTGTGACTAACGAAACATTAATAATGCCTTGTTTAATTCAAATGTGACACAAACACATTCTTTAAACCGCTTAACATCTCGAATCCTCAGTAAGCATGAGTTACAGGACAACTGACAGTTCACGATGTTTAGTACTTGCTATTTACAAACAATATACATAATCGATATGCAATCGATTACATCTAAGAAATGTGTGTTTTGTATCGATTATTAGGGCTGCAAATACAACCATTTTAATTAATAAGAAACTGCACAAAACCAAAAACGAAACAACACAATTATCAATTATTTATATATGTATGTATCTTTATCTAAGCATTCGTAACTATGCCGGTTAAAATAATTGTAGGCTATATAGACATGGCTCAACTTTCCATGTGGTTTTCTTCCCCTAAATATGGTATCCCCCAAAGTGAAATATTACCACAGCTTCCAAACAATTAAAGCCTGTCCCATACTCCCAGACATAGCCTAGTGCCAAGCAAACACGAACCTGTTTTCCAACTAAACATGTGATTTATGACGTAAAGTTGAGTGAGTTGAGAGATTTGGGTGGCTCTTAACAAGGTCTTGATAGCCGATGAGGGTGAAATGAGGTGAGAATGGAACAGCGCCGGAGTGCAAGGGCTGGGAAAGCGGGAGATCCCCGAGGAAACCCGCCGCCCAGTGACATCGTCCGGCACGATTCCCACTTGCCAAAATCCGGGAAAGACCCGACCGGAAATTGAACCCAGTTCGCCACAGTAGGAGGTAAGCAGTCTAACCGCTCAGCCTCCATGGCTCCAATGAAGGAACGAGTGAATGTTTTGTTTATTCATTGTGGTGTACGCATTTAGAGGTAACTGCGAAGAAAGTTTTTTTAAAATGTAGTTTGATATATATTGATGTGTCGTTAACTCTTGTAGTGTCGATATTTCTAAAACAAGTTTCACCGAAAGTATGATGTGCCAATGTTTATGCACATTCTGGTTTTTACAAAAAAAAAAAAATACTGGCAATTTATTGTTTAGGTTTTTTAGCAACACCTATGTGATGCACCCGATAAAAGCGTTAGAATCTGTTGATTGAAAAGAATTCTAATAATTTATGCAGCTTTACGTAATTTAAGATATGACGGTGTTTGTTTATAATAAACAAAACAATAATTTATGTAAATGTTTATGACAAATCTAAAGCTGTAGTTTTTTAGCTCATTCAAATTTTAATTAAATTGGCCTGTAAGGTAGTTTTCTAGAACATAGAAGCTGTGTCTATTTTAAGTCGATCAAATACATGCCGTATGGTTCTTTCCTTGCTGTGGCATGCCATAGCAAGATGGTTACCTGCACATACGCGTTTTTTTTTTTTTTTTTTTAATTATTTTCTTTACTATGACTACTCCCCGACTTTCTCATGTGGGAATAGTGCCGGAAGATGCCACTGGTCGGCGGATTTTTCCGGGATCCCCCAATACCCCCGTCCTTAATCCCTTGCTTCATATCCATCTCACTTCACCGTCAAATGTTCTCAAGACTTCCCAAACTCTCCAAGAAGGTGTTCTAAACTAGTGAAATACGTGCTGCGGTATCGACTTGTAAGCTGGTTGTCGACAGTCACGTAAATATTGAGACACATGCACTGAAGATCGCTGAATTGCAGCATAATATCGCAAATACAATTAAACACACTCAACAGAAGTTTTATATTTTTATAATTACGTAGGTAGGACTTACCGTCTCATAGGCAGCAAGATCATTGGAGATGGATTGAAATAATATACGGATTAATATACAGATTATATTAATACTAACCAACAAGACCGACTATATTAACTGGCCACGATAACTAACAGGACTGACCTGCCAGACAGACCATGCAGAATATTCAGAAAAACTGAACAGGCCTATCAATAAGACAGACAGATTAGAGCAATTGACCAACAAGGTCGACCTACCAGATCAGCCTACCAGACCGACCAGACAAACTGACGAACAAGACCAACCAGACCTACCGATCAACAACACCGAACAAGAAAACCAATCGACCGGCCACAATGACCTACCAAGCCGACCATCCAGACCAACCATACAAATTAACCAACAAAATTGACTCAGCATATCAACCTACCTACAAGACCGTCCGACGAGATCGGTCTACCAGACCGACAACAAAACTAGCAGATCAGAGCGACCAACAAGACCACTCGACCAGATCGATCAATAAGAACAACATATCAGACCGACAAGAACACCAGTCCAATCGACCAGACCAACCAACAGACCAGATCGACCAACAATACCAACTAACCAAATCGATAAATAAGAACAACATATCAGACCGACAATAACACCAGTACAAACCTACCAGACCAACCAATATACCAGATAAACCAAAAAGACCAACTGGCCAGATCTATCAATATGAACAACATATCAGACCGACAATAATGCCAGCCCAATCGACCAGACCAACCAATAGACCAGATCGACCAACAAGACCAATCGACCAGATCGATCTATCAGAACAACCAACAAGACAGACAACGCCTACTGGCCAATAAGACCAACCTACCAGATCAACTTACCAGATTGGTCAATCAAAACAACAGACCAAATCGTCAAAGGAGGCCAACCAACCACATTGGTTGCTCGAATTTTTCTCAGCTATTTTAGGCTTATTGCTTGCATTATGCACTCTTTTTTTTTTTCTGAAAAATGCAACACCATGAAGGAAACATCAGAACGAAGGAAATTTACTACACATATTACTAATAGTATTGAAAACAACCACAGTTTCAGAACAATGATGCGACATCACTTGAAAAAAATCAGTATGATGTAAAGCCTTCGCGAGCTGCAATAAGAGCTGCTACACGCCATGGTATCGAATCAAACTTTGCTTTGGGTGTGTTTCTGGGGAGTCGCCTGCCAGGTTCCTTCTACCTATGTTCGCAGTTAATCGGTATTGGCTGCTGAATGGGAATGATGGGCTAGTGGCCGAGTGACCATATCCAAACACGTTCAGCAGGTGACATGTCGAGCGAACATTCAGGGCAGGGAAGAAACTGTATCTGCCTTGTTTCGGAGATGGTCTGGACATTTCTGGCAACATGTGGTCGAACGTTGCCTTGTTGGAATATGGCTCCAGGAGTGTGATTATCAGTCAGTCAATCAATTTTATTCATCCAAAAGACTGTAAATGATGGTATAGGACATGTCAGATTTACTCAGATACTACATAAAATGTAATGAGTTGCTAAACTAAAAATTATTAATAATTTACAGGATAATTATATATATATATATATATATATATATATATATATATATATATATATATATATATATATATATATTAGACAAGTTAAACAAGCAAATAAATGTTGCAAAATTATGAAAAATACAGGACAATTTCTACAGGGATATAAAAAGATAGCTATCAGTGAAAATAAATATAGTAAAACAATACACACAAGTTTTTTTTTGTTACAGAAATGCAAATTAATTAGACATTACTAATATTAGTATAATGCCTACACAAGGTACTTTAAATACAAACAAACACCAATATACTTAGGCCTAACAAAGTTTGAAATACTCTACTATATTTTTCATAGATAATGTACTTCTCAGATAGTAATAAAAAATAAGCGAATAATTAAAACACATATAATATAAAACAATAAAAATTTAAATCAGAAGCAAAATGCAAAACAGACATGTTAAAAATAAATCATTAAAATACTGTGATAATACACACAAATCACGATTGTACAAAATCTTCAATCTTATAAATGGACTTGTCTATGAGGAATCTAAATAGTTCAAGTTTAAATGTAGAATACTTCTAATATATTTTAGAGTTGATGGCAATTTACTATATAATCTGACTCTAGCTTTACTTACCGATTTCAAGGTTTTTATTTTATTGACCCTCTGAAGATAAAAGTTTCTATTTGTACGGGTGTAATGTTCGTGTATCTCGTTATTTGTACAATATTTGTGTTTGTTTATAAAAAAATAAAAAGTAATACTTTATATAAATATATACATGGTAGAGTAAGAATACCAGCAGATTTAAAAACATCCCGGCGACTGTCAGAATGCTGCATTTGAAATATTATTATAATTATATTATTTTGAATAGTAAACATTGACAGAAGATGTGATTTACTTTGGCCCCAATAAATTAACCCATAACTGATGTGCGAGTAAACATAACCAAAGTAGGCAGACCACATACACACTTTAGAGGCCATATGTGAAAGCACTTTAAACATATAACAAGCACTATTTAATTTTTTTTTTTTTTAGCAGACAACGAATGTGTTGGTTCCAAGATAGAGAGTCATCTATTTCAATTCCAAGGAAACGAGTATGTTCAACAGACTTAAGTTTAGTATTTCCTAGCAGGATATCTGGGTTTATTGCTTTTAATTTAGAAGAAAATGATATGTAATTAGTTTTATCAAAGTTAAGTAATAGCTTGTTAGAAGTGAACCAAGAATTTAATTTACACCAGTTACTAGTAGCCAAGTTGTCTAATTTAGTGTCAGCGTTAGTCTGAATCAGGACATTTGTATCGTCAGCAAAGGAAATAACAGGCACATTTGTCGATTGGAGACTTCAATCATTTACATATACTTATAAAAATAAGTGGCCCTAGAACACTTCCTTGCGGGACACCCACACTTACAATTTTAGGCTGAGAATAGAAGGACTCAATAACATTATGTTTTTTTTTATTAACTTGAACTACCTGCCTTCTGTTTGATACATAAGAATTCAGTAATCTATTTCCAATTCCTCTAATCCCTAAGTTATAAAATTTATCAATGAGTCACTTGTGATATACAGTGTCGAACGTTTTTGACAAATCTAGGAATACTCCAAAAGCATCCTCAGATCTGTCTTTGCATTCTGTAACCAGTTCAACAAATTCACCAATGGCTGACTCAGAGTATTCCTACCCTTCATGAAACCATGTTGAGATGCAGAGAGGAAATTATACTTAGTAAGATAGCTGTTTATTCTATTATTTATTATGGATTCAAAAATTTTAGAGAAGGGACTTAGAAGTAAGATATGCCTATAATTTTCAATCAATGTGGAATTTCCTTTTTTTAACAATGGGATAACTTTAGCAATTTTTAAGTCATTCGGGAAAATACCATTAGTGAAAGATTAATTTACTTTATGGACAAGAGGTATTGTTAAAAGTTCTGAACAGTCTTTATTACTTTGATAGGAATTCCATTATGGACAGATGATTTTTTATTCTTAAGGTTTTTTTATACATGTAATAATTTCAGAATTTGCTACAGGATACAAATACATTGTGGAGTGTGATTATTTTATTTTCCAATGCAATGTACTCTGAATGGGTAGTTTAGCTCTAACTTCATTAGGGAAATTCCAAAAAAAAAAGTTGTTTGTGTAATTTGCAGATAAACACTCTGTAAGTCAGATCTTCTTTTAAATTTTAAATCATTTTTAACAAATATGCAAGCCCCACCGCATTTAAATGTAGTTCTACAAAAATAACTTCCAATGCTGTAGTTATTTACGTACACTAATAATAGTCCCTCTTCGCTACAACAATGTTCACGAATACATAAACAAAAAACCTCAGAATGTTCACTTGCAATAAGCTCTAATTCACTAGTTTTGTTTCTAACAGACAGTGTATTCGATAGAAATATACCAATTGGAGAGTACTCATCTGAATCCTTAGGTTTCCCCTGCTGCAGTTTTTTGAAATTTTGCTCCTGATTTTGGCAATGCTGCTGTTGCTGATTTGGACGTTTCTTCTGCTTGGGATCACGGACACTTGTGTTTGTACAGAAATTTTGAGCTGTCTCATGCTGATCATTAGTTGCAGGCACTACTGAATTAAACTGGTTATTATTAATAGTACAAGGAAGTTTAGGGCCTATAACAACATCTGTTTTTGACCTGGTTTCAGTATTAAAGCACTTCAGTATTTCCTCTGCAACCAATGTTTTCCCTTCGCGATTTGTATTTAAGCCATGACGTGTGAATGCGTCCCTAGGTAAAGTGAATACGTCAATTACTCTTACACGGGAAAATCTGGCACAGAAGTCATTAATCTTTTTGTTTGTTTTCGCAATTTCCAAGTTGACACATGAACCTGGCAACAAATTACATCTTTGCGAAATATTACAGACTGCCGCCCTTGTATGGCTAAGGCCAGGTAATAATTTTTTTAGGTTTACAAGCATGTTACTGGACTCATTTGTATACACATCAATGTCACCTGCATACATTACAGCAAGATCCTTCTTTGTGAAGTATTCACAGTTGCTCTTTGTGTTTTTTGTCACCTCTGAAAATAATGCTCCTTGTTTAACCATTCCATGGACATTTGCCTTTTTCTGTAAACACCGTGCCCTAAGCTCTTCTGCCACACGTCTGCCTTGACTGTCTGAGAATAAGAGTATTTTATTTTCTTGAGAACTGCATTCTTTGGTTAGTGCCTGATGAACATTTATTCTGATCAGATTTTCGTTGCAGACACTCGGGTTTAGTTTTTGTTTATTTAAACAAGCTGAAGATTTGTGCTGTACTTGGCTACAGTTATATTCTCCAACAATTTCAAGAGCGGAAAATCTGTTTGTTGTGGGAACATCAATTTGTGTGCGATTATTTGGTCTTAGGCCTACTCCTTTTACCACTGCCGACCAGGGCTGGTTTCTCAAATTCGCATTTGGAGATGCACGATTGCTTTCTAGCAGTTTTGTAACTACAATCTGCCTGGTATTTTTCAGTTCGGTCTGTAAGATGTTAATTATCTCTTGAAGAGAAGCTATTTTTTCTAGAAGATTGTTTGTCATGTCGAACTTCGATTTTCGTTATCTCCTAGTTTCAGCAACACTTTCACGCACACTATCGTCACAATTTTGCAAGAAAACTTCACAAAGCCATTCCGAATAAGGTATTTTTTGTCTTCATTTACCTTGTTGCATTTTCTAAAATGGAACCAGTAGTCGCATCCATCACATAAAACACAATTTCTAACTTTCTTCTTGCGAGTACCGCACTTATCGAGAAGGAGTACGACTTGAGTGTCCACAACTTCCCTGATGTAACGGTTGCTGTTGCTGTTGAGAGTAACCACAATTCGCAGCAGCCGAGACTGCATATGATGCCCAATTGCTCCCCAAACCATCACGCCCATCGATCGTGCTGCATAGCATGACACAGGACAATGCAGTCTGGAAGACGGCGTGCGCCTTGATACATCGAATGTATTAGCGACCATCATTGTAAACCAAGTTGAAACGTGACTCGTCCGAAAAGACGAAGTGTTGCCACTCTGCACATGGGCCTATTGTAGCCTGGGGTGTCGATGGTTCAGGCTCAAGAGAATCCTCCACAAAGGGATGCGCGCACTTAGTCCTCAACGAAGCAGACACTGTCGAGCCATGGGAACAATATTGTCAGACTTATTGAAGTGTTGCAACGTTCTGCTGACACTTGTGATGAAGCTGGATAGTCTGTTACTGCCGTGCGGATGAGGTGTCTGTCATTCCATGGTGTAGTCACATTTCGTGGTCCAGTTCTGGATTTTCGACTTGTCCTGTTCTATTCAGCGAGCTGCTTCCATACTCGCATTACTTTCGTGGCATTATGCCCCATAAGAGCAGCAACTTCAAGCTATGAAAATCCTCCTTCATGTAAGCCGATCATTTGGTCCTGTTAAAATTCCTTAACATGCTCTTTTATTCCAACGAGGCATACTAACACCTGTAGGAGCATTTACAGTTCAATGGCGATAATCATGTATAATTGTCTGGAGTCTCAATGGTCATATATCTATGAACTTTTACACATTAGTTCAGCGGGCGCACCTGCATCTAAAAATGAACAATGGAGTTCTCATTTTGGCCATAATCATATTGTTATACCCTTCAGCTCGCACTGGATGCGAGTTCCCGTTATGGCGCGGTCCGGCTTTGTAGAGGGTGACTCATCTCAACCTCCCCCCCCCCCCCCAATGACTGACGCGCTCGCAGCCTAGTACTCCCATCCCCCCACCGGGGGAAAACCAGAAAATGATTGACAGCAGCGAGAACTGGATAGCGTCACAGCTCTCCCCCCTCCCCCATCGGGCTGAAGAAGCTGATAAGTTTAAAGGATTGACAAGAATGTTCTGAGAATTAGGACACTCGGTGCAACATGGGATTCAGAGAAATCTCTGGGTGATGGCCTACGACCCTATAAATACAAGCCACAGCTGGGCTGCCGGCAGTCTTGTTGGTTGAAGCCCTTTTGGCTGAGTTCGGAGTGCGAAGTCAAGTGCGAGACGACGGCGGACGAGGTGTTCGTGGTGCGAATGGACGAGAGGGTGTGAAACTCGACGAATGAAGCGTACTGTGCGTGAGGGAGCTCGGAGAACTCTAGAACACAGAGGAATGATGGGACATGAACTAAACTGAGGTAGGACTGAATGGATGTGTAATACGGATTTTACTATAAATATTGGAACTTTCAAATATGGACACATAATTTATAGAATTATTGGATAGGTATTGATACACTGTCTATTGGAACTGACTTTCAATTATTTAATTTTATTGATTTCTTTGAGATCATTATAAATGGTAATAACTGAAGTCATCAATTGTAAACAGTAAGTAATTAGGAAATAGTGATTAACTATTTTATTTAATTAAGACCTTCATCTCTTAACGAGCTTGGTTTAACCCACTGAATTTCGAAAGAGAAAGTGTAACACTGGTGTCAGAAGTGGGATGGAGGCATTCTATTTAAAAAATAATAAAAATAATATTAATCAATACTAATTGTAGGATATCACATTGTATGATAATTTTGTTAGTATAATAATAGTTTCTGCAATAAGCCAAGGAATTCTTAAAAAAATGTTGAATGGTAACTAGAAAAATGTCGGCAGAGATGGAAGCACTCCGTGCTTTGATCGAAGGATTGAGTAGCTGAATTGCTAGTGTTAATAAAAATGAAAATACTATAATAAATAGTGTTGTAGATAGTGTAAATTACAATGTAAATATTAATATAGATAGTGTTAGTGAATCTTAGCAGTGTTAGCGAACTGGTAGACAGTAAAATAGACAGTGTGAACGAAATGTGGATAGAAAAATAGACAGTGTGGATGGAAATGTGGACCGAAAAATAGAGGGTATTAGCGAATTAGTAAATAATAAAATATAATTTGCAGACCAGAAAATTTAAAATGTTGAGAGAAATGGGAACTAGGAGGGCAGGAATTCCCAGGGCAGCAGGGGAGAAGCGGCTGAGGAAGAGCTGAGATCGATCCCCACAGAGCTGACGATTGTGGGCGGCGAGGAGAATGCAGTGGTCGGCACCAGTGCCGCAACCGCAAGGGAGGCGCAGCAGTTCTGTGGTGTGAGTACGTCTCAGCCAGGGGTTGGTAAAGGCGTCACAATCAGGCCCACCCCCTACGATGGATAGATACGTTGGCGCGAACACCGGCACCAGTTCGAGATTGTTGCCGTCCTGAATGGCTGGACGGAAGAGCAGCGGGCGTACTACACGGCGGCTGTACTGAGGGGACTTGCACTGAGAATACTGCAGTCGCTGCCAGAACGACATCGACTAGAATACTTCACATTGGCGTCAGCTTTGGAGCTGCGAATAGGCGACCGATACCTGCGACACGCCCACCATGCCCAACTGCGAATCTGCATCCAACCCAACGACCAGGTGAACCACTGCAGGAGCTGTGGCAGGACCTCGTGAGACTGTCACACCTGTCTCTGGGGGAGTACTCTGGAGTGGCCCAAGATGTCATCGCAGTCGGCTTCTTCGTCGACGCTATCGCTGATACCAAAGTACAACAAGCTGTGAGATTGGCTGCGTCTCACTACATGCAGGATGTCTTGGCCCGAGCATTGGAGGTAGAGTCAGCAAAGCAGGCATCAGTGCCCAGACGGCCAGTGCGAGCAGTGATGCTAAATTAAAAGGAGGACGACAGCATCAAGAGGATGCTGAAGGACTTGCAAACGACTATGAGGGACAGAGACTTGTCGCCCCCCACCCAAACAGTTGGAATGTTGCTCGTGTGGACAGCCGGGGCATGTGAGAGTGCAATGTCTTGGGGAAACTTGTGAACACCCGTCTTGAGGGGCAAATATCGGTGATTGTTGGAGGAAAGGCTCCAATGTTTTTGCAGGTGCATTCAATGAAACAGGACTTAGATGCCATATTGGTGGAGGGAATCGTAGATGATGTTTCTTGTCATCAGATGGTCGTTGACATAGGGGCGACTATAACAATGGTAAGACAGGACGTTCTCGGGCCTTTCCCTCAACGATCATCCGATAAGAGCATGGATCACTGCTATTTAACTACAGAAACGGGCAAGACCACACCATTCAAAGGCAAGATAAGAATACTCTTACAGCTTGGTAACCTTAATGTAGAACATGATATATACATAGCAGAAATAGAGGACAAATGAATTTTGGCTCTTGAAATATTATATAAGCTGGGATGCTGTATCAATAATCGACTGGGGGTATTATGGGTAGGTACTACTGAGTTGGTAGTGTCAACACGACGAGATTTATCTTCACCAATGAGCTGCCCAGTGGTGTGTAATCAGTCTGCTGTGCTCCCTGCTTCCAGTAAAGTTGTTATTCCAGGCAGATGCCAGGGAAAATTTGTCAGGCGTTAGGCATAATCGAACCAGCCCAGAAATGTGGCATTTTACCAGATGGTGTCATTGTAGCCAGGACTTTGATTTCTTCAGAATCAGACAGTTTGCCAATTAGGATGATTAATTTATCCGACAGTGCTATCCATCTTGAGGAGGGGGCCACAATAGGGATTTGCAAGCAGGTCTCACAGGTACTTCCAAATGTTCCAGAAGCTTCAGTGCCCCAACATAATGAATGTCCTTTTCTAGATGCTCTGGTGGAACTGCTGACCAGAACAAGAGAAAACCTCAACTGGTGACGGGAGAGGGTACTTTCAGAATTGCTACAGAGAAATAGAGGTGCTCTCACCTGTGAGCCTAATGACCTTGACAGAACTAATTTTGCATGGCACCACATCGATGCAGGGGATGCCAGGCTCATAAAGCAGACACCATGATGACTACCGTTAGCTTCATGTGAGATGGTTGATGTTATTTTGAAAGAAATGAGGGGTTTAGATGTGATAGAGCCATCAGTCATCCATAGTCTTCTCGCATTGTGCTTGTTGAAAAGAAAGATGGCTCTATTATATTTTGTCTCGATTACCACCAACTTAATAATGTGACCAAGAAATATTCTAACCCACTCCTTAGGATAGACGACACACTGAATAGTCTAGCAGGTTCACAGTGATTTTCTAGTCTAGACATGAAGATCGGGTATTGGCAGTACGAGGTGGCCCTGGGAGGCAAGGAAAAGACTGCCTTTTGTGTCCAAGGAAATGAACCTGGCAATTCAAGGTTATGCCCTTTGGGCTGTGCAATGCCACTGCCACCTTAGAACTAATGATGGAGAAAGTTCTGCCCTTTGACATTTGTCAGGTGTACTGAGGCCCTTGCTAAGCCCTTCAGTATAGAACGAAGCAAGTTCCCTTTGCTACAAAACACCATGACCCAGAGGTCGTACCAAACAGCAGAGAAAACCCTTAAGGCAGTAATGGCATTACATTTGTAAATGTATAATTCACTTTCACAGCATATGAGTTCTGAGAAAATATAATTTATATTTGGTTGAAATCTCACACAGCTACATATATTAACAAACATCATATAAAGATAAAAGTTTACAGCAAAAATTCTACAATACATGCAAACTTCCACCATACATACTAAGACTGCATTATTTCTTTGACATATTAAAATGATCCCTATAATAACCAAATACTAAGACATAATGAAAAGCACCCACAAAACTGTATATTAAAATAGTTACTGCCTCGGTTAATATCACACTCAAATATTACCCTACAGGCTAATAAAACCTCCAAAATTTATAGATAGCATTAATAATCTCGCATTCTAAATGATGACTCATTTTTAAATATATGGTTCATTACAAAATTAACTTTATTTCATTTCCTTTTTCACCAACATTTGGTTCTATTGAAACTGTATTCCTTTTAAAAGGCATCGTTCTTAAGGAACCAAATATAAACATTTTAATTTCCATTAAAAACAGGAAAATTATTCCTGCATTCTGTAATACTGACATTTCCAGGCTACATCAGGCCTCAAAACTTTACTAAACTAACTGAAATAGAACATTTTTAACTTTACGTGACAAATTGCATTTGCAAGGCATAAAATTCAAAATAACATTAATAAAATACTGTGTTTTATATTTTAACATTTCCCCATTTCTTTGACTAAGTTAGTGACCTTCCGAGAATTCCATTCATCTGAATTATTTTGAAAATATCACTACCAAAGCTAAGGGTTGCCAAACCCATGTCTACAACTTTATCCATACAGGCCCTACTTGCTGATTACTTATCTTATGCCATCGTTTCTCAAGTCCCCAACAGCCGAGTCTCTGACGACCAGTCGGCTGTGGGGTCAATTTATATGAAAATTTATGTTGGGGAAAAAAACCCTACCACATTCTTATTGGTTTAGTACATTCGAGAATCACATTTATTTGCAGATATCATGTAAACATAGCACTCTCTATGCATCCAAACAGCGCGGCGCCGTTAGGAATGCATGCGACTCCAGCACCCCAAGTCGGCGGGGCCGAGAAACACCTACACTGGCGGCCGCAGGATGGCAAGAGCCGTGTGTCCAGTCACCCGAGTACGGGCGTCGGTGACGTCACTTCGCAACACGTGCTCGTGAATCGTTCCCCGCAGCAAACATCTGTTGCATCAAGAAATGTAAGTACACATTAATCCACCTTTATTTTTAAGTCTTTGTAGAGGGTGTTTTATAGTTCATTTTTGTAGTGGGAACCTTGTTGCGTCGTAACACGTTGACAACCGAGTGAGCCGGCGAGCAGGCATGACGGAGCATAGTGGGGCAGTCAAGTAGGAAGGTTCGGCTTGCAACTTTCCGTAGCCAAAAATGAGACGGGCGTGTCTCAGTACCTAGACGACATTGTGATCACAGGAAGAATAGTTGAAGATCATCTAGGATGCTTAGATTCTGTGTTTCAAATAGTGGCTGCTGTCAACCTGAAATTAGTTCCCAAAAATGCCACCTTTTCAAAGGGAAATTAATTTCTTGGGTCATATTGTGTAGGCCCATTGGATTGAAACAAACACTGATAAGACCAGAGCAACAAGAGATTGGCCTCTACCAATGGATAAAACTGAAATGCGAAGTTTCCTGTGATTATTTACGTATTACCGTCGATTTGTGCCTGGTTTCGCCACGATCGCAAAGCATCTGCATGTTGACTGAGGCAAAAAGAAAGTTTTGTTTTGCCCCAAAGTGCGAAATTGCTTTTAATGGACTAAAGTAAATCCAAATATTTCCCACAGTACTGGACTTCCCGAGTAGAGAGGGTGAATTCATTCTGGGTACTGATGCTAGTGATGTTGGTATCGGGGCTGTGTTATCTCAGATTCAGGGTAGAAAAGAAAGGCCATTGGAATACTTCATTAAGGTGCTACACAAGCCGGAGAGGAATTATTGTGTGATACGCAGGGAGCTTCTGACAGTAGTGAAGGCACATTTTGACCCATATCTTTATAGCAGACACTTCATACTAAGAATTGATCATGCTCCATTATGCTGACTAATATATTTAAAGAACCCCAAAGGTCAAATTGCCCGATGGATACAGCACATGCAAGAATATGACTTTGAAATACATAACAGGTCTGAATACCTTCATAGCAATGACAGATGCACTCTCCAGGAGACCATGTGGACCATTCTGTCGTCATTGTCAATGCCAGGAGGAAAAGGTTGGTGTATAGTGGAAAGTAAGGAGGACAAGAATTCAAGGCCCTGTATCTTGCGATGGGTCACCTACATAGGACGAAAACGACATAAGAAATAATCAGCTTTGCATCCAATATTGGAGTGGAAGGAAACCGGGCGTCAACCAAGATGGGAGGAGATATCTAGCTTAGGCATGACAGTCTAGACATACTGGACACAGTGGAATCCCCTTATTATAAAGAATGGTGTGCTTTACAGGAACTGGGAAAGTAATGGTGGGAGATAAAGTCATTTACAATTGGTCCTACCAGAGAGTCGAATCCAAGAAGTGCTAAGAGAACTGCACAACACAGCAACAGGTGGTCACTTCGGTGTAAATAAGACTCTTGACAGAGTCTGAATGAGATTCTATTGGCAGCATTGTAGGGATTATATTGAGAAGTGCTGCCATCTGTGTGATGCTTGTACCGCGAGGAAGGGTCCGAGGGTTAAGGGACGAGGCACCCTTCAGAAATAAAATGTAGGGGCCCTATTCGAGAGGATGGCAGTGGACATTCTCGGACCACTACCAATTACTGAGAGGGGGAATAGGTATCTTCTGGTAGCACAAGACTATTTCACAAAATGACCCGAGGCCATACCAGTGCCAATCCAAGAGGCAGGCGCGGTAGCTGATGCATTTGTAGATCATGTTTTATCCAGGTTTAGAGTGACACTTGAGCTTCATTCTGATCAAGGACGAAATTTTGAAGCAACTATTTTCCAAGAGGTAACAAGGATTTTGGGAATGAAGAAAGCCCATACCACAGCATTACACCCTCAGTCGGATGGGATGGCCGAGAGACTAAATCGTACCCTGGAACAGTATCTGGCGATCTTCGTAGAAGACAACTAGAAAAATTAGGACTCTAAGGTACCCTTATTTTTCCTGGTATATCGTTCGGCGGTCCACGTGTCTACAAGGGTAACACCTTCAAGGATGCTGTTTGGAAGAGATCTCCGCCTCCCTGGTGACTTACTGCTCGGACGTCCGTTGGAAGAAGAAACAGTCACCCTAGAATATGTCATTAAACTACGTCAAAAGATAACAGACATTCATGAGTTTGCTCGGAGACACCTTAAAATTAATAGTAACAGAATTAAAACACGATATGACCGAAGACTGCCTGAGGAGACTTTTCAAGAAGTACAGCTGGTGTGGTTGTACAACCCTAAAAAAAACAAGGGATATTGCCCGAAGCTACAGAAATGTTGTAAGCGCCTGTACATGATCCTGAAACAAATCAATGATGTAGTTTACCGGATTTGTCGACAGGGCTCTCGGGCGAAGCCTAAGGAGGGGGCAGTGTTAAGCGATGCAGCTCGCACTGGCCGCGAGCTCCCATTACGGCGCAGTCAGGCTCTGTGGGGGCCCATCTAAACCCTCCCCTCAGAACGACGCGCTCGCTGCCTTGTCACTCCCGCCGGGGGAAAGTAGGAGAATGATTAACAGCGGCGAGACCTCCTCCTCCCCCTGCTGGAGAAGCCAACAAGTGTAAGGGATGGACAAGAATGTTCTGGGAGTTAGGACTCTCGGCGTAACGCGGGATTTTCAGAAATTTCTGGGTGATGGCCTACGACCCTATAAATATAAGCCACATCTGGACTGCCGGAAGTCTTGGTAGAAGTCCTTTTGGCTGAGTGTGGAGTGCGAAGTCAAGTGCGAGACGACGGCGGACGAGGTGTTCGTGGTGTGAATGGACGAGAGGGCGTTAAACCCGACGAGTGAAGGCTACTGTGCGTAAGGGCGCTCGGAGAACTCTAGAACACTGCGGACTGGCGGGACATGGACTAAACTGAGGTGGGATTGAATGGACATGTAATACGGATTTTATATATTAGAACTGTCAAATATGGACACATAATTTATAAAATAGTTGAATAGGCTTTGATACACTGTCTGTCAGGTCTGACTTTTAATTATTTAATTTCATGGTTTTCTTTGAGGTATTTATAAATTGTATTAATTGAAGTCATTAATAGTAAACAGTAAGTGATATCAACTGATTGTGAGATGTTGAGTCGAGAGAATTTTGTGTGTAGTTATTGTAAATAAAACTAGGAAATTATAGTTAACTCTTTTATTTAAATAATGCCTCCATCCCTTAAGAGCTTGGTTTAGCCCACCGAATTACGAGAGAGAATTTACAACAATATCATAACTTGTTTTCAATTTCCTGTGTGTTTCGTTTAAATTCGCATTTCTCCTTCACGGTGTTCCATTTTTCACACACATTATGGCATTACCTAATGCCTTGTTTTATTAAGAACTTCTGCTTCGAAGGAATTATAAGTCCTATTTAAGTTTTCAATCGGAGACAAGAAAATGTATTAGTGACTTTGACCGCTATATTGCACGAAAATATACGGAAAAGTAACACAGGCACCATAGAAATTGTCAGAAAAGTGCGATTTATGCTCTATATGAAAGAAGAATGTATATATTTTGAAACGTTATAAAATATTTACCAAAATATACTTTTTAAATGTAAAAAAAAATAATCGATTAAAATAGTCTGTATTTTTAACCAAATTTAATCGCATTTCCATTCTGGGCGCTTTGGAAAGCAGAATTTGCAAGAAAATCTTCGTCGTGGAATATCGTTGAAGTATATGCAGGCAGGGGGCAGTGACTTTTTTCTAATGTCACTTTATCGTGAACAGCCTTTACCTCGAGTTTACGGTGGTTTTTGGCGGTCGTTTCCGTACCTCGTCACATGCAACTGCAATCAAAAACATCTTTTTTCGCCTGAAGAACTGCCCGTTTCTTATACGTATTGCAGCCTATTTGTGTCGTGAGTTATCAACTGACTGATGTGTAGGGAGTAGGACTGAAATAGGGCAATGTAGTCCGATCAAGTGCGCGGACGTTGGTATGTTCTGTTCTGAGCCGAACGGTGCCGAACCGAGCTTTCTGGCATGTCTTTAAATTTGCGACAGTAGTGGGAGGCAATCCAGAAAATCCGATGATAACAAAATCGGGGGATACAGTTTGACATTGCAGCTCCGAATCTATCGTATACAATCAAAATTCAATTACACCACTCCATTGCCAAAGGATCAAAGAATATGTTACGTTGAGTGAGGACTGCGAAGCATCACTCGGAAGGGTAGGCCCGGGGGGGGGGGGGGTGGGTGGTTGTTTCGCCGCGTCTCATAAATTCCGCGTAATATAACTTTTGACTAGGAGAAGCTACGACGTTCATTTAGGTTTCAATCTACAGCTCTCGTCAAGATCAATCGAGTGCGTGTATAAAAAACATTTACGTGGCGTGGTTATGGTGAAATTATATGAGTTTTAAGTAAAAAAAATAAAAAATAAAAATAAAACCTAACACAATGTCGGCCTATACTCGTAAAAAAGCCAAGTCTAAATACAGAAATCGTATACGGTTGGAAAAAGCAATCCGGCGATGCCCATAAAACCCCATATGATCGAGTGAAGCCATGCCGGGATCGTAAAAAAAAAAAAAAAAAAAAAAAAAAAATCAATGTGTCCGACCACGTCAACGTAGACGTATTCACGCAAACCAAACGGCCGTGTCCTAACACAACCACACCCCATTTTTTGTGCTGATTAACACGTCCTGCTTCTTCCAATGGTATCCACAATCACTTAAACCTCACGGCGTAAATGTTGCATGAAATTAAATTGTGCCAACCCCTATCATTTACGTGGTGAGGGTTTGTACGACGTACCGTACCTTATATTATCCACGATCTTGGTTAGATTATTCCATATAAATATTTGCGTTCCTCTAACGCAAGCACTTTGCATAATATCCCACTTAATATGATTGTCGCCCTCCGCCTTTGTAAGCTTCTACAACCTTTATTATTTGAGATAGACCATGGTTGTCTTATATCAACCTTCCTCTTTTCCGGTTACAAATCACGTGCCCGAGTTTGTACACATGTTTCCTTAACACGTAGTATATATGTATATATATAGGCACACACAAAAGAACGTATGCAGTATAAAACATATGCAGCCGTAGGAGTAGATGTTCGTTGATATGCAGTATCAATATAAAACTTGTTTAATACTTTGTGTATATTAATTCAACGGAAAATGCACGTGCCAGCGCATTTTCATTCAAGAAAGCGAAATGAAATCGCCTTGCTTTGTTTGACGTCATAGGGGTACCTCCAATCACGGAAAAGCTGACTGCTGACTCACTACTTTCGTTCTATAAACGAAGGACAGGGTGAGAGTTCTCGGTGTATGTAGGCTACTATACGCTTGACATGTTGGAGTAGACAATCCTCTCTCCTGTCACAGTTTGAGAGGGAGAGAGAGAGAGAGAGAGTGAGAAAAAAAAAGGGGAGGTAGTGAGTGTGTGCGTGCGTGTGATTGATGAAATGCACTCGCTGCTCAGTCTCGCATCCTATTAATTTCGAATTTTCAGACTTTTTTTTTTCCATGTGAATATAGCAGTATTAGAAATATTTTATAAATTTAACGTAATTATATATTGCGAATCTGAAATGTGTATCATAAGCCATATTCCGTGCGGTATATATATATATATATATATATATATATATATATATATATATATATATATATATAGACAATTCACGGCTACTTAACACTTTTCTGAAGCCCTGCTTAAGTTCTACTTCCGTGGTATGCCTCGCCTCATGCAAACAAAGCTTAACCGAGTCTAGAAAATTACAGCGAGACAAAACGCACTGCATTCGTGTACACTCACTGTAATGGCATTTTTCATAAGAACTATTTGTTTAAGGCTGTTCACGATAATAAAGTGAGCACTTTTGAAATCAACCTTAGAAAAAGTCACTGCCCTGGCCTGCATATATTTTAGCGGGCGGCCTGAGTGTCACGTACCCAATAATATTGGTACCAATGGATGGGAAGTGGTTCCTCATCTCGACGTCGAATAAAAAGTGTTGGGTAACCGTTTGTAATAATTTAAATTATTTATTTCGCTTTCTACTGTTTTAATGCATCGAAGTGCAAAATTGACCAGAATTGTAAATTTTTTCTCTTTTCTAATAATTTAACAGTTTCACATGACCGGTGCCTGAATAAAGTGATGAGGCTCATTGCAACGTTAATTTTACATAAGGCTGAAGAATAAACAACGTGCATACAAATATATCTTGAGCTGGGCTTTCAAAAGTGCTCATCTTACGGTGAACAGCATAAAACAGATATTTGGAAAGGATTAAAATAAAGAGAGAAAATAGCGGAAACGTATTGAGGAAACGGGAAGAGCAACTAATGATTTCGTCTCACAAATTTCTTACCTTTCTCGTCAGAGAAGCTGCGAGGGTGCACGTCTCAATTCTCTTAGAATGTTCCAGAGCAGAGTCACAGCGTGAGAAGAGAAAGAGAGAGAGAGAGAGAGAGATAGAGAGAGAGAGAGAGAGAGAGAGAGAGAGCACAGCGTGCGCCAAGTTGGTGCCCGGCCTTCTTGTCACGTGTGGCGGAAGGATACGAAGCGGGCAGGAAATCAGATCCTCGGAAGGGGCCTTCAGTTAGCCACGAGTAGTCTGCGGTCACATTACTGTCTTGCACGGGGAAGGAGGAGGGTAAATGGGCCGGGCAGTCCCCCCCCCCCCCCCCTTTCCACCCCGAACATCCCACAACTCGGGGAAGTGGCGGGCGGGCTAGCTGCTCCCCGGCACGTGTCCGCACGTGATGTTTCCCAACAATAGCACGACCTAACTGCAGCAGGGTTCGTTCACACCTCCAAGGTTGTCTACCGGCCTTGGACCCGTGTTCGTTGACCTCCGGAGAATGCACCCGCCGGCTGGAGAGGAGGCGATGGAAAACTTTCCACGGCCGGGTCCTGCGATGGGTTGTGTGAGGGGAAGGGGGGGGGGAGGGAAATGCCTGCACCAGCTCTATAAACCACAGCTCCCGATCAGATACGCATGCGTCCCGCGGAGGCGGCTTCCACAAGACGCAACCCGCGAAGTTGGCCCGACCGGACCGCGCGTCACTTCGGACGTCGACTCCGTGAGCAGTAACAGACGCTCGATGTCGCGCCGTTCCCTTCCCTTCCGTGCGTGTAGCCTGTTCGCACTTCCTTCGCACTTTTCGAATCAAACCTTTCAAAAATCACCCCCGTGTTTGACGTGTATATGCCACGTATCACGAGCGTTCTCTACCTACCTATACGCGGGGACCTGCAGGATTCGCGTTATTATTTGGGGACACGTTAAACTTGAAGCACGTGTGACTTTGCTATACGTTTGTCATTGCACCATACTTCGTGTGGCACGCCCTAGGCAACTGTGCGCCAATAAATGAACACTTCACAATTGTGTGCCCCAATCACGTGGAGTTCAGTCAAATAGGGAGTGACTTCACATCTATGCAGCAGCCAATTGAGAGACGACTCTGTCTCCTTTACGTACAGTACTGTGAAGTTTAGCCTGGTGTAAAATAATAACGCGAATTTTGCAAGTCCCGACCTATACGTTAACGTAGAAGTATTTTATTTTAGATAATATTGAACTTTTACTTATATTTTATCTGTAAATTATTATATTTCATTTATAATTTATATGAATAAAATCAGGGGGGGGGGGGAAATAAGTATGTTGGTAACACCTAGTAATAAATAGTTCTCATGCATAATATCATTACAGTAAGCGCGCACGAAAGCGGTGCGTTGTCCCTTTGGTGGAGATTTATAGACTCGGTTAAGCTTTGCTTACGTGAAACGAAGAAAGATGTGAAAGTAGAACTTTGGCAGGGCTTTATAAAAGTTTAAAGTAAACGTGAATGGACTATAGTAAGGGCCGCGTGTTTTTCGCGAAAAGTTTTACGCGGGGGCTAGACTTCAGTATTCTAATGTGCACACCTGCAGTCTTCATTTGAGCATTGACCGCGTGTCTTGTATGAAGGCAAACTGTTACATGAGTGACCTTATTAGAATTTAAGTTTCTCCGAAACTGACCGTCCGTGATTCGCGGACAGGCAGATAATACGCGTAACAATTCAATGGTCCAATCGCGGAAGTAGTACTGAACTATAGTTCGTTGGAACACAACTTGTCCTGAATTATTTCCGCGAAAAAATAAGTGCCCCTAACTATAGTCTATCCACGATATATTTTTATAGCACTTTAAGACTGACGTTAATTTACAGTTTCAGGTGTTGGAAACAATTTTTTTTTATGATGGGTGCTGTACTTAAATAGATACAACACTTGTTTCGTTGTTACAGCCAATGAGCTGTAGGGCATATGTTCGGCTACAATAATATGAACCAATTATGACCTAGACCAGTAAGACGCATATCTCCGACCCCACTTCCAGATATGGCATTACCTCTTCGAGACATCGCGGTGAATTGACCTAAAAACTTATAAATTGACTCCTTTTATAAATTTTTATTTCAGTACTATTGTAGACTTGGAACAGTATGGACACGAAGTGCTAATGAAACACCTACTTAGTCGTTTCTGCGGTAAAGCATTTACAGCTTTGCAGAGTTTACGACATTAAATAATGACTTGCAAAATGAAAACTGCAAATGTGACTTTTGAATGCAGAATCTGCCAGAGGCAGTTTACTCGGAGGGATGCATTAAAGAGACATTATAAACAGTGTAGCTCTGGTTCTCTGCAACTGCAATCAATACTGCATGCACCACAATCGCTCCACCACTTGCTCCACCTGCTCCAAATGCTACACAACTTTTCCGCCTGCTCCAAAATCACTCCACATGCTCCACAACTGCTCCACCTGCTCCACAAACGCTTCACGTGTTCCGCAACTGCTCCGCCTGCTCCACAAAATAGTAGTGGTAACATACATATTTCCAAGCGAGATGTTAGTCTTTCCATCTGCATTACTACTGAAGATGAAGCTATCGCCCTCGAATCACGACATGGGTGCCTATTTCCTGATACAATGAGGTGCATCATCCCAGGACCATCAAATTGTGGGAAAACATGTATCCTGCTCAGCTTGCTGGAAGAAAAGAATGTTCTTCGGTTCGATAATGTGTACCTGTACTCCAAATTGCTCCAGCAACAGAAATACCAGCGACTGGCACGAGTACTGCAAGTCTTAGACGGTGTGAGTTATTTCCCTTGCAGCAATAACGAAGCTGTTGTGCCACTGATCGAAGCATTGCCAAACTCAGTGTTTATTTTCAACGATGTGGCATGTGAGAAACAGACTTGCATCCAGGAGCACTTTAGCATGGGACATCATGCGAATGTGGACTGCGTGTAACTCGGCCAAATTTATTCGCGCATACCCAAACAACTGTTTAGCGATAATGCTAATGTGTTAGTGTTGTTTCGCATGGACGATATGAATTTGCATCATGTGTACAATTACCACATCAATACGGACATGGTATTATCGGTTTTCAAGGGCCCACGTTCTTTGTGCTGGAAAGAAAAGGATGGATTTTTGGATATCATAAAAGTCTGGCCGTTATATATGGCAGCAACCGACGTGGATTCGACCAGTTCGTCGTCGACCATCGGGAATGAGTTAAAGCATATCGACATTCAGGCAGAGTAGCCTCAAGCTGCGGATTGACAAAGACAAAGATGCAGGTTGTCTCATACCAAATAACTATGGAACTTGTGATACTGGTACAAAAATAATTCGAAATGTTGGCGGCCCTGAACGATCCAAAGATACTTCTACTAAACATTTCGTCCTCGAAACTGGTAATGGCTTCATCTCAGAATTACGCAGTGTGTTGGCTGATCAGAGCAAATTCTTTCTTACTTACTTGTCCGAGGTCGGGGCAAATATGGATTGTGTGAGAACTGAGATTGTTTGCGATTTGATGACAATGGACGAGCACGTAACAAGTGTTCAAAGGGAAATTACCAACACACTGAATGTGGCACAGGCACAAAATGATGAGAATCTAAAAGTACCGAAAGATTCCATAGAGTATGCATTCACTACCTAGATTTCCCACCTCGCCAGGAAAATGGATGTTCAAAACCATTGTAAGGACATGTTGGATATCTGCAGCAAACACCTGGAAAAGATCGAAAAACATTCGTCGGAGACTTACGACTAAACCTATAAAAGAAAGTAACTGTAGCTATTTTTATTCAGTACGATGTCGGACATTGCTAGCGAACTGTATCATACAGTCGGTTAGATCGAAGTATTTTCTCGCCAAGAGAGCAAGACTTTCGCACGACCTTATAAATGAAGAAATCTTTAAGCTCCATGACTCACCGTATCGATGTACTCAGGGAGAGCAATGCAGCGCCTGTAATGGAAGGATCGTATGTGAATTTGGCACACAAGAAAAGGTAGGTATGGAAGAAAGCCCTGAAATCTAATGCTCTGGCTCGATGGTACCTGCGATCGTACACGTCTCGTAATAGTATGACGTACAGTGCACAAAGAAAAATAATAAATGGTTCCTTGGTGCTGATGAAATATTGTATCTACCAGGTGGGGATAATCCCAATAGGCGATTACAAGACATGTGGAACTCCTGGTTTTACGATGTTCTATTTCGCAAGGAGCCAAGGGAGTTTGCAGAAACTGACCTGCTGGAATAGAAGGCGTTGCTCGACCTCATGCACAAGCTTTACCAAGATAACAATCCCAAGACTGGCGCTTATACGGATGAAGATCACAAAAAAAATCGACATTCTCGCAGACCTCTTCAGTGGCCTAGCACTGAAAAGTAGGGACAATCAGAATAAGATAGACAGTGACAAATGCATGGAATACACATTTTTGGAAGACCCAAACCAACTGGTGGATAGACCATGACTACTGGTCGCTTCACAAAGGGTTGGAAACTACTTGCACACCAGCAATATTATATCCATGGTTGAAGAACTGAAAGGGGGGAGGCTACATATGAGTTGGATGGGAATCACCCACCAATTGCATGCAGCGACCAGGTGTAACTACAACCATCGCTAGGTCACGATTTGTGTAATGAACAACCTGTTTCAAGCCAACCTCGTCGAGATGATACCATATGCTAGGGTCAACAAGTGCTACAAATACATGTTGACAGTCATCGATGCCTATAGCAAATTCGCCTAGACCAGGCCAGCCAAGTCGAAGAATGTGCATGACATCACCAAGGCTATGGAATATGTGTTGTGTGGAGGATACATCCCGACTTATTTGTAAACCGACCAGGGAAAGGAATTATACAATGCAAAGTTCAAGGCTTTGATGAAGAAACACAACATAAATCATTATTCCAAGTACAGGAATCTCAAGGCACCTATCGTTGAGTTGTTCAACAAGACTCTGAAGGGCAAGATGAGGTAAGCATTTCGCTGCTTACAGAAACTACAAGTGGCTTGAGCTACTGCCGAAACTCGTCCACGAGTATAATTCTATTTTTCATTCTACCACTTGTATGAAGCCCGAAGTTGTCAAGGACAACTCCCTGGTTCGGTCCATGTATGCTGTTATGAAGAGGAAGGACCCACACAAGCCTAAGGCCAAAATCGGCGACCTGGTGCGCATCTCCAAACAGAATACATATTTGAGAAAGGTTTCACAGGCAATTGGAGCCCTCAACTGTTTTGTGTGCGACGTATATATAACTACATTCCGAGGACCTACTGACTCGAAGATCTGAACAATGTACCCATCCATGGATGTTCTACATGAAAGAGAACCAGCCTACACATTTTAAAGATGTGTATTTGGTCGAGAAGGTGCTGAAACGATCTAATGGGAGGGTGTACATCAAGTGGTGGGGTTTCCCTGGCTGCTACAATTCCTGGGTCGCTGAATCGGACATCGAGAGGTAAACTCGCCGTGGAAGTGGACAATGTATATATGCAGACTTTTATTGAAGTACTTGTGTGATTCTTCATGTTGTACATTACCAAATACAATATCTTTTAAAATATGTTTACTTTTATTTATTTTTTAAAAGATTGACCATAATAATATTCATTATTATGCTCCAAGTTTGGAAGAGTCCCGTCGACAAAAAAAATAGGGAAATGGACGAATGGGAGCTCTCTTGTGGTAGATGATAAAAAAAGAAATAACTAGCACAGTCTACAGAGCTCAATACTGGCACAATATGTGTCAAAGTCGTAATTTAGTGGTCAAATGGAATATTCTATTGATTGGTATGGGTGGAGCGATGATTTCTGTTATGTAAGGCCAATTGCGAGGAGGGGAGGGGGTGGTGGGGTGAGTGTGTGAAGTAAATGTTGTATGTTCCTCGATTTCTAGAATTTTGTGGGCCAAGGGGTGGTCAGGCAGGTGAGGGGGTCAGTGGTGGTGAGTGATGGTGAGTGGTGAGGTGGTGAGGGGGGAGGGCGGTGGGGTGTGTTATGGGGTGCAGAATTGAGAGGGTGAGAGGTATAAGGGGGTGAGAGGTTTGAGGGGGTGAGGGGGGTGATTGGGGTTGGTGCTGAGGGGTGTGATGGTGGTAAAGGGGTGAAGGGGTGTGAGGGAGCAGGGGAGTGATGGGTTATTAGGCAGGTGAGCTTGGTGAGGTGGGTGAGGTTGGCGAGGGGGCTGGGGTGATGGAGTGAGGGGATTGGGGTGATGGGAGGAGGGGGAGGGTTGTATAATTGGCAGGTGCAGGATGTTGGCTGGGGGAGGGTGCCAGGTCCGCTGATCCTCCCCAATGTGCTTGACTTGGCTCGGAGTCTTGAATCCTCGTCTCCTGCTCCAAGGATTAAGTGGCTCATTTCTCTTAGAGTGTCTAATCCTCTTGCTCTGCAGAGGATTTTTCGGCTCTTGCTTCGAAAAGCTTCAAATCCAGTTTCCTTATTTTTCCATTTTCTTGTAACTTTTTTTGGAGGAAAAAGTTTTTTGGCCGTAATAAGTGATTTCTGGAATGAAACAGACAATTTTGTCGATAACATGGCCATACCAGTCCGCCGACTAACATAGCCGCCGACCGTGCCTACCAAGAAGGCGGAAATCTCCTACCTCTTCATGCCAGATTCCTGCACCAGAAGGAACTTTATCATACTACATTACTGTCGAAGCAGCAATACATCATTCCCCCTGCCTTGATGATATTCCTCCAAGGGTTTCGGGTTTGGGCTTCGGATGAGGAAGGGTTCGAAATAGGAGAATTATTAAAAAAAACTTGGCATTACACGAAAGTTGTTAGCTTAAGGAAGGATCATGCATCGAAAGTAGCGATTTTTCCCAACCAGAGTCTTTGGTACCCAGGGGACGCGAAAATGTAACCACCTTTAAGAAGTGCAAAAGTAGTATAAATGAACGTGAACTGGGTAATTTTTACACAGTACTCGCTTAACAGAACTCACAAAAGAAGATTCGACGAGCAAGTAGCAAACTGTGAACCCCCCTCCCCCATTTCTTCTCCAGTTTGAGAAAATTAAAAATGGTCAGAGCTTTTGGACTTTTGAGCGCGTCTACCGAGTCCTGTCGCCGTAGCTGAACTTTTTTTTAGGAGGAATAGCAGTTTGAAAATCGAGCCCCCCTTGAAATCGCACAGTTAAGGAGATGTCAACTGGGCATTGTGAGACGATAGGAACTGATGGGTTTACAGAAGCGTGCCAAATTGGAACATTGAAGGTTGAACCGTTTCTGAGATATTCTGCCTATAAAATAATCAGGAATGCCATTTTGTTCAATTTGGCTACCCGCTGCAAAAATTACTTAATAGGAAATTTGACCTCATTGTTTAACATCATACTTAAACCGAAACCATTTTTGTACCTCCATCATCGAATGGCATTCGCGCCATGCCTTTACTGCGAACCTACTCAAATTCTTCCCTACGTCACTCGTAATATATTCATTAAAAGGACACAGGAAAAAAAACTAGAAACTACGTTAACGTGTATAAATTGTCGAAGCACAAGAATGAGGCATATCGAAGGAAATTGAGAGCAGTGGAGGTCATGACAGCCGATGAGGGTGAAACGCGGCGAATATGGAGCGGCGCCGGAATGCAAGAGCGGGGAGAGACGGGTTATCTCCGAGAAGATCCGTCGACCAGCGGCATCGCCCGGCACGATTCCCACGTGCTAAGATCCAGAGAGCGACCCCGCCGTGAATCGAACCCGGTTCCCCTTGGTGGGAGGCGAGCGCTCTATCTGTTGAGTCAACCGCGGCCCCTAGGAGGAAGTGTACGTCCCTTAAGAAAATCACACATATCATTTAAATATCTCAAAAATTTAGGCTATCACGGTAAAGTGAGCACTTTTTAAGGCCCTGCTGATGATCTTTAATTTACAGCCAATTTCCATCTTTCCGCCACTTTTTAACATGGACATTGCCATGTGACTAATTAACACAGTGTATACATTTCGCCACTCTCAAAAATTAAAGTCTGAGGTTGCAATAAATAATATTTATTAGTGGTTAATTCCTTTTGGGAGGGCCTTAAAAAGTGCTCACTTTACCGTGAATGGCCAATAATTAATTCATACATAGTATGACCCTGAGAAAATCCTTAGTCCAGATATCAGGACACACCCAAGAAATACACATTACATTTTTTTTTACAGTTGCATGGAAGCATCCAAACCACTGACATGTAAAAAAGAGAACACCGAGAAACCCATACAGAATTTAAATATGTTTTTAAATACCTATTCAAAAGCATTTGTGTATATATATATATATATATATATATTTATTTATTTATTTATACTTACAGAAAAATGGCTTGCGAGAGTATCCCAAGAAATACCAATCCCAAATTTCAATTTCATAAATATAAGAAAAGTTTTATTTTTAAATAGTTGTGATTCAAAATGTAGTAATATATATTATCCAAGTGTTTATTACTTCCTAACTTAATGTTTAATGCCACAATAATGAACAAAATTAACGTTTTCTTCTCACAATGGCGATCTTTATAAATGGGTATAAGGAGAAGTGTGGCAGCTAATCACAGGCAAACGATTAGCATCGATAATACGAAGATCAACCAGGTGCATTTTTATGAGTGCATACGGGCAGAGGGGAGCTGAATTACAATGTTCGAGCACAAATACGTATAAGCGGGGTATAGGATGTGGGTGTAGTCCCAAACGGGGAAAGCAGAGAGGCAAAGACTCGTCGAGGGCGCCAATGCACGTATGATTGGGAGTTTGCTGTAGAATTTGACTGCCATACGTACGTCTGCTTTGTGTTGCTCAGCTCTTCCCAAAGTAAAAACACTTAAATTTAGAAATATTTTCCCGCCTATCTCTCCCTCTTTCGTGGAGAGGAGATGGTTAAGTATTTTTACCTGGGAATGGGAGAGGAGTTAGATCGATTGAAAGGTTCCACTCTATGAAGGCCGTAAGTTTAAAACTTTTTGATGAATATCGGTTGCTGTTCCCAGAGAAGTTATAGCATCCTACTTGTATTTACTACAAGTATTTAATTAAGCATATGATCTTATTGTGTTTTATTATGGCCGCACGACTTAGTACTTACGTAATTTACTATAGGATAACTTATAAATAAAAACGGAACACATTGCTTGTCGTTAGATGAAAACTGCAAATCATGCTGTTCCAAAGAAGTGGGTTATGTTACGATACCGTATGTATTCTACAATTTTTTTTTTTGGTCGCTTGTGCAAAGTGCAAAATCACGGGATAGTTTTTTTTTTTTTTATGACTTACGTTATCACTTTTATTGTAAGCGTTGTCTTCTTCACAACTACTCGAATTTCTAGAAAACGTGTCACTCGAGATAAGTGTGTGTGCTTGATATTTATCATTTTTATGACGGTATTACCGTGGCTTCTCTGTCGCCTTTACATTCACGCTTTCAGGGACAGTGTAGCGAGGATCTGTCTCGTATGAGGTAAACATAAAATTCTGCTGATGTAGTAATATAGTAAAATAGTAAACGCGACTGTCACAGGCCAAGAACTATATTGCGATGGTTTAGCGTTCGTAAGATACTTGGGACTCAGCAATAGTTAATAAATAATCATACTTAGCACCGCTAGAAAATATATATAGTGTTATTTAAGTGTTTTTAAGCACATTTTAATTAGTTATTGTAATATTAAACATGTTTCAATAGAGTAGCTGTTTTATTCATCGGTAAAATTGGTAGTTCCAAACGAAAATATTCAAAATGTGACCGAGACTTAAATAATTTCACTAGTCGGACGCAATAGTGAATTGTCCTATCTTTTCAACGTTTTATAAAATTTAAAGCAGAATTTAACTGTAATTTCATATTAAAAGTTTTAGAAAAATTGCTATAATTTTATAATTATGAAAGAAAATAATTTTTAAATATTTTGTCAGCATCCGTCTTGTTAGAATATTATTTGCACTTGAATATAAGAAAAGGAGATTATACATGCGAAGGCACAAAATTTTCAGATTTTAGAGGTCTGTAATGATTAATACTATATTTTAAAGTACAAATGCCATTTAGTGAAACTCCTTCTTTGCGAAATTGGTACAATGGTAGAGTTAAAATTCAAGTAGCGATTTGTGACTTTTTCGAAAACTTTGTATCTGTAAGCTGAACAATTTTTCACTGTTTATTTTATGACGCCTTAATAAATAAGCCTGGAAAAAAAAATACACGACGCAAATCCCCTTCCACCGCCATGCTACAAGTCCGCGCCTGTATTTTGTCGAATGTTTCTGTAACAGTAAATACAGTTCCTAGAGGATAATAGTCTGTTCCCAATACAACTTCAACATCAGTAATAGTTACATAAAATCGGATGCTAGACGTAAAGTTCTATTGCTACTATAGTCTGTTCACGGTTTCTTCACACGTTTTTAATAAAACCTTTGACAAATCCCCCCCATACATGACGTGCTCGGATCTTCCCTAAATATGTCGTGTATCAGATTCGTTTTATACTTCTGTTAAAGTAAAAGTATCTTCATTTTGGCAAAATTAAACATTTACTTATATTTTTCCCTTAAATTATAATATTTATTTATATTTATATGGATAAAAACATAGCAAAATAACTGTGTTGGTAACGCCTAACGGCTGTTCACGATAAGGTGAGAACTATTAAAATCAACCTTAGACAAAAGTCCCTATCCATACCTGAATAAATATAAACGGGTGAACTGAGTGAGTAGTAGGGGAGACAGGGTTCTAACCAACTACGTGAATTACATGTGGATGGAGCAGTTTGATATTAAATTGATTGATAGATTAAATACGTCTATAAAATTGATAGTATTAATCCGATCAAAAAATTTGAATAAGTTGATCTTAATCTGATAAAATTAATCGCATGAAACTTGATTGATAAATTTAAAAAATAATTTAAATTTAAATGTTTTTAAATAATTGTGTGATTGCATGTTTGGTATGTGTGATAAGGGTCCTTTATTTTATTTTAATTTTTGGAGAGCAGCAGCATCGATGTTAACCCTTGGACGTATGGCAGGCAAATGAGGTGTAGGAGGAGTAGCGCCAAGATACATCCCCTTTGGCTGGCATCTGATAAAATACAGAAGAATAGTATTTAAATTGTGTTTTATATAACACGAGAGAAACTAGTGAAAAACACACAAAAATGAAATAATTAATCACAAATCAATTAAAACGACTTACCCCAATTGGCAATTACCACACACATGCAAACAACTCATAACGAATGGAGCCCAAATTCAAAATATTAATAAAGCACCAGTTTACTAACCCACCTTGTTTCCTAGCAATATAATATATGTCAACACTAGAATAAATTACACGAATTAAGTGCTAACCAAACTCACTCATTAAATCACATGTGTATTAAATCACACTAATACAAACCAAACTAAAAACACACACGTTAAAAATATATGCAAACTCATTAAATGCAGGAACGAAATGCCCAGAATAAATTACACGAATCAACTGTTAACAAAAATCACTCATCGAATCCCACACATGCAATGAATCAAATACTATGGAATTGCAAAGAGACAAATAGCTTTACTCCTCGTCTAGCACAAAAAGAACATATTCAAATACAAATGAATTATCCCAAATCCACGTAATCACATTAATTACAGCAAACTTACCCTATTTTCACATCAAAATTAAAACTCACTTACCATCCTAGCAATCCAGGTGTCATAAAGTAATGAGTTAATAACATCACATACAAATTATTACTATCCATGAACAATTTAACCATACCTCCCTCAAGACAACGATAGCTCATCGCATTTCATACGCTGGCGAATTCCACTCTGTCTATTTTGCCTGGCGTGAGAAACATATTTAAAATAAATCACTTTTTAACACACACGGATTTGAAAGCCTACCAACTCTCGCGAGACATAGTGATCAGTTTATCCAGACATATGTCAGTGTCACAAACATAGTTCACATGCAAGTTTCCCGATAATGCACACTTTCTGATCATCCATGTTTTTTTTAACATTAATGTAAAAAAAAATTTAACTATCGCATGTATGAATCAGATATATAAATTAACGATGTACAAATTTAGTTTATCATTCTGTACAGGTTTCTCTAGCATGGAAACCATATTTAAAATAAACCACTTTTAACACAACCAGATTTGAAAGCCTACCAAATGTCACGAGATGTAGTGAACACTTTATCCAAACATAGATCGGTTTAAAAAAAAAAAAAGGAATTCACTCGCATGTTTCCCGATAATCCACGCTTTCCAATATCAGACATTTTATTAAAAAAAAAAACAACTTCTGATATGAACACGCACAACTATTATTTTTGTCTACCATTGCACTGTATATTACGAAGGAAAGTTTATGAAAGGATAAGTATGTTTGATCTCCGGAGTGCTGTATCCATGCGTACATGGCAAGAGTCTTTGTGAAACTAAAATGGCTTTGCTTGGCAAGGAACATGCTACCCTGTCTGTCTGCATGTATACAAGGTCCTGTTAACAACCCCTCCCTCTCTCACTAGTTCGTTTCTTTGTCTGTCCAAACCAGGATGCTTCACAAGGTGAACACCCTCCACCCCTATGTGGCCATTTTGAAAAATTTTGTAGCCCCAACACTCAACCGTTTTTGAACGCTTGCTCCTAGTGAATAGAATTTTAAGAAAGAAATCACACTGAAAAAAAAAATTTTCTCAACACTATATATTACTTTCCTACTATCACAATTCCAGGAAATTACAACAACGAATTACGAATAATTCCGCACAAGACAACTACACCAAATACCATTTGGTAAAACAATAGATATTTTCACTAAATTAAATGTTACACGATTCCAAAATTTTTTATATTATTTGTGTCATAAATATTGTGTTTTAACTATCTTAAACAAATTTTTATATCAATATATTCATAGAACACTGTTTTCAAACATGTATCATACAATTTAATAAAAAAGTATATGTTCATGATAAATAACTCAGAGGTTTAATATCTAATTAATATGATGGAAGAAGTATGTTAAACAAACACACATACAATTTTGTTCAAATATTATTCGTTTTTAGCCAAGAAAAATAAAATATGTTTTTATATGCATTTGCATGTAGATTTCTCTACAAGACAAAGTTTTAAAATACTTGGTTATTGAATATCAGAGGTTTTGTGTACGTGAAAATTAAGGATGTCTGTAATACATTCCTTTTACAAACTTGTAAATGTTTCCATCAACTGTTTTTGGATACACCGACATATACATCAGGTATGTGTATACATGGACAAATATATGTCTATTTTATTTAAAATTACTATGTTTAGACAATATATTAGTGAAATAAAGACCGAATAACACATTTCCAGCCTGAAATTAACCCAATAGGAATTGTAATATGATATTACAACAAATTTCCGAAAATACCGTATTTTAGGTTAAAATTCAAGGAAAAATGGTACAATTTTGGATTCGAATACTATATAAGAAGGGAATTAATTAATTTTATTATCATCATTAAGTCAGCAGTCGTCAAGGTTAGATCGTGTCGGCAGTGTATTACTGCGAGGTTTGGATTCAATCAATCAACAATGAGACATACAGTAGGCTTCAGGACCACTGAGACATATAGCAAGCTTCAGTATCACCAAGATGTACAGCAGGCTTCACCGATATGTACATCTGTGGAACCAGGTATTATTCATGAAGGACACTACTGTGAGGATTACGATCAAGAGTGCGTGAATGTTTTCAATGCAATATTAGCTTATGGGCGAAGCAAAACATTTCTAACCCTGGACATTCAATAAAATATGTCTGCTTCCTAAATTATTAATAATTACATCCGCATCGCATGAGATTCAACATGTTTACCCATTTCTACCAGAAGAGTTAAGGCTGGATGAGGACATTGTATTTCATCTTCCTTGTGAAGATTGTCTGTATGCTACACCGGCATTCTTTAACTATCTGGGCACGCCTCATTTGAGGAGGGATTGTGTTATGCGAAAGTAGCAACAAGTAATGGAATTTGTCAGTAATAATCGTCCCGAATGACCAATGGACGATTCTGGGATTAATGAAGTTGATTTTGAAGCAACAATGCATATCCTATAAGCAAACTGTGATATCATAGTGAAAGTAAATGTTATGTCTTCATTACTTTCAACTCTGATGTAGCCTTGGTTAATGAGACAGTCAAACCATTATTTGTTACATACAAGGCTTTGAAAACCATTACAATAATTCTTTTATTGTAAAAGAAGTCACTATATAATATGCGAATGATGATAATGACACTAAAGTTATAAGATTTAAATCACCCCAGCTGTGGTCTGTTTAAAGCCCTGAAGTGGAAATTATGTTTCGCCATGAAACATACGAACTGCATGATTTGAAATGGGATTCGGGTGTTTTAGAATATGAAGGCAGATTCAAACATGTAAATGATGCGCTCTTCAAAGACTATCCCATATATGTACTGGGATAAACACAAAAGGAACTTATGAAGCTGTTAACTAATGCAAAATTTATAAATGTTATAAGATATTGATAATGTCCAAGTATCAATTCACTTGAACAACATTATAATAATCATCCATGTTCGAACAAAATGTTTTGTTCACAGTATGCAAGCAAAGTGTTGAGGGAATACATGTACCAACACCTTTGGTATGTTTAACTTTAACAAGATGTGTTTGTTACAACTTAAAGTGAGAAAAGCTATAAATACAGGGACATTTGCAACACTTACATCAGTTTACCTACATCATTGAAATGGAGAGGTTCAATTCAGTAAGATCCTACAAGAGCATAGTATGTGTTTACAGGAAAGTGTGGTTCTGGGTTAACTACAATATACCATGTCAAATATAGCTCTGCAATGGGGGCGAACATTGGAAATTCTCACAAACTAGTGCTGAATATACATATGAAGAACAGAGTTTATGCGATGAAAACCACTGTTCTGTATTCTACATGCGACTCAATATGGAACTGCCATGTACTTCAAATGAATTAAGGTTCTGTGTTCGATGTGAAGAAATAACGGAGTATCCACGATATAAACAAATAAAATAAAAATGAATGAGGGAATTCTACAACAGTCCTACATTGTGAACTGAAACCTGTAATAACAAGCAACAATCCACTCAAATCCATTGAAGTAATCGACGTCTAGTCTCACCTTGTAGAATGTGGAAGTTCAAGGTATGGCTAAGCAATTCTTGTGCCTGCAAATTCGATTTAATGAAGATGTCATTGGGAAAATATTAAACTTCGAGATGATGTTTAAAACCTACTCTGTGATACACGCCCAACAAAATGTTGGAACATTTGAAAAATGAGAAACTATATAAAGGAAATATAACCATATACCAGAATGTCAGTTACGATGGAAAAGTTCAAACCATTACTTCAATACACAAGTATTACTCCAGGCTACAGGAGAGTGTGGTTTCGAGAAGAAGAAGAAGATACTCCACTACAGATTCAAATGTGTAACAGGGAAGAGCATTGGCATTTCTTGTTAATTAGTCCGACATATACTTTAAAAAGTTTTCGACATTTGTTTTGGGTGATGAATTTGTCCTTTGTATACTTTGCATCCAGACAGTAAGTTGCTTTGGAGTGAGAATGTCCTAACATTTGAAGCTCAAGCTAAACACATCGTGAAATGCATGTCATGCAATAAAATTAAATATGCAATGCTAAAGGTCTGCTGTTGTATTACTACTGTGTGGAGCAAACAATGTGACAACAAGGAACATTTTATGCATATAGACAACCAAGAATTTATGACTCCCTATGGTATGTGGGAATGCAAAGTTTTTCAAAGCAATAACATTTAATTAGTCAATGAGAAACAGTTACATCACAAAATCTATATAAAGGGTCATGGTTAGTGTGTTCAAGCCTACAGACATTTATGAGGTCCTGCAAATAGTTTACAGAAGAGTGTTCTTTAGACCTTTCGACGACAGAGTGTTACAAGTTCAAGTGCCGAGGGCCTAGCATGCAACAATTGTTCTGTGAGGAATCTAGGCTCCTACAGTGAACTGCCACGTACAATAGAAGACCTGATGATAGCTAGCCTTGCCGAAGAGGTGAAAGAGGAATATGAGAATGCAATAATCGCCTATACACTCTCCATACCTCACCTTGGAACCACGATCGACTGAAAGGGAACCTGTGACAGAGACATCCACAACTTTATTTTTGAACAAGGAAGATAAGTTTTTCCATTTATGTACAACATTTATGCATGTGAAGAAGCTTATTCTGAATACTGTTCATGCCAAATTGCATGTATTCATTTATTGAATATGATTTGTATTCTATAAGGTATGGTCTACCATATTCACATCTCAATTATAAGGAAATGTGTGAGTCTGATATTCATTTTAAATGTTCATATTTTGATGGTTATATGTTAAGATATAATAAATCATGTATTTTTAATATAGTTTAACCAAATATATTAGTTCAAAATGTTTTAAAATCAATGTAGGCCTTATATGATAGGGGGGAAATGCAAGTTTAAGACTGAGGGTGAGCATATTGTAATAAATTTTTGTGGGGAAGAACAGAGTTTGAAAATTTTTATCTACACAGCAGATAATACTAAACCATTTCGGTATTTTGAAGAGTGAGATAAAGGTAAACATATGTTTGTTCATGATCGCAAAGAGTTTGGCTATACATCATTTACTGGGTGTGTTTCATCAAAGTGTTATGTGCATCGAGCTGTAAAATTAGCAAAACTAAAGTTTAGCCTGCAATCACTGTTCAACTTAAAATTATAGAGATGTAAATATATTTGCATTCAGAGAGGAATAAACCAGACTGTAAGAAACATTCTCTCCTTGAAAGTAGACTTCAAGAAGAAGACCTAGACCCAATACAAAGAAAGTGTACGAAAATATTTTTTACCAAAGTGGCAAATAGCTTATACCTTGTGTTAAAATATTTGATATATTTTCTGAAACAACCTTTACTACATGTGTGTGTAACATGTGTTAAAATCAATTGATTTGTACATTGTGAAACAACCTGTACTAGTGTTTGCTTCTTAAAATGCTTTGTAAGTTTTTGTAGCATCCTATACATGTTTTTGCTTGTTGAAATATTTTGTAAGTATTGAAACAACCTGTATTTCAATATGTTGTATGTATGTTGTGAAACATCCTACACTTGTTTTCGCTTGTCAAAATGGTGGATATATTTTGAAAGAACCTGTGTAAAATTTGCTATCTATGGTTTTGAAACAACTTGTATTATATGTGCAACATTTGTCAATAAATATGTTTTAAAATGAAATGATTGATACATTTATTTAGAAAACCCCTTCACAAACTGTGAAATGCATTGTTTCCTTATGAAACAAAAATTATTATCTAGGTTATTAAAATGTCTCAACAGAGAGAGAGATTCTTAATGTTTCTAAAAGTATGTTGCTAATCACTAATGGTGTTATAACAAATTAAAAAGTGTTTGGTTTCTATCAAAACAAACTAGGTTTTAGTAATGAAAATACTTAAGGCAGAGGAAAATCCATTAACTAACATGCCTATTAATTTGTCAAAATACTGGTTAAAAACCACTAAAGCTAGTTGAGACTATCCAGAAAAGATGTCTGTTGAAACATGATTTTTAATGATAATTTGAAACACACCACATATACTAAATAATTCATTCATGTCGCCGACCTCTGTAGTGTAGTTGGTTTGTGGGTTGGTTTACAGTTTGGAGGTTCTGGGTTCGAATCCCAGATAAGGCATGGATCATATAAGTTAGTTTGTATGTCAGTAACCGTATAAACCATCAAACATAACGGATTGTACATAAAATTCTGTCATGGAATAATGCACGAATCACCTAATGTATGAATAGTAAATATTTCAATTGATATTCTTCGATTCAAAACAGAAATTCGTTCGTGCACATAAAAGGTTACAAAGTGTTTAATAAATGTTTCATTCCATACTAGTTTAAAAACTTGTAATGCAATACATTCTTGTTTAAAAAGCTTGCATTGCAAAAGAAGTTTGTTTGTTTGTTTACAAAATTGATCGCATAATAAAATTAAGTCTAATAGCTACTACCAAAGAAATATGCATATTTCACATTACATTTCCAATCCAACAAATTGGGCAATTTAAAGTTCAGAAAATGTGTTAGTTCGTGAAAAAAAAAACTATCAATACTGTAATTTTGTGTTAAATTTTCTTAAAATCTAAAGGAAAGCATTTCAGATACCTTATTTATTCGATACCAATGCATTTTTATAACATATCAGCTAATTTTAGCTACATAAATTGTATGACAAGGGAGGGTGCTGGGGCTATATATAGAGGGTCGTGCCCTGACCTCACCATTAGTCAACCAACCACCATGGAGTGAGGATCTCCTCTACCGTGCATGTGTGTACCATCTACTCTGTGATCTGGTTTCTGTTGTTACTGCTTGCAACTCGCCACCCACTGCCCACCACCCACTGCCCACCTCCAGAGCTGCTGCCGGACCCTCGTGCCACCGATAGGGGTTCGCCACCCACTGCCCATGGTTGGAGACCTGTTGGTTGCTCATGCCACCCCTGCCCACTGCTGTGTTTGCCATCAAGCCCAGCCTACATCAGAATCAGTGGTCACCCCATCTTTGTTGAGGCTGCGCACAGGCCTCATGCTATGCCTGGCTTCCCAAGGCACTCAATGCCACAAACTCTCAACAAGTGTACAATTTTTAAAAATAATTAAATATTCACGATAATTAACTAATAGACTTGAGGATTTTAGTGTGTGTGGGAGCAGCTGGGCAAGAGAGTGGCGACAGGCATTAGAAAAGAGATTCCGCAGACATAATAGTCACACTCAATTATTTCGTATAATGACATGACACGAGTAGAATTTTTCGGATCCATTTGAAACATCCATCCTTCACCATACAACCTTTGATATTAGAAGTTTTCAATGATAGAATTATAGGGTAATCGCTGAATATGTCCTACAGGTACACATATTAAGAAAAGTCTATAGGAAGTTTTTTTGCAAGACATTAGATTTTACACTCATTCCTTGATCTATTCTATTGCTTGTAATGATGTTCATAAAGTAATTGTCCCAGATTTAAAAGTATAGTTTGATACATCTAACTATGTGCCAATTGTCTGTACTTCCAAACAAAACAACAACAAAAATAAATAAATGAAAGTATGAACTTTGCAAAGTGATTCCAAACAGTGACAAGGTCGTGGTAACGATAAGGGCGACACGCAGAAGTAAATGGGGATAGCATTTAGAGTGTTTTTTACATTTCAAACAAATATAAAATTTTAATGTTATGCCGGAATCACATAGCCCAGCAAAATATGGAAATATACAATATGTGGGATTGTCTTTCATAACACCGATACGTCCTTTGTTCTCGCATGAGATTATCGAGCACCACTATCGCCGTACGTATTAAATTTAATTAGACGAGAAACTGACGCATGCCCAACAATTCTGTCGTACTTCGAAATAAGTAACAAAATTGACCCTATCTGACAAATGTTCTTAAATATACTAATTATGTCACTGTTTGGTTGAACATCTTTTTTTTATAAATATCCATATAAATATTTCGTAACTTAATTTATAATGTGGTTTTATGCCATATAATGTCAAGTCACTTGAGAAATGTATTTTGAGTTATTTTATTTATTATATACATGCAAATTGTTACTCTGTGGAAAACAGGCAGCAACACATTTACCAGAGTTTGTTTGGGCTATGCAGGCGGGATTGCCTGGAAAATTGCTGCAATGTGTTGGGAATCCAATATCCCTTTCGTTCGGGTGGTCACAATGTCTACACCGAATGCATGCACAAAGTAGTGTTATCGGGGTTGGATAAGTGCTACATTGAAGTGTTACATATCTTAATGTCGAATAAAGAGTGCCAGGTAAACCATTTATGATGATTTAAACTAGTTCTTTCACTTTCTGTTTTTTGACATCGAAGTGAAAGGATTGGGGAGATTTGCGAAACATCTTCTTTTGTAATGATTTCAATGTTACACTAGACCGACGCAGTGAATAAGATCTATTTGTATGCACATTGTGTATCTACCCACCCCTCCCACATTTCTGCCTTGCACACTAAGTTAAGATGATAAACTCTTCACTGACGAAGACAAGGATAAAGTTGGGCAACCCCTCCCACATCCTCGTATCAGAGTTGCTTTATGCATACATTGTTGCAAATGAGCAGTGTATATGTAAGGCAAAGAGGCCTGCAGTTAGTGCTGCTGATGTCCTGAGGCAAGCCAGGCGGCACGAGAAGCCGTTGTGTTGGAGAACTTTAAGCAACTCCACTAGCACACAAATATCTTAAACACTACTTACAAACTGACTATCCACCATTTAACAAACATTCCACATTTATTCATTTCCAACATTACTTTAACCTTTTTGCTGTATTTCATTGGTTGTTTAGTTTTAAGTGTCCTATCGCCGCTAAGTTCAAGGCTCTAAAGGCTACAATAACGCGTTACAATAATTCATGAATCCGCGAATAGTATACGCTCTGGCTACAACCGACAAGAAGGCAACACCAGCAGTTTTGATTAGAAACTAACTAAACTTACGATTTTCATAATTTGTTTTCTTTTAAGCTACTTTGCAATGGAACAAACGTATCTTGAGAACTGCTGAGGAAACGGATACACCCGATAACATCACGGCTGAGAAACGCGCCCAAAGGCTGTTCACGATAAAGTGAGCAATTTTGAAATCAACCATAGTAAAAAGCGACTGGACCTGCATGCATACATTTCAACGGGCGTGTACTGAGTGAGATGCGCCCAGTGAAGTTGGTAATGGTAGATGGAAAATAGTTCCATAAATTAACGCCGAATAAAAAGTGTTAGGTAACCATTTGTGATAACTTAAATTATTTACTTCCCCTTCTTTTTTATGCATCGAGGTGTAAAAATGACCAGATTTGTAACATATTTTCTTTTCTTATAATTCCACAGTTTCACTTGACCGACGCATGAAAATAAGTGATGAGGCCCACGGAAATTTTAATTTTACATAAGGCGGAGAAATACACAACGCACATTCAAGTAGATCTTAACCAAGGCTTTCAAAAATGCTCATTTTATCGCGAACAGCCTATATCTGAAATTCGTGCAGCCGCCTAGAAAATATATTTTTTGATTCCAATGATGTCGCCGAAACCCCCACACATTTGTGTTCTGAAAGCTTCGAACGCCGTGCGTTTGAAGATGCCGAGGTGGTAAGGACCGACTGCTAGGCTCGTAGGCCTACGAAACTCCAAAAGAATGCAAGGTCGCCCATGGAGGGCTGGGATTTCATTAACCTTGGCATGGCGACAAGGGTTCTCTGAACTCTTTCGAAACACGTCCTGAAGACGCTTTGTAATTTACAGATATCGCTTACGTGCCGGCTTTCTTCCGTGTTCGCCCGGCGGTTTCCTCATCACAACTAAGAATAGAGACAAGATCATTTCTTTTTCTTTTTTTTTTTAAGTCCATCCTCGAAAACAAGAATAAACGAAAGCGCGGACACTCACCCCGCGTGCAACCTCGCCGGTACTGTCGTACATTTGAGAAAATATTCGAGACGTGGGTTGGCTCGGAGCGGCACTGCGCTTGCGCAAGTGAGGAGGTCGCCCGCCACTCTACTCGAACATCATGCAGTTCGCTCAGCCACCGCTAGATAGCTCTGCCACCCTAGACAGCGACCGCCAGCGTCTCGCAACTTGCCGCATCCGCAGTGATTTTTCATAACAGCTGAGAGTTCGTGTTCGCTACATGTGATGTGCCTAAAGCCCCTGTTACAGTGTCAAATTTTCGCCTCCAACTATATTTGGCAACAAAATTTGAAGACAAAACACAGCCATCAAATTTTTCCTTCCAATTAATTTTATCAAATAAGCTTGAATGTGTTTGCAAATGTGTCACTGTAAAATTTTTATATTGGGAGAAACTAATTCGAAATATTATTTCGAAATAATTTTGATGTGAGATCTTGCTTTTGTTTTTCTATACGGTCCATCACAGGAAGAAATGTAAGTAATATTGTAGTTTATATTTGTTTAGTTACAAAATTAAAATTTTCATTATTAGATATGTTTCTTGCAAAACGAAATTTAATGCCTCTGAGTTCGTAATATTCTGTGCAATATTCACTTAAGATACTATCAATGCCCGGACAGCTTGTACATAAATTAATTATATTCATAACTTACTTCGTTCCCAGCAATTGTTTGTTATTTTAATTTTCTTGGCGTCCATTTTTGTCGTGCACGATCCTGATTGGCTGAGACCATGAACCATTAAATAAATTTTAGTACCGGTCCAATTTTCAAATGTTTGATGGAAACTGAAGCCATCCATCTTATTCAGGCAAATATGGCGGCGGTTATGACGTTTAAATGACGTCATAACTGTCCAACTTTATTTGGCAAAAGTTCTTGGAACAGTTTGACGGAAAAATTTGACAGCATGACAGGGGCTTTAAAGGGGCTTTAAACTTTTGCATTCAACTAAATTTGACAATATAATTTGAAGGCAAAGTAGAGGCATCAAATTTTTCCCTCCAACAAATGTTATCAAATAATCTTGAACGTGTTTGAAAATATGTCACGCTATCAATTTTTTTTGGGGGGGGGGGGGGATCTAATTTGAATTATAATTTAAAAATTATTTCCATAGTGAGATATTGCTTTTCTTTTTCAATGTAGTCAATTACTGGAAGAAACTTATGGAATGTTGTAATTTATATTCGCTTCTTTACTAAATTAAAATTTTATTTATCATAAATGTTTCCTGCGTATTGAAATTGAATGCCTCTGAGTTCATGATATTATGTGCAATATCCACTTATAATATCTTTCATACTCAGACAGTTCTAAGTTACATACCTAATTATCTTCATTACCTATTTAATTTCCAGAAATTGTTCGTTAATTTAAAGTTTCTTAACGTCCAATTTTGTCGTGCACGATTGTGATTGGCTGAGACCGTCAAACATTAAATAAATTTTAGGACCGGTCCATTCTTCAGATGTGTGATTGAAACTGAAGCCATCCAACTTCCTCAGACAAATATGGTGGCGATTATGACGTTTCAATGACGCCATAACTGTCCAACTCTATTTGACCAAACTTATTGGAAGCAGTTTGACAGAAAAATTTGACATTGTGACAGAGGCTTAATACCAGAAGCATCATAAGAAAACATCGTGGGTTTTTTACTGGGGGAACTCCCCTTTTTCCCCACACACAAATTGAAAGTAAAAGAAACACAAAACCCAAACTAAATAAATAAAGAAACCTTACCAACCTAATAATAATATAGGTACTTCAAACCAATATAAATACCATTACAAACATTGTTACCAGAATACCAACAAAAAAGAGTAAATATAACAAATTTAAACTAAAAATAACACGAACACAGAAAAATCTTGGAGGCCAGTAAACAGTAGTAGGAATGGCCTACATAATAATAATAATAATAATAATAATAATTTAAAACAAATCAATGTGGGAGCGTATTATGCATTCCACTCGTGTGACTATAGAGGGCATGATGGATTAACATTCTGATAAATTAGGATTGTAGTATGTGATACTTATATACGTGGAATATCTTTGACAGCTTCGGAACCACCTTAGAGCATGGTGGTACACGGCTGTTACTATATATTTAATGCTGGTTCCTATAACTATTTCAGTTGAAATATGTTTTGATGAAACTGCATTACTCTCAGAGGCAGCAGAATTATATTTTCCAAAGGAGCAACTAAATGCAGCACAGGTGCTAGGGTGAAGGATAGAGACACAGCAGAAGTTTGTAGGTGTACAGGACGATTTCATTACTTTCTGTTTTAATCAAATCGAATTTTTGTAGCCCTTAAATATTATTAAAACTACACAATTTGATATACTGGCACGACACGAATCAAATTGAAACTCTGGAACAATTAATAAATACATCGACATTTTTCATTAGAAATATTAATTTTTTCTTGGATTATAACTTTCTGTGAACAGAGAGTATGCGCATACAATAATGGAAGCTTCCAAAGTTGCTGCGTCAGCGACGATTTCTTTGAAATAATTACTGGGCCACTTCCACAATTAATTATTCTCTCTTCTCCTTAAAGGCTGTTCACGATAAAGCGAGCACTTTAAAAATCAACCTTAGAAAAATGTCACTGCCCCTACCTGCAAATATTTTAAAGGCTGCAATGAGTTACATGTGCACAGTAAAGTTGGTAACGATGGAGGGGGAAGTAGTCCCATATATTAACGTCAAATAAAAAGTGTTAGGTAACGATTTTTTGTAACTTAAAATATTTCTTACGCTTTTTTTTAGTGCGTCGAAGTATAATAAAATAAATGTAAAAAACTTTTAAAACTAACTTTTCTTTATAAATGCACTAAAAAGAGAGAAATAATTATAACAGTTTCACAATTTGTAGAACTTGTAAGATGCGGTCGAACAGCCGTAATAAACTTATATGTTTGTATCAATTTATATTTAGTATATGAAAGCTTACGCAGCCTTACGCACGATATGTTCTTCCAATGCTTACACAAATGTGATATACGTTCTATATTGTGTATAGTTAAGAGCCTTACGCAAGATAAATGCTTACTACGCTTACGCAAATGGACACTTTTGAAAGCCCTACTTAAGAATTACTTGTATACACGATGTGTACTCGTGCGCCTTAGGTAAAATTAACATTGTCATGGGCCTCATCACATTATTCATGCGTCGGTCAAATGAAATTGTGAAATTACTAAGAAAGTAAATACATTACATATCTGCTCATTTTTACACTTCGATAAAAAAGTAGAAAGCGAAGGGAATAATTTTAAGTTATCACAAATGGTTACCTAACACTTTTAATTAGACGTTAAGATGTGGAACTACTTTCCATCCATCGTTACCAACTTTACTGTGAGAATGTCACTCAGTCCGCCTATTTAAATATATGCATGCAGGAGCAGTCACTTTTTTCTAAGGTTCATTTCTAAAGTGCTCACTTTATCGTGAACAGCCTTTAATAAACTAGATGAGAATCAGCTCAAGTTCTTATTTAGGAGCAACATCTTCATTCGACTGACATGGGTATGGATATACTTTCAGGTAAAACAATTCGAAATGTAACCAGATGATATCGAACCTACGGTCTCCCGACGCGAATCGAACACGCTACCAGAAGGGGGTCACGGTGGCTGAACGGTTAGCCTGCTCGCCTCCCACCAAGGCGATCCTGGTTCGATCGCCAGCTGGGTCACTCCGGATATTCGCATGTGGGAATCGTGCCGGACGATGCCGTTGGTCAGTGGGTTTTCTCGGGGATCTCCCGTTTCCCCGCCATTTCATTCCGGTGTTGTTTCATACTCACCTCATTCACCCTTATCGACTCTCAAGAGCTCGATGTTAAGAGGTCTCTTCACTTTACTTCACACTACCGGGAAGATCATGCATACAGGATGGGGCTGGATTCGACAGACAAACTTTGTGAGATTATTACTTATGCAAAGTCATGTGCGAAATGTATGGGACATTTCCTACATAAACGGGATATTACGTTAGATACGAACCTTTGAAAATCGAGTTTTTAAAGTGTATTGTAAAGTATCAGAAAAGAAGTGAAAATAGATTGCAATTATCTGAACATTGTTTTATGTAATCGAGATCTTCCCGCCATAATGAAAATAACATTGGTGACCACCCTCTTATTGCATACAACAGTTTACCGTCCGGAATTACAAACGTCTGATACTGCTTTACTAATCAGTTTGAACTTATCAACAGCAATTGTCGTCTTCTAGCAACTGAAAAGGACATACCAATTACATGCAAAACGTACACAAAGCTTCTGCTGCAACGATAGGCAATACTATAGGTAGGGATAGGAAAAAATCGCGTCTTCATTTCAGGACAAGATAGATTTCAAACGCGTGTACACTAAAGACACCTTTGCAATTGGATCAAGGTTTATCAGACACGCCCTGGACAATCCACGCCAAAAGTAGACTTGCAAAGGCATAAGAAGCGAATCCCGTACTGTCAAAGGTGGGGTAACACTGTGGCAACAGCCAATGAGCTGAGCTTCGACTATACAAAGGATTGTGGAGTATAGCATGCAGGTCATTGGACTTGCGAAATTTTCCTATCTCTAACTATAGGCTATTCACGGTAAAGTGGGTACTTTTGAAAGCCCTTTCAATTGGAATAATAGTCAATAAATATATTTTATTGTAACCTTAGACGTTAACTTCCAAGTGTGGCGGAATATACACACTGTCTTTATTACTTATAAGGCAGCATTTATTAAAAAAGGTGGTTAAAGGATAAAAATGGCTGAAAGGAAAGAATAACTAGTGTCTCAAAAGTACTCACTTTACCGTGAACAGCCTATACCTACCTACATGCACGTATAGTTAGAGCTAGTGATTTTTCGCGGAAAAATATGAGTACACGGTAGACTTCGATACTATATTCACTCAACATAAAATATTCTCCTGCCATTGGTTGCTGTCTGTTTGAGAAGGCTTTTTCATGTTTGACCGCGGGCCACTCAGAATTCGGCAACATGGACACGGCTCCTACGTGATTCGTGTGCAGACAGTTAACACGTGTCTAAAAGTAATTCAGCCAATCAAGACAGGTAAATTATCCTACAGTGTTTTGGAATATAACTTGTCTTGGTAGATTTTCGCGAAATTTTACTACCCTTACGTATAGTATACTACTGTGCCCTCTGCGCAAGCGATGGTGGAGGACATTTTTGATTCTTACGGTATAAAATAAACTTACACTATTGTACCTGCTTGTTTGTTTCTGGCGGCAGTCGGTGTGTGTGTGTGAGAGAGAGAGAGAGAGAGAGAGAGAGAGAGAGAGAGAGAGATTACTTCCAAGAAGTATTGGTAATGCCTACGCTCTGTATCAAAAGTGTCAGAAAAGTTCGGTACATGTTGCTTATGAAAGAAGGGTACAATTATTTTGTAACAATTTAAAAACCTTTCCCCGAATTTTAAATTGCAATTTAAGCGCATTTTTTGTATGCTTCAGAAAGCACTTTTGGGACAATAAATATTAATAAAGGAAAACCATCATAATAATTATTCCTGTTTTATACCGTGAAAATAAATTGGTTTTGTGCTCATCCATTTCGGCTATGAAAAGTATAATTTTTATAAATGAAAGTTACTTTTCTCACGATCTTGGTGGCGGCTGTGAGTTCTGCATAACGTACAGTCGGACGCAGTGCTTCATTTGAAGCCATCACTCGCCTTGTGGGAGCCGCGGTGGCACTGTAGCTAGAGCGCTCGCCTCCCTCCAAGGTACCCCGGGTTCGATTTCCGGCGGGGTCACTTCAGGGTTGTCGCACGTGGGAATCGTGGCCGACGTTGCCGCTGGTCGGTGGGCGGGTTTTCTCGAGAACCTACCAACCCCCCTCCCTTGCATACGGGCGCTGCCCCATACTGACCTCTCTTCGCACCCTCCTCCTCTCAAGACCCCTTGTGGTAACACATTAAGGTCTGCCACATTTACCGGCACTTAAGACAGATTAGAAGTGTGTCACCTATATCCACTACTGTAAGAACACCGGTTCTGTTGGTGTCTGTGTTAGAACTCACCATCGTCCTATTGGTCCATACCACACCCTGACACTGCCCTGTACTTTGTAGCGTTCATTATTGGCCGGTCATCAACCAACGGAGAGCTGAACTGATACTGACCCAATCAAGTGTTATTTATCATATAAAAGGATTTACAGTCAATTATGTCCCTTTGAATGGCTGTACAATAAACAATTATATCGTTAGCAATATAATTGGTACTGTACTGTCGTGTTCTTGCGAGGTCGTGTTAAACACTATCTGAACAAAAACTGCATATCCATGCGAGTTTTGCTCTGAACAACAAAGAAACTTACAAATTAGCTTTGTTCGAGCTACACTCGAGCATAGTCTAAAAAGTGTTAAGGGTTTGTTTCGGATACCAAAAAAATCATTATTTTATGTTATATAAAACATTGTTAAACTTGTAAGCAATGTATGTGATGCCATTTTCTTCGAATACAAGTTTTTACGATTTATAATTTTTAAATGATTTAATGTTAATTCCATTTTTTTTTCTCCAGCCATAATAACAAATACTAAAGGGTGTTCACGATAAAGTGAGCATTTTTAAAATCAACCTTAGAAAAAAAAAAATCACTGCTCCTACCTGCATATATTTTAAGGGGCACACTGAAAGTGACATGCGCCCAGTAAAGTTGGTAACGATGGAGGGAAAGTGGTTCCATATTTTCACTTAGAATAAAAAGTGGTAGGTAAGACTTTGTGATGACTTAAATTATTTCTTTCGCTTTTTGTTTTCTTTAATGCATCGCAGTGTAAAAACAAGCAGATTTGTAAAATAATTGCTTTATGATTACTTCACAATTTTGCTTGACTGACGCATGGAATAAAGTGACGAGGCCAATGGAAATGTTAATTTTTCATATGGTGGAAGAATACACAACGTACATACAAGTAGATCTTAAGCAGGGTTTTCAAAAGTGCTCCGTTTATCGTGAATAACCTGTAGTTTAGTTGTACAAATTAAAAAATTGCATTAAAATAAATGTTAAAAATTTGCAAATTTTTTGTATTTAATATTGTTTCATATATATGGGCCTGTTTTTGGTGTTTACATATGTTTCACGCGGTAGACTACGGCATAAGTTTATGTAGCAAATATTTAATTTGTACAACTTGGTTAGTATATTAATATTATTGTGGCTGCAGCAAAACTGAACAATTTTGGATTTGAAATCAAATTGTTAAAAAAAATACAAAGTGTAATTTTTTTATTCGAAGTAAAATGTCATCACATACAACGCGTAGAAACTGCACAGTGTTTGGTACAAATACAAAATATCCACCCCGCTCTTGTTCCACCTCAACAGTGACTTTGATGTATTGATGGAGCACGTTTTTATTCTGATCGGCCAGCTTGTTTACGTTCCGGTCGAACTCGACGATGGGTGGCCGAATGACGTCGAGCTGAGCTTCTCTCCCCCCCCCCCCCCCTTCCACCTACGGAACGTCACTTGGAAGCTGTGTCCAGTGTCATTAAATCGACGGCCGAGTTTTGGGTCGAGGCCGTAACCGCCGTAAATAATTTTGATGACAAGGAAAACGCGAGCTTCGGTTAGCTAAACATTGTGTCACTGACCGCTATTTTCGGGCCGAAGGCTTTTTCCTTTTCGACTTGGACGAACCAGCTGGCATCTGTTTAAACGTTTCGTAAATGATTGTCGGTTTCATTGACAACCGGCTGGCACGTGGCGCCAAAAAAGGGGACCCTGCCTCTGAGTTTCAAAGAGAGACGCTGGAAACATTTAAGCGGCCCGCCTACATTGTAGCTTGTTTTTTCCGCGTTTGAGACCGAGAATCGCGGGATCTATACGGGCGACGCTGCCACGCATATCAAGTGTGCCTTCGCCGCTACACGCGCACAGTGTTCTCGTCATTTTGCGTATATAGGCCGTTCACGGTAAAGTGAGCACTTTTGAAGCCCTAGTTAATTTTATCTTTCAACCAATTTATATCCTTCCGCCACTTGTTCATGTACACCCTGCCATGGGAGCAATAAACACAGTGTATACATTCACCATACCCAAAACCAAAAGTCAGAGGCCATCATGAAATGTATTTATTGATTATTATGTCTGATGAAACAGCTTCAAAAAGTGCTCACTTTACCGTGAACGGCCTATACCTACAATACTTCAAGCGATGACTATAATCAACGTGTTTTGTTTTTTTGGCTGGAAGCCCGTAGTAGAGTTCGATGCAGGCCCCTATAATACTTTTTCATGTATTTGACCCGAATGTTTTGAGACACAGAGTTTGATAAAGCCGCTTATAGTGTGCTGAAGTGCCAAAATTGTATTTCTAATGGGCGTGGTATCTTTAAAGTAACAGACAGGCGAAGTCTTGAAGAGCGAGTGAGCGAGTAGATTTCGGGCGGCTCTTAACGGCGAGGTCTTGAGAGCCGATGAGTTTGATTGAGGTGAGTATGGAGCAGCACCGGAATGACGGGGTGGGGGAAACGGGAGATCACCGGAAAAACCCGCCGACCAGCGGCATCGGTCGGCACGATTCCCATTTGCGGAAATACGGATTGAACCCGGTTCGCATTGGTGTGAGGCGAGAAGTCTAACCGCTCAGCCACCGTGGCCCCCCCATAGCCTTGAAGGGTGTAAACTTTTCGGAAATCAGCACATTGAGAGCACGTTTAATAGTTCCGTTAAAAAAGAAAAGCCGGATTTGAAACACTCTGGAATTAAGTTCAAGCGCCATCTATGGCCACCTCTCAAGATGACTGCTTTTCTTTGTCGTTAAATAGTGTGCAAAGTTACAGGATATATATTTTTATTTTATTTTAAATCTTGCCCACTGTTTTCGATTATGTCTGCTTAAGAATATTATTTCAGAATAATTTTTAAGTACCTGTTCGTCGATCGTTCCCCCAATTTTTTGGGAGTGAAAATTATTAAAACGACTGTTTCCACGTCTTACTACCCAAAGTTCTATAGAGCTACTTAGCAGATGAAGAACGTTGATCTTCCTGCACATAGAGAAATTATACATCTGACTAGCTGCCTGTTTCGCTCATTTCTTTCGCCCTTACAAACGCTGAGCACGCAAAACAGCTCCATCCAAAACAGCACTCTCGAAAATGACGTGTGCTGGTCAACGTGCAGCAGCATTATTATTTTACACTCCGAGCATACAGCCCGTCTCGGCGCGAGTTTTTAAGGGAAGCTGTAAGAAATTAACAATGTATAACCCATATATAAAGTGGCTTGCAACAGGATACGTTGTTGTGTTCCTTGTTTCGGAGAAATTTGAAGTTTGTGTTATAATATAGCTTGCCTTATGTCTCCCTCAGTGGTTTTCGAGGCGACGCAGAAAGCTTGAGAAGTAATCTCTCCGTAACAGTTTATTTAACACATAAAGTTACTGCAGAGTTCGCCACGACCTTCTGTCTTTTATTTTCGAGCCCCCCCTAAAAAAAAAACGACAGAAATAAGACGTGGCCTCAATACAACAGAAATACCGGGCAACAAGATTTGCGTTGGGCGAGTGCAGTCGATGAACAGGACTTAGCGTTCTCTACAGTTGGGTTGTGATCAATTGCAAAACTTCTGAAATTAATATCTGAAAAATTCCTTGCTCTCGCTACGCATATTTTTACTTTAACACTTACTGGAGCGCGTTCAATCATGTTGGCAGGAAATTAAGCTGACCTTAAGCAAACAGAGTTTTATTAAAAATATTATCCAATATGTATTAGTTATATATGCTTACCGGTAGCATTTAAAACAATGTATGTCACGTCTGAACAATTACTCCTGTTTTTTTATTTATTTCAGTTTAAAGTGTACATTTTTTGAAAGCGAAGTTGGTTGAAACTGTAGGTTTCGTTGTTATTTTTGTGTAAGAAGACTCTGGTGCATGATATTTTAGGCCGTTCAAGAACTATTTTTTTTATACAAAACGACTTTTTGATATACCAATGAAAATCTGATACAAATTCCATAGTAATCAGCTTGAAAACCCCTGATACAGGCTGTCCACTGTAAAGTGAGCACTTTTTAAGGCCCTTCCAAAACGCATTAACCACTAATAAATATATCTGATTGCAGCATCAGGCATTAAATTTCGAGGATGGTGAAATGTATACACTGTGTTTATTCGTCACAAAGCAATGTTTATATTGGAAAGCAGCAGGAAGATGGAAATAGGATGAAAGGAAAATTTAAGAAGGGCCTTAAAAAGTGCCCACTCTACCGTGTGCCTTCTCGCACAAATTTAAATATTTTATCTTAAATCTCGTACCAAGCAAACTAAAAAAGGTTATTTACTTGCAGTGTTTGATTTCAGTCAAAGTAGCCTATCTCTTGAAGATATGGAAAGGCCAAAAAAATTTTCTTTGAATTCTGACTTATTGCTTTGCAGCGATTAGAGTCTTAATTTTATTGTAAAACATATAACATTTGGGCAAAATGCCACGAAGGCTTTCTACGACACTGATTCGTGTCACAGTAACTTCAACAATTCATTTGAACTGTAGCCAGGCATGCTGATTAGACCTATACGAAATTTTGACATGAGTATAACAAAACTAATTAAAAACACTTATAACTCTCTTTTGATGAGTATTTTGTAACTTGATGTTTTTTTTTCATCAGACTACAATTTAATGCAATATCAGAGCTGTATAAAAGACCCTAAAAAAAAATACACAAAGGCCTATTTGCTCCTTGAACACGTTGAAAGTAGGGCAGGGACGCGCAAGACACATTTATCTCTTTGTGGTGCTGTGTTATAGACAACCTCAATGTCCTAAGTCTCGTAAGTAGAGTCATGCAAAATTCGCACAACAATTCGCCATCAAGCTAGACTTCGCAGTGCCGTCTGTACTGGAGCTGTCGTCGTTTCTCCATTGGCTGCTGCACAGATGGGAAGCCACGCCTTTTTCTGATTGAACCTGCTAGTGATTGGGGCACACGAATGTTACGTTTTCGTTTATTTGCGCAGAGTTACCCAAGGCGCGTATTGTCCAATGACAAACATATTGCAAAGGTGCGCGTGTTTACAGTTTAACGTGTACCCAGATAATAACGCGAATTTTGCAGGTCTCTACTCGTAAGTTACGAATTGCCGGTGGAATGGCTTCACGCCATTTCGCTGTCGTGCGGCCCGAAGATGCTGCTACGTGCCGGTGCCCCAAATTAATGCTTATACTTGGTGGAAGATTTATTTTCAATACGAATGAAAATAATTATTATAAATTTTACTTTACGTAATTTTACATACAAATAACTTCCAAAGCTAAATAAAATCGATACGTTACGCTAATCGCACAGTAGGAAATTGTTCATGTCATGAGAATTTCAGGAAAAAATATTTTATTATTGTTATGTGACTATCCCCTATTTAAATTTTAAATTTTGAAATCAATTTGGAGGTAAAAATAGCCAAATGATCCCTACCGCACGTGAACTTAGTGTCGCGGATTTCGGAGAAATTGCAGCATGTCCCTTCCGTCACTTCAAGAAACATCTTTGCTGAAATAAAAGTCTGATACCGGAAAGTCAATATTCTTATATTTTTATTAAGAGATATTTTCCTCAATACAGAGCGTTTCCTCCAACATAACAATAGACTCGGAACAATTGTTTCGTACAGAACTTTACATTATCTTCTCAAAATATTTCTCTAGATATTTCGGTCTCGTGTGACTTCCTCTTCTGCTCCAAATCTTCTCATTGTTATCTGTACATTTTGGAGCCAGGTAGTCATGGGTCGTCCTCTCCTTCTCCTTCCTAAAACTTCCCATTCCTGTATAAGTTTTGGTATTCTAGTGCCTTCCATTCTTCTTACATGGCCATACCATTCCAACCTTCTTCGTTCTATAACTTCATACATTTCTTCTTCCACTTCCATTAGCCTTATTATTTCGGTATTTACTTCCTTTATCTTTTCTTGAAATTCTGGCTGATCTTCTCCAGAAATCCATTTCTAATGCTTTCAGCTTCTTAATATGTTTTTGATTAATATTCTTATATCTACTCTAAAAATGATGAACGAAATCTTCCAAATGTTTCGGGGATTTTTTTTTTTTTTTTTTTTTTTTTTTAAGCTGTCCTTGACATTACGTGAAACCATAAAATTATTCTCAAAATCAAAAAATTAATAAATAAATTTGTCTTGTGAAGGTTATTGTCCATTTTATATTTATTTTTATTTGTCCCTAGATCTTGTTTCAGATTCAGTTTTCGAAAGTGGGGAAAGTCAGTTAGTGGGACATACGTTAGTTATTTTGAAAGCCGGTGGTCATCTGCTTCGTATCATATCTGCAGTCATAGTTATTACTAAAAAAATTGTGTATCATTTTTCGTGTCACATGAGAAAGTACGTATCGGACCGTATGTTTACATTCTAGGCAGTTTGTGCCTTGCATTATTGTTGTGGATTCTGGTCCCGGCTGGCTGGACCGGGGGGGGGGTGTTTATTACTCTCCCCCAACTGTTTTTTTATCCCCGTTTTAGGTGAATGCCGGCGCAATTCTTAAATATAATCCTGTATAATCTTCACCCCTTTTATTAATAGCATGCCTGATTTACATCGGTGCACAAAAGGTACTTTTGAGAGCCTGGTAGGATATATTTTTCTGACCGTTCTGTATCTCACAGAAAAATTTGAAATTAACACTACTGTGGAGCAGATCACTTTATTCAGGTGGCTATCACATTTAACTGTAAAATTCTCAGGAACGTAAAGTTGCCTGGGGCTTCTCTGAGTTCGTGAGGGATGGAGGTCTTAATAAAAATAAAAGAGCCAAACTTAATTTCTCAATTTATTTGCAATGTTATAAAAATACGCACATCTTTCATTTACAACATTAAACTGCCTATCTCAAATGTTCCACTTATTATCCTATCAGTGGGCGTAATATTTTATGCCAACCTAAATTCTAATTAAAGTTCTTAGAAGACGTTCACGGTAATTTGAGTACTTTTAAGGCCCTAGTTAATTATTCCTATTAGCCATTTTTTTCTTCCACCGCTTTTTAAAATAAATACTGCAATGTACGTAACAAACACAGTGTATATAAGCATTTCACCGGACTCGAAAGTTAACGTCTAAGGCTACAATATAATAAATTTATTGACTATTATTCAATATGAGAGGGCTTCTAAAGTGCTCACTTTATCGTGAATATCCTATATCACTGTCTTTATATTAGCTAAAGTCACTTAACCCGATGACCAGAAAATTTGCGCTGCTACTAACGAAGACGGGACAGACATCAGTCCCGATAGCCGAATCGCGGCACGCGTCAGTGTGACGCTACAACGCGTTTGTGACTGGGGCCGCGGTGGCTGAGAGGTTAGGCTGCTCGCCTCCCACAAAGGCGGACCGGGTTCAATCCCCGGTTGGGTCACTCCCGGATTTTCGCAAGCGGGAGTCGTGCCCGACGATGGCGCTGGTCGGCGGGTTTTCTCGGGGATCTGCCGTTTTTCACACACACCCTTTCATTCCGGTGCTCCTCCGTTCTCATCTCATCCCACCCTCATCGGTTCTCAAGACCTCGTTGTTAAGGGCTGCCCAAATCGCTCGACCCAACCCCGTTAGTAACTCTGCGCGCGCTTCTCCAGTACCCGGTGATGCTCTTGGTGCACTGCGCTTCGCATGGGCAAGGAGATGGGTAAAGCGGTATTCACAACGGCTCGACGGATATTAGCCAATCAGAGCGCTGTCGCCAGCGACGAGCGACATGAGCGTTGGATCGATCGCAGACGTTGGATTTGCCGGCAGCGGACGGCGACGAAAAGAAGAAGGCACATTTTGTAAACAATGAGTCTACCGTCTTTCCACGGTGAGTATAATTTCATAAGTTAGATTGAACATAAATGCTCTGTGATCACTAATATTAGTTACTGAAAGCATTATGTCCTTATGTTTATTTTCGCACAGTAAGTTATGGATATCTGTTTTAATTTACGTTTATAGGTTTTTGTGTGTGTTAGTGAAATATATTCAGAACAGCATCCATGCTTACTTTATTAATTTTGATTCTTGTGTTTTAAAATGAAGGTTTAAAGCATTTTTGATGATAAACAAACCCCATATGGGTTTTTTGTGCGTCTTATGTTTACGAAAAAAAACTAACTTGCCAACTTGTACATTAGATAGTAGCATCTCTGCATCAGCGATGGCTGCCGAAATTCTGTGGTTCAGTTGTGAATACCTTTCGTAAACATATCCGTCGGCGGCCTCATCACGTCGCTGTATTGTGAAGACTGCTTAAAGGGAAATGACGCGAAGCGGCTGCATGTAGGAATGTGTTCCTAACATGTTAAGTCTCAGTATCTTTACACCTTTTGAGCCAAACCTTTGAAAAATCACCCCTATGTATGACATGTCCGTTTGCTTCCTAAATATGCCACGTATCGCAAACATGTCACACTTCTGTTAACATAAAATTATCTTAATTTTGGTTAAATTTCACTTTCACTAACATTTTATTACTAATAATAATATTTCTCTCATAATTAATATGAATAAAAACAGAGAGAAAGCAGGTCTGTTGGTAATACTGACTACAAAATAGTTCTCATGGAAAATATTATTCAACTGAGTGCTCCCAAAGCGGTGCCTTGTCCCTTTGGTGGGATCTTCTACACTTGGTTGAGCTTTGTTTGTGCATTACGTTTGATAAAGGATGTTAGCGATAAAGTGAGCACTTTCAAATTTAATCTTCGAAAAAATGTCACTATCCCTACCTGCATATGTTTTAACGGGCGAACTGAGTGACATGCGCCCAGTAAAGTTGGTCACGATGAATGGAAAGTAGTTCCATATCTTAACGTATAATAAAAAGCTTCAGGTAACCATTTATGATAATTCAAATTATTTGTTTTACTTTCTGTTTTTTTTTTTTTTTTTTTTTTTTTAATGCATCGAAGTGTAAAAATGCGCAGATTTTCAAAACATTTTATTTTGTAATAATTTCATAGTTGCACTAAACCGATGGATGAATAAAGCGACTAAGCCCATGGCAATGTTAATTTTGCGTAAGGCGGAAGAATACACAATGTGCGTAAAAGTAGATCTTAAAGAGGGCGTTCAAAAGTGCTCATTTTACCGTGGACAGCCTATAAGAGAACTTTAGCCAGGCATCAGAAAAGTTGTAAGAAACCCTGAATGGGCTACTGTGTAACAGTAATCGACTTGCAAAGTAGACTGGCCGAGTCAACGGCACAACTGGGCCAACGTTCGAAACTCCGATATTAAGGCGTCCGTATACTCCTGGCGTGCGAACTGCACTGTCGATAGATTTTCGCAGTCAGCTATTTACATGGGGGAAATTGCCTTTGGCTGCGTTGGGGACACGTCCGTCTGTTTTGCGTGAATACGTCTACGTTGACGCGCTCGGACGCCTTGATGTTTATTTCACGTTCCCGGCACCGCTTCACTCTATCATATGGGGTTTTATGGGTATCATTGGATTGCTTTTGAGGTGCCCTTTCCAACCGCTTACGATTTCCTTATTTCGACTTGGCTTTTTAACGAGCATAGGCCAACAATGTGTTAAGTTTTCTTAATTTTTACATTAAACTGATACAATTACAACATAACCACGCCACGTAAATGTTTTTATACTCGCGATAAATTGATCTTGACGAGAGCTGTCGATTGTAATTCAAACGAGCGTTGTAGCTTCTCCTCGCCGAAAGTTAAACTACACGGAAGTTATGAGATGCGGCGAAACGAACTCAAAAATCACCCCCCCCCCCCCTTCAATTCCGTAGCGTGTGCTTCATAGTTCTCTCTCAACGTAACATATTCTTTGATCCTTTGGCAATCGAGTGGTGTAATAATTGAATTTTGAATGCAGACGATAGATTCGGAGCTACAATGCCAAACTGTATCCCCCGATTTTCTTATCATCGAATTTTCTGAATTGCCTCCCACTATGGTTGCAAATTTAAAGACGTATTCGCGTCGATAAATCACACAGCTGCCTAGTCTTCATATACGACGAAAGTGGAGGGGAGATGTTTAGGTCACGAGAGCCTATGAGGGTGAAGCGAGATGAGTATGGAGCGGCCCGGAAATCAAAGGCGGGGGGACAGGAAATAAGATATGTGGCCACCATTTACTCCAAGGGATCAATGTGAACACCCCCGTGTTCATGGCACAGCATTATGTTCCCCCAAGAACAACGTGAAATCCTACGTAACATGGCAGGCGTGATGGTAGCAAATGCGTGTCGTCTCGTACCGCGTTTTGCCGACAAGCTGTCTTGATATGCCCCCATGATGCGTTGTCGCAGGATGTCAGATCTGGATTGCGGTGTGGCCATTTCAGAGGTGCAGGTAATGTTGGTGATCCTCGTCCAATCCATTTGTCAGCGAACGCATCCTTTAAGGTATTCTCTTACACGTATCGCGAAATGCGCTGCTGCCTCGTCCTGTTGGAACCAGATGTCACCAAGAAGTCCCAAACGTTCCAATTGCTGGACAAACCAGTCTTGTAACGCGGAGAGATACACAACTTGTTGACCTCAATAGTAGGGGTCGTTCTGGTTTCAGATACAAAGGGATGCCGCTTTTTTTTTATCGACCTAATTAATTTGATAGAAAGGGTTAGTCAAAATGGGTTTATTAAAAAGGGTTAGTCAAAAAAGGGTTGACTTTATTGAAAGGGTTAGATGTAATGGAAGGGTTAATTAAAATTGGTAATTACATAACTCATGCGAGTCAAGGATTGTTTGAATTATTGTTTAAAAAATTTTCAATTGGATATTCCGATACTGATTTGCAGAAATATAAAGAACTTATTCGTCGAACGAATGCTAACTTTCGTCCAGGAGAAGAAAACCACCCGAAAATACATTTAATAACCGATATTGCTGGAAGTGGAATATATAACGATGAAGTTGGTGATCGTTTCTCTCCTGTATATTGGAACAATCATTATGAATTGGTCGATAGATTAGAACTTCTCACCGTTTTCGAGAGAGTCTGGGAATATTTCACATTTGAAAGATATTGTTTCTATTATTGAAGAGTTGAAATAATATGGTTATATTACCAATGAAGTTTAGTAATATTGCTCAAGAGCTTCACGCCCCTGCAAGGATAAGATATCCTAGATGAAGAGTTATAAATTATGGTTTAAATGATCTTTTTCAAGCCGATTTGTGTGAAATTACATTGCTTTCAAAATACAATAAGGGATACAAGTATATTTTAACCTTAATAGATGTTTATTCTAAATATGGTTGGGGCATACCTTCGAAAAACAAAACTGGGAAACAGCTTACCGATGCAATGAAGATCGTTTTGAAAGAGAGAAAGCCAAATTCGCTTCAAGCCGACAGAGGAATCGATTTGTTTTCTGTACCATTCTGGAAACTAATGACTGAATATGGTATTAATAACTAAACAACGTAATCGGAACTTAAAGCCAGTGTTTTGGAACGTTACAACAAATCGAGTAAGCAGTTAATATATAAACATTTAACATAGAGGGGTACTTACAAATGGGTTGACGTTTTGCCTGAAATAGTTAAATTTTATAATTCCAAACTTCATAGAACTATCAAGATTGCTCCCAAAGAAGATAAGAATAATAGTTTAATAAAAATGCTATTTATAATAATGTTTAAAAATCATCGACAAAAGAAAACGAACGTTCAAAGTTCGCGAATTTATACGTATCTTGGAGCAGAAAGGAATCATTGAGAAAAAATTTATGGTGATTTGGTCTTTTGAAATATTAAAAATTATTTCAATTAGACACACACATCCCAGAGTGTATTACCTAGAAACATACGATGGAGAACCACTACAAGGCAGATTTTACGAGAATAAACTGCAAAAAGTCAGTTCTCCAAATTAATATTTGGTTGATAAAATCATTCAAAGGAAGAAAGTTATGTCCTTGGCTCGATGAAGAGGATTCTCAAAAGCACATGACTCCTGGGTTAAGAATTAAGATCTTAAAATATTGTAATATGATGTTTGTAAAAATTTATGATACTAAATAAATCATTTTTAATTAAATATTATATGTCTTTATTTATTAATAGAGCTGTAGACAGATGATTAATTTAATATTTATTCTGAAATCAATCCCTTGTTGATTGGATTACCATTTCATTGGATTAATGTTGGCATGATAATCCATTGTTTTTAATCATTTTAATCATTTTAATTATACATTTATTAAAAATATTCCTAACTTATTTCTTTCTTAACATAGATTGAAAAAAGTCTTCAAGTTTTTCATAAGTAATGCCTATTACAAAGGAAGGGTCTATTAATCCTGCATTAACATTTGGATTCAAGGCAGTAAAGAGAGAGGATAGAAAAGAGAGAGAAAGAGAGAGAGAGAGAGAGAGAGAGAGAGAGAGAGAGAGAGAGAGAGAGCTAAAACTAGGTTGATGTTTATTGCATCTTCCTAAAATTACTTTAATTTAATTTCTCTTAAACATCCATAATGGGTTTAGATATCCTACACGTAAGCTTGGTTTCCAGTGTTACAAATGTTATAAGTTTTATTTCCTTCATAGCATTAAATTCGTTAATGATAACATCAACAGAAGAAATTACTTTTCGGAAAATTTTCATTGAAGATTTATAAAAAGTTTTCACTTTGCCATGTGGGAGTTGATAGGTTTCGATAGAAGAATTGTAAAAAAAATCCTTTTAATCATGACTGCTAAAGTTATTCAGAAACAATTAATTGCATTTCTGTAAATACAGTTACATATCTACTGCTAATATTTTCAATCTAGTTATTAATCTAAAGAAAATAACTTTTTCCAGCAAAAGATGTTAAATATTTATTCGATGCAAATAATGGATCCGACACTTAAGACCCAAAAAGCGAGAATTTTCTCAAACATTGCTTGCCACAAAGCTTTGAAGACTCTTAACCAGCTTTCGATATGGTGAGTCTGGGGAAGGGGTTGGCGGGGTATAAGTCACAGAATGGGAGAGTCCACTATTCATGGGTAAAGCGTAGTTATGCAAACAAATAAAAATTTAGGACGAGTCCAACTTAGTGTCTCGAGGGGTGTCTGGCAGTTGGAAAGTCCCTGAAGTTGTTGTTGGACAAAAGACACGTTCTTGGGTGGTGTAGGCAGAGAGGGTGTTTGTCGCTAAACAGTTTCTTGCAGTGTTGGATCGACACCAGGATGCATGTCCCGGAGCTTTGGAAACAACAAAAACAAACTCTGTATTGGAGGAGTGGGAGGGATGGTCTGGGTTCTTGACCTTAGGACACATCGCTCTCACGAGGGGAGGAGGTGGGAGTTGGGGGTGCAGGGTGATCAGGTGCGATGTGGCCGTAACTAGCCAGTTATCGCCATCTTGGTACATTGCCGAAAAAATTTACAGTCGAGGGCAGAGGGATGAGTAACCTCTATGACAGAGTAGTATGCTTTGGCGAGGGTTAGGGGAGGTCAGGAGCCATCTGCACCCCTGTATCCAGTCGCCGCCATCTTCAGTTGCTCATAGAAGCTTGGACTAGATGGGTGTATACCTCAATAGCTCCTTCATATACACCAGTCTTCCGAGTGTGATAGCTGCGATTCTAGTTAAGCGATATTATATGCTCCCAGGTCAGATCTTGTTCGCAGTCTTCGTAAACTATAGTGTGTAATATTTTTTACAAGTCTTTAATGTTTCGTGTGATAGCGTGTTTATCATGTAAACCCCGTTTCTGTGTTCAGTTGACGAAACTTCGTAGCAATTTCAACTCAGGTTTTTTAATTACCGAATGCCGTGAATTTCACAGACTTGACAGAAAAAAATGCAGTAGGTCCATTATTTTTAAATAATTCACTTTTATACATTCACATACTTGTAGGATGAATCAAGTCGTCAATAGTAGGTTGGTAAGGAAATAGGTTCTGTCAGTCGTAAATTTAAACTCTGCCGCCTCCATGTAACAACTTATAAGGAGACACACATCATACAATCCACTCATTCATCTACTGACCTCCGAGGTGGACAGATGTGTTTTTCGGGGAGCTCCTGGTACCATTTCACTATGCGTATTTCCATTGTGTCTAAAATTCAACTAGCCTAATTTATATATTACTATATGCAGTATAAACATAATTTTTATCCATTTGTCACATAAATCGTATTCACATCTATTTCTGAGTAGCTATAACCTTGGTCGCTTGTCAGCCTCCGAATGTGCTCCATGTATATATAGTCAGGCTTTCGATATAAGATCGCTTCATTCCTTCACCAGCCTGCGAGCTGGACAGACATGTTTTTCGAGAGGTGCGATTTCATTAAGCATGATAGTCAATCAATTTCGTTTTACATATGGATTAAATTTCTAAAGTTCCTCCTCACCAGTCTCACAGGCATACAGACGTTTAAGATATGTGCGAGAGGCCTCAAGTAGTGTCATATATATTGTTATTCTGTTCAGTTAATTTAGAGGGGCATTTCGTTGTTAATTGTTAGTTCCATACTCACATAATTGTCATATTCAGTTAGTTGTGTTCGTTCGTTATACTTCTCTCCTGTGTAAATTATATTGCTAGCATTTAGCTCGGGGTAAAATAATTCATCTCTTTATGTTTAATTTCAGACTGGAGAGTCACGCAATTCCACTTATTATTCACATAGTTGTTTAAAATTTGCAATTCGATGCATGTAATGTATTCATACATAGAACACTCTGAAATTGACTAACGTTTAATTGCATTCCAGATAATACTGTACTTCAAAGGCGCCTATCATTACCAAACCAAAAAAAAAAAAAAAAAAAAATACACTCAGACCACTCTTGCACAAAACTATACACATATATTCCCCGTCCCCAACACGTCACACCTCAATTGAGTGCCAGAGCTCAGAGGGCGAGGACGTGCCAGAACTCCTGCTCCTCACAAAAGGAAAGAAATAAGTACAACTATACACAAAAACAAAATCAAGTAAAAATTTTAAAATATGTACAAAAAAATTGGTCCGATTAAAAATCAACCCTTTCAATTAATTTGACCATTTCGATACATTTAACCCATTCAATCAATTTAACCCTTTTTGATCAACCCTTTTTAATCGACCCTTTTTATTAACCCTTACAAACAATTTAACTAACATTTGATATCAAATTAATTAGGCAAATCAAAAAAGGCGGCATATCTTTGTATCTGAAACCGGCACGCCCCTACTACTGCCTGCCACCGTCGCACAAGTCGTTGGATCTTCGAAACAGTATGGACCAACCAGATGCCTAGCAGACAATGCGGCCCAAACCATCACATGGGGTGGATTCATTTCCACCTCTTCAAAGAAATGCGGATTCTCCTTACCCCAGAAATTAATATTCCTATATTTTGCGCTTCGGTAGATGGCACATTCGCCTAAAAACATCACTGTTCCACGCTTAGGAAGTGTATCGAAAACCTCCAGTAATCGCACTCATGAGTCACGTCAAGTCTCCAAGTCACTATCACTTAACTCGTTTACGAAACTGGGTCTGCATACTTTTAATGATAAATCATCCGTCATATGTTGTCTCAATGTCGTTAGTGGGATACTCAATTCTTGGGATCGCTTTCGTAGTGACTTTTTCGGTGAGTGTTCAACCGACGCGGCAACCTCAGCACATGTTTCATGTCGCGTTGTTGGTCTTCCAGAGCGGGGCCTGTCTTGAATGGTACCAGTTTGGAACAGTTTCGTTTCCCATCGTAGGACCGTTGGTTTCGGTGGCGCAATCCTATTGAACCGAATCCTGAAATCGTTTTGGATCTCTTTCGTTATCTTCCCGGAGCGCTGTCGTTCATGAGCCCATGTACTCATGACGATCCGTTCCTCTGGGGTGTTGTAATTCGACTCATCGCCCATCGTTGTCTAGTTGTTACATCACCTGAAACAAGAGAAATCTGATTTATCATACACATCCCGTTACAATACCATATTGCATGTCTGTCACCCATTCCGAGGGGGGTAACGGGCCTTCTGGAACATTCTGGACATTGAGTTGTTCAAAGCAATGTAAGAAATGAGTATATATTGACTCAATGTAATTTACATTCCAGTTTATAAATGTAGTAGATTAGTTATGTGTTATTAGTAACGTAGGTGTTCAATTAACGTAGTGTGTTGACGTCCATTATCTACGTTAATATTATTTTTTGTATTAATGGCGAAAACATGCAACATTTTGAAATACTCTTCTTCTACCATATTACCACACAGTTTGGGACACAATTCGGAAGTTGTTAAATGCTTATTCTAGGACACAGCTTGGGATAGCGCAATTGTAGACGGGCCTTAACACGAACAATCAGGACCAGAAATGAAGCGTATTCGTCAGGGGGTGATTTCGGAAAACCATGGAAAACCGATATGAAAATTTCGGGGCCGGTAATTCAACCCGGGTTTTTTTTTTTTTTTTTTTTTCAGGAGTCCAGATGTGTCACCTCGGTTGGTGAATACGCGTGGAACTTGTATATAACCGTCTGGTTTATTTTGCCTATGTCCACGTCCCACCAGCAAAATTATTGGGTCATCTCCCAAAGTTGTCTCGTTACACGCAGCACAACGAGAAGTAGAGGTGATGACCCGACGTTTAAGTCTTAACCCATTTCAGACCCGGTGTACACAGTTGTGTACATTACGCACGTGCAGGAAATTTTCAATGTGTACTGTTCACTGCGAAGCTCAATAACCAATGAGCTTACCTGTGGGTAAATGATTCGCAAAATCGTCTTACTGTCCTAGCTCATAATTTGTTCATAGTATTGTAGCCGAACATATATCCTACAGATCATTGGCTGTGACAACGAAGCAAGTGTTGTGTCGACTGAAGTAGAGTACGCATCATAAAAACTTTTGTTTGCAACTCCTGAAATCGAAAATTAATGTGGGTATCAAAGGGTTAAGCGGTGTTCGCAATAGAGCGTCGCGATGCAGCGCCAGCGATGAGTGTTATTTGTGTCTCCACAATGGAGCGATGTTCTGACGCCGGCCGCCGGCGACACAGACCGTGCTGCCATCTGGTATCCTGCAAGGAAGCTCGCAAAGAAATGCTAAAAGCGAACGAAATACAGTGTATTCGTTTGCCATTTACTTAGTAAAATTGATATTTTGTAGTGTTTAATAAAAGTATTATATTAAAATTCGAAATTATGTAAAATATGAACGACTCTTCAATCATCGGAAAAAAAAACATACTTTTGTTTTCCTAAAGGCAGGTAAATTTTTTTATAAATTTGTACTGCAATTAGTATCTCTGCAAACCGTTTTAAGTATGTTCTCAGTTCTTTATCTCAGCTTCTCGCTAGTTTATTATGAACTACAGAAATGTTATTCTTCTTATTCCCCGACGCTGGCGACGAGCGTCAAAACCAATGTTCGTCGCTCGTGCAACGATAGCGTCAAGGCTCCGACTGGCTGAAGCTCGACGCGACGCGTCGCGTCGCAACGCTCAGTTGTGAATACCGCTTTAGGCGTGGAAGAACATGCTGGAACCGCTTGGGCGAATCTTGCCAATAAAGTTCGTATGCTGACGATGGCGCCACATCGCGTTATGAAAAGGAGCTAATTTACGTACAGCCGCTCATCGTACGTACTCAGAAAAGACGTGAAGGGGAAACAGGTATATCCTATTCACAGTAAAGTGACCACTTTTGAAAGCCCCCTCATTTGTAATAATAGTCAATCAAAATTTTATTTTAGCTTTAGACGCTGACTTTCGAGTGCGGTGGAATATACACGCTGTATTTATTACGTAAGTGGCCATATTTATTTTAAAAGTGGTTGAAGGATAAAAAAATGACTGAAAGGAAAAGTAAATAGGGTATCAAAAGTGGTTACCTTACCGCGAACAGCCTGTAACAAGCAGCCTTCACAACATATACTGCAGAACTCTACTAAAAGCACCCCGATGAAATTTTCTTTTTACGTGGCCAGCTAAAGGCCCTTTCTGGGTGATGCAGGAATATAAGTGTTTCCTTTTTCTGTAAATTTTGCACTTTTTTTTTGTCTTTGGATTGCTATCGGGAACACGCAATTTTCCCCAACTCTTTGATTTTATTCTATCAAATTTACATCTAGGTAGTCTGAAGTACGGGTGTGGCGTTGTTAACCTGACAGCTACCTAGTTCTCACACTTCCCGGACTCTACTATATACTTTATATCTACGCCATTATATAGCGGCACTAACTAATTGACTAATTAATAGGGCCACCTGTGTTTCGCGAAAAGATTTACGTGGAGGTTAGACTTCAATATCCTATGTGCACACTTGCAGTCTTCATTTGGCTATTGGACACTTGTCTTTGTGTGGAGGGAGGCTGTTAGATGAGTGAGCCAATCAGAATTAATTTTCTCCGATACTGGCAGTACGTGGTTCGCGGGCAGATAAATATTACGCGTAACAATTCAAATTATATCCAATCACGAAAGCGGTTCTGAACTAGAATGCGTTGAAACACAACTTGTCCTGAAATATTTTCGTTAAAAACAGGCGCCCCTGCTAATTAACTGATACTCTAATTTAGATCATTCCACGCTGCCAGTAACCGCCGCAGTTCCCCGAATCGCCACGAACACTCTCCAGACACAGTAGTTCAAAATCATGAACTTCCTGAACTCCTTCGGTGGGTTAACACTTTCGAGTGTAGATCGAGCAAAGTTAATTTGTAAATTTCTTTGTTGTTCAGAACAAAACTCGCTTGGATATGTAGTCTTTGTTCAGACGGTGTTTAACACGACCTCACAAGAACACGACAGCACAGTATAGGCTGTTCACGGTAAAATGAACACTTTTGAAAGCCCTGCTAAAGATCTACTTGTATACATGTTGTGTATTATTCCGCCTTACGTAAAATTAACGTTGCCATGGGACTCATCACTTTATCGGTCGGTCGGTCAAGTGAAACTGCGAAGTTATTAGAAAAGTAAATATTTTACAAATCTGCTCATATTTTACTTTACACTTCGATGCATTAGAAAAAAACAAAAAGCGAACGAAATAATTTAAGTTGTCAAAAACGGTTACCTAGCACTTTTTATTTGACGTTATGATATGGAACTACTTTTCCTCCATCTTTACCAACTTTACTGGGCGCATGTCACTCAGTGCGTCCGTCAAAATATATGCAGGAAGGGGCAGGAACTTTTTTCTAAGGTTGATTTCAAAAGTGCTCACTTTATCGTGAACAACCTATACCAATGATATTGCTAACTATAGTATTGCTTATTGTATAACCATTAAAGGGGACATGACTGATTGTAAATCATTTTATACGATAAAGGACATTTGATTGGTATCAGCTCAGCTCTCCGTTGGTTGATGACCAGCCAATAATGAACGCTGTAAAGTACAGGGTAGGGTTCGATGCGGTACTCACCAATAGGACAATGGCGAGTTCTAACAGACACCAACAGAACCGGTGTTATTGCAGTAGTGGATATAGGTGACTCACTTCTAATTTATCTTAAGTGCCAGTAAATTTGTGCAGACCTTAATGTGTTGTAATTACGCCTGTGCGAAACCTCTGTGAGATCTCCTAATTCAGCATCGAGAGATTTCTCAAAAGGATAGGCGTTCCCCTCGATCTTCTGGAAGGTGCTGGTCGCCGCCAGGTGTGAGTCGTCAATTGCAGGCACGTTGAAGCTACGTCACATCTTATCTCTCCGGCATCCTGCAACCCGATGCCCATTGATGTCTTCAGTGGGTCGCCGCTGGCTGGCAAAGGCGTTCTCCGAGGCTGCCGGATGTTCAGAACTTCGGTATTCTGCGTGAATGCCACTCCAAGGTATGAGTTAGCAAAAAAGTGTCGTCGTCATCGCGTCCCTGCAGAGTCCGTCATTTATTGGAGACATCTTAAAAACCGCGTCAGACAAGCGCCGCAGAAGAGATTCTCCCATGAATTATTATTTTAGTGTGGATTTTTTTTAAAGAGCGCCGTGTATTGAATATCGTTGTGCAGGGTAAAGAACATTGTACATTACCAAGAGGTCTGCCTACGCAGTCATAATCTTGAATGCTAAATATTTTAGAATTTTTTATAGTGTGTATTAATTTTTTTTTAATGGGAGTGTATCATTCGTAAAGTCAGTGCTTGTAAATATTCATTCTGATGCGGAATAAATAGAGTACCTAAAGACCCTGGAAATAATGAGCCGAGAGACATTAATTTGAATACCCCCCGAGTTAATAACAACTTGCTCTGCTGTAACTTAAGTAGAGACTCTTCACGATAAAGTGAGCACTTAAGAAATTAAACTGAGAAAAACGTCACTGCCCCTGCATGCACATATTTTAACGGGCGCACTGAGTGACATCCGCACAGTAGAGTTGGTAACGATGGAGGCAAATTAGTTCCATATCTTAACGTCGAATAAAAAGTGTTAAAGTAACCATTTGTTATAATTTAAAATTTTTTTTTTTTTTCACTTTCTGCTTTTTTAATGCATTGAAGTGTAAAAATGAGCAGATATGTAAAGTATTCACTTTCTTAATAATTTCATAGCCCCTAAACTATGAACAATCGCTTAGTATACATAGGTGTTTCAGATAGGTATTTTGGTTCCCTACCTCCTGGGACATCTGTATACGACCTATGGTCTAAATCAAATTCCAAGGGCGGTACACATCTTTGAAGTTGGACCTGACGCACCAGATTATTACAGATATCGGAGAAAATATGTAAGATGTAACACTGCATTTCTGGATAATGTGTAAGCGTAAAACTGTGTGCTGCATAGGGCCTCGGGAGAAACACACCATAGGGCGAATACCCTAGAACTTACCTTGCCCCCAACAACCCCATGAAACACACACCTAATAACATAATGAACCAGTTGTGTCGATTGGGGATTACCAAAGGCTAGTCGATAAGACACAGGGCTGAACACTATCCCAGTTCGGCAAACTTGCATTCGCTTTCACAATTTTTGTCTACATTGAAAAGTAGGTCTTAAATTATAATTTTAATATTTTAAAGCCAAAAGGTGATCAAATTTAACTAAGTAAATAAATATAACAAGACGTCGTAGTGACACTCTTTAATCAAAATAAATATAGCTCTATTATAATTAACACACCTTCATATAAAACTCTTGTTTTATGGGCAAGTTACCTAGTTACCTAGATAGTATCAATTTATTTTTAATCTCAATAATTTTTCATAAACGGGATTCCGATTTAGATAAAATATGTTTTAAGTTACATATTCTTAAAGCTTAAGGTGGCAAAAGCTTAGAGCTGAACACAAAAAATTGATCAACATTACATTTTTTTATAAAGGTTAAGGTGGCACAAGGCCTGAGCTGAAACAGGCTTTCTATAATTTTAAGTTACATTTTTTTCTCTTTATTTTGTTTGTTATTATTTTAATGTGCAAGAGTCCAAAAGCCAAAACTTCTTGAAAACAAAAACGGTCTCAAAAGTAGCGTCGGACTGCAGACACTAAGCCGAAAAGTTCTAAATTAAGAAATAGGTTAGTCCAATCACATGCTAAGTAAAAATAAAATGTTTGGCCTGAAAGCAGCAGTAGGAACACGCCCGAAGCTCTGGGAGATCCTTGGAAAGTAGAAGAGCTATCGATACAAGATGATAACTAAGATGGACACCAGAAACAGGCTCGTCACATCTTAGGCCATGTTTAAGTTAGGCCCTACACGGGAACCGCTAAAAATACAAGAAACAAATAAAATGACCATGGCCTGCGAAAACGAAAAGGAATGAAATTTTCCGCGAAAAAAAGGGATATAAGCCACACTTACCAAATGAGGCGAAAGTGCTAATTTATCGAAGGATCATGAAGATGCAGTAGAGAACAACTTTTCAGAGAATGTCACGCCATATTTTAACGATTAAGGAGACGAAAACGTGAGCGGCGGAAGTGGTCGCAGACCAGGTATCGATTCAGGCAATTATGGCTACAATTGATATATAACAAGTTACGATAGTAAAGTAAATAGTCACGTGGTTTGAATTTAACGAACCTACAAAAGTAAGGTAAACAATTAGTAAAATTTTAACACAGTACAAAATTCTAAAAAAGGTATTTCACATAAAATTTTACGTTTTTTTCTTATATTGTATCTCTACCGATACATAGATAATTATTAAGGTACGCGATCTCTGTAAAAAATACAGAAAACTTTACCAAAATTCTGGCCACTAAATTAAATTGACAAAACAAATTACAAACGTGAAAAATTATACAGAATAACAAATATTATGACACAAATGTTGGTGAACTAATAATATAACTACCAGAATAACTTACTAGGTCACAGTAACAGTGATTAACAGAAATAAACAGTGAAAACGAATTAATAAAAATTACTACACCAAAGCACAAGCAAATAAAGTGGCCGAACCGAACACAGGTTTTGCCAAACAAACAAACATATTACTAGAGAAGGAATATACATAAAAAACTAAAAGTTACACAAAATAAGGCAAACAAAAGCGGGTGTCACAAAAGGTGGCACAAATGGTCTATATACACCACATTTTTCAATTGCTGAAAAATGTTACCTTATGTAAACACCCTAACCCCTACCGTTTTCGAGTAATTCGAGTTTTAAATTGCAATAGAATTATGTTCAAACCCTGGCAGGCGGGCAACACGCACAACATCAAATAACGAATGGTTGCAAATATCGAAGGGACAAGATAACAGAGAGATGTACGAAACGGTGGGGTTGAGAAATGCCGTAAATAACAATAAATCGAAAAGATAGCAAATTACACTACATCTGGCTGTGTGACATTTCCATGGCGAGAGAGTCGATAATGCGAAATAAATTGTGGCGTATCAAGCACGAATATTAAAATAACAGAGGACACCACCGTAATGCGTGCAATAATGTAACTTTTACAGGAGTAATCGATAATTGTGTGACAACATTAACGTCATTACCACAATTGCGAAATATTTCATCTGTGTAAGAATCGACATGTGTGTGTTGGGTTCGTGGATGAGGTGTACGATGTAAATCGACTTTGCGAAATGGTTATCATGGCCAACTCGTGTACTGTACTAAACTGATGCGGGTAAACACAGGTTGCATGCAGGTATCACAACACTGTTGCGTGACAGATGGTGTCATACAGTTACATGGGGGATTAATTTCCCGTCACAATGGCCTGCCATGTAAGCCGTCACACAACACACGCCATCGTCAAGTGGAGGGTATTTCGCCTGTGTCCTGTGCTATGTCCAGTCGTTTACTCAGCCGAAACCATTGTACTACTGTAGTGTTTAGCGGGGTGGAACATATACTTAGTTCGAGTATCGCGAAATGGGTCGTTTTACTTAGCTTGAAATGGCTGATATTCACCTTGTGTATGGAACTGCGCAGTGCAAGAGTAGATCTGCAAAACAGACGTGTGCCACATCCACAGCCACTGATGAGAGGCTTCGCGTACATGGGGCATTTACGGCGAGTAAAAGAGCCACGCGGTGTGTTTACGTGTCGTCGCAGCGATTGCTGTACACTGTAAAACCGAGCGTGTCTGTCCCAATACCGTACATGTTACGGGTGCACAGGCCTCATACTGTGCCGTCCCAGAGCAGTACGAACATCTCACACTGAGAAGAAGGTGCTGCGGAGGTTCCGTTAGTTGCCGTCAAGTGGTGCATTCGATCCACATTGGACACATGAATGTGTGGGAGGGTTGTGCATGAACAGCTGCTCCAGCCATATCGCCGACGGAAAGAGCACCATTTGAAGGTTGAAGACTACTCACAATGTTTGCAGTTCCTGTAGTGGTGTTTACAACGATGTGCAGTAGAGCCACATTTCCCCAAGTGTTGCGCTGTTTACCGACGAAGCGCGATTCACAAGAGACTGTGTGTTGACGTCTCGTAACAGTCAGGCGTGGGTGGAGGCGAACACTCACGCGCCCTTCATCCGCAATTGCCAGGAGCAATTTGTCGTTAACGTAATGTGTGGTACTGCAGGTGACAATTTAATTCGACCATAAATGTTGCCCGCTCGCTTAAATGCTGAACGGTGCCTCGTGTTTTTGGAACAGGTTTTGCCAGAGTCTCTGGAAGACGCTCCACTTGAGATTCGAGAAGAAATGTGGCTACAGCATGGCGGTGCACCACCGCACTTTGGTGCTCATGTTCGAAAGTACCTTAACACCACATTTCCAGGTAAATGGGTAGGCCGCGGTGGGACGAGGTTATGGCCTGCGAGGTTCCCGGATCTTATACCACTTGATTTTTACTTGTAGGGTGCTATGGAGTGTTCGGTGCACGAGACTCCAATAGCGTCCGTGGAGGATCTCGTGACCAGATTACATGCTGCTTCCGAAATCATAAGAACCACACCTGGCGTATTTGACCGTGTTCGGCAATCGTGGTATGATGGATGTACACTCTGCAGCGAGGTTGGAGGCCGACAGTGCGAGCACCTCATTTAAGGATCTTTTGTACCACCGTATTGCACTTCATTATGTAATAAATGACAACGTGAATTTACTTGGCATCCTCGTATTGCTACAAAGTACAAATAAAATACCGGAAAATCAACACCACAAATTTGTTACCTCATATGTCTGAATGTTTCAGTACTCTCTTTGTTATCTTGTCCCTTTGATATTTTCAACCATTCGTTATTGGGTGTTGTGCGTGTTGCCCACCTACCAAGTTTGAACATAATTATTTTGCGATTTCGAACTCGAATTACTCGAAAACAGTGGGTGTTAGGGTGTTTACAAGGCAACTTTTTTAATCAATGGGTACGTGCGGATTCATATTCTATAAATAAATAATGTCCCACATTTACTACCGCGTTATGTCGAATGGCTCGCAATAAGAGCGACAACCATTATTATTTCCATGAACTAATTTGATGACAGCGATAGGTTTTGTCGTGTTTGAAAATCAATTTACACTGACGTAGAAGCCAACCTGCCGTGGACGCGCCGTTGGCGTTTGAGATCACAGCTGGTCTCCTTCTGTGGTTGGCCTCCCTCCAGATAACTCACGTCTGGTAATGTTGACGTATCGAGGGGCGATTCACAGGATGCTCCGACAGGTGACGGTGGGGTCCTAACAGACGTCGGAGGCATCCCAGCAGTAGTGCTGTTCGACATCACAAAAATTTAATATGGATATTTTTCCAAACAGTTACTCGGTATTTTCGGTATATCGATAATACCGAAACAATCGATAATACCGAGAAAATCGATAATACCGAAATAATCGATGATACCGAAAATTTCGATGGTATCGAAAGCTTCGATAATACCGAAAATGTCGATAATACCGACACAATGAGATACCGATATTTTTCAAAGTTACATATCGATCGATAATTTATTTTTCATATCGATAATTATCGATATATCGAAAAATCGATAGCAGGCGTCAGCATCCCGGCAGTCGAAGGTGGGGGATTCCCGTCACGTGTCCCACTGCGGATAGTCGAAGGTTACAGACTTCGCCTGCAGTAGCGACCCCTGTCCGTTGCCTGCACAGGTTTAGTGGGCTGCTGCTGCTGTCCAGCCCCAGGAGGCATACTGTCCATGAACACACCATCCTCTTCGCTTTCCGCGGGTGGACAATGACGTCGACTGCCTGGTGAGCGACTTCTTGCCAGCGACGCCGAACGAGGTCCGCTAAGGCCGGAGTAGCAGGCGAATTTTACCCAGGCTATTCTTATCCCCTTAATTCCTGAGTGGCGGCCCATTTCAAAGCAGCTTGGCGGCCCGCTGACAACCGCGACCACAGTATAGTAGCGTTTACAACTCTCGGCTGACCACAAGACATTAGGTTTAAATAGATCTCCGAGAGTGTTACCCTCATCACTTTCTCTCCAGAATGTGTTCCTTGGTAGAATAGCAATTTAAGTAACAAGCATAGTCCCCCTCGCAAATAAAATTACTGTAGAAGCGTAGCTAAACATTACCCACTGAGCCATAGCCCTCAGCGCCTGCAGGGGAGTTAATCCTCAAAATAATGATTCAAGGCACGCCGGCTGTATTTTGTAGGTGGTGATCGCGAAGCGGTCCCGCATCAGCGAAGATTGGAGTTTATCCAGAAATGATTTTCAAACCTAGTAAGTTCCTGTTTTGTGCAATTAGTAGAGTGGAATTATACCACTTTGCACGAAAAAAAAATCCGGAAAGCCCCTCTTCCGAACATTTATCCTTTTCTTTTCGTACGGCACCCAACTGTGCAGACATCTCACCAATGGTATAATGATGTACTTAGTACGTTCTCTTCCTGTCTCGATCGCGAGGATACCCGTCCTTTCCTACCTGGGGGTAAAATCCGCCTTGAGGTAAGATTCGCCAGTTACACGGGCCACCGGACTCATAGCTTGCTCCATCTCGTCAAAGAGCTGCGATAGCTCCTCCTCGCATACGCTGTCAAAGGCGGAGCCGTGCGACATACTGACAAGACGGAGGCAGCAAAAAGGCGAAATAGGGTGATATCTGGGGGGGTCCGGGCTGTATTTATTCCCGAGGTACCGTAAATACATTCACCCCGCCGTTTATTCCAGTAGACAACACCAACCGTGAATTAAATTTACTTCAGGCCGACCCGGAATTGTTTCTCCAGCTACCTTTTCCGTGCTTCCATATCTCATCTTCTATATTGAAACTATAAAAATTAAAATAGTGCTTATTTCGTATAAAATAACTTAAACATGGTTGTCCATGATATGTGGGTTTTCTTGGAAGCACTTCTCGTTTCTCCCCAATCTTGCACTTCACCTTCATGAGCGATTAAGACTATGTTCTAAAGCACCGAGGAAAAACTGTAAATACAGCCCGATTCCACCCAGGCCTCTTCGAGTCTAACCGAAATAAGTTGTGTAAACATTAAATTCTGCTATCTTGCTTCTACCAGCAAGTGAAATAGTAAGATGTAATGAAAAACAGTGTGCATGCTCACACTGTTCTCTCATGGACTGTCTATGCACGGCTCAAATCGAGAAGTCAATCCTGTCAATAAGCTTTCATCGATTACACAGCAACCATTTTTCCACCCAATCTCTGGCTTCACAATAAATTCCGTGGACATAAGAGGTATTATTTGCATATAAAACGGGAAAAATGTATTGGTCATAGTTTATGGTATCGCCTTTTATTCAGCCAATCACACATAAACTGATACAAATCACACACAATTAGAAATCAAATGGATTTGATCTTCTCTGATAGTATCGTTTAATCATTATTAAATTAATTTTATGCTAAATTATTTTGATATATGACAGTGGAATTTTAAACATACTTAAAAAATTATAATCTTAAAGCGGGAAAAGTTGCTTAGTTCACAGTTGCACTTAAATGTAATGAATATATATTACTTTTATTTTTATGTCCCCAGTGCTTCGGTATGATTGTTGGGATGTTCTCATGCAGCATTATTATTATTATTATTTTTTGTGTTCAGAACTGTATACAATTTTGGAGGAAAGATAATGAAATGGTTGAAAGCTTCCGGGTCATTTCGCCGTTTTCAATGTTCCTAAACAGTTGCAGCTTCGCCCTAACAGTTGCAGCTTCGTCCTAACAGTTGCAGCTTCGTCCTAACAGTTGCAGCTTCGTCCTAACAGTTGCAACTTCGTACGTCGACAAACAACTGGGATGTCAAGCAAATTTCGTGGTCGAGTTTAGTTCGCTTAACCTCAAAACGACCCTCGCGAGTTATAGGCTGTTAACGGTAAGGTGAGAACTTTTGAGACCCTAGTTACTGTTTCCTGTCAGCCATATGTTATCCTTTAACCACCTCCTCAATAAATTTCATCATGTTAATAATAAACACAGTGGGTTTATTCCACTGCATTCGGGAGTTTACGTCTACGCTGCAAAAATATAATATATTTACTGAACATTGTTCCGAATGAGTGGGCTTTCAAAAGTCCTCACTTTACCGTGAATAGCCTATAACAAACAATATGAGTCTACTGCCTGATCCAAAATTAACTGCATCGCCTGGCCTGACTTTGCTACTGTGGAAGAGGGGGAAAAAAAGGGGGGGCCTCCCTTCCATGCTGTTGTTTCAAATCTTCATTGTTTTGTATGAAAAATTTATTACATTTAGGTTTTATTTTTCCATATTTTTTTATGTTCAATATACAATATGTCACTTGGGACCTGGAAGCAAGACAACGGATTATTTTCACCTTAGTCCTCACACGTGTTTCAAAGTATTATCGAATGTGGGCGAACTGACTTTTTAGAGGCCAGCACATTATTCAACTATCAACTTTTTTTCAAAAGTAATGAAAGAAAGGGGCTAGGCCAGCACCTGCGTCAGTACAGCGAAGCAAACCTTAGAAAATTAGTATTATGATTATTTTTAATTAATATAAATATGATTTGAATAAAATATGGTGCACTCTAGTCTATGGGATGAATTTCAGCATGCAATACAGTTATATTTCCTTTCAATATAAATTATATGCTTACCAAATTTTTTTACCTCAAATTTATATTAAAACTTTTGATGTGGTTATTGCAAACAGACATACATTAAAAAATCTTTTATCAGCATGCGCCCAGAGCCAGACGGGAAAATCCCACAGGAAAAACCACGAGCAGCACCGGAAAATGCGACCTATAAAATGCTAGTCCCCGCGGTAGTCTGACCAAAGCTATAATTCTGCTGCAAGTAACGCTTTGCATTTTGATACGGGGACTACAAATACCGATTACAAAACAATGCATAATTTCTATTCACTAATATTTATATGCTACGCTTTTCACATTACAACTTCCGAATAAAATTACTTTTTAGTTAAAGTTGTTTAAAAATATTTTGTCTTCTAAATCATACTATAAGCACAATTAAATTTTAACAGCAATACATTTTTAAAGATAATATTACATTCTCAAAATAAAATAATTTGTACTATAACATCTGTATAGGTTGTTCACGGTAAGCTGAGCACTTTTGAAATCCCTGCTTAAAATCTACTTTGAAAGCACATTTATCTTTCCGTCATATGTAAATTTTACATTGTCATCGGCCTGGTCACTTTATTCACGCATGGGTATAGTGAAAGTTTGAAATTATTAGGAAAGTAAATATTTTACAAATTCCCTAATTCTTACACTTACGATTATTAAAAAAAAAAAAAGAATAAAATAACTCATTTCAGTGTGCACAAATGTATACGTAAAGGCTGTTCACGATAAAGTGAGCACTTTTGAAATCAACCTGCCCCTACCTGCATATGTTTTAAAGGGGCCCACTGAATGACATGCGCCCAGTACAGTTGGTAACCATGAATGGGAAGTAGTTACGTATCTTAACGTCCAATGGAAAGTGCTAGGCAACCATGTCTGGTAACTTAAATTATTTCTTTCGCTTTCTGTCAAAGTGTACAAATGAGCAGAATGTTTTTTTAATATTTACTTTTCTAATAATTTCACAGTTTCCTCTGACCAACGCACGAATAAAGTGATGAAGGCCCATGGCAATGTTAAATTTACATAATGCGGAAGAATTCACAGCATGCATAGAAGTAGATCTTAAGCAGGGCTTCCAAAAGTGCTCATTTTACCGTGAACAACCTATGACACTTTTAACTCAACGTTACGGCATGTAACTATTTCCCTTCCTTCGTTAACTGCAGGCGCACGTCAGCAGTCAGTGAGTCTGTTAAAATATATGCAAGTAGGGGTAGAGACATTTTACAAAAAAGTTGATTTCAAAAGTGCTCACTTTAACGTGATCAGCCTTTAAAACCATTATGGCTCTCTTCGCTGGTATATACCGTATTATGAAGTTCTGGGTTCATTACTGCTGGTGGGCAGTTGATGAATTACATTCGCACGCCAGACCCATGTTTATACTGTATATTAGACGAAAAACGCCCAGTTGTGCAAGGCAAAAATACACTCACTTCTGCGTTCGTGTAAAAGAGTCGAGTCCTCTGGAAATGTTAGCTCCAGAAAAATGTTTCATCAGAACCTCAAGGTTATTATTCACCGTCACAGTTTAAATTGAAAAATTGCTCTCAGGCTGTCTCGAATGGCATATCGGATATTGCACCTGCCGCATCATAATCAACATCTGATTGTCCGACACAGCCCAAGTCAGTGCTTTGCAAGCCGAACCCTAATGTTAATGGCTTTTTCCTGAAGCAATCTGCATTAATGTGATCGCCTAAAAGATTATGTTGCGTTGGATATGTCAAATACGCCACACAATATTTTTGCTCGTTCCTGTTAAGTTTGAAACAATATATGAGAAACCAACTTATCGAAGATGTGGAAAAATTGGTGGTGTAAAATATAATATGTGGGGCTGGACTGTAGCTATACGAAACCATCTAGAACTGAGAACTAGTAAACTCAATCCACTTGGCAAATAGACGTGTATTTATTATATTGATTTCCCTCTACCCCACTACAGAAAATAACAACATAACTTCGCCTTCGACCGGCCGGATGGTGATATACGTTACTGTGACCACAGAAAATCGCTCAGTTTTTAAAACACTCCTGTGCATCGTCAGCATTGAGGAATCGGCACTTTGGAGCCGGCACTAACGAGTCAGCGGCGAGGAGTTGACACTGTGCAGTACTGCGGGTGTTTGACTTCGCATATGCTTGAAGACGACGCGAACCACCGAGGATGTGAAATCGAGTATGTCGTGCACGACTTCGTGGAAACCTTTACCGATTGTTCAGCAATTACATGGAAAACACTGTTTTTACTGTGCCAAGACCTTCATTAACAGTTGCAGTTCACGTCGTCGTAAACAGAGTGAACGTTCAAATTTGGTAGAAGCGATCATTTAAAGAGACAAACTGGTAACTGTAAAGGCAACGCACCTTTGCTTGACTCGAGACAGCATGCATCGAACTTACACTGCCGCAAAACAAGGTTACGGCTAGCCTTCCCGCTGATTCATCGGGTAAACTAACTCAGATTCAGGTACCCATAACATTTCCTGGGCCTGCATCGTGTTTCAAAAAAGTATGTGATGGAGGGAATACGAGTGTTGCAGACATTTGCTATGAAGCGCGCGAGCCATACAGATCGCCAGAAGCTGTGAACAACAAGCATGCACTGCTAACGTGTAAAGTGATAAACGAAGATGGTACGATTAGTCGCGACGATGAAAACGAAAATGTGGCCTCCAAGACTTCTACTGATGCCGTGAAAACTATACGGAAATGCACATATTCTAGTGGTGACGTAGTGACGGACGACATCTGCAAAGCAAAACCGTAAACGTGCTGCTAAAGATAAGGGCAACTTGAAGTTGGGGCAGAAGGAACATGGATTCGAACCCGGTATTCTAGCCCAGGGGTATCTTGAAACCTACTCATCACAGAGGAGCATACGTCCAGATATGTATCATGAACCTTCTGCGAATAAGAAAAAAAATCGTGCGGTCTAGCTGCTTATTTTCTGAAGACCCCGATGACTTGGTTGATAGACTGAGGATGTTGGTTCCATTACAAAGAATGTGATATCTTTCTGTAAGTGAAGATATGAATTCGATAAATGATGAACTCGGAGCTAGAGGATTTATTGAATGAAATATTACGTGTGTGTGCGTATGATTATTGTTAATTTGATAGCAAGTGCAATGACCTGACGGGGTGTGGTCACGAACAAGTGTGTTTCAAGTCAAGCGAGGTCTTGAAAGGACAGAGAAGTCATTTTCTGAGTAGGAAGCATACGGAAAGATAAAATGTTACTACTTTAGTGAATGCTCTGTATAAAATGGAAAACCTCAGTTATACAAAGGTTTTTTTGTAAGATGCGAACCAAAATAATAGTATTTTTACTACCATCTGTACGCAGAGTTTAACTCGGATGTAGGGTGGTTGTTGAATTTGAATACTTTAAAGGAGGCAAAAGTTTTCTGTGTGTGCTATTACTTTTTGCTAATAAAATGGTTTTATTGAAAAATTATGAGTGTTGCTGTATATAAAAATTGTGTGTATTGGACAAAGGAAACCTATAGCAGCAGCCATAAACTGAGAAAAATAAATTTATTTTCAATAATAAATCGTCTCATGACATCGGCTGCTCGTATGGCCTGCTAGTACTACCTATGCATAGATATTTTCTGTAACTAATTAAATATTTTATGTAAAATTTACTATTTGTTTGTACGTGTGTGTGTGTGGTTTGTGTGTAGGTTTGTCTGGTTGTAAATACATATTACATTCATGTAACAGTATTTACTTTTAATTACAATAAAATTTCCCTACATATGCAACCAAAAATATTTAAGAGATAATTGCTGAGATTTCGAAGTCAATTTTGTATACTTGCAAAGTGAACACTAAACATACTTGCAAAGTGAATGATAAATATACTTTCCAAGTGAATATTAAATATACCTAATAAATGTTAAGATTATCGCGTGTTTTGTAGAAAACAGCATATCTGCCTGTAATACTTATAAATGTTGAACTCCACGAATAAAAAATTAATGTATGAAGCAAAAAATAAATTATAGTAGATTGTAAAATAAATTTATATAGTAGTAGGTGTGTATGAGGTGACATGGTTCTAATATACATATTTCTTACAGCAAACGCTCTCTACTAAATAGAAATCATTGGATGTGCAAAGGTTTGGTGACAAAATGGAAATTAAATATTGTTTATTATTATCGCCGGATGTGTGCAGAGTTCAGTTCGCCTGCAGGAGAGTTGAATCGGAATACTTTAAAGGTTTCTATGAATTCCGCCTGTGTCCTCTGGATATTGCTTTAACAATTATGTATGTTGCATACAATACTGGTAATAAAATTAATCCTTTTGCATTAGTTTGAACTAGAAAATGCGTATTGCAAGTATCGTTAAGTGATTTTTTTATTGAAAATTATTTAACCTAAAGATGCAAACTGGAGACTTTTGATAATTAGTTGTAATGCGTACAGTTAAGGCGTCTCTTGAGCAGTAAAATATAGGATGTTCGGAAATTCCCCTTGCAAACTTCTTGGACTTGTAGAGGGGACCGAGTAGACGATCTTTTGAATAGGAACCCATGTCCGGAAACGTGCCGTCACCGTGCTACAACAGGTGCATCACTGAGGGAAATGCCGGACTTAACTCCATATCGGACTGTTTCTTGTAGGGTCGCATGAAGAGTATGGTGTACCGAGACTCCTGTAGAGACGTAGGAAGGTCTGAGGGTACGCCGCGCTATGGTCGCTGCACAACAGATTGACGGGACACCATGCGTGATGGAGCGAGTGTACCTAGGTACAATGTGTGAAGCGACGTTGGTGGTCGCCACACCGAGCCGCTGTTGTAGTGGGCCAGTACCGCATGCTGCACACCCTTTGCAGAAGACAGAAACCAACTGCTGCGTTTTAACTGCAGACAAAAGCGTGATTGTGATAAATGAATACGTTTCTTCCCTTGGCATTGTTACTTAATGAATTTGATTGCTAATTAAATTACGCACGGAGAAGTGGACTCGTGATACGCCTGATTTGAAATGGTTGTAGCACGGTAACGATACGTTTCCGGACATGGGTTCCTACTCAAAAGATCGCCTACTCAGTCCCCTCTACGAGTTCTAGAAGTTTGTAAAGGGAATTTCCGAGCATACTGTATATGCAGTAATAATAATAGCACAAAACTCTTATTCATTCGGATTGGATGTGTAGGTAATGGAAGGCAGGACTCACTGAAAACCGATACAGATTCGTATACAACGAACTTAAGCTGCAAAATACTGCCACTGATCAGTTACATTCCAGAATGCTATTCGCTAATGTGAGGCTGGTAACTTATTCACCAGCTGGTAGCCCAGCCAGTAGGGAAGCACGTGGTAGCCATTTTTGTACATGCACTGGAACAGAACTTTGCGAAGCCAATCGGCGAACGGGTTCGCTCGCATAAAAGGTGTGTAGAACATACTGATGCAGTATGAGTTCGAGTTATAAAACAGGTGAGCGAGTATTGTCACTCTGAATTTTGTGGAAAATAGGGGTCAGGCTTGTCGTAAATATATTTTTTATTCATCCAAGCGAAACTGTTAACACTCATTTAATTAATAGTTTAAACCATGAACTGTAGAGGAAAAAGTAGTTTTTGTTCCTTTCGTAGCTTGTAACACAAATGCAGTACGCTGCGCTTAGACTCTACTTCAACACTTTGAACATGCCTATAACACTCTTGTGTCAGAATTTGAGTTTTACATTTTGAAAACTATATTGATTCGAGAACTAACAACTGAATTAAGGGGGCTTTTTTCGAAACCTCTTTCAGATTTAAAAAAAAAAAATCGCCTTAATATCTCGGCTACTACTACATTCGCGGAAGAATGAGTAAAAAACTGGTTTGCTACTGGCAACAGGACTTTCACTCAACAGCCGAACATTTGATGTATCCCAATTGTAATAATATTCCACATTTAACGAAGTTTAAAAAGGACGGACGTGTGAAAGTTGTGCCTGTTTGTAATAGATACTCTGTACTACAAAGATACTTTGTTTTGTTGATGAACAGGCACTAGATATTATCAAGCTACACAATAGTTCTTTGTGTATAATTTCTCGTTACAGCCTCCAAAATTTTATAACTGGTTCAATCAGATTATGAAGAAATGACTGAGGTTTAAAATATTTGTTAAAATACCGTTTAGCTTTCCATTCTCTTACTTATAATGGATTAGCATTTATCCTTTGTAACTTGCAACATCTAAGTCTGTGCTCAGTAACGCTTTTTCGCCATGTTGAATCTGAACTTGCCGATCTTAACATCGGGGTCTTGAGAACCGGTGAGGGTGAGTTCGGAGCTGCGCCGGGAGGAAAGGGCGGGGGAAACGGGAGATCCCCGAGAAAACCCGCCGACCAGTGTCATCTTCCGGCATGATTCCCACATGCGAAAGATTCCGGAGCGACCCCACCGGGAATAGAGCCCGGTTCGCCTACGTGGGAGGCGAGCAGTCGGGACACTGCGCCACCGCGGCCCCCATTTTGCCGATCGTGAAGGAAGCTTTCGACAACACATTAACACTCGAATATACTCCCAGGAGCCGCGATGGCCGATCGGTTAGACCACTCGCCTCCCACCAAGGAGAACCTGGTTTAATCCCGGCCGGGTCACCGGATTTTCGCAAGTGGGAATAGTGGCGGACGATGCCGTTAGTCGGCGGGTTTTCTTGGGGATCTCCCGTTTTCCCCGCCCTTTCATTCCGGCGCTGCTCCATACTCACCTCAGTCACCCTCATTGGTTCTCAGAACCTCACTGTTAGGAGCCGTCCACATATCTTCACTCACTCGAATATACTCCCGATAAATTTCTCACGAGAATCGAGACGCCATTGTCATCTTTAACTTAGAATACCAAACACAGGAAATGTTGCAAAAATCGTGATTTCGCGATCGAGAGTTACGTTTCAATAAATATAGATTAAACTCCATGGTCCATTCTGACATCGCCATAATAGAACCCGAAGTAGCTTTGATGGTTCCGATTATCTCATCTACCAACCTTGGCGCGTTGGTATAGACTGTTCAAGGCAAAGTGAACGCTTTCTAAGGTCGTGTTTGAAGGTTTATTTCGTTCATTTGTATCCTTTTGCCAAACACTAATATCAACATTGCAATGTGATCAATAAACACAGACTGTACTTTGTATAGCTCTCAACAAATGTTAACGTCAGAAACAACAATAAAATAAAATTTGTAGGTTATTATGCATACTGGGATGGCCTTAATAAGTGCTGGGGTTACCTCAAATAGCCTATAATAGAAGTTGGGGTAGTATGTGGGCGAGCGCCTTAAGGGGCCCGTCTAGCTGGCGTTTGCATTGCAGAAGGGTTGAAATACATGCTTTTTCCACGAAACTATTAAATATGCGTCCAATGTACTAGTTTAAGAAAAGGACACACATTTCAGACGAGGCCCGTTCAGTGTTTTCAAGACGCCACGCACATTAGAAATGCAATTTCCAGCCACTCCATGATAGTTTATAGATGACTTTAGCTCTGTATCTCAAAAATATACTCGTCAGATGCACACAAAAATATTTAAGGGCCTTGAATTGAACCTTGCTACGCAATTTCCACCAATAAAGTAATAGGATCACCGCAGAAAGTCATGTAGGTATACGTTGCTCACGGTAATTTGAAAGCCCAGCATATGATCTACTTGTATGCACATTGTGTATTTCTCCACCTTATACAAAATTATCATTGCCATGGGCCTAATCGCTTTCTTCATGCGTCGTTCAGTGAAATTGTAAAATTTATTAGAAAAGTAGGCATTTTAAAAATCGCTAATTTTTACACTTAGTGCCTAGACGAATTAAAAAAAAAAACCGAAAGCGACAGAAATAATTTAAGTGATCACAAATGGTTGACTAGCGCTTTTTATTCGACGTTAATATATGGAACTACTTTACCTGCCATCGTTACCAACTTTACTGGGCGAATGTCACTCAGTGCGCGCGTATAAATGGATGCAGGCGGGAGTAGTGACTTTTTTCTAAGGTTGATTTCAAAAGTGCTCACTTTATCGCGAACAACCTTTACACGCAGTGCGACGAGAAAACTGAGCATTGGGCTTAGAGGCGATGGCGCACTAGATGCACGTGGCAGAGTCGCCGTTATCGAAAGCGGAAAAAGATCTCATCGTGTGTGTGTGGGCGGGCGCCTTAACTCGCGAACCGCGGACTCGCGGTAGGCGCCCCCCCCCCTTCCCGCACGTGGCGACGAGCCGCACCCCCCCCCCCCTTCTTTTCTGACCGAGGAGCGTGCGGTGACGTAACTTTAAGGTAGGTTGCGTTGTGCAAACGCCGCCGAAGCTCGTGTTACGGCACAGGTCGTTCCCCCCAGAGACATATACAGGCCGCGGCACGCAGCTCCGCTTCACAAGGGGGAAAAAAAATAGTTCCTACGTTACGTGGCCACGCACTGAGAAGCAAAAAAAAAAAAAAAAAAAAAAAAAAAACGGCTGGACGTTCGTGATTTCCAGCGGAATAGTTTTTGCGATTACGTACGTGGTGGAACCAGGGGGATGGGCTAGAACCCTTGAAATTAATGATTAGGATTTTGCAACTCGGAAGGGAGCCGCCTTTCTTGGAGCTATTTTTTTAATTTTTTTTTAATTCAACGTGGTTGAGGCTCGGTAGCAAGCGAGTGATAAGGGCGACGCTAATACGCGTGCCTAGTGTTCCATTACCTCTACGCGCAAGGCGATGAACTGACGTGCAACGTTTCAGTAGAGCTGCGTGTATAAATGCTGTTCACAATAAAGTGAGCACTTTAGAAATGAACCGCTAAAAAAAAAAGTCGCTGCCCCTGCATGCATATATTTTAATGGGCGCACTGAGTGACATTTGCCCAGTGAAGTTGGTAACGATGGATGGAAAGTAGTTCCAGATCTTAACGTAGAATAAAAAGCGTTAGGTAACGATTTATGATAACTTAAAATTATTTCTTTCAGTTTTTGTTTTTTAATGCATGGAAAGTTAAAAATGAGCATATTTGTAAAGCGTTTACTTTCCTAATAATTTCACAGTTTTATTTGACCGACGCATGAATAAAGTGATGAGGCCCATGGCAAAGTTAATTTTACATACGGCGGAATAATACACAACGTGTATACAAGTAGATCTAAAGCAGGGCTTTCAAAAGTGCTCATTTTACCGTGAACAGCCTATACCTAAGTGACTAGACAACGGCGCTATCGTTTTATTGCTGGAATGTCTGAGTCAAGTTCAGTTCAGGTCCCTATAATAGTTTCGCATGTTTCCAACCAGCATGCTATGAGATACAGGAATGTGAAGATGCCGTTTTTAGCTGTGCTGGAGGGATCGGAAATTGTATTTGTATTGTGCATGACGTGTTCAGAGTGCCTATTATTCTTACCTCATCTTAAGTGTGTTTTATTTTTGTACACTGAGAGAAAATCGAACAAAATATTTGTTCGTATAGGGCCAAATATATATTTAGTTGCCCTAACAAAATAAATTGTTGAGCAAACGAAATTTGAAAAGCAACAAAATTACTTTTGTTCGTCAAACAAAATGTATGTTTGAATAAACAAAATCTCTGTGTTGAGCCAAAAAAATTTGACTGTCAACTAAGATTTTTGTTGAATCAGCTCTATATATTTGTTTGGCCGCTCATTTGACTGCCTTCGTTCGAAAATACAGCTCGGGAGTTTGTTTGTATATTTTGTAACAAATACGAAAATAACCGAATTTGTTAGTGCATCTATTTCTACTTAACAAGCGTATAAACACTTAATAAAACAACGCAACAAAAAAACTTACAAGAAAAGCTGTAAAACTTGAAATATTTGTTTGCAAACGTTGCCCAATATTTGCACTATATCTATTTGAAAGCCTCCAGGAATAATCAGTTGTCACGTAAGCTGAGATTACTAAGGCGTAGCGCTCGAACGCAGGTGATCTACTTTCGAAACTCGGTCGAACTTGAGAAGGTCTTGTATCGGCCCAAACTGTTTCATGTACGTGGAGCCAAACAAATCTTCAGATACACCAACCAGATCTTACAGTTTGGGGCAACCGAATGAGAACGACAAAATAATCTGGCTTCACCAACAAAATATTTCATTGCCTCTATGCAAACAAATAATTTGGGTGCTCCAACCAAATTCTTGATTGATTCGACAAAACCTTTTTTTCTCGGTGTACGTCGGTGTAACAAGAAGACGGTTAGAAGTTTCGTACAAAATAGCACGGACTAAAAACAGTTTGAACGCAATTCGAGCACTAGAAAGGTATCCTCTTACCCGTATATTTTCAGGTGCTCTTGAATTATTTCATCTCTGCGTACACATGTTTTAAGCATAGTTTAGCAGCAAACCTCACGAATGGCAACTGCTCACAGATACCCCTCCCGCCACCCTTACACAATACCAAGTAAGGTGGGAATCATACAGATTTACGCCCACGTCCGTGAGCATCACAGTGTATATGTATATGGTACACGGCATTACCACATTTTTTATACCTAGGAGCCAGTCCTGAAACGTAAGTCAGATAATTTACCTAACGTAGGTATACGTTTTATAATCTCTTCAGATAACGTAACAAAAATATGCAACTTATTAAGAGTAGGACGGACCCCCGAATTTCTTGTGAAATAGTTTTTTTTTTTGCGCGAATACGCGTATCTCGGTAAATATATGTTCGGCAAATATGACATTTTTCCAGAAAAAAAATCAATAATCTATGCCCCTACTTTTTTTTTTCATGCTAAGTGTATGCTCGGAGAAAAAAAAATTCGTGAAAAATGGTCAAATATTGCATTTTTAAAGCTTGCCTATGCAGTTTCGTTAAGCGGCAAGAGAAAAGTACAAAGCTACGGACGTAGATTAATTTGTGGTCTTTCATCGCGTGCATTAAATCCCCACTGTTAAAGATCTAATTTGCACAGTACAGCGTCACGACGGAAACACTACACGCCTTGCGCGTAGGAGCGATGAGGCGCTAGGCGTGCGTGTTAGTGTCGCCCGTATCGCTCCCTCGCTTCTTGACCTTGGACGCGGAGTTCCCACGGGGGGTCCATCCCTCTCTTAACTTTGTCTAGTCGGAATTTTGGGTTGTTCACGGATCTTAACTGAGCACTTTTTGTGAACTCTGCAATCGATCTACTTCTCTTCTTATTTTGTTTCCTTCGCAGTAAATATAGAATTAACACTGCCATGGGCGCAATCAGTTCATTCACGCTACATCCAAGATAAGCTGGGGAATTGTTAGGAATATTAATGATTGGTAATATGCGTATTCCTATCCTAATGTGCACAGAACAATAAACACACCCTTCTGTGGTCGTGAATTTGAACATTTCACTCGTAATAAAACGTACAGGCCACAGAGTTACTCCTAAAAATTAGCCACCAACTTAACTGGGGTCCTGCCCTACAGTGTGCTCACGTATATAGGCTGTTAACGGTAAACTGAGCACTTTTGAAAGCCCTGGTGAAGATCTACTTGTCTGCAAATCGTGTATTCTTCCACCTTAAGTACAATCAACACTGCCATGTGCCTGATATCTTTATTCATGCGTTCGTCAGGCGAAACTGCAAAACTATTAGAAAATGAAACTTTTCACAGAATGCCCATTCTTACACTGACGGGCCTTAAAGATAGAGAAAAAAAAAATTCAGCATCTACAAATGTTTGCCTAATACTTTCAGCTCGAAGTTAAAACATGGGGGGACTTTCCGTCCGGCACGTCGTTGCAAAATTTACTGGGCGGAGCAGTGACATCTGTGCGCAGGTAGGGCAGCGACATTCACCAAATGTTTATTTCGAAAGTGCTAATCTTACCGCGAACAGTCCTTAGCTGATTTCAGCCATTTCAATATCCCTGAACACGTACGCGGGTGAGTTCAGCGGCGAAGTTGACGAGCGGATAAAATGATGAAACTTGCAGGCAAGCGTGATGAAATGTACAGTAGTCTTTGTATGATACTTCGTCTGAACTTAATTCAGAATATTTGTTTTAACAGACCACGTTACCACTGAACTAGCCGAGGCGTGTGGATCAGTGGAATACCACTGGCCCTGAAATCACTCCAGGCGAATGCTGGGATGGCTACGAACTGCTTGTAGGCTATCCACGGTAAAGTGAGCACTTCTGAAAGCCCTCTCTTTTGGAATAATATTCGATAAATATAGTTCATTTTAGCCTTAGACGTTAACTTGAGAGTGCGGTGGAATATACACAATGTGTTTCTTACTTACATAGCAATATCTATTTTGAAAAAAAGTGATTAAATGATGAAATATGGCGGAAAGAAAAAATTAACTAGGACCTCAAAAGTGCTCATTTTACCGTGAACAGCATATATCTACCTACAGTCTGTTCGCCAGTATCTCCACAAGTTTCGTATCTGACTTTTGAAAAAAATATATATATATATTTTTTTACAATTTCGTAGTTGGGTGTTTCCTATTACCAGCTGGGAATAAATGTAACCCCAGAAAAATTGATTTAGTTTGGTCAACTTTAGATTTATCTCGGATGCCACGCAGAGTAAAATAAAGAAATATCGAGCAAAAATCGGTTAACAATTAGCAGCCTACATCGCCGAGGGGAAGCAGCGTGAGTATGGGGTGGCATCGGAATGTAAGGGCAGGAGAAGCGGGAGATCACCGATAAAGCATTGTAAATGATTCACACATGTGAAAATTCGGGGGCGACCCCGCCGGGACTCGAGCCCGCTTCGCCAAGGTGGGAGGCGAGTTGTCTAACCACTACACTACCACGGCCCCCCTTTGAAGAGAGTAACTATGCTACAAGAGAACAAGAAGGAGTCAATAAGTAAGTATTTTGTGTTTTTGTGATTTTGTTGTCCCTGTAAATTTGAATTCACCCGCAATTTTCAGGTTGTTAAAAATTATACGAAAAAATTTTGTGTAAAGGTTGATCACGGTAAAATGAGCACTCTTGAAAGCCCTGCTTAAGATCTACTTGTATACACGTTGCCTATACTTCCGCCTTATGTAAAAATTAACAGTGTCACGGGCCTCATAACTTTATTCATGCGTCGGTCAAGTGAAACTGTGACATTACTAAAAAAGAAAATAGTTTACAAACCTGCTCATTTTTACAATTAGACGCATAAAGCAGAGAAAGCGTTACGTAACATTTTTTTTATTAGACGTTAAGATATGGAACATCGTTAACAACTTTACTGGGCGCATGTCACTCAATGCGCCCGTTGAAATACATGCAGGTAAGAGCAGTGACTTTTTTTTCAAAAGTGCTCACTTTATCGTGAACAACATTTAGTAATAAATAGTTCCTACGCGAAATGTTATTACAACTGAGTGTGCACGAATTCGGTGCGTTGTCCTTTGATGTAGTTCTGTAGACTTAGTTAAGCTTTGGTCGCATGGGGGCGGAGGAATATCCTGGAAGTAGAACTTTAGCAGGGTTTCAGAAAGGTGTGAAGTAACCGTGAATGGATTATAAATGGTTACTTCCATATGCCTATCAAAAAGTGTTCCTGTAGATTTATACTTATGAAATTTTGCGTCTACCCCGGTGCGCACCAGCTGTATTTATTCAGGATCCCTACAGACAGTTGAAGTTGTACAGACATGTTTGTGTAATCACGCATTACTTTGAGTTTAACCGACGAGACGACCATTTATTAAATAAGTATTTTTACTACAGCAACTCCTATGAATTACCACCGTCAGACCGCGCTAACCGTTAGATCCCCCCTCTCTTACTGTCCTCCTCTTACACTCGTTTCGGGGCCGCGGTGGTTGAGCGGTCAGACGCCCACCAAGGCGAACCGGGTTCAATCCTCGGCCGGGTCACTCCCGGATTTTCGCAAGTGGGAATCGTGTCGGACGATACCGCTGGTTGGCGGGGCTTCTCAGGGATCTCCCGTTTTCCCCACCCTTACATTCCGGGATTGCTCTATTCTCACCTCACTTCACCCTCATCGGCGCTTAAGACCTCGTTGTTAAGAACCTCCCAGATCTCTCGACTCGACTCGACTCCAATCGTTTCGATTGTACACTATAAATGCGATATTACACGATACCAGATTACGTAAACGCTTGTGCAAGGTCGCCATAGGGGCCGGTATACGGTATAGTGTGGCACCCCTAATGGCATTTCCCGCCATGCACGGCCAGATTTCGTACCAGGTTTGGTAACTGGACCCTACCTATATTTCGTGGCTGGTTCCACACCGGCCTTCGTTTCTGGCCAATCACATCGCAGTTTCAGAGCGTAGGGCGCTCCCCGTGGCTACTACTAGAAAGAGTTAATGAAGAAACCGAAAAGGACGCCTTCATCTTGATTATGCATCCGCGAGGTTGAAACTCTTTCAAATAGATTTAGAATACGATAACGACGAATATTAATGTATATGACAACTTTTAATTACTGTTTAAAACCGTTCTAAATACTTCAAACATTATCTAGTCTATGAAAATATTAATTCGAACTATTTTGTATATAGGTCATACAAACTCATTATTTTGCGCGTGAGCTGGTGGTACAGTGTATATTTAGGGTGTGAGTTCAAAGTTCCATCGGTTGCTATTTTTTTTATCATTAAATTTTACATTCGGATAATATCCTGGCACGTAAAGAAAAAAACTATATTTTGCAACCGGTCAGTAATTTTCGTCAAAATTGAAAATAACACACTCGTACGCTAGTGACTTCACAACATTTTCAAGAAAATGAATGAAACTTTACTAGTAAGCAATTAACTTATGTAAAAGTCGAACAGTAATATAGCAATATTAAGATGTACTAGTTAGTTTTTCCATAGGCCTACGCAAGTTACTAACTGGCATAGGCTGTTCACGGTAAAGTGAGCACTTTTTAAGGCCCTTATAAGTTTTTCCTTTCATCCAATTTCCATGTTCCTGCAGGTTTTTTTTATATAATCATTGCAATGTGACCAATAAACACAGTGTATACATGTAATAACCCTCTAAATTTAATGCCTGAGGCTTCAATAATATATATTTATTAGTGGTTAATGCCTGTTGGGAGGGCCTTAAGAAGTGCTCACTTTACCGTGAACAACATATAGCAGTTGTACGAATAGGGGTTCATATTTACTACGAATTACACACTGCGCACCCACCGAGGGTGCCAAATGCTAGTACGCGATCTGCTGTCGTGTAATATTTATCTTCCATGGCGTACCGGCTCGTGCACCAGGACTTGTAGAAGCTTATACAAGAACCAAGTACGGCTGCAGGTATCGTGTAATATTGGCTCTCAAGACTGTTACAATGTGCGCTCTTGAACGCCGAAACCGACTGAGAAGACACAGCCTTCGAAATGCTCCGACCGTTAGCGAGAGGTCTTGTTTGATTGGCTAGACATCCACTCTCAATTACGCCAGACAACGTGTAAAACAATGGTGGATTACAGCCGAATAATGACTTTTTTGTTTATTGCTTACATCATTTCTCTCTGAGCCGCTACTATCGTCTAAGTTTTCCTTATCTTGCATTGCAGCGTGCCGAGCAGCTCAACAACAGTGGCATAATTAACCAGTTGGTATCATCGTTCGGAATTGTTTTGATGTCACGCATTGCGCCACGTAAGCCGAGATAATTTTTAAGCACGTCTTGCGTACGTAAACTTCGATAGAACACTCTTGCTCCATCTTGTGTTCGGTTTGTGCTTCCAGCGGCAGCCATAACATCCGCTTCAACGACGCCAGTGATTTACATGTACAGAGCATTTTCTGTCTGAATTTATAAAGCTCGTTCACGTGCTGTTAAAAATTACGTATAGTCATGGGAATTTTTACGTAAACTAATACATTTATTTAGCCTTATTTTTCTGTGGGCGCAGTTAAGGCAAAATTTGCCTTCTCTACCACTGAACCCATTGTACACATGCATACATCCTATATATGAACGCAATAATTAAAGTAAAAAGTAAGAAAATTACATAAATCAATATATCTAGCTGTCATGACTATCCGGTAATGTAATGCACACTACGCTAATATAACAATCCATAATACTAATTAATATAAATATAAATATCTCAACAATGCATGAAAATTAATTAACTGGTATCACTGTACAATATTAAGAATGGTATGGTAATATTCACAAATCGAGATATCAAAAACATGTCACCATCAAGGCAGACTAGTAGTAGTAATAATAATATTAATAATAATAATAAATCAGTTAATAGAGATCTTAAAAATAATTCTAAAGCTCTAAATATGAAATTTTGCAAATTCTGTTAATAAACTCCGTATATAACATAACAACATGAGGTGATATATAATACAAATATTGATACTAAATAAACTGCGTAACATACAAAGTAAAACAAATTGATAGATCACAATCTCGTATTAAGTTGACAAATACTAAATTACACGAAATAGTATTCGCACTATTGATCCCTCGAACTGATACAAAATTACGTTCACAATCTCTAATACACATAGGTGTATATATATATATATATATATATATATATATATATATATATATATATATATATATATATATATATATATATGATAGAGACGCTATTTACGTACACCGTATAAGAACACGTGAGTGAAATAAGCTGGCAGTTTTGAAGAAAAACAGCATAAAATACGAATTTTAACGATAAATTGTATCAAGCGGTTTGACGGAAAGATCTAACAGTGTGGCAAGGGTTATACATGTGGCGGGAGGTTTTGAAATGGGCAAAAGTAAAGAACTAAGCAGGCTTTCTAAAGAGACCCTCGATCGTAAACCAACGCCAGCAAGCTAATTGCGCGTGTTTTTAATGAAGTTTGCATCCACAAGCGAACTTGAAAGTGCATACTAAGATAAAATAACGTAGCCGACTTCGAGGGAGGGGTCTGAAAACCCCGGTACTGCATCTAAGGTTGCCAACCTCTAGGTTCCGCTTCGACACAAGGAATAGGACTTTCAAGTTCTGGAACCACCTCTATTCTGCCCTAGACGTCGTAATGTCCAGTAAATGCAATCTAAGGCAGTCTGTGGACGAAAGTGGTGTACGTTAATTTTTTTTTAATAGGCCATTCATCGTAAAGTGAGCACTTTTTGAGGCCCTCCCAACAGGCTTTAACCACTAATAAATATATCTTATTGCAGCATCAGGCATTAAATTTTGAAGGTGGCGAAATGTATACACTGTGTTTATTCGTCGCAAAGCAATGTTTATATTAAAGAGCAGCAGGAAGATGAAAATAGGATGGAAGGAAAAATTTTAAAGGGCCTTAAAAAGTGCTTACTTTACCGTGAACAGCCTATATCTAGCATTCTGTGTATTTCCGACATTTGTAATACAGTATTTTTAACGTCAGTTTAAGTATACAAACTCTTTTGTGAAATAATTTAGTTGGTTAAGTCTTGACAGAAGATAGAAAGAAACTGTCTGAAAAATTTGATCAACACAGAGATACAAGTAAAACTTAATTTTCGAGTGCCATGTTCTGGATCCGTACAGAATCTTTAAAAAAATTATCTTCTTTATTTTTAAAAAACAAAATGAAAATAAATACAAGTTTAAGTGGGATTACTGATGACTTGTCATTAGAATGTTAATATTGTCTGTTGTATCTTCAATAGTTTTTGAAATGCCCATTGTTTTGTGCTGTAGTTATTCACTGAATGATATATAGAGTATCACAATCAGTAATGACCAGTATGCATACTTCATATTTATTTTGTGTCAGCGTTAACTAATATAACTAAATGTAAAATTTAATTTGTGCCTATGAAACAATCTACACTAAGCTGGCATCCCTGCAAGCAATCATACGATTTATGTTCCACCTGTTCCAAAAGTGTAGACTTACCAATGACTTTAATTCTGTTTTTGAAATAATGTCACACATATGTCAAACGAATTTGTGCGTGCAAGGTACGACTTACGCAGATTAGGAACTTACCAACATTCGGCTATACGCCTAAATAAGATACGTAATATATTTAATTTCCTATTTCGTCTTAATTTTATGTGGGCGCAGTTAAAACCATTCCAGAGGTTAGAGCTAATTTCTTTTTTTTTATGTGATATTATTTTTCTTTGTGATAAAATACAATAGTCTGAAAAAAGTGTGACAGAGAATGAAAGTGACTTTTAAAAAAGTGAAACAAGTTATAGGAATTTTAAATACAATATATACATTTCTTCGTACAAATCTAGAATGGTACAGAAGTAGTACTTAAGGCTACAGCTAAAAATCATTTCTCATATTATTATAACTCCATGAAAAGTATTTCTTGGAATATTGATATATACGGTTCGCCCGTATTTCAATTTTACTTCTGAGATAAAAAATTTTAAGTCAAAATTGTTAAAATTAAATACTTACTGGATGTGAACAAAGTGCCAGAGTGGAGTGGAGTAGAAAAATTTGGGTGGCTCTTAAGAGTCCTATGCACTGAAACGTTTTCTGTGAAATCGTTGTTTGCGCGTAAACGCGTATCTCGATATATAAAAGATCTAGAAATACGACTTTTCGTCAGAAAATATTTTAAAAAACATAATCTATGGCCCTATTATATTACTTTTGTCATACTAAGTGTATTCTTAGAGAAAAAAAGTCGTGAAAATGGCCAAATATCGCATTTTTAAAGCTTGCCTGTGCAGTTTCCTTAAGCGGCAAGAGAAAAGTACAAATATACGGGCGTAGCTTAATCTGTGATCTTTCATCGAGTGTAATAAAACCGCTATGTTATGTATATAATTTGCACATTACAGCGTTACCGCGGAAACACTGCACGCCTTGTGCGTAGGAGCAATGAGGCACTAGGCGTGCGTGTAACTGTCGCCCGTATCGCTCCCTCGCTTCTTGACCTTGGACGCGTCGCTAGTCCCCTTAGCATCGAGGTTTTGTGAGCAGATGAGCGTGTGAAGTGAGGCGAGTGTGGAGCAGCGCCGGAATGCAAGGATAAAGCCCGACAAATAGCGGCATCGTCCAGCACGACTCCCCGCATGCGAAGATCGGGAATCGAGCCCTGTTCGCCCGGGCGGGAGGCTGAGCGGCCTGACCGCTGTACCACCGCATCTCTCCAAGCGTAGGATTTCAAAACAAACTGCGACACGCCGTTCTCGAGACTTCAGTAATAACTTTAGCTGCCACGGAAATTTGTGTTGTAATTACAGTTTGAAATTTGTAAAAATATAGATTTGAAGTTGAAATGCTCATATGTACGTTAATATAGCATGCTGAACGTTATATATCGAATTATTTTGTATTTTTTAATTTATCATAGGTCTCAAAACTATAAAATCTTCTCAAAACCTAGAAAACCTAGAAAAATAATTTGGCTCTAGAACATAATTTAGGAAATGTCTGCCTTCTGTATCTCTGAACACCTATATCGTAAAGATGCAGACTGCAATAGGATAAAAATACAGCATTAAAATATTAAAAATGAACGAACAGTATAGTCTATTATTAGAATATTAGGTTCTGATAACAACAAGCATAAAACTTACGAAAAATGTAGGTGATTTACGGTGATAAATTATAATGCACCAAAAAGCATACATATTTCATGAACAAGTGTACAAGTACAAATCGTGTATTTTTTAAAATAAGATAATACTCCAAAATTACATAACATAAAATAATGTTTAATGCTGATGTAAACTCGAAACAAAAATACATATTTTTCCTTTACCACAGCATTTAACACCAGCCATTTTTGAAACATAATGATCCACTTTGAGAAAAAAATTATATATTCTCTGAGAAAAATATATTTATTAATTTTACTAACGAGAGAAGCGTCTCCTTGGCATGCTTGCTTATCGAGGTTCTGGGTTCGATTCCTAGGTAACTCACGAATGAATGTGCTTTGTACGTATTTAATTTAAGGCTGGTGTATTGTATAAGTCATGCACAGATCAACCTGTTATTGCAAAAAACTCGATAGTTTACAAACCCATCAAAAACTAATGTTGAAATTGAATTCAAATCTTGCAACCAGCTTGCAAAGTGTTTGCATCAAGCTCTGAGTTCGTGAGCACTAAATCATCGATCCTGCAGAATCTGCTAGCAATTTATATGCGAAAATACACTCCAATATTGAGGGGTGAATCAAATAATTCTCGCTAGAGCAAAATTCTGAACCGTGAATCTCCTTCCTATAGACAAAGCATTTTTAACCTACTTTCCTTTGGAATGAACGTCTTGTAATATCACTTTCTTGCCTGCGTATCTGTGCATGTGTGAATATAACAACTTTAGAACATTTACATCAATATTATCTCACCTTAGTTTACTCCTAGTGCTTAGTAGCGAAAACTGATTTTTTTTTTCTGCAAGCATATTGAATGCTTATTTTTTGGACGTCAGCTTTCCAAAATTTTAGGAAAATGTATCAGATTTCAGGAATAGCGCGAACGTTTTGAATCAAAGTTGGTAACATTTTTCTGACTTTTTGGTAGGCAACTTCACTAGAAAAATCGTATTACTGCTCGACCTGTTCTAGTCAAAATTCGCGCACCACCAGTTCTTGGATAAGTACCTTACCTTTACACTAATAAATTTTTATATCAGACACTTCTTTCGAAAATGCCGGTCTTTTAATTACTTGAAGGAATATGCCATAACTCAGGAACTGTACTGCCGATTTGAATTAAACTTCATATGCTGGAAGTGTCGAATGCGGGAAACGAATTTCGTTTTTATTCATCTCTTTCGTCCATCATTTTCGTAGATAAAGCCACCTGAATATTAGTTTTAATTTTATATTTCGGGAACTATTTAACTGTTTCACATCAAACTTAGCTTACAATGTCTCTTAATGGCATACGTTATGATATATCTTTAAAAATATAAACTTATTTTAATTAAACTTAGTATGCTACAAATAAATAATAAAAAAAACTGAATTTAGCGGTTAAGTATGTTTTGTCTCACTGTCCTGGGGAAAAAAAAAACATTATTTGAAAAATTTTGTCTACGTTTACAATTTTTAAGGCACAACCTAATCCTTCCAATTCGGTATTCAAGTAATTTACCCGAACATAACAGTTAGTTTAGTTTTTATTTGCAGGGCAAAATATATTGTTTACTTCATTGAACTTTCAATTTTTTCTGCCATGAATTATTATATATAACTTACATGGAACCACTTTACTTAATTCGAGGAAATGTTTTTATTTAAAAGAGTCCCTGGGGAGTTTTAACTCTTTTTTTTAATGTAGAAAGAGTTTGAGAAAAATATTCCTAGATTTGTGCTATCAACTCACCAGTCGATTTGGCTACTTCGATAAGATTTAATGTGTTAGTTTGCCAGTTCGCTGGCAAAACGTTTTGATTCATGGTCAAAACTGGTTAACAAATACTAAGGCATTAATCGGGTCGTACATAACTTAAAAAGCGAACCTTTCGAAACTGTGTTTAATCGCAAACGCATTTAATTGCACATAATAAAGATTATTCTGCTGTTCTTATAACATTTGCTCAATACAATTTTGGAATATTAGAAATGACTATTGATTTGGGATTAAAAAACCTGCTTAACTGAATTTCAGAATAGCATATCGTGCTACCTGAGCACCGAGAACTCAACAAAATTGCTGGAGATTTAGTGGAAGAAAAAGTAGGGTATTATGTTATTTTGGTTAAGGGCTCTTCCTAACAAGCCTGCAGCCATGGAGTTTAAAAACGGAATCAATGTTGAAGAGTTTCAATGCATCAATTGTAAAGAGACAGAAAAAAACGCAACTTTTTCATAGAATAGTGCCACGTTAAAAAAAATATTAAAAAATCCATTCATTTATATTTTGTTGCAAAATGTAAATTTTAATGTAACATTTTAGAAAAAAAAAATATTAGCCATAAAAATTGACGAGATTTATCAACGTTCCAGTATTCCTTAAAAAATGTCAGGCAGAAAATTTCGTTTGAAACGGTTATCTTTGAAATGTATGCATTGAAAAGGAATTTCTTTAACATAACTTTCCCATATAAACTACGTGGCTGCCGGGCTGGGCTGGCAGGGACCTTAAGTTCTTTATAATGGACTGTTTTTTGCTGTGCGCATTAGTTAGCCCATTCAGAACCAGCGTACACATTTGTGTACATTACGCACGTGTTGGTAATGGTCTGTAGTTCGCACTACAAAGCTCAATGACCAATGATCTTAACTGTGTGGTTCAATGATTCGCAAACCGTCTTACTGGTCTAGGTCATAATTGGTCCATATCACTGTAGCCGAACATATAACCTTCAACTCATTGGCTGTGACAACGAAACAAGTGTTGTGTCGACTTAAATATAGCACGCATCATAAAATATTTTATTTGCAACATATGAAACCGTAAATAAAGTAAGTCTGAAAGGGGTTAAAGCGTACATCCTATGATTGATTCATTCATTAAGGCTCTTTCTTAATTCCTTTAGAACGTTACTAAGTATGTTGTATCACGTATAAAATGGCGTGTGCGTAGTATCTTAATAATTGTTAATTTTTCATGTATCGAAAGTAATGACAAGGGAAGACAGTCAACACAGCTGACTCAAAAAATTGTTAAATACAGTTCTTTAGAAAGTATAGTATGTATTCAGATTTTTTTTTTTTTACTCTTTTAGCTTTCAATTAGCAAACATTTTAATATTTTTATAAAATTATCGGAAAAAAAGAACGTCTATTCTAAAGAAAGTATTAACTTAAAGTTATAATAATGCATCTTTATTAATGCACATTTAAGGGGTTATTGTTTTTTCTTACGCTGTACAATGGAATTTAAACATACAGTACATACTGATCTAGATAGCATTACACATTATACCAAAACAGTAAGATGATGCCCACTAAGAATAGATATATGAGCAAATATATTAAACATTTGAATAGAAATATTTTCTATGCAATTGTTTCAGAGGCCTTATAAACAGGTTTTGTACCAAAACAATTTACAGAGCTGCAATGAAAATAATTAATAATAGAAGCATATGCCATAAAGGAGACACCTCAGTTTTTCGAGCATAACATTTTTCATGCCCGTTACACTTATTTATTTCATGTTTAAATTAATAGCCTTTACGTTGACATATCCTATGTATTCCCGATATGTCATCCATCTAATTAATATATTTTTGAACTTTTTTTTTACGGAAAGTTAGTCTTAGTAGTAAGTATTTTTTCGACATAGTTTGCATGTGTTAGTATTTATTAATTTGTTTAGTTAGTTGTACGCCCTTTTACCAAATTTTTTTTTTTTTCGTGTTATGTTATTCATTTAATTTTCCTTTTTGTAATTGTACATTTTGCTTTATTTCTACAGAAAACTTGTTATTAGTAATAAGTCGCAATTCAATAATAATTCACTGCGCAAAATTTCTACATATTTACTCTAAATTGTATGCTGTTTGTCAAATGTTTCATGTAAAAACTGCTTAACTGTGAAGCAAAGCAATAAATAAGGATATTCAGGTGAAAACTGTGGCTAATTTTCAAACCCTCAATTGCGTAGGTCAAAACAGCGAATGCAAAAGCACAAAACACGCTCTTCTTCTTCTTGTTTGAAAAGTCTGGTTGCGTGATGAATCTACCCGTCAGAATTTCGCTCCGCCGAACATGGTGACAGGAATACAGCGCTTCCAAGCATTTGAATGTCGGAGAATGCCAACTGTCGATGCGATGGCAAAACAGAATAAAAGCAGCGGCAGGTATGACGGGTGCGCGCGGAGGGGAAAAAGAAATTTGTGACGCAGTCTTGGAAAGCGAACTTTGCTTTTCTATTTCGTCAACCTAGCTGATCCTGCTCGTCTGACGGAAGGACGGTCTACCTGTCCTGGTACAAACGGACACTCGGGGGTCGTTGACCTCGCCTCATAGAAATGAATGATTCGCTGTGTGACAACAAAACTCCTGTCCAGAATCGAGGAAGCCAACGATTCGAAGACTGCGGACTTGACGAAGCGTAAAATTTTTGTGTGGAGCAGAATTATTTTCGGTCGGGGCCCTGCAAGGGGCGCCTAGGAAATTGTGAGAGAGGGGAGATGTTATAGGCGAAAAGGAAGAACGGAAAAAAAGAAGTGGGGGTTGGGGTGAACGAACTGTTTTCGGGTTGCCGCCGGGAAGATCTTCCTGCCTGGCCTGCTCAACACCCTGAGTTTTAAAAACCCTCTGGGACCCCTGACAAGCTGGCCAATATCTCCCCTGGGAGCTAGGTAAAAGTCACCAGGTGGAAAAGAGAAAGCGGACAGCATACCCAACTATACAGTCAACAAGGGAGGGGGGGGGGGGTGGTTATCACCGATACAGCCTACAAGTTCTTATTAAGGGTCCCACTATTAAACGTGCCCCCAGCATGTTTACCTCCGAAAATCACCAGCCGGGTCACTCCCATATTTACCCAAGTGGCAATCGTGCCGCACGATGCCGCTGGTTGGCGAGTTTCCTCGGGGATCTCCCGTTTCCCCCTGCCCTCGTATCCCGGCGCTGCTCCGTTCCCGCCTCATCTCACCCTCATCGGCCTTCGAGACCTCGCTCTTAAGAGCCGCCCAAATCTCTCAACTGAACTGAATTTACCTACGAAAAGACTTCATACCCCAGACGAGGAAGGAATGGTATGGTAAATATATATTATTTTGGAGCCCTCCAATATAGTCAAAAACAGTTGTTTCGTACTTCCGTATAATAAAACATACTACACGGACAAGGATAGGAGCCTGTATTGAACCCTTAATCTTTGACGGTTACGTCTACACTAACAGTGATGATACATACAAATTTGAATAATTTGTGAAAGGAATTGCATTTTTACGCAAAGTAGCGTATGGTTATGAATACATTCATTTTTTTTTTATCCGTACAAATATTTTTCATCAAAAAAGTAAAATGGTTAACAATTTTCGATGGTGCAGTAATAAAAAATTTATTTTGGTGGCACCCCTGCTATTTGAAACTCTTTGTACGTTGGGTAGGATTCGTGTCTTTGAACAATGTTCCCTCGTAATTCTTTCAAAGATGTTTAAAAAAATATTGTTAAAAGTTTTTAAATATATTTGCTCAGTAACAAATACACCAATTTATATATTTGGCATGTATCCACACTTACATGTACGAAAATAACATGTGCAATAAGATTTCGAGTGCTTCGTTGGAAAAATTCTAACCCCAAATGTATTGTCAACACCTTAAGAAGTCTCCAGGAAAGACTATTACGCACTTGTAACTTCTGAAATGTTTGATTTAATTTTTTTTCACATACATTTCACAAGTTTATTACATCTTACAATGAATTTAACGATCTTGCATAATCATATAGTCATTAATGCCGCCCTACAGGGACAAAATTAATTTCCTCTTGAAAATTTAAAAGAAAAATATACTACGAAAAGAATTAGCTACGCCATGCAGTAATATATTTTTTTGCAAATAACTTTTTTTTAGTCGTAAAATGTTTACCAACATCTCGGTTAATAATTACCTACTAGATTTTACGCTGCGCTGTTTGCAGCAAAGAATCGTTTACAGCCCCGAATCTAGCCAGCAAATAAGAATCAAGGCCTGACCTGGGAGTGTCAACTCTATTTCTTCACGTACTCCTTGGTTACCGAAGCAGTCACTGACATTCGTCGGTAACAAGAGTTAACACATATTCGCCACGTTTTAAGATATCGCGAATTTTCAAATTACGTATTATGCGTTGCCATTTAATGTATTTTATGTGATAGTTCGTAATAAATAATCTGACTAAAAGCGACGATTGAAGTTTACAGGATTTTGGAAGTTGACAGTGAAAAAAAAAAAAATGCTATGCTGGGTAACATTTGGACGTGACTACGTCTTTAAAATCAGACCGACACACAATGAGTAAAGACTGTTTGCGGTAAAGTGAACACTTTGAAAGCCCTGCTTATAAGCTACTCGCATGCTCATTGTGTATTCTTCCGCCATATTAGGGGGCCACGGTGACTGAGCGGTTAGCCTGCTCGCCTTCCATCAAGGCGATCCGGGTTCACTCCCCGGCGGGTCACTCCGGATTTTCGCATGTGGAAATCGTGCCGGACGATGTCGTTGGTCGGCGGGTCTTCTAGGTAATCTCCCGTTTCCCCCGCCCTTTCATTCCGGCGCTGCTCCACACTCACCTCAATCGCCCTCATCGGCTCTCAAGATCCCGATCTTAAGAGCCGTCGAAATCGCTTCACTTCACTTCCGCTGTATGTTCACTCATGCGTCAGTCAAGTACAACTTTGAAATTATTGGAAAAGTAAATATCTTACTAATGTTCTAATTTTCTACTCTTGTGTGCATTGAAAAAAAAGAGAAAGCAAACTGAATAATTTCAGTATTCACAAGTGTTTATATAACACTTTTAATTCAACGTTAAAGGATGAAACTACTTCCCCTCCTATGTATCCAGCTTTACTGGACGCGTGTCAGTCGGCGTGTCTGTTAGAATATATGCTGGTAGAGGCTGTTCACGGTAAAGTGGGCACTATAGAAATGAATCAGAAAAAAGTCACTGTCTCTGCATGCATATACTTCAATGGGTGCACTCAGTGACATTCGCCCAGTAAAGTTGGTAACAATGGATGGAAAGTAGTTCCGTATTTTAACGTCGAATAAAAAGTGTTAGGAACCATTTGTGATAACTTAAAATTATTTATTTTGCTTTCTGTTTTTTTTTTTTTTTTATGTATCGAAGTGTAAAAATGAGCAGATATGTAAAGAATTCACTTTATAAATAATTTCACAGTTTCATTTGACCGACGCATGAATAAAGTGATGAGGCCCATGGCAACGTTAATTTAACATAAGACGGGTGAGTACACAACGTGTATACGAGTAGATCTTAAGCAGGGTATTCAAAAACGCTCATTTTACCGTGAGCAGCATATAGGAGCAGTCAGATTTCTCAAGAGTTTATTTCAAAAGTGCTCATTTCACCGTGAACCGTGAATAGAGTGACGGAAACTGCGATGTAACGTTCACAGAGTCACTAATTCCGATTCTATATAATCCTTCTGACTAATACCACGATCTATATACACGCGGTCTCGTTCCATCGGGTGTACGACCACGATGCGAGCTTGACCTTGAGTTGGCGCCGTGCACGCTTAGGGCTATGGTGGGGGCCCCGCGGCGACTGGCGGCCATTTTGGAAGTGGGCGAAAATTTACGGGCGGTATATCTCGCGACTCCGATGCTCCAGCACGCTGATCTTGAAACCAAACGAGAGATCTCTTCCAGATCTGTCGATTTAAGCCACGACAGCCAAATACCCATTTCGTTATTTTCATTTCATTGCCATTAATTTTATTTCGGATTTATTTATACCGGCGAAGTTAAGGCTTCAATGCCATCTCTTACACTTAATCAGGTTAACAATGTACTCATACGTAAAAATAAGGAGCAATAAAACAAATAAATAAATACATAAACTAACAAGAAGCGAAACAGAAATATGATAACTCAAATAGACAAAGCTCTCAAAAATTATCTGTGTTTTCTAATTATGTACTGTACATATCATAAGTAGGAATAGGGACAAGTGAAGGTTTAAAGAAATTAAATTTACAATAGTACAATAATATGTATCATAATCCACATTACCAATCATAAATATAAATTTGCAGAATCTACAAAGAACCCAAGAGGAAAACCGGAGATTGAATCTCAACTCATTAAAATAAATAAATATAAATACAATAAGCACTTACACATGAATGCAAATTGAATGCAGCAACTCCTTGGAATGAATTTCCGTTTCGACAGCAACAATTTACTCATTAATCTAATTTAATGTATAATTAAAAAAAAAAATTGAAAATGCTATGGAATATCTAAAATAAAATACTACCCGCTATTGCAGACGTATTCACGTAAAGCCCACACCCGTATCGCCAACGGTAATTAACCCCGATTACTCTCGCCAAGTTTGTGCGCGGGAAAATAATTTGCCATAGTGATGCATTCCTGTTGAGATATTTCTTACGCCGTTAATTTCAAGTTTTATTGCGTTGCCCAACGCAATGCTGAAGGAGTGTGTGAGGTCAAAGAGCCATTCAGATTAAATTATTTATAATAGTCTACGATAAAACATGTATGTTCCAGGGGCGATAAACTTTTAAAAGAAATATTTGGAAACAAATAAAATTTACATTAATGTTTGGGTAACAGACCTTACAACACAACCCAGTTTTATGATAACGATCTAAAGTGTCAACCCTTGGTTTTTTCGCTGCGACTGCCGTTTTTTATTAAGTTGTTTTTTGGGCCTGGAACCCAAAGTTCTTTGCTTTTACGCCAATAAACGAAATGAGCTTAGCTTTCTTTGCGAACGATTATAATAGAATTATTTGAGCTGCATAAGTTTGTGAAAAATATATACACTTTTGATACCACAAGTGCCAGTTTGTTCGCCTCCAGGAGGAAATGTTACTTAACCCACTGTTGAGCCAGTAACGGAAGTTCAACTATGGAGTGATCCATCTCCTGCGAGGCGCTAAGACACGTAAATGAATTCGTGCAATGGTCAGCAGCGAATTTCTGCACGAATTATTTTGCCTCACATAATATTAAGAAAATATATTCAACAATTCGATTATAGTGCCCCCACCGTTCTTGTAAGACTGCATACATACATTTCTACAAATATGTAGATGCATCCAATACTGTTGCTTTGACTCATGAACAGGTTTCAAGGGGCATTAATGGTTTAATAATTAATTTGTTTCGCCTTTCTAAAGTAACGTTTGCCTTCACCACTAAACTCATAATTTTTTTTTTTAAGTTACAAAAATATCATACAAATCAATATGTCTAAATTTTTCGACTAATCGATAATAAGCTGTGACACTGCGTTAATATGACAATGAATGGTATTATTAATGAATAAAGACACCTAGAACATGACTAACCATACAATATCATCAATTGCAAGTGATTCATTAATCAACGTGGTATGACTGAACAGTCTAACAGTATAACGACAGGAACGATAATATTAATGAATCAAGATAACAAGTGCACGTCTACCATAAATGCAGACTAACGAGAATGATTGCAGGAAATAGTCTTGCTAAGTATTTAACTTTAAAAATTATGTTAACAAATCCTAAGTTGTCAGTTTTTAACTTTCAGACTATAAAATACCCCGCTTATAATATTATAACGTGAGGTGATAATATTAGCCAAAGATACCAAGATAACGACGCAAGCTCAAAAAAAAAAACTAACGAAGAGATCACATGTCTTGTTAAGTTGACAAATATTATGTTCCAAAACTCCCGATTTAAAAGATTCGCCACTCAAACTGACCCAATATCGCATTTACATGTTTGATGAATTGTAATAATAAAAAAAGAAGAACAATAAGAGAGAAAGAAGTTATATGCATACGCTATAAAAACATGAATTAAAGGAATCAGTTGAAAATTTTTTTTGCAAACAAACGACATCAAATAGAAATTGTACGTACACATTGTAGTATTAGTGAAGCTAATTTACAATGCAGCTGAAATCGTTTTTGTTCATGAATTTACACAATTTTTAAAAGAAGCCAAATAGTGAGGAGACCTACTATAACCACTTTAAGAACATAGAGATAGACCTGCTAACATCAAATTTCTTAAAAGATTCAAGTTTTCAGATTATATATATATATATATATATATATATATATATATATATATACACACACACACACGCATACAAATAGGTTATAAATAGGGGTAGTGAAATTTCGCGGAAATCTGTCAAGACAAGTTATATTCCAAAACATTGTAGGATCATTTACCTATCTTGATTGGCTGAATTACTTTTAGACACGAGTTAACAGTCTACACACGAATCACGTAGGAGCCTTGCCGATATTGCCGACTTCTGAGTGGCCTGCGGTCAAACATGAAAACGCCTTCTCAAGCAGACAGCGACAGATGGCAGTAGACAATTTTATGTTGGGTGCTTATAGTATTGAAGTCTAGCGTGCACTCGTATTTTTCCACGAAAAATCACTACCTCTAGTTATAAACGTAAGTTGGCTTCTAAATAATTAATGAAACTAAACTTAAGAGTTAAATTCAATCTCAAATCCTTATTTTTTCCTTGAATATGATTTTTGCAATCCAGTCCATGAAAAAACACCCCAGGTATGACGTGTTCGGGTGTTTCCTAACTATGTCATTAATAACAAGCGTCCTATACGCGTGTTTACATAAAATTCATTATTTTTCTGTTAAATAGAAAGTTTATTTATATTTTATCTATAAATTACAATATTTCATTTATAACTAATATTAATAAAGACAGTGAGAAAATAGGTGTGTTGGTAATGCCTAGTAAGAAATAGTTCTGCAAAATATTATTACACTGAGTTGCGCACGAATGCAGTGCGTGTGTTATTTTCTAAATTTTGTTTGCATGAGGCGGAGGAATATCCTGGAAGTAGATCTTTAGCAGGGCTAAAGTTAGTTATATTCAGCTTAGGAACAAAACGAGATTTCTTATGGGAGAGTCTGGGGTAGGGAAAATTTTCGTCTCTGGGTGCGCAATTTTCCAAAAGGTAACTTTTTATTAAAATTTCAAGCTACGTGAATTATAAGAAAAAAAGGCTTTATTTTGTTACGAAGTTATTTAATATTTGATTTGTTATTATTGCAATTGTCCTTTTTTTTTAAACGTAGAACATATAGGAAATCTGGTACGCTACACATGCGACACTATCGCTTACACCTATTGGCAGGGATAGGAAAATTTCGCGAGTTCAATGACCTGTAGGTTAAACTCCTCAGTCCTCTGCATACTGGAGCCTCAGCTGTGTGTTCATTGGCTGTTACCCTACACCTGGCAGTTATGGGATTCGCAAGGTGTTTTCTTGCCAGTCTGCTATTGGCTCAGAGGTGTGCAGTTCGGGTGTAATAAACTGTAATCCAATTCAATATATATGTGTTTGACGTCTATCTTGTCCCGAGATGAACTCACGGAATTTTCATATCCCTACCTGGCGAAAATTTTTGGTTGTCAAACTTTTAACGTTGATCTTCCCAACCTGAAGTAGAAATATGACTTAAGCAGGACTTCAGAAAAGTTAGAAGTAACCGTGAATGGACAGGACTTCAGAAAAGTTAGAAGTAACCGTGAATGGACTATATCAGTGATTTCAGTGCTCATCGGCAATATATGCCGTTCACGGTAAAACGAGCACTTTTGAAAGCCCTGCTTAAGATCTACTTGTACGCACGTTGTGTACTCTTCCGCTTAATATAAAATTAACATTGCCAAATAGCTCGTCACTTTATTCATGTGTTGGCCAAGTGAAACTGCGAAAATGTAAGAAAAAGTAAATTATTAAAAAACTTTGTAATTTTTACACTATGATGCTTAAAAAAAAAGAAGAAAGCGAAATAAATAATTAAAGTTATCACAAATGTTCACCCAAAGCTCTTTATTCGGCGTTAAGATATGGAACTACTTTCCATCCATCGTCACCAGCTTAACTGGGCGCATGCCCCTCAGTGCGCCTGTTAAAATATATGCAGGCAGGAGCAGCGATTTTTTTTCTAAGGTTGGTTTCGAAAGTGCTCACTTTATCGTGAACAGCGTTTCACGGAAGGCATACCGCGTACGACGGCTTGTCGGCCGCGTGCACGGAAAAGGCTTTCTAAAAACGTCTCTGAGGGGGTTGTAGGCAGGGGTACTTTTTATACCTGACGCCCTTTGGCACTCGCTGGCACCCTTCAGCTCGCCTCCTTTCTCGACGCAACCCCTCGGCCGATCCCTTCTAAAAGACGACGGAGGAATAAAAGAAGGACGAAACTTTCACCTGAACTATGCTGATGCTTCGGTGCCACGAATCCTGCCACCATCCCCCTTACTGGGGCACCTGCCTCGTATAAAAATTTCCCCTCTCACCCCTGCTCCTAGAACGACTCAGAGAAACCTTACCGTGAGAGGGGGGGTTTGGTACCTGCGCTTTTGCGAAAGTCCTGGACGCGCACAAAAAAGTAATATCGCCTGATAAAACCTCACAAAAATGTAACTGCACATCCCGCTATATATCCTTTTTTTTTTTTAATCTACTGATCTTCCTACAGGCGATTTTTTTTCCCCGCCCTCTTACCTACGAAGTTTGTAACGGTTTATCGTAACAGGAAACCGAAACCCCTGACGTGTTTCTGAATTTTGATTAGGCTCGCAGGCCGAAAACTTGGGGGCACGAATTTGAACCGTTATGCTCCGGTTAAACAAGTCCCTCTTCTTGTATGTTGATACTGCGGTATGCTAGGTACAAACGGTTCTCAAGAAAATCTAAGACGACTTTGGGTTTCTACGCATTTTATACAGAATTTATCAAAAAGATACTTGGGCAAGCATTGAGGGTGAGTTACTCTAACTAAAACAAGGAAAAAAATGTTATACGAACGAATGTCCGGATATGCTTCATATTCGAGTTATTATTGAAAGTTTACACCCTATATGACAATGGGTTGCCATAGAGGTTTCTTTGTATTCATCGTTTGTTTACAATTCTCATTGGTTTGCATTTGTTATTTGGCTGATATTTACCCTGACAAATTGGTATGTAGGGAAGGACCAGTTCCATGGCCGGCACGTTCGCCTGACCTCAGTCCTTTGGGTCGCCATCTTGTGGGAAAACGTTAAAGAATTAGTTTGCGCAACGGAAATTTCAAATGCAGAGACGTTTCATCAAAGTGTCGTAGAAACCTGCGAATCCTTTGTTGATGTCTGCGGAAAATAATTGCTGTGATTGTTCTCGGTTTTCTTACGTCCATCGTACAGTTTATGCACAGGAAGACGTGTCAAGTTTTGGGAAAATGAATGATGGTGTTCAAACCACCACTTTCTACGGCTACCTAAAACCCTGATAAAATAATTTATTCTACAAATGAGACCATGTAGGAAGAGAAAATAAAAGAAAAGTTGATTTCAACGTATGTAGGAAGAGAAAAAAAAAATGATTTCAATGTCTCTTCAAGGCTTTAATAAGCTATCATTTCCCGTTTCTACAGACATGCCAATCCAATTAGTATGGGACAGGAACTCCCATGTGTCATTGTGCATTGCCTACTCATTACGAGACTCCCTAGTCTGCTCGAAGACCGGGTTAAACGACAGAACCAGAAGTTCCTTTGTTTTCTTTTACTTTTTCTATGTTATTTTCATCCAACATGCAGTCTAGACTTGTCTGTTGGACTTGTGTGCTCAAACGTGTGGCCGAGTCGATGATGTGAAGATATAGATACTGGTTATTTGCCTCACACGCTGCGTTGGGCTACTGGTTTCTAGCTTACTTCAGCTGTTTAGGGCAGGGACACTTATTTTAAAACTACAACTGTACTTCTCTGGTAAAGGCCGTTCACAATAAAGTGAGCATTTTTGAAATCAACCTTAGAAAAATGTCACTGCTCCTACCTGCATATATATGAACGGGCGCACTGATTGACTTGCATTGCGTAAAGTTGGCAACGATAAAGGGAACGGAGTTCCATATCTTAACGTCGACTAAAAGATGTTAGGTAGCCATTTGTGATAATTTTCATTTCGCGTGAAGAGGCCATTGGCAATGTTAATTTTACTTAAGGCGGAAGAATTCACGACGTGCACACAAATTCAGAACTTTCAAGAAACACGTAAAAGGCTACTTTTCTTTCTCTTGCATCACCTCCTTAGAATTAAAATTGTGAAGAGCACATAACCTAACTTAATGCATGTATGTATATATGATTTTACTCCCTCAAAGCACAAAACGTTTAAGAAATTTCACTTGAAGTTTAATACATTGTGTGATAATCCATCACTGGTAAACCAACCGTGCTTCTACGTAACGAAATTCTACTATGCTCGAAGTGGGTCACTTCATTTATATCAAGGAAAATATACAGTAAATGTATGTTTTGAAATGGTGTTAAATATTAATTACTTACTTTAATATTTGTAATAAGCAAGCGTCTCAGCTCTGTTTCAAGAGGTAACTTTAACTAAATGAATCGTCCCAAACCATACGTAGCGTGTACTATTTTCGTTCAGTGATAAACATACAGCCTCAATCTGATGGTCTTATTTAATACCCTATATATTGAGTGTCACTGATAACTCAGGTCGTTAAAATATAATTATATCCGAATTTTAATGCTAATGTTCTTGTTTTTTATTTTTACCACCCACAAATTTCAAAGATAATGATACAAAAACTCGTTTCGGAGAGTGGATCCATTTTTTTTTTTTTTACATTTTATTTGCATGTTTCTTTTGATATGGCATGAAATTAGCAAACGCAAAGTATACATGAAATATGAGTTAAGCTTTCGAAAGAAAGCGAAAGAGAAAGAGAGAGAGAGAGAGAGAGAGAGAGAGAGAAAGAAATTGTAATTGAACTATACAGTCAGAATAAGTCTTCAAGTGATCAGCTTGTGGCGAAGTAGTAAGAACGGGTTAAAGAGCAAAAAAAAAGTTTGCAAAGGGCTATCATTCTACTGTGGTCGCTTTCAAAAACTCTGAAACGCAATTCAAACGCCATGTAAGCGTCCTTAAGAGTTAGTAATCCGTACATATTTTCTGTACATCCGTTGTTTACTCGTATCTCAGCAAATAAAGGTCCTGGGAATACGACATTTTGCCAGAAAAGATATATATATATATAATATATAAGCCCGTACGGTTTTCGGTTTTGTTTTTATAATGGTTAAAGTTTATTCTAAAAGAAAACATAAAAATTGTCGAAGATTGTAATGCTAGAGCTTGCAATGCGCAGTTTTCTTAACAAATAGGAGAAAAATAAACCGCGTACATTTTTTATCAATCTGTTGGATTCCATCGAGTGTAATAAAATCCCACTGTTACAGATTCCATTTGCATAGGAAAGCGTGGCAGCGGAAACACCGCACGCATGTTCGGTGCCTTGCGCGTAAAGGCGACGGGGCGCTGGTCGCGCGTGTTAATTGTCGCCCTTATCGCTGTGCCTCGAACGAGGGTGGGGGGGGGGGGAATTGGGTTTGGCTGTGTTGGGGACACGTCCGTTTGTTTTGCGTGAATAAGTCTACGTTGACCCGGTCGGACGCCTTGCTGTTTATTTTACGTTCCCGACACCGCTTCACCCGATCATATGGCGTTTCATGGGTATCACTGGATTGATTTTGAGATGCTCTTTCCAACCGTATAGGATTTCCGTATTTCGACTTGGCTTTTTGACGAGTATAGGCCCAAATTGTGTTAAGTTTTCTTAAATTCTTTTACATTAAACGCATACAATTATTACACCATAACCACTCCAATGAAATATTTTTATACAAGCATTCGATTGATCTTGACGAGAGCTGTCGATTGAAACCTAAACAAGCGTCGTAGCTTCTCCTAGTCAAAAGTTATACTATGCGGAAGTTATGATACTCGCGATGCTTCGCAGTCCTCACTCAACGTAACATATTCTTTGATCCTTTGGCAATCGAGTGGTGTAATTGAATTTTGAATGTAGACGATAGATTCAGAGCTGCAATACCGAACTGTATCTCCCGATTTTGTTATCATTGGATTTTCTGGATTGTCTCCCACTACGGTTGCAAATTTTAAGACGTGTTCACGTCGAGAAAATCTCGGATCTGTGTAATCTGAAGGACGTATTGCAGAACCAGAAGCGAAATAGCTGAGTAGCCGACGAACCCGGCTGTACCGATGCGTTGGCAAATCCCTCGTGCTGATCCACTTCGCTAATCTACGTTTGCATTTGAAACTGGTCCGCGAGAGACGGGACAACGAACCTTTCGCAATGCTTAGGGATAGGAAAATTTCGGGACAAGATAGACGTCAAACACATATACAGTGAATTCACTTTTGCAGTTGGATCAGAATTTATTATACACGTCCTGGACGACTCTGAGCCAATAGCATACTTGCAAGGAAACAAGTAGCGAATCCCTTACTATCAGGTGTGAAGTAACTCTGAGGCAGCAGGCAATGGACAAACATCCGAGGTCCTAGTGTACACAGGGCTGTGAAGTCTAGCTTAGATGTCATTGAACTCTCGAAATTTTCCTATCCCTTGCAATGCGGCGCGGCTCCGTGACAAAAGCTGTGGCCGTATCATCGCGATACGGGACATTGTTTTTGTTTTTCCTTCGTCAGCCGGGGGCGGTCTGCGAGTTGATGGTAAACAACGCTTTCGTAATTGGTTCGACTAACCACGGCGCCAACGCGGACGGGGGAGGAGAAATTGCAAAACCGCTCTTCGCAAAAACACGCTTCGAATTACGTTCGCTGGAGTAGAGGACGTGCACGCGATTGCAGCGTTCGGCGAGTTTATTTATTCACTAGCAGCTCGCCATCGCTTCGCTCAGGTTGTATGGAGTTATTGAAATACTACCTATATATGCGACTACCCGAGACTACCTGCAACTACCCGTGACTACATGCGACTACCCGCGACAACCTGTTACTACTTGCGACTTCCTGCGAATACTTGCGACTACATGCGACTATCCGTGGCTACCTGCGACAACCTGCGACTACCCGTGACTACTTGCGACTACCTGCGACTACTTGCGACTACCTGCAACTACCCGTGACTACCTGCTACTACCTGCGGCTACCCGTGACTACCTGCGACTACCCGCGACTACCTGTTACTACTTGCGACTACCTGCGACTACCCGCGACAACCTGTTACTACTTGCGACTTCCTGCGAATACATGCGACTACATGCGACTATCCGTGGCTACCTGCGACAACCTGCGACTACCCGTGACTACTTGCGACTACCTGCGACTACTTGCGACTACCTGCAACTACCCGTGACTACCTGCTACTACCTGCGGCTACCCGTGACTACCTGCGACTACCCGCGACTACCTGTTACTACTTGCGACTACCTGCGACTACCCGTGGCTACCTGCGACAACCTGCGACTACTTGCGACTACATGCGACTATCCGTGGCTACCTGCGACAACCTGCGACTACCCGTGACTACTTGCGACTACCTGCGACTACTTGCGACTACCTGCAACTACCCGTGACTACCTGCTACTACCTGCGGCTACCCGTGACTACCTGCGACTACCCGCGACTACCCGTGACTACTTGCGACTACCTGCGACTACCCGTTGCTACCTGCGACAACCTGCGACTACTTGCGACTATATGCGACTATCCGTGGCTACCTGCGACAACCTGCGACTACCCGTGACTACTTGCGACTACCTGCAACTACCCGTGACTACCTGCTACTACCTGCGGCTACCCGTGTCTACCTGCGACTACCGGCGACTACCTGTGACTACGTGCGACAACCTGCGACTACCCGTGGCTTCCTGCGACTACTTGCCGCTACCTGCTACAATCTGCGACAACTTGCGACATTTCCTAGCAGCATAGTTTAAATTTATAATTAATGGTGTTAGTAGAGCATGCTTAGAAATCAGCCAAGTAACTTCACTTTTTTCGACTTGGTTTACAAATTTTCACATTTCTGAAGGATTCATTTTTTATTGAACATAGCCTATGTCCATCTGGAAGAATGTAGCGTTCTAACAGTGAAAAAACGGTAAGCATTGGCCTTGTAGTTTCCGAGATTAGCCGTTACATATAAACTAATTAACAAAAAACTCATATTACCTCTTTATTATGTTAGTATGTATTACTGACCTACCTTTAGAACTACACTGTTAAAAATTTCCGTTTATTTACCGAAATTTTACGGAAATGTACAGTAAATATACGGAAACACAATCCGTAATTACGTAAACTGGAGATAAGCCCGTAAATACAAAATACGGGAAGTCTCTGTATTTCCTATAGCTTTGGGTTTCGGGGACAATCAATACCGAGTCTAAAAAAATTTATCTTCGCTACTGTAAACAAAAAATTACCGTTTTTGCTTCAGTTAATGTTGCCCCCAGAATCTATTCTTTCAAACATTAAAAAGCAGCATCAAGCGTCTATAACATTTAACGAAATAACTTCAAATGAATGCTGGAAAATTTGTTTACGTGACTAACATAAATGCAAAAACTATACTCTGAGCATCGTGTGAGATTTGTATGTTAGTGGTTAGAGTTGTGGACTTGCATATTCTTGATACGGGTTCAAATCCTGCTCTTAGTATCTTTTAATACACATTACAACACCCACATAACGAAAATTTAAGACTTTTTCGTTATATATTTTATTTCAAACTGGAAGTACAGAAGAATAACAATAAAATTGACGGAGAGGTTCCGTGAAATTTGCAGAAAACCCGTGCTTGAAAAATCAACGTGTCCGTAATTTTACGGATTGTTTGCGGACCCTTCTGGATAAATCTGTGCCAGCACTCTCCCCGTAAAATGAAAGATTTCTTTTCAACAGTGCAAGAGGAAAGAAGGAGGTTGTCGGTAGGGATTGTACCTGCTGTTAGCGCCATAACTTGGGTTGCCAGGCTTCCTCGTTTACCCGGTCATGTCCTCTTTTTGAGGTCTTGTAAACTGTCCGGCCGAGTTTTACAAAAAAAAAAAAAAAATCGAAATGTCCTCTTCTAAAATAAAAGTGAAAGGCAGCTAAGATTTACATTTTCAGTGATTTTTGATACGTCGTTAAACATTTAGTAACGGTGCCAATGAACTTGATAAAAAAGCGTAAATTATTTGGAAAATATTAAATCACTTATATATTTTTCTTTATCCACATTCCTATATTTTTCCCTGACTATTTTTTTACATGTCTAAGTTAGGAAGTGTCTAATCTATTAGAAATTTCATTATTATTTGCTACGATATGGGAACCTGTCAGAACAAATAAAATCGAAATATATCTGAACCGGAGGTGTGCGAGAGTGCCTAACTGCCAATTAAAAACTTTGTGTCCAGTGCTTTTGTATAACCATGTTTTATGTGAATATTTCTATATTATAGGATGGTAAGATATTGCCTACAAACTAAATTGGATTTACTTTAATATTCATAGTGAACATAATCATCACTTTATCACGTTGCAAAAATTAATATATTTTATTACTTAAAAGTTATATGGACCAGATTTTTAATACAGTTTTCGATATTGTCATATATTTTAACATTATGCATATTTCCATTGTAAAATAGTGTGTCCGCTTTATTCGTGTAATTTTCTCCCAAGAATGTCCTCTTTTTTTAATGCCAGTTACTAGAACATTTCCCCTTTTTTTAGTACTACATATCTGGCAAGCCTAGCCACAATTGCTGGTGGGTGGATTTACGGAGAGCGGCGAGTGGACGGTGAGGGGAGAGGTAGCTGCGCGTGCAGACTGCGGTAGCTTGATGCCCCGCTAAATAAACATTAGTCTCCATATTATCAGTTACGCGTTTGTCTGATGCGAACCGAATATTTTTGTCACAGTTAGTACACAGCCGGGCCATCACTAATATAGCTAGTGTAGTGTTGTTGTTCTTGAGCGTGACGTGACGTCCGTAGGAGATGGGTAAAGTGGAGAGGTTTGGAATGTTCTTAACATCAGGGGATTTGAGAGCCGGTGAGGGTGAAGCGAGGTGAGTATGGAGCAGCGCCGCAATGAAAGGGCGCGGGAAACGGGATATCCCCGAGAAAACCCGCCTACCAGCGTCATCGCGAAAGCTCGGGTGACCCGGCCGAGAATCAAACCCTGTTCGCCTAGGCAACAGGTGAGTAGTCTGACCACTACACTACCACGGCCCCATACGTCCGTGGGAGGGCGCCAAGCCATTCACAGTCTGCCGTCGAGTACTAGTATAAATTTTCTGCGTGTCATGAATTATCTTGATTTTGTCTCTTGCACGAGACAGCAAATTACCACGAGAAAATTCTAGAAGCCTTGCGAGTGTGAAGTATACTATCGCTTGATGGGTAGGGACAGGATAATTTCGTGAGTTCAATGACCTGTCGACTAGACTCCAAAGTCCTGGGTATCAGATGTTTGTTCGTTGGCTGCTGCCCTAGAGAGTAGCCAGTGTTACTCCTCACCTGGCGGTATGGCACTTGCTACCCGTTTCCTTGCAAGTGTGCTATTGTCTCATAGTTATCCAGGACGTGTATAATGAAACGTGATCCTATTGCAAAGGCGACTTCAGCGTACACGTGTTGGACGTCTATCTTGTCCTGAAATGAACTCTCTAAATTTTCCTCTCGCTATTGATGGGTTATGCCGAACCCAAGATATCGACTTCGTGTTTGATTACTGGTACTGAAGGAACAGTCTTACAGTTGCATTTGCAGGATTGTTTAGTAGCGGAAAGAGTTGAAAAGGGCCTGCCTGTTTTTGGAAATATGCGTCACACAACCTTTAAAACGGCAAATTATTAAAGAGGCGTGATAGTCGGAGGAAAATGTTACTCCACGAATTAATTTTGCGTCACTTATTTACGAAAGGAAGTCAAAAACTCAACATTTACGCTGTTTTTGAGCTCACAGATTTTTTTTTTCTGACAAATACCTGCGTAACGCGACTTTTCCTGTTAAAGAAAAAAATCATGAGTATCGTCATTTGTTATTACGTATTTTGTATAGCTGCCTCATGAAACCGACAAACTGGTGAATTATCACCCACAAAATTTCCTAATCACCGTTATGAACGTTTTATCCTCCACTGTACACCTACGAGTACATTAGTAATTACTTTGAAATAAATATTTATGTGTACCTATCAAAATAAATTTCATAATTTCTAATAACTTTAGGAGATTTCTTTATTATAACATTTCCTTCCCCGCATTTATTGTTCGGAAGGTAATTCTCTCAATTAGCACCTTGCTGGGCGCTTGTGGGATAACTATACACAAAAATGTGTTTAATTTTTTAACTATCACGGTTATTTAATGTATCAATTATTGTAGCAATTAGCTATGCTTTTACCAATGTGTTGTCGCGAGAGCTAAGATATATTTTACTCAGGTTAACCAAACCCCTGTCACACGACCAATCTTTCGCCCTCAAATATAGTTGACAATCAATTTTAAGACAAAATCCTGCCACCAAATTTTTCCTTCCAACAAATTTTATCAAATAATCTCGAATGTGCTTGAAAATATGCCACACTGCCAATTTTCTTTACTGGAATAATCTAATTTAAATTGTAATTTAAAAATTATTTTCATAGTTAAATATTGCTTTGGTTTTTCCATGCAGTCCATTACAAGAAGAAATGTAAGGAACGTTGTAATTTATTTTCGCTTCTTTATAAAATTCAAATTTTGTTTATCAGAGATGTTTCCTGCACAATGAAATTTAATGCATCTTGAGTGCGTAATATTATGTGTAATAATAACTTAAAATAGAATTCATGGCCAGACAGCTTCTACATAAATTAATTAGCTTCATAACCAACTTCGTTTCCAGCAATTGTCCGTTATTTTTATTTTAAAGTTTGATGATGTCCATTTTCGTCATGCACGATTCTGATTGGCTGAGACCGCCAAACATCAAAGAAATTTCAGAACTGGCCCAATATCCAAATGTTTTATGGAAACTGAAGCCAACCAAGTTTCTCAGACAAATTTGGCGGCGTTAATGACGTTTCGATGACGTCATAACTGTCCTACTTTATTTGACCAAACTTATTGGAAGCAGTTTGACGGAAAAATTTGACAGTGTGACATGGACTTTAGGAATAAAACGAGATTTCTAGCGAGAGAGTTTGGTATAGGGGAAATTTCCCCCGCTAGGTGAGGAGTGTTCCCAAAGGTAAGTTTTAATTAATATTTTAATCTGCGTGAATATTAAAAGAGAAAGATTTTTACTTAATTACGAAGTTATTTATATTTGATTTACTAATATTACAATTATCCTGTTTTTTAAAGTAGAAAGTAGCAAAAAATCCGGTGCATTGGCGACACTAGCGCTTACCTAGTGGCGAAAATTTTTGGTTGCAAAACTTCTAACATTGATCTTCCCAACCTGTACTAGAAGCAACCTTACGAGGGCTAACCTAGTGACTACCAACTGTGACCGAGGAAATTTCCCCAGTGCGGACCTGGTAAAATATCCAAGCATCTTTTCAACTCGGACCAACCATTTTGTGAAACACTACGGCTCGGCATCTCATGAGCGGAGTGATCTATATCGCCCGAGAGTAACGCGTAGCGAAGAGTTCGTAAACCGCCTTTTCTTTTCCCCTGTGTTACTTTCTCGCCAACAGCACACAGTTACGTACAATTTTATTTCGTGGAAAGGCTGCAGAACTCTCTCCCGTGGCACCAGAATTCTGGGAAACCAATCATCGAGCAGACGGGCCGCGCAAGAGTTATGGCCGATATCACGTAGTGCGGAATTTCACCTCGACGGCTTGGCGGGTGCACGCAGGACGTAAACACCAGGTAATTATTTTCCGATCTAGCGGACAGGGGCTTGTACGTTCGGTGGATCGCTAAAAGAAATAAGCGTTTGTTGTAACACGTATAGTCTAACCGAGGCTTCTTCAAACTTTTCGAATCAAACCTATAAAAAAAATCACGCGGCCGCGGTGGCTGAGTGGTTAGCTTACTCGCCTCCCACCAAGGTTATCCGGATTCATTCCCCGGCCGGGTGACCGGATTTTCGCATGTAGGAATCGTGCCGGACTATGCGGTTGGTCGGAGGGTTTTCTCGGGGATCTCCCGTTCCCCGCGTCCTTTCATTCCAACGCCGCTCAATTCTCAACTCAATCACACACATCGGCTCTCAAGACCACGCTGTTAAGAGCCGCCCAAATCTCTTCACTTCACTTCGAAAAGTCACCCAATCTATGACGCATTTAGTTATTTCCTAAATATGCCATGTATCACAAGCGTTTTATACTTCTGTTGGCATGAGTGTATCTTATTTTTCGTTAAATTTAAGTTTTACCGGTATTTTATTAATAAATTATAATGATTTATTTATTATAAATATGTATTAAACAGTGATAAAACATGTATTTGGTAGCGCCTAGTAAGAAATAGTTCTCATGCAAAATATCATTACACCAGATGCGCACAAATTCGGTGCGTTGTCCTTTGGTGTAATTTAATAGATTGGGTTAAGCTTTGTGTGCACGAAACGGAGGAATATTCTGGAAGCAGAACTTTAGCAGTACTTCGGAGAAGTGTGAAGTAAATGCAGATTTTTTATACACTGATTTTCTTCTACTGCCTACCACGTAGGCCCGTGTCTCTAAACACTGGCTCACGATTTGCGTATATAACTAACACAACTATGTCACAGTATGTAAGAATACAACAGTTAAATGCGTGTCAATACGCTGATTGGTTGTGGGAAGCTCTGCGCACTGCAAATCGGAATTAGTGAATATTTACTGATTGCCTGTTAAAACTGCTCCGTCAGGAATCACTAGTATGAATATCACAGAATCACCAGTTTAAATAATTCCACTAATTCAAACAGTTTAAAATCAGTTATTTATAGTTGTTAAATAAATAAGCACCAGGGGGGGGGGGGGGAGCTGAGCTTTTCTATGCGATATAAGTTAAGTACGATCGATTTTGTCACAAAACAAAAAATTAGTGGATCTGGTTGCGATCGAACCCCCGTATCAAAATCTAAAGCATGCCGCAGATTTCATGGTCTTCCTTCATACCCACTGCCCTACTTTCCACTGTGTATAACGACCGCTTGTAATATGGGTATTAAATACAATAACATAATGGCAATCGGCTGTATATTTCATGATGTGAAAGGACTTTATGCTGCATAAATATTCGCATATTATGTGCATGTAGTACATGTCTTTGCCAAGGTTCGAAAGTCAATATCAGTTAGGCTTAGTTCAGATTTGTGCTTTAAAAGATAACTGTAGTTGTTGAAATTCACCAGGTTATCGACGTTCACTAATATCAGACATTTTGCAACGCAACGAGACACTACAGATTCAAACTGCTAGTTTTAGTGACAGATTGATCAGTAATAGTTTTACTAGTTCTACAGTAAGATCAGATACGCGGATCTTCTCCGACAAAATTGTGATTTTCTGCAAGTTAACTAATAAAATAATAACAAATCCACAAATTTTATAAAATAATTAATTTGTTCTAACTTTTCACTGTCGAATTAGCAGAGTTATTAGTAGTAAATCTGTCACTCCAAAACAACAGTTTCCTTCTGTAAGATCTCGCTGCATTGAAAAACGGCGGATACAAGAAAACAGCGACAACCTCTTTAGTTGAAACAGCTTTATCTTTTAAAGCACATAATCTGAACTAACCTTAACTTCGATTGATTTTCGAACCTTGCAAATACTTTTATGTGCTCAGAATATGGGTATATTTCGATACCAAGTACTTCCACAATAGGAAACTTACAGCTGTTTGCCATAGTATGTTACTGTTATTATCAATTTCATGTACGTGGGATAAATTTTTACAGTTAAAGAAAATTAGTGCGACCACAATGCATCCTTCTGCCGCAGCTGTTTTGTCACCGAAGAAAAATACGTTTGTATTTTTGCTAATGCAAGTGTGTAAATGCCCGATGCACACTTGCATTTTCCTCTTTCCTCATTTTTCCTGTCATGGCAGGCATTGAAAGACTCACCTTAGCTAATTTCCGTCCATTAATAAATTAATAATTATTTAAATTATTTTTCGAAAATGTCCGATTTCAAGCAATTTAATGCAAAATAGTGGCCATTTTGAATTCGTATAGTATATAAGGAGCAATAAATTAATTTTTCTTTCAGTCTTAAGGCAGCAGCTGTCGAAGTCAGATCGTCTCACAATGAGTAAAGCCGAGTGTGTGCATTAATCAACAGATTTCTCCGATATGTTCATCAGTCTACAAGATTCAACAACAGGTAATAAGCACGATGGCCACTGTTGCTAAAGTAGCGATGAAGATATGAAGATTGTGATAGAATGTTTAACGCCATTTTAGCATATGGTCAAAGCAAGATTCTTTAAGCTTGGATGTCGAGAACCTCTTGTTGATACCTAAATAATTTCTACTAATGTTTATGGGACACGAAATTCAACACATATATCCATTCCTCTCAGAGGATTTAAGAGGCAATGAGGACATAGTCTCGTATTTGCCTTGTGATGAAGATTATTGGTATAGTACACCAGCTTTCTTCAATCAACCAAACATTGTATATTTGAGGAGAGTTTGCAGAATGCGAAGATGGCAAAAAGTTACGGAACTCGCTAATCATCACATTTTACCCAGAGACAATTCCAGTATTGATTAAATTGATTCAGAAGCTACAACTGAACTTTTGTAAGCCAAATTAGACTTGTTAAAACTCTGTGATTGAAACTTGCACCTTACAGTCATAATGTGCTTTGCAGAAGGGTTCGAAAATTATCAAGACAATTCTTTCATAATTATAAAACTCGCAATTTAGTATGCAACTGACGATAATGACACAAAAGAGTTATCTTTCAAAGCTCCGAGACCTTGGTCTACCTTAATTCATGAATTTAAAATGAGTTGTTCGACATCAAATGTACAAAGTACACGTTTTGAAATGGGACTCTGGCGACATAGCTTATGAAGCCCATTTTCAGTATGTGAGCGATGTGCTTCTCGAAGATTACCCCGTATACATGTTGGGAAATATGCAGAAAGAAATTTTAAAAAGTCTAACTAATACAGAAATGGTAAATATTAGAAGATATCATGACTGTTCAAGCATTAATTTGTTAGTAGAACATTACAACACTAATCATTGTGATAAAAGCATGTTCTGTTCGCAATGTAAAAGTAAATCCCTAAGAGAATATTTGCACCAGCATCCTACCTATGTGTAAAGATAATAATTTTAAAATTGGTTTGTTACAAGTTCAGACCTGTGTAAAAACTTTCAAATGGAGACATAATCCATAGCAGACTTACTCCAGTATTACTCCAGGGTACAAGAGAGTATGGTTCCAGTCTCCAAAGAACATATACTCTCAATTCCAAATGTGTAACGAAGATGAAGAATGGAACTTTGCACAATATTTTGCAGGAAATAAATACACAGAACAAGTATTGTGTTATGAACAAGATGATTGTCCGGTTTTTAACATGCGACCCAACAGTGAACTGACTTGTTCGTCATGGGAACTGTGTTTTAAAAACAGAAGTGAAGAAACTACAAAAGAGCCTAGACTTAGACAAATTAAAAATAAACTCAGTAGAGAGGTTTATGACAGCCCCACCATGTGGACTGAAACATGTAATAACAAGCAACACACAATGCAAATGCAAGGGAGTAGCCTTGTGGTATGTGGGACTGTGAGGTTTGGCAGAGCATCATTTGTATTTGAAAGTTTGATCTAACCAAACTGAAATCATGAAAATATCAAGACGATGATGTTTAAACCCACTTAGTACTACACTCCAACAAAGTGTCAAAAACATTTATTCTATAAAGTAAAAAATACATAAGGAACATACATACAGCAGCAGCACATCAGTTACGATGGAAAGGATCGACACAACACTTCAATATGCTAATGCTACTCCAGGTTACAGGCAGGAGAGTATGGTTTCAATACAAAGAAGATGGTCCACTAGAAATTCAAATGTGTAATGGAGAAGAACATTGACGCTTCTCATTAATTAGTCCGACAGAGACTTTTAAAGTGTTCGATGTTTGTTATGGGCGAAAATGTCCTGTTTTTTATATGACCACAACAACGCCTCTGTCATGTAGTATTGAAGATGTGCATTCGCATTATATCGAGATAATCCCAGACTTGGTTGAAAGCATTGTGTTATACTCCCCTGAATGTAAAGAAGTGTATATTCATACAGACAGGATAAAACCAGGACACGAGAATCATTCTCTCCTCGAAAGTAGACTTGATGAAGGGAATTTGGATCCAATTTTATGAAAAAGCCTGAAATTTTTTTTTTTACTGAATTTAAAATAGCTTATAACTTTTGTAACAGCCTATACTTATTTGTGTTAAAATATTTTTGGATCACCTTGTGTAAGTTTTGCTAACTATGTTTGTTACTTAAAAATATAATGTATATATTTTGAGCATCCTATACCTCTTAAATGTGTTGTGTATTTTGAAACAATCCATGTTTAAATGACTGTTTGTGTATTTTGAAACCTCCTATACTTGTGTAATTTTGAAATATTGGTCATTTGTATTTCAAACAAAATAAGCTTATATATGTTGTGTATTTTGAAACCTCCTATACTTGTGTAATATTGGAATTATCAGTCATTTGTATTTGAAACATAATAAGTTTAAATATGTTGTGTATTTTGAAACCACCTATACTTGTGTAGTATTGAAATTATTAGTAGTATGTATTTGAAACAAACTGTGTAAAGAAAATTTCGAATTTTTGTACAAATTTTTCAATAAATATGTGTGTTAAAAATGAATGCATTTGTGTATATTTATTATACCTTTAGATAAATCTTTGGGTTTCCCTAAGGAAAAAAAATACCCTGTTTAATAAACTGTGATAAAATGTTTTGGTTTCACTAATAAACAGAAAAATTACTCTGATTAATAAACAGTGAGAAAAATAGTGAATGGTTCTTGTGAAGTTTAGTCACTATCAAAATCATATGTACTATGAGAGTTATCAGTCAATAGATAGTTCTTAACTAGAAAATACACAAACTTGTGTTTTAAGAGTAAAACATATATAGTCGACCGCAATTTCAAAGAAAAAAATAATACCAATGCAAATTCACACCTGAAGATATAGCACTTTTAAAAATGTCATAATATCTTAACAAGAAGGCTCAATTGCTGTATACCAATTCTATAGGGTAATTTTAAAAGAGCTTGTACACAAAGCCCTAACAAGACAAGTTAAAACAATTTCTAGAATTTTATGTTTATAGCTTCAGAGTGAGCTTGCTGTTCAAAAAATTTTATTACAAGACATCCTTGGGAACATACCACACTGGTGTTTTTCAACCAATTTTAAACAGAGAATATCCCCCCTTCTATCTCTCACTCACTCAACTGTGAGATAAGCCTACTAAAATGTTTAACAAATTTCAACAAACTACATTATATTAAAAATATCTGAAGGCGTGTGAAATACTTTTTCTTAAAAATAGTGTTTCCAGAAAGCAATAGTAATAATATTTCAGCAGCTCGTAGCATTCCAGGCTGAGCTTGTCAATTTTTTGTCCTTTTCCCAACCCTCCACTGTCTTCCTGGCCCAGCCTGCCAAGAGCTTGAAATACCTTATCAGGGATACCAGTGGCAGTCACTGAACAAAAGCCACGTTCCCATCCTTTCCCGACCCAAATCCATTACAAACACCTCTTCCACACATGTAATATTTTTAATTAATAATTTTCATACACAAATACATAAAAATAGTTGTGTTACATCACCAACCACCTTGGCGAAGTCAGATTACGCTATAGTGTAGGTTCAGGGTCCGAATCCCGAGTAAGACATGGTTAATATATGCTGGGTTCGATTACCAGTCAAGACAAAACAACAGTTCATTAATCTGGGCTACCAAATACAGACTTGGCAAATAACCAATCGGCCTTGCTAACCATGTTTGTTAATGTCATGTAGTAGTTTCGTAAATAAACCAACCCCATAATAGCAGCATTTAATCGTACTCCAGAAAATTGTAGGCATCACACATTTCACCAGCTGGCAGACAAAAAATAAATCTTTCAGGCAGGACAGTCTTTGGCAGGACAGGAGTACTCACATAAGATTTCTTGAGTTTGCTAATTGACATGCGTGTCAGACTTGAAGCAGGGCTTCACAGAAAGCAAATGTGTTTGACATTGGTTTGTGTTAGTCCTGCAGGCTTCCCACAGATATGATGTGGTCCGGAACGAGACAAGCTGGCAACTTGAAGACAGTCTAGTAGGGTGGTTTATACTCCAGTGATAAAGAACCGAGTCATCGCCACTAGCGTCCTGCTCCAGACTTCACGGATAGCAGAAGGGACGGTTTCTCTCACCTCTCATGCATGCACACAGATAGACAGGGTGGCGCTTTTCTTTTCGACCAGCACCATATTTAGTTTCTCGACAACCTTTGACTTGAACGCAGGGCAGAGCTCCGGAGATAAAAAGAAGTTGTAGTTTCGAATCCTTCACAAAATACAGTGTGAAATATTTTAATAACTTTTTCTATTTTTGCTTGCTAATAATACTTACATTTTTACGTGTATTAACAATAATCATATAGGAACAAATAAATTCCTTTGCTGGAAATCTAAGCGATGATTTTAAAAAGTGTGTTGCATGTGATATGGGACTTGGTGGGATTCGACGTAAGGTGTGTTAAAAATTTTTTTTATCGCAATAGGGAAAGTTGCTCGAATTGATAAACTGTGTTTACATGCATTTAATATTTTTTAAATATAACTTAATATTGATTAAAAATAATTGTATAGTTTTTTCAAGGAAGAGTGTGAGCTGTTAAATTCAAGTCGTTCGGTTAGCATTCATACATTTATTAATTTTGTCACAAAATGATATGCGATTTTTAAAAAATATCCTACATCTAGATAATTATAGTGAAGTGCCTTCATCTCCTACGTGATTCGAGTCAACGGAAGTTGTGTTGAAAAATAATTTATTTTAAAGCTTGGAATTGGGGTAAGTTTTGACTGAGTTTTAGGTATAATTCAGAATGTGGATTAATAGCGTGAAGAGAGGGAGCAAGTCTGTTCTGGGACACCTAGCACAAGTGTGGCCTAAGTCGCATTTGAAGCAAATGAGATTAAATAATTGTTTGATTAATTGAATAATTAATTATATTGTTTTGCAAAATAATTAAATTGATCAATTCGATTAATCGATTAACCAATTAAAGAATGTTTTGAAATTTTTTTTATATTAAAGAATTCTTTTATATCAAAGAATGTTATTATTTTATTGGTGCCGTGATGGTGATATAGGTGGAGCAACATCGGTGTGTACTCTGTGAGATCCTGGGCCGACTGACCAAAAAAGTGGGTTGTAATTATTTATATAGTAGTTAATGTTGGTGTAAGAGTGGTATCAGGGACATTTTTTATTATTTTTGTTTGCAACTGATATATGGAGTATGCTACACGACCTGGTCGAATGTCTGGGGGCATATTGAGTATTTAACTAGTTTAGATACTGGAGAAATGTTTCCTTCCATTAAGGAAAGCGAAGTAAATATTATTTCAATGAAAAGAGACGTTGAAATAGGTTACCGAATGTTTTACTTTAATCACTCCTCGAATAGCATAAATGGAATGAACTATTTTGGCGAAGCAAATGAAATAAGTACGAATCATTAACAAAAAGACTTTAATAATGTGATTACTAGATGGACACAGAATTTAATTAAATTAAACAAATGTCCAGCTAATATAAAATTATAACTCCCCAACACGAAGTCATACTTATACATACTTCGCCCTCATCGACTCTGAAAACATGTATTAGAAATCAGACAAACTGATCGATTAATTTACTTACCCCAAGATTACAATGTCAACTGCAGTGCTATGTGAGATGCTGCATTAGGTGCTATATGAGGTGCTGTGTGAGGTTCTGTGTGAGGTGATATGTTAGGTGCTACATGAGGTGCTATTGGAGGTGCCATGTGGGGCTAATACTTAATTGTTAAGACTTAAGTGTGGAGGTAAATGTGGAGGTGGAGGAGAATGTGGAGGTTATGTGGAGGTAAATGTGGTGGTGGAGGTGCATGTGGAGGGTGATAATGAGGTGGAGGTGATGTGGAGATAAATGTGGAGGTGGAGGTTGATGTGGAGGGTGATGTGGAGGTGGAGGTGAATGTGGCGAGGATTGAGGGGTGGGAGGGAGGAGCAAGGTGTTGAGTGTGTGGAGCAGTTAGGATCAATTGAGGGGAGGGAGGAGCACTGAGGAGGGGGAGGAGGAGGAGCAAGTATAGACTTAGTCTTGCAAATAGTATAACGTTTCTTTAAAGTTGTTGAAAACAATAAAAACCATTTAAATATTTATAAAAATAAGTGTGTGATGCCATGCATATCAGCACATATTTGAAGAATAATATCTCTTCACAGCAGACATCATTGTGTTGATTCAAAGTCGTAGTAATTTTTAAAGTGTTACTCAAAATTTTTTGAGTGAATATAATAACCTGTCGTAACCTGTTCATTCCTGCTACAACGTGTTGTAAGACAGAGTCGTTGTCATATAGTGAGGTTAGTCATTCATCAATCTTGCTATGCAGGGCAAGAGTCTATTTAACTGGAGTTTTTCCATCCAACTTTCCCTTCCGTCAACCTTACCCTGGCTCACCATTGTGTGTTTCAAATTCAGCTAGGCTTTATCAAGAATCTACCTCCTTCATTCCATTATTTTTCAGAGTTCCATCATTTTCATACTTCCATTCCCATACTTGTTTATGTAAAAAACATTGCAACTCACCCAAAAATTACTCAAACTTAGAAAAAATCTAAAAATGTGACAAAAGGAAATCCAATTATTAATTACCAAGTCACATTATTCCCTTTTACCATTAAAATCAAACTTTTTCAAAAAACACCCTTTAAAAACTATATTTACAATCATTTCAACAATATTTCACAAACTATAAACTACAAAAAACATTACTTAATATTATATTAACATATGGAAACACTTTAAAAATCCGAATATATACCCACATACATTTTTCAATGTTAGCTGGTAAAATGTTAGAATAGAAAAAATGTTAAAAAATGAAATACAGATTGTTCAAATATTTGGTTTTGTTCATTGAACAACATAATATTTGCATTGTTACTTAGAATATTCTCAAATAGTTTTGTTTAGGCAAAGTTTCCTGGACTTGAAATATTTTTTCTACAAAATTTGCTGGGGTTGTGAAATTTTCCTTATCGAGCTAGCATTCCCAGGCAGGCGTGAGCTGATCGAGAGACCTGGTTTCCATGCTCAGGTAACTGCTGGCTGCGCGCCGCCCTCCACCTGTCTTAGGGCACTAGTAATGGGGACAGATTCTTTGTGAGTGTGGACATCGCGCTGGGGAGATGGTGTGAGGGTTGGTTGCACTGGCTTTGATGAACGGGCGACAGCGAGCACTGTATTGTTGTTCGTGCGACGTTACTTGATGGGTAGAGGATTCCTTGGAAGGATGGGTGTGGGGGAAACCATAACTCTCAGGACGGTGTTTAAGCGCAGGCGAAGTCGTCTGTGCTGGGAGAGGGGGTGGGGTGGTAAGGAGATGGCGAAGGATGGTCTTCGAAACTCTCCCCATCCTTGCCAACATTGTTTCCGTGCTGCTTGGAGCTGAATAATATATTGAGTGTACAGGGGGGAGCAGTGGGGTGAATCATCTAAATAGGTGGTCTCGAGCATCGTGAAAACTTAACGTAATTTCTTTGACTGTGTTGAGCAAGCGGGCTGAGGAATTTTTTGGTTTCTGAGAGCCTTCAGTTACAAACGACCCGCCAGTCAGCCCCCAAATGAGCGAATACATCTCCTGTGTACACTGTTTAGGATGGCTGGTTCACTAAACTGTCATTCTTAGTGAGGCTGTTTACACAATGATTATGGAACATTATGTGCCTTAACGTATATAGGACTGTATATTATTAAGTTTTATGACAACAATTTATGTAACTTGTGTTACGTTTAAGTAGCCATTACGATAAAAATACATATGTTTATTTAAACTTGGTGTTGAGAGCAAAGCAATTTTCTTGGGTAGTTGTGTTAGGAGAAAATTTGCGTGCATGTGGTTTAATTAATCAGTCAGTTCGTCTGGTTTCCGATACATGTTTTCAGAGCTGATGATGGTGAAGTACACGTGAGTGTGACTTCGTGTTGGGGAGTTGTTATTTTACATTAGCTAGACTTCTGTTTAACTTAATTAAATTGTGTTTCATTTGGTAATTGCATTATTTATGTATTTTGGTTAGGATTCGTTCATGTTTCATTTTTTTCGCCGAAATAGTTCGTTCCATTTATGCTATTCGAGGAGTGTTTAAAGTAATTCGTTCGGTAACCTATTTCAACATCGTTTTTCACTTTAAAAATATTTACATCACTTTCCTGATAGAGGGGAACATATCTCCCTTATCTAAACTAGTTAAATGCTCAGTACGCCTGCAGACAGTCGACCTGGTCGTGTAGCATACTCCACATATCAGTCGCAAATAAAAATAATAAAAAATGTCCCTGATACCACTCTCACACCAACATTAACTACTATATAAACAATTCCAACCCATTCCTCTGGCCAGTTGGCTCAAAGACCTCAAAGTTACCAACTCGTTTCCCTTTTGGAGCTGGGAATGTTTTAATGGTGTTTGAAATATGTTCTGTTTTAAACATATGGAAGCTTTATTTTAACGTGTATGGAACTTTCGATTATAACTTAAATTTCATCTCATAGAGAACTCTAAACGCAAAATACATATTTTCTCTGCTATGCACAAATATTTGAAAATTTGAATATGTACATTTTCCATTGTATTAGTTAAAACACATGACTTATGTATTGTGTACATTTGGGTAAATCGAATGATTATATGTGTTTGAAAATTGCATTCTTTCAATATTTAAAACAAAAATAATGTTTAAAATGTATTTGAATTGAATAAATTTCATTTAGTAAAAATATCTCTTGTATGAAATTATTCGTAGTTTCCTGGGTTTCTTTCCTAGAATTAGATTTATGTGGTATTTTAAAATTAATAACTTTACTGAAAAATGGGATGTAATTTTGCAAAACAAAATTCATTTCTTGGAATATCTGTGATTAATGAAAATTCAGACTGAAATGTTAGTGTTGAGGAAATAATTTTTCAGTGGGACTTGTTAAATTTTTAGCGCTGCCAGCTAACGTTCAAAAAAGGTCAGTATCTGGGGTTGGAGGCTTTTTGCAACAGCTTTCACGGCAAAGACTTGATGGTTCTTCACTCCGGCACTGCCCAAGTTCATGGGCAAAGGGAAGGCAGGTAGGCAGGGCTAGAGGTGGACAAAGATTCACTTTGGGAAGGGTAGGGGTGGAATGCAGTGCATAGTGGTGTCGTCCAACCATCCCAGTCGTCTGTGGTATAGAGAAGCCATTTTAGTTATTTGTCAACCCTCGCTTGCTTCACACACCACCCTCCTATTCTATTAGGGACTAGCATTTCACCACCTGTGGTCAGTAACCTGGTGGCATGTCACGGCGCAGCACAGGCTTTCCCGACCACCAGGGTTCGGACTTCCTTGGCTGCTGCAGATACCCGCAATGCTTTCCAAGTGCTTTCTTCAGTTCGGGCCTTCAGTTGTCTGACCAGGATTCAGACCTCGCTCCTATTCTTTGTAACTTTAAATGTGATAGGAGCTACAATATTATTTACGCGTGTTAATCACAATAAGGTCGAAAAAAGTAAATCAATTTTCTGGAAATTTAATTAACGATTTTAAAAAGTTTTTCGTGGAATTTCGATGGAATGTGTATAAAAAAATTATTTATTGCAATAGGGAAACGTATTCGAATCGATAAACTGCATTGACATGCGTCTATTTTTTTTTAACCTACCTTATATTGATTTAAAATTATTTTATAGTTATTTTCAAGGACGTGAATGGCCTGTTTAATTCAAGTTGTTTGGTTAGTATTCGTAGTTTATTAATTTTGTGACAAAATTATATGCGATTTTTTTAAAATCCTACCTCTGGATAAATTTATAGCGAAGTGTCTTCGTCTTCCACATGATGCGAGTCTTGCTAAGCTTCAAAAGAAGATGTGTTAAAAAATAATTCATTTTAAAACTTGGAATTGGGGTAAGTTTTTGACTTAGTTTTAGGTGTAATTCAGAATGCATATGAATAGTGTGCAAATAGTTTCCTTCATTTGGAAATCTTTATTTAATTTATTTGTCCCTGTTAATAGGAAGTGTTTAAGTGCTAGATTGTTCCATATTAAATTATAAGCGATATGTTGTAAAGTACATGTCTAGTATTGTGATTCGCTTCCATTGGAAATATAAACCAATGAATTCGTAAACAGGGATACATAACTATTATTGATTTGTGATGTGTTCTATATGACTTAATGTTTAGTTATTTTAATGTCGAGGAGTTTCCACCATAACCTCTTCTATAATCAAACATCGGCCAAAGCAGATGCAGGCTCTGTTTGCTCTCAACATCTCACTCAGCTTATAATTCGCTTAAGTCCTCCACTACTGCGGCAACCTCCCAAGCGAACGGACGTGTTATATTAAAAACTTTTAATGTTCAAAGTTACGTGTATATTCTAAACATGAACAGTTGTGTTTTGAATTCATCATTATTGTCTTGTAGGACTATTGCGGTTTAATTTAAGTAGTGTAATTTATTGTCTTAAATAATATATTGCTAGCGAATTTTGATTATCTAGTTGCATTCTGTTTAACACCAGGATAGCTGGGCCGGTATTTATGTGGAAATATGTTCTGTAATTCGTTTGTAATTCCTTAGTATTTGATTTGTGTTATTTATTTGTAGGAAAATAGTTTTTTACCTTCGTTGTATGTATTACTTGATTTCTGTATGACACCATCTAGATAGCTGGGTCGGTATTGATGTGGAAATAGGTTCTGTAATTCCTTTGCGATTACTTAGTATTTGATTCTTGTAATTTATTTTGTAGGGAAATAGTTGTTCACATTTTTTTAAAAGTTCGTTGTTTCATCTAGTACGTACATTGTAAACATAATTTTTATCGAATTGTATGGTGTTTCAATAATTCATTTCCTTTTGTGACAGACATGTAGTTGAGATCGTTTTAATTGGATTTATAAACAGTCGTTGTGTACTTGGGTGTTAATAGTATTCTTTTTGTTTCCAATACTTTATATCTTGTTTGTCATAAATTATATTCCTAACATACATGATGGGTTAGGAATCTGCTTTTGTGGACATAAATCGTATTCAGGTCTCTTTCGTTTAATTGAGTTTTCAATAACATATATCATCTTTCATTACGTATTTCCTAGTAATTTCATTTCCCAGAAATACTATTCTTCATTATTTTCAAATATGCATTTCCGAACACACCCATTACCTCAGTCACCTGCCAACTCCTCAATTTAACACAATACACAGTCATATACTCCTCCCCAACACATCACACCTCATACAATGCCAGACCTCCAAGGGTGAGGAGCTACCATGTCGCTCCCAACCAAAAAATAAATAAAGAAATATTGAAACACACTTAGCACACTCTTGCACCAAAGTATACACTTATCAATTTACACAAAATTGAAAAAAAATCGATTGATTAATTCAGTTAAATTAATTTCATCTCATAAAGTTTACTTGATTAAGATTAGTGGATTAAAAAATTCGATCGGATTAATCCTTAATCCGATAAATCAATTTATTAATATCAAATTGATAATCCGATTAATCAAATGTGCGTTAGGATCGGCACACCCCTACTACTACTACTACTACTACCGATCAAATATTCCGAGAACACCAGCGAAATACTCGTATAAACACGATGGGGAAAAAAACACACGCACAACGGCGTTCACCGGGCTGGAAACTGGAGACATAAACAAGGCTAGCCATTGGTTGAAAGCGTGTACTTTTCGTACGTATACTCTGTCATAATTACTAAACATGTATTTAGAGTATATTCACTTAAAGCCAACAAAAAATTATATTGCCTTAAAAATATAATTTAAACCATAAATATTGTAAGTATAGTTAAAATTTTAAATTATAACTAAGTCCTGAGTACGATTTTCTTCCAAAGCCATCATCAAAATCGCCAACTCATCAACATGCATCCCGCAGTAATTCATCAGCTGATGCAATACTTCACATACGAGAGCATGTACTGTTTACATACGTGTGTTGAGAGCTGATGAGTGTGATGCGAGTTAAAAATGGAGCAGCGCCGAAATACAAGGGCGGTTGAAACGGGAGATCCCCGAGGAAACCCACTGACCAGCGGCATCGACCGGTACGATTCCCATTTGCGAAAATCCGGGGGGCCATCCCGCCGGATATCGAGCCCGGTTCACCTTGGTGGGAGGGCGAGTAGTCTAACTACTACACCACCGTGGCCCCCCCTGTTTTCTTTCGATTTTTATACCATTATTAAGGATCAATAAATACACTAACAAAAACTTTTGCTATCCTGATTTTCAGAAAAATTACAATCTCTCGAGCTGTATTTTCAAACGAAGGCAATCAAAGAAGTCAGTAAGCAAAAATGTACACTCAGTTCAACTGAAAATTTTGTTGACAGTCTAATTTTTTTTTGGCCCAACGCTGAGAGTTTGTTCATTCAAGCATGTATTTTGTTATATAAACGAAATCAGGTTTGTTGCTTTAAAATTTTGTTTACTCAACCAAATCTATGTTTGGGGCTGCTAAATATAGGTGTATTTGGCCATATACAAACAAGTGTTTAGTTTGGTGGAAAATAACTTTATTTCAGTAGGGGGGTTTGTTCTCCGCGGGTAAATGGCATTGGCCTCAATAAGAGGCCAGCAAAACGCACGCTCCAAAACAAATTAAGGTTATTATGAAAATATGAAATTTATACATTTTGCAGTACAAATTCCAAAATTATACGTAGGTAGAACGTTTTATTATAAATCGAAATAACCCCGATGTCACCAGAAAAACAAAAGATTTTCCTGAAAAATTCGCTATTCAGTTCACTTTCCTTACGATGAGATTACAAGTTCGAATAACAACGCTGGCGAATGATGAGCCGTTCAATACATTTGCACGTCTTTAGAATACACGTTTGGAATAAAAGTACATGCGCAATTTTCATTTTTAAAATTCGTCCTGGAAAAAAAAAAATTCGTAGTTCAAAAGGTCATAATTATGGAAAAAAAAAAAATGCTGGAAGCTAATTTGGTGTTTTAATGAAATTGTTATAAATGATTTGATACAACAGAGTAAAATATCTTCAATGCACGGAACAAAGGAATTGTGCATTTGAACGCCCTCAAGGAAATGTAACCGTATCCGTATAGAGTGGGAATATAAAGTCACTCGGAATAAACACTACGCCCGAGGCAACCAGCGAATAGAATGGACGACCTGCTCAATACGAGTCAGGCATAACTACGCTTATACACTATGCATGGTTATTCAAGTAATTTTGAAATCAACCTCTAAAAAATGCCACTGTCCCTACCTTCACAGACTGGCAAGCGCCTAGTAAATCTGGTAACGATGGAAAGAAATTAGGTACGTGTTTTAACATTGGATTGAAAGTGTTTGGTAAACATCTTTGCAAACCGAAATGAATTATTTCCCTTTCCGTATTTTTATATATTACGGGGAAATTTTTTAAAAATAATCCTTTTCTAATAATTTCGTGTTATACTAGACCGACGCACGAAGCAGGTTATCTGGTTAATGACAATGTTGATTTCACATGCGGTGGAAGTATACACAGCGTGCATACAATTATATCTTAAGTACGGCTTCCAAAAGTGTTCAGTTTAACGTGAACAGACTGTAGACTATGTTATTGGGATCTGAAGCGCGACTATCCTACTTCTACCTACTAAGCTAATAGCGTAAAATAATATTTATGGAAATCTTATCAAGTTAACCGTATCAGTGATAAATTATGAAACTTAAGGTCTGTCCGTTAAGGAATCACGTGCTTCCGAGATTTTATTTGAACGAACTGACAATATATCGGTATTAAAAATTCAGAATTTTTTAACCCATCAGTCACTACATTAATTAAGAAAACATGTTAACACATACGAAAAAAAAAAAAGTATGTTGGGCGTTAGAAGGATGTGGAACTAAGGGTCACCTGTTGAAGAGAATCTGCTGCATTTTATAATATTCAGCTATTTATTTACTCCACGAATACGCTAGTAAATTCCAGCATTTCCGATGATATACGCCGAGGCGTTTTAAGCTTCTATTTATTTATGCGAATACGTCTCTAAATTTGCAACCACAGTGGGAGGCAATCCAGATAATCCGATGATAACAAAATCGGGGGATAAAGTTTGGCATTGTAGCTCCGAATCTATCATCTACATCCAGAATTCAATTACACCACTCGATTGCCAAAGGATCATAGAATATGTTATGTTGAGTGAGGAATGCGAAGCATCGCGCGCGGAGTGGAAGAGGGGGGGGGGAGGAGGGGGGCTCCACAAGTTTGAGTTCGTTTCGTTGCGTCTCGTAACTTCCGCGTAGTATAACTTTTGACTAGGAGAAGCTACGACGCTCGTTCGAGTTTCAATCGACAGCTCTCGTCAAGACCAATCGATCGCTTGCATAAAAACATTTGTGTGGTGTGGTTATAGTGAGATTGTATGCGTTTAATGTAAAAAATCACAATGACCACACAATTTCGGTCTATACTCGTCAAAAAGCCAAGTCGAAAAACATAGATGGTATACGGTTGGAAAGAGCATCTCAAAAGCAATCCAGTGATACCCATGAAACTCCATATGATAGAGTGAAGCGGTGCCGGTAATGTAAAAAAAAAAACATCAAGGCGTCCGAGCGCGTCAACGTAGACGTATTCACGCAAAACAAACGGCCGTGTCCCCAACGCAGCCAAACCCAATTCTTTTCAAGATTAAACCCAATTCTTTTCAAGATTATTTGTTGGCCGATCAGGCTAAAGCTAGTTATAAATATCAAAATACAGCAACGCGATGTGGCGCGATGTGTGACGCCGTAGGACGACAAAAAAAAAATTCGATTGTCGGTTGAACAATCAAGCGACAATTTGACATGCGACGAACGCTATCTCAGACCGTGCTGCCATCTACTAGCAGATACGTCGCTGTCAACATGCCGGAGAACGGCATGACGAAACATAAACATGCAGAATAATTCTGAAATTATCTTCGACTCAGTTTGCAGGAGAACTTGAGATGATACTATAGTATTGTATCTAACATAATTAAAAACACGGACTATGTGCTAGATATTACAAACGTCAACATTTTACGAATGAATTCTCGATAACGAGTTCAACTAGCTGATGTTTTTCTTTTCTCCTTGTAGAAGAAAACAATTTTAACAGATTGGTTTTTCTCGTGTTACATATAGCAAGGGTGCCATTAAAAAAAATGTGCATTTATATAAAATATACACAGTAAAATAGTGTATATTAACAGTTTAATATACAGAAAGAGCACAAAGTCTGTTTACCCCGATAATGCGATTAGTCCGCATGTATGAACGTATCACGAAAGATGAGCCATAGCCTTTAGGAATTCAAAACACCCATTTGTGTCCCTCCGTGGTCCATTGTTACGTTTTTAAACGCGTGTGGCTTTAATGTGGATAATTATATTTTACATTAAACGTACACGTTTAGGTTAGGCCCACTTACTCAAAGGTGAACTCGAATGTATTCACTATCGTCTTTGTATTACAGTCAATATCAAATTACATCTCGTCACAATATGTTTTTCAACTCGTTACAGATTGTTAGTTACTCGTTAAATCGGAGGAGCTCTCGTTAAGTTTACTTGGTTACACTGTCTTAGATGTTCATGATTTGTTATTAGATTACTTGTGTACACATAAAAGGCCTCTCTGACTAGTGTACTATGTCCGACTTCACCTTGTCCATGATGCCGTAGGCTGAAGACTAGACGCATGTCAGCGGACGGCACGCCCCCATCTCTGTACGTCTTGCTGGCGCAGTGCGACGACGACAAATGCCTCGTTCGCCGCGTTTCCACCTGTAATATGATCGGCGCACTCGGCCTGCCTGGCGGGGTTTGTTCAGAAGCGCTCAAGGCTTCGCTCCAATTCTTCGCAATATGCACTGAAAAAAAAATACTTTGTGGCGGCCACAAAATTATTTTGTTGGTATTCACCACGCCAAATTTTTGTGGTGTACACAAAAAATTTTGTAGCTGCCACAAAATAAGATTTTAGTGGCCATTAAACTTTTGTGGCCACTGGAAAACTTATTTTGTGGCAGCTACAAAATTTTTTGTGTACACCACAAAAAAATTTGGCAGGGTGAATACCAACAAAATATTTTTGTGGCCGCCACAAAATTTTTTTTTTCTGTGTGTTTGTGCTACCGCAATCAGGCTAGCATGCCTGTTACTGCTCGCAACAATATGCATCGCTGAATGCGCCACCAAATTTTGTTGTTCAAGTTAATCAACTTTCCTGTGGTCGATATCTCGAAGGCTATACACACATTGCGTTTCTGAGCTGATAGTTGGGCAAACAACTGTGCCTTCGCACATGACCCTTGATGAAACCCAGGAGTGCGTTATCTACTCTTATACTCTGTTTCATATATCTTCAAAAACATTTGACAGACGTCGTGACCAACCTGCACAGTATGTAAACAGTAAACGCCCCCATTTCCAAAGTGCTGTGCTAGTTGATTATGGTTATTGCAGGATGAGTGTAATTATGTTGGCGCTCTTGGCGATGGTTATAAAAGAAACTAGTACTCGGAATTAAAAATTATAATGTGGAAAATTAATGATAATTACAACATTTATGGTTAAAATTACGCTCATAGACTAATACGCGATTTTTCTGAGTTATAGAGCAAGTACTTTAAAAATATTTACAAATATTATGGCAGAGCATGCAAACGTCACGGTTATGTGAAAGGTTTCCACCAATCTCCGTCGAGTCTGTTGTCTATGGTCTCCACCCTCCCGGTGAAAAGCCGTTGTTGCCATTGTGCTCCCTTTCGTCATAATTAGGGGTAGTGAAATGTCGCGAAATGATTTCAAGACGAGTTATATTTCAAAACACTCTATGGTCGTTTAACCATCTTAATTGGCTGAATTAATTTTTGTCATGTGTTAACTGCCTGCACACGAATCACGTAGGAGCCGTGCCGATGTTGCCAAATTATGAGTGGCCTGGTCAAATATGAACACGCCTTCTCAAGCAGACAGCAACCAATGGCAATACACAAACTGCTGTTAGGTGCTTATAGAGTATTAAAGTCTACCGTGTACTCAAATGTTTTCGCGAAATATCACTAACTCTAGTCATAATTTATTAATATACGAGAATTCCTTGCTGATGATGTTGGAATATTATATATGCAGTTAATTCATTTTGTGTTTACGTATTTCATTAAGACTAGTTCGTCGTAGGTGCCTTTTTAGAACAGTCGCCTCAGTGAAATGAACTATCGACACGTGTCTGCCGCTTTGTAAAATTGTTTGTTTTGTGCTGTGGTCCGCCATTTTCTGTGACCATCGGGAAGTGCGAGCGAAAATTTATTTTCGTTGTAAAGTGTGAATTTGTTGGTCTCAAGAAATAGTTCAAGTGTTTTGTTGATTGCATAAGTCAGCAAATAAATTACTTCGTATAAGTAGCTGACACGTGATTACCATCCAAAGTTCGGTACGTGTTTAGTAATTAAGACGTGAACAGTAAGTTTGTGTGTTTTGTAAATAATGCTTTCTTAAATTGTTAGAATATTTGAAATGTATTTGGACTTTTACTTGATTGAAACACTAACGATTTTTGCGTAGAAGTTACATGTTAACATGTTTATAATGTGCATTTCGCACATCGGTATTAACAGTGACGTATTTATTACGTTTTGTTCTTGCGGGATGTTTTCAAATGTAGGCGGCCTAAATAAGTGCCCTTTTAGTGTAGTTCATTATATAAAAAATGCAATGATATTAATCTGTTGAGCATTTCTCGCATCGGCACGAACAGCGACACATTTATCGCATTTAGTTCTTTCGATGAAGTTAAAACTTTTGAGTTATAGTAAATTGATTGCTATTTCCGTACGAACAAAACTCTCCAATGTATCATCAAAACAATGCAAGTTCCAATCGCCACTCTCTTATAAGAAAAACAATCGTCTCCCGAAAGACGTAAAACTATAGTTCCCCACACAACCAATAAAATAAAACAGAACCCCAAATAGTACATTATGTGATCATAACAAAAATAAAATAGTAGGGAATGGCAACAACCTATAGTAGCCTAATTACTGGACAGAAGTTGTCAGTCTTTCAATGCTTGCCATTAGATTCGTAGTTTGTTTACAAAGATCGGTTTCTTCACCGACAGAACAGCTGTGGCGGAGGGATACGTCGTGACCGCACTTCTTTTCGAGAACTGTCAAAAATTTATTGATGTTATAGGAGGCCATAGAAGATGAGCTGGATAATCCTCCGATCCTTGTTTGATAAAACGATTCTTAGGGCACGTATACATGGCGATAGTGATGCTCGATAGTTCCTATCGCGAAAGCTACTCTCACATTATTATCGCCGTGTAAACTGCATGATAGTTACTGTCGCGCCGTCGCGATAACACTATCACGATATCAGCTCGAGCTAGATAGTGATAGTAACTTTCGCGACAGAACATGCAACTATCGTAGTTTAAACCGTGTAGAAACACTATCGTGATAGTGCGGGTCACAAATTTGTACGTGTGTTCACTTTGACAGTAACAGGCTTATCTGTCGCTGTTCTTACACTATGTGGTGGTATAACAGGACGTATAATTGTCATATAGGTATGACACGACAGTATTGGCAGCATATTTGTAATATAATAAACCACGGGAACAATATATATTTACATGTTAATATCCTACCCCAACAAATACCAACCTCTTGACAAAATTATATTAATGTAGGGCCTATCAGTGTATTTACACAAGCGTTGTCAGACATGTCTATCACAGCATGTCTCGATCGTGTGTGTGTGTAAACTCTACCTATCGCTAGGGGTAGTGAAATTCCGTGAAAAGATTCCGAGACATGTTATGTTCCAAAACACTGTAGGATCGTTTACCTCTCTCGATTGGAATTGTTATTATTCGACACGTGTTAGCTTTCTGCACGTGAATCACGTAGGAGCCGAATTCTGAGCGGCGAAGTTAAATATGAAAACGCCTTCTGAAGCAGACAGCAACCAGTGACAGTAGGCAGACTGCTGTTGGGTGCTTATAGCATTGAAGTCTAGCTTGTAACCACTAGCTCTACCTATCGTGGCAGTTACTGTCACACACTTTCGTGATAGCTACTATCACCGTGTAAACGCACCCTTTACGACTGCGTTCAGACGTCGAACGGCCAATGCGAGGTGTGCCAGCGCGTCCCCGTTGTGTTGAAACCAAACTCTGTCCAGGATTCCCGCTTATCGAAGTCGTGGGATGAGCCAATCGTCGATCGTTTGGAGATAACTAGGGCTAGTGAAATTTCGCGAAAATATTTCAAGACAAGTCATCAAGGCGTCCGAGCGCGTTAACGTAGACGTCGCCGCCGCCGATTTATCATCACCGAGGCTAGGCCTCTCTCAGCGCGGGGGAAGTACAGACCAAGGCCCTTGTCTTCCCAAGCGGTAATCATTTGATTGGGTCCAAGGACCTTACTGACTAAATACTTTAACCCAAAATTATTTCCCCTCAAGTTTTTAACGATAATAATCACCATACACATGTTATTTTAATCGCAGTGCTGCCTTCTCTCCTCAGATGACAGGAGCCCCGCCCCCGGCTGAGATACAGCCAATCAGAAAATTCCTTTAATATAAAGCTCCGCCCACCGGCAAATACTCATAAAATCATTTATTATTTTCACTATTGATCTCGAAAAGGCAACTTAAGAAACAAAAACTATTCCCTAATACACTTTCCCGCGCCCCCAAACAAAACCTTATTTATGGGGATAGGAAAATTTCGCGAGTTCATTTCAGGACACGATAGACGGCCAACCCGTGTACACTGCGGTCACCTTTGCAACTGGATCACAGTTCATTAGACACGCCCTGGATAACTCTGAGCCAATAGCACACTTGCAAGGAAACGAGTAGCTAGTGCCATACTGCCAGGTGTGGAGTAACACTGGCTACTTCTGTGGGGCAGCAGCCAGTGAAAAAACACCTGAGGCTCGAGTGTACACAGGACTGTGGAGTCAAGCCCACAGGCCATTGAACTCGCAACATTTTTCCATCCTTACTTATTTATGAACATTTAACACCTAAAAACACGCACCAAACACAGTACCACCTCTAACGCCACGACCCGGGTTTTTACTTTTAATTTACCTGTTTACAGGAAGGCCCCGCTTCCTCTGCCTCTTCCTGAAATTTTGCTTAACTTCACGGGAATATTTTATAATACTAATAAAACCAACTTTTTACAGATTTTACCTAATTTTAACAAGACCTGCATTTTTATTTTCCTAATTCCGTGTCAGCAGGGACCGGAACTCCACAGCCTTTCCCCTCACTTTTGTAGGCAAAAGCGAGGGGGATAAATATCGGAACAACTGTGGTCCTGGGGCTATACTGGGTCACAAAACCACACACCTGACATACGAGCGCCGCGCGCGTGCCCCATGTTTAAGTGCCTATATTGGGGGGGGGGGGAGGGGGGGGGCGGGGCGGATTAGCCGCCCCTAACACTGAATTGTCATTTACCTATCTCGATTGGCTGAATTACTTTTTGACACGTGTCATCTGTCCTCGCACGAATCACGTAGGAGCCATTTTTTAAATCATGTAACCACCTTTTTAAATAAAATATCGTCATGCAAATAATAAACACGTTGCGTATATTCCGCCGCACTCGGAAGTTATCGTCTAAGGCGAAAATAATATATATTCACTTACTATTATTACAAACGAGAGGGATTTCAAAAGTGCTCACTTTACCGCGAATAGCCTATACCACAGTTGATAAGATGGGAACGAGTTAATTTTGCAACAAGGTGCGGCCCCAACACATTTCCATTTGGAGTAGTGACGGCATCTCAGTGAGCGTCTTCCACGTCAAAGGATTGGTCATGCGACATATTTACAAGCCACTAATAGAATCCTCCCCCCCCCTCCCTCCCCCCGAGATTCCACGCATGATAGTCCCAGACCTTACCGTACTTAGATTCGCGTAGCCCTACAGGAAATATTTCAGTGTTTATGTACCCCTGACACCAGCGACGCTGCAGGGATTGAGACAGTCGATCGTTAAAGTCGTCTAAAATTTTCTGCAAAAATGCTACGAAACTTTCGGGCATCGATAGTATCGATATGATGAGTGTCGGAACACTCGAGGTATGTAAACATACAGATTTCGACTATAGTTCTTTTATGTACTGCTAACAATCCTGGAATAGTGCGCGCTCATCTGTGTGCTAATGAAGATGCATTTCGGTCATGTAGTTTTGTATAGCTCTGTAATTTTCGATAACCTTGGTGTCTCCAGTACCCATGTTTAAATGCTGTACAAGATAAAGTGAGCACTTTGAAATCAACCTAAGAAAAATATCACTGCTCCTACCTGCGTTATACTTTAACGGGCGCACTGACTGACATGCGACTAGTAAAGTTGGTAACGATGGAGGGAAAGTAGTTCGTGTTTAATGTCGAATAAAAATGTTAACTATCTATTTGTGATAACTTAAGTTATTTATTTCACTTCCTGATTTTTTAATTCATCTAAGTTTAAAAATGAGCAGATTTGTAGAATATTTACTTTTCTAATAATTTCATAGTTTCGCGTGACCGACACATGAATAAAATGTCGAGGCGCGTGGTAATGTTAATTTTGCATAAGGCGAAAGAATGCACAGCATGCAAACAAGTAGATATTAAGCAGGGCTTTCAAAAGTGCTCAGTTTACCGTGGACAGCCTGCAGCGAGATTTACGGTGCCCTTAAGTTCCAATTACGTCGCGGTTTGCGTGCCAGCCTCTCACCACGCCGATATCACCACGGAGTTTTCGCGTGTTGGAAACGTGGTGGACGTTGCCGGTGGTAGGTCGTCTAGGACACTCCCGCTCCTCCCACATTTGCAATCCGTCGCGTATACAAAGGAAATGTTTCATGCCGTTTGCTAGCTTAGGCATTGGTGCATATGACTTTCCAAACTGTGTCGCAATACACACCATCGCCAACTTCGAAAATTTTGTCATAAATATTGTATCCTAACGTTATACGAGATTTCAAATTTTTTTATACGTTTTCGCGTGATAAAACCAAAACGGGTAATAAATAGGAAAACAGTATACCAATACCAGGATAAAAATCCATACTTCACACGCTATTGCTTATTAATAAATGACGCTATATGCGTACATTTATTAAGTGGAACTTATATAAATGACATTACGCCGATAAAGCACGTATTTTATTACTTTGAAAATGTATAAATAATAAATTATAAATTACTGTATTATTATTATGTGCAATGCACGTAAATCAACTGAATATCATCACCGCTGTGGACATAACTAGACCATATAGCAAAAGAATCATGTACAGCTTGTTATATTTACGGGACTCTTGTGGCAGTTTGTGACAGCTCTTCTTCCAACAGTTACAGTGGACCTCTCAGTCATGTATTTTATATTTTTACGCAGTGCTCTTAGCCTTACGGCCTTACCGCGCTTCGGCCTCCCACTAGGCGGGGAAGAGGAATCACGTCCTCTCACCGCAAAGAGACCAGGATTAATGCGACCGTTGGCCAGACCCAAGCCTGGCACGTCCGCACATCCCTGCCCCCTCTACCTCAGAGGTTCTGAGATCCTCGCACTCAGGAACCAAGCGTGTGGTCTGGCCGGGGTTCTATCCATACCCCTAGTGCATCTCCAGGGCACAGCCGGAGCAGGTTGCAGCTCACCACCCGGTCTGTCATCGAGAGTGGGAATTTCTCCAGACCTCCTCCATCATGCGGAGTCAACCACTGCCAGCACGAGTCCAGCCCATTGATCGGACACCAGAGAGAACCTCATGGTGGGGCCAACCGATCGTCCCGTGCTACCACTTAATTTCCATGACACTTATGGGTTGTTCAAGGCCGACTTTTTCCCCGAATGGAGTGGCAAGAGGAAGTCCCTTCCACACAAGGTGGTTGAGAAGACCTCACCGGACATAGCCTTACACCCAATGAAGGGCCAGTCACACTCCACTCCCTGGGAGCCACATCCTTAGTGGCGGGGAATGACTATAACCCAGAATGGCCACCATCCCGGCGGCCGGGCACAAGAAAGCAGTCTGGGCCCCTCCCCGGTGTCGCGGTTCTTCCAACATCACGATAGTAGACCGAGAACAGGAATGCGTCACTGTGATGTCACTCAAGTTCTGACTGGATTATGGCCACATTCACGAATACAGCCAATTGTAAATGGGCCCTTGGGGCTCGGTTCCATCAGTAATGATTAGTTTTCAAATCACGTGCCATAATTTTCTTTTCAATAAAGTAACTAAATCTTTCTTATTGTAGCGATGACGTATAAATTTTACAAAAATTACTTGGAATATACCGTATTCGCCTGATTTCATCCCATGGGAATTGTGAAACTACGAGCATATCTTTATTATTAATAAATGTTGCTGCACTGATTACTGCTGAATAACTTTACGGAAGATCAGAATGTATTTTTTTTTCTACAGAGTAGTTTATACCGCGAGAGGTGTATAGTTGTAGTTTCAAAATAAGTGTCCCTAAAACCAGTAATTCAAAATGGCGTGTGACGCTGAGTCATTAGATCCCATTCCACGCCAACATTCGAAGGACGAAGGGTGACTAACGGGGTCCATCTCAGAAAAACGTCACTCGACTGGTGTCCTCCCTCCTCCACCCCTCTTCATTTGGTTCCACTCATGAGTATCTCCCTGGTACGAAGGTTTCTTATCGCCATTTATTTACATTGCATACTGTATCAACTTCAGCGTGGTCAAGTACGTCGACGAACCCACGTCCTAACGCAAAGAGTGGAAACTCAAGGTCGAAAAACATGTACCATTTGGTATTTGATGCGCACACATTCGTGGCTTGACACGTGACCAGTCGCAATGACGTGCGGAGAAAACACACACACACACACACACACACTATTTCTTACTTTCTGTGTGCACATCGTGATTTACAACAGTGCTGTATTCGTAACTAACATGGAGCATTTTGAGCAGCTTGTTATTTTGATTACAATATATATATATATATATATATATATATATATAATACAGCTATTTTCACGACGTTCGAACTTTAAGAAAAAGTAACGGAACTATGGTATAGCAGACATTAAATCAAATGTATAAAATAAATCTCAAAAAGTAGTACTCGATAAGAGCCATATATCGACGTACAGTAGATAACTACACTGAACCAACCCATAATGCCATAACACTGGAAACCACCATCGTGTAATAGACACGACTGACACTGAAATACATTTTTTAAAAGGTTTCGTAAAATGGTAATAGAAGCATAAATACATTACAATTATGTAACTTACCGGCGAAGTTTGGCATACGAGCATAAATTATTAATTAGAAATTTCGCTTCAGAAGTAAGACGGCTACGAGATGTAGTACATACTTCCTCAATGTGAGGAGTGACTCATATACGATCGGGGAGTTAATTTGGAAAGGTTTATAACTACTCTGAGAGAATCTCTTTAATATGTATTGCTTCGCATTTTATAACCCAGGAATATTAAGCAAAAATAAAGGAGTGCCCTAAACCAATTATTTACAAGTTAATGGTTGGTACAAAATGTTCCTTAGGCATTCCTTTTTAACATACCAAAAGCATTCAAAGATCGAACTGGAGCTTCATTTTTTTTTCCAGTTATAAAAGTTACTACATTTCCCTATTTTGTGATCATTCTAGTGTGTGTTTGAATTGCAGTGTCCAATTTTAGATAGTTATAAATATAAAAAGGAGATACTTTTCACGTGAAATAATATACAACATGTTGTAATGTATATAATACGAAATATAACAACATTCACAGTGATAAATTAAATTTACTGTAAGCGTGTCTCATTTACCAACCCTTCCAAATTGGTTATCTTTTTCAATGACCGTTTATTGACACTGTTTATTTATTTTTTGTGCGGTAATGAAACAAAAGATATACGATACGATATATGAGAAAAAAATAAAAGTGAAGCGATTTTAGTGGCAGTAACGTTTGTCTTCACAGTCAGTCAGTAGCTCACGGGACAGCCAGATTGCAGCACACGTCTCCCAGCCACACCCTGCCGGCCTCACGTAGCGAGCTAAGTCTAACAGGATCATTGTTCAGAGCGCAATGTTAGGTTACTCTTTTACGCATCCTTTCGCGCTGTGTTAAGTCACGATTTCAGAACATAAACGTGAAAAGTGCGACATGTAAATGCAAACGTGTTTGAAGCATTGATAAAATCTTCTTCAACGGAGTTACGAGTTCAGGTAAAATTCAACATAGCTGTTGATTCTGGTGTTTGTGGCGTGGCCAGAATCAATATTGCTTTTCAATGGTAGGGAAATGAGGGTGATGTAGATTGGTAACTTAATATAAACTTGTTCCTATTTTCTTCAAATATCATAAGTATAATGTTTATGTAAGCTGGGTTTGTATAAAAAAAGGGACTGTTGCAGATTTTTTCAAACCATGTATTATGTGGGAAAATGAGGGGAGTATTTCACAAATAACCTTATTTATAAGTATGTGCACTACATTACTAACATACTAGCGTAACGTAAGCTGAATATAAATAATAGTAGAATTAGAGAGCAATGTTGATTTGTAATGTAATAAGAGTGTGATTTTTTAATGAGGAACACTTTCCATTAAAAATATTTCTTGCATGTGTAAAAAAAATTGCTTGTTTTGAAAAAAAAATTCATAAATCACAAGTATATTGCAAGTATCTGTTTGCTTAGATATTCCAGGGATTCATTTGTAATTTCTCACGCCACTGCAATCTTCATCCATATAGTCTTGTTTTCCTGGTTGTGGCATAATTTATATTTAAAATATAACATGGAAAATGGAGCTGTGTTCACTTCTTGTGCACATACATTCCTGGCTGTCAAGAGTGTGATTAATATTGGCGTATGGTTGCAGCAATATACTTCTTGAGGCAGATCTACTTGAAACCAGTACTTTGCTGAATGACGATGATGGACTTTTTGAGGAGGAAGTGACGTAGGTACGAATTGCTGATGCAACTTCAAGTTATGTCTCTGTAATTTCAAGGTAATTAACGAAATGTCTTTCTAAGAACCATACATTGGGATAAAATAGTGTATATCTGTGTGTGTACACGTGTCACAGGAATCATTAATAACATACGTTTCTCTAATAAGCATAGTACATTTTTAAAATTTTATTTTTACTCTTGAATAGAATCATCGTCAATTATTAAATAAGCACCCATAAAATATTTGTCCAGATTCAGATAATCTACAATAATTTTAACATAGCCAAAGTATATTTTGTATATTATTCACAGTTTAGTGTTTATTAATTCTTAGAGCAGAGCTTGATAGATATTGTATTATACTTAAAACGTAAAAAATTGTAAATGAAACTAAAATAGTTTTCTTGATTTCTCATAACTTACTTATCAAAAGGATAATATGTTAATAATCGTGTTAAAGGTGGTTCATATGTAATCACCTTATGCCTTTTTTCATGGAACTGAATGCTAACGCGAATCATTGAAATATGTAAGGAAAGCCGTCTATTAATCTTATATTAAAGCATATCTTAATTTTTAAACTTCAGATTTGAAATAAACAAAGGGATCGCTTGGCTCAGTTACAAAAACCCTCCAATTGTGGCACTTAGCACACTTTTGCTCGAATTTACATGAAGCTCCAGTTACATGTTTAGAGACTTTTTATATGTTAGAAAGGGATTCATACTAAACATTTTGCACTAAAATTTAGCTTGCAAAGAGTTTGTTTAAGGTTCAACCCTAATATTCCTGGGCTATTAACCATTTCGTACCAACTTTAATTTATAATTTCAGGTGCTGCAAATAGGAATTAGGTCTACTTCATCACGTGTTGTACCAAGTCGACAAAGCATTCGTTACGGCGATAGTAATCGACTATGAATCGTTCATAACCCAGAACAATAGGCTACTATGGTCTACGAATCAGTTGCCTGTAGGAAATAACATTGAGCATTTGGCCTCGCAGTTTACAGCGCAGATAAAAAGTCGCCTTCCTGTACATTATGTTACACAACTGAGTGGGTTAAATACTTTCATGGGACACTAAAACTTACCGCAACTAAAGGCTGTTCACGATAAAGTGAGCACTTTTGAAATCAAACATAGAAAAAAGTCACTGCTCCTAGCTTCATATATATTGACGGGCGCACTGAGTGACATTCGCCCAGTAAAGGTGGTAACGATGCATGGAAAGTAGTTCCATGATTTTAAAGTCGATTGAAAAGTGTTAAATTATCATTTGTGATGACTTAAATTATTCCTTTCGCTATCTGTTATTCTTATGCATCGAAGTATAAAAAGGACCAGATGTGCAAAATATTATCTTTTCCAATAATTTTACAGTTTCACCTGGCCGACACATGATTAAAGTGATGAGCTCCATGACAAGGTTAATTTTACATAAGGCGGAAAAATACACAACGTGCATACAACTAGATATTAAGTACAGCTTTGAAAAGTGCTCATTTTTCCGTGAACAGCCTATAGCTATATGCACACACTTTTTAAGCGGCACCATCCGACACCGTCCTCCAGAAACCACGAGAGACTCGGAACTGTTATAGTCCATTCACGGTTACTTCCAACTTTCCGGAAGCCGTCTTTAAGTTCTAATTTCAGGATATTCCTCCCTCATGCAAATAAAGCTTAACTAGGTATGGAATGCTACGCCGAAGTGACAACGCACCGCATTCGAGCTCACTCAGTTTCATAATATTTTGCATGTCAACTATTCTTACTATGCATTACCAACTCTCCCATTTGCTCTCTGTTTTTATTCGTAGTAATTATAAATTTAATATTGAAATTAATAGACAAAATACAAGTACAATTACTATCGCACCGTTATACCTTTCACTCACAATATCCTTCCAGACACCAAGTTGTGCTCAAAAACAAGTAGCAAGAAAGGAGGGGGGAAAGGGAGAGGGGGGGCCTTCACAGATACTGCCAGCTATAATAATAAAATCCACAATGGGCCAGAAAAAAAAAAAAACAAACTCAAAACACCACGGACGACACAATTTAAGAAATACGTATAATTGGAAATATGAAAAGTATACATGAGCACGACCGATTTTAAGCTTTGGTATTTACCATTTCGTGTAACATTGTGAGGTGAAAAGGGTGAAGGGGATTTCATATAGTCTAGGAGTGCTCTATGAGCCCGTTTGCAATTTTCAATTGAGTTCAATCCTGCGTTGGCTTTACATTCGGTCCTAGGCATGTTGGTAAGAGTGGTATAGCTCTGTATCTTTCGCGTCCCGTTGATTCCACCTTCTTGCTCTTGATATCTTTTATCTCTGGGTATATTGATGAGTTTCTTTCTTACGCACGGATCGTGCTGTCAAGGAGATGGCCTACAAAACCAACTTGCGAACTTCTCAATCTAGGTCACTCACGCTAAATGTATCTTCCCGCCAACCCGACTGTGTGTCAGAACACACTACGTAAGAGATTAAATAACTATCTATTTGCGCAGAAAAGGAGATTTAAAAAGAATTTCACTTTTAGTTAGGTGAATAGGTTATTAATTGACATTGTTTTCAAATTTCACCAGTTATCAACTATTGCCAACGTACGATGATCACTGGATCATAATGTCGCACGCTCGTTCACGAGACGGGAAATTTGGCGCTTGTGGTATAACTTTTTTACAGTTTTTGAGGGAGGTGCAGATTAATTACATTTTTACATGGTATTTTTAACAAACGTGTTAGTAACCATAAACTATCTAGTAATGTACCGGTATAATGAAAGGAATCACAATTTTATTAATAGATTCATGATTTCATTGTAGACCTAACCAACTCCTTGAGCTAGCTCCGAGCGGGTTTGTCCATGAACCGAGAGAGTTCGGTTTTGATAAATTATGGGAACATTTCCCAGGGATGGAGTCCGATTCGTTCAAAGGCTCTTTCCAGTCTCTGTGAGTAGATAATTTCATACACTTTTACTGCCCCTTAAGGCCCTGTCACAATGCCATATTTTTACCTTCAGATATACTTGACAACAAAATTTTAAGATGACACAACGGCCATCAATTTTTTCCTTGAAACAGATTTTATCAAATAGTCTTGAATGTGCTTGAAACTATTTCACTCTGTCAAATTTCCTTACTGGGAGAAATCTAGTCTGGATTTTATTTTTATTTTTTATTATTGTCAAAGTGAGATATTGCCATTTTGTTACCATGCAGTTCACTACAGTAAGAAATGTAACGGATGTTGTGATTTATTTTCACTGCTTTACTAAATTAAAATTTTACTTATTAGAGATACGTTCTGCAAAATGGCCCTGAGTTCCTAATATTATGTTTAAGATTTACTTAAAAATGCGTTAATTCTCTGACAGCTTTAATATAAATTAATTATCTTCATTGCCATATTTCGTTTCCAACAATTTTAAAGTTTTGTGGCCCCGGAAACGGCCATTTTTGTCTGTCAAACATCAACGATGTTGATGAAAACTGGAGCCATCCAACTTTTTCAGACAAATATGATGGCGTCTATGACGTTTAGATGACATCAAAACAGTCCCACTTCATTTGACCAAAATTACTGGAAGCAGTTTGAGGGAAAAGTTTGACAGTGCGGCGGGCGATTTACTAGACACGCCGCGATAGAATTAGGTACTTGGTTTCTTGCTAGGTGTTTTTTAATTGGTTCAGAGCGATCCAGGGCGTGTATAACCAGCTGTGAACCAATCCTCAAATGAAATTCCCTTCGTCAATCAGCATACAACTTCAGCATTGTTGTGTTGGTTTCCGTAGATTGTAAGTTCGATCCCAGGCGACTGACTTGGGAGTGGTTTTACACACGCATTTTCCCATAAATAATATTCCAGTGGGATTCTTGTTATTTTTTAAACTCTCAAACAAACAATTTTCGCATAGTTTACTGAGCATTCAACACAGAATTAAAAAAAAAAAAAAAACGGGAACAAATGCAGGATCTTTTTAAAAACTATAGTTCAAAGTCAGGTTAACTTTATTACCAATGGAATGCAAATGCGACAGCTATTTATACAGTAATATCTTGATATTAATTTACTTTTCACGAGACATCTGGGGTGAAATGACAGATAATAATGAAAAGATTTCTCGAGTGAAAGTTACTTCTGTTTGTTTAAAATAACCGTGCTTGCAGTAAAGTTGTACACAATAATCTGTTGATTTAACTAAATTTAATAAGAAACCAAATCTATTTTGTAACGGTAGCAAAATGTATGATTCAGGCGATGAAACAATTTTTCTGGATGAAAATTCAGCCTTAAAATACGCCTGAAACCTATCTGATTGCCCCCGTTGCGAAAAAAATATTTTACTGAGATTAATCATCCAACGTATTAAACGTCACAGATAATAAATAAAACATTCTTTATGACAATGAAAAGATGTAAAAGAAATAGCACTGCCCTGCTGTCAAGTGTTCACAGTCCTGCTTTTTTCTGCGTGGGAAACCAAAACTGATGTATTTACGTGATTAGGTCTTCCTAATGTTGGACGGTCAGACTACCTGAAGCGAAAGTTCAAAGTAAACCGTTGGGGTTGCTTTCCAGTGTTATTCACAGAAAAGTTAAAGGTTGCGGGATCTCTCAATTAAAGTGAACTCCAAACCACAAGATTTTAGGACTTCTTGCTCAAATTCCGAGATCTTCAGTGTTGTGTGTGCGCACTCGATTTATTTGTTTGGGGCCTGTGTTGGGGATGGAAGCTTAGGGGGAGGGGGATTGTCACAAATTATAAGTTATCTCCTCGTTAACCTCTCCCCCTACTTGTACGTTATGATTTAACAGTCCCTGCCACCAAGGGATTTCTGTGGACTGTTGAGCGTAATAAAGGCGTAGAGGTCCTAGATACGAAGGGATGCCGCCTTTTCTGATTGACCTGATTAATTTGACATCAAAGGGTTAATTAAATCGATTGAAAGGGTTAATCAAAAGGATTAATTAAATTGATATGGTTATGTTTATTGAAAGGGTTAAATGTATTGAAAGAGTAATTTTTTTTTTGTGCAGAGTGCGTTAAGGATCCATTTTTATTCTTTCTTTCTTTTTTGTGGGTAGCTGTGGTATGTAGCACAGTTCAATATTTTTCCCATACTTTGATTTCATTATATTATAGTGAAAATCATACATTAAGACTTTCGATAGATCAAGTATGCTCATTCCAACATAAATGGGTTTGTTAAAGAACAATTTTGTTTTAATCATATGAACTGCAACCAAAGGGTTAGTAAATATAGTCCTATCTTTAAAGTTTGGTTTAGCCACTAGTTTATCCATTTGCTTAGAATTTGTGCACAACCATATATCCACTTTGTTTCTAATATTTTCCATTGTTATTTCCGAAAACAGAATTGTTCATTAATTTGTAGAAATCTTTTTCACCCTTGGAGCTCTGGCACACCACTGAGGTGCGGCGTGTTGGGGACGGGGTACATATGAGGTGAGTTTTGTGCAAGAGTGGCCTAAGTGTAATTTTTTTTTGTTTGGTAGTGATCTTGCTTGTAGACGGTGTTGGTAGATAGGCGACTTTGAAAGATAGTATTATTCCAAATCCAATTAAACGTAATAGAAATTCAGGGTGTTTAAACGAATTGTACTTATGAATAAATTACACACATCGAATTACAAATTTCAAACGATAAAACCTACATGAATAACAAGTGTAATTATGTGACTCTCCAGGTGTCTTAAAATGAATTAAACGGAAAGAGATAAATTAGTCTACCCCGATCTGTATGTTTCAAATAAAATTTACACGAGAGAAGTATAACGAACGAACACAACTACGTGACTATCACAATTACATGAGTGTGCAGTACGGAACTAATTAACGAAGCAAAAAAAATGTCCCTGTAAATTAAACAGCTAACGATCACCATAACAAGATATATGACACTACTTGATGCCTCTCGCACATACCTTACACGTCCGTCTGCCTTTGAGGTCCCGTTAGTGTATTTTCTCACACACCATCACGGAGTGTAGTGAAGCCAAATTGTAGAATGGTGTGCTAATTTACTTATTTATTTATTTGATCTTGGTTTCGGAGTTCTACACCTAAAGCATGCAAGGATATTCTCCGTTCTACCTTCTCGATGAGTGATATTTTTAATTTTATCTATTACCTTCCTTTATTAGTAATTTTCATTTAGGGTTTAACTTATTTTTCTTATTCTCTTTTCAAGAGAGGGTGCACATATGCGTGTACGACGTACACAATGCACAGAATGATGTGCATCATCCATCGTTGGACCAAATTGCCATAATTCACCTTAACTACAAGTAAAGCGATGGTATAACCTGCGGGATATGTTCCTTCTTTCGTGTTGCGACTATGCTTGGTCATAATCTCTTCAAGTATTTGGTCTCGTCTGTTGTCTGTTGGGGACTTCTATGTTTGTTCTATGTTTGTGAACTCACGCACATTTAATTGCATTCTTTATTTGCGACGTTCATTATTTTTGGAAACGATGTTTTATTTCATACTGGTCATATTGGCTCATTATTGTCAAGTGCCAATTTTTATTTTGACTGTATTATAGGGCTATATTTTGGCAATGTACAGTACTTAAACATTACGTAATCCAATATAAATTTCAATTTATGATTTAAAATTAATATTCAGTAATTAAGTTACGTAAGGGTACACATTTGGTAATATTGTTTTATACTGCTAGTAGTTTATATATTTGACACTAGCTGTTATTTAACTAAAATTGGTATATTTTACATGTTTGTGCAACCTATATATATATATATATATATATATATATATATAAACATTTTATGACTTACTGTCGTACTGTCAAAACTATCTTTATTAATACTGTAAAGTACAAATTTCAATAGTTGTTTGTTTATGAATTTATATTGTCTATGTGTATATTCATTCACAACTTTTTAAAACAAAAGACAATATAATAAATACCTAATGATATTATTTTAGCACACCACAAAATCCAAGTATTTTTAATTTTTATTTTCACTTATTTCCTCTGGGCTTTTCTATAACCATTATTTATTTAATGTGTGTGTTCTTTTAATCGTGAGTTGTTTACACTCCCTTTTGTTGCCATATGCGAGCACCGAGCAAATCTAATTATTTAGCTACTATATTGTATTTTTTCCTTGTCACTTCATTTATGTATCTATTGTTTGGACAGTCCTTTTGATTTGTTAAAAATGTTTGGTTATTTAGTTTGTAACATGAATGTTTGTTTTAACATATGTGAAATAATGGTTTTGAATAAATTTGTTTCATTGGTAAAACACAGTGTGATTGAAAATGTCTTTTAGTGTGTCAATATTTGTTGTAAACTAGTTGTAAATATGTTAGCTCTTAAGGATGATTTTTTGAAAAGAAAAGAACTTTAAAAAAGAAAAGGATTTTTAATAACATTTTTATATGTAAAAATTGAATGCTTTGACTTGTTATTTATTAGTTTGGAAATTTATCCTGTGTTACTACTTTGTGAATGATTGGATGAGTCATAAGTACTTCTACATGTCTTCATATTAAAATAAAATATAATGTTGGTAAGTTGTTTGAGGTTTGTTAAAAAGATTTTTAAAGTCAGGTTATTTATTTTCTCACTTTTTCAAAGAAAAAATCTACATGTTTTATTCCAACTTGATGCGGGAGAAAAACTAATATTTCAATTAAAACACACTCTGAAGAGCTGAGGAGAACTTACAACAAAAATGATGGAGAGAAACGAACATGTCTGAATGAATGAATTTTGAAACGGAAGGAATAGACTTGGATATCACGAGAAAACTTTGCTGGGCCGCTGGTCAGGAACCCTAGGGAATTTAACAAAGAAGAAAGTCAGAGACAAAAACTATTTCAGGCCAGGTAAAAAGGGCCCTTAGTATGGTACGACAAAGTTTCCCTGCTGCCCTAAAACTGGGAGAGTTCAACCAACTTTAAAAATAAAAATATTTTTCTCACAGCATCAAGATTACAACTGTTGCAGCTGAAGATTCAAGACGACGATGCTTGATGGTGAAAAAACACAGTCATACTTTACACTAAGTCAGAAAAACATAATTGAAAAAATTCTTAAAATATTAAAAATTCAACTATTTCACAAAGATACGTTCATTTAATAAACTAGTGCCATAAATTTCACAGACTTGACGGAAAAATTTGTAGTACATCCATTATTTTAAATTAATTCACTTTTATACATTCACTTACTTGTAGGACGAATAGAGTAATCAAGTCGTTAATAGTAGCTTGGTAGGGAAATAGGTTCTGTCAGTCGTAAATTTCAACTCAGCCGTGCTCCACACACACACACACACGCGCGCACACATAAACACACACATGTGTGTATATATATATATATATATATATATATATATATATATATATATATATATATATATATATATATATATATATATATATATATATATATATATATATAACAGCATATAAGCAGGCGAACGTCATACGATCCAGTCATTCATTGACTGACCTCCGAGGTGGACGGATTCGTTTTGGGAGAACTCCTTGTACAATTTCATTACGTGTGTTTTAATTTGTTATTAATTCAACTCGTCTAATTTATATATTAGTATGTGCATAGTAAACATAATTTTTATCCAGTTGTCACGTAAATTGTATTCACATATATTTCCCAGTAGCTATAACCTTAGTAGCTTGTCTGCCTCAGAATGCACTCCAAGTATATATAGTCAGGCTCTCGACATAAGCTCGACTCATTCAGTGACTGCCCTCCGAGGCGGACGGAAGTGTTTTCGGGAAGCTCCTGGTGCGATTTCATTACGTGTTTAGTTTTTTTTTTTTTATATTTTCACCTCAGTCTACAATCAAACGTAGGTTATGAGTTGACGTGACTCCTATATCCAAGTCAGTGCTTCACTGAGCGAATGGACGTATATAAAATGTTATCTTTTTTATACGTGTTAATCAATTAACTTCTTTTTACGTGTGGATTAGGTTTCTAAAGTTCCTCATCAGTCTCACAGGCAGACGGATGTGTAAGGCATGTGCGAGAGGCATCAAGTAGTGTCATATATCTTGTTATTGTGTTCGTTAGCTGTTTAATTTATAGGGACTTTTTTGCTTTTTTAATTAACTCCATACTGCACACTCATGTAATTGTGATAGTCACGTGGTTGTGTTCGTTATACTTCTCTCGTACAAATTTTATTTCAAACATACAGATCGGGGTAGAATAATTCATCTCTTTCCGTTTAATACATTTTGAGACACCTGGAGAGTCACATAATTGCACTTGTTATTCATGTAGGTGTTATCGTTTGAAATTTGCGATTCGATGTGTGTAATTTATTCATAAGCAGATTTAGTTTAAACACTGAATTTCTCTAACGTTTAATTGGATTTGGAATAATACTATCTTTCAAAGTCTCTTATCTACCAACACTGTCTACCAGGAAGATCACTACCATACGAAAAAAAAATAACACTTAGACCACTCTTGCAATAAACTCACCATATATATATATAAAACCCTTACCCAACACACCATACCTCAGTGGTGTGCCAGAGCTCCAAGGGTGAAGACGTACCAGAGCTTCCCACAAAAAGAAAGAAAGAAAGAAAATTCACCCTTAGTACACTCTTGCATCAAAACTCACCATACATATACCCTGTCCCCAACACGTCTCGCCTTAGTCAAGTGCAGAGCTACAAGGGCGAGAACGTACCACAGCTACCCACATAATTAAAGAAAGATAGAAAATTTACCCTTAACACACTCTTGCACCAAAAAAGACACCCTTTCAATACATTTAATATTTTCAATAAACTTAACCCTTCCAATTTGAGTTACCCTTTCATTAGCCCTTTTAATCAATTTAATTAACCCTTTGATATCAAATTAATTAAATCAATCAAAATGTGTCATCCCTTTGTATCTAGAACCCCTAAGCTCCTACTACTAACATCCTTACCACGAAGTCCCTATAATTCTTCTAAGTTAATAGTTTTAGTCATGCGGTAATGTCAACTGGTCATCTTAGCAAGACTTTTAACGTCTGCTCGGGGAACAGTATATTATCGCAATTTTAACTATTTCCAATCAAATATTCCGTTTTAAATTAAATTTTACTGCAAAAAATAAAAATAAAAGTGTAACTCCAGATACAAATACTTCAATTTTTTTTTTAAATTGTCGTTTTTTCAGAAAAAATTATTTTGTAAATGCGAATTTTGTTGTTATTTTTAAGTAAGACTGGTAGAGGAAGAAATCTATTGATTGACTTTATCAGACCTGGCAGGTACAGTTAATCCTAAAAAGGCTATCCACGATAAAGAGAGCACTTTTGAAATAAACCTTAGAAATAAGTCACTGCCCATGCCTGCATATACTTCAACGGGCTCACTGAGTGACATGTGCCCAGTAAAGTTGGTAACGATAGATGGAAAGTAGTTCCATATCTTAACGTCGAATGGAAAGTGTTAGGTAACCATTTGTGATCATTTAAATTATTTATTCCGCTTTATGTTTTTTCAATACATCAGTGTGCAAAAATTAGAAGGTTTTTAAAATGTTTACTTTTTTAATAATTTCACAGTTTCACTTGACCGACGCATGAATAAAGTTATGAGACCCACGGCAATGTTAATCATACATAAGGCGGAATAATACACAAAAGTATATCCCAAGGAGGACTTTTAAAAGTGGCCATTTTAACGCGTAAAGCCTACATCACACATGTGCAAGATTAAGAGTGCGATGTAAGTAAAGATATGTACGCCAAACAGACGTGATCTAAATTGTTTTTCGATGTCACGCAGTACCAGGATTATTTTTACTGAAATAAATGTACTGTCAATAAGCGAAAACCTGTGGAAATATACTAACCAGGCTCTAGTATGGCGTCTGTGTATGTGGATTCGCCTGTTGCCGATATCACAGCTGCTGTCCTTCGGGGAAAACTTTCCATCAGTTTGCTGTAGCTTTCTGCAGGAAACTGGTTTCATCGCGCCTTCGCCGTGATGGATAGCAAGATTCTACTTTGTCGTCTGTTTCTTCCGGCATCCAGCTTGCACTCTTCTAGCTGATACCAAAGGCGTGTTCAGCCTAGTTGAGGTACGGCCACTCGCGTACAACCACATCCGACATTTTCGAATAACTCGGGTATGGTCTTTATTTCACAGATGGGCGATTGTCGAGCTGGAAAAAAAAGATGGACTAATTTTAATATTTCTGCCACGCTGCGGGCAACGCTGAGATTTTCAAAACTGCCCTATTACCATCAGCGTACACGGGACCACACACTAAAACCAGTAGACGAGACCCATTCCATAAGAAAAAAATATTATACCACGATTTTATTTTCTTCGTAGTTGGAACAACACAGTCCTGCGCGTGACGTTCGCCGGGCAAACGTCGCGGCCGCAGTGGCACAGTGGCTAGAGCGATCACCTCCCACACAAGACGAACCGGTTTCGATTCCCGAGTTGGGCTGCTCCCGGATTTTCGCATGTGGGATTCGCGCTGGACGAGACCGCTGGTTGGCGGGTTTTCGCTCGGGGATCTCCCGTTTCCATCACACTTGCATACCGGCCGCCGCTCCATGCTAACCCTCGCTGCCCCCTCGTCGGCTCTCAAGACCTCGATACGAGGCGCGATTTAGGGACCCTGTCGTCTCGCGATACAAGACGGAGCTTAGCTAGACTCCACAGTCCTGTACGTCGGCTTCCGCCACAAGAAGAACTACATTTTCCTGTTCCACCCGGCCATACCGAGGAAAGCTACCAGAGAGCAACATATTTGCTATTCCCAACTGCTACAGGGCTTGTCGGATGAGTGGAGGTCCAATTACTCGCGTGGAACTAACATACACTTGTATGCAGCCTATCTTGGTATAGGCTGTTCACGATGAACTGACCACTTTTGAAAGCCGTTCTTTCGATCTACGTGTATGAACGTTGTCTATTATTCCGCTGCATGTAAGATTAACATTGTTGTAGGCTTCATCACTTTATTCATGCGTTGGTCAAGTGAAGATGTGAAATTATTATAAAACTGAATATCTAATAAATCTGCTCATTTGTAACTTTCGAAGTATTAAAAAAAAAAAAAAAAAAAACCAGAATGCGAAAGAAATAATTTAAGTTATCACAAATGGTTCCCTAAAACTTTTTATTCAACGTTAAGATATGGAACTACTTCCCATCCATCGTTACCAACTGTACTGGGCGCATGTCGCTGAGGGCGCCCGTTAAAATATTTGCAGGCAGGGGCAGTGACATTTTTCAAAGGTTTATTTCAAAAGTGCTCACTTTATCGTGAACAGACTTTACCCGTATGTTCGCATGTTTAAGCGGGCACACTGACGGATGTGCGCCCATTACAGCTGGCAACGACAGCTGGAAAGTATTCCCACGTGTTTACGTCAAATTAAATAGGTTTAAGAAGGCCTAAACATTTGTAAATACCGAAATGATTTATTTCCATTCCTGTTTTTCTTAATGCGTGCGAGTGTAAAAGTTAGCAGGTTCTGAAAAAAGATTTACTATTCTGATAAAATCACAGTTTCACTAAACCGACGTATGATAAAAGTGATCAAACCCTATAGTAAGCGAGTCACTAATAAATCCTGCTGAAAATAATGTTAACATGTGCCTGACATCCCACGATTACGATCGCGAATATTCGCTACTTGCTTATAAAAAGAGAGATCACGATCAGAAATTTGAAACATGAGTATCTATCGTGTCTGTACGAAACCAACTAATTACCTGTCGTTTTTTTTTTTTTTTTTGTTGTACAATACTCTATAATTTCACAAGATGAAGATAGATATATAAAACGATTTTGTGTACAAACTTTTTTTGTATGTGCACGGTTTAGTGTGCTCGACGAAAAAAAAAATTACAATCCCAGTTGTTATTGGTTAAGGTTTCATTTTAAAATTCGTAAGTTGCCTTGTAACATTTGCGCACACAAATGATATGTTGAAATAATACATATAAAGTAATTTGATGTGCTTAAAAAAAAAAAGCGTGCTTGTTTTTTACTGCCGCAAACTTGTTTCTGTTCGCGGCCTTCGTAACTTCATTTGCGTTGTTGACTATCAGATTATGTAAGACTGAAGGTGACCATTATGCCAACCCTGAGCCGCGACCTTAGCCATATATGGCTTCAGTCGCAGGGAAAACATCTGAACATTGATTTCTGTATTCGTAAATCTAGACCCTTTGTTATGAGTGCAACGCACATATAGTCAAGACGAGTGAATGCAGGGTTTATTTTCAGATACGAAAACCATGCACTAAACAATATTTAATTCATTTAACTAAATCTGCGTTTGCTCTGAAACATCTGCATCTGTGGCATTTGAACAGAATAAATCATTCAACAGCGATGTGTCGAGCCGAAATTCATTTCGTTGCCCTCACACCATCCATGTGTATTTGATACACGGGGACGACGGTGGCGCAGTGGGTAGGGCGCGGCGCCGCCCACCACTGGGATCCGGGCCCCGATCCCCGGCGGGTTCACTCCCGGATTTCCGCGTGTGGGAATCGTGCTGGACGATGCCGCTCGCCGCAGGGTTTTCTCGGGGATGACGGGAATCTACGTGTCCCAGCTGGAAAGGCCGTCACCCTGAGAGTGTTGCCACGCCCTGGGTTCACTCCCCAACCGAGTTTCTTTTTTTAAATATCTTTATTATTGTTATTTCGCAAATACTTTCGACTGAAAAGTTTGGCCCGTATCGCTCATACCGTATTGCTAGGGAATGGAAAATTTCGTGAGTTCAATTACCTGTAAGCTAAACTCCGCAGTCCTGTGCGCACTAGCGCCTCAGATGTTTGTCCATTGGCTGCTGCCTCAGTGTTACCTCACACCTGGCTGTAAGGGATTCGCTACTTGTTTCCTTGCAAGTTTGCTATTGGCTCAGAGTCGTCCAGGGGGTGTATAATAAACTCTGATCCAATTGCAAAGGTGAATTTACTGTATATGTGTTTGACGCCTATCTTGTCCCGAAATGAATTCGTGAAATTTTCCTATCTCTACTCTTAAAATAAGTTGAATATACTTTGCAGTGGATTTTCTATATATTTGTGACGGCTTTTTATTTTACATTTGTGCTACACGACTGCAGTATGTAAAATAATAAAAACTACATTTTTCTTTAAAATGTTGTAACCGTCGTTGAAGATCCACCGCCTTCAACACCCTAACTCCATGCACGTGGTCAGAGAGCGGTTTACACGTGCGTTAAAACATTCACGTAGCCGCAATCGAAGAGCAGAGCTCTGAAGCACCTTTGCAAGGCGGGCCCAGACTCACACACTCGCTCAGAGTCGTGTATTCGTGTCAAGGTCTCGACTTCGCGGCACTGTTCGCCAACGACAGCTCGTGTGACGCGTAAGCACACACAACACACACACACACACGTCAGCCGAATGGCGATTTCGCATTCGCCAAGATTTCGGGCGAGCATCATTCTGGGGATGTTGGAAAAATATCGATATATCGAAATGACGATATTATATAAACGATATATCGATATAAATCGTCTGTTAATTTCTGCGTTATTATATCGTAATCAATATATTTTTCCAGGTTTTGAAAATAATTATTTTTAAAATGCTCTGTTAATCAGCTCTGTTTTGAATAAAAATAAATAAATTATAAAGTTACTATGTTTACTTTGGAAACATACAAAAAAAAACAGGTGCCACATCTTTCTGCAATGCCTCGTGTCCTCCACATGTAATATTCCAACCAATTTTACAATTGTCAAATCATTTAATACATGAAATATCGAATTCAGATGTACAGAAAATATATTTTTGTCATTGGATAAATCGTTTTGAAACGATACTTTTATAAATAACCAATATATATATATATATCGATATTTTTTTCCAATATCTTACCAAGGCACAGGAAACCTCTTTACAGTTATTTCGTGAATGGCTAGCAGACACGTGAGTTGAAATCTTCCAACCACGAAATAGATTCTGAACTAACATGTTTTGCTGTACAGCTATTAGTGGAATATCTTCGCGAAAAACAAGTTGCCCTAGTAAACAAAACATTACTAGAGCTAGTGATTTTTCCCGAAAAAAATTTGATTACACCGTAGATTTCAATACTATAAGCACCCCAACAGCAGTTTGTCTATTGCCATTGGTTGTTATCTGCTTGAGAAGGCGTTTTCATATTTGACCGGGCCACTCAGAATTCGACAACACCGGCCCGGCTCCTACGTGATTCGTGTATAGACAGCTAACACGTGTCGGAAAGTAATTCAGCCAATCAAGATAGGTAACCGACCCCAGAGTGTTTTGAAATATAACTGGTCTTGAAATCTTTTCACGAAATTTTACTACCCTTAAACATTACTCATATATTGATGAGAACATGAGCAGCATAATACCAGAAGAAATGTCTAATATTAGATAATGGAGGCGAAAAAAGAGGCAATAGGCTTATAATGAATTCTTAGTTTTTGAGTGAAAACAAGACTGGCGGTGTTTGTGAGTGAGTGAAGATATTTGTTGGCTCTTAACAGTGATGCCTTGAGAGCCGATGAAAGTGATCGAGGTGAGTATAGAGCAGCGCCGCAATGAAAGGGCGGGGGAAACGGGAAATCCCCGAGATGAACCCGCCGACCAGCGGCATCGTCCGGGCACGATTCCCACATGCGACGGTCCGGGAGCGGCCCGGTCGGGCATCGATCCCGGTTCGCCTCTGTGGGAGGCGAGCAGGCTAACCGATCATCCACCGCGGCCCCGACGGCGTGGAGTCCCTGAACCCCTTCCCATCCCCCATCCTCTGCTACCCGCGAGATTGGGATTACGCTACGGAGCATATGAGTACACAGAGGCGATCAGGTGTGGAGGTTCCTATGATGCGGGTGTTCCCATTCTCTGATTGGCTGCGCGACGCTCTGGAAACGGACCTTGGCTTCCGACTGGCTACTGCGTGCTGCGGAAAGTCGGCGAGTAGGTTACCAGACGGTGTTTTTCGAACGGCGTCACGGCATGTTGCTGTAAGTGCAGCCGTTTTGCTGGCGTGTGCTACCGGAGCTCGCGCTATGAGCGGCTGTCTCGCCTCTATGTTCTTAAGGCCCCCGTCTACTGTACCGGCTGGCAGCTGCAGGAGTGAAATAGGAAATCCCATGTTAAGGAGAGTCCCCCTCAGTGCGTTAATTTCAAATACAGGAGTTTCAAACGAAATGAATTCTTCGCGAATTTTTTAGAAGATCACTACTAGCGTATATTTTCGTTACAGATAAGCAGTATGTACGTTTCTGTAAAACAACAATCTTTAAAAATTCCTTACACATATGCTATACATGTTATTGAAACATCTCTGTTGTAGGGAACTTCTCGTAAAAAATATGGGTAGAACACATTTTTGTTGAAACGCGTATCTTTAAAATTAACGCACCCAGGCGAAGAACCCATAAGCGCTAGATTTGCACGTGTATCGGATTTTCTCTATTTTGTGTGTTAGAAAAACTAAATAATTGCAATAATCATAAATAAAATGTAAAATAACCACGTAACTAAGTAAAATTATAGTCTACTCTTTTATTATTTATGTAGCTTAAAATTTTAATTATAAGTGACCTCTTTAGAACACTGCGCACCTAGAGGCAGAAATATTCGCGATGCCAAACTCTCCCATAAGAAAACTCGTTTTGTTTCTAACTTGAGAACAATAAAGCTCTGCATTATAGGCTGTTCTCGGTAAAATGAGCACTGTTGAAAGCCCTGCTTAAGATCTACTTGCATGCATGTTGCATATTCTTCCGCCTTATGTAAAGTTAACACTGGCAAGTGCCTTGTCACTTTATACATGCGCCGGTCCAGTGAAACTGTAAAATTATAAGAACAGTAAATATTTTACAAACATGCTCATTTTTACACTTCGATAAATAAATAATAAAAAAACAGAAACTGAAAGAAATAGTTTAAGTTATCACAAATGGTCACCTAATTCTTTTTATTCGACGTTAAGATATGGAACTACTTTCCACCCATCGTTACCAACTTTACTGGGCACATGTCACTCAGTGCGGCCGTTATAATTAGAGCCCCGAGTATCTCGCGGATTGAGATGGCAGCAAGCTAAGCTGGACAGTCCTCTATACACTCGAGAAATTATCGTCTGCTTATTGGTTCCTATGATCAACTGAGGCTTCTATACAGGGCTGTTGAACACTCACTCACACTACCGCCGTCAGCTTGTTACTGGCTCACAGTTAAACGGGGCGTGTCTAAAGAACTCATCCAATCAGAACAGTAGGAGGAAAGAACACGTATTTGTAGTCTACCTCGTCTCAGAACGAATTCGCGAAATACTCGTGGCTGTAGTTATAATTAGGGATATGAAAATTACGCGAATTCATTTCACCTTTGCAATCGGATCAGAATTTATTTATACACGCCCTGGACGACTCTGAGCCAATAGCAGACTCGCAAGGAAACAAGTAGCGAATCCCTTACTGCCAGGTGTGAGGTGACACTGAGGCAGCAGCCAATGGACAAACATCTGAGGCCCTAGTGTACACAGGACTGTGGAGTCCAGCTTACAAGTCATTGAACTCGCGAAATTTTCCTATCTCTAGCTATAATACACGCAGGCAGCAGCAGTGACTTTTTTTATGAGCCTGATTTCAAAAGTCGTCACTTTATCGTGAACAGCCTTTAGTAGGACGATGGCAAGGAATACGCATTCTCAATAATGACGGCCGCACACAAAAACACGCGCAGTTAACAAGGCGGCCCGCAGACACGTCGCTGGCCGTGCCCGAGGCGAGAGGCCATATTCTAATTATATTCTCGCGGAGGGTTCGCTCGCTCTCGCGGGCTCGGCGGGCGACTCCAGTACGTGGCATCACCCAGAAGAGAGACAACCCACGCGGAGTTTTCGCAACGCCCGGGTCTCTCCCCCCCCCCCCCCCCCCCCGGCCCAACCGTCGAGTCGACCGTGCGGAGCTTCGCACTCGCGCCGTTTTGCCCTGACCCAGTGGCGGCGTGCGAAATCTGTGTCAGCACACACACGCGCGCGCGTACGAAAACACACACACACACACACACACACACTCCTAGCGCGCTTTTCGTTCTTGTTATTTCGCACAAGGTCAAAATTCGCTCATCGCCTTTTTAAGACCCTCCGCGCTGGAACGATTCGTCTGCGCCGAGCCGAGTCGACAGCACCAGCAGCTGTGACAACAAACAACCAAAACAATAACAACAACAACAATAACCTTCGTTAAAGTGCTAAACACTATCATTCCGTTCGTTCCTCTAACTACTATATATTTTTTTAATGGTTCAAATAATAATTAAAAAGATACACAAAACGAAAAAAAAAAAAAAAAAAAAACTTTTGGTATAGGCTGTTCACGGTTAAGTGAGCACTTTTGAAATCAACCTTAGAAAAAAGTCAGTGCCCTTACCTGCATATATTTTAACAGGCGCACTGAGTGACGTTCGTCCTGTAGAGTTGATAACGATGAATGGGAAGTAGTTTCATATCTTAACGCCAAATAAAAGGTGTTACGTAACCATTTGTGATAACTTAAATTATTTATATAGCTTTCTGTTTTTTTAAATGCATAGAAGTGTAAAAATGAGCAGAGTTATTAAATATTTACTTTTCTTATAATTTTACTGTTTCACTTGACCGATGCATTAATAAAGTGATGAGGCCCACGGCTAACTTAATTTTTCATAAGGCGGAATAACACATAATGTGCATACAATTAGATCTTAAGCATGGCTTTCAAACGTGTTCATGTTATCGTAAACAGCCTATAATAATTATTATACGACGTTATTGAGGGTTTTGTAATTGAGTATTTAAGTTAATTAAACCAAATTTTTCCACAGTCTGTTGCAAAGCAGTTAAATAATGTTTTCGAATGAAGTGTTATATATTAATTAGATATTTTATGGAAATGAGAGGAAAATCACTTTCATTACATTCAGACAGTTGTGCATAGTTTAATAGTATTTATCTACTGGCAACCATAGCCCTAGATGTTTCATTCGGCTTAAGTGTTTTATTTAGTTGCTAATTTTCAAATCCTCCAAATTTAAAAAAAGAAACATGAAATATAACATTTAACAGAATAATCCCTTTAACTAACAAATAAGGTAAAATTACCGGAATCTGGAGTAAAATTGACGTACATGGTAGTGGAAAATCCCGTAAAAGGATGGAGAAATTACCTTACGACATTTACATCTCTTCAGCATTCACAACAGCTAAAAAAAAAAAAAAGGGGGGGGGGACCAAAGAAATAATACTTTGACACACTAATATTCACTGCTGTCCCGCTGTCGTCGTGATGTACTGGATAGTGCATCGGCCTGTCGTGATAGAGGGCCATGGTTCGCGCCCACCCACCAGCAAGTGTCGAGGGTTTTAGAGTTGAGGTTTCGGCTACCATTGGCCAGAGGATATAGGTAATAAAAATTAACAGTAATACTCCATGATATTTTTAAATGTAATTTTATTATACAATAGAGTTAATTTTTATTTACTTGTATAGGATTTCCTCCTCCCCCACCCCACTTTTATAAGGTACGTTTTCCGTACTATAAGGCGAATAGTACTTAACTTGTTATGTAAATTTACTCTATATCTAAGAAGTAGTTTTACCTTACATGTAGGGTAATTATCTTATGTTACATGTAAGGGAATGTCAACTCAATTTTTTTTTTTGCAGTGCAGTCTTGTTAAGGGTGCGGCAGGCCATTGCTACTGTTTGTTCGGTACCGTCTTCTCCCAGCTGTGTTAACTTTGCTCCCAAAGCGTAGCCTCCAAATCTGTTTGCCTGTTTTCGGTCCAATCCCACGGCACATCTTTGCGCAGCAGTTCAAGCAAGGGCGAACAAATTTCTGAAATTCCGATGGAATAATTGCGATAGAAGCCTACTACTCACAGAAACGCATGAAGTTGTTTGGCGTTTCCCGAGGCAGGGAAATGCGTAATTGCCACAATCTTGTCCGGCGTAGTCCGTATTCCTGCAGGTATGAAAATGTGCCCTAGGAACGGTACTTCATTCCGGCTTCAGTTAACTTGGCCAAGTAATATTCCCTGATGTTCTATGTGTTCTTCAAATGTTTCAGACACAATAAGTATGTCGTCTATATACGATTTCGCGAAGTCTGCACAATCTTCCCCTAGGGCAATACTCCTACAGCAAGTGAACTGAGCCACGCCATTACATTACCCAAACGGGAGCATTTGAAAGACGAACTGTTGGTTTAGGAAAATAAATCCTGTGTCTTGCTGCTCTGCGTCGGTCAGTGGAATTCACCAAAATCAATGGGTAAAATCAATCTCGCAGACATGTACTTCACCCCCTGGTACAGACTTAACAATTCTTCCATCGGACGTGGAACTTTCCCTTGACTTCATGTTATGTCGTTCAGTTTATTTTTTTTTTTGCGACATGACCCATCCTTTTTTTGCGAAGCAGACCATCGGATTGCAATACGGGCCGGAGGCATGTCTAATAATATTCCAGGATAACATTAACCTCACATATTCTCCCGCTTCACTGGCGTATTTCGCAAGTATTGGATAGTATTTGCTATGAAGTGGTTCGAACGGCGTGTTTTAAATATCTCCCATTAATTTTTTTTTTTTTGCCCAGGTTGCCCAGAGAAAATTAACTGATTTAAAAATATTAGCTATTCCAGCTTCAATTTTTGGCATCTAATACTGCATCTGATTGGTAAATGTCGTCATGCGTAGCTATGACACTCGTGCATACAGGCCGATGTATCTGGCATAGGTCCTTCCTTAATAAGCCCATAAACTTTTCACACCATATCCAGCTTTGAGGAATAGTAGCTGCTTTGATTACACCTTCTGTCGCACTCACCATACAGCCACCAGAAACTATCTTGAATGTATAATTGCTGAGAAATTCCACGGCTAAAATAAGCTGCTTGCTATGGTCCTTGATAACTGATGCCAATGCCTCCTGGAGTTTCCCGATGCCTTCTGAAGCTGCTGTCTACTCAACAAACGGAGCAGTCAGGTGATAGTGCCGATACTTTTGTTCATATTACGGCCCCTCATACGGCGCCAATATCTTATGTAGTTGTAACATCTGGCAATTTGTGTATGCTTGTTTTACCTGTGTCAGTAATTTAAGGTGTGTTAATTATATTTCTTTTGTGCCCTTTCTGGCGAACTAAGCAATTCAAATTAATAATTCAGAATATGTGCTGGCAGTGTAATTGTATTATTGAAAAAACTTTAGTTTATGTGAATATTTCCATTTTGCGAACTTTCTCCTTGCCAGTGGAACTGTTTCCAAAATATTTTATTTGGTAATGATTGGATATAATTTTATGCTAAGAATCTATACTTAACAAACTATATCATTCTCTGTGGTACGTTGTTTGAAAAAAAAAGAACTCTTGTTTACGTGTAAAAGGAGCGAAACTAATCGTGCCAATCATAATAGGGAAAGTTCGAAATTTTGTCTGATATGAATATTTTGTTTTTCACTGTCAGGAACGATTTAAGAGTAATGAAAAAGGGGGGGGGGGGAAACGCTGTTAAGAAAAGGGAAATAGAAGGACAGTAAAGAAGTCATAAGTAAGCGTTGTTGAGCCCTTAATATATGATAAATTATTATTATTCTGCGAGCTTGAAGTATGAATTCTGGACTAAGTAATATCTCAACGAGAGAATACTGTAAATGTTTTTCATCAGCAAGGATTTTATGTCAGCCAGCTTGTCGGGTCTACATGAGACCTACCGACTTCGCAGGATTTTTATGTGGTTAACTAGTCTTCCAGCTTTTACGGGAGGCTTGTGATCTTCAACCAGTTCCTGGTGTATTCGGAGACAACAAAAAAGATTATGATGGAATTCAGGCTACACTGCTGCTACAACGAATATGTTCCATTACAATCAAGTACTAGTAACTAATTATTTTTCAAAATGGTAATTATATAAATGTTGATGATAATTTTTTTTGTTACTCGATTATTATTTATTTAAATAATTCTCGAAGTACATAAATATTAACATGACTTCAAAACGTTATAGCGGCACTTATCTGAGAAGAATGCTTGTATTAATATTTGGCCTAAACCATATCAATGATGGACATAATGGTCATGATACCAGTAGCGGTCTTCTACTTTGATTGGTGCTAACTATTAATACAATTTTTATTTCTGTTAATATATTTTCTATAATAAAAGTTATTTGCTTAGTGAATGGCCCATAATTTGTTTTCTGATTGAATCAATTATGGTTCTTTAAAATCTCATGATATTAAAATCTTAATATTATATATCTATTTGATTTTCATGTAGTTTTGTTGTTTTTCTGTCGTTAAACTAGCTCGATTAAAAGAGAACACTTGATTTGTGTGTTGCAATGAGATGTCTTCTATGAGGTAAAGTTTCAATGTTAATCTGCAGTGATCATGATATGAATGAGTTCAATTTATTAAAATGGTTAATCATAAATTTACTTGTGATCCGCTAATGATTAAATTAGTGTGAGTTCGTAAGGAAAAGGTATTTGTTGTGGACACGAAAAATATTCATTTGCAGTAATCTTCTAAGAGCAGAGTAGCAGGATCCATTGCATGGTGAAATTCCATGTACGAAGGTAAATAGAGGTGTTTCATTATATATATATAAGGTAGCTCAGACTTTCCGAACATACAATATTCTGTATATTCTGTAAAGCAATGTGGTATTGCAGGATTGTCTGGAGCTGGAGTTCTGTGACGTTAAGTCGTTGCGTTATATAGTGTAAACGTATACAACCTGATGATGGAGGATAGGATAGAGAATATTAGAATGTCTTGGATCAATATAATTTGTCGCCACTAACAGCGAATGCTGACCAGGGGTTTGAAACTTTCCCGGCTCCACGGGACAGTAATGAATTCGCAGCAATGTAACACAAACCAGATTGATCTTACCACGGATTTTGCACTCAGGAACACTCGTGGCAGCCAGTTTCCGTAGACTAAAAACCACAAACTGGAAACACTAGGAAGAAACCAGTATTCAAAATACCACCAGCTGCTGACAAATAAATATGCACAGAGACTTGAGAGAAATGATTGGATTTAATTTAGAAGAAAGATTTTTAATCGTGATTACGTGTAATAAAATACTATATGCCATTCACGGTAAAGTGAGCAGCTTTGAAAGCCCTTTCATGCATATTAATAGTCAATAAATATATTTCATTTTAGCCTTAAATAGCAAGTTCCAAGCGTAGTGGAATATATACACTGTGTTATTACTTACATGATAATATTTATGTAATAAAAGTGGTTAGAGGATAAAAAATGACTGAAAGGGGAAAGTAACTAGCGCCTCAAAAAGTGCTCACTTTACCGTGACTTTGGTGAATTTTTTTTTTCTCAACGGGCTTCCTGACCTTGAGAGAGCGACATTAAATTATACCAACTTCAAGCCTGCCAGCGTTATTATCTGATCATCTGAAAGAAACATAAATAAATTGATAAGACTTTTATTATGAAGTCGTCACAGTTTTGTAATCTCATGGAGTTCAGTGCTCGAGTTTGTTGTTAAACGTGGACAAAACCATCGGTCTGTATATAAGTCACGAACTCCTTGTATCAGTCATTTTCAGCAAATAACCACAACAGAACTTGATAATTCGTGTGAAGCATACCTAGACAGTCATTAAAGCTTTATAAAACGCGAGATTTGTTGAGCCATTTATTTCATGTGAACCGATATGGGGAAATATTTCGATAAGCTTGTTGAATAACATATTTTTTTGCGATAAATGACATTTCATATAGGGTAATGGGGCGGGTGAAACTTTTCCCACCTTCCACGCTATTTCCAATTCACACCGAAGACATTATCAGCAACTGCAACCATAAAGCACCAACAACAGAAGCTTCGAAGAAGAAAACTGCAGTATTTTTTCGGGGGGGTCGAGGGGGGCATAAGAGATACAGCTATTCCTCCAAACACAATGACCCGGTAGTGTATCACCGAAGAAATTTCAGTTCAGTAGTGTGGCTTACCTTTTGCTCGCGCGGCCAGTGCATATTCAAAGAGAAAACTGAATAGCCGTGGAAACTGTATTCTGATGCAATGTATGGGTGCTGTATTACAGGTAACACTTTCTCACTACAGCTCGACTGCCGTAGTGTGTCAGGTACGATGATTTTCATCTTTTACTAGAATTTTTCTTAGCATTTTGATGTGCCCTAACTTTAAAAGTTCTCAAGAATTTCGAGAGATATAAAAATGACAAATTATTGCAAAAGTTTCAAAGATCTGCCATAAATCTTGTAAAAAAAAATTTTCACATACACGCTGGGCGAGGCACCTAAGGCAGGCCACCTGAACAACACTGCCACTTTCAGTGGTAGAAGAAAATGTCTCAGACAAAAGTTGCTTGGATACAAGGACGCTAACAAAACGGAAGATAAATTTTCCCGTACGTGGAAGTGTAAAGAAGATACAAAAGTCAACTTCGCTAATTTAAATGGAACGACATTCTTTGTTGGCACCTCTGACAGTGCGTACGAAATTGTAATACATATGATGACATTTGCCGATCATTCAAGATCGCTGAAAGACAACGACGAAGCTAACTGCTCCGCCGCATTTGTGGCGCCAACGTAAGGTCATGCTCGCAATGTGATCGTACACCTGATCGAACGAGATCCCATCTAAATCGATCGCGTTTTTTAATCGCGGAATTATAGGGTCGAAATTATAGTGTCGAAAATATAGTGTCAACTCGCCGTTTACATAACAGTACGTCTGAAATGCCGCAACTGCAATATGTCCCGACCTTGTAGTAGAGCAACATATCGAAAATCCCGATATTATCGATTCGCGTTAGCGGCATGCGATGTTGACGAAGTGCAACATGTTTCGAGACGATATTGAAAAAATGGATGCCTATAGTATATTCAACGAACGTGTGCACTTTCTTTTTTTAACAGTTCTGAATGTAGTCCTGTGTGCAGTTATTTCCATAGCAATTTTTTTTTTGTTACATACTGGGCAGGTTGACAGACAGCTGAATGTGTTATATTTGTCATGAGCGTGGTTTGGGGGGGGGGGGGGTTGTTTTTGAGGGGCGACACTGATATTGTCATGGAAACAGCTGTATGCAGAATTACTTTAGAACTGTGGAATAAGTGCACTCGTTCGTGAGAGAGACTATGTCGCAGAGCCATAGAATAACTTTTGCTCTTACTTTACTTATGAATTATAATAGTTCATTTATAATTAATATGAATAAACACAGCGAGAATCTAGGTGTGTCAGTTGGTAATTTCTAGTAAGAAATTGTTCTTATACAAAATAAGATTACACTGAGTGCTCACGAATGCGGTGCGATGCCCCTTTGGTGTAATCTTCTAGACTCGGTTAACCATTGTTTGCACGAGGCGAATGAATATCCTTGAAGCAGAACTGTAGCAGGTTTGAGAAGATTTGGAAGTAATCGTGAATGGACTACATACGGCAACTATTTTTTTGGGTTTCACTGGCGAATTTAAGGAAGCTGAGCTGCGTGTAGACAAGCCGTTTATTGTGAATACAACCGGACGACAGATATTATTGGCAGCAGCAATGGCACACGATTGTGCCGATGCTGGAGGGGGGAGGGGAGGGCAGGGGTCCTCCATCGGAGCCGTGACATTCACGTGTGGTCCAGAAAGAAGGCGAGAGACGCTGCGCGGCAGACGACAATGGAAGGTGTCCTCCCGCGATCGCGGGCCTAGACAACCCACCCCCCCCCCTTCCCTCATCGTTCTGGACCGATGGGTGTCGAGGACACCACGCGGGGTCCTCGATCGGCCGAGCCTGACACGGTTCAGCTTGGGCAATGTCCATGTGGGACGTCGCAGTCGCCGTCGCCACGCGTCTGTTTACGAAACGCCCGAACAACCGCCGTCGGGATTCGCTCCCGCGACAAAATCACCAGCGGAGGGACAGTTCCGTTGTTCGCTGGGGCGAGGGGCCGCGGTGTCGTAGTGGTTTGACTTCCCTCCCTCCCCCCATTAACGCTACCTAGCAGTACAGCCATCCAAGATGTTCAATTCTATCATGACTACTACAATTTAACAAACAGTGTATTAGTTATATAGATTCACAATTTTTTTTTGTGGGAGGACGGCTGTTCGTCTGGGCGCCCGTAATTTAAGCCACAAATTCGATTTATATTCAAAGCATCATTCACACTTCCTAGGAAGGTGGTGAGCTATTCTGTCCCGACCGAGACAGCTCCACGACGGGTATCCTTTCGGCCGCCCCCGCCGGAACAGACCAGGGACCGGGATACTCACGAATCCGTCCGCGCGAGCAGACGCCGTCGGGGTCGCACACAGCTAACTAGCCTTTCGGCAGGTCCGTCATGGCACCCAACGGTCGAATGGCTCCGCCCACACGAACCCGAAGGCACACAGCCCCCTCCCTATCTGTACTATTCTATTTTGTTCTTTTTATTTTCCCCTCGCCCTTCGCTCTGCTCCAAAGTAAGCATCGTCCAGGACATCGAAGTACCCCTTCTGGACACCCAGGCCTTCGTTTCCCGGCGGACGAGGGAATGGAGCTCCACTCCTACGGGTGCCTCCCCCCCTTTTTTTTACACAGACACATACACAGACATCAACCAACAAATTATCACAAATCACATCTTTCCCTCATTTAGATTTCTTCTCCGCAGTTCCTTCCGTTCGTCTTTCATCCATTTCAGATCTTGTCTTTCTTCTTCTCTTTATTACTGCTTCTCCTCCTCTTTTTCTCTATTCTGTTGTTCTTTGACCTTCCTTCTCAGACTACTCGCCTCCCACCAAGGCAAACCGGATTCGATTCCGGCGAGGTCGCTCCTGGATTTTCACACGTGGGAATAGTGCCGGACGATGCAATTTTTCGGCTGGTTTTCTCGGGGATCTCCCGTTTCCCCAGCCCTTGCATTCCGGCGCTGCTCCATACTCTTGATGTTAAGAACTACCCAAATCTCTTCACTCTCAGTAGATGTATAAAGAGAATGTTGGCACAGCACACTGTTTGGGGTTATTTCTTCTAAAATTACAACAAAAAACGCAATGCACTAAATAGGGCTATTTCGTCTAAAATTGCAGGGAAAAAATAAAAAACTCAAAATCTGATATTCAATGAAAAAATCGTGAAAATCATGTAAATGAAAGTCAAAACCATAGTTTTTGAGGCTAAATTTAGGCTCTATTTGTTTTTTTAAAGGAGCTATCAAAACTAAGATATTTTGCTCCGAAAGCAAGCAATTTTAAGCAAAAAAGAAGCAATTTTAGCAGTTTTTTTTAATGACCGTGCAGGATGTGACGCAGGGTAAAACATGAAAAATTATGTTTAAAAAAAAAAAAAAAAAAAAAAAAAACAAGCAAATTTATCGTTTGCTAGAAACGCTAATTTTGTAAGCGAGTAATCTAAATCAAGTAAAATTAAGGCAAAAACAAGCAAAATCAAAAGAAAAATATTAAAAAATAGTTGATAAAATTTAAACATTGAATTCAATATCATGTACAGATTTTCCACTTCTCAATTCTTTTAAAACTATAAATGCTTTAAAAACTCGCCGCTCAATCATCATTTTTACGCTATTTTCATCAATTATCTTTGCATAGCGATCTGGTAAAGTGATTTTATAATTGTCATCTAGAATGCAATTCATTTTTTTTGCCAAACTTAGATACATAAATTTGAAATTATGTATCTTCATACCATTCATCAATTTCGAGGTCATGTAGTTTAGTCAAGTCCTATGAATTGTTCAACTTGTTGAGCAGAGCCTCCATTTTGGTTTGTGTTATTTAAAAGGAAACAAATTTATATATAGAAAACATTTTGAAATAAAAAATAACGCATAAATTAAAAATATAAAAAAAATACTTTTCTTTTTCTTTATAAAATATTTTTCTGTGTAAATAAAAATGGAAAAACAATAACATGCGCAAGCGACGTAAAAAGTGTGGTGAAGTATTAGACATAGAATGTTTTGCACCACATAAACACACAAAAGATAAGCATTTTAACATCTGTGAAAAATGTTATAGTGCCGTGCGTGACATAAACGAGCGGGCCCCCTTGGCCGGGGGGGGGGGGGAGAGTTGGGGCTGGTGTGAAGCTGGAGAATTCCTTGGAAACCCGGTCTAAGCAGCAGTTTTTTACCTGTCGCCAGACAGTAGTAAAGTCGTGGGCGCAAACATCGGCCCTGTGTTCTAACATTGGCAAATCGTGTTTGCATAATTGTACATATTTTTTTTCTTTAGGAAATTTAAAGAATATATGAAAAAATATAAAAAAGTTAAACCCTGCCTTTATTGAAAAAGTCTTCAATTTTTTTTTCCTTGGCACCGGGACAGTTTTTGTTGATAGCACACGAAGCTCAAATATGTTTTTCTAACTTCTTTGGGTTAAAGTTCATGTGTTAGTTTATTATTCCGACCATGGCTTCAAGTGAGAAGAGGAAAGTAATTTACAGCTAGGAACGCGACATTATGAGTACCGTAATTAATAGAGAAGTGCGGTGACGAGGCAAAACAACAGGTTCTGTAATTACCGGTAAATCAAGCAGCTCGTCGCGCGGCTTTTTTTGCACGGGTGTCGGCGTAGCAGCCATAAAAAACAGATCCGAAAAGAAAATGAAATTACAATTGAAACTGACCAACAGATTTTCATCAACGCCTGGAAAAATCTACTCCACTATAAAAAGACACACTTCTTTGAAATTGGATGATTTCGATAATTGTGTTATTAGAAACGCTATCCACGATTTCTATGTGCACGAGAGGAATATTCCAACTACTCTAAAACTGTTGCCAATCATAAAAAATGAGGTATATTTTCTATGGGGAGTGAATGTTTACTATGGTTCTTATTATTAATTTTTAGATTAAATTTATTGCGTGAAGATAAAACTGTAGGCTTTTGACACCACTTCATGTTCCTGTTTACGGGCCGGCAGTCTAAAGGATTTGGTGAGTAGATACTCAATATATATTTAATATGCATATTTATCTGTTTGTGTGTCCGTGTCGATTCGATTTATTTAGCTGATTGGTAAGGATGAGATTAATCTTTACCTGCACGTATAAAACTGCAGATTTCTTTGACTGCAAAATCTGTCTAGTGAGCGCAAGAAATTACTATGTATATTCCTAAGGGCGTCTTTGTGTAATCATTCATTTTAAAAAAATCAATTTTACTTACGGCATATTTTTAATGATTGTGTAGAAATATGAGTGAATGTTTTTTATTTGCACGATAGTGTGCCCTCGACCGCCAGCCCAGAAACCATGCAGCGTCATCACCTCGGCTCTACCGCATACCTTCCAGGGCCGCTCGTTTCTGTCACGCACAGTAAATATGCTAGTAGTCGTTATGAGTTAAAAAAAAAAAAAAAAAAAAAAAAAAGAGAAAGTAATGTGCGAACGTGGAAAATGTGTTTATAATACATCTCTCAAAAAGCATAAAAATAGTAAATGACACAACACAGCATTAGATATTCTAAACGAAAATCAACATGATAATTATCCGACAAAAATATGTAAAGTGTGTAATGAGAATAGATCTGCAAAATTTTTTTCTCTTAATAAAAATAGTAAGGACCAATATTCAGTCACATGTAAAAAATGTTTTAGTGATTATATAAAGAATTATCGTCATAACAAGAAGTTAATTATACTGTTTCCCAGTAATTTGAGCACTTTTCGATTTATCCTGCATATCTGTTTTTTTACATCTTATTTGTAACTTTTTATTTCTTATAAATAGAAATTAAAATGGAGGCTTATATAACAGCTGAGTTGAACGATGCGGGAGTGAGGGAGTTGAGAGATATTGCTAGATATTTTAAAATAAAATATATAAGCAGACTAAGGAAAAAACGATCTAATTAGAACTCATACCAATTATTATGCAATGGCGTATATATATGAGCGGATAAAAAGAAAGAAGATAGAAAGAATAAAGAATAATTTTACAAATTTACCTTTAACTGATGTCGATATCGATGAATTACACCCCAGAGATAGAAAGGAATCGGAAGTAATATTTCCATTCTATAATAATTTATTTGTTAACTGAAGAAAAAGGAGAACCAACAAAAATTACTTACTTAATAAAGCTTTTAAAAGTAGGATATCAATATATAACATTGAAAATTCCTTTAATTTACTATAGCCTATTCATTTCTTGACTTCAGTAAAAAATAAAATATTTGAAATAATACGCACTAAACTTAGAACATTTAGAGTGGTGGAAACCAGTATTAAATTATATGCCTATTTTTGTAAGCAAGATAATAATCAAGCAGAACGATTTACGGTTCAATCACCCAATTATACAATATTGAATGAAGGAGATAAGAAAAGGATTTATAAATTCATAATACAAGAAATAATTACACAATTATCTGAAGTTCAGAAGAAGCTCAGGATGGGCATTAGATACAATAATGGGAATACAATTAGCTATTAATAAGTATAATCCATTTAATGGCAAGTCCATGACAAGTGCGTGTGATTTTGAACGTACTTTGTTGACCAGAACTCTAATTCCTGTAATAACTTCACAAGGAGTAGAATCAAGGGCACAAGGCCGTACCTTTGTGCCTGATATGTCACAAATTTCTTGTCGACATAATGTATGGTCACCAAATACATGGTTCGGCACATTTATGAGATCGGCCATCATAGTCTCAAGATTTCCTTTGTTGTATTTTATACACCCTCGTGCACAACGACGTATGGACTTTATCATAGACTTACTAAGACACTTAGCTGATTTTCCTTTTGCCATTGCGTACAAATTCTTCTTCAGGTTCTTAATAACATGGTTGGCACATTCCAACTTTTACACATCCCTACCATACGAAACATTACTAATAATTACCGAATGCACAGTTGAATCGCCATCGCCCACAAATTTTTCAAACCTAAGTTTGTACACCTCCTCACAGTAAATGAATCCCTGAACAATAATATCGGACTCCATCGCAGTTGATGAGCTATTCCAGGTTTTGTGACATATGTGAGCTGTCGGTTCATTCTTTTCTCTCTCTGCTCGTGTGCAAACGGATCAGTACTTATTTCTTACGCCCAGATACAATATTTTCTTTGTATAATAGCCAATAATAACTGCACATCCAAACTTAGCTGAATATCGGTGACCGCATGACCTCTGACTCCAGCCACCATCAACTATTGCAGTGGTCAGTGCATATTCTACAAAATCTTCAGTAATTACTCTCCCACTATATTTGGCTAGTTTCCACTCTTCCTTCACAGCTTCATCCATCTGTTGCTTTGCTGTAGTACCTCTTGCCATACATTTCCTATTATTTTCTCATGTTTGGAAAAGCAATCAGGACCTATAGGAGATATGTCAGCAACAGTAAGCAATTCATCTAGAGGCTCATGTCATATGCCTATTGATAAACAGCCCCAAACAACTTTGTCATTTATGTCCAACTTCAGTTCATTACTTTTATTCGGACCACCAACAGGAAGGACTGGAATTGTCGTACCAGAAGACATGAAGGGCACTGAAATTTAAAATCATGAATTAATCCATATTGACGAACCCCTATCAGACGGAAAGAGCCAGTTGATGTTACAGGGCATCTGAAACAATTAGGAGGTAGTTTAGGGAAAATCTCCTGTCTAAAATTTTAAGTCACTGAGTTACATAAAACTAAAGAATAATTTCGTTGCGAGAATTAATTTGTGAATAATGGCATATCTCGGTAGTATCGGAACTGTTTTTAATGTCAGCATCACTAATTTAAAACAAAATTATTAATACATTATCACGAGTACTAATGTAATTAGCTCTCTTTTAAAATCTCCAGAATACACACCTACATATACATTAATTTTCATTAGCGCCCTATGAAATTGGTTTCAGGACCGACCACCAGTTGGGTGATTATTGAAATAAGTCAGTAATGGCAACAACTGCCATGTATTAGAGCGAATTTCTTGTGCATGTAATTACTATCTACGTTGTTACATGGAGCGATGACAGTTTTGTATGCTCCACACAATGTTACTAACACTCACACAAATATCTTGTCTCTAACTTTTAGAAAACTATACAAAAATAAATGTAAGTGTGTATAATACATCAATTTTCGCGCAACTGCTCTATTTTAATATTACAATTCTTATAATTCTTTCTTTTTAAATAATTAAATATGTTAGCATACAAAAATGCTCTGCACTCTACAGAACTAAATAAATCAAGGAAAGTTGCATGCATTGTAGTATCTGAGACAGCTAAGATAGACGATGATGATGATGATGATGATGATGATGCACAGTACAATTACCTGTGACGTTCCAGAAGCCGCAACTCAATCATAATACGTTCGATGTCTACTATCATCTTCCCATGTAGCAAATGTAACCCAAGGTCTTCTTCCGGAGAAGGTGGATCTAATTCTACAACCAGAGGTGGCAGATTTTCGCTGAACCCCTGCAAAAATGTGTAAATTGAAATAAAATCACAATTACAATCAACAACAATGTACACCCTACGTGTATGTGTATATATATGTATATATATATACACACACCCACATGCGTTCTCCATATCTTGACATTCTGTTGTTGGTTTTCTGTTTGACAGCACTGCATTTTGCGTAGCGATCGTGTTTACGTCATTCCTATAAAAAAAAAAGGTAGTCTCAGTTTTCATCAAGCTGACTTGTTATTTCATTTATTTAAAAGGAGACGTTCTGGAGTGATACATAAATAAATCAATAAACAATTGTATAAGATTTTTCACGAGCACCATGTGACTGGATGGTTGCGCAGGTAGGCAGAGTTTGGGAAACATTAGGTGACGTCATAACAGGTGTTGCGGGCTTAGCCAAACAGCCAGAAAATAGAAAAAAATTATGAAACTAGACACACTGAAGAGAAATTTGCTAACGATAACGATTCGTATGATGGCGAACAGAGAAGAGACCGACGATCTGGTAGCAGTGTTGCGACAAAGTACAACTGCGCTTGCTACATCCCAAAGACAAATGAAACTGAGTGCGTTTGTCGCTCAGAGTCAAATTATGAGCAACTTTGGTGGTTCGAAACGTATAAATTTATTATATTGTAACTTTTATGCGGCAATTCTTATGCTGATGGGTACAACGCAGCGAGATATTGCATTATAATTAGGGATGGGAAAATCTCGCGAGTTCAATGACCTGTAGGCTAGACTACACAATCCTTTGTATAGTCGAGCCTCAGATATTTGTTCATTGGCTGCTGCCCCAGTGATACCCTACACGTGACAGTATGGGATTTGCCTCTTGTTCCCTTGCAAGTTCGCTATTGGCTCAAAGTCGTCTTGGGTGTGTATAATAAACTTAGCTCCAATAGCAGAGGTGACTTCAGTGTACACCTGTATGAAATCGATCTTGTCCTGAAATGAATTCGAGAAATTTTCCTATCCCTAATTATAATGAATACTAGAAATGAGAATGCTTAGCAGTGTAGACAAGTGTTTCTTAGAAGCAATTTATTTGATGAAACAATATGTGTGGAAATATACTTTAAAATATTTCAGAATTTACGGTACCGAAAGTAAATAAAACATTTTCACACCTATGACAGCCTTGAGTACAAATACACACATTTCGGTGTGCAATATATCTGTAAAAAAATTTATCAGAATTATAATAAATTGTCGGTATTGCAAATCAAGTTATTTCCAGCCTTGCCTTTCATTTTCTTCTACAAAATTGCTGGAAATTAAAAGGTTTTTGAAAAATAATTTACATTTTTGTCTGACTCATAAATTCAGTATTCTCTCTGTTTGCGATATAATTAAACATAGATACTACTTTTGTTTGCGGCCGTTAGGCTAATAATAAATACAATAAATAGCAGGGAATAACTAAAAATTATTTGCGCAATTCAATATAAAAACTTCATACTTCATGCATCATTTGAAACATTTTCCCCGAATTATTAAAAGTTTAAAAAAATGTCATGACTTGCCCATGATTTTTTTCCTAACTTATAGAATTTCCTAAAATGCCCAGGCTATCCCTGTCTTCCAGAAGATTGGCCACCGTAAATAATAACACGGACTGATGTTGTTGAAATTATAAACTGAAGAAATTGTTTACTGTGTAGCCTATTTCATTAGTCGGTGTTTCAAATCCAAAGGGAAATAAAATTAATTCACTTGTGACCTACCCTGGAAAACTGAAATGAGGACGGACAGACTTGGGATCGAACCAGGATCCTCTCGAATGAGAACCCAGAGGACTCTGCACCGCTTCGCTCGGTTTCTACTTGCTAACAATAAGTTCAGCTACGGTGTAACATTTTTTAAATATAATTTCCTTTGTTGCTGATGGAAGAAATGAATTCGGTGATATTTAGGCGACTGTTGTAACTCTTGCGTATGCTAACGCGCATGTGGTTCTGATATTATTGCGTCACAGATTACATGCGGGTCAAATCTTCCTCTCACTGAGGATGAAGCATCGCGACACGTCTTAGTGCACCGAGGAAAATATCTCGTTCTATATTTTCCTTCTCTGTCGAGTTTTTTCTGCATGAACTGCATAATTTTACTCACTCTGTGATCCGAACAGATGGCTGTGCGTTGGTCCACGCTGCTGTATTCCTGCAACACATGATTCACGTTGAATGAATACCATATGTGTATATTTACAGGCAGTCAATGTTTCAATGACTGGCTGAGATACATATAACTTAGACTACTGGAAATATAAGCCATACTGTAAGTTTTTTGACAAAGTATATTTTTACATAATAAAATAATATTTAAGCTCGATTTCAAAACACTGGTTCTTCAACTCGACTTTTTGGGCGCATACAGCTTTGATGAGATAACTTTTGTCATATAAATTTTTTATAAAATTTTTTATCCCTCTACACTGTTCACTATTACACTTGTTTCTATTGTCATGAATACCAAAAGTAAAATTCGAAATTTGGGATTCATTTTACATACAAAATTGTACGGCAAGTATAACACGGAATCAAAATAAAATTAATCAGCGTTTCCGCAATAAAAATTACGTAAACGAAACTGTCAACAATATTTAGATCATCACTGCTACAGTTACTAATCCAGCGCATTCAAGGGCTACAAATACTACTGCTACTACAAAAACACTACTGCTTGCTAGAAATACTACTACTATCCAAACACTGATATTAAAAATATTTATTTTCTTATAAGCCCATTATAGTGCCATATACATTAATTCTAATAAATGCTCTCTTCGATTATTGATGAATTGTATGTGTAAGATGGTTTTGTAAGTGATAATATTATCTACTTAATTTATTTAATTACATTATTCTTCGGTTTTTCAAGAACAGTTTTTGCATTTCAAACAGAAAATTTAAAAATGAAGTTTATTGACACTTTTAAATTTATCGGAAGTAGTTTAGATAAAATGTCATCTAATTTAAGTAAATATCAAATTAAACACACAAAAAACATTTTCCAAAAGACCAAGTAGATTTAGTAATTAGAAAAGGTGTTTATCCATACGATTATATCGACAGTTGGAAGAAGATATACGAAGAAACTGAACTTCCATCAAAGAGTGAATTTTACAACAAATTAAGTGAATCTGATATAACTGGCGATGATTATGGACATGCAAAATGTGTATGGCAACAATTTAATATAAAAAATCTTGGGGAATATCGTGACTTATATTTAAAAAGTGACACATTGTTAGCGCCTGTGTTTGAAAATTTTAGAAATACATTTATAAATACATATGATTTAGATCCTGCTTGGTATATTACAGCACCTGGATTATCATGGGGCGCAATGTTAAATATGACTGAACAGCTATAAGATCTATTACACGATTATGATATGATTTTAATGGTACAAAAGGGTATTAGAGGTTGTATATCACAATGATGTAAGTGATATGTTAAATCCAATAACAAGTATTTAGAAGATTTTAACTCTAATCAAGAATCAAATTACTTAGCATATCTCGATGCAAATAATCTTTATGGATGGGCAATGTCTCAATATTTACCATATGGTGGTTTCGAATGGGTTTACTATACATTAAATGATGTAGATTACTGTAGTGAACAAATATTAAATTTGGAGGATGATTATGAGTATGGTTATATATTAGAAGTTGTTTTAGAATATCCACAAGAACTACATAATTTACATAAAGATCTACCCTTTTGTCCAGAAAATAAGATAGTTCCAGGGACAAAACAATATAAATTATTAACTACTTTCCATAATAAAGAAAAGTAATTTTAAATAGTGCCTAAAGTATGGATTAAAACTTACTAAAATACATAGAATATTGGCATTTGATCAGTCCGATTGGCTGAAGAAATATTTAGATTTCAATACATCAATGAGAACTAATGCTCAATATGACTTTGAAAAAGATTTTTTATGCTGATGAATAATTCTGTGTTTGGTAAAACAATGGAAAATATAAGAAACAGAGTTGATATAAAACTAATATCAGATGCAGAAAAATGTGAAAAAATAGTAGCAAAACCAAATTTCAAAAGAAGTACTGTATTCAACGAGAATCTTGCAGTTATACACATGAATAAAACAAATGTAAATTTTAATAAGCCTATTTATGTGAGTATGTCAATTTTAGACGTATCGAAAGAATCGATGTATGATTTTCATTATAACATAATAAAACCAAAATATGGCGAAAACATTTAATTATGTTATCAAATTACTGATAGCTATATATAACATAAAGGCAAAATTTTTTACGAAAACATGAAGACAATGTTAAAAAAATTTGACACAAGTGATTATCCAAATAACAATATCTATAACATGCCTCAAATAAATGAAAACATTTTAGGAAAAATGAAAAATGAATGTAATGGTAAAATAATGAAAGAATTTGTTGGTTTGCGATCAAAAATGTATGCTTACAAGATTAATGAAAAAGAAAATAAAAGATCGAAGAGTGTAATGAAATGTGTAGTTAATAAGAGGATTATAAGAACTGTTTCTTTAAAGAGAAAATTCAATATAGAACAATGAATTTACTAGAGAGTAAGAAACATTAAATATATACAGTAGAAGTTAGTAAAATAGCATTAAGCCCATTCGATAACAAAAGGATTATACAAGGAAATAAAATAGATACATTACCATATCGGTATCAAAATGAATAAGCTTACTTTATGTACCACTTAAGGGGGACCAGCAGTCCCCCCCAATACATTTTCTAATAAAATAGTATAATATTTTTAACTTCTTTAATCTCCAAAACAATATCAATATCAGCACCATCAAAATCAGTCAGTTTACCATTTTCATCTCTAATTTCCAAGACAATATGATTAAAGCATTCATTATTAATTCTATAAAATTGGATATGCAGGCTCATAACTAATATAATCTTAAAGCCGAAAATAGTTTTTGGTGGAAAACTAGCAATTATATCTGTTTCTAAATGATTAGATTCGTCATACTTTATGAATATTCCATAGGCTAAATTACAATGAATATTTATTGTTTTAAGCGGATTAAAATTAGGTAACTTAGTACCTACAACAATTTTGTCTTTTTCAATAAGCTTTTTTCTCTCGAAGCTAAGAATATCGGATAATCGATCAAGTTTAATACCAAACTTAGATTTAATATATATTCTATTTTTCACATTGTCTGCGGTAAATTCAATGTTATTTGTTGAAAATGGGTCAATCAAATTTACAGTTTTCTTTAAAATTCATTATCGTATTGTCCTTTAGGAATAGTGATAACTTCATTTTTATCAATGACAGCACTCATATTATGGATTGTTATAATATTATTATCTATATTTGAGGTTACAAATTTTGTATGAAAACTAATTAAAGCAATCGATTTTTCATAATGGATGATATCATAATGAAGCTTCGTCTTCAGTGCAGAAGCATCATTTTTTAATTTGAATATTTTATTATCCATTTATTAAAAAAAAAATTGTTATTAAATGAAAAACCAGCAGCAAAAGCAGCCTATGCTGCACAAAATTAATTGAGGCATTGGTGTTTAGATTTCTGAAGAAAACTCAAAGAATAAAAAGAATGGTGAACTATTGCCTGATGACAATAGAGGGATAATTGCAGCCCAAGAAATTGTGCGAAAACCAATTTAATGACCAATTTTATTTATAAGTTAGGACTAATAAACTGCATGTTTGCTCAAAAAGTTTGAATCAAGCCAAATACATTCTCTTACAAAATGATTTTGATGAGGCCTTTAAAAAATTAAAAGTTAAGGGAAAAATTGCATACTTTTTTAATAATACTGAGGAAATGGTCCCTTTAGATCAATGTGAAGATGAATCTCTAATTATATTTGACGTATATATTTTAGACAATTAAGACATTGTCCAAGAGTACTATACTATGAGGAGGCATGAAACATTGATGTATTTTATTTATCACAAACATGATCGAAAATACCAAAACAACTTGTGAGAGACAATGCGAATATTCTATGTATATTTAGACACTATCACACAAACTTGAGAAACATATTTAATTATTTCGTCGGTGGGGACATGTGTTATGAAAAATTTAAACAGATTTGTACAGACTGTTGGGAAGATTGTGGCTTCATGACATTAGATATGAGTAGAAAATTAAATGATGGAAAGCACAGGAATAAAATTAAAAACTTTATTAAATTTAAATATTTTGAAATCATGTTTATGTTCAAATGAACACAGAATTTGTGTTGTGAACATTAAAACGAACGTTAAAACGAATGTTAAAATTACCATTGTAAACAATGTGTGATACATTTTTGTGTTTGAGTGAGATAATTATAAAAATTATTTAAATTTTACAAAACAACTGTTTTATTAATCCAAGAGTTATGCGAATTATTAAAACCTAACCATTTCAAACAAATTCTATCGCTTTTAGTTTTTAAGACTTTTTCGACCAAATATTTACTGGGATAGTCTGTTTTCATAATTTATAATTCATAAAAACTGCCTTCTATTTCTTCACCTTTAGTATTTTTTAATTTGTAAGTAGGCACATCATAATTTAAAACTTTACAAATAGTAAACCACTCTGTTGACCAATTAGCAGTATAATTATTCTCAAACATGTTCTTTAGTTTGCTCATGTGGATGACATCGCCAACTTTGTATTTCGGTTTAGTAATCTTGTCTAAAAAATTTGTTTACATTTAATTTTTTCATTGGCCTTATTAACATCAATGGTTATCAACCGATAGTTAGTATATTTGTCCATTTATAGTTTCTATATAAGGCTAATTTCTTCCACATTATATTTTTCAAAGTTAGATTAAATCTTTCTACAACTCTTGCTTTCAATTCACTAAAAGAAGAGTAATGATTTATATTATATTTTTGCATAAGTTCTTTAAATGTTTTATTATAAAATTCGGACCCATTGTCGCTTTGTATATTGTGTGGTTTCCTTTTCATCAATATAGATTCTAAAGCATTTACTACATTTTTTGCTGTTTTGTCTATAATTGGTATAGCAAATGCAAATTTTGAAGAAAAAAACATCGATAATTATCATAATATACTTGCATCACTCATTTAATGCGATATGCCTTTCAAATTGCCAGTATACATTTCAACACGATCGATTTGCCATAAATCATCAATTCTATAAGAAATTAGTCTTCTTCTTGGAAAGTTTCTTCTCACTGGCTTATATAACTAATTAATTATTCCCTCTCTTGCAGTGGGCAAATTTTTTTAAATGTTAATTTATTATAATTGCTTATAGAATACTTACTTTTCTGAACTAATCGGCAATTTTTAGTATTTTCCGTTTTTATATTATTATTTTTAGTAACTTTCTTGCATTTCAAGCACCAAGTGTTCTCCATTTAATAGTCAAGATTTAATTAATTTTTATATTTTATGAATACTCCTATTGTGGTCAAGCCATCATTATATTCAGATATAGTTTTTTTTTATTTTAAAACTTAAAATATCATCTATGTTAACATCAAAAAATTTTACTGTAATCTATTTTTTGAGATTCCCTAATAACAGTCACAGTATCGTCAGGTAAATTGGGATTAGCAGTAATTATTTTATAAACATTGCAATCCATCGAAAAAAGAAAAGAAAATTGTATTACTATCTAAGTGAGAATTGATATAACTTGTATTCCACTTTGCAGGTAAATAAAATATATATCTTTTCTTCCTTACATTTTTCAATTTTCAAGTTAACAAATATATCACAATAATTCAAAACTGATTTGTTTAAATTTTGCAATTTAACAGCTATTTATTTATCAAAATATCGTTTATTGGCAGTATCGTTTACATCTACAGGGTCAGCTATATTATTGATTCTACAATTTTGAAGAGAAACATACTCTGATTATAAACAAAAACTTTGCTTATTTGGTCTCGTAAATCGGAAACAATGATATTATATTTTGATTCTACATAAGTTTTTAAATTAGAAACAACTGTATTGTATTTTGAATCTACGTCCTTTTTTTTAGGCACAATCAGAAACAATAGTAATGTATTTTGAATCTACTTCCTTTTTTAGTGCCTGCTTTGCATTATTTATTCGTTTTGTATAATCAGCAATAGTGTTACTGAATTGTAAATTTATATCTTCTTTTAAAGCATAATCAGCTATTCGTTTATCCAAATATCTTTTATTGACTGCATCTTTATCGTCTCCGGGATCATTTATATTAACAATTCTACGTCCTAGAATAGAAACATAAGTTGTTGTATGATCAAAGCAGTTGGATAGTTCACTTTGTAAAGAAGAAACACTGGAATTACATTGTAATTCTACATATTATTTTAAAGCCTAAGCACTAGTGTCAAAACATTCATTTAAATATTTGATAAATGGTTTCCAAAATATTTCTGCAATTTAATAATATAGAAATTATATAAATTTAACTTAAATTCTATCGAAAAAGGTGTAAAACAATTCAACATAGATGTCCACACATAACTGAATTAAAATTCTGAATTCGATCATCATTGTAACATTGTAATAAACATTTCTGTTTTAAAATAATTGGTTACATTAGTGGGAATATTGCCTCCAAATGAATCAGAATAGTAAACGTCGTTGTTTTCTTTCAAATAACAAACCCAGTGAGTTCCAGGATTTGATGAAATGTCAAAATTAACCACTGCACATTCATTTTTGTGCATACTTTTCGGTAATTCGTCAATCATATAAACATTTCTGAAATGCTTAGTACTTAATAATCTTCCATATTTTTCAATATCGATATTAGATAATGGACATATATTCAAATTTTTTTTGGCCTTCCACTTTTTGCAACTAATCCTTTTCCAGCCTTGTTGGCCATTGCTAAATTATGTCTTTCTTGTTCTCATAATTCTATTTTTTTCTTGTTTGTTCAACAGAATTGTAAATTGCAATAGCTCCACCGGATAAGCCTTCAGCTAAACCACCAAGGGCACCTAGAGCAACAAGTACAAATGGTATGATTCCTCCACGATGTAAACCACTTCCAGATTTTTCTTTCGCCAACTTTGTGACTGTCGTCAATGATAAAGTTAATTTGAAACTTTTGCCTTCTTTCTGTTTTTTTTTCTCACAATTTTATAATTTGTTAAAAATTGATTTATATCCAAATATTTTAATTCCTCAAAGGGAATATCGAAAGTTATATTTGTTATCTTCATTTATAAGTAAAACAATATATATATATATATATATATATATTCGATAAAACATTTTAATCCCTCAACCTAATTTTTTTTGTAAACATAATTGAGGCAACAGCAGAAGATGCAATTTTTCTCCAATTGCAGTATTTTTATCAAACATGATTTCTTTTGCTTCTTTTTGTAAAATTGTATCAGCTTCATGTCTAGATTCAAATTCTTTATGATCTCTGTAGGCAATATCGTTATATTTGCATGCTTCATCTAATTTATTTACTCCTGTGTTGCCTCTTTCTAATCTTTCATTTAATTTTGTAAATAGGCCACAATAATTATAGCCTGGCAAATGCATTTCAGGCAGATTTAAATTGTTTAGTGCCCAATTTAATATACCTTTGCCATGATGTTCAGAGCTCCAAAATGACTGCGGAATTACTTTTAAAACTCTTATTAGATATGGAATTCCTTTTGGAATATTAACAAAAAAATCAGAAAATGTATTGTTTAACATATTCGTTATGTCTTTTTTTTTCATTGTAATAACTGTTATTTCCAGCATTTTCTTCGCCATAAATAATTAATAATCTATCAACCAATTTTCTAACATCATCCATCCAAACATATTCTTTTGACAAAATATTGTATTTTTTATGCCATCTCTAGAAGAATTTGTAGAACTTGTTCTTTTTGGTGTGTTCAGCGCTGATCTTAATTCACCAAAATTTTGTCTTATATAGTCATCAAAAATTTGTTTAGTTATGTGATTATACTTCCAACCTACACTCGACGCCGGATTTTTATAAGGGTTATATTCATGGAATGCATCATTGGTTGTTTTAACAATTTCTGCGTAATTTTCATAGCCATTAGTAGTGTATTTACCCTCAAGATCTGATTGTGTTTTATTTGTTAACAAACTACAAAGTCCTGGTGTTAATGTATATTCTTTATCCTTACCAAATAGTGTATCCTTATTCATCGATACCTTTGCATCACCAATGTAAAAATGTTCTCCAACTCCACGTAAACCATATTTGTCATTACTAACATTTATTCTTTTAGCAATTTCTATTCCGAGATTTATAGTAGAAACACCTGCTATAGGTGGCAAATCTTTTAATGGAATAATACCTATTTGCTGTTCAAAATTAGGAGATTCTTGTTCTGCAAATAATTTTCTTTCAAACGATGTTTCTTCTGGTGTGGGCGGATGCTCTAAATTTCTCGCTACAACAGGAACTAGTGTTGTTATTAAATTTTTTATTTTCTTCACTTATTTTTTCTACTTTTTTTACCAATACTTCGTACTTCATCAACTAACAGTCGTTCTTTCTTCCTACTTTTTCATATTATTTTTCGTGATGCTTTTTGTATCTTTTATAGTTTTCGATGAGTAAATTAATTCGAGAAACTCCCTTCGATTCTGCCATTTATAAATAATTTTTTTACTTTTAAATGAGTTACTAAAGTATTGAGAGCTTTGAGAGACAAACTTCCCCCCCCCCCCCCCCCAACTGATCAAACTAGGGGGAACTTAAATGTTTACAATAACTGAATCGAATTTGATATTCCAATAGGAGATGGCTTTTATCCTCCAAATTACGCTTACGTTTATGAACAATTTAAATTTCGGAAGAGAGATAAGGTTGGAGATGAGGCAAACTATGATGAAGCAGATAATGTTCATGTTTGTTCTAACTTTTTTATCATTCCAATTTTCTAGAGTAGAAATTTCAAAACATGGAAATATTATTGAAGCTGTTGATAATTCAGATATAACATCAACAATAATGAATACTTTATTAAGATCGCCAAATATACAAAATTATTTTCAATTTTCTGGTGTTGATAATCTATATCGAGATAAATCTGTTTCTGATAAAATAATAAAAGAAGTTAAAACTGTTTCTAGTGATAAATATATAAATGAAATAATATCTCCTGTTAGATATCTGTTTGGTTTTATTCGTGATAACTATGAAGTTTATTGGAAAGGTGGCTATAAAATTATTATTTTCGTAATTCATATAATAACAACTCTTTATTTCGTTATGAAACTTTCGATAAAGATGATAAAGTTACGAAACATCGTCCTGATCCTGGTAAAATTGTTATTGAAAAACTATAAATATGTGGCATATTGTTAAATATGAAACTAACACAGCCATCGCAATTACAGAAAAAATATACAAAGTTCCAAAAATACCTATTAGTTTTGAATATTGGCAATTTTTATAAAAAGAAGTCTCTGCTAAAACACAGCTGTTTTCAACATTGATATAAAAGATCACTTACACAATTTACAATTTGACAAGCCCGATTATGTAATTGTAGCTTTCAATTTAATAGAAAAATAGTGCTGAACAGCATAACCACGCTGTTGTGCTTGATCATTGTATATTGAGAAACATTTATGTTAAAAACGTTAGAAATGAAATTTTTCCTAAGGAAAACTGGAATATAGACATTGAAAGCGGTGTTTATCTTAAACAATTTCTTGCTTGTAGTGATTTTAGAAATACAAAAACCAAACCAGATACTTACTTTAGAAATAATGAACTTTATTATAAACCAACTGTAAGCTTTGGTGGTGATATTAATTACTATTAATTTTGGGGGCGAAGACCTTTATATGTTATATGTTATTGATTATTCATATTGAAAACTACTGTAGTTAAAGAAAAAACAAACACAAAAGTTTGGGTTGATTTTAATAAAGCTCCTGAAGAATTAGGTACCATTTGTAATGTTGTTTTAATAAGTAAACGAAATCTTACATATGATAATTTAAAAGAAATAATTACTGTATATTTATAAACTTTTAATATTATTAAATGTAGGAATCAACAAATTGTTCCGATAATTTAAAACAATTTTTTGAGTTTATAGTTGAGAGGTAACATTTAAAAGTTTTGCGATTTTTTGTCAAATAAAATATAATTTTCATAGTTCTAAATAAATTTCTTTTCCTTATAAATAAAACTAAAAATGCCTCTGTTGCTTTGCAGTTTGACAGGCATTTTAAAATGTGATAGCGGTTCAAAAATCCCTTCCTATGGATTAGATAATGCATCTGAAATTCTTAAAAACATATTTGTCAAATTTCGTTCAAATTTACAAAACTTACAATTAACCATTTTAGAAAATATTGACAGTAAATATGAACTTCGAGAAATTGGTAAAAATATATACCTAATAGATCAAGTTAAAAAAAAAAATTACTAGAACTTCGATAATGATGATTTCATTGAATTTATTTCGTTTCTCAATCAAATTCATCATCTGCATTGTAACAAGATTCTTCTTCAATAGAACTTTCTGAATATCCATCAGAATCAGATAAGGGATCTCCAAGTATAAATCCATCATAATCGGAATCGGAATCAACTTCATGTTCTGCATCTAACATTTTTAAAATTTCTGAATTACCTGTCTCATGTGAATCGTAACCAGATTCGTCACCATCTATTTCTAAAAGTTCTAAATCTGAAAGAATTATAGTATCATAACCACATTAGCCTGTGTCTGGATTATAATCACTGCCAAACGTATGTGCTGCATCGTAATCAGATTCATCGTCTGTATCTAGAAGGTCATTCATTTTTGAATCTTATGCTTAGTTATTGCTTATTAATGCTTATTAATCTGATATAAATTTTACAAAGAAAAAATATTTTTCAATCTGCCGACAAACTAAATTTGAAGTGATTTTCATAAGATTTAGTTTACTTTCTTGCAAAATAAGAGTTTCTAGAAAACGACGATTTTTTTTTTCATGTTATACCCTGTGTCACAATCTGTATGCTCATTTTTGAAAAACTGCTAAAATTGCTTATTTTTTGTTTAAAATTGCTTGCTTCCGGAGCAAAATATCTTATTTTTGTATCTCCTTTTTCAAAAAATTTTATGCCTAAATTTAGCGTCAAAAACGATGATTTTGACTTTAATTTACATTATTTTCACAATTTTTTTCATTGAATTTCAGATTTTTAGTTTATTATTCTTTCCTGCAATTTTAAACGAAATAGCCGTATTTAGTGCACTGCATTCTTTGTTGTAATTTGAGAAGAATTAGCCCCAAAAAGCGTGCTGCGCCAGCACTCTCTTTATACATATACTACTCTCTTCACTCCCTAGGTGGAGCGGGTGAATGAAATCAACAGGCAACATAACCATCCCGCATTGTACGAGATTTCCCGTATCCTGGGGCTGAAAGAACTATCCCGCAAAGTTAATTCTCCTAAAATTTAACTTGCTTGAAAATTTATTTCGTCCGAGAGTCATTCGGCTTATAAATCTTTTGGGCCTAAACTTTTGTTTAGGCTAAAGTAATTTTAGGTGAAATGAAGTACAGAAACGACGATACACCTGGGAGTAGGCAACATAGAGTGACCGAAGTATTTGCAAGTAGCCTAACTTCAGGCGTAGTGGCGTGGGTTCATGCAGGCGTGTTGGCAATAGGGATACCAATGACAAATCGATTTTTTGAAAACTGAATAAATTGACACCAATAATATTGCTTTTTAAATTGACATTATATTGCAGATTCATCCCTTCGGAATCGATATATTTCTTGTAGAATATTTTTTTTCTATTCAGCGGCACCTTTATGTGTATTTTAACACTACAAATTTTCTTGAGTTTTAAACAGTCGTATTTATGAATTGTTCTATTTTTATGCAATACCATTTTTCAGACGTTGATATTCTGAGTTTTTGTATTAACAGTATCTCTGGCAGTATACGTTCCCTAGACCATGTCATGTCCTGGCACACCGAATTAACATTATGTCCGTACAACTCTCCTGAAGATCAAAAATCGATTTTTTTCCGTCCGATTTCCAATGCACATCAATATTTCGTGTCTCGATCTAGATCGAAGCAAGAAATCGATTAATAAGGGTAGATCGGCATGCGAAGCTGGCAAACAACGGTGGCACAAAGCACGCTTTCATAACTACTGTAGTCGCCTATTTGGAGGTTTTTTGACGTGAATACGTCTTTAAATTTGGGACCAGAAAATCCAATGTTAGTAAAATCTGGGGATACAGTTTGCCATTGTCTCCGAATCTATCGTCTAAATATAAAATTCAATTACACCACTCGATTGCCAAAGGATCAAAGAATATGATACGTTAAGTGAGGACTGCGAAACATCGCGTGGAAGAGGGGGGGGGGGTCTGTAAGTTTCAATCGACAGATCTTGTCAAGATTAAGCGATTGGGTGTATAAAAATATTTGTGTGGCGTCGTTATGGTGAAATTCTGATTTTAATGTAATTTTTTTTTTTTTTGAAAATTGAATAAATTGACACCAATAATATTGCTTTTCAGATTGGCATTAGATTGCAGATTTTTTCCTTCGGAATAGATATATTTCTTGTAGAATTTTTTTTTTTGCTATTCAGCGGCACCTATATGTTTATTTTGACAGTACGAATATAAATACTCGTAAAAAAAAAAACCAAGTCGAAATACAGAAATCGTATACGGTTGGAAAGAGCATCTCAAAAGCAATCCAGTGATACCCATAAACCCCGTATGATCGAGTGAAGCGGTGCCGGGAACGTAAGAAACATCAAGGAGTCCGAGCGCATCAACGTAGACGTATTCACGCAAAACAAACGGCCTTGTCTCCAACACAGCCACACCCCACTTTTTAACTGTGTTGTAGGTCTCAGAAATAGCAGTTATATCGAGAAAAATGTACTGAAACTATTATTCGTACCTCGTCTGAAGTGTGCTTTCTTTTCGTACATCGGTATAATGTAAACACGTTCAGTGGTTTCGTAGATAGAGAAAAGCGGATTTCAAATGCTACACAGCACAATTCGAGCACCAGCTAGGCAGGCCCCTTATGGCCAATAGTGCACAAAAGAGTATACTTACCCGATTTTCGTTATAACTGGTTTTTGGTAGAGTTCATCGAAATTTTTGGCACGAAAACACATAAACGTTAATTTTTAAGAACTTCTTGCTTTGTTAAAAATATTCACTGCCTTTATTATTCTGTGAGCACTGATGGCAGATGAGATATAAGTTATTCTGTGAGCACTGATGGCAGATGAGAAATAAGTTATTCTTTGTTATATTCCATCAGTACTCCGATAGTAGTAATAGTACTGTATGTGTGTGTGTGTGTGTGTGTGTGTATATATATATATATATATATATATATATATATATATATATATATATATATATATATATATATATATATATATATATATCAATGTAAGAAGTGGTTGGAAATTATTCTTTACAATATGTCTTGTCATGCCAAAAGTTTTGAAAAACTCCATGAAAACAACACTTTTAACCAAAATTAAGGCAAATACACGGCTTTCGCTTGCCATTCCCCCTAAGCGTAACTTACTGATGGACACACTCCTAGCCACTCTTCTTATCAGCTCATTCTACACTATCTACCAAAAAGTAATTGGTCACCTGTCCACAATGTTTGCTCGGTGGTTGTCACCCCGTTAGAATCTCGCAGGGCCACCTCTTGCTGCTATAACAGCAGCCACCCTGTCTGGCATGCTCTCTACGAGTGTTTGCAGGACATCCACGGGGATTCGTCGTCATTCCTCTTGCAACCATTCCATGAGTTGAGCAATGGATTTTGGCCGCGCCTGACGAGCCCTCACCCGGCGGTACAATTATTCCGAAAGATGTTCTATAGGGTTGAGGTCGGGACTCTGGGCGGGCCAGTCCAATCGGCGAACAATGTTGTCAGCGTACTACTGCATAGTAGCCCTTGAAACATGGCACCTGGCATTGTCATCCTGGAAGTAACACGGGTCCACTCCGTAAAAACGCCACAATGTTGGGAGCATTTCATTATCCAGAATGTTACAATGGGCCTCTGTGTTCATGCTACCACGGACAAACACCAGCGGTCCTACGCCGAAGGCCGTGAAACACAAGTCAACTGACGTACTGAATTATCTGTCTTTGTGGGTGCCCAATTACATTTGGTAGGTAGTGTAGTTATAATCACCGAACAAGGTGGCGCACAAGTAAAACTGTGAACTCGTATTCGGAAAAAGGTCCGGGTTTTATTTCCCGGTCCGGCCATTCTGATTCAGGTTTCCCATAGTTTCCCGAAATATCTCCAGGCGAATGCTGGAATGGTTCCTTGCTACAGGTTATTCATGGTAAAATGAGCACTTATGAAAGCCCTGCTTAATATCTACTTGTATGCACGTTGTGTATTCTTCCCCCTTAAGTAAAATTAACATTGCCATGCACTTTATTCTTGCGTCGGTCAAGTGAAACTGTGAAATCATTACAAAACTAAATATTTTACAAATTTGCTCATTTTTACACGTCGACACAATTAAAAAGAAACAGAAAGCGGAAGAATTAATTAAAATGATCAGAAATGTTTTCCTAACAATTTTTTTTCCGATGTTAAGATGCGGAACTACTTCCTATCCATCGTTGCCAGTGCATGCCACTCAGAGCGCCTGTTAAGATACATGCAGGTAGGAACAGTAACGTTTTTATGAGGTTGATTTCAAAAGTGCTCAGTTTACCGTGAACAGCCTTTACCTGCCATCGGCGATTTGTTTCCCCGTTTCCCCGTCTCTGAGCAGCTTGCCCCGCCCCGCCTCTAGCGACCACGGCGTTGACAAGACGTGAAGCCCTATTTACCTACCTACACTATAATTCACAAGTATTTTACTACTTCTGTACGAAAGTCGCACTTTTCTGGCCCTAAGCATCAACTATTTTTCCAAAAACTTCACTGACTATGATTTCCTTACTCCTGAAATTATTTATTTATTTTTTTTTTTTTGTGAGAATAAAATTGCAGCCACATCTTACGACAGGCACGGGAAATAACTAATCATCCTGCAACTACGTGTAGTGTTCGCAAATAATTATAATAATAAATCCTTATAACAACTTTCCTGAATAAATTTGATGCTGAATGAATTTTAAAGTAAGGAAATGTAAACCAATTTATTCTAAGTGGCTCGTCAAAGTAGATTCGCAGAAAAAAAAATCGAGAAAACAGCGGACTGGGGAAAAAAAAAAAAAAAAAAAAAAAAAAAAAAAAAAAAAAAAAAAAAAAAAAAAAAAAAAAAAAAAATTCTGTGGCACAGTTAATGCTCATAGTTTTATGTTTTAAAAAAGTTAAACAAGATCGTTGATGGTAAGTCTGTAATTTATAAACTAAGTAAAGGCTTATATTTAAAGATACGTAGCCGTAAATAGTATTCTAAAAACAGAGACAGATATAAGAAACTTAAGAGGTTAAAACCAGTCGGTATCTTTTCAACTTTCATCTCGCAAATACCTGTACGGTATTGTCTTACTACAGTTTCCTGGCCACATGGATAATCCGTAACCAAGTTCTTCTCTCTCACGTTGCCCCTTGGAATTCGGTTTACCAAATTTTTTTTAAAGTTTGTTACAATTTGAGAACAATGCTTGGTATTAAATTTCAAAAAGTCTGCACTTGAAAGCTTGTATCGAAAAATGATTTCTTTTATTTTATGTTTTATTGGGATATTTTCATCAATGTGAGCTTAACACGGTAATATGTAATTTTTAATGCATAACATCCCGCAAAAGTTAATATATTACACTTTCGGTTAGGAACGTATAATAGTTATTGTTTATTTTGATCATATTAAATTTTTTTTTGTTTTGGCTAGCATTTAATTTCTTTTTTGCATTGTTTTCGGGGAGTCGGTGGAAGATAAGTCTATCTCGCCTCAACATCGGCAGATATAGAATAATTTTAAATCTAAATCTTAATAATATTATAATAAAGGCGAAAGTTTGTATGCTTGTTTGTTACTCAATCACGTCGTAACGGCTCGACGGATTTTGATGAAATTTGGTACAGGGGTAGATTATATTCTGAAATAGAACATAGGGTACTTTTCATTCCGGAAAAACGAACAGTTTCTTATAGAATATGTAAAAGATGCCACCTACCATTTGAGTAGGCGCTGGTTGGTGGTCTGTAATATATATATATAGCACGTGGGTGGAGCCGCGGTGAATAGCTAGTACGAAAATTAATTTGTTACCTAATTTTTTTATCTGAACATGAGTTGTGAGTGGAGGGTGGAGAAAACGGCAGGCAAGTACAGAGTTCATGCACGCGCAGATTTCAGCCACACCGCCCCTTGCAACTCACGTTCGATGCACCTACGTCGACCGAAACCGCGACCGAATCAGTCGTCCCTGGACAAAACGGGAGTCGGCTGTCTGCGGCACGACGCGATCGGAGAGTGACTCCACAACAGGTGGTAAACGCGGTGAGGAGGAGGAGGGGGGGGGGGAGCGGGTATCTGGAGTTAACACTTCAGGTTTAGCGAGGCAATAGTTAGAGAACTGAAGAATTCGCGGATTCCTTTTTTGGACATGCTGGAATTCAAAACACGTGAGTTTACATAACTTTAGCCATTGGTCCACACGGTGTTTGACACCTCCTGGAGAACGGTGGCCCAATTGTCGCCTTCCACTGCGACAGCAGGCAACCAATGCACAGTTGAAATCTGCTCATTTGTGCATAAGGCTGCAGAGTTCTAGCCTGTAGGTCATTGGAACTCGCGAATTTTTCAGGTCTCTAGTAACAGTAGGTCGCCTTACTTCAACAGAGTTGTATTGAATTTACCATAAAACCGTAAAGTGCCGTATGATGAAAATGAGAGTTCTGTCGCAAGGGCTTGTGGTTTGAGGGGGGGGGGGCGAGGATCTAAGGAGCGGGTGTCAATGACCCCGGCCGGCGGCCATCTTGGATACGGCTGACCTTGTCCTTGGGATGTGCAAAGACGTCCGAAGAAACTTGGCGACGCAATGCAAACCTCGGCGGCAGTTTTCACGGCGTCCGCTGCTACGTAGTGACACGTCAACGGCACTCGCAAGGCGTAAACTACTCGAACACAATGAACTGTACACAACGTTGCGTAGCAACGAACGTTTCACTGCGACATTGCCAAGTTGCCACCTTATCGGCTGACACCTGGCTATTATAATGAACATCGCGCAGTCCACTGCAGTGGAGGGGCTTAACAACTAGTAGGGAGGAGGTGGGTGGTAGTTCTCAAATTGCCCCTCCCTAAATCTAGTCAAGTGCGCCAGAATGAAAGTAAATGACCGTAGAAGTTTTTTATACCGAGGATGTGTTGATATATTGTACACCATTTATAATGAACTACTATGATGCATTTCTGATAAAGGCTGTTCACGATAAACTGAGCAATTTTGAAACTAACCTTGGAAAAAAAGTCGCTGCTCCTGCCTGCATATATTGTAACGGGCTCACTGAGTGACATGCGCACAGTAAAGTTGGTATCGATTGAGGGGAAGTAGTTACATGTCTTAACGTCGAATAAAAACTGTTAGGTGGCCATTTGTGATAACTTGATTAAATTATTAGTTTCGCATTCTGATTTTTTAATCCATCGAAGTGTAAATATTTACATGTTTGTGAAATGTTTACATTTCTTGTAATTACACAGTTTCACTGGACCGACGCATGGATAAAGTGATAATGTACATGACAATGCTGTTTTTACATAAGGTGGAAGAATACACAATGTACGTACAAGTAGATCCTAAGCAAGTTTCTCAAAAGTGCTCGTTTTACCGTGAACAGCCTATACTTATACACATCTTCGCTATTGGGTTATTTACTCGTCTCTATCGTTTATTCAGCATGTAAATTAGGTTTCGATGTCACTAAAATAAGCTTTTGTAGGAGAAGTAAAAATGTCTTAAGGTACCCGCCTACTCGGTTCTCGAACTGCGTTGCAGTGTGTTTGAAATATACGTTTTGTACGGAACTATCCAACGTGCGTCCAACGTGCGATCTACGGGAACAGCACACCTTTAGACGAGGCATGTTGAGTGCTTTCAGAACGAACGCACATTAGAAACACCATAGCTGAAAACTGCTTTTTTTTTTTTAAGAGCAGGTGTCGAAAATTAAACGCGTTAGATACACAGGGTCGACACCTAGTACTCGAGGGCTATGCACTGAACCTCGCTATCAGACATCCTAACAATAAAATGACAGGATCACCACTGAAAGTCCCATGCAGCACGACGAGGGGCACTGCACGTCAGTTCCAAGCCATGCGGTTAGTGCCAATGACAGGGTCACCACTGAAAGTCCCATGCAGCACGACGAGGGGCACTGCACGTCAGTTCCAAGCCATGCGGTTAGTGCCAATGACAGGGTCACCACTGAAAGTCTCATGCAGCACGACGAGGGGCACTGCACGTCAGTTCCAAGCCATGCGGTTAGTGCCAATGACAGGGTCACCACTGAAAGTCCCCTGCAGCACGACGAGGGGCACTGCACGTCAGTTCCAAGCCATGCGGTTAGTGTCAATGACAGGGTCACCACTGAAAGTCCCATGCAGCACGACGAGGGGCACTGCACGTCAGTTCCAAGCCATGCGGTTAGTGTCAATGACAGGGTCACCACTGAAAGTCTCATGCAGCACGACGAGGGGCACTGCACGTCAGTTCCAAGCCATGCGGTTAGTGTCAATGACACTACTGTGCTAACTTAATTCGTTAATAATTTTATTTATATAATTGTACCTTGTTTTATTGTTCTGTCTAGTGCATATTTCAGTTTTGTTCAGAAGCGCATTTAATTATTTTGGAAACCTACTTTTGAATTTTATGTAAAACAACTTCATAATATTTATGTCAACTATGTCATCGGATAAATAAGTGAATGGTGTATTAACTATCACCAATATTCTTTGTGTTTTGAAGACTTTAGTAATTTTTTTGTTTTCTAATGTAATTATATGCGTGGCAGAGTCGCCCTTATAGATATCGGCGCTTCTCGGTCTCGAACACCGAAAGTAGGTCCGTTAGGCGGGTTCCTTAAGGAGGGTTGCCTAGGGGCTTCCCCCTCACCCAAGAGGATGCATCCTAAGTTGGAGACATGGTATAGTGAAGTTAGAATGAGAAAATAATTTTCGCGCAGTTTTGAGGGAGGGAAGTTAGGGGAGGCAGTGTAGGGGAGAGCTCTCCCGAGCACCTGCTGCTGGAGGGAGGGGAAACCACGTGACACTGCTGGCGCTATGCACACCAAACTGATAACATCGCTCTCTACTTATGAGTTGTTCACGGTAAAATGAGCACTTTTGAATGGCCTACTTAAGATTTACTTTATTTACGCGTTGCGCATTCCTTCGCCTTATGTAAAATTAACATCGCTGTGGGCATTATGACTTTATTCTTGCGTCGGCCAAATGAAAATGTGAAATTACCAAGTAAGTAAATACTTTACAAATCTGCTCATTTTTATTTACACTCCCATGCATTAAAAAAAAAACCGTAAACAGAAAGAATTAATTTTAAGCTATCGCAAATGGTTTCCTAACACTTTTTATTCGACGTTAAGATATGGAACTACTTCCCAACCATCGTTACCAACTTTACTGGGCGAATGTCACTCGGTGCGCCCATTGAAATATATGCATGCAGGGACAGTAACTTTTTTCTTAGGTTCGTTTCTAAAGTGCTCACTTTATCGTGAACTGCCTTCGCCACGCTGTTAAATACCGCTCTGCTAGACCTACGTTTTTTTTTCGACCGGCAATATGCCCACGCGGAGCAGCTCTTGCCCAACCGCTCTCGGCCGCTGTCATTACTGAAGTGAGCAGCCCCACCCCTACGTTCAGAGGGAATGGACTCTCCCGACTCGCCCGACGCGCATTCGACTTCTGCGCATCATTTTCTCATTCGAATTCCATTATAATGCACGGTGTATTGTGAGCCAACAGGATGTTGGTAAGTGGGAATACAGATACAGGGTGAGTCCTTTAAAAGAGGCCCCGTGGGACGTGTGTAACGGAGCGAGGGAATGAGGAAATACAGACCAGTGTGACAGCAACGTATAGAGTAAGATGCTGGAAGTGTCCGACAGCTTCCAGCACCTACTCTAGGCATTTTGTTGTCACACTGGACTATATGTCCTCATTCCCTCGCTCCGTTACACACATGTCCCACGGGGCTTCTTTTAAAGGACTCATTCTGTACAAACAGAACTGATGTTCATCCTGCGGTGCACACAGAATGAACGGAAACTAACGGGACAAAATTCAGGAGGTAATTCCTGGCCGGAAAAAGAACAAAAAATTGGGTTTGGCTGTGTTGGGGACACGACCGTATGTTTTGCGTGAATGCATCTACGTTGACGTGCTCGGACGCCTTGATGTTTATTTTACGTTCCCGGCACCGCTTAACTCGATCATATGGGGTTTTACGGGTATTACTGGTTTGCTTTTGAGATGCTCTTTCCAACCGTATACGATTTCTGTATTTCGACTTGGCTTTTTGACGAGTATAGGCCGACATTTTGTTAAGATTTCTTAATTTTCTACATTAAACTAATACAATTTCACCATAACCACGGCACACAAATGTTTTTATACACGTAATCGATTGATCTTGACGAGAGCTGTCGATTGAAACCTAAACGAGCGTCGTAGCTTCTCTTAGTCAAAAGTTTTACTGCGCGGGAGAAGTTATGAGACGCGCATGCCCCCCCCCCTCCCCACGACACGCGATGCTTCACAGTCCTGAAGTAACATATTCTTTGATCCTTTTTGACAATCGAGTGGTGTAATTGAATTTTGAATGTAGACAATAGATTCAGAGCTGCAATGCCAAACTGTATCCCCCGATTTTGTTATCATCGGATTTTATGGTTTACCTCCCACTATGGTCGCAAATTTAAAGACGTATTCACGTCAAAATGTCATATCAGCATATGTCCGGAAATGCATACGTACCCAGGTAGATGGCACTGATGAATATCATTCTCTCATAACAACATTCACAGTGTGCTTTTGTGTGTTGCAGATTGTGTGATTTGAGCCAAGGCGAAGGAAAATGGTGGGTTATTCATTCAAGGAACAAGCAAAGATGGTCCGTATACGGTGAAGCACACGGGAATGGTCGAAAGGTTGCACGGATTCACTGAGCCACGTACCCTCACAGGCAGCACCAATCAAATCACAAAAACCTCTGCAACCATTTTTGGGCATTTGTGTGAGCACGGGTCCTTTAGTTCAAACCCATTTCCTCCCTAATGCTCGTCAACATCTCAACAACCGCTTCCCCGGAAGATGGATAGGACGAGGAGGCACTTTTGCACTGTCCGAGCGTTCACCAGACTTAAAAGTCTTTGATTTTTACTCGTGGTGGCATTTGAAGAGTGTTCTGTACATGCGGACCCAGTTCCTGATGCGCAGACACTCGAACAGCGTGTCCGTGTAGCCTGTGACGCTATTCAGGTACAGGACAAGAACATTCGAAAGAATGAGGCAATCCATGATGGGACGTATAGGCGCTTGCACTAAAGCACATGGTGGCCTCTTTGAACATATGTTGTAACCTGGAGGCACTTAATGCCATGTAATATGTACTGGTACTATTTACTTTATTTCAGCCTCACTGTCCATTTCCTTACAATATGTTGATATGGACATTTTTGTTCCTTTTCCTCTGAGGAATCACCTCCTGAAGATTGTCCCTTTAGATTCTGTTCATCCTGTGTAAGCAACATACTTCTATGTTAAAGGCTGCTCACGATAAAGGGAGCACTTTTGATATCAACATTAGAAAAAAAGTCACTGTCCGTGCCTGTATACATTTTAACGGGCGCACTGAGTGACTTGCACCCAGTAAAGTTGGTAACGATTGATGGAAAGTAGTTTCATATCTTAACGTCGAATTATAAGTGTTATGTAAAAATTTGTGATAACTTAAATTATTTCTTTCACTTTCTGTATTTTGAATTCATCGAAGTGTTGTGCCGCCTTGGTGGCCCATGCCCTCTAATCTGTTCAATTCTTGTTTTCGTGTGAATCTGTGACTCGGATTCCGCTTTTGGAATCGGTAAAACCGCGGAATTCAGCTTCGTTATCCCATTTTCTGTCAAAGTATTGGTTAAGTATAAAGTACTTGTTAAGTACTACTTACTGTGCTAACTTAATTCGTTAATAATTTTATTTATTTAATTGTACCTTGTTTTATTGTTCTGCCTCATGTGCATATTTCAGTTTTGTTCAGAAGAGCATTTAATTCTTTTGGAAACCTACTTTTGAATTTTATGTAAAACAACTTCATAATATTTATGTCAACTATGCCATCGGATAAATAAGTGAATGGTGTATTAACTATCACTGATATTCTTTGTGTTTTGAAGACTTTAGTAATTTTTTGTTTGCTAATGTAATATTTATCTGCGGTTAAAATTTCCGTTTGTTTATAAAATACATTTTCAAACTGGACCAACCAGTATGTCAAAGGTTTGACATGTGTCAGAAAAACGAGTCCTTACTCTTTGTAAAATTAGTATTTCATATAATGTGATATATTTGAAAATTAATAACTAATTCTGTCACTTTTATAATTTTGTTTTACTTTAAATGTTTTAAATGTAACATTTGTGAACCAAGTTGTAAAAGTCACGAAATGTAACTCGATTTATGTTGCTACTCGTCCTCTCTAAACGATAGTACTCTGTGACGACTTCCGGTAAGTCAATTTCCTTCTTCTTCGTCGACATGATCTGAATTGTGACATGTTGTTTCTCCTTAAAATTGTAATCTACCAATCCTGATGCGAGAACATCAATTTTACCGCGAAAGGTATGTTTATTGTGTAACTAATTTTCCGTGTCACATGTTTTACTTTGTGTTCGCATCGGCAATCATTAATCTTTGCCCTCGAACTGTGATTCAGCGGTTCTCCAGCGTGGCCCTAAGATGACAACCTGTATTGTAGCAGTTCTCCAGCATGGCCCTAAGATGACAACCTGTATTGTAGCAGTTCTCCAGCATGGCCCTAAGATGACAACCTGTATTGTAGCAGTTCTCCAGCATGGCCCTAAGATGACAACCTGTATTGTAGCAGTTCTCCAGCATGGCCCTAAGATGACAACCTGTATTGTAGCAGTTCTCCAGCATGGCCCTAAGATGACAACCTGTATTGTAGCAGTTCTCCAGCATGGCCCTAAGATGACAACCTGTATTGTAGCAGTTCTCCAGCGTGGCCCTAAGATGACAACCTGTATTGTAGCAGTTCTCCAGCGTGGCCCTAAGATGACAACCTGTATTGTAGCAGTTCTCCAGCGTGGCCCTAAGATGACAACCTGTATTGTAGCAGTTCTCCAGCATGGCCCTAAGATGACAACCTGTATTGTAGCAGTTCTCCAGCGTGGCCCTAAGATGACAACCTGTATTGTAGCAGTTCTCCAGCGTGGCCCTAAGATGACAACCTGTATTGTAGCAGTTCTCCAGCGTGGCCCTAAGATGACAACCTGTATTGTAGCAGTTCTCCAGCATGGCCCTAAGATGACAACCTGTATTGTAGCAGTTCTCCAGCATGGCCCTAAGATGACAACCTGTATTGTAGCAGTTCTCCAGCATGGCCCTAAGATGACAACCTGTATTGTAGCAGTTCTCCAGCATGGCCCTAAGATGACAACCTGTATTGTAGCAGTTCTCCAGCATGGCCCTAAGATGACAACCTGTATTGTAGCAGTTCTCCAGCGTGGCCCTAAGATGACGACCTGAATTTGGCTTCGGAGTTGAGGCGTGGTCATTCTCGGAGGATTTTCCTCGCCGTCCTTTCTCCATTGATTTAACTTCTCGACCGGAGATTGGTTCCTGATTTGCTATTCGTGCATCACCAGGCCAAAATTTATTTTCATTTTATGTAGATTCCGAATGCAATGATACTAACAATCTTATTTGGACTGACCTTTGAATATTTAAATTATCTTGAAACGATTAAAATATTTGTTAATTTAGTCATGGTCGTTTGACCAATGCCTCAGTGACAGTACCAGCCTAAATCTTAATTAATTTTGATTTGAAAACCTAAGAAAAGAAATGCAATGTAATGTGTGTGTTAGTTTTCTCGGCCAAAATGGCCACTTACGATAAATCATTTAACTAACTTCAATTTCATACGAGATCCCGAAGTAATGTGAAAGTAATAAAAATAAAAGGCAATTAAAAAAAAAGTGAAACAAAAATGCCCATTTTAATTGATATAAATTTCTAGATGTATTTGTTAAACCCTTTGTTCTCAAAGTTTTTGGTTGATTGATGGAAGTGATAAGATCTTTTAAAAATAAAAATAATGATGTCACCTGAGATGAAATAGTTTTTTTTTTTTTTTCCATAGCTATATCAAGCACCTCAGTTGCATAAACCCTAAGCTTCTACAGGTACTTACCAAGTGACTATTGTTTTGCTAGTGATATAAGTTGTAAAAAGTTGAATTTTGGATTAGGCCTTTTACTATCCTTTACTAACATTCAATTATTCACAAACGCACCGCAACCTGGTCCTAGGGCGTTTCCTTTCTTGTGGTGTTGTTGAGGGGAGAATGCTTTTCGTGGGTTAATCCCTGCCAAATGTCTTGCCCATAAATACAGCCACAGTGTAAAAAAATGAGCAGTTTTGTAGAACGTTTACCTTTCTAATAATTTCACAGTTTCACTTGACCTACGCATGAATAAAGCGAGGAGGCCCTTGGCAATGCTAATTTTACATAAGGCGGAAGAATACACAACGTGCACACAAGTAGATCCTAAGCAGGGCTATCAAAAGTGCTAATTTTATCGTGAACAGGCTATATGTAGAATGTCTGAAAATCTGAACCTCACTCAAAAGAGCTTAGCGTGCAGGGGAAAAGATAGTGAGAGTAAATAGGGGGGGGGGGGGGGAGATTGTGTCGTGTCATTGGGAACGTAAGAGTTCAGTGTCACGTCTCAGAAGGACTCCCGACGCAATACGCCACGGCGAGTTGTGAAACCGCTGTGACGCCAAGGTGGCAATATCTTCTTCTCCAGTAGCGACAGAATAGCGGGGTCGTTAACCCTGACGACCCCGGATCGGTGTTGCCAACATGCAGGCAGGGAATTATTCTAGGTCACGAGTGAAATTCACTAAAATCCACTAGGTTATGAAAATGCAATTAATCATCTTTACAATGATAACAGTATTCGTGTTTTAAATTCAAATTGAAATAATAGTTTAACATTCATTACAAATTAGTTTTTCTTCGAAACTCTTGAATTTGCGTAAATACGCATATTTCATCATGTAAGCAGTGACGAAATTCAGCAAGGAACTGAAATAGCAAGTACGATGTAAAAACTTAAAACACTTAAGCGATGCAACCAGTTCATAAATAACAACTACAGAAATAGGTATCACTTCACCATCTACATATATTGTTTTTATTTTCAGGAAAATACTCACCAAACGCCATCTACAGTTTTATATACATATATATGTTTTATATTATCCATTGACAATTATATAAAAATTTTGTCAACTAGCTAGGAATAAAAATCCTCCACATCTGGTTGGAAACCAACTAAGTTGGCAACACCACTGTGCTTGAAGGAACAAACCGAACGGAAAAAAGTCAGATTGGGGGAGGGGGAGGGCGTAACCTTCTTCTCCCTCTACCACCCCCTCTCTCACTCTCTCTTCGCGCAATCAGAAAATGATTCGAAATGTTGCGTGATTGACGCTGCGACCTTATCAGTTTGCTGACCCAGCGTCTCGAAGACCAAGTCAGTTGACTCAACACAATACAATCACTGCATAAAAAAAAATTTTTTTTTACGACATCGCTCTAAGAAGAGCTGTGCGCCTTTGTTTGACAGCAGATCACGTTCTAGAACCGTCCGGGGGGGGGGGGGGGGAATGCACGTGTATCGCCATGTTTTTTGAAGAATCGGTTTACAGTACGAGAGTTCGGACTACTATCTCCGTGTGAAGAAACTCCCCCTCCAACCCCTCAACACAGTGAAAAAAAAAAATCAGCTACTCCCCTTCCCCTTACTTCATGGCATTAGAACGGTCATTTGCCTGGTCTTACGTACTCTGTTGAATCACAATGACCTGCTGAAGGCTCGACCACTCCAGCTATCTGCATTCCTCGGCAAGTGTGGCGATACGGCAACAATGGAATAATGGCGGGAAGTTGGCAACATCGAAACGATTTGAGCGGACTGTGGTGCAGCGGGCTGGGTAAAAAAAAAAAAATTCCACGTTATCTCGGAATTACAAATCGTACTTCGGGGAGTCCCCCAGGCGAAGCACAGCGGCGACGTTGACGCATCTTAACTGCAAGCCACTACTGATAAATGATTTATGCTATGGAAAGAAACGAGATAAGAGTTCATTCACGTATACGTGGGTCACTGTATCAACCTGCCACTTTCTATAGTTCATTCACGGTTACTTCAGACTTTTCTGAAGCCCTGCTAATGTTCTACTTCCAGGATATTCCTCCGCCTCGTGCAAACTAAGCTCAACTAATCCTGGAGAATTACACCAGAGGGACAACGCACCACATTCCTGGGCAATAGGTGTGACAGTATTTTCTATAAGGACTATTTTTCACTAGGCGCTACCAACATACCATTTTCTCCCGGTTTTTTCTTCAAATTATTTATAAATAAAGCACTATAATTTATAGATAAAATGTGAACATTAAAATTTAACAAGATAAAAAGTAACTTTTATAAACGCAAGTTTAAAACGCTTGTGAAACAGTACGTATTTAGGAAATAAGTAAACACGTCATACATTGGGGAGATTTTTCAAAGGTTTAATTCAAAAATTCCGAAGAAACTGTGGATGGACTATAACTGATACACACTTGTAGAGACTATTCACGGCAAAGTGGGCACTTTTGAAAGCTCTCTCATTTCGAATTACACTCAATAAATATATTTTATTGTAGCCTTAGACAATAACTTTCGAGTTCAGTGAAATATATACACTGTGTTTATTACTTGAATGGCAACAGCTATTTTTAAAAAGTGGAGGAAATATAAAAAAAATGGCAATACGAAAAAATTAACTAGGGCTTTAAAAGTACTCACTTTACTGTGAACAGCATATATTAGACCACTTATTCGTCTTCTGCACATGTACACAACATTGACCTACCCCATACGAACACAACTGTCATAGTCACATGGTCAACAGTGATGAAAGTGTTCGTTTATAATATCTTGATTTTTAAATGACAAGCACTATTATACGAATAAAATACTTTTACCAATTTTAATTTTATCAAACTGCATTACAAAATGGTTAGAGGATGTATAAATGCATATCAAAGCAATTGCTTACAAATCAAGTCTTCCAACCTAAAAAAACCCATACCATGTCGTTTTCGCTAGACGAGTTGGCAGAAAAGCAGTTCAATCTTGGGACACGGAGATCGGTTGTGCGCAGCCAGCGAGATCGGTCTGCCTCTTGGTTTACGTCCACGAGGTGCGGGCATCTGCGGGGAGATGAGTTGCGATCAACAAATTTTCCAGTGCACGAAATTTAGTAAGGTACTGCACTTCCGCCTTATGTAAAATCATCATTGCCGTGGGCCACATCGCTTTCTTCATGCGCCGGTCAAGTGAAACTGTAAAATTATTAGAAAAGTAAGTATTTTAAAAATCTGCTAATTCTTACACTTCGGCGCATAAAAAAACAATAGAAATCGATAGAAACAATTTAAATTATCACAAATGGTTACCTAATACTTTTTATTCGACGTTGAGATATGGAACTACTTTCCGCTCCATCGTTACCAACTTTACTGGGTGCATGCCACTCAGTGCGCCCGTTAAAAGATATGCAGGTACGAGCGGTGACTTTTTCTAATGTTGATTTGGAAAAAATGCTCACTTTATCGTGAACAGACTTTAGCTGTTGGTGAGAAAAACTGAATAGTTTAGCGCTTGGACACGAACTGTTACTAGTGAAACATTTTTATTTTTTGTGTTACATATTGTTTTCTCACCGCTTTAGTCATACTCCAAGCACGTGTTGTCGAATGGCTTACTGCAAATGGGACAAGTCAGCCAGATTCGAATTTTAGTTTACACTCTGACCAATAACAATTTCATTAGATGTTCTTCACACTTCGCGTGACATATTAGCTGCGGCGTCACTAATTTTTAAGTAGCCTGGACGATACATCATCTTAAAACATTTCAACGATATACTGTATATACCCATAGCAGAATAGAATACGAACCATTATATCCATTACTTACATAAAACTACTGCCTTATGTTCGTTGTTTACTACTTTTTATTTATTTGACCAAACGCACATGATTTAGTGACTACATACAATATAGAGTTTTTTTCAACGACCTAAGAATTTCTAAGAGGGTTAAAAGAAATCATATTTCGGATATGAAGGTATTATAAAATAAACAAGTACATACTAATGGCAATTTTTTTTTTTTTCGCAAACCACAGCAGATAAATCTTTTAGAGAGCATTCTGTACTACTTAACTAATTTCGACGTATGAATTCTAACAAATAAGGTTTATGCTATAACTACGTTACCATTCATGTAGACTTGAAAATTCAGTTTCCCTGGACGTGTATTTGTCTTTAAAAAATATAGATTTTTCAATATCTAAAACACTTCTATATTAATTAATTAATGATTTAAAATACCGTGAAAGGATAGATTTTTCGACGTGTTTAATAGCGTTTTTATTTCTGTGATTTGTTTTCAGGCTGCTGAAAAACAAATTAGTATTACTTTTTTGGTGAATATTTCTCAAACGTAATTAGATGTATATGTTTTCAGCATGTTCGCAGTTTTAAAATTTGGTCACATTTAAAATATAGAATTTAGATAAGAACTTAACAGTAAAATGACTTAATAGATTACAAATTAAGGTTATCTAAGGCCACAACGTATTAGCGTAGACGTTTATCCAGTTGCAAACTGCAAAGTTTTCGACAAAAATGTAAAACTTGCTCAGAAATGTAGTGAAAGATAATAAGAATGATATAATTAAGGTTGTGCCAAAACGTAACCATCAATAACGAAATTTATATTTCTCAATGTGCACGTTAATTTTTACAGAAATTAAATTTATCTAAAATAGCCAACCAAACACAAATATAAGGGAAGATATGTCATTATGTTACATGTTATTTATACAAATCGCAAATATCTGAAGTAGGCAAAAATAAGAGAAATCAGCTAAAGTTAGTGTAGTATTGTCTCAGGTCATTCAACCTTTCGACACAATAAAACTTTCAGTAGTGCCAACTTTGCATACGCTGTTCACGGTTACCTGGGGACTTGTGAAAGCCCTGCGTAGGATATACTTCTACTCCTCATTTTGTACCCTTCCGCCATTTGTACAATAAATATCTCCTTGGGTCTGATCACGTTATTCATGCGCCACACAGGCAACACCGTGGAATTATTGAGAATGTAAATGTGTTAACATACAGACTCTAGTGTGTGTCAAACAATAAATCAAAACTTCGGTGGCCATAAACTCGCACTACAACGTACCGCATATTAAGGTGGCCGCCTGGTTGAAGGAACTTTGCACGTCTGAGGCCTAGAAGCGTGCACTCTAAATCGGAATCAGTTATTTTTTACTGATTGTCAGTTGAAACTGCTCCATCCGGAATCAGTAGAAAAAGGAAACTACTAATCTCTTCAGTTAAAAGAAATCCACTAATATAAACAGTAGAAAATAAGTTATTTATATTCAATTAACAAAAAGCACAAGGATTGAAAACCGTGCATTACGGTTTGAAATAAATAAAGTATATAATTATTTTGCCGCAAAACAAAATTATTATATGTACAAGGAAATTTTTGAAAAGGTTGGTATCGAACCGCTAATCCTAAACGCAACACAGTCCCTTATTTCTTTTGGCTGACGTTCTATCAACTCTGCCACTTTGCCACTGAGATAAAGAGTCTCGCATTTTTCAAGTAACATAAACTTACAATGGCGAACGGCTGTAAGTTTCGTAATGTGAGTACTTACTGTGGTCGAAATATACACAATTTATGCGTACGTACGTACATGACTTTGTAAGACTTGAAAGTCATTCTAAGTTAAGTTTAGTTCAGATTGTGTGATTTGAAAGAGAAATATAGTGGGTTTAACGGTGTTGTCGGTGTTTTCTATGTATCTTCTATTTTACAATGCAACGAGATTTTACAGAATGAAACTGTTATTTTGAAGAGACTGACTGTGCTAATTAGACAGTGGAACGTTAGAAACAATGCTATATTTTATAAAATTTGTCGTTTTCTCATTATTTGATCTGTTAAAATGCAGAGATCACAAAACTTTTGTTGGTGTTAATCCACCTTTCTTATTGAATCACCGCACTATCGAGTCAGTAAAATTATCACTGATCTATCTGTCACTAAAAATAACAGTTTAAATCTGCAGTGTCTCGTTGCATTGTAAAATGGCGGATACTAGTGGACTTTGATAACCTCGTACATTGAAACCACTATATTTATCTTTTAAAGCACAGAATCCGAACTAAACTAAAGATATATTGATTTTCGAACCTTGTAAAGACATGTACTTGCGCAGAAAATCTGTATATTTTGACAACAAAAAATACTTTCACATGACGAAACATACAGCAATATTTGACATTACATATTATGGTTCAGTACCTATAATACGAGCACACGTTTGACAGTGGTAAAGTAGGGTAGTGGATATGACCGATCATGAATGTTTCAGCATGCTTTGCTTTATGGGCGGAGGTTCGAGCCCAACCACCTCCAAAAAAGTTTTTGTGTAGACAATATTTGTGCTCTGCGACAAAATAAATCGTACCTAACTTACATCACATAGGAATGCTCTGTGCTTATTTATTAATAACAACTATAAATAAGTAGTTTTCTACTGCTTGAATTCGTAGATTTCTTTTAACTGATGAATAAGTGATATTTTTTCTACAGATTCCGGATGGAGCAGTTTCAACTGACAATCAGTAAAAAAAATAACTGATTCCGATTTAGAGTGTGGAAGCGCTAGAGGCGACCGAGATATGCGCATCAACTCTCTCATCGCCTCTACGAGCAACGCACTGAACTGACGTGCATTCTTGTCGATAACGCGCCTCTATGAGACTTCCTGCCGAGGCCCTACAATTTCATGATGCAATAATACAAATAAAGGTTTGATGCACGTCCCTATCGCTTTGTTAATGTTTTGTACCCAAATGTGCATACATAAAAAATGACCGTGAAAACCCGTTTGAGCCATTCTCACTATCGCAATACCATGCTTTAGAGAGAAGTGGAGGAACTGAAAAAAAAACGTACACAGGCGCGTAACGTTTCTCAAATGCTATTCGTAAGCAGACCTCACTCAGACGCATTGGACGGTCTTTTTTTAATAAAACGTTTTCTGCTGGAGCTCTGCACCTCGTTCGGCGGCCTATCCAGGCAACCTGCCACTTTAATAATTGTTTGTATTAATTCAGTGCCGACTTAACTACGAGTCGACATATCACTGTGTAATGCAATATGTATGTAGTTGCAACAATTATTTTTTTTTGAAATTGTTTCAACAGTGCTTACTTTACCGTGAACAGCCTATACTAAATTTTGAATGATCATGTACTATGTGCTTTATTAAAGTTGTGTAACAACTTTGGAAATGCACGAGAAACGTATTCTGAAGTAAGCCCCGAGGCCTATATCTTAAAAGTTACAACTCGACAGGTGACAGGTGACAGGAAATTGTCAGACAGGTTTACAGACCTACAAATGTGTGTTTCATAAAAGCTGACAAGTTTACAAATTCGCCATGACAAATTTGTGGAATTGTATGACAATTTGACAGATAGTTGTTTTACAAAAGTTTTGAGCTGACAGGTAAAAATCAGACAAATGCGTCAAACATTACGCCACAGGCAGTTTTAAGAAACAGAATTGCACGATCACTCGGTGACATATCTACAAATTTGTAGGATTGTCACTGGAGAAGTGACAGGACATCTTTTTCCTATGTAACCAGTAAATTGCAATGTTTATATAACATGGCAGTGCAATCGTGTTTCAATATTTTGTGAATTAAAACACTGCTTGCCAAATAGCATAACTTTTTTTTTCTCTCGGACCAGGTTTAATATAGTAATCTTATCCACATTACTAGACAGTCTGCTGCTAGAGTGAACAAAGTTATGTGGGTGGAATTATTATTTACGGCGTAATAGTTTGTGGTAGGAATCGACTGTTCATGAATCGCATATAAGGCTGCTCTCAATTATCGTAAGCATACTTGAGAGCTATCTAGCACGTAATAAATGTAAGTTACGGTTTGACATATAATTGTCGCGTTTATGGAACTGTTATTTTAAGGTTGACAATTTACACATTTTTACTTGCCAAATAAGGGGAACTTGTATTATTTACGTAACATAACATTGTCATGGCATATCGACAGATTTGTCGGATTTGGTGCAATTGTCGCATATGCAACACCTGTCACGTTTTATGACATAGGGCCCAGGTGTGCAGCATGTGACAGGTGCACCGCGGCAAGGATGAACGGCCGTATGTCCTTGTCGGAATTCGCACCCGGGCAGAATGCCGAAGTTTACCGTTACACGAGGTCGAAGACAGCGTCGCGCCTCGGAGGGTGGTGGGGGGGGGGGGGACGTCTATTGTCGAAGCGATTTCCCGCTAGCTCAGCGTAAATATGAAGGGTTACTCCAAGTCTCCGGAACAGATTTCAAGGCCGCCTTGGGCGCGACTACAACAACACCGCGGAAACGATCTGCAGGTGTCATTGCCACGCCTAGGGGGGGGGGGAGGAGGGAGAGGGAAGTCGCCAAGCACCGTTATGGGGGCGAGCTCGCGACAATGCGACCCCCTTCCTTCTGCTCGCAACCCTTCTGCCATTGTGCCGTAAGTCGGCGTGAAATTCCCTTAGGGCGGTCTGCCTGCAGAACGGGCAGCGTCGGAGCAATGGTTTCAGGGAGGTTAGCGGCCGTGGCGCGTGGAGAGACTCGCACACTGTCTCTCGGAATATTTTCTTCCACCCCTTCCTCTGCGCAAGACTCCATAAGCTGCGAGTGATTTCTGCAAACTTAAAGGCCCTTGCGCAATTGAGAACTTTAACATTCGACTTTACGATTTGACCTCGTGTTTGCTTTCCGACGTGTTGTTTCTTATGGAGATTGACACAATGGAACTGTCAAAGGTGAAGTCAAGCACTCTTGACTTTACGATTTCGAAAAGTTAAAATTTAAAGTCAAAGGTAAGCAGCCATTTTGCCTAGAATCTAACAAAGGTTATGTGGAAAGTGCGTTATTTTATTTTAGGGTGATTTTAATCTCTGTATATTAAACAATGCTCGTCTTAAATTAAATAAATGGCAAAAAAATATAATGTGAAGAGGAAATATATGATCAGATAAGTTTTAATAAAGTAAACAAATGAGTTTTTGTTTTGAAATAAACATATAATATAAATTGTAATCCTGTTTTGGAAAAGGTACGTGAATTGTATCCCTGGATAATATCAAAATTATTTTCATAATAAGTTACCCATTTTTACGAAGCTGGCAGAACCGATGTTCAATTGTCTGCACTCTGACTTTACAATTGTATTGTGGATTGGTGGTTTCGTCAGAGGAAATGAAACGTAAAGTCAAATGCTAAAGTTTTCTACTGTGTAAGAAGCTGTAAGGGTGTTGGCAACGAATAAGTTTGCGGTTAGTGTTTGAACCACACAGTGTACAACTTGCAGACATTTTCTGTGACATCTATATACTCAAATCAGTTTTTTTTTTTTATCGTATGGCTTTTTGGCAAAATAAAATGTTTAAATCAAAATTTTACGGTTTTGCAATGTGCAAATAATACAAACCAAACTCTTTGCAGCAAATTTAACAAGGGCAACTGAAAGATCTTGTCGTACTTTATATTAAGGTATGCTTAGCTAACGTTATTCTACAAAAATTCAGGAGCACATACAAATAAAAAAATATGCAATAACTTCCTTATTTTCAATATTATTTTTTTAATAACAAAAAAATTTCCTTGTACGATTTTATAGACGTCTTAAAGCAGCTTTTGGCATCTTCTTTCTGTGTGAATCATCTTATTTATGTGCTTCATTTACGTTTCATTGTTCGTACATTTCCAGAACAGTATCTTAGGTATAGTATGTTCACGGTAAAGTGAGCACTTTTTAAAGCCCTCTCATTTCGAATAATTGTCGATAAATATGGATTCTTCTAGCTTTAGACATTAACTTCCAAGTGCGGCGGAATATACACACTGTGTTTATTGATTCATGGCAATATTTATTTTAAAATGTGGCTAAACGATTAAATATGACTGAAAGTAAAAAGTAACTAGGGCCTCAAAAGTACTCGCTTTGCCGTGAACAGCCTATATATAGAAGCTGAATTGTGTGTGGTACAAATATAAATTAACCAATTTTCTTGTGTCCAACGCATTTAAGGAAAAATAATTGCAGGTCATTACCAGGAGACAGTAATTCGGATTGTGTTTACGAAAAGTCACACATGATTTCTTCAGATCTCACCTACACATTGATAAATGAAAATCCGCATGCATACTCCCCGTCTGAAGCAGGGTCACTCGTGATTGAGAGGTGACGCAGGCGCTAATCTGAGCCGGCTGCCGTACCCTAGGCGCATACACGACGATCCGTCCAGTACGAGGAATGGATGATGTGAGACGACATGGAGGTGGATACGCAGCGGGATGAAGACGGAGGAGATAACGGAAGAGCCCCGAGAAAAACCCCACACCACAACAGTGTCCGCAACACTTCTGGCATGAAGAACCCCACCCGCCCGCCGCAGCCTGGAATCGAACCGAGGACCTCTTGCCGGTGACTAAGCGACTGAGTTGACAGTGGGTCTGTGTGTACGTAAATATCACCGCGCAGTTCGAAATGTAACCAAGTCTTTATGATTTACATCGTGAACAGCGAGTAGGGTGGTGTGGGCGTCTCTAAACATCGGGGTTCCAACGAAGGTGAAGCGAGGCGAGTAAGGAGCAGCGCTGTAATGCAAGGGCGGGGAAAACGGGAGAACCCCGTGAAAATCCACCGGCCAGCGGCATCGTCCGGCACGATTCCCACGTGTGAAAATCCGAGAGCGAACCCGCCGGTAATCGATCTCGATTCGTCCTTCTAGGAGTCGAGTGATCTGACCACTCCACGACCACGGCCCCACGAATATAGCGAGTTCCTATCTATCTGAATACCTACTCGATGCTCTTGAACCGAGTTATACTGAACACTGTGTGCAAACTATTATAGGCTGTTGACGGTAAAATGAGCACTTTTTAATGCCCGGCTTAAGATCTACTTGTATGCACATTGTGTGTGTATTCTTCAGCCTTATGCAAAATTAGTATTGTCACGGGCCTCGTCTTTTAATTCGTGCGTCGGTCAAGTGCAACTGTAAAATTATTACAAAAGAAGATGTTTTCCATATCTGCTCATTTTTACACGTCGAGGCATTAAAAAAAAAAAAACAGAAAGTGAAATAAATAATTTAAGTTGTCACAAATGGTTATTTGACACTTTTTATTCGATGTTAAGATATGGAACTACTTTCCAATCATAGTTACCAACTTTACAGGGTGCGTGTCACTCAGTTCGCCTGTTAAAATATATGCCGGAAGGGAAGGGTGGCTTTGTTCTAAGGTTGATTTTGAAAGTGCTCACTTTATTGTGAACAGCCTTTGCCAGTCCGGCTTCACCTCCATAGTGTGGATTATAACGAGCACAACTCCATCGTTTAAAAGTTATACCTTTCTGAGGTTCAAAATCCTTTAGTAGGACTTTATGCATACCGATTATAATAATATTTATATTGAACAGTACTTATATTAAGGGATTATATTATTTCGAGTTATGATTTGGCATGCATTTTGCTCGGTGTTGTGAAGGTATCCTGGATGGCCAAAATTAATCTTCACGTTCTTTGAACGTAAATAACTAAGATATTATAAAATAGAGCCCTGATAGGCCTGATTGTATTTGACGTTATAATGACAAGGTTGGAGGCTACTATTGTTAATAACGGTTGCAAATGTTTAAAATGCCCGCCGTCTACAGCAAGTCATCATCTGCAATACTGGAGAACAGAACGACACACGGTATATATAGCCTCGGATTACGTGAGGGAGGACTCACAGGCGGTCTGAATCATAGACTAAATATGAGGTAGGCCGCTTATTCGTTTTCTGCTCATGTACCCAACATTGACCTACCCCAATCCTACAAAACTCCTACATAACTGTAAAAGGTGCATGGTCAACATTGATGTACGTGATTGCTTATATCTTAATTTTTAAATGATAAGCACTATTATATTAGTAAAATAGTTTTGCCAGCTTTAATATAATCAAACTGCATTTCAAATTGGTTAGAGGAAGTATACAATCATCTCAAAGGATTTGTTTACAAATCAGTTTTCTAACCTAAAATTCCAAACCACGCTATTTTTACTAGACATGTAGGCAGAAAAGCAGTTCAATGTTGGGACACGAAAATTAGTTGGCGCTGATAGCGAGATCGATCTACCCCATCTTTAGTCTATGGTCTGAATCGCATCTCTCATGGCATCCACCGTCCTTGGATTTGTGGTGTGCACAGTGTTCTTCAGACTTCTCCCTAGGTAAAAAATTGGGTTTGGCTGTGTTGAGGACACGGCCGCTTGTTTTGCGTGAATACGTCTACGTTGACGCGCTCGGACTTGATTTTTTTTTTTTTTTACGTTCCCGGCACCGCTTCACTCGATCATATGGGGTTTCATAGGTATCACTGAATTGCTTTTGAGATGCTCTTTCCAGCCGTATACAATTTCTGTATTTCGACTAGGCTTTTTGACGAGTATAGGCCGACATTGTGTTAGGATTTCTTAATTGTTTCACATTAAACTCATACAATTTCACCATAACCACGGCACACAGATTTTTTATACACGTAATCGATTCCTCTTGATGAGATCTGTCGATTGAAACCTAAACGAGCGTCGTAGCTTCTCCTAGTCAAAAGTTATACTACGCGGGAGAAGTTATGAGACGCGGCGAAACGAACTCAACATTGCGGCGCCCCCATGCCCCTACCCCCCTAACCCCCCCCCCCCACTCCACCCACGCGATGCTTCGCAGTCCTGAAGTAACATATTATTTGATCCTTTGGAAATCGAGTGGTGAAATTGAATTTTGAATGTAGACAGTTGATTCCGATCTGCATTGCCAAACACTACCCCCCTATTTTGTTATCACCGGATTTTCTGGATTGCCTCCCACTATGGTCGCAAATTTAAAGACCTATACACGTCAAAACTTAAAGGCGTTAAATCTGGAGGTCTACGTGGATACTCACACTTTCCCCATAGACCTATCCACTTCCCAACAAATGTTTCATCCAGGAGCGGCCATACGTCTCGCTCTCAATATAGGCTACTGTAAAGTAAGCACGTTTTTAGGCCCTCCCAACAAGCACTAACCATTACTAAATATACATATTCGCAGCATCAGGCAATACATTTAGAGAGTGTGAAAATTTATACTATGTGTTTATTGGACACATCGCAATGTTTATATTAAAAATCAGCAGAAAGATAGAAATTGGATCAACGGAAAGATTGAGAAGGGCCTTCAAAAGGTGCTCACTTCACCGTGAACAGCCTATAGTAATGCAGCGGTGCACCTTCCTGCTGGAAAAGCCATCGTAACCTGGGTAGAGTTTGTGAACAATTACACGCGGTTTTTTTCTGCAGCGTGGTATGGTAACTTTCACCTGTCATCGTTCCGTCAAAGAAGAATACCCCCACAAGTCCTCTGGCAATCATACCGCACAACACTGTTAACCCTTTCTGACCCACTTTAATTTACGGTTTCAGGCGTTGCAAATTAACACATTTATGATGCGTACTGTACTTAAGTCGACAAAACACTTGTTCCGTTGCCACGGCCAATCAGCTGTAGGCTATATGTTCGGCTATTGTTGTATGAGACAATCATGACGTAGACCAGTCAAACGGTTTGCGAATCATTTACCCACACGTAGGCGCATTGGTCACTGAGTTTCGCAGTGTGAAGTTCGGACCAAAAATTGCCTACACGTGCGTAATGTGCACAATTGTGTGCACTGTGTCTGAATGGGTTAAACCAGGAAGATTAACTGCTTGCTCTAGCACAAGGTTGAGTTTCATCTGCACAGTATACACAGTTTAGTGTTTGACTCCATTCTAGTTAAAGGTTGCCTCATCGGACCAAGCGATCACGTCAGTAAAATGTTTGTTGTCATTGCTCATGTTCACAGCTCACTCGAAACTTTCGAATTCTATGCCCTCCATCGTCTCTGCACCTCAGTCATACTCTCACATTTCCACTAACACTTTGTTTGAATTCCACTTATGTTGTTCGAAAGACACACTGAGAGAAAATCGAGCAAAATATGTCTTTGTATAGGGCCAAATATATATTTAGTTGCTCTAAAAAATATATATATTGTTGAGCAAACAGGATTTGAAAAGCAACAAAAGTGCTTTTGTTCGTCTAACAAAATATATGTTTGAATAAAATCTCTGTGGGAAAAAAAAAAAAAAAAAAAAAAAAACGTAGATTGTCAACTAAATTTTTTGTTGAATCAATTGTATATATTTGTTCGGCCATTCATTTGACTGCCTTCATTCGAAAATACAGCTCGAGAGTTTGTTTGTATTTTTTGTGACAGTATAGTAACCGTGTTTGTTAGTGCATATATTGATGCTTAACAATCGTATAAACACATTAATAAAACAATTCATCGAGAAACTGTCAAGTGAAGCTGTAAAACTTGAAATATCTGTTTGCACATGTTCCCCAATATTTGTGGTATATCTATTTAAAAGCTTTCCTCTTTAGTCGCTTATTACATTAGCTGAGATTACTAAGGCGTAGAGTTCAAACGCATGTGATCTAGGTTGAACTTGCTGCGTTTTTTTATATCGGCCCAGACTGTTGTCATGTACGTGTAGCCAAACAAATATTTATTTACACCAACCAAATCTTCGCGGCAACCAAATGAGAACAAAAAAATAATTTAGTTTCAGCAACTAAATATTTCACTGCTCCTATACAAAAAAAAATAATTTGGTTGCACCAAACAATTCTTTCGTGATCCAACAAAAAAATTTTCTCATTGCAACCTTGTCATTTCCACTATGAGTTATTCACGGTAACGTGAGAACTTTTGAGAGTCCTCTAGTTTGTAATAATAGTCAATAAATATATTTGATTTTAGCATTAGACATAAACTCCCGAGTTTTTGTGGAAAATACGCAATGTTTTTATTACTTACATGGCAGTATTTTTTTTTTAAGGGCGCTTGAAGGATAACGAATGGCTGAGAGTAAAGCGTTACTAGGGTCTCAGAAGTTCTCACTTTACCGTGAATAGCCTATAGAACTGCAGCGCAGCCGCTCGTGGCTGCAGACTGAACTGACTACAGCAGAATGGCTACACGCCAGCAGACACCCAACGTTGTCCTTATAGAGTCACACACACGCAGTCCCACCTGATTGTCTTTCATAGTTTCTCTGTTACTAACGTGCGAGTGTAAACATTAATTTGGGACACCCGTTTATCATTTTCATCCTACACACGCTCCGGGTCGGGAACTAACAATAAATAAGAATTATGTTATTGTGTGACGTTAAGTCAGACAGGTTAAAGAGTTCGGAAGTTGGAAATAATTTTGTGTTTGATATCTTGTTTTATTTTAACTGGTACATTAAGATGATTATTTACCAACACTGTGGTTTATCATTTTCTCCCTTTTCTCTTCCGTCTATAGTTATTTTCATCAATTCCAGCTGTAACTAATTTGACTGTGTGTGAAGAATTGTGGAGGTGCTATACGAATTACTAATGTTCGAACAATTGACTTTTATCAACTTAATGGTATATTACAGGTAAATAATCTAGTTTAAGTATATAAAATCCAGAGTAAATTTGTTATCATGTTCGGTCTTTTGTTTTCGTAGTAGGCCTTTCAACTGTGCTCTAATTAAAACAGGGGTTTTAAAGGCTATAGATTCAGGTGTGATAAAATAGAAGATAATTAGTGTTTTTTCGTAGCCAGTGAAGATATGACCTTTGCAGGAGAAAGTTCAGTACTATTAATTTTAGAGTGGTAACCATATTATAACGCGAAAATTTCGCATACGTCTATAGTTAGCCAGGGATATAACAGCATAACTAAGTGGCTCGAAGATTCCAAGCCCATAATAACAGTAGCATGATGTTCGTCGTCAAACTTATCGTGGCTTGCAGTTTAAATTGAAAGCAGCAGATGTACAATGTTGGAAAAGGAACTACCCTACAAGGGCTACTAGACAGACGAATACAACTCCACGCCGCATTATATGTTCCATATTTGCTCCTAAAAGTGTAGAGACTGACAAGACGAAACTTTCTTGTTTTGTGTGACGGAGTTCACTGTGATGAAATTCTTCCTTCAGTTGCTCCGTGCACGCGAACCGACATACGAATGCAGATAGTGTCATTTCAATAACATTTCGGATGTGTTGCAGACAACAGCATTCTCTCACGATCGGCACGTAATTCCTTTGTCAAACATGCTGCAGTACTCTTGCTGCAAACGATGGCGCGGAACAACTTCATGAGCAAGTTCACCATTACACTACGAACATAAGGGGCCGCGGTGGTGCAGCGTCTAGAGCGCTCGCCTTCCCACCGAGGCGAACCGGGCTCTATTCCTAGCGGCGGCCTCGCTCCTGGTGTCTCGCACGTGGGAATCGTGTCGGACGATATTGCTTGCCCCCCCCCCCCCGGGAAATCCGACGCTGCTCCATACTCACCTCGATTCACCCTCATCGATTCTCATCACTTCGATTTTTCGAGCCGCCCAAACCACGCTACTCCACGTTGATAACATTTTCTTCTTTTTCTTATAAGCCTGTTCCTTTTTCACAAGTTGCCTTTCCATCTCTCCTTATGTCGTCACCTATCTTCCTTTTGCCTCAAATGACTGATGCAGTTAGAATAGAATTTTCCACCGTGCGGATATGAAATATTATTACCAAGTAAAAGTGTTCTGTTATAAAGGCTGTTCACGATAAATTGAGCTTTTTTTGAAATGAACCTTAGAAAATAGTCACTGCCCCAACAAGCATATATTTTAAAGCGCGCACTGAGTGGCATGCACACAATAAAGTTGGTAACGATGGAGAGGAAGTATTTCTATGTCTTAACGTCGAATAAAAAGTGTTAGGTAACTATTTGTGATAACTTTAATGATTTCTTTCGCTTTCTGTTTTTTTTATTCCAACGAAGTGTAAAAATGAGCAGATTTGTAAAATATTAATTTTTCTAATAATTTCACAGCTTCACTTGATCGACGCATGAATTAAGCGACGAGGCCCATGGCAATGTTTATTTTACATCAGGCGGAAGAATACACGACGTGCACACAAGTAGATCTTAAGCAGGGCTTTCAAAAGTGCTCATTTTATCGTAAACAGCCTATAGTAGTTGTGTCTAAAGAAGTAAATACAAAGAATTGCCTACGAGTCACGGTTCTGTTGGGTCAGTAACTATGTTTCAAAATATATCGTCGAGTTGAACCCATTATGTCTGGTAGAATATGTCCACAAATTCAAAGTGAGTTTGGTAGAATTGGGTATTTTTTACGAATATTTTGTGACGGTTTCTTGATTTCATTTCAGGTTTGTACATAAATAAAAGTGAGGGATTCGCAGTTACAAAATGCATTGTGTTGAAAATTTTCCCAAAACGGGCACACATGATCGTAAGAAAAATACAGTATAGGTATTTTTTTCACCCCAAAAATAATTACAAACAATACCACGAACTCTAAAACAACAAACGGGACGTAACAGTCGTACAATTACTTTTCATACGGGGATGAGTTGAAAACCATAATTACACATAAAAGTACACATAGGAAACACCCATTCTAAAATGTATAAGCGAAATACATTGTATATTCCAATGGGTACCTTTATCTTTCCATGTATTTCCATACGGAAATTAAATACTTAGATAAATTTTAAATTCTAGGGGTACAGCTTATGCCCATTACTTAAAATATATAATATTCTTTAGGAAAATTAATTGTTACATCCAAAAAAAAAAAAAAAAAAAACAGATTGAGGGATTTTTTTAGGAGAGGGGTAGCCACTTCACGTAGGATTTGAGGGTACATAATACCTTATACATTGAGTTAAATGTACTTTTTATAATTTGCTTGGAGAAATTAGGTCTGTAATTAACAATGTCACGGGCGAAAGAAACTTGACTATCTGATACGTGCCTCCCCATTTCACGGCCAACTTGGGGCAAAAAAAAATCTTTGAACTGAGGCAATGCGCTTCAACTAAAATAAAATCATCTGGCTTGTTAGGTCTTTATATGAAAGATTACCCTTATGGTCCATTTTTTTTTGGTGATACGTAATCAAATTACGCTTCAATTCCATCCCTATTTCTTCCAGTTTTTTACTGACCACATTCTCCAAACAAATGCTTTGATGTGAAGTGAAGAGATTTGGGCGGCTCTTAACAGCGAGGTCATGACAGCCGATGAGGGTGATTGAGGTGAGTATGGGGCAGCGCCGGAACGAAAGGGCGGGGGAAGCAGGAGATCCCCGAGAAAACCCCCGCCGACCAACGGCATCGTCCGGCACGATTCCCACATGCGAAAATCCGGGAGTGACCCGGCCGGGGATTGAACTCGGATCGCCTTGGTGGGAGGCGAGCAGACTAACTGCTGAATGATGCTTTTGAATAGAGATACAATATCATTTGTAGCTTAAATTACGGGCGCCCAGACAAACAGCCGCCTTCCCACAAAAAAAAAAAAGTGAATCTATATTAACTAATGTACTGTTTGTTAAATTGTAGTAGTGATGATGGAATTGAATACCCTGGATGGCTGTACTGCTAAGTAGGGTTAATAAAAAAAAAAAAAACTAACTGCGCGGCCAACGCGGCCCCAAGGGGGATAAGAATAGAACTTATATAGAGCGGTGGCTAACTGCTGTAGATTTCTCTTTGGAAAAAAAAACGCGGAGGAAAGTTGTGAATGCGTCCTCTTCTACGTCGGCGAGGCGAAGAATAGAAGTTGGGCTTGGCTTGGCAAGGGGTGGATTTTGTAGGCGGTCTTACAGGGGAGAGGAGCCCAGCGGGGGTGGGAACTTCCCCTCCTCGCGCGGGCAGGTGAGGCATATGGAATATGGGTCAAGGGCTGTTCCCGCCTTACCGAGTCCCGCGGGCGAGCCCCAGTGGCTACCTGCAAGCTCTTGTCGGCGCGCGTGAGGATGTGTGTGGGGGGGAGGTTATAGCCACTTCCACAAGGGGGAAGTCTGCTTACCTGCCGCCTGCGCGCCTATAGGCTGCTCGCGGTCAAATTAGCCCTTTTGAAAGCCCTGCTTAAGATCTACTTGTACATACCTCGTGTGTTCTTCCGCCTTGTGTAAAAATTAAAATTGCTACGGGCCTCGGCACTTTATTCACGCGTCGGGTCAAGTGAAACTGTGAAATTATTAGAACAGTAAATACTGTACAAATATGCTCATTTTTTTTTTTCATTTCAATGCATTAAAAAAATTACAGAAAGCGAGAGAAATAATTTAAGTTATCGTAAATGGTTACCTAAAACTTTTTGTTGGAAGTTAATATATGGAACTAATTTCCCCTCCATCGTTACCAACTTTACTGGGTACATGTCACTCATTGCGCCTGTTGAAATACATGCAGGTAGGGGCAGCGACTTTTTTCTAAGATTTATTTCAAAAGTGCTCACTTTATCATGAACATCCTATAGAACTTGTGGCTTCTTCGGTACACGTTGTCGACGATAAACTGAGGCCGTGCACAAACTGGCACTTCTAGCGTACTCAAAATTCGCAAGACCCGAATTAGTCGACTAAAATGATGACGTATTTTGCATTTTACCATTTAGTTTTAAGTATGTAACGAAACTTACTAAAATATTAAACCACCGAAACGCAACCATGGCTGAACAAGTGACTATTGACACCTCCCGAATTGAGCGCTACGAAATAGCCTGCTAAAATACTAACATATTAACACGAACACTGCCTGAGCACATTTTAAAGCCCTGTTTAAGGAGCAAAGTTGGACGCTGTCTTGGATTTATATATTTTCTGCCATTTCTTAAGTTTTATATTAATTTTTGAAAACTTTACGTCATTAGCACATATAACATTATTTAATTTCTTTTTAGAGACAATTGTTGGTAAACAACTTGCAGGCCTGCAGTAGTTACTCTCTGAAGGTAAACAATAACCAATTCCCATTTATTCCCCATGGTAAACAAATAAGTTACTCCATTAAAACTGCAGTTATTTAACCGGCTGAGTGATACACTATGCCTTGTCAAAGGAGAAGTTTCGGTAATGAATTCTCAGCAGACTCAAGAATTGGTAACATCGCAACGTTTTCTGTCTCTCCCTAAGATCTATTTGCTTCCACATTGTGATTTTTCCACCGTATTTAAAATTAACATTGTCGTGGACCTGGCCACTTTATCGATCAATGTGAAACTATAAAACTGTAAGAAAAGTAAATCTTTTACAAATTTGATCATTCTTACACTTATACTCATTTAAAAAAAAAAACAGCAAGCAAAATAAACCATTTCAGTATTCGCCAGTGTTTACCTGACACTTCTAATTCAACAACTTGCCCTCTGTCGTTAGGAACGTCAATGCGCGCATTTCCAGTCAGCGTGCCCGTTAAAATACATGATAGGAGCAATGACAATTTTCAAGAATTATTTCAAAAGTACTATAGAATCGAATACGTTTTATTTCAATACCGGGCATCGCTCATTTAGCAAAACGAAACTTGGTAAAGGCTGTTCACGATAAAGTGAGCAGTTTTGAAATCGACCTTATAAAAAGTCAATGCCTTTATCTGCATATATTTTAACGGGTGCACTGAGTGACATATGGAGGGTTCAAAGCAGAAGGTGACCAAGTCCATGAAGTGCTATTTTCAGATAAACGAGTTTAAAGTTAGTGATCTATTGCTAATTCTGGTTTATTAATTTCTACGTTTGGGTGTATCCGTAATATTATGCATGGGTTAACTTAAGTATTACCATATGTCTTACGCAAGTATTGCTTGTTGTAGGTTAGCAGGCATCTGTTATGTAATGCAACGTGGTAGCTGGTTCACTTTTCCTCTGAAAGTTTTGACATATAGGGTTTCGTATACCACGCTCTGTTTGGCAAGTGGTTTACCGGAATAAACATACTTTTACAGCATCTCTTTCACGTTTTAAACAATATAAGTTAAAACTTTATAGAAAAAACAGTACAGTTTTAAATGTGACATTGAAATACACACCAATTGTATACTGAAATTCAGTACAATATTTTAAAGAGGCCAGTGCTTGCGTTTTTTGTTCACTAATATCACCATACACACAAAATACATCACTTTGTATAACTTTACAGCAAATGAGACTTTAATATTTCCTCGCGTGGTCACATGACCTGTATCCATACACAATGTCACCTTTTATTGTAATTTTCCTTTAATCACACACAATATCCCCATTTTAAGTTCAACATTTTGAGGGATATTTATGTTGATGAAACGTAAAAAACCCTGAATGTTTGCATAGCAACATTCTTACTAGTCATTATTAAATTTGTTTCATAATATGAAACACATCACTCTGCAAAGTTGAAAAATATGTACATATTTTTAAACTTAAAAACATCACTTAATCAAACACAGTCGTCTCATTGTCAGTTTCAGCATCTTGGGAGACCATCTGCGATCTAGTGTTGGAGCTGACTGGAAGGCTCTTGAAGTACTTGTGATGTATCGGAGGGATGTATGAAAGCAGTGCAGTCATGTCATTCTTTTTTGCTTCGCTGATTGGGCGACGACTTGGGTAGAGAGGATATTGTCCAACGCTACCCAAAGACTGTACATTTCTTCCAGGTCCGTGTTGTCGTAGGTCGATCTGATGAAATTCAACTAAAGGTCATTGAAGGTTTCTTTGAACTTGATTGAAAATAGAGTAATTTGTGTCTTTGTTGGACTTTACTAAAATATTAACTTTATTGTCAATGTTAGTATTGTGAGTACAGTATTAAAGAGTATGCTTACATTAGGAGTTAAGAAATACTCCAATTTTAGACTTTGTATCTAGCCAGTATTAAAGAAAAATATTTGAATATTAAGAAAATTGCTAATGAAATGCTAAACATGAATATATAGCCGTGTGGGCTTTTAAAAAGAGCTGAGAGCATGTTTTTTTCTATTTGTTCTGAAAGCGACATTTCACCTAGGCATTTTTTTATCTTTAATATTTTATGATAATACCCTTAAACATGGAGTGGGAGTACAGTAGTCACATGGATTTGTCTTAAGTGACACAAGAGAGACATAATATTTAACTTGGAATTGTTTCAAACACCACTTGTATGTGGAGTTCTAGCACAGTTTTTAATGGGCATTTGTATTTTATATTTGAAAATAGCACCACTCTATAAATTTATGAGCCCATCCGATATTTAATCAGTGTCACATTGCTTTTGGAAGGCTGGGAGTATAGATAAATAATAAATTATGAATATTTCCATAATCCTGTGTAAACTTTGAAACATTATACAAATAAATCATACATGTTATGCCAAGGGAGTCATGTGTTTGTCTGTCTTTTTTAACCAGAAATCTTTAAATAGATTTGATCTTTTTTTTATCCTCTTGTGGATTGGTTCTTGAAAGGCTATGTATACGTCCTGCTTGCCACGCCCTTGGGAAGGGCGTCGCGACTACAAAAGAAATATGTACATGTATAACTTCGGCATACATTCCTTTAATGATGCAACTATTTACATGTATGTTTGGGATGCAACTGTAGGGGGTAGAGGATCCCATGACCTCTCATCTTTATGTTCAGAGACACTTAGGTGAAAATGCTGCTCCTTACAAAACAATCATTATGTTTTCCGATTATTGTACAGGACAAAACCGAAACATTAAAATGGCACTCACGATGTTGAAACATGCACAAACAGCAGAACATTTTTGTGCCAGAAGACTGACTAAATGTTCTAAGAACAGCCACACATAAGAAACTAAAATTTAAAGTCATTCCAATGCATCGAATATAGTTTCTTAGTATCGGGGCCTTTTTCCAAGGCAACATTTAGCCAGTCTTCTGGCACAAAAATGTTCTACTGTTTGTGACTCTTTTTTTCAATTATGCCGAAATCTGCATCATTCGGAAGAAAAGATTGTCCAGAAACCAGAAATTTTAGATCAATGACATTCACACTCATTTTAGGGTCCTGTGACAATAGAGTCGATATTTTAGTAAAGTCCAACAAAGACACAAATGACTCTATTTTTCCGTTTTATTACACTTTAAGAATTTTCGCGGCTGTCTTTAAAAACATGGATGATAACTTTAATTAGCCGATAGTTTATACAGAAATTTTCTGTCTTGGAATACGGAAATTCCTAAGTTTTTCTACCTGCCATGATGCAAAAGTTGTCATCCTGACAATGGCCAGACGGGCCAGAAATATTATTTCTGTTACGATATTATTTTTGTACTTAACTGTGAGCTGAATGTACAGGAGTGCTGGTCTCTGCTCACACGACCAAACTCCTGGCGTTATATACAAAACTTTTACCCCTCCCAGGGAGGGAGCAACGAGAGTCCAGCCAATCAGAGCCCAAGAAACTCTCTGAAAGCTTCTATACAATTCCAAATTATTAGTGAACAGCCACTCCTGGCGCCACAGTTCCATGCCACGTGGTTAACCATCCGACCACGCAACCACCGCGACTGCAGCGCGGTCTGGCGCGGGTGGATCAAACTATCCCCTACTCAGCGGCCAGTTTACCACGAGCAAGGTGAAGCTCTTTTTGAAGTTTCAGTTTCTCCCCCCCCCCTCCCCCCCCCCTTCGTTATTCACAACTTCAAGTTTCATGCGAATTTCATCACATAAATGACGAGTATCCTTAGGCTACAAACATAGTAAATTAAATTATTTATACTAACATCCTTAAAACAAAGTACTGGCGACCTTAAACACGACCATGTGTATACCACAATGTAGCACTTGTTGGGGGAAACATTTGGTGGGACAAGGTTTATTGGTCCTCGATATACGGCATAAAAACTTAATTTTTTATTGTGGGGCTATCTTACAAAGTGACAGAAAAATGTGACTATAGTCCATTCCCGGTTGGAAGCTACTTATGAAAATCAACCTTTGAAAAAACACTCTAGGCATAACATGTCAATCTGTTTTTTTCAATAACCTGTATTCCACAAATATATAACACTGTGGTTAACTTTAGGGTACTGTATTATTGAATAAATGAAACTTTACCTAAATATCTTCTATAACTTGTAATATTATTTCTTTTTAAATACGAATTAACAACAGCGAGAGCAGCGACGTGTTGGCAACGACCGGTAAGAAATAGTTCACAGTTAAAATATTATTTCAACCTAGTTTTTTTAGTATACTATTTGTAAATTAAACGGTGCCTACTGAAATATTTTAATATTTAGGTAGCCCCGATGGCAACATATCTCATTTTTACAGTTTAAAATAACAGCGGAAAATATCGTGAGTAGGACTTAATGGTACGGTGTTGTTTTATCGAGCGAGAACAACTTTGAATCAACTGTCTGCTGAGCGAGGCTTGTCGCTCTCTATCTGTCTTTGTCTCCACACTCGGGAAGTTTCACTTTGCTAGTAAGCAATAATTTATACATGTTTTCAATTGTAGCGTATTTCATACTTATAACAGCAAAGTAATGATTTTTGAATTTGTAATTTATAACTGAAAAGAGATTTATATGTTTGAATACTTATTTTAATAGATTTAGATATGATGGCGGGGCAGAAACACAGTGACGTTGGTAGACGTGGCGAGTCATGACATGGCGTGTTGATGTTTTACCGAACGAAGCGTAAATTATACTTAATCCGAAAAATACTTCAAATTCCCTCATCACATTTGTAGACGTTGTGTTTTTTAAACCTACCTAAGCAAGTTACGGGGTTGTGATAAATCTGTGTTTCCGCGGCAATATTAAATATACTGTGACGTGTGTTTCGTTTACCGCTGCGTAGTGATCGTTACACTGGATCTGTGTGTGTGTGTGAATTCAAATATTTGATGTGAACTATTTATACGTGAACTGTTTTATGACGAAGTTATTTATTTACATCCACGTCTGTTTATTTATCACAACGTTGTACCTTTGCCCTGGGTGTTTGCAACACAGTCGTGTAACGTGATTTACCACCAATCCCAACAAAATAATTAAGCCCAGCCCCAATAAATTTCAATAAACCTAATACACAGTAAGTAGCAATACATATAAATATGAGCGGAATAAACGTTACGGTAGGCTTATTTGTGTGCATGTTCACCGTTTTGTTTTAAGTTTGTATGACAAAAAATGAGCGACAAGAGTTTGCGTCCTTGATTTTAATGTCACTTTTTCGTTGGACTGCTTATTCCTTCGTTATTCGAACTGAGGCCGTCCTTATACAGAAATAACCCAACACATATCAATAAAAAAAAGTTAAATACTACAGTTTATTACCCCGCAGTTGTAACAGTGTTTAACACAGTCGTGGCAAAATATTAACGTTCATTACATGTAATGCGCAATGTCGTGGAAAACAAATACGTTAATGTAACGTAACCGTAAGGACTATCGTTAATTGAGGCATTTTTAAAACGTCATTAAGCTGACCTAAATAATGTTATATGCCTAAACTGTGAGTATTCGTACGAAATGGTTTTTGAAATAGACCCAAGACAAAATTCTTTGAAAAGCTGTAAACAGTAAACAACACATTTGACAGGTATAAAATTAGAAGTCACATTTCAATGTTTATTTTTAGGTGTAACGAAAGTATACGAACACATGTACACACACAATGGCATGTAAACATTGATTTTGACAGATGATACATGCAGTCACGTGGCAATGTTTGTTTACATTTGGCGGAGGGATACGAAACAGACGTGCAAGTAGATATTTAGCAGGGCTACGAGAAAGTTGCTTCCAATGGGAAATGGACTATATACACAGATATGACGGTTGTAATAGATACAGCCAGCATACAAATTTATGTTGGAATTTGTCTTATTAATGAAATATAATGAGCTAAAATATGTATATTGCCTCCATACACCATTCTGAAAATAAGTGCCTTACCTACTAAAAACATACCAGGAGTATAACTAAGTGGATACTGGCAAAAGGGGACAGGGGACCAGAGCTGGAGCCGACCGCCATATTGGATAAAAGTGACCTTGATTTGTAAGCTTGACCTTTGACGTTGACCTTGTCCCCTTGTCCTTGAATGACCCTAAACCCAAAAAATTAAAAAAATCTAACAATTGGATTTTTTAAAATAAATTGTGGAACATTTAATGTTACCCCACTCTCCCCCCGCAAGACCACAACACCCTAGCAATACCTCCCCACCTCATCCCCCAACACAATTAATGTATAAAAAAATCGAGAAAAATAGAAAATCGAAAAAATTTAAATCTAGGAACAAATGTTATCCCGCCCTCATACCTTGGCCATGCTCACCTCAGACTTTCTTCCTCGCAAACATAATAAAAAATATCGCAAAAATCTAAAAAGAAATTTCTAAAATTTTAGAAACATACAATGTTAATTTTACACTCCCTCCATCCAATATAAACGACAACCCCTACAATTCACTTTCCAACGTCCAAATAATAAAAAATTACAAACAAATATTCAAATAATAATTATAAAAATCGACGAAACAATTACATTGATAACTTCGACAGCCATGCTGGAGCCAGTGACCTTAACCTTTACTCAATAAACTTAAGGACAATAATAGAGAACAATTAGTAAAAAATCGAATAAATTCATGAAACTAGAAAAAATTCTAAAAATCTAAGAACATGTAACGTTGACCCACCCTTCCCCTGCTTGACCCAAATACCGTAATCAAAACTTCACACCCCTCATCGACGACCTCACAATCATAAAAATCAATACAATCAACAGAAATTGAAAAATAGTTCTTAAAGTCGAGGTAAAAATTACACTGATGACTTCAACCGCCATTTAGGTTGTTCTCGACTTTGACATGGCGACAAATGACACTAAAAAAAAATTACTAAAAATGTAAAAAAATCGCGATTTTTTTTAAATATATAAAAAAGGTTTAAAAAATGTGCACAGCCATAACAATGATACAAAAAATATATAATTTATTTTGAAAAATTATATTTCTGGAGAATCTCCCAGCACCACATCCAGCAGACGACTGACCCAAACCACACCAGCCCATAGCTCCACTGATTAGTCAGGTCAGGTCTGCTATACCAATTACTCGTTTCGCTCGAGCCCCTTCATCCCCATCACACATTTATATTGACTCCCCTCTAACATCTCATTGAAGTTACATCATACCACCTCCCCACCCCCTACAAGATACTATACACCAGTCTCGCAATATTTCCATTAATCTCGCAATCTTTACATCAATATTGCAATCTTTCCATCAAAATTGTAATTTTTCCAACAATATTCCGAACTATCTCTCCAACTTGCAATTTTTCCATCAATCTTGTAATCTTTCAATCAATCTTCCAATCTTCCCATCAATCTTCCAATATTTCCATCAATCTCCCAATTTTTCCATCGATATTGCAATATTTCCATCAATCTCCCAATCTTTCCATCAATCTCGCTCAAGATCATGCCCCAATTTTTCCATAAATTTCACAATTGCGCCACAAGAACCTCAATTAGCACCACATTTATTCGCCAACTGTATACTCACATTTGTATTTGACAACTGCATTAATGTTTTGTATGCAGACCACTGTCTGTGCACCACGATGTAGTATAAGAAGGGCCGCAATGACGCAGCGCCTAGAGCGCTCGCCTCCCATTACGAGCACACACACAGCATCCTTTACTCAGCACACGTACATATGCGTGGGAGGGACAGCTCAAAGCCAGTTCATTCTTCACATCACTGCTTCTTCCCAACACGAGCCAGGTTCCATTCTCAGCGGGAAGGGACGGTGTCGATCTCAGGTTTACGTAGGTGGGAATCATGCCGGTCGATGCTGCTGGCCGACATATTTTCTCGGGGAACTCAAGTTTCGCCTCGCCATTACACTCTAGCAATGCTACAGCCACCTTATTTTCTTTTTTTTTCTAGATGTAGACCCTCCCTCCCCCAACAATCAACGTAGCTGCATCCAGCTGAAGCTACAGAGGAATCATATGGTCATCTGTGACAGCACTCACGTAGGGCGGAAACCGGATTTGCGATGATTCGCGCCCGCTATCCCGCATGACTGGCTAAACCCAGCGGTCCGGAGACAACCATAAGCTTGTGGGTCCAGTACCGTGAGCGCCACATGTTCTGACGACTCGCCTCTCTGGTTGCCTGCGCTCGGACCGGAGCGGTACGGCCCGGCCGGCTGAAGCTGGCGTTAGCGACGGGCCGGTTGTGTGCTAACTGTTCCAAAAATGCTCGGCACGCATCGGCCAACGCGCAACTGATTATGCGGAGACTAATGTTTTTAGCACGGGATTTCAGGCTGGGCTCGCAGCTAACTGTTCCCTGACGACGGCTGCACCCAGATCCACGAAAATTCACCCGCCAGGCCTTGTAGCCTTGCACTATTTTCTTTAGCGTCACCTTAAGGCAACTTGCTAACAAAATATTGTCTGTAAAATAAGTGTTTATGAGCGTGCACGTACCTCAATAGATAAATGCTATAGAATTTGACTTTTACATAGAAAATGAAATAAACTAGTATCTACAAACCCCCCCCCCCCCCCCCCGCAACAACCAACCAGTTTTTTTACTTTTATCATTTTAAAGGTGCGCAAGAATATAAAAACAATGTATATGTTTAAAACTATGAATTTGAGTGATATCCTGCTCAGTTGCCTTAACCCATTCAGACCCAATGTACACAATTGCGTACATTACGCGCATGTAAAGGCTGTCAACGATACAGTTGGAAACGATGGATGGGAAGTAGTTCATATCTTAACATCGAATAAAAAGTCTTAGGTAACCGTTAGTGATAACTTATATTATTTATAAATGAGCATTTTTTTTTTGTAAAATATTTACTTTCTAATAATTTCACAGTTTCACTTGACCGACGCATGGATAAAATTACGAGGCCATGGCAATGTTAATTTGTCATAAGGCGAAAGAATACTCAACGTGCATACAAGTAGTTCTTTAGCAGGGCTTTCAAAAGTGCTCGGTTTACCGTGGACAGCCTATAGGTTTTTTTTTTTTTTTGGTCTGTACTGCAACTGCGAAGCTCAATGACCAATGATCGATCTCACCTGTGGGTAAATTATCCGAAAACCGTCATGCTAGTCTGAAAGAGGAAACACAAAGTGACGTCTGCAATTCAATCGAATGACTTCCATCGCGTTCGACAACATCCTCCTGTTACTGATGTAATATCCGGGAACGCCAGTCGCAGTCTTGGGAGAGGCCCCGTCAATGTTCGCTTACTGCCAGACTTAACCCTGAAGCATTAATTTTTTAGTAAGAGTTTCCTTTACAGTCCATTCACGGTTACTTCCAGCTATTCTGTCCTAAGTCCTGCTTAAGTTATAATTCCAGGCTGGCCCTCCGCCTCATGCAAACAAAGCTTAACCGAATGTAGAAAATTACACCAAAGGGACAGCGCACCGGAATCTTGAGCACTCAGTCTAATAATATTCTAGCATAAGAACTATTTTTGTCTAGGAGTTATCAACGCACATTTTTTTCTCCCTGTTTTATTGGTATTAATTATTAACGAAATATTATAATTTATGGATGAAATATAATTAATAGTCCAACTTGACCAAAAATTAGGTATTTTTATGTTAACAGAAGTACAAAAGGCTTGTAATACACGAAGTATTGAGAAAAAAAAACACGCCAAACGCGTGGTGATTTTCAAAGGTTTGATTTAAAAAGTGTGAACAAACAGTGGATATGCTATAGTAAAGGCTGTTCAGGATAAACTGAGCCTAGCAAAGTTGGTTACAAAGAACGGAAAATAGGTCCATATCTTAACATTGAATAAAAAGTGTCACGTACCCATTTGTGATAACTTAAATTATTTATTTCATTTTTTATTTTTTTATTTTAATACATCGAAGTGAAACAATGATCAGATTTGCAAAATATTTACTTCAGTAATAATTTCACTGTTTCATTTCTCCGACGCATGAATAGAGTGATGATGACCATGGTAATGTTAAATTGACATAGGGCGGAAGAAGACACAATGTGCATGCAAATAGATCTTAAGTAGGGCTTTCAAAAATGCTCATTTTACCGTGAACAGATTACAAAATATCTTCTGTAGTCTGCGAGGTCAATACCTACGTTCGGTTGAAACTTCAGCGAGGCATAGACGGGTGTACAGCCTTTATATATTTCTTAATCCCCCTAAATGCACTTCATGAAAGTGAAACCAGCGAATTTTTTTTTCCTCCCGGGCTCGCCTTGAAAAACTGGGCGTTACCGGGAGAACTCCAGGGCTGTTCGGAAGACGTCACGCGGGCGATGAGCATGCAAGGCTGGAAGCGAGACTCTACAAGCCTCGCAAACAATGCCACGGTGTGACTTATGGCCAAGGAAGGTCGCGGTCCGGCACCCGAGGGCGGTAGCATCGGGGGAACCAGACGCCACCCCCCCCCCAACTCCCTTGTTAGCATAGACAATGCAAGGACCACCACCCCCCCCCCCCAAAAAGACAGGTGAAAGTTTCAAGTAGCCGCAAGCCGAGGTCTTCGGGGGGTCTTCGAACGTTTCCCGATTCATCACCCGCCTTTTCTTTTTACCGGCCCGAGGGGGAGTCGAAAACTGGGTCACGTTCTTCAGCAGTCGTTCATCACCCGGAAAGCAGGGAGGGAAAAGAAGAGGAGTACATAGTAGAGGAAGAGGAGGGAGTAATAGAATAGGTCGTTAGACGTTTCTGTTATTCCCCCCTTCCCCACTAGGGCTACCCGTCTTCTGTCATTCCTTTCACCGAATTGTAACCTAACTACTGGTGGTAGGTCTAAAGCCAGGTAGCAAAAGCATACTTTCTCAAGAAGCAGCAGGAAAAAATGCATTGTTTCCTTCTTTTCCAACAATTCCTTAGCCCTCCAGAGGTTCTTCGCTTGGTTCTAGTTGAAATTTCACATATTCAGAAGTGTTACGCCTATAACAGCGGACTTCCGGTCGAAAAAATTGAAACGCTTGAAGCCGGTCAGTTTCCAAAATATATTTAAGTGAATTACTTTTCATGTTACTTTCTCTGAATCACAAAAAATTAGATTGTTTAACCATACAGAGGTGTTCGCAAGAGGGTAAGCTACACCACCTAGTATATAAAGGACGACGTAAAACTTCAGCAGAACATAATTATTAAAGAAAACCATTATATGCTAATTACGCTAAATTATGTTTAAAAATAAAAGATATTGATATTTTTTCTACAAAGGAATTCCTGCAATCCTGCATGTCGCTGGAACCAATCTTAACTTAACGATTGATTTCAAAAGGTAAATTATGTCCGACTGATTTATTTAACATCATGCTTCGTCTTGAAGATGCTTTACACAACCAAATTTATAAGTCTTTGGGTAATGGTCTGGCATACCACTGTGCTGAATATTCTTATTTATGCTCTCTTAGCTTAACAGGTGGTAATGAGCTTTCGTAGACAAAGTCATATATGCCTATTGAAGTCTCCATGATACATGGTGATTCGTGGTGGATAGTACCATGATGAGAGTTAGAAACCGTTCTGTAAGGTTTAGGCAAACCACAAATTGCGAGACGATGATGGCAATGCTGAAGAAGAGATGGCTATGATGAAGATGACCAGGAGATTGGTAATTGTGTTGGTGGTATGGGTGATAGTAATAGTGGGTGGTGGTATACATGGTGATTCGTGGTGGATAGTACCATGATGAGAGTTAGAAGCCGTTCTGTAAGGTTTAGGCAAACCACAAATTGCGAGACGATGATGGCAATGCTGAAGAAGAGATGGCTATGATGAAGATGACCAGGAGATTGGTAATTGTGTTGGTGGTATGGGTGATAGTAATAGTGGGTGGTGGTATACATGGTGATTCGTGGTGGATAGTACCATGATGAGAGTTAGAAGCCGTTCTGTAAGGTTTAGGCAAACCACAAATTGCGAGACGATGATGGCAATGCTGAAGAAGAGATGGCTATGATGAAGATGACCAGGAGATTGGTAATTGTGTTGGTGGTATGGGTGATAGTAATAGTGGGTGGTGGTATAGATGGCGAATGGTTTTCTGGTGATGGTGGTGATGCCAACGCTGCTTACAATGATGATGGGCATAATGATCTTGTTCTCCAGCCTTTATCGTGTTGATGGAAACTGTAGGCAGGATAAATCATGCGGTACTTGGCGGTAATTGGCAATGCCTTTTACTTTACAAGGGTGAATACACGACTTGACTCTCAGTCTCGAGTCCGGGAAGGCAACTTTGCACTATTGGTAAACCGCTGAATAATTCAGAAAAGTTATCTGAGGTATTTGGTACAAATGGCCAAACCACATAAAACTACAAATACCAAAAAACTTTTCCATACCATTTTAGCACCGTCCTAAACATTTTACTCGGTATTTTTATCATCAAACTCACATTATATTCTGTTCTGCACAACTTGTTGAACTCTCATCCAAGCAAACAGTGCGTTTGTTTCGTATGATAATTTATGAACATAAATTTATTTTGATGGACCATATTTTGTATGCATAGGATTGTTAAATAGCCACGTATGAAAAAATTGCGACAGTTATTTACATAATAAGATAACAAGATACTTAGTATTCACGAAATATGTTTTACTGTAGGCATCGAGACGAAACTTGGTCGTTTGTTATGTTATGCCAACGCTGTAGTTTTTTGACCAAAATACACTACTCAGAAAAGTTTAGCACCGCCAGAATATCTGAGTTATTACGTTGATCATAATCCAAGAGAATTTATGGGATGAAACTCACACTGTCTATACAGAATGCCATGATGAATGTATTTTTGTAATGTGCCGAATGCCTCAGCGCACGTCCTTTATGTGCAACCAACTACAGGTGGTGCAAAATTTTTTTTGAGTAGTTTTTTTTTTCGTGAAATTGTTTTGGCCCTGTACCTGAATTCGCCTTGGATTTTTTTCTATAAAAATAGTTATTTGCGAAGTTCAGCAACATCGTATAGGTCATCACGTGGTTCGACTTCATTACTGAATGCATTATTAGACTTTTTTTTTTTTTTTTTTTTTTTAATTCCACATAGTGCAATGATTTGTGCGAAAATTTTGTTTTCTAACTGTAATATAAAACTTATGGTCTCGTTTATGATCAGGAAAGAGCACAAACAGACTTTTCTTTCTCTACTCACTGCTTTCGATGTTAGTTATCTTGGCACTGGTGTGTTGATGGAAGTAGGTTGATAACACGTTGTAATGAGCAATTTTACCTATTCCCGGAACGTAGAGGATGGGGAAATGTAATCTTCACGGGAAAATACGTTATCTACCAAAAAGTAATTGGGCACCCGTGAAGATAGGTAATTCAGTACGTCAGTTGACTTGTGTTTCACGGCCTTCGGCGTAGGACCGCTGGTGTTTGTCCGTGGTAGCATGAACACAGAGGCCTATTGTAACATTCTGGATAATGAAATGCTCCCAACATTGTGGCGTTTTTACGGAATGGACCGGTGTTACTTCCAGGATGGCAACGCCAGGTGCCATGTTTCAAGGGCTACTATGCAATGGTATGCCGACAAAAATGTTCGTCGATTGGACTGGCCCGCCCAGAGCCCCGACCTCAACCCTATAGAACATCTTTGGGACAAATTGGATAGCCGGGTGAGAGCTCGTCAGACGCGGCCAAAATCCATTGCTCAACTCATGGAATGGTTTGCAAGAGGAATGGCGACGAATCCCCGTGGATGCGCTGCGAACACTCGTAGAGAGCATGCTAGACAGGGTGGCTGCTGTTATAGTAGCAAGAGGTGGCGCTACGAGATTCTAACGGGGTGACAACCACCGAGCAAACATTGTGGACATGTGCCCAATTACTTTTTGGTAGATAGTGTACATGAATAGCTCTTAGCGACGTATAGACCGAAGCACACTGCTATCATAAAATGAACAGTTGACGTTAGTTTTTAAACGACCTGGGTTATGGGACGTTGCACAATGAAAGGAGATGTTCGAAGCGTCCATCATTGCAATCACAGCGTAGTTCGTTCCGCCAGCACCACTTCTCTCATGTTCGTCATAAGACGCGCGACATATACCTTATAGCATACGATAACATCCCGGGGCCACGGTGGCTGAGCAGTTAGCGAGCTCGCCTCCCAACCAAGGCGAACCGGGTTCAATGCCCGGCCCGGTTCAGTCCGGATTCTCGCACGTGGGAGTCATGCCGGACGATGCCGTTTGGTCGGCGGGTTTTCTCGGGGATCTTCCGTTTCCCCCATCCTTTCATTCCGGCGCTGCTCCGTACTCACCTCACTTCACCCTCATCGGATCTCAAAGACCTCGATGTTAAGAGCCGTCCAAGTCTCTTCACCCACTCCCTCACGATAACATCCCGCTGACGTTCGCTTGTGTTTTGCTCACGTAAGAGTGATAATCATCTTGCTAGTAACGTGTTTCCGTTCTTTACCAACTCCACGGTTACACTTAATCGACGCGTGGAATAAATACGTCGGGCTCAAGGAAATGATGATTTTAATTACGGTGGAATCGTAAAAAAAAGAAGGGTCGGTCGAAACTATATCCTCACCAGAGTTTTCGAAACGAGCTCAAATGCGAGCAGCTTCGATAGACTTTTTCCGTTCTTAGTAGACGTATCAAGGCAACTTTCGCTGCGGCGCCCGTGAACGTGTAGTTACGGAGTGCAGGTTCGCCGTCCGCAAGGCTAACGACCTGGTGCTCATATCGAATTGCATGAAACATCGTGGCCCATGTTTCTGAGTGGCAGACACCCGCAATACAGCTGGTAACGACAGACTCGCTGAATTAATACTGTCAAGGAAACATTTGTGGGTACTGAAGTTATGTATTCTACTTCCGGTTCTTTTCTAATGATTATAAGTTTTAGAATTTGCGCCAATCTCAAGAAGAGCACGGTAGGTATACGTACAACCAACCCTCTGGACGTCCAGTTTACCCATTATAGTCCATTCACGGTTACTTCCAACTTTCCTCAAGCCCTGATAAAGTCCTACTTCCAGGATATTCCTCCGCCTCACGCAAACAAAGCGTAACTGAATATACAAAATCACACCGAAGGGACAGCGCACCGGATTCGTGCGCTCTCAGTCTAATAATATTTTGCATAAGAACTATTTCTTACTGGGTATTACCAACACGCATGTTTTCTCCCTGCATTTTATCCATATTAATTATAAATTAAGTGTTATGATTTAAACATAAAATATGAGTAAAAGTTCAATTTAACAAAAATTAAAATATTTATTATCTTAACAGAAGTATGCAACTCTCGTGATACAAAACATTAAGGAAATAACCAAACACTTCACACTTGGGGTAATTTTTCAAAGGTTGGATTGAAAAAAAAGCGTGAAGAAACCGCGAATAGACTATAGCTGACCAGACAACGAGACCACGATTATTTCTTTTCGACGCTGGGCAACGCTCTTTTTCACTCCGTTCTGGGCGTGTTCTAATTGGTTTGGTTCCAGTTTTCCACAATATATTTGAAATTGAACACCACGACGGATGTTTAGCATGCAGTGGTGCTCTTTGTTCTAGCACAGGACTTGGCTGATGCCAGAAAATTAACAAATTATTATTTTAAAACTGAAAAAAAAACAACAGCTCATATTTACTAAACCACATTTAAATAACTGTTTTAACATTTGCCGTTATCACTGTACACTATAGGCTGTTCACGGTGAACTGAGCACTTTTGAAAGCCCTGCTTAAGATTTATATGTACGCACATTGTGTGTTCTTCCGCCTTATGTATAATTAACATCACCATGGGATTCATCACTTTATTCATGCGTCATTAAGTGAATCTGTGGAATAATAAGGAAAGTAAATATTTACATATCTCCTCATTTTTACACTTTGACGTATTAAAAAAACAGAAAGCGAAAGAAATAATTCAAGTAATCGCAAATAGTTACCCTACACTTTTTATTCGACGTTAAGATATGGAACTACTTTCCATCCATCGTTACCAACTTTACGGGGCGAATGTCACTCAGTGCACCCATTGAAATATGTGCATGGAGGGGCAGTAACTTTTTTCTGAGGTTCATTTCAAAAGTGTACACTTTATCGTGAACAACCTTTACTAAAAAAGTTAAACTTTTTCTGGAGAATGATCAGAAAATAAAAGAATTCAAATCTAATTAATATGTCAGTAACTTACTTTAAAATATAGTTATTTTGAGTGTTGCACGCATTCGTTTGTTACAATAACTCCAGTTGTACGCATATTTAACATTTACAGACGGCAAAGTTAACATGGCTTTGATTTGTATTTGGTAATACGCAGCCTTCAAATTTGACAAAATGGAAAAAGGGAATTACAAAATTACTGTATTCTATTACAGACGATGTCGGTATCTTAACTGTTTTGTGAATAAAGAAACCAATAAAACGCTGCCTGAGACTCGTCACTGCCAGTGATACGACCAGACTGTTTGTTACCCACAAAAAGCTGTGACATTGGAAAAAGGCTCAGGAGGGGGGGGGGGGGGAGTCGGAATTAAAGTGTACATATATGTACGTATCAGGCTCGGAGATAAATGTCGTGCTACATCGTCCAAGATGCGAAGACTCTTATGACAAGATATTTTGACGCCAATAAATAAAATTATGAACATAATCCCGGCAAATGTTAATCATTTGTCACTATAACAAATATTATATTTGTAAGATTTTCGTTTTAAAATATAATTGCCATACACAAGTTATAAAGATCTGGCCAGCTTTCATTTATATATTTTTTAAAATTCAATCTTTGCGCATAACAACAGAAAGGGTGAAAGTCAAAGGAGACAAAGAGGGGCCCAAGGTCCTAAGTGTACCGGGCCGCCAAATTTCTGTCTCCGGCGTCACCCACAACTTTACAATTACCTAGACAGTTGCCCGTCATCTGATCACGTGTCCAATTCTGACGACTCACATAAATTTACAGCAGATCTTTCAAAATCACCTGAAGGAAATTTTACGTAGACGTGTGTTTGCATTCGAATAGAGTTTCAAGATTTTACAATAAAAATAAAATAAAACCTGCGTAATCCGAAAATATAATTTTTACTTTAAAATTAAATTTTATTAGCTCTCTATTACACACTCCAACTACGGTAAGAGCCGTGGAGGTAATAGATGATGGAGTGGCAGCAGCCTATCTTCTCCACGTTTATCAAGTGAAGCCGATGCCTTGTCTGCTTCTTCAACTGCGCATTCGCAGACCGATTGTTTACGACAGCTGCCATATTATAAGTGGCAATAGCTACAAAGTAAGCAATGTAAAACTTGCACCTTTTTGCCACTACTAGTCCTGTCCTTGTCTTTCATTTTCGGTTTGCCTTTCGTGTCTCGGCTTCCACTCCATATATTAATACCTCCATGGCTGCAATAGATCACACTACTCGCCCCTCTCCTAGGCGTACCGGATTCCATTCCCGGCGGGGTCGCTCCTGGATTATCGCATGTGGTAATAGTAGAGTGAGCGTAGTATGTTCGAGACCACTAAGCGAGGAACGATGTCCTGGACAATCTTGCAACGATAACGCCAAACATTCAGATCACTAAACGAAGCTACAGATCCTCCAGAATGTCATATTGACATAGTTTCTCGCTTAATGGTCTTGGACGTGCCACGCTCACTCTACTGGTAATCGTGCCGGGCGATGCTGCTGGCCAGCGAGTTTTCTCGGGGATCTCCCGTTTACCCTGTACAGGAATTCGGGTGATGATCCATACTCACCTCGCTTCAGCCTCATCGGTTTTCATGTCCTCACCCAGATCTCTCTACTTCACTCTCTCCATCTTCGCCGATAACCATTACAGTCTGTGTACGGCAGTAGACCAAATATAACCATGGAATTACCATCATGACTGGACCTGTGCAATCACTCACTACGCCTGCTTATCATCAGGAGGTATACTTTGACAAATACACTAAATAATTAACATAAAATAAAACGACGGAATACGATGTAACATAAAACAAAATATAATAAAATCCAATCATTAAACAATGCGTAATATGATATAATACAGTACAGTAAAAGTAATAATTTAATGTAATTCAATACAGAGCAATGTATTGCAAATAAACGTAGTGTAAAAATTAATTAATATTAATTTACTGTAAAACTAAATTAAGCTGTTCATGTATATTATAGATTTTAAATCATTAGTTATATTGAAGTTATTGTTAAAAATGATTTTTATATTTTAATATATTTTAATGCAGGCACAGAAAAATATCAAATTATGAAACTAATTATTTTTAATATATCTGTATAAGTAACGTTCATTGCATTACATATCTTACTATCGCTTTGTAAATCCTCTCTTCGACTCCAGTCACATTTTATGCAGGAGGCAATTCGAGGATAACCTCACACAGAAATCTTTAAGCAAATCCACGTCTTAATCGGAAACTGAGCTTGGGACATGAAATTCCGAAATAGTCTCGGAGGACAAGGAGTCCGCGTTTACATTAAGTGAGTGAGTGAAGAGATTTGGGCGGCTCCTAACAGCGAGGTCTTGAGAGCCGATGAGGGTGAAGCGAGGTGAGTATGGAGCAGCGTCGGAATGAATTTTGGGGACGGGATATCTCCGAAAAAACTCGCGACCAGAGGCGTCGTTCGGCACGATTCCCACTTGGCCGGGAGTGACCCGGCCGGGGATTGAACCCCGTTCGCCTTGGTGGGAGGCGAGCGTGCTAACCGCTCAGCCACCGCGTCCCCGCGTTTACAATAACATGCATGTAATAATATTAATAACAGGCAGGTCCAAACGTTTTGTCGACAGCGAGGTCATCGGAGCGAGAAGTAGGAACATGGATGGAGTCTGCCATTGCCTGTAGTAGAGAACCATCCCAGCATTAACCTAGAGTGGTTTCGGGAAATCATGGGAAAAGGAAATCAGGATGGCTGCCGAATACGGGGCCGTAGTGGTGTAGTGGTCAGACTACTCGCCTGCCACTTAGGAGAACCGGGTTCGATTCTCGACGGGGTTGCTCCCGGATTTTCGCACGTGGGGATCGTGCCGGACGATGCCGGTGGTCAGCGGGTTTTCCCAGGCATCTCCCACTTATTCCGCCCCTCCACTCCGGCAATGCTTCATACTCACCTCGATTCATCCTCACCGGCTCTCAAGACTTCGCTGTTAAGAGCCGCCCAAAGGTGAAGGCGACCTGTTCCTAGGCTAACGGGGTAGGTAGACGAAGTGCTATTAAAATGACTTAAACTTGACTACACTACTATGTTTGCCCTGGAGGGGCCGGAGGTGTCTGTGTGTTTAACAACATAGATGACGACAGGAGTCTTCAGCATCGGAAGATAGACGAGATACTGGTAGGAATCTTCGGCACCAGGAGTGCGGAGAAGACAAGATAGGTAATTGTGCCATTAAGCCTATAAATGTGATTTACCTACCAGTTTTCAACAGATTATATGCAATCCACATACATTATGATTATTTTAAATACTGCAACTCACACCAAGGTAAAATGTTATCTGTGTAGTAATTGTTTGAAAAATTGCAATTTCAGACAGATTGTAGTTGCTAATCGTGGTTGACACATAGTGTGGACTTGTGCATCTTGCTCTCTTCTTACAATTGTAGCAACCCCTCTACTAGGGGACCAATGATGATTTATGAAAAACCTTTAGCATGGCTCAATTTGTGGACTCCTGAGTCAACAATCACGCGGTTTGGAGCCCACTATATAGTTGGAGGTCTCATTATCTGTAGTAATTTTGTATGTGACAGCTCCCTTTCTGAAGTGTCAATGCTTGCTTACTTTACCAAAAAAATTTGCTGGGATCTGCAATGTATACCAATAAATACTTGTTCGAAAATGCTGCATTACGGCTTAAAACATTCAAAATACAAAAGTATATATGCCTATAAGTATTTCATGTTGTTTGATCAGCAGGTTGATAACTGTCTAAATTATAGCAGTTGAATAATGTCAATTACTTTTTAGATTTGCTTTTAATATTGCAGTTTTACTGCTGTGAAATGCTCATGTAATTTATCTCAGGTCTATAAACACTGATAACATAACACTCGTGTCATTTCACTCTCTGAAATTAAGGTGATTTTATTTTTGCAATATGAGCTATGATGGATGATGCACATTATCGTAACCTTTCAGATTATCCTGAACTTTACGTGTGGGAAGTGCACAATTCTGATGATATCTGCTGGTGCACCTGTTAATGTTCTGTGCAAAGCTTTTTTTGTGTTTCGCATTAAATGCTGTTCACGATAAAGTGAGTGCTTTTGAAATATACCTTTAAAATAATCACTGCCCGTGACTACAGACGTATATGCTACAGTACACAATGGCACGTAGGTTCCAAATCAAGTTGGCAGCAAATAAACACAAATAGTATGACTTGACATTGTATTGAAAATGTAATGTTTAAATAGTGGCCACTGAAGGTATAGGTCGTTCATGATAAACTGTGCACTTTTGAAAGCCCTGGTTAAGATCTACTTGTATGCACATTGTGTATTGTACTGTCACATATATAATTAACATTTCCATGGCCCTGTTCGTGTAACATTGCAGATTTTGGGGTTATATTTGTATTTAGGCATAGACATAATTATATATATAATTATTATTAAACAATAATTGCTCTAGTGCAAGGGTAAGCGAGGGAGACAATGAAAACACATACGTGTCGCGTGTGTACAGATTTTATTTAGAACGTCCAACGGTACACAAGCGCGACTCTTCTGCTTGAGATGTGGCTAGGAACTGCCAGCTACCATCTTGGTCGCGAAGAGCCTCGGGCCAGGAAATACCTAATCGGCTTAAAGGTGCTTGTACGTGCTCACGCACACACGCGTCATGTGTGGAAACAGTCCACTAGTGCTCTCACCACAGTCCATTAGCACCCTGCGCTGTGCCAACACTTAATGTAAACGCTGACTCCTTGTCCTCCGAGAATATTTCGGACCTTTCATGTCCCAAGCTCAGTTTCTGATTAAGACGTGGATTTGCTTAAAGATTTCTGTGTGAGATTATCCTCGAATTGCTTCCTTCATAAAATGTGATTGGAGTGGGAGAGAGGTCTTACAAAGCGATAGTAAGATATGTAATGCAATGAAAGTTACTAAACCACCTGGCTCGGCGCGTGCGGTCCCAGGAAGGCTGTTTTCTAGCCCGTGGACCAGCTGTCAGAACAACAACTCCCGACACCGCCCGAGATTCCCGGGAAGAGGAAGAGTGCTCTGGGGGTGACGGCGGAAGCTACGCGCACACCCGGAAGGCCGTCCAGCTGCGAGGGCGGTGTGTCCGCACCTGCGAGGGGACATCTGCCGTGCCCCACCTGGGGGACGTCATCGCCGCCCCCGCGCCGGGGCATTGCCGGCTGTCCCGCTCAGCTGCGACTACCGCGAGGTGTGTGTGTGTGGGCAAACAATGGAGGTAATAGAGGATGGAGTGGCAACAGCCTATCTTCTCAACGTTTATATGCTGTTCATGTTAAAATCAGCACGTTTGAAAGCCCTGCTTAAGATCTAGTTGTATGCACGTTGTGTATTATTCCGCCTTGCGTAAAATTAACATTGTCATGGACCGCATCACTTTATTCATGCGTCGGTCAAGTGAAACTGTAAGATTATTAGGAAAAGAAACATTTAAAAAACCCGCTAATTTTTACACACTGCTGCATTAAAAAAACAGAAAGCGAAATAAATAATGTAAACTTTCACAAATGGTTACCTAACAGTTTTTATTCGACGTTAGGATATTGAACTACTTTCCATCTATCGTTACCAACTTTACCGGGCGCATGCCACTCAGTATGCCTGTTGAAGTATCTGTAGGCAGGGGCAGTGACTTTTTTCTGAGGCCATTATCAAGTGAAGCAGATGCCTTGTCTGATTTTTTCAACTGCGCATGCGTAGACCGATTGTTTTCGCCAGCCGCCATATTATAAGTGACAAATGTTACATAGTAAGCAATGTAAAATTATCGGCTTCACTTTCGTGTGTCGGCTTCCACTCCATAGACTAATACCTCCATTGGGCAAACACATTTTTTTTCCCTAAACTACCTTATTCTAAGTGTTATGTGAAGTTAAGGCCCGAAGGTAGGGCGGCATTTTATTGCGTCGCAGGGCTATCCCCTTACGACTACAAAGAAGGAAAATCATGCAAGGAGACATGCATCGCAGCAAAGAGGGATTGGGCAGCCATGGCCTGCACTTTGGGGCCATGACTACCTCCCTAAGTGTACTTAGAGCTAGCCTTAACTATGAAGAGCAAGGGAAAAAACAGTCAATAGAGACGTAAAAACCCTTGCGTCACAGAAAGAAAAAATTTCAAAATTATTTCGTGCATTAAATTTAACTCAATTAAATAGATTGCTACAGGAGACAGAGTGTTTGGGAACATGCTCTTGGCTACTACAGTAGAAAAGACTAGTAGAGAGGGGATGAAGCGTGATGAAGAAGAGGCCCTAAATACTTATTAATATTTTTATACCAAAAACCAATCGGCATTGTCTACAAGACTACGATGGGATTATAGGAATAAGACGAAATATAAAATAAAAATTAAATAAATCATTTTATCAAAGCCAGTGATGTGAGGAACACATTCTTAAGGCGAGAACCGCACACACACGCACAGCAGGGGAAATAGCTCAGATTTCGGGAAAGAAAATATTTCGCATTCTTCTCAACTCTGTAATGGTTACAGCCGAACACTGCACATGTTATGCCTCCAACACCATAAGCCTGGGTCTCTGGCAACGGTTACTTTCATAACCATCGACGATTTTCTTAAACTATTCCACGTTTCTCAATGTAAACAAATGGACAATACACAATGTGCATTCGCCCTCTCTCCACTAGGGGGCGCTGATCGCAGTTGTTAACCAATATGGTGTGGGTGGCTGACGCGCGGGACTACACACCTACCTTGGGCGACAATGCACAGTTCCCCTTGCCGAGGGCTGTAACTCGAAACACCCGTGGAGAAAGGGGGAGGGAGGGGGCAGTGACGGTAATAATTCCCGGGGGTCTCCGCCCCACGACCAGCTCGCCCACCTGGGTATAGGGTTCAGCACTTCTGAAAGCCCTGCTTAAGATCTACTTGCACGTACGTTGTGTAGTCTTCTGCCGTACGTACGATTAATTTTGTCATCAGCCTCATAGCTTTATTCATGCGTCGGACAAGTGAAACAGTGAAATTATTAGAAAAGTAAGTATTTTACAAATCTGATAATTTGTACTCGTGGATTCATAAAAAAAATAACACAAAGCGAAATAAATAATTTTAAATTATCAGAAATGGTTACATAACACTTTCTATTCGACATTAAGATACGGAACTACTTCCCATCCATCGTTACCAACTTTACTGGGTGCATGTCACTCAGTGCACCAGTTAAAAAATGCGTAGGTAGGAGCAGTGACATTTTCTAAGGTTTATTTCTAAAATGCTTACTTTATCGTAAACAGCATTTAGTGGCGCGGCCGACACACAGCCGGTGCGAGACACGGTTATTTAGCGATAGAGACTGTTTGAAGGAATTATACACGTCTGAGGCATAAAAGCATGGGAGCGCAAGACGCGACCGAAACGCGCGCATCAACTCTCTCATCGCCTTTACGTGCAAAGCACTGAACTAGCGTGCAGTCTTGCCGGCGATAACACGCCTGTATGAGACTTTCAGAAGACCCCCCAACATTTTATGACGTGATAATGAAATAAAGGTTTGATGGACGTCAGTAGTACAAAAATGTATATTCTGGCACACCAGGCTGCAGGTTGGAGGGCTGCAATTAACATATTATCAGGCTGCAGGCTGAGGACCGGTTACCGCCGAATTTCGCATTTTTCGCTTTTCCCCGTCCAAAACGGTTGATTTCGCGTACAAAAACGTCACGTTTTTTCCTTGTATCCCTCAAAATTTCCCGAATTTCCCTCCCGCCACTGGTGGTCATGTTGGCAGCCAGTGCCGGCCGCCATTTTTGTGCCCTAATTATCACAATCCGGCAGGTGACCCCTCAGGATGGCAAATGACTCATATAGGATGTGGGATCTCATTCCCTCCCACCAAAGGCAGCCAACTTGGCAGCCAGTGCCAGAAAGCGCAATTGTTCAATTTCGTGCATTTTGGCTAAGGTTTCCCCAGTGTGGCTTAAAAGGTTGGAGCTTCTTTCAAATTTGGAGCTTCCAAAATGCCTACCATTCTTAGTGGCCATCTTGGTATCGACGTCGTATGTCTACCCAGGACAATTGGCGACCAGCTGAGGATGTCAACCATTTTGGCGGCCAGCGCCGGCAGCAGCCATGGGGCATCAAGGCGTCGCGAACAATCGGATCTCGTGTACCACAGTAGCCTCCTTAAGTGTGTGTATAACACTTATAAGCATAGTTCGCTATAATTTCAGAACCGTTTCAGTTATAGTTGTCAAATTTATAACATAGACACTCACCCCGACTAGGAGAAGGATCGCGGGGTCAAATATGCCCCATGGCAACTTATAAGCATGATTGGCAGTAATTTCCGAACCATTTAAGTTATAGTTGTAAAATTCATAACATAGGCATCCACCCCCACTAGCAGAAGGGTCGTCGGATCAAATATGCCACAAGTCAACTTATAAGCATATATGCCTGTAATTCCCAAACCATTTAAGTTATAGTCTAGAATTAATAAAATAGATATCATCCTCGACTAGGAGAAGGGCCGTGGGGTCAAGTATGCCATATGTCATTGTCCAAGCATAGTTGGGTGTAGTATCCGAACCATTTGAGTTATAAACGCCAAATTCATAACATAGCCATCAACCACGACTATGATAGATGGCTGAAAGATACAAAGTGTTTGAGATACAAATTCCAAAAAATCATAATACATGCATAACGCCCATTGATGAGAAGGGAAGTGTGGACATATGTCGGCCTGCATGTCTCACCATTCTTACTTACTTCTGTCTTTCCTGTCCCCTTGGTACAACCGTCTGGCCACACACACATGTACACACTTCCTCACGTGCTCCTCCTCAGCACCTCGACCAGCATTCTTCAGCTCGTCCTTGTGCTCTCTATCTATCCCTTGTCCTCCCCCTCCACCAACGTACATCACCCCTGACCATACATCCTTGAGTACTCGCCACTGCCTGGCCAGTGACTTGCTGAACACCGAACCCCGAGCACTCATGTAACAGAGTACTTACTTCCAGACAGTCGGTTAGTACCACCGGACTTGCACCCGTGAGTGGTGTACCAAGACATCCATATACATGTGTTCATATATAATGAGACGTCACTCACAATGAATACACAGTCATCGCTAACTGGTGTAGCAGTGAATACACATAGACCATGAGGACATCTCACCATCGTCGTCGTTGTCGTCGTCGCCATCATCTTCTTCGATGCTGTGACCTTGCTGGAAGGGAGACAACAATGACCGGTACTGCTTTCCCATGCATGATAGAATCCCTCTCTCTCTCCTGTTCCCTCAGAGAGACCATACACACTTCCTCGCGAACTCTCTCCAGATCGGCATCTCTGCCTACCGCACTTCCTCGCGCTCTCTAACTCTTGTCCTCCCCCCTCTGCCAGCCACCATCAACCATGGTCATACTTCCTTGCAGGCTGGCCACCACCTGGCCAAGCTCCAGCTATGATACCACACAACAACCTCCCAGCATATGTGTAATGGCGAGCAGACACCTTTTCCGACACTCATGATTATGGCATAACATAGGCATCCACCATGACTAGGAGAAGGGTCAATGGTCAAGTATGCACTATGACAACATATAAGCATTGGTAGCTGTAATTTCCGAGCCGTTTGATTCATAGTTGACAAATTCATAACAGAAACATCAACCACGACTAGGAGAAGGGATGCGGTGTCAAGTATGCCCTATTTCAACATATAAGCATCGTTGACTGTTGTTATCCAACTTTTTGTGTTATAGTTGCCAAATTCATAACATAGACATCAACCACGACTAGGAGAAGGGGCGCAGGTTCAAGCCTGTTCTACATCAACTTAGAAGCATAGGTGGCTGTAATATCCGAACCGTATTACATAGCCAATAATTGTGGGTGTGTGGGGGTCACCCTTACAAAACTTCCAACTCGTCTGCCTACTGGCCACCATCATGGCCACCCACCACCACCGGCGACCGTCATTTTACAAATGGACGTTGTCGGTGCACTGCCCATACCACCACCAGCTGTTAATGTTAGAAAGTACGACTTCCATGATTCAGCATTCAGACATCATCCATACAAAAATTGACACAAGTATCGAGGGGTTAAGTTTGACCCATGGCTATGTATAAGTATAATTGCTCGGAAGTATCGAACTGTTTGAGATAACATCCAACAGTCACCGAAAATGGTCGAGGGGTCTAGTATGTTCTAAGCAAAAATATAAGCACCACAGCTAGCACTAATAAGTTTAGTGTTCATACATTGGGAATGATGTTAGTTCCCGATTAATCACCAGCTACTAAAATACACTTGTTGAAAAAAAATCTGCTGTCCCTAACAATACGGAAATAATGCTCCCAGCCATATTGGTAAGGAAACAATACTTCCACCAGCTCAAAAGACAGCATTATAAATGTAACCATTAAACTGGTAGACTCACACACACAGGATTCATTAGATTTTTTTTCTGCGACCCTCATTCGTGTACTGAAGCTGGTAATAATAATAATTACAGACATACATACCCGATCCTTCAAAGCACATGCATACTTCCAGACACTTGGTTAGTACCACACTACCTGAAGATTTGGAGGGGGGCGCATGCACTCGTGTGTCGTGTGCCAAGACATCGATCTATGTACGTAGTGACATGTCATTCGCTACATCGCACATACAACACATGCTAGACCGATAAGCTTATTACAAAACGAATTATCACCTAACTTAACTTGTGTAGCAGTGAATTAACCATAGGCCGCGAGCGCATCTCGCCATTGTCGACGTGACCTCGTTAGAAGAGTAGACTGCAATGAGCAGTCCCGCCCTCCATGCACTCCAAGTACTGCAACACCAACAACCCCCCCCCCCATTTTTGTCAACATACATAATGGTATACTATTGAAAGGTACCAATGCATGCAACCTGAAACATCTGCATGGTATCGAAGGTTCGATTCCTGCAGAGAGTGGTAATGCAAGTTCTCATAAAACCGATTTTGGATGTTCGTTCCTTAAGGGGTAAGCAAGGGGCCTCACTGCTAAAATATCAACACAAAGATAGTAACTCTCATTGTCTACAACAGTATTCGTAATAAATAACAGTGTTCGTAATTATAGACAGTCCCCGACCTGCACTCGCGTACCAAGCCCATCACACACACATAATTAGAGAGCGATAGTCATATGCACTGTTTCATGTGCTTTCTCCCACCATCTGCTAAAGTAAACGAAAGTAAATATACCAACCAACCTGTGCTTATTGGACAAGCAGATCTTACGCCACATGCCGTTAGACAAAAAAAGCCATTTAATTCCCCCTCAAATTCAAATGGTCAGATTGACCAAGCGGCTTAAGGTGTCTGATGTAGACACTGGATCCAGTAAAAGAGAGTGTGGGTTCAAATCCCCACACCTGAATTTTTTTCTGTGCCCAGTTGACGGAATGATTTATTGTAGGTTCAATTCCCATTGAGAGTGCATGATGACATGACTACAGACATTCGTCGGTTCTACTGCCCATGAAGAGACTAGCATGATGTCATACACTAGCTCCGAACTACACTCATTTACCGACCTTTTCGCAATTACAGGCAGTTATACTCTGTCTCCGACCTGCACACATGTACTAACCGAACCTTTGCAATTACAGACAGACATACTCTGTCCTAACTTTCAATGAATGTACCAAGCTATTGAAATTACAAGCAGGCGACCCGAACCATTAATGCATGCAACTAAGACAGTTCCATCCAGCATTACATGTTCAGCCATTCCACTGTGATAACTTCGAAGTTGTGTTTACCCATAGAGATATGTCTCGAAACAAATGTCCCTACAGACAGCTGCTTCCTCAGTTGCCCACTAGAGTGTACGACAAAAAGAAACAACATAATATGCAATATAAAACCATGTATGCAAGTTCAATTGAAATACTTGCAGTTAGAGGTTCGAAAGAAAACCTACACTGGGGATGCCACTCTAGCAGATCGCTAATACATAGCAGTAGAGAAATAGCTTTGCCAGTAGGAATTAAGAAAAAATATTGTTAATGTATTTATTTACATGCATAACCAAATCATACACACACACATCCATATATCTATTATATCATTCAATATAGCCACTGGTTCTGAGTTCATCAATAATGGCATGTATCTCTCCGATGACAGAAATATATCCAACCCTCTGTGAGGAAAGCAACAACCGAAGTCTATCAACTAGGTCATTGGGGTCTTCAGAACCATGTGTACGCCTTCGCATGACAAATGTCTGCACTTCATCATAATCAGTAGAATATGCATCATCACCAGCAACATGTGTACACTTTAGCTTTGCAGTTGTCGACACATCATCGTCTTCAGTAGAATACACATCGACATCACCAGCAGACTTGGAGGTCACAGATTTGTTGTGTGTGTCCTGGGTAGCATCTTCAGTTTTCACTTCACAAGGTCGTGGTGAATGTCAAATATGTACAACTCCTGATTATGTGTATGGTTCAAGCTGTGTAGCACTCGTTGGTCCTTCTTCGTATACATCATGCTCTGCAGCAGTTATAGTTCCTTCATCACTAAATTCATGCTCTGCAACACTCGTAGTTTCTTCTTCGCACAAATCGTGCTCTGCAGAACATGTAGTTCCATTTTCGCACATGGATTTGGGACACCACGTAGGCCCATGTAAAGTTATGGGTGCTCGAACGAATGTTAGTATACAAGACGAATCAGCAGGAAGGCTAGCCTTGTCGTGCAAACAACACATGCTGTTTCACTGATGGAATGTGAAAATGTGTATATATACTGTATGTGGGATTGGTGGAAACATTACTGTGTTGCTGTTATTTGAATAGTGAACATTGGCTCAAGCGACGATGGAAACAACTTCAGAAAACCATCTGTGCCAGTTCTGCAAGAAGTCATTTGCCAATAGCTGCCATGCTCGTCGACATTAGCCTGGGTGTGTTAGGTACACGAAGCGTTCTGCATTAATGTGCGAATAGTGCAATGCTCAATTTGGACGCCATGATAGCTTAAAACGTCATCTTGCATCGTGCGATGGACTCTCGCCCATTCCTGCTAAGCAATGTAGATCCATAATAGATACTGGCACACACTCACCATTGGACCTGAACATTGCAGGCCATTCTCCTTAATCATCAAGGGTATGGTCTGTACCCGCTATAATGCATACTCTTGCACCGTCACTGTGGGCAACACCGATCCTGGACATGTGCAATTCTCCGCAGACATCACAGTATTTATTTAGATACTGTGGTAGGATCCAGTGCATTTCAACATGAGAGACCCGGTCAATGTCTGATGAAGTTCACTCACCAGTGTTATAGATGGAAACGTGAGTTCACATGTTATCAACCAACAGGAAGCATTCCAGTCGAAGCACGATGCAAAATATGTAACTATCAGGAAAAACTATTTCGTGAGACAAGTCACAACCATGTGAAGAATTGCATATATAAAAAGGAAGCTACTACATCACCACTTGCTACAAACTCCTCCAATGAGAATGGGTTCATCCTGAAGGAATCTGATTTCTGTGGTCTAATGAAGATGTACGTCGTGTCCGGTATGGCAAAAGATATTTGTACATATCTTAAACAAATGAAGCAGAGTATAGTAGATAAGCTTACAGAAGTAGAAAAGCTTATCGAAGAATGTATGTGCATGTTGACGATTTAAAGACACACGCTCTCAAGCTGATACTCGTGATATGTGGGGTGAGTGCACATACTGAAATTCTCTCCACTACTGAGCAGATGGGGACTTAGCTTCGTCCAGTAGAAAGGGGGGCATACTACTACACCCACAGTAATTCACACAAAGTTGTTAACCTGTCTTAAAAGTCAGCTGCAGTTGATGGTCAGCTGCAGTGAGGGGTCAGCAGCAGTGAGGGGTCAACTGTAGTGAGGGGTCATCCTGTTGGGTGAAGGACTTGCTACTTCGACTGGTACAATGCATAATTCCCACTGATGACATGTGTGTAAATACCTACTTATACCCATGAAGCTGTTGTGGGACGAACTTCCGTTTTTTTTGCATGAAGATCGTGCAAGCTGATATTATGCCTATTGTAGAGCATGCCTCTATGGATGTAACTGCCTCCATGGCTGGAAAACAGTGTTGTCCTGTGGAATGATGTTTAGCAAAAGCTGTCATGCTTGTCCTTATGAAAGAAGCAACTGTACAAAAGGGCCGACGTCCAGAATTCTAACATGTGATATGTGTGGTGCTACATTTGGTAGAGACGATAATCTCACAAGACACACCTTTGCCTGGCATGCGCTAGCATGTGTTGTCGCACGACAAGGCTAGCCTTCCTGCTAATTCGTCTTGTACCCTAATGTTCGTGCGAGCGCCCATAACATTACATGGGCCTGCTTGGTGTTCGAAACCAGTGTGCGAAGATGGAACTACGAGTGCCGCAGAGCACGATGTGTGCGAAGAAGGAACTATGAGTGTAGCAGTGCAAAATGTGTGTGAAGAAGGAACTATAATTGCTGCAGAGCATGATGTGTGCGAACAAGGACCTGTGAGTTCTGCAGAGCATGATGTGTGCGAAGAAGGACCTTTGTATGGTGCAGAGCATGAACCAGACAGATCATCAGGAGTTGTACATATTAAACCTGCATCGAAAACCGAAGATGCTACCCAGGACACAGACAACGAATCTGTGACCTCCAAGTCTGATGGTGATGTCAATGTGTATTCTACTGATGACTATGATGTGTCGACAACTGCAAAGCGAAAGTGCACGCATGTTGCTGGTGACGATGCATATTCTGCTAATGACGATGAATTGCCGACATTTGTCAGGCGAAGGTGTACACATGGCTTTGAAGACCCTAATGACCTAGTTGATAGACTTCAATTGATGCTTTCCTCACAGAGGGTTGGATATGTTTCTGTTATCAGAGAGATACATGCCATTATTGACAAACTCAGAACCAGAGGCTTTATTGAATGATATTATACATATATATGTGTGTGTGTGTATGATTTGATTATGCATGTAAATAAAAAATAAGAACATTAACAATAAATTAGTTTTTTATTCTTAATTCCTTTTGGCTAAGCAATATAATGTACCTACTGATTGTGTTAGCGGTCTGCTAGAGTGGCATCCCCAGTGCAGGTTTTTTTTTCGAACCTTTGGCTGCAAGTATTTCGAATGAAAATGCATACTTTTTTTTAAATTGTGTATTGTGCAGTTATATTCTTTTTCCTTTCGTACACTCTAGTAGACAACTGGGGAGAGCGAGAAGCTGTCTGTAGGGACCTGGGTTCGAGACGTATCTCTATGGGTAAACATATCATCGAGGTTATCATAGTGGAACGGCTGAACTTATAATGCTGGACGGAACTGTCTGAAGTGCATACATTAATGGTTCGGGTCGACTGCTTGTAATTTCAACAGCTTGGTACATGCATTGAAGGTTCTGACAGAGTATGCCTGTCTGTAATTGCAAAGGTTCGGTTGGTACATGTGTGCAGGTCGGAGCCAGAGAATGACTTCATGCTAGTCTCTTCATGGGCAGTAGAACCGACGAATATCTGTAGGCGTGTCAGCATGCACTCCCAACGGGAATTGAACCTATAATAAATTATTTAGTTAACTAGGACATGGAAAAAAAATTCCAGGTGCAGGGATTTGAACCTACACTTCCTTTTACTGGATCCAGTGTATACATCAGAAGCCTTAGGCCGCTCGACCAACCTGACAATTTTTAATAGTAGTGGAATTACATGGCAATTTTTTGTCGAACGGCATTCTTGTGTAATAAGCACAGGTTGGTAGTTATATTTTCTTTTGTTCACTCTTGCGGACGACGGGAGAAAGCACACAGTGCAATGCATATGACTGTCTCTCCCTAATTGATGCGTGTGATGGGCTTTGTACGCGAGTGCAGGTTGGGACTGTCTGTAATTAAGAACACTGTTATTTATTATGAACACTGTTGTAGACAATGACAGTTACTCTCTTCATGTTGGCAATTTAGCCCCCACCCCCTTAACGAACAAACATCCAAAATAGACGTTATGACGATTTGTATTACCATCTTTACGGGAATCGAACCTATGATACCACACAGATAGTTCAGGGTAAATGCTTAGTTTCCTTTCAATAGCATCTCAGTACGTGCATCAACAAGGGGGAGGTGTTGGGGATGCAGTACTTGGTCGGTATCTACAGTGCATGGAGGGCGGGACTGCTCATTGCTGTCTCCGCTTCCAATGAGGTCACATCGATGATGGCAAGATGTGCTCGCGGCCTACTGGCAGTTCACTCCTACACAAGTTAAGGTAGTGGGTAATTTGTTTCGTAATAAGCTTATAGGTCTAGCATGTGTTGTATGTGCGATGTAGCGAGTGACATCTCATTACGTGCATAGATCGACATCTTGGCACACGACGCACGAGAGCATGCCCCCCCCCAACCCAACCATCAGGTGGTGTGGTACTAACCAACTGTCTGGAAATATGTATGTGCATTGAAGGTTCGGGTATGTATGTCTGTACTTTTTAATATTATTACCAGGTTCGGTACACGAATGTGGGTGGAGATAAAAAATGGATTTAATACATTATCTGTGTGTGTGTCTGTCTACCGGTTTAATGGTTACATTTATAATGCTTTCTTTTGTTCTGGTGGAAGTATTTTTTTCCCTACCATATGGCTGGGAGCTTTATTTCCGTAATGTTAGGGAGAGCAGATTTTTTTTTAACAAGTGTATTTCAGAGTCTGGTGATTAATCGTGAACTAACATGATTACTCAATGTATGAACATCGAACTGATCAGTTCTAGCCGTGGTGCTTATATTTGTGCTCAGGACATACTAGACCCCTCGATCCTTTTTGGTGACTGTTGGTAGTTGTATCTCAAACAGTTCGATAATTACTAGTATATATTCTTATACATAGCCACGGGTCAAAAGTAACCCCTCGGTCCTTCTGTCAATTTTTGTACGGATGACGTCTGAATGCTGAATCATGGAAGTCGCACTGTCTAACACATTGGCAGCTGGCGGTGGGGTGGGCAGTGCATCTACGATGGCCATTTGTACAATGGTGGTCGCCCATGGTGGTGGGTGCCCATGATGGTGGCCAGTAGGCCAACGAGTAGGATGTGCGGTCAGGGTGACCCCCCACACACTTACAATTGATGGCTATGTTATACGGTTCGGAAATTACAGCCACCTATGCTTCTAAGTTGACACAGTGCAGGCTTGACCCTGCACCCCTTCTCCTAACCGTGATTGATGTCTTATATTATGAATTTGGCAACAATATTCTGAATAGTTCGGTAATTACAGTCAACGATGCTTATATGTTGTCATAGGGCATACTTGATCCACGACTCTTCTCTTAGCCATGGTGGATGCCTATGTTATGCCCTGAGCGCGAGGGTCAGAAAGGGTGATTGCTTTCTGTTGCATGTATTCTCGGGGGTCGGCGCATGGTGACGTAGCTGGAGCTTGGCTAGGCAGTGGCGAGCGCACGAGGAAGTATGACCAGAGTTGATGGTGGATGGCGGAGGGGGAAGGACATGAGCTAAAGAGCGCGAGGAAGTGTGGCAGGCAGGGTTGCCGGGAGGAGAGAGTACGCGAGGAAGTTGTGTGGCCTTGCCGAGGTAACAGGAGAGAAGGGGTTTTGTCATGCATGGTGAGGCCCTTTCCTCATCCTACACTGTAGGGCGATGCAAGGTCTCTTTTCCAAAGTACCTACGACCAAACTGTCGTACATCAAAACAACTGAAGCAGAAATTGGTTACAAAACTAGAAAACACACACAAGTTCTTTGAAAAGGTTCACTATATTTTGGATCAATTTCACAACAATTATGGCTCAAAACCCAAAAAATACAACAAGAATACTGGGCAACACTACAGTTACTACATTCATTCAATTTTTATAAACCAAGTACATTTTTCATATCCATCTCAAAATGACTCGCAATGCAATGCAAAAAACAATATATGAAATTATATTTGTTGCTTTCTAGCTGTTATTTTTAAATGCTGATATTTTAAAAATAAAATTCTGAACAGAACCGCCTTAACAATTGGCATTTTCATAATTATCAAGCCACTACCCATTTTAGGAATTAAAATACCTTAACAAAATTTTAACAGAGAATTTTCCTTGCCTTCATAAAGTACATTAAAATTATATTTACTTGTTTTTTTCACAAACTGGTTTTCTAGATGACTCATATTAGTTTGAAAATATAAAATTCTTCAAAATTACATGCTGGAATTCCATGGGAAGTCTCCAACAGCCTTAATTTTACCATTGCAGATTTAGGTGTGTTTTATTTCGCATATTACCCATTATTCTTCGTAATTTATGAATGCTCTTATCATTACAAACTTCTTGTATCGTTTCTTTCATGGAAAGCTAAGTGATGTTGATAGCTTGACAAAAATTCAAGATTTTAACAATTTTGTTTTCTTATTTGGTTTAGCTTCAAAATCCAAGTGTACATACAAACATTTCTTCTGCAAGTAATTTTGGACAGCTTTTTCCAATTCTACATTACTGGCTTTATGATCCTTACATTGTTAATATGCGACTACTTAGCTCAGGTGTGATCTCGTCCCCAGCAGCCATCAGTCTCTGCTGACCTAATCTGCTGCGGGGACTTAAATACTAAATCAACACTAGGGGTGAACCACGAGAGGGGGTTACAATATTACCCTAGCCAATAGGAATGAGTCGCAGGTTCCAGAGGTGATTAAAACGCCATCTATTTTATTTTTAATCATGGCATGCACTCCCTATAGGCTCGGCGATGCTAGCGCTCTAGGTGCGAGCATGACGAACTATGGATGGCCGCCATGTTTCACAGTCTATTCCCAGCAGTTATGGTAGTCGGATGTCCATGTCTGGATCTGCAAACGAACTTCAGGTATTCGTTACCATTCGCCGATTTTCACACTGCTAGATCGTGTACACAGTAAGTAACAGTTAGCTTATAAATTTAAAGAAGTCTTTCATATGAAATTCTCTTAATAATTTTGCCATCAAAAAAGTGATTTTACATTGTGTACTTTAGCAAGCCGGTGGGCTGATGGCTGACTCAGCAGAACGATGTCGAGGCAAAGGCATTCGATTAGGAACATGTAGGCGGGCTGGTATTTTTTATGCATAATAGGATGTCTCTGTCTTAACGGAAAGGCAGGACCGGTCAATGTGGTCTCCGCTTCCAGCAAGGTCACATCGTCGACGAAAACGACAACGACGATGATGACTACGATGGTAAGATGCGCTCGTGGCCTACATGTATTTACTGCTACACCAGTTAAGGCAGGGGATAATTCGTTTTCGTAATAGGATGCTTATCGTTCTAGCATGTTATGTTGTATGTGCGGGGACTTGGCTTTTTAGCGATGACTGCGTATTCATTGCGAGTGACATCTCATTACATACATACATACATTGATGTCTCAGTACACCGCTCATGGAAGCAAGGCCGGTGTTACTTACCTACTGTCTGGAAGGTTATTACACGATTGCTCGAGGAGTCGGTGCTCAGCCAGTCGCTGGCTGGGCGGTGGCGAGTACTCGAGGATGTATGATCAGAGGTGATGTAGGCTGGTAGAGAGGGGGAGGACAAGAGATAGAGAGAGAGCAGGAGGACGAGTGGAAGGTCGCAGGTCGATGTGCCGAGAGGAGGAGCATATGGAATGTGTGTGTGTGTGTGTGTGTGTGGCCAGGTGGTGGCACCGAGGGGACAGGAGAGATAGAGGTGAGTAAGAATGGGGAGAATGCAGGCTGACATATGTCCACATTTCCTTTCTTATCATCTGCGAGATATGCATGTATTATGATTTTTTTGGTATTTGTATCTCAAACACTTCGTAACTTACAGCCATTTATCATAGTCGTGGTTGATGTCTATGTTATGAATTTGGTGTCTATAACTCAAATGGTTCGGAAATTACAGCCAACTATGCTTATTAGTTGACATGGAGGCATACTTGTCCCTGCATCCCCTCACCTAGTCGTGGCGGATGTCTATGTTATGAATTTGCCAACTATAACTCAGATGGTTCGGAAATTACATTTAGCTATACTTGTACACTGATATAGGACAAACTTGACCCCATGACCCCTCTCCTAGTCGTGGATGATGTCTATGTTATGAATTTGCCAACTATAACACAATGGTTCGGAAATTACACCCACCTATGCTTATACACTGACATGGCATACTTGACACCACGACCCTTTTCCTAATCGAAAATGATGTCTATGTTATGAATTTGACAAATACAACTTAAATGGTTCGAAAATTACAACCAACTATGCTTACAAGTTGTCATGGGGCATATTTGACCACGCGACCCTTCTCCTAGTCGGGGTGAACGTCTATGTTATGAATTCGAATACTATAATTTAAACAGTTCGGAAATTATAGCCAACAATGCTTATAAGTGCTATGCACACATACACAAACACACTTAAGGAGGCTGCTGTGTTACAAGAGATCCGATCCTTCGCGACGTCTTGATGCCCCACCGCCGCCGGTACTGGCCGCCAAAATGGTCGACATCCTCAGCTGGTCATCAGTTGTCCTGGGTAGACATACGTCGTCGATACCAAGTCGGCCGCCGGGAATGATAGGATTTTGAGAAGCTCCGAATTTGAGAGAAGCTCCGACCGTTTCAGCCACATTGGGAAAATTTCAGCCACAATGCGCAAAATTTATAAAATTCACTTTCTGGCACTGGCTGCCAATATGGCAGCCAGTGGCAGAGGGAGTGATATCCCACATCCCACACATGTCATTTGTTTTTCTGATGGGTCACCCACCGGATTATGCTAATAAGGGCACAAAAATGGAGGCCGGCACTGGCTGCAAACATGACCGCAGGAAGCAGGAGGGAAAGTCGAGAAATTTCGAGGGAAAAAAAGAAAAAAGTGACGTTTTTGTACGCAAAATCGACCGTCTTGGAAGGGAAAAGGGAAAAAATGGAAATTCGGTGTTAACCCGTCCTCAGCCTTCAGCCTGATAACATGCTAATTGCAGTCCTCCAGTCCTCAACCTGCAGCCTGGTGCGCAAGAACATACATTTTTATACTATTCACGTCCCTATTATTTTTATAACATTTTGCACTAGAATGTTTGCAAGTAAAAGTGACCGCGAGAAAACCCGTTTGAGCCATTTTCAATATCGCAAGAACATGCTTTAGAGAGAAATGGAGGAACTGAAAAACGTTTACAGACGTGGAACGTTTCTTAAATGCTATTCGTAAGCAGGTTTTAGGCCCGAAGTCTGGCACACTCTCCAGCCTCCGGCACTGTAACTGTCCTCGGATGAGCAAGACAGTGCACAGCACTTAATCCTCTTCTTTTCTTCGGGCCATTCACTCTTCTTACTGCCATACTCCGTATTCTACCGGGTTTCTCGGTAAAACCTGTTCTCCTCCCCAAACAGGGATATTCCGACTTATTGCATTGAAGCTTTTACCCTAATACCACCTCATAGATCCTCGGAAATCTCTTATCGCCACTTATCGTATTTTAAAAATCTTTTGCCATATCTGCCTGTGAATTCGTTCCAAATCCTATGAAGAGCTTGATCTTTTAGTATATTTGCCAAATTTAAGTAAATGCCTTTTCTTTCTGTGATTCCTTGCAGCCACTGGCTTATGTCTTCTGTTTTCAAACACTCCGTGATGTGCTGCATTGTGCCATCCACGCCACACACAATACACAGTGGTGACTCCACCAACAGCAGACCATGAAGTTTAGCCTTGAAGTTTCTGTGCCCTGTGTATAACTGCACACACTGATTGGTGAGAGTTATCCTCTCCATTTCGAGTCTGTTTATCATATTCGGTAACAGTTCGTGCGTAATTCTCCCTTTCTCTGAGGTTTCCCATTCTTCTTGCCACTTTTGGAGAACTTCATCCATTAGTTATTGTTTTCTATCTTTGATAGTCTGCCGGTCCGTTATCTCTCCGCCACAATGCCTCTATATCTTACTAGTTTATCAATTGGAAACACTCCAGCCAAGTCTGGGCGTGACCCATTAGACACTGTCCTGTATGCCTTAGTGACGATCAGCAGTGCTGCACTTTGAGCCTTTTATTCCTCACAAGTTCAACTCTGTTATGCCATATAATGGCCCCATTTGACACTGGCCACGAACACTACTTATATAGTATTTTATTTAGAATGTTCTAACATTTAGGCCATAACTTGTGTTTCCAATGGGCTATAATTTCTGAAAGACTACAACAGCCTTTCTAGCTACATACTATATCTGCTTTCGGAAGCTCATATTTTCATCCATGAAAACTCCCACGTATTTTAACTCATGCACACACTCCACCGAGTCTCCACCGACATGTACAGTCGCCGGCCTCTACAGTTTCTCCTTGAACAGCATGATCATCTTAGACGTGGAGAATTCCAGCTGCACTTGTTTGGACCATATCTAAATTCTCTCCATTATGATTTCTGCCTTCTCCTAAAGCTGTCACCTTGTGTTTCCAAGTATTAAGATAAGGTCATCCTCTGTATAGCCGAAAGGTACACACTTTGGCGGTAGACACAACTCCAAGAATCCATCGAAGATGACATTCCATAAGATCGGTCCAAGGACTAGCCGCTGGAGGCATCCCTTCATGAGCCTCTTCTTTATTTGCACATTCTGGGCAGAGTGTATGCTCTATTTGTCTGCAAATAAGTAGAAAATTAACCTGTATATGTTCGCTGGACAGCTGTTCCTCTTCAGTTAGTACATTACTTCTGGCCACCAGGCATTGTCAAAAGCCCTTGCTATATAATTTAGCACCCCAAGTATATACTTTGCCTGACTGTTCTTCACATACTTTATTACATCATGAGCAAAGCCTGTACCCATTCCTTTGCGAAAGCCATATTGTTTCTCACTGAGGGATCCCTCTGCTTCCAAAGTCATTATGCGCCTCCTTTTAATTAGCTTCTCATAGACTTTGCACAGTACTGGAAGCAATGTCAGAGGTCGGTAGGATCTTGGATCTTCAGGATCCTTCTTGCCTTCCTTTTATAGAATCCCAGACTTACGTTCTACGGGATCGGATATTCACCAGAAACGAGACGGTAATTATAGATCTTCAATAATTCCTGAGTAGTAGGATTTGGGGAAGTCTGGGACAAGGGGATCTGGAATCGGATTCGGATTTGGGGAAGCCGCCATCTTGTTACGTCACCGTGACCTTTATCTTGACCCCGGTGACCTCTGATCCCAAAAACCAAAATATTGTGAAAAAATTCTAAAAAAATTTAATTAAAATTCGTTAAAAATTAAAACAAAAATGATTAAGAAATTTAAAAAAAATTAATTACTAAACAATGTTTAAAAAATTTAAAAAAAAAATTTAAAAATTTATTTTCCCTAAAATTTTATGTAAAAAATTTCTTAATTAAAAAGTCTTTAACCCCGGCTGCCATTTTCTTCTTTTTTCACTGGAAGTTCCTTTTTTTCCCTTAAGAAAATTTTATTTAAAAAAATCGTTTAAAAATTTATTTTTATAAAATGTTATGTAAAAATTTTCTTTATTAAAAACCTTTAATCCCGGCGACCGATCTTCCTTTTTTCCCTCGAAATTTCAATTTTTCCCTAAAATTCCCCTTAAAAAAAATTTATTCAAAAAATCATTTAAAAATTTTTATTTAAAAAAAACTTATGTGTGTTACTGCCTCTCTCACGCCCATTCGCACAAATTCGTTTAACTAACCCCTGCCAATGTTTCTCATTGGCTAATTAGTCGGTTCCCCTCCAAACCCCACCACTCCAGCCTTGCAATCTATATTTAAGTGCACAATTACCCCCTCCACCCATTTTTCCTCCCTGTTTGATCCCCACCAATGATCCTGATTGGCTAATTAGTCACCTTTGCTCCATCCCCACCACGTAACGACCCTCCCGATTTGATGATTGACTCGGGTATATTCGGAAAACTTCGTTCGACCTCTGGTCGAACAATAGGTCACCTCTGTTCAACCCCATCAATGATTCTCATTGGCTAGCTAGTGTTTAGTCGATAAGCCTCCACCACGCCTGTTCCACCCGCCCAATCAGATGCCCCTGATCGAACAATTAGTCACGTCCGTTCCACCCCGCCAATGTTTCTCATTGGCTAATTAGTCGCCTCGCTCCATCTCCTCCAGTATCTTCGATTGGCTATATAAGGCTCATCACCGAGAGCCTCCGGGAAAAAGTAGCACCGCGCTGTTTAGAGAGGAGAGCCCGATGATCATTTCTGAACATGTAAGTGTCAAACGTCTGTTATCGTATCCATGTCATCGAGTACAGAAGAAAGCCTAAGCAACGCAGAAGATACTGGAGACAATATTCTTCAGCTCGTCCGTACGAAGTTGGCACGAGGAGCAACGTCGTCTACGGACACAAACCCACGACCATCAGGAAACCCGGCTACCACCAGACAACCCGCATCCATCAGTCAACTCGTACCAGCCCCCAGGGTATAGTGTGTTCTCACCCAGTTTCGCAGAGCGTCCCATCAGATACGACTTCGAAGACAGCGACATCGAAGATGTGACCGTCGCCGAATTTTCTCCATTCAGCTCAGACAGAAGACATGAGCAAGTACAGTGAACTAGACGCGTCAGTTTTCGAGATGCTAGAGACGTTCTGCAGATTCAATTTTGCGATGGCACAATTCACTGGCTATGCTGCTACTATGAGTTCGAAGGCTGTTAACATGCTCAACACACTAACGTGCGAATACAAAAACTGATACGTGTACAGTTTATGCCCCGACTCTACGCTTCCCTGTTCGATGGAGGAGTTGGTAAAACAAAATTGCTACGTTCACGTAAGCAAGGCAAGAACGTGCGAAAGTGTATTGTACGAACTGTTCCGAGAGAATTAAAAAAAAAAAAATAATGTGTGTAAATGGCTAGAGAAATGCGACGGACGTAACCTCGTCGTTAAAAGGCATGGATTTCCGGACTGGACGTCCAACTGCACGCCGTACTCATGCGAAGAGCACCTAGGCTCGAGGCCAAGACCTTTCACCAAGTCTTCTCGCAACGACGGCGCGCGTTCAGGCGACAAGTTTAATCCAGAGAAACAATACGCAAGTGTATCACCTCTGCTGCACGGCGTAACCTACACGGACCATCCTGTCAACTACTGTGACCGTGGAGAGATGTGACGAAAATGTTCATTTCCTCCTCCTCGAAAGAAGAACAATCTTTTGGTAAGGCGTTTGAATCAACAGTGCAAGATTGCGATAGTGACGATTGCGCGGTTCATATGTGCCGTCCACACATAAAGTTCCCCACAAACATTGGAAATATGAAAAAAAGAAAAATAAATTGCGGACGAAAGACGTACAACAAAGTACGTCAGGGAAAATTGCGCAATTATTCACGAAATAAAAAAAAAAAAGACAAATTCTTTAATGTATGTTCGGAAAGGTGTGACGGTCTTTGCGCAGCTTGGAGGTTACAACACCTTCGAACCCAAGGCCAGAGGTGCTCGTGTGTGCTTGCGCATACGAGCTTTGCTCTATCTATAGAGGAAGCCAAGTTATGAAAACCTCCCATTCTCCCCTTAATTATTTTGCGTTCAGTTGAAACATACTTTGTAAACAACATAATGATATACGTGATTAATAGTATGGCGGGGAAAGAAAAGTATCTTAGGTATAAGGAAAATCATTATTATCTCATAATTATTTTCTTCTTTTTTTTTTTTCAGTAAAATGTTTGTTAAATATATATTCATCTTGTAATATTCGTGTTTACCAAGTTTGTCAGTAAATATGTTAATCGTGTAAAAAATAGTTTTATTTTCAAGTGGTTTGTGTGTAAACACTGTGTATAAATAATTTTCTTTAATTTTTTTTGCAAGTGCGATGTATGTATGTATTTGTATTATTTTCGATTCTTTTTTTTTTTACAAGTATGATGTATCTATATATACGATGTAAAATAAATATTTTCATGTTAAAAGTGCGAGCGTAATATTTTTTTTTATTCTTAGAAAAAATCGTGTTAAAAAAATGGCAAATTATCTCTGCCGCTGTTGTTGCCTTATGCAAGCGATACAGAGAGAGTCGGGTGCCGTCCTTGCGTCTTGTGGCATAATGAAGGCCGCCACGCAAGCACTCTCTCCATCAGCATTCTTGTTCCCCTCCCGTCTTCACACACACACACACACACACACGCATATGCTAGTTGATATAGGTCAGTTCTATCGTGCAGTGTGCAGTTTTATTTAAAGTCAATGCCGCCTCTTTAAATGTCTATTTATTGTAATAAGGAAAAAGTGCGATAAATTGAAGAGTAATTTTTTTTTAAGAATGTAGTTAATAAGAACTATTTAACAAAAAAAAACTATTGCGTGTACTTGTTCCGTTCTCCAAGGGAAAAGCAAGTGCAATGTATACAGACTATTAACTAAAAAAACTTACTTACGTTTCTATTTACACAGGGAAAAAACAATAAAGTACTAAACACACACACGCAGTTATAAGGCAAATAACACGTAGTTGTATTGGACTTTAAAAACAGATACAAATAACATACAAAATAAAACAATTGTATAAATGCGTCTCTCTCTCTCTCTCTCTCTCTCTCTCTCTCACACTCACACACACACACACACAACACTCTCTCTCTCTCTCTCTCTCACTCTTTAAAATCGCATTCGTTTCACATTCGTACAAATGTCTCGATTGAACTGGAGATTCTCGGTCGGTAGAAATAGTTTAACAAGTCGCTCCATGTTACATTTCACCTCTGTAAGAACACGCACATAGTTAGAAAGTCCTATGTGCAGATCGGAAACATCGTTACGTAACGCAAGTAATCTTGTTTCGAAATTATTTACACACTGACGAATCTCCATCACATCACCAACGGGTTGAAGTAGAAAAAGGGGGGGGGGGGGTGGCGGTGATAGCGTCGAGAGGCAGCGGAGACCACATGTTCTTCCATATTTTGTCATTGATAGGATTAGTATCAGAGACTCGCAAGTATCGTATCGGCACAGGCGAGTTCGTCACAATGTGAGTCTCCGTTGCTGTAGTTGATTGCACATGTAAAACAGTCATTTCGGTCGATCTACGTTCTCGCTGTGGTATGTTGACAGCTTCCAGCAGCAGTGAACCCTCAGTGATGGTGTTGTCACATGTAGTCAACTCACCCTGGAAGGACGCCGCCGTGAACCCTCAGTGATGGTGTTGTCACATGTAGTCAACTCACCCTGGCAGGACGCCGCCGCCACCGTCTGGACGCTCCGGCCGGGTGCCGCCTGGAAGGGTACTGTCTCAGTGCTTCGTAAGGACGTCTCCTTCGCGATGCCGGACGCTGCTATAGGTGCAGCGCTGGATACTACCATTGTATCTCCGGTGGTGGAGTCCTGAAATGGGGGTATCCGCCTTCTCGAATAACTCTCCCGTCGCAGTTAGGAGCGCGTCGTCACACTCGGACCAGAAATGAAGCAGCGACATGGCGAAGATGGGTTCTAGCTAAAGTCCATAGCCACAGCACAACAAAAATCTTCAACACCGATACGATGACGAAATCACTTGTTGGCTGTAGGCGGCGGTCTCAAGAAAATGTCGTGTATCTGCTTACGCGTGTCACACAAGGACACGGCATCGTCATCCTTTGGCAGCACGTCACCCCGTTTCTTCGCCCGGCGCGCCTCGCACCATAAACGGGGGTGCGGTTGCCAGGGGTACCTAGGCTGTATTTCGTACCAATTACAGCCCGTGCGTAGTGCGTACCCTCCAAAACACGTCAAGCACTTTGTAATATTCCCCAACATTACATTCACAAACTAAAGCTTATAAGCGAGGGTCCAACCACCCCCTTTTTTTTCCCTCTAGTGCTCCATATACGCCCACCACAGTCAGCCTGTGCTCGTTTGCTCACGAACACAAAAAAAAGTTACCTAAAAACTCAACTTTATTTCTAGATAGGAATAATCCTTAAATACGTTTGACGTACCAGTTCGCCTTTTTTTTTATAAACCGTATACATATTGTTTGCCATTAAAGTATTAATATGTTATCGACGAAATTCTGCAAATAGCCAATAGCGACGTAATGGATTGCGGGGGGGGGGGGGGGGTCACAGGCAGGTAAATGGAGTGAGAGGTGTTCCCCGCAATAATAGCCACGTCGCATCTTCCGGGACAGAGGATACTGACGTAACTGCACATCACGCATAAGAGCGGAAACGCAGCTGGTCGCCAGGAAACACGTATTAATTCTATCGGAAGGTTTTTTATGGTCGGCTTAAAATACATGTGTGACATGGCAGGACCGAACGGATGTCGTGGAGAATTACTGAGCGCAATATTTTCCTGTTTCCTGCTGGCCATCCAGTGTCTAATGGCCCGAGAGGAACTCCTTCTGTTCCTGCAAGCCAATCCTTTAGATAACATTTTTTCAAACTTTATTTATTTAGCAAAAAATTTTTTTTATTAAAAATAGTAAAAAAATTTCAAAAATTCACGCCCTTGCCAGTTTTGATATACATGTATATTTAATTTACACAAATTACAAACAAACTACAAATGCGACACTTAAATTTCTTTAACATTCAATCTACTAGTCAAAATACGTCCGTAAAAAATTAGTAACAGTCTTTGACGTTCGATCCGGCGCAGTAGAACTGGAATCGCCGGAACTTCTTCTTCTTCCAAGTTGAGGTCAGCTGCGGACGGACCCACGTCGGCAGCGACTGTAGCAGGTGACGTCACACGTGGATGTTTGCAGGGGCACACTTCACAGTCCGTTGCAGGTCCCCTGGAAATGTTTTTCTTGTGCATCGCAGGAACGACACGATGACAAGACCTTCGACACGTTCAGTGGAGACAGTTGGAGTCGGCACGTCGTTAGTAGTATTTTTTCCCCCCGACTTACACCATTTGGTGTGGAGCCATTTTGTGTGGAGAAATTCTGTGTGGAGCAGTTCTGTGGGGGAGCGGCCCTGGGCGGAGCAGTCCGGGGGGGCGTGAATTTCGATGTTCGTAGAGTCACCTCGGCTCGAAGTTGCTGCGAATTCAAGAACCTGGTCCGCTGTTGCTGGAAGAGGCGTATCCCGCTTCATGTGATGAACCAAGCAATTTCCAGGAGTGCAGCAAGTTATTAACTGTTGCGCAGGTTCGCCCAACATCGTCGAATATACCCAGTGGTCCTATCCATCGCATTTTTCTTCGTAGGTAAGAAGCGATCCAGACTCGCAGAAGGAATAGACGATTTTAGAGTTGTCCGGTAATGACAGGGCGTACAAGTTCTCTGGGTGAAAGGGCGTCATCTTGCTCCCACGGTGACTCTACTCGACTAGCGAATAATTGATTTTAGGGTTCTGTTTATATACATATATTTCGTGCCGTGGAATGACGTCATATTTCACACTACCAAAGAGATATATATATATCAAATATGTTACATCTTTGCACATACCACTCGTAAAGTAACTGTACATTTCTCAAAGCGCTCACCAAAAAACTGGGATCAGTTTATTTCCTTAGCTTACGAAGAAAAGGACAGCCATGTTCGCTCTGTAAGTCGACAATCTCCACTGTCGCAAATTACTCGACCATTTTTTTCTCCTGTGCAGGAAGCCTTTCATATTACAGTACATTATTACGGCTGAAACGTACGTATCACAACTTACATATCTACGTTCTACGTACGTATTTGACAGACGTGTGTGTGTGTATATATATATATATATATATATATATATATATATATATATATATATATATATATATATATATACATATATATATGGCTAAGGGGAGATGGGGGCTAAGGGGAGATGGCTAGACGTGAGCGATAAGTAAATTTTTATCGATGAGGTTATTCCCACTTCACGAGACTGGTCGATCGCGACGCCATTAATCTCGTACATTACTCGCTTTAATCTTATTTATAAAGCTAAATATATTCATTTAGCTAATATTTAGAATATTATTAAACTACACATCTCCCCTATTACTCTTCACAGAGGAAAAAGTTTTGTTTAATCAAACAAGATTTGTTTGGGGCAACCAAATTATTTGTTTATATAGGGACAATGATATATTTTGTAGCTGAAACCAAATTATTTTGTTATTCTCATCTGGTTGTCCCATAGTTCACTTCGTACCAACTTAGTGGTGGTCGGGTGGGTCCCCTCCACCTTCGTTAGCCCACCTCTTATGCGCACAAAGGACTGGCTAGGCAGGGTGTAAATGTCTTGTCGCTGATTAGGTATTCTAACCTACCTTCCGAGAACAAAGGTCCGGCAAGATACGGTTCGTAAGAGTGCATTTCAATTTTATCAAGTTTATCGTCGAATTATAGGCTCTGATCCACGTCGAGAATTTCGTCTGCTATGTCGATTTACTTTTAAACCGAAATAGACACTGAGAAACTTTGTGTTTCCAGGTGTTAGCGCAACGCTACCTCTCGGCTTACTGAACACGGGTTCGATGTACTGAGGGTTTTTATACATTTTTGTCTTCCCGGCGAAATTTAGTCTTACCGTTTCAGGTGTAATCGTAGCGTAATTTCTTCGTTTCGGAAATGTATCAATTCCTCGTTTTGGGCCACGATCGAAAGAGCTATTTCGTGGACGCTCTTTGCAACGATCAGAATGTAAATGAGCGTTCTCGGAGATTCTACTATTTTATATACGGGGCCTACGGTGGGAGCAAACTCGTAAATAGTACTGCTCGCATTCACGTAACTGCAACTTGCCAAGTTACAGTTTATCCATATGACGTTGACTGGAAAGATGTTTATGGTCCGCGACGACTCGTGTTTCATTCCCGCTTCGTAAACTCTGGCTTCGAACCCCTGCGTGGGTCCGGTGGTATCCGGTTCCGTGAAATCTGCATCTGCGGTGCAAAAACATTTCAACCCTCAGGGTATTCGGATTCCCATGCAGTTCGAATGCAGTGTCGCGCGGCAGCGATTTCTTTGCGAAGTATCCCATATCCTCCAGCACGTACGCTCCGGTGGGAATGCTGATTTCTTTCGCTTCTCCTGCCACGATGTACCGAAATGTGGAATTCACGTTTTCTTCTATGTTGGATACGGAGTTGTATGTTTGAAAGTATACTATCCCCACACACCATCCACCCTCCAGCTCCAAGGGAGGGTAAAGGCTAGTCCTCAGCTCGGACGTTTTACCACTCCGAATTATGGACACCGACATACTGATGAGATCGGTGTGGCTGGCGCAACCCTTTATATACCTCACGAATTATATAGAGATTCTCTTTTTCCTCCCCAATTTATCACTAGAAATCACGATCGCTTAAAAAGCGCAGGCACGAGTGTCCAGAGTTCCACGTGTTGGGCATCTGCTCCGTTTTGTAATTGTAAGTTGGATTACAATTGTTCAGGTAGTCGCGCAGTTCGGGCGGAGGGCGCAAATTCCCAAAACTGTCGTAGTATATTGCATTGCTTGTTTGTCGTGTTTTACATAAGCTACTCAGTGCGTGCCAGGCCCGGCTGTCGTGTCCAGATTAATTATGGCGCACTCATTACATTTTGGTTTAGCGGGCAAGGCATCTCTTGGAAACACTCCTCTAAAATTTGGTATTTTCAGTTTGCGCGCAAACAGTTCCAAATACATGTTCGTCCGTGGACGTCTAGTCAGCGTCACTTTGATTTCCTTCTTCGATTTTTTCCCCCTATCTTCTTCCTCCCTTCTTCTCTTTCTCGATACGGGTGGAGAAATAAAGAGTCCTTTGCCGTTTTTTTTTTCCAACCCATGGCGATAGCTTCCAACGTTCTGTTATGACGACGGGTTTCCTCTACCAGTTTTCAATAGTTCGAAGCCCGCTTCACGGCACTAGCGATATTCGTGACTGCCCCGGTGATACCGGCGAGAGTGCCGATTGCAGGTATCAGTGCGGGCAGGAATCCTCCTACCTTGTTCTTCTTCTCTTTCCTTTTAGTCTTTTGAGGGCTGTTCTGCGAAGAATTTTTGCTTGTACGTAATTTCACGCCTAGTTTCACCTTGACTTTCATGATGTTGGATAAAGAATCAGCCTAGTGTTCAGATCCTTGTTTAGGTGGTAGCAATGTCGGGTATATTTTTGCTTGCAAATAAGCGTCATCCAACGTGTTGATAGCTGTGTCATTGATCTAGCTTGGTTCCACAAAACAATCGGGTAGGGATGATGATCCCACGACCGGATTTCGCTGTCTTCAACTCATGGCGAATCGAATTAAAGTGACCAACAAACTATTCATTTTTTCTTCTATACTTTTTTTCATCCCATAGCCCCATAGCTGCATCACCCCATCGCTCCATCATCCAATCACTCCATCACCCCATAGTTCCATAGCTCCATCACCCCATCGCCTCATCACCCCATAGCTACATCACCTCATTGCCCTATCGCTCCATAGCTCCATCACCCCATTGCCCCATCGCTCCATAGCTCCATAGTTCCATAGCTTCATAGCTTCTTAGCTCCACAGCTCCATCGCTCCATAGCTCCATCGCCCCATAGCTCCATAGCTCCATTGCCTCATAGCCTCATCACACCATGCTCCATAGCTCCATAGTTCCATCGCCCCATCGTCCCATCGCCACATAGCTCCATCACCCCATCGCTCCATAGCTCCATCGCTCTATCGCTCCATAGCTCCATAGCTTCATAGCTCCTTAGTTCAATAGCTCCACAGATCCATCGCCCCATCGCCCCATAGCTCCATCACCCCATCGCCCCATAGCTCCATCGCTCCATCACACCATAGCACTCCATCATTCCATCACCCCATAGCTCCATCGCCCCATCACCCCATCGATCTTTCGTTATCTTTCGCTTAGTGCCCTCTGTACATATGTATTGAAATTACATTAGTTCACCAACAGTATGATGTATATATATATATACATCATACTGTTGGTATATATATATATATATATATATATATATATATATATATATATATATATATATATATATATATATATATATATATATATATATATACAGTATCGAATATCAGCCATTTGTCGTAAGGCGCATGTCAGCCGATACTGATAAAAATGAATAAATGCTATCCTTCTATACATTTTAGTTTCAGTATCATTTTAGACTTGGAACAGTACAGACGTAAAAAAAAATCAATGATGATGCATCTGCTGTGTCGCTTCTGCGGTAAAGAATTCACAGCTTTGCGGAATTTACGGCGCCATGAAATAACGACCTGCGGAATGAAAAGTTTGAGTGTGACTACTGAATGCCAATTCTGCCATAGACATTTTTCTAGGAGTGATGCGTTAAACACACATTTTAAAACTTGTAGCACTGGTTCTCTGCAATTACAATCGGCGACATCTGTTCCAGAAGATCGCAGTGGTAACATACGGATGGCCAAGCAAGATGTTACTCTACCCATACGCATACATGCTGGCAATAAAGCTATTTCCCACGAATCACGTCACGGAGCCGTGTTGCCTACTAGTGTGCGAGGTCTGATTCGTGGCCAGTTGGGTTGTGGCAAGACATGCGTCCTACCGAGCCTGCTGGAGGAACCGAATGGACTTCGGTTCGAGAATGTGTACATTTATTCTAAATCGCTCCAGCAACCGAAATACCAACTGCTGACATGAGTACTGCAAGCTGTTCAAGGTATGAAATATTTCCCATGCAGTGATGACGATGCCATCGTGTCACCGAGCGAAGCTCTTCTAAAACTCGATATTTGTCGTCAACGACATTGCCTTCCAAAAAACAAACTTGCATTGAAGAGTATTTTAGCATGGGACGGCAAGCATATGTGGACTGTGTGTACCTCGGCCAGACTTATTCTCGCGTACCCAAACAACTACTTCGCGATAATGCCAATGTTGTTTGTGCTGTTTCTCATGGAAGGCACTCATTTACGTCACGTTTACGACGAACAGGTCAATACGGACATGATATTTGCAGAATTAAAAAATATGTGTGCCTTGCGCTGGAAAGAGAAATGCGGATTTTTGACGATCGTAAAGGACCGTCCACTATATAATGGCAGGTACAGGCGTGGGTTCGACCAGTTTATCCTAATAATACAAGGATGAGTCACGGAAGCAGTTCCAAATTTGGCGAAATCGATAGCCACGATGACCACGAATGTGGCCAAAATTGCTACGCTCCTGCACGTAGAGAAGACTTGTCTCTTACCGGTCGAAAATTGGAAAGTGTGAAGAACAAAGTGGTTGAGGATTTGGTAGCTGTCGGCCAGCACGTAGGGGGCGCGGAGGCCCGGATAATAGACTTGATCAACGTATCGAATGCGCAGAGACGAGAAAAAATGAAGAAGCTTCAAATTTTTTTACTGTCAAACCTAGCTACGAAAACCGATGTCAGGTCACCTAGATAAAGCTGTTTCGGGGGGGGGGGGGATCCTGAAAGATTGACTCCAAACAAAGGTGATATATATATATATATAAATACATATACATGTAAGAAAAGTCTTTTCCACTCAGTGAACAATGGATAACCGAATCGAACTGGTGAGCGAGCTTCAGCGAGCAATCAAGGCGGTACGGGCCAAATACTTACCGCGAAAATTAACAGAATGGCTGTCGAGACTTGAAGGGAGGAGGCTCTCAAATATATTACCCTCCGGCTTGACGAAATTAGAAAAAAAACTGAGCGACGATGTCCGCATTGATATCAAACGTGAAACTAAGGTGGAAGAACCGACCTCCACGCATAAATGGAAACGAAGTCCGGAACTGAACGAATTGGAAGGTGCCATCACTAGCGACGAAGATGATTTGCCACTGATCGATTTACTACGTGCACAGGAAAGGAAACGAACCCGAGAGCGTGGACCTGAGTTGGGTACTCTTCTATCTCATTACATCGCTTACTACTCTGACCGTATTGCAGATAAGACTTATGGTTTGCAGGAAAGTGGTGGAAAATGGTTTCTCGGAAACAAGGAAGTTTTGTTTTTACCTCGGGATACACCGCAGATCGGCAAGCGCAAGATGAAAATCACGCCGGGGTTGAGCGAACTTTTGTTTCGTAAGCGACCCGGGCACTACTCTGAATCGGATTTGCGCAAGTACAGCCGTCTGCTATAGTCCAGTCGTGCTCATTATTACGAGAATAACCCCTCACCGCCGAACTGTTTCCCAAGGCATGTGAAATTGATGGATAGGGATTGACTCTGAAATTGGAGAGTGGAGGAAAAATCGATTATCAGTATTAGAACGATCCGAACGAGTTGGTAGATAGGCTGAGACTTTTAGTCGCTTCACAGTCTGAAGGAAACCGCTCGCACACCAACGAAATAATTTCCATTATCAAAGAACTCTCAGAGGCGGGCTACGTTTCGAGATGAAAAATGTATGCAGTTGCCGAAGAGTTGCACAAACACGCCAGGATAAATTACCCACGAAGAAAATACGTCATGAAAGGGTTGGACGATACTTTCCAATCCGACCTGATCGAGATGCAAGACTTTGTTCAAGCGAATAAAGGCTACCGATGCAATTTGACCATGATCGATACCTATAGCGAATTCGCCTGCGCCAGACCGCTTAAATCGAATAATGCACGTGATGTGACAGCAGCTGTAGCTAGCGTATTGCACAAAGGGCGCGTACCGAAAAATTTCCACACCGACGACGGGAAAGAATACTTCCACGCTATTTTCCGCACCCTGGTGATGAAACATAACATCAATCACTATTATAATTTCTCTGGGCTTAAGGCTAGCATCATCGAACGTTTTCACAGGACTCTAAAGGCTAAACGGTGGAGAAATTTCACGGCGAATGGAAACTACAAGTGGCTGACACTACTCCCGAAACTTGGACGCGAGTGTAATTCTACCGTTCATTCTACCACTGGCATGAAGCCTGAAGACGTGAAGAACAATTCGCTGCTTCGGAATGTGTAGGCTATTCCGAAGAGGAGGGACCCGTGCAAGCCTAAAGTCAAGATCGGCGACTTGGTGCGGATTTCGAAAAAGCGTGGAATTTTCCACAAAGGCTTCCGCCAGAACTGGTCTGCAGAACTGTACAAGGTGGTGCGTATACGACATGCATACCCACGCATGTTTTACCTCGAGGACCTACATGGCGAACCCATCATTGTTGGATTTTACGCCGAAGAGATCTGGCCTACACGGTTTCCAGACGTGTACTTGGTGGAGAAGGTGCTGAAACGGCGTAAAGGTCGTATATACGTACGGTGGCTAGGTCACTCGATGAGTGATGATTCCTGGGTTGATGAAAAGGACATTTTGTCGTAAAACTCTTACTACAACTAACATTTAATGTAAAACCTAATTTTTTTTTTTACTATAACAATGCTTTTCTTGTTTTACTGAACCGTTTTTGCTTTCTTTCATTTATGTCCCCTCCAGATGCCTACGGGGCTGTTGTGTGGATGCGTTCGTGGGGTATGAACAATGTATTGCATGTATTGTACCGTGGTGGGTACCAGGTGTCGAACCTGGACTTTCTGTAGTGGTGATGTGTATACTTTTTTTTTTTTTTCATAACTGAGTTTGCTCCCCATGGCTATATAAAGAGTAGCACATATTTTGTTCCACCTGTATAATTACAGACAAATAAATCGGGTTTGTTCCCCGGGACATTCTAGTGCCGTACGTGTTTTCCTCACCAGTACTGTGCCATATTTTCTCGCGTTCGTGTGTAAAGTGTGTACGTTTCTCTCGTTGGTATCCTCTCTGTTTTTTCATAACTCAGTATGCTCTTACAATATTTTTTTTTTTCAGTTTTGAGGTAATTACATAAACGTAATATTGTTTTATATGTGCCACGGGTTATCACACGTACAGAGCCATGCTACATACTTCTCTACCAGATGCCTGAACGGAGGACGTCGTGGTCGTTTTTGTTTGCAGAGGTCTACAATTTTCGTACAGGCAGGACACACTCTGCGCATCGTCGACTCTTGTCGATACACGTACACGGGGTGATCGGGAATGATGGCTTCCTCCAGCACTTTGTGAATGTCGCCGTACGGAATATTTCCATCGTCCCAGCTAAGTCAGTGCATCTGTTGCTGTTGGCTGCACGCCTGTCGCGTGGTGTGGTCGAGGTGCTTCCATTGGCATTGTGGTAAAAACTTAAACACTTTGGTTTGCTCGTCGTTGCCGTCGCTGTACGAGATGATAATCTGCTTGATATTGTACGAGTCCAGCGTGCGAAACCCGTGGATGTTGCAAAACATTTTTTTTCTTCTTCGCAGACACCATACATTTTTTTTACAAGTGTTATTTCCCACTATGTTCGCTCGTGTTCTGGGCTAGCTTCCTCGTCGCTGGGTACTGCTTGCCAGTAGCGTCTTCCACGGGGAAGTTGGTCGCTGCCAGGGCTTCCCTGCGGGCCTTGCACCAGCCCCTGAGGTGCGGCGTGTCGGGAACTGAGGTGGTGGTGCAGCCCTTGGAACACTCCTTGCACGGGAGGCAGTCCCGTATTTCTTCGTCCAACTGTAGGTAGGCTGGCAAATACTTGAATACTGTCGAAATTTCGTACGGTGGGTACATGAGCAGGAACTCTTTCGGCAGATCCGGTAACTCGTCCCGTTTGTGCAGGGCACTAAGTGATTGTACCCTTCCGAATGTCAAAATGGCTGAAAGGATTTTATCATCGTTTGGACAACATGCGTACATTTCTAAGAGTGGGGTGCAAATTTTTCCCGGAGGCTCTCGGGGATGTACATTATAAAGCCAATCGAAGATATTGGAGGGGATGGGGCGAAGCGACTAATTAGCCAATGAGAATCATTGATGGGAATCGAACAGAGGTGAGTAATGAGTGGAGGGGGTAATTGTGCACTTAAATATATATTGCAAGGCTGGAGTGGTGGTGGTGGTGGAGGGGAATCGACTGATTAGCCAATGAGAAACATTGGCAGTGGTTAGTCGAACGAAAGTAGGTGAACGGGCGTGCGAGAGGCAGTAACATGCATAAGTTTTTTTAGTAAAATTTTTGAAAAGATTTTTTTTATAAAAAAAATTTTTAAAGGGAATTTTTAGGGAAAAAAGGAAATTTCGAGGAAAAAAAGGGAAAATTGGCAGCTAGGGTAAAAGGCTTTTTATTAAAGAAATTTTTACATAAGATTTTATAAAAAATAATTTTTTAAACACTTTTTCAAAATAAAAATTTATCGAGGGAAATTTCGAGGGAAAAAAGATAAAAATTTCCATGGAAAAAAGGGTAAAATGGCTGGCGGTGTTAAAGACATTATATTTAATACATTTTTTACATAAAATTTTATAAAAATACAATTTTTAATGATTTTTAAAATTTTTAAACGATATTTAATTGACAATTTTAATATATATATTTTTTAAATTTTTAATAGATTTTTACATTTTAAACGATTTTTAATTACATTTTTTGTTATAAATTTTTTTAGAATTTTTCGCAATTTTTTTTTTGTTTTTGGGGTCAGAGGTCATCGGGGTCAACGTCAAGGTCACAGGCCAAAGGTCACTGTCAATGACATCAAAGATGGTGGACGGTGACGTACAAGATGGCGGTTACCCCGAATCTGTACCCGATCCCCGATCCCCTTATCCCAGATTTCCCCAAATCCTACTACTTTCCTGTTTTATTCTCGAGAAGCTCCTTTTAACTATTTCTGCCCGTAAAAAATCACAGCCTGGGGCTTTCCCATTCTTCAATTGGTACACCACTGATGTTAATTCCTCCATATCGAAAACTTGTGCATCAACTTCCTCAGGAACTTCACCCATCTGCTGTCTCTTCCTTGTGCTCATCTCCCTCATTTTCCTGGGAGTAATAAGTAAGGAGTCTGTAGAGCAGAACTTCCATAGACCTCTGGAGGTCTGTGCAAGTCTTGCCATTTGCCCTTATGCTTGGTGGAGGTATTGTCTTCTTCATTTTGCCAATCGTAATCTTATAGATCATACTGTCTAGATCCTCGTTACCCACTTGTGTAACATAATCCACCCGTGATTGTACCTCTTTCGTCTTAACCCTGTTGAAGTAAGACTACTTCTTTCGCTTGTACTCCTGAGCGAATAATTCTTTCTTACTCTCACCTCTAAGTCTGTGAAGTCGTCTCCTGTCTCTCCGCACTTACTTCCTCTCATTTTTCAATTCCAAGTCTCGCCATGATATGTTCGAGAGCCGTTGACTTGTTTTTCGGAGATTTTCCTCACAGGTCTCAGTGATGATTCGAGTGATCGCAGCTTCTCTTTCTTCCACATTTGCTTCGTCTTCCCGCATTTGAGGATATCTTCTCAGCTTATCCAACAGGGTTTTGTCGTATTGTGGCCAATATGCTGTTCGGTGTACATATCGAACGTCTCTTTCTCTCTCTGGCACACAACCAACATTTCTTCCCCCATATCCAATTTCAGAGACTACGGGCCTGTGGTCACCTGCACTTTCATCCAGCACTATCCAATTGCTGATATGATCTTTAGCCGTCCCATTTACCACAGTGATGTCAATGTATGTTTCAGTACATGTGCCTGCGGGACATATATTGGTAGTTCAACTTCCACATTTACAACATCCAAATCATTTATTAAACTGAATTGTCTGATTGTCTCGCCTGATTCGTCTGCGACTGGCGAATGCCAGAGCTCGGACTTCCCATTAACATCTGCACCAATCACCAAGGGTCTTTCTCTTAACACATCGATCGCCACTTCCCGTCTATCTAGATGTGTTTGTGTGTCATCCCCAAACTGAAATCTTGAGTACGTAAAGCAGCATTTAGTTGTTATCTTTATTGCTTGTACACATACGCGATGTGTGCTAGAGCTATTGGCTATTCGTGAGCAGACCTCACTCAGACATGATGTACTGTTTTTTAGTAATACGTTTTTCTGCTGGAGCTCTGCACACCATACAGCGGCCTACCTAGGCGACCACCTCAAGGGCGATTCAGACAGTATCATCTTCGATTTACCAGATTTCTTTTTGCTGTAAGTTCCATTTAACAGTGTTTATACCCTGTTCATGGCAAATTAAAAAATAAATAAACATTTCGTGGGCAGTGCACCTAGGGCGAGGCGACACGCTCCTAATGATGGGATTTTAGGCTGGGACCGTGCATGACATGAAATAAGACCCTAGGATGGAGCGGCGCTGGAAAGCATGGGCGGGGGAAACGGGAAAATGCGAAAATCCGGGGAAAAACCTGCCGGGGATCGAACCCGGGTCGCCTTGGTGGGAGGCGAGCGTTCTGGCCAGTACGCCACCGCTTTACTCCGTGGTACAAAGAGCACTTTCAAAAGTCCTGCGTAAGATCTACTTGTATGCGAATTGTGTTTTCTTCCGCCATATGTAAACTTAACACTGCGATGGGCCTCATCACTTAACTCGTGTGTTGTCCAAGTAAAACCATACAATTGTTAGAAAAGTAAATATTTTAAAATATTGGTAATTCTTAGACTTATATACATTACAAAAAAAAAAAAAAAACAAAGCAGAAGAAATGCCTTTAATTTAAGTGCAAAAGATTACCTGAACAATTTTAATTAGAGGTTAAGACCGAGAACTGCTTTCTCTCCGTTGTTATTAACTTTACTGGGCGAATGTCAGACAGTGCTCCCGTTAAAGTATATGGAGGCAGAGGCAGTGATTTTATTTATGAGGTTAATTTCAAAAGTGCTCACTTTATCGTGAACAGCCTTTACTATAGTAGATTGATGAGTTGTCGGGATCAGCATTTTTAAAACCTATGTTTAATTCATTCTCGAGGATGGCGTAACCGAACGTGTTGCGAGGTAGATACTGAAGTATGCTGTATAAAGTAATGTCAGCGTGATATACAATGCCTGAATAATTGATATGTATTTTTAACACGCGTGCATTATGGATTTCAGCTGCTTTTATTGGCTAACTTTCATAGCATTGGTGAGGTCAAGGTTGAAGTGCCTTCCGCTAAAATTAGCAAATAATATGGGCCATGCATAGACGTAACAACAAAAAATAGATTGCAAATGAAATATGCATATATATTTTTCTTTTTTTAACATCTCCGGTGCATGCTCCGCTGTTCTAAATAATTTTCCTTCGTTTCAAGCGAAAATGCTAGTACAAAATTATTCAGCAGAACTTACGGACATGTTGCTTTTTTAAAAAAACCCAAACGATCCGGAAATTATGTCAACTTTCCAAAAATGTATGCATCCTATCTGTGAAGTTTTCTGTACCTCCAGTTTTGAAACACAGCTTACGAAACTATCTTTAATTTTGTTATGCGGCCGATACTGCGAGTAAAAACGAAATTTAAAAAAAATCTTAATACTTTAAATTGGAGTGAAATCTGAACCGAATAGAAAGTTGAGTCCACGGCCCTTAAAACTCCCCCACGAACTTCTTGTGAAAGATGGGTGTATGAATGTGGTATTTCTAAAGGCTGTTCACGGTAAAATAAGCACTTTCGAAAGCCCTGCTTACGATATACTTGTATGCACGTTGTGTACTCGTCTGCCTTATGTAAGGTTAACATTGCCATGGGCTTCATTACTCTAGTCATACGTCGGTCAAGTGAAACTGCGAAATTATTAGGAAAGTACAAATCTGCTCAATTTTACACTTCGAAGCATGAAAAAAAAATAGAACGGGAAATAAATAATTTAAGTTAACACAAATGGTTACCTAACACTTTTTATCTGACGTTACGATAATGGAACTACTTTCCCTCCATAATTACCAACATTACTGGACGAATGTCACTCAGTGCGCCCGTTAAAATATATGCAGGAAGGGGCAGTGATTTTTCTCGAAGTTTCTTTTAAAAAGTCCTCACTTTATCGTGAACAGCCTTTAGATGCGTGACTTAAGTAGCCTAATTTTTTAAGTTTCTATTAATATTTGAGAGTTTTAAGAGCTGCTAAATGTTACAAATGGTTACAGTGGCGAACATATTTTTCTCGTATACTCGGAATTGTTCGTTCCAAAAACCCAATTCTATAGGAAATACGGTGAATTTTCGTATTTTGTATTTACGGAGCTTAGCTCCTTTTTTCGTCAATATGGGTCGCGTTTCCGTATATTTGCCGTACATTTCTGTAACAATTTCTGTAAACTTACGAAGACGTTTAATAAAGTGGTAAAATAATCAAAGGGCGGCTTAATACTAACCCAGCCTAACTTACATAATTTTTTGGACTCTCTTCATTGCAAAAATTAGTTACGATAAAAAAAACGAAACGTGCAGTTAATTACGCAGAAGTGGGCAACTTGTGGGCAGATTGTATTTTGCTATATGGTGTTCTCGGTAAAGTGAGCACTTTTGAAGACCTATTTATTTTTCTTCTTACAACCATTTTTCTATCCTTTAATAACCATTTCTAACAAATACTGACATGTAAGTAATAAACAGAGTGTGTGTGTCTTCCACTGGACTCAAAAGTCAACGCGTAAGGCTACAATAATATATATTTATTCACTATTAATCCAAATGAGCGGGCTTTCAAAAGTGCTCACTTTACCGTGAATAGCCTTTACATGGATGTTACCTGAACAGTGGTCCAGATGAGGCCAACTGCACACAATAGCCAAGAGACATCATGTGGACCACAAGCATCTGTGGGTGCATTACAGCGATCGACTGATTGTTAACTGATTATGGATACCGTGCGTGGGCTGCTTGTGTACAAGCAGATTTGCGCAAAGTGAGCAGACTGACTTTTGCAACTTGAGTATGTTTATTGATGTTTTCCCTTCAGAATGGTCCCCTGAAACACCTGGTGTACAGTAAAGCACCGTGAACACCAACCTCTTGCCGAGTCAACTTGCGAGATAATCAGTGCTCTGGTGATTTCGGATTACTGATCTCTTTTGAAGATCTGAGAAATTCTCCAGAATTCTTGTCTCCAGAGTTTCGTCTCCGCAACGTTCCGAAACGTATTCTTCTCCAGACGAAGCTCGGAGGGAGCGGCTTTCGGCAGAGGAACACGAAGGGGTTGAATCCTTTTGTGACCACAAGCGCGCGCCGGAAATATATTGAAAGATGGGCCATTTCAGGTCCCGAGCTGTCGGGCACGGGTGCTTGCGTTCGGCCTTCTAGTCACAAAGCTTCTGCACCCCACCCCCCTCTCTTCTTCCTGGGTCCAGCCACACAAACCCCAACTTAAATCCGCTACATTTTTGTCCCCTCGTCTAGGGCTCCTTCACAAAGCCCTACCTTCCGCGCGGTAATCAATATTCTTTGCCTCCCAGAAGCATATTGTTATTCATTCAGCTGGACCGACCAGCATCCACGAACTCTTTCTCGTCCCCGACCATTATTAGCATCTGTGACCGACGGTTTTTTTTTTTAAAGAAAAAATAGTAGGGGAAGGGTGGAATTCTGTTTGCCACGAGCCCGTGGCTATTAAAGGGAGTCGGTCCACGCGTCCAATACAAGGGTACTCGGTCTCCGGTCCAGCTGTCGCCGAGATGAGATCTTCAACCGCAGAGGGGACCCCTTTGAGTCCACAACCACCGGCCCACTCCTCCTTGGCTGACCCGTGCGGCGAAGCCAGGTGTCAGGTCCCGGAGCAGGTAACGTCTCTCTTCCTTCTCTTCAGGGGGCCGCGGTGGTTTAGCGGTCAGACTACTCACCTCCCACCTAGGCGAACCGTGCTCGATTCCCGGCCTGGGTTTCTCCCGGATTTTCGCAAGTGGGAATCGGGCCGGACAGCTCCACTGGTTGGCGGATTTTCTCGGGGAATCTCCCGCTTCCCCCAGCCCTTGCATTCCGGCGCTGCTCTGTACCCACCTCGCTTCACCCTTCATCGGCTCTCAAGACCTCGATGTTAAGAGTCGCCCAAATCTCTCCAATCCTCTCATTCTTTCCGGGGTGGGGTACCTCTGGTCAACCAAGGCAGGCGGCACTGAATATGGCCTACGCTGACGTGATTGAATGTATAATCTGTTCGCGGTCTCTTCACACTTTTTGAATCAAACTTTTGAAATATCATCCCATGTATGATGAGTTTGGTTTGGTTGTTTCCGAAATATACCATGTATGACAAGCGTTTTATACTTATGTTAACACAAAAGTCCCTTACTTGTGGTCAAATTGAAATGTTACCAATATACTGCTTCCAAAATATAACATTTCATTTATAACATATGTTTACAAAAACAGAGAGAAAATGGGATTGTTGGTAATACCTGGCATGAAATGCTCTTATACAAAATTGTATTATTCTTATACAAAATGTTATTACACTGAGTGCTCCCGAATGCGGTGTGTTGTCTCTTTGGTGTAATTTTCTAGTCTTTGTTAAGCTTGGTTTGCATGAGGAAAAAGGATAGCATATAAGTATAACTTTACCAGGGCTTTCGAAAAGTTGGAAGTAGCAATGAATGGACTATGCCGTACTCACTATGTACCAATATGAACCTAACTCTACCAAATGTATTTATTTGTCAAATGAATTAAGTTCCAATCATAGTAAACTCGTCTAAATAATGCCAGTCTTAAATAATTATTCTTGTTTCTACTAACTGTGTTGATGTCACATTTAGTTTTTCACTTTAGTAGCTATTTTTTGCTTATGTTAGTGAGTTTTAGTTTGGTTGTGGTGGCATAATTGGTTGATACAAGTGTGTTTGGTGTACGTTACTGCGCGCGTACTTCATGTACATTTTTGAAACTACGATGAATAGAATAAGGTAGAACGGAAATTTAAGATGCTGTGTGCCCTTAGCGTTACAACTTGTTGGCTAGGCCTACTGTGTGATAAATAATAAACGACCTCATTTCACGTTTATAAAACTGATACACTGACACGACGATAGCAAATGCCACTCTGCAGATAAAAAGCGACAGTTTTTTTTTACATATAAATGAGCACAAAGGCTTCAAAGACAGCCAAAAGCTAGGAAGTTAGGCAAACAAGCTTAAAGCTGGTCTATGAGATCAGTTTCCAAGTACGAATTCGTAACATTTGAAAGAGCATAGTAATTTTTTTAAGGCGTGATGTGGTTGGTAATACATAATATCGGGCGTTATTTACCTTCCTGCCTTCCTTCTCCAACCCTCTTTTAAATATCGGCGTCTACAACAAGCACGTGGCGTGGCATAGCCGACGCGTATTCATATTTGGGCGATCTGAGCGGCCAAAATTATATCTTTCATTTCAGTCACTTAAAAATGTGTTCTTAGTATATTCTATAGTATCCTGGGGAATAAAAAGGATGTTACAGAAAATACGTATTTAGTATTTCATATCTGGAGCATATATTACAATACAAAATACAAAAATAATATAGAAGTAAATAAAATATCAGCCTGAGGAAGAACTCCTCCAAGATTTCTCGTCAGATACAACTTCATCTGAAGACTCTTAAACGCCAACGAGCAGATATCGTTGCCTGATCGGATTCAGCTGCACGCAACATGGCTGCAGTTTCTTTCAAAAAGGCTTTTGTTTTTTTTTTTCTCTCGAGGCACTGGCTCCATACCTGTTGTGAAGGGATCGGAACTTATTAGTAACCGATTAAGCACATCCATATTGTGAGACGCCCTGGAAATCTTTCGTGCAAAACCTTGTCTGTATAGACGGAAATTCTTATTACGAGCCTCTGCTGCCTGTTCTGATAGCGGACCTATTGGCAGCAATGCCTTTTCTACTAACACAATCCCGTGTACGTGTATTGTGTGCATCGTAGTTGCCATAGGATGCCACGGGCAGAGCATAACATAAATTTCTGCAGTTTCTTTGGCATAAGTTGAAAACCTTTTTATTGATATGGTTTCAAGTATCATTTTTAGGCGATATGTAAAATTAAAGGCTGTTCACTATAAAGCGAGCATTTTTAATATTAAACTTAGAAAAAAGTCACTTCCCCTACCTGCATATATTTTAACGGGAGCAATGAATGCCATGCGTCCAATAAAGTTGGCAATTATTGACGGAAAGTAGCTCCAGTTCTGAAAGTCGAATACCATGTGTCAGGTAACCATTTTTGATAACTTCAATTATTTATTTCGCTTTCTGTTTTTTTTTTATGCATCGAAGTGTAAAAATGAGCACATTTGTAGAATATTTACTGTTCTAATAATTTAATAGTTTCACTTGACCGACGCATGAATAAAGTGATGAAGCCCATTCCAGTGTTAATCATAGACAAGACGTAAGAATACATAACATACATACAGGTAGATCGTAAGCAGGGCTTAAAAAAGTGCTCATTTTACCGTGAATTGCCTATAGCAGGGCTGTCCAACTGGCGGCCCGTGGGCTGCTTGTGGCTCGCATGCCGTTTTGTACGGCCCGCGATGTCTTTACAAACTTAATAAACATATCAATTTTGATTAATATATTACTTATTTTATTTGGTACGTTAATACTTACCCACTTTGATTTCTCAATAATTAAAAAATTAAACATTGTTTTTAATAATAATATTCAATAAAAATATGTTTTTTTTTAATTGTAGCCTAGCGGCCTAGCATAATTTAATACCTTGTTAACTTTGCAAAATATAGGAAATTTGCCAAAACTATGGTACGGCCCGCGACTGCTAGAATTTGAGTCGTGGTCCACGAGCCCTTCCAAATTGGACAGCTTCGGCCTATAACATCAATACCAGTTATATCTGCTGCAAGTTCGTGGTCCAAAGAAAAAACCTTCGGCTAGTATTGCCGTTATTTTTGTTACGGAAACCACGTTTTGGTACGTCTACGATCAAGCCCATATTTTCGCGAAACTCATTTTGAATCTGTAGCTTCTTCTGCGTAACTGCGGCTTTGTCTGTTTCTGCTCTCAGTTGCCATTTTCTTTATTGGCTGCTTGTACGACAGATGTAAAATGGACTCGAGAAAAACGTATTCTGGCGAGCAGAATAGGAAGCCCAAATTCAAGAGCCTCCGGATTGTCTTCTTGTGTAATGTTTAAATTGTTAAAATTCTTGGAGGTTAATCCGCAAATATAACACTTAGTTGTGGAAGTTGTGTTGGTGGCACCATTACGCACCTTGCAATCAATCATCGTAAGCGTCATCTTGCGTTTTATGGAAAAGCTTTGTCTGCCATCGTCACGGCCGTATCTTGTAAAGCATTTGTAGCTTTTTTAATATAATTGATTTCTTCATCTCTTTATCTCTGTAGTCTCTTTCATGAATCTAATTCGAATGGGGCGACAATAACGTGGAGAAGATGACGTCGGATTCTGCTAGTTGACTTTATCATTTGTTGAACATATGCCCTCAAGTGGCACAAAAGGACACTGGAATACGTTCGCACCGAAATCTGAATCATTTCCCAACCTTTGTTTATGTTGAGTTTGTTGAGCTCCATCACAACCCCACTTGCACATTATTAATAATCCGCCTCTCTCTTCTTCAGTCAGAAGTAGTAAAACTTCATAGTGATAGGATTTAGATGGTTCAGCCATAAGGGGACGCGGTACAGGAGCGTAGGAGCCAGTCGACGCATGTAGTGTCATTCTGTCATCTTAAAAGCCAGTGATCGTTGGCCGTTGACCTATGAACACTGACCTTTAACCCCAAAAACTTAAAAACTTAAAATTATAGAAAACGTATTATTAAACATTTAATAAATATCGCTTAAAATCCTAAGAAAATTTATTATTAAAATTTATTAAAACATTTATGAGAAATTTATTTTAAAAAATAATATAGAGTTTTAAAAAAAATTGTTTAAAAATTAGATTTTTATTTAAAAAAAATTATAAAAAATATTAAACAATTACGAAAAAATGAATTAAAAAAAAAGTTATATGCATTACTGGAGGCCGTCATATTTGTTTTTTCGTTCGTCATTTCTTTATGAAGTACTGGACGCAGCCATATTTGTTTTTCGTTCATTTGTTTATACATTACTGGAGGCCGCCATATTTGTTTAATCGGGGCCACTGCGGTTCCACAAGGAGTGCTCTAGTCACTGAGCCATTGCATCCCCAATTGGGATAGCTCTAGACACTGCGACACCCCCCCCCCCCTCCACCAGGGGTGCTCTAACCACTGTGCCACTGCGGCCTCACTTGGGAGCGCTCTAGCAACTGGGCCACTGCGGCCCCTCTTGAGAGTGAACTAGCCATTGGAGCATTGTTGCCCCAAAAGGGTGTGGTCTAGCCACTGAAACACTACGGCCCCCAATGGAGTACTCTAGCTACTGAGCCACTGTGGCCTCACTTGTGATCGCTCTAGCCACTGGGAGTCTGCAGCCTGGGATGTTTTCAACCGCTGAGCCACTGCGGCCCCACTTGGAAGCGCTCTGGCCACTGGAAAACTGTGGCACCACTAGGCAGTGCCTAGCCACCGAGCAACTGCGATCCCACTTGTGATCACTCTAGTCACTGAGACACTGCGGCCCACAAGTGAGTGCTCTAGCCACTGTGCCACTGCGGACCCACTTGAGAGCACTCTAGCCACTGGGCCACTGCGGCCACACAAGGAGGTGCTCTCAACATTGTGCCATTACGGTCCCACTGTCCCACTTGTGAGCACTCTAGCCACTGAGCCACTGCGGCCCCACTTATGAGCGCTCTAGCCACTGCGCCACTGGGGCCCCACTTGGAAGCGCCTTAGCCATAGAGCAACTGTGGCCCAAATTGGGATATTTCTATCCACTGAGCCCGCATAAGAGTGCTCTAGCTGAAGAGCCACTGCGGCACCACTTATGATCGCTCTTTGGTTAGAGCACTCTAAAAAAAAGGGGGGCACAGTGGCTTAGTGGGTAGAAACATCCCAAGTGAAGCCTGAAAGGCACAGTGGCTAGAGCGATCCAAAGTGGGGCCATAAAGCCACAGTGATTATGGTGCTCTCAAGTGTGGGCTATAGTGGCTAGAGCGATCCCAAGTGGGGCCACAGTGGCACAGCATCTAGAGCACCCCCTTTTGGCGACAGAAGTGGCCCAGTGGATAGAGCAATCCCAAGTGAGGCCACAGTGGCTCAGTAGCTAGAGTACTCCACAGTCGATAAAGCACCCCGTTTTGAGGGCCGCAGTGGCGCAGTGGCTAGAGCACTCCCTTGTGTGATCGCAGTGGCCTAGTGACTAGAGAGATACAAGTGGGGCCGCAGTGACTCAGTGGTTAGAGCATTCCCTTTTGGGGCCGCTGTGGTGCAGTGGCTACAGCGATCGAAAGTGGGTTCGTAGAGGCACAGTGGCTAGAGTACGCCCTTTGTGTCCATTTGATGTAATTTTCTAGACTTTGTTAAGCTTTGTTTTCATGAGGCGAAGAAATACCCGGAAGTATAACTATCGCAGGGCTTCATAAAAGCTGGAATCAACCGCGAATGGACTATATTATTCAATTTCCGTGCATTCCGTACCAACCACGACTGTTTTGAAAGTTATTAATCCTCCATATGGTTTTAAATTGTATAACTGTGATACTTTATTTTCTTCAGTTTAAAATATTGGAATACAGGATATGAAACCCCGGGCACAGCATTATCTGAATCTCAGAAGTGCTAACGAAAATGTGAGACCACCATGGCCACACGTACTTTCATCTCGAAACATTTAATGTAGGCATATTTTTTTAATGATTACATTACTTATCAATCCATTATGGGGAACTTCTTCTCGCATTATGTTGAACATGACATGAAAATGTTCTAAAATATTTTATCGAGGGTGCTGGCGCAGAGACCACAGTGAAAATATAAGTAATTATGTATATTTTTATTAATAGTAATAGTTTGTCTGTAGTGAATTAAATAATTCCACTTCACCTGGAAGGTGTAGTCCTTCATACAATGTGTTCTTTTCTCGCGGAACGTCGTCATCTGACATGCCCCTTGGTTTTCCACATTTGTAACTAATACCAGCTTTGGCGTGTATTTCGTCAACTTGTAAGACTACATACTTACCTCGCTTATCTAAGACCTTAACTAGCGTGGTTACAAAATGGTTGTTATCAGTTTCTTCTTTGGCAGATACCACAATTCCAGAATATATATATATATATATATATATATATATATATATATATATATATATATATATATATATATATATATATATATATATATAGAGCAGATACTTAAGGAGTGGGAGGATCAACAAACTATTTGATGTGACAACGTTCTATAACGCACGGATCACACTGTTTACAGAATGCGATTTCCTTTTCTCAACGCAAAGCCCCAGTTGTTCTTTCAAAAATTCTAACTGCACTGCAGTTGTGTCACGCTAAGTTCGATGAATAATTTCTTGTGACGAAGTGAGACACTTGTGTGTATTCTCAACGACGGACTGCACTCTGAAGAATCGGGGTGACATCTTAGTCAGACACTTGCACAAAATTCTTTCAAGCTGAGGCCAATTTCCCACTCTCAAATTTGTCTGCAACGACCAAAGCAAGATATGATACCAACAAACAAAAACCACTTACATTAATATGAAGTGTTAAAGTGTCATCGACCTTAACAGTGACAATCACTTCCCGAATGTTTTCAAATCTGACTGCGTAAAAGAAACCAACATTACAAATGAATTAAAAACCTGACAAAACTGCGAAGTTAGTAAAGTTTTTAATTAAAATCTTATGGGAAATACCTAGCTTCATATGCTCTTCCTAGTCATCAATGCGTTACCTTCTGTCTTCCGGGTCGCTTCGCTGAGATGTCTGTGGCCTAAGGGCGCATTTACACGGCGTTACTAAAGCGCGATACTTTTCATCGCCAGAGCTACTCTCGCATTACTTCCGCCATAAAACTGCATGATAGTTACTGTCGCACCGTCGCGATAGCACTATCGCGATATCAGCTCGAGCTAGATAGTTGTTAGTAACTGTCGTGACAGAACATGCAACTATCGTAGTATAAACCGTGTAGCATCACTATCGCGATAGTGCTGGTCACAAATTTGTACGTGTGTTTACTTTGACAGTACCAGTGCAGAGTTATTTGGATTCTGTTAATATCTGTCGCTGTTCTTACACTATATGGCGGTATGACAGGACGTATATTATCATATAGGTGTGGCACGTCAGTATTGACAGCTTATTTACTGTCATATATTGAACCACGGGAACAATATATGTTTACATGTCATTAATATCCTGTCACGGTATTTAACTACCCCAACAAATACCAACCTCTTGACAAAAGGATATAAATGTAGGGCCTATCAATGTATTTACACAAGTGTTGTCGGACATGTCCCTTATGAATTTAACTATCACAGCATGTCTCGATTGTGTGTGTAAACAGGACATATCGTGGCAGTGACTGTCACACACTTTTGTGATAGCTACTATCACCGTGTAAACGCGCCTTAAAATGACAACGATAAGAGACTTCAGTCATGGTGTTCTTTGCAATTTTTTTTAAATATATCTCTTTGTAGACAAATATTCCCCTACGTTAAATTTAGTACTTTGTTAGAGTGGGCCATTAAATGATTAAAGGAATCAAGAGCGTACACTTGAATATCTAGAGTTTGGAAACTATGTGAATTAATAAGTTTCTTGTGATCTTACAAAAAAATTTGGCAAAACGACCTCTAGAAACACAAGCTCAATTGTGTAAATTCAAACATATAACATTTCTTTCTAAGAACGTGCATGCTTACACGCTGAAAGTTACCTACTAATCAATAAAACTGGTTCATCTTGGCCGGCGAAGTTAAAGAACTAATCTTAACAAAATGATTTTTAATACTAATTCAAATGTACTTTGTTGAGTCGCAGTATTTCTCAGGCAATCCTCTAATCCTCTGGATAAATTAAATTCTGAGTACAGAGATTCACAAACCACTAGTTGACTTATAAGACGCTCTCTGTAGTCTACCGAAATTCGGTATTAATACCAGTGTTTTCATATTGCGTAACAAATGCTAGTTTTGTGTAAGAGTGCAAAAGTTACTAAGCAAGAATAAATATCTATAAAGAGGAATCAAACAATCAATGGTTTTTATTGCTGCTTTACGCACATTATAACACTAGTTAATTCCCCTTGTGCTCTTTTACCTCTCACGTTGCTACGGGAAGTTTACATACCAGTCTTATTCCTTGCTACAAGACGCGACGCCTTAGAAAGCAAGGCCAAGAAAGCTGTTATTTACCGTGTTCATCAGCGGACTTCACCTGACCTTGTTGCGGAATAGTCTACGATCTCTAGTCACGTTGGAGTTGACTGTGTCACGTTCTTTGCAGTCACTTCGCTGTCGCCTACGTGACTACGAGCCCTCGGCGTGCTTCGACGAAAATAGAGAACATTTAATGTTATGTCTATGTCGGATGGACGTGCGCCCTAGATATGTCGCCCATTACTGAAAATGTGACCGTCAACCAATCACAGCACGTGGCCTTACAGCCCGTATTAAAATACCTACAGTACACCTTTATCTTTTAGAATGACCCGATTAAATATACCTATGTCTGTGGTTGTTCTATCAACTTATTGTCAGTAGAGGCTTGTCAGCTTGTCTGGGCGAATGTGACTTTGTTTACATCAATTAAACACCTTTCGTAAAGTCAACTTTTCCGAAAATTCCCTGCCTGTAACTTAGTGTGGGAAAGAATTGAAGACATAGTCCTAAACCAATATTTCGTCATCGTCGAAAATCAAATCCGTAAAGTTAACTAGCCTCTTTCAAGGTACTTGAAGAAGTACCTTGTTTATACTCTAGAAGTTAGTACGCCATAGATAAAATTTTTGAGCGTGCCATCTCGCGAGAATCTAAAAAAGGTGAAATAACCCTTAAGCCACATATTAACTTATGTAAACTAAATGAGAAAATATGAAAATATTTATAATTTTCAGATAAATGTTAATAGAAATAACAAAATAGTGAATTAGTAGAGCTTTGCGGTGCAGAAAGGGATAAATCCTTGCAACTATTTCGCAGCAGTGAAGCTGAGCTATGTTTCATTGTTGGATGCATTTTAAAACTAATGCATGGCTTATGGCTCTATCTTTGAAAAAATTTTATCTCATGTTTTTCCAAACTGGCCCCTTTAAAACATTTTTTGAACCGTTAATATTACACTTTGATAAATAAGTATTTTTCAACCTTTCAAAAAATTACTACAGCGCTGAAAACCATTCGGTGTGAAATCGGAAGCATAAATTGTCTACTTACCATGCACTTGGTCAACCTAGAATCCTTTGCGATCTCATTCTTGTCCACATTTAAAATATACTAGAAAATGATGTCCCGTGGTACACACACCTGGGGTACAGATGGCAAGAAGTAAAAAAGTACCGAAATTCCCTGTAACAAAAGTTGGAAAGGAGGATTGCAATAGTTTGGATGAATTTAAGACAAGCCTTAAGTCAGGCCCATTATTTCAGGAGTAGTAATTTAATTCACTTTAGTGAAGCCTCGTATTTTTGGTATAATTCAAAATATCTCTGTGGGTATGGTGTAAACCACGGATAATCATGTTGGCATACGACGTAAGCGACAAGATATTACTGATATAAATTATGAGAGTAGATAGGTTTAGTTCCTTCCTGGACAAGGGGCTGCGGGAGAGGCACTAGGCTCCATCCGTCATCTTGAATTACAGTCGCCATCTTGGAAGCCAGTATATCGCCATATTATTTCCGTTCACCGTTTAATTTTTGCACTTCATGCTCTTTCATTCCATGTCGATTTATCACGCGCTATCATTCCGTCTTATTTTTTCATTCCATCTTGTTTTTCATGCTCTATCATTCTATGTTTTTTTTTTTCATTCTCTCTCATTCCATCTTTTTCTCTCTTGTCGCCTTCTTCGCCTGATATCTACGTAGTTCCCTCGCCGCCCGCTAGGGGTGCTGTTGTATGTCCGCCATCTTGTTTCCATTTGTCTTTTGATTACATCGACTGTTGCTAGAGTTCGACCACAATATTGGTTCTAGAGTCGGCTGCTAGGGGTGGTGTTAATTGTCTACATGTTGCTTCTAGAATTGGCCGCTAGGGCTGCTGTTATTTAGTTTTCGCAGAGCTCAAAATATCGTCTGCAGGAGTGCGGGATCAAACTGCTGAACTTTGGGTCAGGTTGTAGACGCCTCAGAGCACATGGCTATCGGGACATGCGTCGGAACAAAGGTTTAAAATAAGTAATATAATGTGTTTGCGGGGACGAATAAATATGTTGTAACTATTCTAATGCATATTAATAATTTTTTTAGGCAAGTTTTTTTACCATACCAAACTTATATAGACCAGCAATAAGAATTTTTTCAAAAACTGTATTCTTAATATTTTCTTAAGTATATTTACTATCTATGTATATTATTATTTTTAATTAATTATTTCTAACTTTATATATAAAGTAATTCGTTTCAAGTAATTTTTTTAAGTTGTTTAAAAATATTATATAAATTTATATCTTGGAAATAAAACACATATTTTATAACATTGTGTTACTGGAGTTGAGTTTATGAGCATGCATAGACAGGCAGGGCAGCTGACCCTGTCAAAGTTAAAGAAATAATATCTGTGCTTGTATGACAAGAGCAGTGTTAGGATTTTCAAAGGCCTGCATGTGCACATTGTCAGGTAAGTGGAGTCTGCATGTGTACGTGCTTCCACATAGATTTCACAATCTACACGGTGTCGGATAACATAAGTCAAATTGGTACCTGCACGGTGTCAGGTAACTGCACTTGTGCAAGCGTACGTGCTTCCAGGTATGTAGTTTTGGCAATCTACATGGTGACAATATTTTTTTAATTTACTTTATTCAATTTTGCACGCACACATTGACAGGTGCGCGAGACAGAACGCACCTATCACAACAGGCGAAGACTGCAGGCGACAACATGACGAAACTGCGGTAACCTAGAACCTTGACCTTGACCCCGTGTCATTGAATGACCTTGAAATCAAAAACTTGAGAAAAAGTACATAAAAGTCAGCAAGCATATTATGTTATTGACTGCTAACGCCATATTAGGTGCAACTAACCTTGACCTTGACTCCATGACCTTGAAGGCCTTGAAAACAAGAACTCGAGAAATAAATCACAAAATCAGCGAGCATGTTATATTACTGACTAATATCATCATATTGGATGCAGGTGACCTTGACCCTGTGGCCTTGAATGACCCTGAAAACCAAAACTCTAGAAAAATTCATAAAAATCAGCAAGCATATTACATTACTGAGTACTACCACCATATTGGGTGGAGGTGACCTTGACCTTGACCCAATATGACCTCGAAAACCAAAAACTCTGGATGAAAATCGTTTATAATTGTACAAGTAGCACAATAGTACAATACACAATACTTTTTAATTAAAGTTATTTCCTCAATTTTAAATTATAACTATATTCTGGTAAAATAAGGAAACAAGCCTTAAATAAAACGCAGTTTTATTCACAGGCATTCTTTTACTCGACTAAGTTATTACAGTCGCTAATACCCTAAAGAAAATCTTCAATATATATGCATCTCAATACACGCAACTTTGTTGAAGGTTATAGTCTTTTATAAGTCTCGCTATTCACACTTGTGGTTGTCCTTGTGGAAAAATAACAGGATATTTACTACACCAACACACTGTGCAGTGCGGGTTATGTAAATAACTGCACTTTGACGACATGTAGCAAAGTCACAAGAGACTGGCTTGCAGCAAACCTGGTACTGAGGTACTGATGAGAAATAAACTTCACCTTTACAGGTTTGTCCATGTCTAAATAAACCGTGGCAACGTCTGAACTGCTTACCACACCTGTCACACAAATATGACATGCAACAAGGATTCTTGGCACAATTAAAGCGCTTATGTAGCCATACATTACGTTTGGAAATAAATATCGTATCACAAAATTGACATTGATGACGACATATTGGTCCAGGCAAAGACTCGGACGGACCTGTCGGAGATGTAGGTGCTGAAGCTAAAAAAGGATGTAACGCCGGAAATGGTGTTATATATAGGTACCTCAGCCGAAAAGTTCGATGTATCCATTCAAGATTTCGTAGACGTAACAGCTGAAGAAGTCGTTGGTACTGTAGAATCTGTTGATGATCGTGCTGCACTGGTGGCAGTCGATACTGGTAGTGATGTAGGTGTCATAGCTAAAGAAGTTGATGGCACCATACCAATCTGAAACGATGGTACTGCACTGGTGGAAGTAGATGCTGCTAGTGAAGTATCCAACACAGCTGAAGAAGACGATGACGCTAGTAAAATAGGAGACATCTCACTCGAAGAAGAAATCGATGGCGAGAAACCATAGGCGGGCAATATCCTCTCCACTTGAACATAATTAGATATGGATTACGTGGCGTAGAAGCTAGCCGAGAAGATGAATATTTCACGGCAGCTGCTGTCAAACTAAGTCTCTCAGCTTACCTTCTTACTGCTTATAATATACTAGTATGCAAGCCCTATGACGTCATATTGATTTTTAAATCAGTCGTATTGCACCATTAATACATTGTTCGGACACCGACCACCCAATCAGAAAATTGCCACGTGATTGCAGCAGACCAATCAGGTGAGGTGGAGGTGGTGGTGGTGGTGGCGATGCTGATTGCGATTGTGGTGCTGATTGGGATTGTGCTGCTGACTGTGGTTATCGTGCTGATTGTAATTGTGATGCTTATTGCGATTGTGGTGCTGATTGCAATTGTGGTGCTGATTATGGTGCTCATTAAAATTTTGGTGCTAATTGTGGGGCTGATTGTGGTGCTGATTGCGATACTGATTACGATTGTGGTCCTGATTGTTGTGCTGATTGCGATTGTGGTGCTGATTGTAGCTGATTGCGATTGGGGTGCTGATTGTAGCTGATTGCGGTTGTGGTGCTGATTGTAGCTGATTGCGATTGGGGTGCTGATTGTGGTGTGTGGGGGTCGCAAGTTAAAATAAATTCCTCCTATTTTAAAATAAAATTATATAGTACTACCTCCAAAAGCTGAAAGGTGAACATTTTATTTAATAATCTAGCTTAAAAAAATGTACATCCAGGTCCTGCGGAATATTTCGTCGCTTCCTGGGTAAACTGTATTTGCACATTGTTATAAAAGTGCTTAGAACTACAGCAGGCTTCCACCACACTTCGCCTTTGACCGATGCACAACTTGGACTTTGTACTGGAAAATGCAGCAGCGCGGCAGGCCACCACCATGCTTCCCAATTGGTCGTCGCGTGAAAAAAGGACTGTTCGTTAAAGACCTCTGTCTTATGCCGACGAGCATTTTGAACATATGTGAAAACTCGATCGCAGAATCGGCACTGGCGACAACCAGTTAGCGATGAGGCAGATCGCGGCTCCATGGTCGTCGAGGTCAAAGGCAGCCCTTCGTATTCACAATTCATCTTCGCGGTATGCGAGCACTCTGAGAAAACCCAAATACACATTCGCCCAAGAAGAAAACACGCGGGTACTATCACATATTTATAAGATAGGAACATACATATTTATGTATAGAATAATATATTTATATGTATTTATATAAGTTATGTATTTATATAAAATAGGAATATACATAGTTATGTATAGAATATACATACAAGATACTTAATAAATATATGCGATAGGAATATACATAATTATATATAGAATATATAATATGTATTTACATACGTAGTGAGAGCACATGAGTCCGAGATACAAATTACGTTTGACCTTCGACCCCGTCACCTACTTTTGAATGCACTTTTGACCTACTTATGAATGCACTTTTGACCTCGTGACTTACTTTTTAATGAATTATTTACCTGCTTTTGAATGCACTTTTGACCCACTTTACGAAAATGATTTTTTAGCACATGCACTTCCAGTTGCAGGTTTTGCACATGCATATCTAGTGCAATGGTCTTCCGGTTCCATTCCTGGTGAGTGCAATTTTTTGAGTTCGATTTCCGCTTCGAACATTTCCGGTGCGGGGTTCGATTCTCGGGCAAGAGACTTAATATTTTTTTTAATTTTTGGAATTCGGAAATTTTGGTTTTGAGTTCGATTCCCGGATAAGGCATTTATTTTATTTTTGGATTGGAGAATTTGTGGAGTACCTGGTTCGATTCCGAGGCAAAATATTTAATAAATTTCTTTTATTTTTGAATTCGGGAAATGTTGGTTCTGAGTTCGTTTTCCAGACAAGATACTTAATAAACTTGTTATTTTTGGATTTGGAGTACCGGGTTCGATTCCCGGATAGGGCGTTCTATTATTTTCAATTTTGAACTTAAGAATTTTTATTTTTGATTTCGATTCCCGGTAAGGCCAATTTTGGGGAAAAATATATATATATTTTTTGGAATATCGGTTAAGCCAAATTTGGAAATTTTTGAGTTCGATTCCCGGACAGGGCACTTGCAGTGCAGATACATATACTTGCGTTTTCACCCGTGTTGACACTTTGACTACCGGAGAGAAATGACGCGTTGGTCTGTCGGAGCGTGCATCACAACTGAGGTTGCGTGGAGGGGGAAATGCAGCTGCACACGCACTTTCCCTTCTCCCTTCCCCACTACTATCCACCCAGGACTCAGACGACCGGTGAGTGGGTTGGTACTGAGTTCGAGTCCCGGACAGAGTACTCAATTTTCATTTTATTTATGTATCGCTACTGTGTTCGATTCTTGGTTAGGACAATTAATTAATTTTATAATTTTTTTTGGATTGATACCGGGTTCGATTCCCGGACAGGATACTTAATTATTTGTTTTATTTTTTCTTAAACCTCTCAAGCTCTTTTTCGTATTGCCAGTGGGCGAAATGATACTAGCTTCTATTTTCCGTTCAGGATACTTACATTTCATTTGTGCACTTGCACAATCACACATGTTGTCTCGCCGGTGTCGCCTTATCGACTGCCGGGACTCAAGTGAGGAGTGGAGCGGTATGCACTTCCCCAAACCCCTATCCCCACCCCATACCACCCTCTCCCTGTGGAACTACCGGGAGATTTTCAAGAAATTTTTGGCGGACTTTGTGGGATGGAGGGTCGACAGGATGGCAGCTCGGACGACTCGCAAAAGAAGTTTTCGATCAGGTTTTTTTCTTCTATCAGGCGGGTATTTCACAGAATGAATTGTAAGGAGGAGAATGAGGAGGTGCATAATTAATGAGGTTTCTTTTATCTTACATAAATCAATGCCGGACTAAGTTATTCACTCTGACAACCCCATACCCCATTTCCTTTTTCAAACTTTTTTTTGAACTGTTAAAGGCACACAGAGTTGAAAAATCGTTGTCGTGGGTGAAAACTGCAGTGCATAAGAAAAATTAACTACAGAAAATCGACCTAGTTAGGAAGTAATTCTGTGAGCTTTTTTTCCTCTGACACCTGCTGTCAATAAAATATGGCTGGAGTGTTTTTCGTTGCAACTTCCTTCTCTTCATTATTGTATTGAAACTTATTTTACTGTCAGTGCGCGTCGATTGTACGAAGATCGAAATACGCCTCTTGTAGAATATTATTAAGATTTGATTGGGTTAAAGGGTTATGGCAAGTCCTTTAAGAAAGCTGTGTCTTTCCCATTACGTCTGCTATGGACTCCAATTCACAATGATGACATTCGAACTAATTGCTCCACAACAAAAGGTCGTGTGAACAGATTTTCACGCAAGACTGTATACTGAAGAGGTGTTCTGCCTTCAGCGCAACAGCAACGTGTAAATTTTACACTCCATTCGACCTTCACGCATGTGAGATTTCGCTCGAGATAAATATCGACTTATCAAGGACGTGCACAAATAGCACAAATTTTACATGTTAGTGATTTGAATATGGTATTCGTTTTTTTCGCGCGACCTTGCAGACACATGTAATAATGTCAATCCTACAAGGGGCACGCGTATATTTTAGCATGCGTTAAAGGCATGCACACAACAAAGACTGAAACCGCAGTCGGAAAAGTTCTGACAATTACAGTACGTTTTATATGACGTAGTTCAGAATTCACTTATCTTTGCTTTATTTTACGGAATGAATATACTGGGGATCTTTGTAACGTGCCATGAATTTTCAATAGTATTTGTATAGAATGTAGACTGGGAACATCTTAGGAGAAACCACATTGTATGCAAACGGCTAGGATAAAACAGACAAATTCCAGAATTTCAATATCAAAGATAACATTTATGAGGACTAAAAATTATTTTAATTGAAACGGAATTCCAGGCGATGATTTTAATTGTTTTTTTTTTATCAAAACTGCACTCGAACGAGTCTTTTATCTTGGCCTAATTTTTAATTATTTGCAATAATACGTTTAGATTCTTTATTGCTTTTGTAAAACTAATTGGTGTAAGGTTTGTAATTACTTTTGAGTTTCTTACTTCTTTTGTTTAATCAGACATTTAATTCGAAGTTACTGTAAATGTATGTACCTTTTATACTTGGAAAGTTTGTTTTCCTCACGAGTAAACTGTAGAATCCAGGGCAGCCGAAATACGCTCGACTCCTCTTTGGTCCCATTGCACTTGCCAAATGGGACGTCTCATACGCAAAGTCACAAGCACTTGAACCCCACATTCGAGCTTGTCATAATAAGTCAATGGTGAAACGTGCAGCGGTCGACTTCTTCCGACGTCGTTGTCCAGTGGAAAAGTCAAACGCACACTCGCCGTAACCGTTGCTTGCCACGACAGAGAAACTAATTGATCGCGATCAACGAATTTCTCGAGCGCGTTGAGAGGGAACACGCGGTCGGGCAGCCGCGTCGACGATTGCAAAGAACTTCGCAGCAGCTCGTGTACGGAAGTTAGTGGTATGGGACTCTCCGCCGGAAGGAGGTAGCACTTGGTTTGTACGGTCTTGACGCTGCGAGGAAACCAATGATCAGACACACTAATGACTGGCGTTGTCTGGAGTGGTAAAAACAACACTGCCAGCAGTGGAACGAAGTACGGAGAAGTGAATCATTGGTTGAAAGTGTGGACCTGGCGGATGCCAGACGGACGGTATTTATCTGAATCTCTTGAGTGGACAGTTAAATTCCACTACGATAGGATAATGGTACAGGGCTGTTTCTTTTGGTTTGGGCATGGGCTTTGCTGGTTTGGCAAGTACCAAGGCATTTGTCCAGTAACGTGCTTCCCAAAATGTGGCCTCTAGTTTGAAAGAGGCCAATTTCAAGTATCAGCCCAAAATTCTTCCTGGTCATAATGGAAGGGCCAGTGCGTCGTGGTTTGAAGACAAATCAGGCGGGGCTGCTTAACTGGTCAATTCAGAATCCGCACGTGAACCCAACTGATAGTCTCTAGGATGCGGTGGAGCGTCATTTGACTGACAGACCTACTCGGCGAACAAACATCAACTATTCATCGTGTTACAGAAATAACGTGTACTAGTTCTTAGTGGAGGGCCTACCTCAAAGAGTTAATGCTGTGCCCCAGTAGTAAAATAGGAATATTTGGTTGGGCCAACGCTGAAAAGGCCACGCAGGCGTAAGTTGGCTCAACATGGATTTCATGTTGGTTGCCAACTGAAATACAACATTGGCCCAACATAACATAATGGTCCTGTGCACGCTTCTAAGAGTAGTGTGTTTTTCTTTCGGACAAATTAATTTACCAACTAAAGATTTACTAACAAGTTTAGACTTTGGCAATGTGTTGCCAAGATGTGTTACTGGCTACATAATGTCAAAAACGTTCTGTCAACATTGGTTATCAGTGTTTTGAATACATTTTTCCCGCTAACAAAATGTTATAAAAATGAGGCAACCCTGTTAAAATTCATTACTACTCACTGCATATTACGACCTGAAAATTTTCGTGATGGATGTGGGATTCAAACTCCGCTCTTTATATTACAATCCCGGCGCATTATCCACTAGACCACTATGATTTCTTGTACACGAAGTAACAAGCACATATTTTATATTGCAGTTTAATATACTGTAATTTATTTTATAATGATTTTAAGTAACATTTTACTACTGTGAAACTGAATTTAAAACCTACCAGTTACATTATATATTCCAACTAATAATTAATACACAAAGTCAATTTAAAATAAGATGTTGTCGTGTTAACGACATTGCTGTTAAATACTTATACAAAATTAGAATGTTATTATATTAGAAGTATGGCAATTATGTGACGAGTGAGGATGCAATAATTTGCCATATTACCTATGAGACGCCCTCTGCCCCGCAGGGGTGTCAGGTATATCGATTTCTGCCTCACTCGTACAACACCCTAACATAACCTAAAAGGCAGAAAAGCTATCTCGACTTATAAACCCAAGTACCGCGGCCAATACCCAATGCCTTATAACTATCTACAGTAATAATATCACTGTTCATGTTACAGCAAAGCAAGTTGCTATTGATCGGGGGATCATTTCAAAATAATGTCTCTCGACTCGTTAGTTCCAGGATCTTTTGGTTTTCTATTTATTCAGCACCGGAATGAATGTTTACAAGCACTGACTTTATGCAAAAATACAAACTATAAAAATTCTAAAATGTTTAGCACTCAAAATTTGCGTTGGCGGGCCCCTTAATAATCTACAACGTTCTTTGCCATACGCAGTGACTTCCAATATAAGGTGCTCTTTAGAATTTAACACTAAAATCCAACTTCGTAAGAGAATCGTTTGACGTGCTTTTAAATGGTTTAAAAAAATGACTGACTCCGTAAGGGACTCGATGACGACGACACTTACTGCTAACTCATACCTTGGCAGTGTCATTCAGACAGAATGCTGAAATGCCGTCCATGCGGCCACGTCGGGGAATGCCTTTGCCAGCCAGCGGCAACCCACTGAAAACTCCGTGCAGCTCGACGCCGTCAAATGGAACAGCTGGCTTGTCGTACGAACACGCGCCCAGCACTCTAACCACACGGACGTGCGTCAGCAAGGAAACCAGCATAAAAACTGTTACTACTAAATATTCAATGTCGCGTTTAGTAGAGGTCTATTGCAGATCTTGGCGCAACTCGTTAATTTAACTGAAATTCAACCAATTCCACCCTAAATTCAAGCAAAATTATAACTCCCCGTCAAATTTTTCAAAGAGCAACTCAAAATAAGTCATATCTGGGGTCAAAGTCAAAATCAATTTTCAAACTGTGTTCGCTCTTTGTGCGTGGTTCTTTAAAGACTAATTTTCGAGCTAAATCAACATATTTTTGATTAAATTCCAAGAATCTTCATACTTTTCTTGTGATATTATTTTTGACTAATTGATTTGACTTTCAAATTTTATGTAAATATTTACCCTGTTTGACCCTGAAAATGGACCTCCGATCAAAGAGTGAACAAAGTATGTTTTTTTTTTTTTAAAAAGTGCGCTTGATCGAGAATGCAGATTTGGGTCAAATTATCTTGATTTTGAGGGCGAAATTGAATAGATGAGTCATGTTTTCAGAAGAAATTTGCGCGAATTTTAGTTGAATTATTGAGTTGCGCCAAGATCTGCAATAGTCTTCTACTACGTCTCTAGGTTCCAAAATCCCGAGCGGCTCACGTACGTCACAGTTACAAAACGTACGCTTAAAATGCATACGCATAACATGCAATTTAGCCAACTTGGCAAATTTGAGTTTCGCAAGACGTCTGTAATAAATAGCGTTCTCACAACTATTCCATCAACATTTGGCACGCTCACGGTAAACGGAATATTTCTGGTTCGTGCAGCTGCTTCGCACACGACAAGCTCATGCACAGTCCACGGCCTTGCAAAACCCTGCCCCCATACTTTGAACAACTGAAGCTGCGCACAACCAGTGATCATATGCCAGCATCGCGTCGGCGTTCAGTTCTCTGGTATTACCACGTATTATTCATTTCACGGCGAGTTTATTCACTCCCGGGTGTGTTACGGTGGCTTGTACCCACTCACGTTAATCACGACATACAGTGACTGGGATCAATGGCGTAGCCAGGATTTGTGTTTTTGGTTGGGGGCGGGGGGGGGGGGCGCTTACTTGGGAATTTCATAAAGGAAGAGTCCGGGGGTCCTCCCCCGGAAAAATTTGAATTTCAAGGTGCAATGTGGTGCTATTTGAGCAGGTTTCCGTATCTAACCATTGAATATACCGCTAATAGAATTATGTATATTTTTGAAGATAAATTTTTTTAAGATTAAGGGGCGAGAAGTGGGGTGCCTTCTGGCTACGCCTCTGCAACGAGTAAAACAACAAATGGAACATAAGATATTAATATTCCAATTTAAAAAAAAATATTTAAATTTAAAAGCATCAAACACTGCATAAAATTAAGTCCGCAATAAAGAAATAAACCAGTGCTAATTTTTTTTTGGTCACTCATTTGCCTAAAACATTAAAATAAGCAGCATTCTTCTGTTCTTTGCTGATTTCTCAAGCAATATGTATTCATTTAATGGCATGCTGCTATGTATTAACATTAGTGCTAGCCCATTTAAACGATCTTCGCCAGTGCTGTTTCTGAGGTACGTTTTCAGTCTCTTCAGTGTCGAAAAGCTTCTCTCTACTGATACTGTGGTAACAGGAAGGGTAGCCAGGATTTTTAGAATAATACGCAAGTTGGGAAACAAGATTTCTTCTCGCTTCATCAGTACAGAGATTGCATCCTCGAGCAGCTCGTCTTTCCACGTCATGGTCCACTAATCCCACTCACCTACGCTCCTACGCACAGTGCATGCAGTCTCTCCGTAGCTTCGCTGTACTTCGCAAATCAGATCTGTAACAGCAGGACTTTATTGCACGTGTCGAAAGCCCACAGGTTAAACTACCACCGCACGGTTGTATTTCTCTCCTACCCCTTACGGAAACTTCTTAATCCAGCAATGAACATGTGATATATATATATATTTTTTTGCCGTTTTCACAATTTTTTTCTTTTAGATGCGCGTAATATGCTAAAAGTGAAACCGTACAGTAGTAGATACTTGGTCAATGTTTCTTTTTCCCAAAAGTCGTATTCCTACTACGCTTATTTACCGAAAAAAAGCGTAAACGCGTAAACAAGAATTTCACAGAAAATCGGTTGGTACTATATCCCCTTAAGCACAAAATAATTCCAGCGTCCATCAGACTAAGCACTGCAGTAAAGGTTAACTCCCTTTGTCATCGATCAGATTATTAAAAATTTAAAAGTCGAGTGTTTTGCGAAAATTTGTATAATTATGTGGTGTAAGTATTGTCAAATATATAATATTAAAACAGTATACGTTTATATTTTCAAAATTGAAGTTTTAACTTTCAGGGAGGGGGGGATGGAGCCGTGGATACGCCACTGACTGGGATAAACTTATACGACAGTCCCAATACTGCCGACATATCCGCTCGACCCGACTGCTGTCCGTCACAGCTGGGACGCGACTCTCTCGGTCAGGCACATGCTACCTCAGGCTTCAACTCCCGACTCCGCCACTGCACTGGCTCGACTCTTGCACACAGGTCCGCCTCATCCCCACACTGGCTGGGCGCGCGCTCACTTCGGCACCCGTCAGGTGACATCACGTACTCGAGTCACCCAAGCGCCACAGACGCGACTCTTTACAAATCGATTGCAAAATAATATCGATAGCAAATATTACAAACAACACCCGTATAAAATATGTGCAATAATATTCATAATACGTTAATAAATATCAAAAAGAATAATTTACCCGCCGGTGTATAGCAAAATATAAGCACACATAAAAACGATAAATACGCTGCGCATTCAATGCTATCACCTGTGGTGCGAAATTACTAAAAAAAAAAAAAATACATTTAGCTAGGTGACGTAACCCATATCGTCACACCTATTCTACCCGAACTGGTTTGGAGCAGGGTTATCACCCCACACCTCACATATAGGTACTGGGTGTTAAGAACAACTATTAAACTGCTACGTCCTTGTCCTCACAAAGGCGTGGCAAAGTGGACTTCAACACGTCCGCAATAACAACCCCTTTAACAAAGGAAACCCTTGTTGAGCAGAGAAACTTCATAATGAGAGAAAAATTTAAAACCATAGCATAAATAAGAACACAGGAAATCCATGAAATACTGTAAAGATTATTTATATTTTGTTATGTTATTTTCCATTCGTTTTAATCAATATAATAGCCCCAAACATGGGCAATAATGTTTTAAGTAATATGAAATTTGTTTGGTTACATACAAACATATAAACTGAATATACGTCTAAAAAGACTGCAAACTAAGTAAAATACAATATATTCTATGGCTAGACTTAAAAACGATATCACAATATTCAATTACACTAGTGTATTAATATTTTTAATATTTGGCCTACAAATTCTCCAGATTAAAAACGAGGATTTTACAAAAGGGGGGAAATCTTGCACACAGCAATTATACTGGCATTCTGACAGTTACGAAAAACGTAGAAAATGTGTGTTAAGATGAATATTTGGGCAAGAACGTTTATACTGGAATGAGAGTAGTCCTGCCATATACTAAATGGCAATATTTTCCAACTTCCATTACACGTTAATTCTTTGAGCAGACATTGTGTTTTACAAAGCACTTTTGCCCAAATATAAAACTTTCGTGACCGTCCAAACATTTCGAGGCCATTGCCCAAAATGATCAAAATGTATTTGGAGACTATTATTTTGCCTCTACGTAAAACCGTATTAATATATGATTTTTGGGTGAATCATAGGCATCTATAATGTGAACAGTAAGACTGAGCAATAATGTACCTTACGAACTGGCCTGTGATATCAGTCATTTTTCATGAGTACGTTGCAGATTGGCAAACAATTATTTGGCAATCATCAGTCTGGTGTCCTTACACTGCACATTGCCTGCACTATCCTGTGCGATATAGCCGAAGAGTACGATTGGTCATGGTGACAGAATTGGTTTTATTAGATTTCAGTAAAGAACTTAATAATATTCGTAACGACATTTTAATGCATAATCTTAACACACATTTTCATTTTTCCAATAATGTATTGCAGTAGACGAACATTCGTATACTCACACTCTAAATCTGAGTCAGTGAGAATTTCACTGTTTTCAAGCAGTTAACAGTATCTAATTGATTCAACAGTCGCTTCAGTGAATTTAACTAATGAATAAGTAAAAAAAAATTCCAGTTTTCTTTCACTTATTAATTCAGTGGCGTTTTCCACTGATTGTCCAGTCTTTTTTTCGCTGTTTTTCGGTGATTTGTTTTTTGACTGATGGATGAGTTAAACAGCGTATAAAAGTGGCCTTCATACAACGTGTAAAAATGGCCGTTAAGCAACGCGTATCAAGTGAAATAATTAAGCATAAACTAATGACGTCTATACAAAATACTTTCTAAAATGCGCTTCGTATTTCGAAACACCATTTTATGAGCCAACATGAACATTTAGTCTTTCATTCCGTTTTTACGTTTTTACGTTTCATTTCGTTGATGGCGTGTAATCATCACAGCACTGTGTCTTAAAGTTTACACTGCATATAATATGGGGAAGAGAGTGCACTCACATTACTATTCGTTTTAACAAACCTAACGGTGCCAATAAAACCAAAAAACGAAAAGTAAGGGCATACAATTTAAAATTACACCCTTCCGACGAGGAATTACAAGACACATGTTTTCCTCATTCTTATCCATTTGACTTGGCAGGTCACAGCTCAGCCCTCATAGCTCAAGGGCAAAGTGGCCGACTTGTGATCGGAGGATCGGGAATTCGCACCCCGGTTACTCCGCAGCATATTTCGTTTCGCATTTCGCGCCACATGTAAAGGCTGTTCACGATAAAGTGAGCACTTTTGAAATCAACCTTAGAAAAAAGTCACTGCCCCTACCTGCACATATTTTAACGGGCGCCCTGAGTGACATGCGCCCAGTAAAGTTGATAACGATAGATGGGAAGTAGTTCCGAATCTTAACATCGAATAAAAAGTGTTAGGTAACCATTTCTGATCATTTATTTTATTTATTTCGCTTTCTGTTTTTTTTTATTGCATCGAATCTTAAAAATGAGCAGATTTGTAAAATATTTACTTTACTAATAATTTAACCGTTGCACTTGGCCGTCGCATGAATAAAGTGATGAGGCCCATGACAATGTTAATCATACATAAGGCGGAATAATACACAGCGTGCATACAAGTAAATCTTAAGCATGGCTTTCAAAAGTGCTCATTTTACCGAGAACTACGTATACTGTGAATTTGTCACCAAGTCGGACTACTTGAGTTCGACTAACGGCAAAATACACTCACTCTGTCAAACGTCTAGCATCACCCACGCTGTATCCAACGGCAAATGTATCTGTCAATAAAGCCAACTTAAATAAAAAAATAATGGTAAGGTAATGGGTCTAAAAGTGAAATGGGAACGGTGTGCGAGTTCAATCCCAGCCACCTATGGAAAATATTTTTACTTTTTTATAAATGACGGTAAATTGCGCCATATAAATAGTAAACTATCGCAAGTATATTTAACTCGCGTAATTATTTGGCTAAATTAAATAAAAAAAACAATTTTTAATTCGCCACTGCACAGTTGGCCGTCACTTATTCAATCAGTGAAATCGTTTCAAGTCTCTAATTCAATCAGTGAAATTTTTCACTGGAACAATCAGTGGTTTTCCACTGATTCTCCGTGGAGCTACTTTCACTGATTCAAGTGGTTGAATTTCACTGCGAATCAGTGGTTTTAAACTGATTTGAATTTACAGTACAAAGTAGTGAACAGTGTGCAATTATTAATGACGGTATGTGTACTTGGCAGCCAACCAACTGGGGGTGTTCCCGAGGATAATGTATTCGATCCACTGTTTTTATTTATTAATGTCATATAACAAAATGTCGCCTCCATTTATAAGCGGACTATCTCTAGAAATATTCAGTTGCTTCCCTTAAACTCTTTATCTATTCAGATAGGGATATAAACATGACCTCGATTTAATAAACGTTTATTGCATTAGAGTTGAGCGGAGATATTGGGCGGCTCTTAATAACGAGGTCTTGGAGGCCGTTTAGGGTGTATTGAGGTTGGAATAAGGCGGCGCCAGAATGTAAGTGCGGGGAAACGGGAGATCCTCGAGAAAACCCACCGACCAGCGGCTTCGTCCGGCACGATTCCCACTTGCGAACATCCGGAATGACCCGGCCGGGGATCGAACCCGGTTCGCCTTGGTGTGTCGCATTAGATATCAGTTCACTTGATGATCAATTCTATGAAGGCACAGTGGCTATTATTTTCTTCTCGTAGTATTCGAAAGACGACAAAACCGTGTGAGTCCCTGATATTTTGTCGGCTGATGTTAGTATCCCTGTATTAAAAAAAAAAAAAAAGTGAAAACTCTGGCTGTTATTTTAAACAACGCACTTACGTGGCCGAGACATAACACGCTGAGTTAACTTTCCTTAAGCGTAATTTCTTTTCGGCTTTTTGTCATGACAGACTAAAAATATAATTGTTAATATTTTTTAAAAATAATTGTGTAGGGCATTTGGTATTTAAGGAACAGAAACAAATTTTCGTCCCCGTAATTACTACATTGAGAAACATGTACATGTAAATATTTTTACTCCTGAGACTGCTAGGCAACATGGCGTCATTTTGGCTGTTGCCAGCTTTCATTATAAATTTTCTGTTCGTCTGCCATTTTACAAGTCTCTTGTATGCACACAACCAATTAAAGTGCTTAATTATTTCTAAAATGGCTCTAAATAACCTTTGCAATATGTTTTTCAGGGCATTTATTTCACCAAAATACCACACGCAGTAAGAACTGCGCTTGAAATTTGTTACCGAAAGATTATCCTATTTTGTTTGCCCTTTCTTTGGTTTTTGATCAAAGTGGTTAAGACGACTAGCTTGTTTTTTTTCTCTTAAATATATGGATACTTGCTAAATTATTAAGTCCCCCATAAATATTTATAGTGTAATGTAAAGTTTTCAGACATTTAGAAACGTTTGTATTCCTATGTAAGTTATTTGCACATTTTTGCAGTATTCGCATATCCCTTAGTAGCAAATCGAGAAAAATTGCTCTGAGTAAGCATTTAAATCCACAGTGTAGAAATCGCCGTCAAAAAAAAAAAGATGAGGGATCACATCAATTTGTTTAGTCTGTGTATTCATTACTAGGGTTATTTGTTATTTATTCTGCTGTATACTTCCGCCAGAGAAAAAAAACTGATTGGCAGAAAAAAACTTTCGTAAATATGCCATAGCTATGGATTTGATCAGATAGTGAATGCGATTCGAATCACCCCTACAATTGGACTATATCTGGCTGGGTTTGTTATCTGTAGTTTAAATCAAACGTTTTAGCATTCCTAAAATAGTAAGCTCCAGAAAAAGACAACACACGGATCCCCGAAGTAACTCCTTTAATAGAAATGGAACGTGTGCTAAATTAGATAAGATGCTAAACATATTAATCTGCTGACGCCGGTGCAAAAATAGGCTAACTTCTCTAAACTCCAATAGCGTGCCAAACGCACATAGGCCTAGAAGAAAAATCAGGATGAAATAACGCACCGTTTTTGTGCATATATATAGTAGGCCTAACGAATCTTTCCTAGCCAAAACTAACATAGCACTTATTTCATTGTTTTCATTTCACACTTACAACAAAATATATATTACACAGGTAATATCGTTCGAACTGCTGCGGATATCGAAATTTTAATGTCGATTTCGTAAATGGCACTACGGGGCTCATAAGACACCGTCTATGTCTGTTCCGAGCTGTAATTCGTAACATGTTACTATAGGCTGTTCACGGTAAAATGAACACTTTTGAAAGCCCTGCTTAAGATCTACTTGTATACATCTTGTGTATTCTTCCGCATTTTGTAAAATTAACATTGCCATAGGCCTCATCATTTTATTCATGCGTCGGCCAAATAAAACTATGAAAGTATTTATAAAGTAAGTAATTTACAAACCCACTCATTTTTACACTTCGATGCATTAAAAAAAACAGAAAGCGAAAGAAATATTTTTAAGTTATCACAAATGGTTACCTAACACTTTATATTCGACGTGAAGATATGGAACTACTTCCCATCCATCGTCACCAACTTTACTGGACGAATGTCACTCAGTGCGCCCATTGAAATATATACAAGCAGGAGGCGTGACTTTTTTCTAAGGTTTCATCTCTAAATTGCTCATTTTATCGTGAACAGCATTTAAATGGCGAGTTCAGTGACGTGATTGTTTTGGAAATCCAACGAGTGCTTTTTGAGATATAAGGGGGTGTTCAAATGTGTATGCATTCGACTGTAGCTATGGCGGGGTAGGCTGCGTCATCCGCTGGGAGAAGATGTGTTGGTGTGGACTGTGAAACAAACCCGTTTGCTCGGTGAATTACTGTAATTGTCATCAACTTACGAACAACAAATTAAACACACGTTTAATTTGTCTGTACAACAACGAATAACCTTTCGTATGCATTCAATACGACAGCTACAGTCAAATGCGTACACCATCAACACTCCCTTATATCTCAACTAGTGCTAGTCGAATTTCCAATATAATCACACCTCTGAACTCGCCGTTTTTGGGAGAAATGGGTTTACTTCCTTAAAATGAAGCTGATAAAGATAGCTCAGTTGTTAATCACATCTCAAAACAGACATGGACGGTGTATTTAGAGACCTGTAGTGTCAATTATGAATTCGAAATCAAAATTTCGATACTTTCAGCGGTTCGGGTGATATTTGGGGTCTTTACTGAATAATACTGTAATTTATAGACAAAATAAATTGAAAAATTTAACTTAACCTAAACGACACTTTAGTATTAACAGTGGTATTAGACATTTTTAATAAATACTGAATTTAGTTGACAACTCGAGATGTTTACTTTGGGTGATTTTTTTAATGATATGCTAAAAATAATTGGGAATATACGTAGAAAACACTACACTTCAAGCGCAGTAAGCCTACAAGCAAAAACATCAGAATGTTAAGCAAAGATAATTCCGCTGGCTCATACCATTCAGTGCATAAATTATCTTTTCATCTTCTCCGCCTTAATGGCTCTCATAATTTTTGTATACAGTTAAATAATTTTGAAAGCCCCCCCCCCCCCTAATGCAATAGGCTTCATTTTCTCTGTTAGTAAATTTTTATTTTCCCTTTTATTAAAGCATTTGTAATTTTTTATGATCATATTTGTTTTGGTAACGTAAGGTGCCTTTGTAATTTTAATATTCTCGGTAACATACAGCTTAACTATCTATATATCACTTTTAATAAAACAATCGTTTTCAAAGTTGCTAATACTTGCCATCCGTATTTAGCTAACTTACTTAATTATTATGACATTCATGCGTACGCCTGTACACTAATGTAGTGACAATGTAAAGTGTATGAGCCTTAACTTCGCCAATATTACGACTGCGGAAAAAGTTATAAATATGCTGTTACATCACAAAGTGAAATGGCCTAAAAAAAAAAGGAATAAGATGTCCCAGCTGTTGTCTTTATCACTCTGAATTGCAGAACACTGAAAAGACCTTCAACCTGAGTTAACGCGTAAACTGATAACTGGTTGAAGTTCTGAGTAAAGCGAAAATAGGGAAATAATACTCTCAAGCGAATATCAAAATCTGTCGTTTTTACGACGCTATACTGCTTTCACTCTTTCATTTTGAATGCTCGCCATTTTTTCATACCTCAATATTCCTATACGAACATTCATGTCAAAAATAATAACACTATCTTTGAATGCTCACAATGGGTATGTTCCAATTTTTAGCAAATAAATGTAGCAGTAAATTAGCAAGAGCAAATATCTGCCTGGGAAACGATTCGGTAGTAACATTATACACATGCCGTCATTAAAAAATGTATTACTTCACTATGCCATCTTGGATAGGAAGTTCAGGATTAGAAAATTAACCTTTCCAAATAAATACTCCGAGTTGGTTTCGTTAGGAAAATAAAAAATTAGTACGCGGTTTAAAAATAACTAATTATCATACTCAAATAAAAACACTCCATGCAGTGTAACGCGTCCCTTCTTGTGGACTGTGGAAAATATGGAGCCCTCGTTTTTCTTTTCGTTCATAAAATAAAAGAAGTTCGAGAAGACCATCCCTTCGACAGGTGGTGATGATGATCAAGGGCGATGTGACGTGTGGGTCTCCCGATAAAGTGAAAGTGTTGTATTTTTGGGATGGTCTTAGAGGGAGGTGGGGTAGAGGGGGTTGGAAGGGGGGGCAGAAACCGCGGCCCCCCACTCACATCGATTGGACGAGGGAAAATAAAAATCCAGTCCCCATTAGTCAATCTTTGTCTTGAGACAAAGGGACCTGCCGTCCTGACCTCATTTCCTTCGCTTCCAGTCACTCGTTATTTATAGGCAGTTGTTAGATGTGGGGGTTTGCGGGGGGGGGGAGGGCACCGGTAGTATAAAACACACCTGAAGCTAGGGGGAACAGAAAAAAAGGTTGAAGGCAGTTGTAGTAAGAGGCGAATAACTCGCCCCCTACTACTCCCGTGAGAGGAGTTCGAGAACCTTAACCAAGGTCGCGCTTTGATCGAGGGGGGAAATTCTTTTTTTTTTTTTTTTTCCTTTCTGGGGTGTGGAGGAGATCCCTTCCAGGAAGGATTGCGAAAAGACGTCCACGCCTGGGCCCCGACAATGACGTCGGGGGAGTGTGGCCAAGCCGCCTAGGGACGCCCGGAGAGTTTTCCCACGGCCTTGAAGAAGACGGAGGGGCACCACTGGTGACCCCATTCGCGCACCCCCTCAGACCGCCCCATCGCCACGGCCTTGCCCCAGAAAATACCAACAAAGCTTGGGGGTTGCTCAGCACTCTCCATGGCGGGCCTGGCCAGTTTCCCCGCGGCCGAGGTGTGAAGGTCGAGCGCCTGGAAGACGAATGGCGTGGAATACTTAACCTGCAGGGGTGGGTCTTCTGCTCGCTGTGCGTCAACTTCGACGTAATTTCCCCGACACCTGGGAGTTCCCCCACCAGGCGGTACACTACCCTGCAGGAAAGAGAAACTTTTTTTTCGAGCATAGGTAACACAGAAAATGTTGTTACTAAAGGCTGTTCACGATAAAGTGAACACTTTCGAGATCAACCTTAGAAAGAAGTCACTGCTCCCACTCGCATTTATTTTAACGGGAGCACCTAGTGACTTTTACCCAGTAAAGTTGGTAACGGTGGAGTGAAAAGTAGATCCATTTACTATAAAAAGTGTTAGAGAACCCTTTGTGATAACTTAAATTATTTCTATCGCTTTCTGTTTAATTTTTTTTTGAATTCGCCCAAGTGTAAAAATTAACAGAATTTAAAAATACTCTGCTAATAAATTTACAGTTTCACTTGCCCGATGCATGAAGAAAGTGATGAGGCCCATGGCAATGATAATTTTACATAAGGCGGAGGAATACACAACGTGTATAATAAAAGTAGATCTTAAGAAGAGCTTTCAAAAGTGCTCATTTTACTGTGAACAGCCTATACTGAAAATAAAGTGCTACAGATCTACGTAGACCTACATCAGAGATTCTCACCTGACGACGTACACTCGTACGTCCTGTAATTCTTAATGCGGATACCTCATCTTACTGGACGGTACACCGTCGAAACTCTATTTACAGAGGTATAATATTGTTTGATTAATACTTCGCCAAAACACGAAGTTGCAATAGGCCACCATGATCCACACATCTGCATTTTTATAACTATAAAGTATACTCAAGTACCCTCAGTAACCTTAAAAGTTTATTTCCCATATGTAGACTTTTAAGCTCTTATGCTCGTTGCACTAAGCTTGGGGTGAGGCTGAAAAAAAACAACAATAATGAATAGTTTTTATTGCGGTTAGAGATGCAAGAAAAAAATCATTTGGTTTCTTATTATTGCGGACTTAAAAGTATCTGTTGGGAGATCCCCTATTACCTGATTGCCCTTGTTTTCAAATATTTTATCTGAAAAATAAGCTATGTTAAACCAAAACTAAATTCAAGATGGAGGGGATAACACCCCAATAGTCTGAACACGTCTACCACAATAATTATTAAATAATTTTCTAATAAAAGTACAATTACTTACAGTCATTACAACTCTACTTTAAGAAAAAGTACTTTTAAATCAATAAATTTTGGGGTAAAATAGAGTACTGACAACGGGTATATCAAAACGTGCAAAATACGCATTACAATTTTAACCTCACTAGTACGCTGACTGACAAATTATTTGTAGCACCCTCAAGGAAAGTCCTAATTGGACACAATTTAGTACAGGATGTTCACGGTAAAGTGAGCACTATTGAAACAAACCTTCAAAAAAATATTGCCCGTTATATAGATGCTACAGTATAAACTGGGGTAAAAAATTGTTCATAGGGCTTGACGTTGTATTTCTTTTACTGCGAATGTAATGTTGAAACATATGGCCACTGAAGTTAATGTTTATTATTTTATACGCATTCGATTGCGAGTTTAAAGGCTATAATAGTAAACTATATACGTTCCTAATATTCCATGGCTTTTCTTGGGCGGCGTGTGAATTACGTGACCAGGCCCTTTGAAATGTTAATTTTCTATATGGCAGCAGAATACAGATTGAGAAGAAAAGTAGATCCTAGGCAGGGATTTCACAAGTGCTCGAACTAACCATGAACAGCCTATACACGTGAATACTATCGCCGGGGAGCGTACATAATCAGAGTTGCAATAACGTATACGACAGCCACCAGAGCAGACGTTAGTGGTTCCACCACGACTATAGCGATATTGGAGTAAGTAGCGTTGTGTGTGTGTTTGTGTGTGAAGCGCCAGACAGACAACGCAATAAAGTAGCGTCACCGAACACAGAGTATATACCTCGTAGATGTGATGGAAGCATCACCGGCGCTCGGGGCAGAGTTCGATAGGGGCCGCACTGCATGTGTGCACGAGGCCGGGTGGACTTACCGTGCAGTTGCCAGGCATCTGGAACACTCGAACGATCCGACACCGCAGTGGCCCGATGTTGGAAACGAGTGGGTGTGTGAGTGTGTGTGTACGCCCGCGTCGCAAAGGTTTGGGTCCGCCAAGAAAGACCGAAACACACCGAGGAAGGACGTCTGTGTTTTCCGCCAAGCACTACACAATCCTTTGACATCGACGTCGGCCAAACGGAAATTTATTGTACACACTTCAAAACACCGTACCGGAGAGAGAGAGAGGCATCATCTGAACTCAGGGCCGAGTTTAAGTCCTAAGAAAGCTCTAAGCAATTATAATTTTGGCTCCACATTACATATAATTCGAAATGTAAACGATAGAACATAAATTAAAATTGTAATTTTTGAAATGCAACAAAACGTACACCAAAATGGAAAACGTTTATTTTTGTATCCTTCCATTTAAATTATATTTGATAAGTCTGGCCATTACCTCAAAACAAATCTTACATACCAACTTGCTTTTATAGGTAGCCTAATAAGTAAAGATAACAGAGATAAGTAGGGGCACCCGAATTTCGCGAAAAGATTTTCACACATGCTAGATTTCAATACACTATGGGCAAACCAGCAGTATTGTTTTGCTTATTGGCGGCGTGTCTCTGTGAGGAGACATTGTCTTACTTGACTGGCCAATCAGAATAAGTTCACTATGCTACTGTTCAGCTGTGATTTGCGGGCAGACACCGAAGACGTGTAACACCCAGAGCATCCAATTGCTGAAGTGTATCTGAACTAAAGTGTTATGGAATACAACTGGTAAAGAAATCTTTTCGAGAAATTCGGGTGTCCCTAGAGATCAAGCATTCATATTTGTGGGATTGGTTTCAACTACACCGACTGTAGTTTTGCACCATAACAGTCCTTATGTAATCTGGCATGTAACACTTCCGCTGTGCCTCCCTATTCCCTTGATGGCGTAAGCACGTGCTAACCTTGTTTGATAGTTGATCCAGCCCTGGCTGGATTACGAGTTCGCCATCGTATGCTACCGCTATTGCCAGAGAACTGACGGTGGCGTTGGGAGGCATGGGCCAATGACGAGTGACGTCTCATCATGTACAGCGATGCATTTGGGTAATGCATTATCAAATATGATCGTTGTGCGGTGGGTATAGCATTTCCGAGGGGACAGTATACGTTCTTTCAACGTTGTGGAACGTCAGTGATATCCTCAGTCGTCATGTGTTAGATTTCAACAGAAAGAAACCAGGTACAGTCTGTTAACGGTAAAGTGAGCATTTTTGACGCCCTAGTTACTTCTTCCTTTTAGCCATTTTTTAATCCATTAACCATCTTTTTAAATAACTATACCCATGTAAGTAATAAACACACTGTGTAAATTCCACTGCCCTCGAAAGTTAACGCCTAAGGATAAAATGAAAAATATTTATTGACTATTAATCCAAATGAGATGGCTTTCAAAAGTGTTCACTTTACAGTTCTGAATGTTGAAGCAGTTTCCATGGATACAGCAGTGTTTCCCCATACCGCAGACGTTGTTTACATAAACACACACAGGTGACTATCAACCTGCCCTGTATGTCAGACGAAAATATTTTGCCATGGAATAGCTGTAGAATAACTACACTATTTTACAGCTTTAAACACGGCTGCCTTCAGAACAGTCAAAAAAAGTGCACTCGTTTGTGAGACAAATTATACAAGGCGTTTTGAGGTGAATACGTATTTAAATTTGCGACCATAGTGGGAGGCAGCCCAGAAAATTCGATGATAAAATCAATGGATATAGTTAAACATTGCAGCTCCGAAACTATCGTCTACGTTCAAAATTCAATTACACCGCTCGATTACTAAAGAGGATCGAAGAATATGTTACTTTGAGCGAGGACTGCGAAGCATCACGTCGGGGGAGGGGGCAGCGCAATTTTTAGTTCGTTTCGCCGTGTCTTATAACTTCCGCGTAGTATAACTTTTGACTAGGAGAAGCTACGACGCTCGTTTGAGTTTCAGTCGACAGCTCTCGTCAACATAAAGCGATTGTGTGTATAAGAACATTGTGTGGCGTGGTTATAGTGCATTTGTATGCGTTCATTGTAAAAATTAAGAAAATTAAAAAAAATTATGTTTATACTCGTCAAAAAGCCAAGTCGAAATACATAAATCGTATACTGTTGGGAAGAGCACCTCAAAAGAAATCCAGTGGTACCCATAAAACCCCATATGATCGAGTGAAGCGGTGCCGGGAACGTAAAATAATCAGCAAGGCGTCCGAGCGCGTCAACGTAGACGTATTCACGCAAAACAAACGGCCGTGTCCCCAACACAGCCACACCCCCAATTCAAACTAATGCATTCATGGGCTGTGAGTCCTTCACTTCACGCACCTGCGTGCACAGCAAGATGCGTATCGCGAAGGCGACTGTAGCTGGCGCGTCATGCGGTAATTGCCTTTACATAGACAGCCATGGAAATACGTGCAGACCCTACATCGTTAATACTGCTGTTTGTGCGTTGTTCGAAATGAAATGCAATCACTTCTTGCAGCCTTTACTAGTCAATTACTAAGCCCCCATTTTATATGTAGTTTGACACACAAGCAACCACTAGCGGCGCCCACGTATCTCGTGTCCAATGTGTAGGCACTTTCTGCATGCCACGACTGTTCTCTTCGCCTTCGTGGTATGCAATTTGCTGTGCACGCAGGTGCGTGAAGTTGCGGACTCACAGCCCATGGATGCATTAGTTTAAATTGGATTTGGCTGTGTTGGTGACACGGGCCGTTTGTTTTGCGTGAATAGTCTACGTTATCGCGCTCGGACGCCTTGATGTTTATTTTACGTCCCCGGCACCGCTTCACTCGATCATATGGGGTTTTATGGGTATCACTGGATTGATTTTGAGATGCTCTTTCCAACCGCATACGATTTCTGTATTTAGACTTGGATTTTTGACGAGTATAGGCCGCTTAGTGTAAAGTTTTCTTTTTTATTTTACATTAAATGAATACAATTTCACCATAACCACGCCACGCAAATGTTTTTATACACGCAATCGATTGAGCTTGACGAGAGCTGTCGATTGAAAATTAAACGGACGTCGTAGCTTCTCCAAGTTATACTACGTGGAAGTTATGAGAGGCGGCAAAACGAACTAAAAATTGCTCCCCCCCTCCCCCCGCGATGCTTCACAGTCATCACTCAACGTACCATATTATTTGACCCTTTGGCAATCCAATGGCGTAGTTGAATTTTGAATGTAGACAATAGATTCGGAGCTGCAATGCCAAAATGTATCCCCCCGATTTTGTTATCATCGGATTTTCTGATTTGCCTCCCACTATGGTTGCAAATTTAAATACGTTTCACGTCAAAAACATGTAGAATGCATGCGTCATATTGAGGTACTCTCTCGTGGCAAGCGAAGTCCCCCGATCTATTCAGGCCAGAACATATGTGGGATCAGGTAGGGCGTTAAATACAATACGGGACCGATAGACAAAATGTCGAGGGCCATGTACAACATCTGTGAACATACTTGCTTCAGGAGAAGATACAATGGGTGCACTACTCCCTTCAGAACCGGCGTATGTATCCAGGCTTAAGAGAGAGCTACACCTCTTTGACATAGAACCAGTGGTATGACAGTACTGCTAAAGGCTGTTTACTGTAAAGTGAGCACTTTTGAAATGAACGTTAGAAAAAAGTCACTGCCCCTACCTGCATATATTTCAACGGGCATCCTAAACGAAATGCGCCCAGCAAATATGGTAACGATGGATGGAAAGTAGTTCCGTATCTCAACGTCGAATAAAAATTGTTAGGAAATCATTTGTGATAACTTAAATTATTTATCTCGCTTCCTCTTTTTTAATACATCGAAATTTAAAAATGAGCTGATTTTCTAAATATTTGCTTTCCTAATAATTTTACAGTCTCACTTGACCGACGCATGAATAAAGTGATGAGGCCCATGACAATGTTAATTTTACATAAGGCGGAAGATTACACAACGTGCATACAAGTAAATATTAAGCAGGACTTTCGAAAATGCTCATTTCATTATTATTTATTATTGTTCTTCTTTTTTTTTGCTAAAACGGTGCGTCCAGTTTTGTAAATGAAACAACGTCAACGAGGGAAATTTTTCGTTGTATTTTAAAGTGTCCCTCCAAAGTAATTCTTCACATATGTTCGACTGTTGAAGTTAATTTATCCACTACACGGTATACTCGCAAATCCAGCCTTTCGCTCAATCTCGTGTAGTTCAGGGAATGAGGTGGTTTACATAAATTGTTCAGAAAAAAATAAGTACTACTTTACTTTTCTTTAAGGTTAGATTATTCGCCAGAAGCATTTATCGTTACTAACATCTTTCGCCTATAGGCTGTTCACGGTAAAGTGAGCACTTTTGAAAGCCCTGCTTAAGATCTACTTATATACACGTTGTGAGCCCTCTCATTTGAAATAATAGTCAATAATGCAGCACTTCAATATTTATGACTTCATAATGATTATTCTATGTCTTTAAATTTGATTTAAATGCCAAACTTTAATGCAACATATAAGATGTTTAGCGTATGTTCAATGTGATACGCGTAAACTTATTTATTTTGACAGTTCTGTTGTATAAGCTATGTAAGTCTAATGGTTATCTATGGTTTCTTTGCATGAATATTTGTCTTTGTATCAAGCACTACCTTTTGTTTTCTCAGTAGAATCAGGACACACCAGCTGGACTATCACGTTCAATTTTTTTTTTCTTTCGAAAAATAGTATGATAGAACAAAAAACTTATTCATTCTAATGTGAGAGGTCAGCTAGAAAAGAAGTCAGTCCTGAGTATTAAAGATGATAAATAATATTTGATTGGCAAAATTTGATATTTACGACGGAGCGCACTATTGAAATGCTGAACCTATAAATGTTTAAAAGAAGAAGTAATTCGACATAAGCTGTACGATGAGCCCGGAAGGAAGGACGGCCCAGTAAAGGAGGACTTCAAGGTTTTCGACTTCGCACCAAGGACGACGAGGTGTCTGGTGTTCGGAGAGCCAATTCTGCGAGAGGAGTGCTACTGGCTGAGGATTCTGGCGAGGTTCCGACTCTGCACCCGCCTCCGCTGTTCCGGCCCGCAGAGGACGAGTTCGCTGAGCACCACCCGGAGATGTGCTGTCCGTGGTGAGCGGGAGAGCTGTTCCTGGGTTCTACACCAGTGAAGGATGACTCCACGACATCGGCAGAGTTGCGGTTATTTCCCCGCTATCGACACAGCTAAGTCGTATTTTTCCTCAAGAAAATGTAGATGCATTTATGACATCAGAACTAGTAAATCCAAAAGTTGGTAAATCGGTTGATGTGCAATGTCCAGACTGGTGTTGTTTGTAATTTTGAGAATTAGTATAGTATAATATTTCGTAACTTAAGTTCTGCAAAAGTACCATATAATTTGAAATTGGTTTGGTTTATCAGTATTAAAATTCAAGTAATTTTATTCGTTTCTATTGATTTACTTGAATTAAGACTTCTCTGTTTGTTTATTTGAATTAATTATCCAGTTTCTAACTACAGAGGAAGTGAAATTTGGACGAATACACCGATTTTTAGCGTGGCATCATAGAGTTCAGCCGAGGTATATCATTAATATAACCTATCAGACTCACTCACATATGCAAAGATATTTTATCATTTCATTACACATCCATATCTTATATTGCATATCTCAGAAATAATATTTTATAGCGAATGAGATTGGCCGTAATATTGTAACACATATCAGAGGTGTTACAGTATTAATTTGAACGCCAAAACGTGTGGCTATAAACTCTCCACACATTGTGTCTATTTAACACATGACAATAAATATATTTTATTTCAACCTAAGACGTTGACTTCCGAGTGCGGTGGAATATAGACACTGTGTTTATTACTTACGTGGCAGTATTTATTTATAAAGGCGTTTAACGGATAAAATATGGCTGAAAGGAAAAGTAACTAGGACCTCAAAAGTGCTCACTTTACCGTGAACAGCCTATGACACCCGAGACTCTTGTCAGAGTGAGTTACACAGCTTAAACCCGAAAGCTAAAATAAAAATCAAACTGAGTTCTCGCAAAAACAGAACTATTGGCACATTGTGTTAAATGCAGTTCATAGCTTATGGAAATATAAAATAAAGTCTTTTGCAAAGATATATGGCAGTCTGATACTGCGTCCAAAGCAAATACAAAAAAAAAAAAAAAAATTTTTAACGTACGTACCTTACTGCAGATGTATGTTCTCTGCAGAAAATCGTCGATTTTAAGTTGGTTTTAAAACATTCATACGTGTAAAAACACTGTGAAACTTAGTTGGTAACGCGTAACAACAAAAATTTAATATAAGAAAAATGACGCAGTTTTGTCACAAACTATAGTCCATTCATGGTTTATTCGGCATTTTTGAATCAAACATTTGAAAAATCTTCCCATCTATGACGTGTTTAGTTATTTCCTAAAGACGCCCTGTACCACAAGCGTTTTATACTTGTGTTTATAAAAGTTATTTTTTTTTCTGTTAAATTGAAATGTTATTCATACTTTATTTATAAATTACAATACTTCATTTATAAACAATCATAACGAAAAACAGGGAGAAAATAGGTATGTTGGTAGCCGCTAGTGTGAAATAGCCCTTATACAAAATACTGTTACACTTAGTGCACACGAATGTGGTGCGTTATCCCCCTGGTGTAATTCTCCAGGATTAGTTTAGCTTAGTGTTGCACGAGGCAGAGGAATATCCTGGAGGTAGAACTTTAGCAGGGCTTCAGAAAAGGCTGAAGTAACCGTGGATTGACTCTACTGATCCACGGGCAGCGCTGCACGCGGCACTCTGCGCCGCCTGTCGGTCGGACGGGTTGCCACTGCCCCACTGACAGGCGTCACCACACAGTGGCAGGTGAGCTTGCGTCCGCAAGGTGGCCTACGTACAGGCGCTGGCCGCATGTCGTGCCACCGCAGTTCGCCTTCGCCTCATGCAACTTGTCGTGCACGCAGGTACATACGGCTGCGGACACCCGGCGTCGTGGTTAGCCGAAATTCAACCTCAATTTAAACTTACTACGTAGCCTTTCCGAACATTTTGTGACTAGAGTTTTGTGTTTCTGTTCGCCCACAGATGCTGTGGTTTGAATTTGGACAGGTAGTTTCCGAACAACTTGTATATGTGGTGCTTAATTTGTAACATGTCCACGGGGACTTGACGGGTTGAATGCGGAAAAAATTATGAATTTAAGTTTGAAATAAATATAGCTGTCATCAAAATTAACTTTGTACTTATTCCTTTTTCACGAAATGGGAACTGCGCAGGAAAGGCCTAAAAATGACATTTTCAACCATTTCCCCCTTTTTTTTCTTTCGATTTAGTTGTATTTAAATAAAGTTCTTGTGTAAGCCAACATTTTCCTAAAGGCTGTTCACGATAAAATGAGCACTTTTGAAATCAACGTTAGGAAATAGTTACTGCTACTACCTGCACATATTTTAACGGGCTCACTAGTGACATGCACCAGTGGAGTTGGTAACAATGGAGGTAAAGTAGTTCTACATCTTAATGTCGAATAAAAAGTGCTAGGTAACCATTTCTGATAAATAAATAAATTCTTTCACTTTCTGTTTTTTTTATGCATCGAAGTGTAAAAATGAACATATTTGTAAAATCTTACGTTTTTAATAATTTCACATTTTCACTTGACCGACGCATGAATAAAGTGATGAGGACCATGCCAATGATAATATTACATAAAGCGAAAGAATACATACCGTGCATGCAAGTAGATCTTAAGCAGGGCTCTTAAAAGTGCTCAGTTTACCGTGGACAGCCTATAAATAAAGTTTACGGCAGGATGTTAAGCAAGTGAATATATATTTTTATATTTCCAATCTTATGCTAAAAACTAAGTTTATTTTTATATAGGTTATAACGCAAAACAAATTTGGAGATGTCACACAATTATATTTATTTTAGGAAAATTGCAATTTTCCCATTTACGTACTTACAAAACGGAAAAATTAGGCACACACGCGACACTAGTGCAGCCTGGCGGCGAAAATTTTCTATGTTGTCAAACTAGAAGTATTGAGCTTGCTAACTATGTAGAATAAACCTTGCCCTCTTTCATTGTTCTCTGTAATTCGTTATTGAGTTGCGAGTTCTGCGGAATCCCCCCCCCCCCCATTTTTTTTTTACGATGTTTGGGATTACATATTGCGTTTGAAGCTGGAAGTTATAAAACCTGTTTCTCGCTGCTACAGTTCGTGCGTTAAATCTATATTATTATGTTGAAACTAAAGAGGTAGATGACGAGAATAAAAATGTGGCAACCGTGAAGCTACAATAGTAGTTATAAATACAGAGTTGAAGCTAACGAAAAAAAAAAAAAAATTCGTTATCCTAGCTTGTTCCTCGAAGTCGATGCCATCTCGAAGTAAAAGAGGTGAAGAAGTAAAAGACGCGGGTGCTAAAACGTTGCGACGGAAAAAATCGGAGCTCGCAATTCTTGACGTAAAAACAAATATTTAATGTTCTGCTAAAAAGGGGCGATAAGAAACGAGTTCTCGGTTGAAAAAAAAAAAAAAAAAAAAAACTGCTCAAATTTGAGTATGGGTGGCACAGTCTTTTTGGCGGAGCATGACGTTAGAAGTTCACATACTTCCAAAACTTCAGAACAATTAATTTAATTTAATATTAATATACACAGCATATGCTGCCTATAAATTACAGTATTTGGTTCCGTACAAGTTACCAAATTCTTCATTACAGCCAAGCTACAAAGTTCTTGGTTCCAACCAAGTTACTAGGTTATTGGAAAGGTTGTTGCAAGCTTTCCCACCCACATGATAATTACTAAAAGCGATCCTAAGGTGGTTTTGGGCTTGAAAACTTACTAGCAGAGGTGTATTTACATAAGGCACTGAAGTTTGTCTTCAAAGATTTTCTGGTAGGTTGCTGCTTTTGACTATGCATGAATGGATGCATTGAAACACAGACGAGAGCATTCTAGTCGCTGGGTGATTGCTGTGATTTCGCAAGTCTTGTTTCATCCCAGATTTCCTTCACGTTGGGCAGCATATTAGTGTAATAGAGCTAGGTGATAATGTTTTTTCCTAGTATTTTACATTTTCTCAAGACATGTAGAACTAATTTAACTTCTAATGTAATGACTTCTGTGTTGATTGTGGGAATATAGGATATTAGTAATAAGAAAGATAAGAGAGGAAAATTGTAACTGTTTGACAGAAGAGGCAATAAACTATTTACCAAACACGTATATAAAGTTTTTAATAGTGTACGTCTTTATGTAGACTTCTTCAAGTAAAGTAAAATCGTAAAGGAAGAGTGACTGAAAGGCTTTAGTAATTCTCTGTTTCGTCTTGCTAGCATTTTACTTTATTCAAAAGTGAAAACCCTAAACCAAGAAAATAAATTTGGAAAAATCTAAAAATAACTATAACTCGTGGAGATTTTGTTAGAAGTAATTTTTTATTGTGAAAAAAATACTCTCTTAATAACTTGGCCCAAGTTCTGTTTCACTCCGCTGAAAGGAACTCTCAATAAGTGTCGGCGTTGCATGACTTGAACTTTAAATTTCTAAAGCTCTACTTTATTGGTGACCATGATTTTCTTTACAGCTTATAGCCGTTAACATGTGATCAAAATTAGGCCATTAGCTGAGGATTCCATCTTTAACTTGCGTTCGTTGTGGGACTAAGCCACAGTGACGTCTTACAACTACTCACCCGTCAGATAACTAAATCTTGAAGGGACGAGGTTTATTGAAGTTTATCTTATAAGTAGAGACCTGAAGAATTCGCGAGTTCAATGACCCGTAGGGTAGACTGCACAGTCGTATGTACAAATATGCTGATAACGACTGCACATTGGTTGTCTGTTGTCACAGAGGAACCCCACGATTGGGCCACCGTTCTCCAGGAGGTGTCAAACACCAGGTGTACCAATGGCTAAAGTTATATACACGCACACGTTTTAAAGTCTAGTTTGTCCCGAGATGAATCCGCGAATTTTTCAGTTCTGTACTTATAAGTGTATAATTTTCTTCTGCCCTTCATGCATAACGAATTGCCTCCCGAAACGACAATGAAGAACGCCTTATCCCCCAATAAAATACCACTGCCGAGTAGCTTTGGGCTCTTTTACCTGTTCTTGATGACCTTGACACAAAACACTCTTAGCTTCGTGAGAGAGATGCGAAATTCACGAAATAACGCGAAATGCGAATAGGTTAGGCTAATTCCGCGATTTTAGCTTCGTTTCGACACAAACGCAAAATTCACGAATTTTCGCGCGAAAGTGTGACTCTATGCCGCAATTTTATATTTGTTTACACTATCGCGATCGTAAACGAAAAGAAAACGGGCCAAATGATTGAAGAGAATGCCGTGGTATTGCCTTCGTTTCGACACATTCGTGAAAATTCACTAATTTTAGCACGGAAGCACGTCTGGCCGGGAATTCTGTTTATACTATCACGTATCGCGATCGCAAACGAGAAAAAAAAACGGAACGAATCGATACATCGAATATGTCAACAGTCGATATGTGTGCGATACAATACCAACAAAAATGGCTGGCCACAATTTCCGCATGCATGGTCCATGCTTGGCTGGTTCATTCTCCATTGCATGGAAGCGGAAGCGCAGGCAACTGTACAAGTTATCGTTAGAACTGACCATTTACTATGATAATATTTTAGTATTTAGTAGCCTTTTACTACATACATAATTTGGCACGTACTTTAAGCTGTATTTTTTTTTGTGAAATAAGACATATTCATAAACACAGCTTTATTTATTTGTATATGCCGCTCTGAGGTTTTTTTTTTACCCCGTCTACGCTCTAAATTCGAATCAGTGGGAAACCACTGATTCACAGTGAAATTCAACTTCTCTAATCAGTGAAAATGGGTCTACTTAGAATCAGTGGAAGACCACTGATTGTTTCAGTCAAAAAAGTTTCACTAATTGAATCAGTGACGTGAAACAATTTTACTGATTTAATAAGTGACGGCCGACTGCAGTGGCGAATTAAATATTGCGTTTATTGAATGTAGCCAAATAAGTACGTGAAATAAACACATTTATATTAGTCTGCTATTTATATTGTGCAATTTACCGTAATTTTAAAAAGTATAAAACTATCGCAGGTGACCAGGATTGTTCTCGCACACCTTCCGACTCTTGCCTATTGCCTTCCCATCCGGGCTACCACACCAAATTGAAAATTATAAAGGAAAATATGTTTGTTACAGTTCCGATGCGACATCGTGTAGTTTGAAGTTGTATGCTTATTCTTTTCGTGTTTGGTTTGATTGTTACCGTTAGGATTGTTAAAAGGAATAGCGCGAGTGCGCTCTCTACACTACATTAAATGCCAGTTTAAACCTCCAAACAGAGCGCTGTGACGATCACGTGGACTCAAAATGAAAGACGCACGAACGGAATGAAAGGCTGTGTGTTCATATTACCTCGTAAAATGGCGTTTCGAAAGACGAAACACATTTTAGAACGTATTTTGTATTAGTTTTATTCGTTTATACGTTGTTACTTCACTTGATACGCGTCGTTTAACGGCCATTTTTAAACGATGTTCGGCGGCCATTTTTACACGCAGTTTCGCTGATACATCAGTTAAATATAATTAGAGACGGAGCAAGTTGCCCAGATGTTTCACTGGTCCATCAATCTAAAAGTAAACCACTGAGAATACAGTGGAAAAAATGACTCGACGAATCAGTGGGAAATGTCACTGAATCAATCAGTGAAGGAAATACGGCATTTCTTCACTGGTCCATCAGTTAAATTCACTGAAGTGACTGTTGTATCAGTCAGGTACGTTTGACTGATTGAAACAGTGAAATTATCACTGATTCAGATTTAGAGAGTGTGGCATGATCTATTCACCATTTTCCGCGGTCTCTAGTGATCACGTGTATCGCGAGTATGGGGCTCACGATCCAGCAAAACGGCGCCGACATGCTGTCAGTACAGAGTAACGTCATTAGTCAGCTGTTATCTGGAAACAAATATGGCAGATGGGGGCCCGGCCAATAGGCAATCTGGCACAGTTGTGAGTAATGGAGATAACTGGAGCAAACAGTTGGGAAGGAAGAACATTTTATTGTATTTGCGAAGGGCTTTTAACGTCCCCCGGTTTGATGCTTGGAAGCTTAGCAGGGGATGGCTTACAGAATAACGTATAACCTAGCTTAAATTAACACCCATGTATTGCCCGGGTTTCGAACCCAGAGCCTCCCGGGTGGCGCACCAACCGACTGCGCCACGGGAGGTCTGCATGAAAGAAAAAATTCACGCCAAGTTAAATAGAAGAAGAAAATAAAATACAAATTTTGAATCATCAACCAATGTATTTTTTTTTTAAGAATATATGTTGTAATTTATAAATCTTGTTGTTTGGATGTTATATTGTCAGAAAGTAAACAAATATGAATTTGAATTATAGACCTATAGTGGCATAGCAACCGACAAAACGACGCCTAGCGGGTACCACGATTAAATATACTCGCAGAAAAATTTTATAGAATCATACTACTCGCATTTACAGATCCCGATTGCTCAACCAAAGCTAGAACTAAAAAAAAATCATAGGAAAAGTTGAAAGACGAAGAAGTAATGAAATTTAACTACTGCTTCAATTTTTCTAGTAATGTTGCGAAATTCTGCTTTAATGCCTGAATTACAAAAGTTATATATATATATATATATATATATATATATATATATATACATATATATATATATATATATATATATATATATATATAGTCTCACGGCAGGTACTCTTCATGTATGCTGAAAGTAAGAGCGCATGCTAAGGAATCATCATTTAAACTAATTTATATGTAGACTTTTAAAATAACAGGTTCGCTTTTTTTACCTTCCTTCATCCAGTTCGTAAATTCAGAGGACCGCCAGTTTGAATTTCTTGTGCGATTCTCAGCGTTATCTTTCAACTGATGCATTAACATATACATTTTTTTTTTGTGTTCTGAATAGTTTTATTTGATCTTATTTGGACAAGTTATTTCGACAGGTTTAAACTGTCCCTCTGATGTCTAATTTCAGTTGCTGTCGTCGAACCAAAAACTGTTAGGAGAATGAAGCCACCCTTTCCAAACGGAATTTAATGTGGGTGGATTTCACCGGTCGTAATTCCTTCACGGTGTGACGCCTGAATAGCCACGGGAATCTATTTCTACCATGCATTTCCTTGCCTTGTCCACAATCTTGCAAAAATGTTCATTTACCTACCAAGAAGTGTGTCAAACATGGAGTATTCAAAAACAAATGTGGTTTCCCAAAAATATACTGAGATTTTCTGGGCATACGCATATAATTAAATGGTGGAAAGCTATGAGCAATTGACATTGAATTTCTAAACCAAAAATACTGTCGCATACACTCCTGCCAATATTTATATTACCAAAATTACTATTAATTAGTTAGAGGCACAAAACAAATGTGACAGCGTAGGATGTGTATAAGAACGGAACAATTATTACAACTAAATGGAGATAAAAAATTTATAATGGAATAACGTAGTGTACGTAATTATAAAGAATGAAATTGAATAACGGCAACCAGAAGTCGTAGGCTCACCATTAAAAATAAATTGAAATGCACAAACGACTAATGGTCAGAAGTTATTTCTATATGCTGTTGAAGTTAGACAGTAACTACTAATTTATTTTCAAACGATGAGGGGAATATTAAATACGGAACACCTGAGTGCGTGGGAAACGTGTAATTGAACAAAGATCTGCAAAAAAAAAAAAACTGTAAAACTTTTCTACGTCATAAAGTTTATAAGGTGGATATAAATGGTGTTACAACCCTGATTTAGCCTGCAATGTTCTGAAGTTAAAATGTAATTGGTTTATTAAACCGACTTTAACTAAGCCTATAAAATGAACAAAAGTACCTTGCAAAGTTATTTTTTTTTGGGGGGAATCCACTTATAAAAGGCAACCCGCAACACATTTATGGTTGGTTGTGGGAACGTTACTGCATCTCCTTGTATTACTCTGCTCGTATCACATTTTATGACTAGTAATTCGCAAGCTACTTTACTTACGTCTGTCGTGTTTCTTTGAATGCCATTAAACAAATTAACTGTGATGATTAAAATATCTCGACTTGATTCGAAGTAGGTATCACAGATCTGACTTAAACATGGTATTTCGCATTGTATAACTTTCCACCATTATAGGCCGTTCACGGTAAAGCGAGGACTTTTGAAGCACTAGTTACTGTCTCCTTTTAGTCATTTACCATCCTCTAACCTCCTTTTGAAATAAATTTTGCCATATTAGTAGTAGGCACAGAGTTTATATTCCACCGCACTCGGACGTTAACGTCTAAAGCTAAAATATAATAAATTTATTGACTGTTATTCCAAATGATAGGGCTTTCAAAAGTGCTCACTTTACCGTGAACAGTCTATAATTACAACAACCGTAAGCAAACAAGAAGAACGAATTTGTTCCAAACCCGATTTGTCTTTTAGGGGAACTGTAATAATCACGATGACTCTGTTATCGGACCTCCAAACTAACCAACTTTAAATTTAACTCCAACATCAATTTTTCATTGTTCCAATACTGATGTAACTATACGATCATAATTCAGGAAACCTGTAGTCTCATTGAAGTAATTTTCTTGTCAGCACTGATGTCTTAAGCGGTGAAATAGAAACATTTTACAATGTGGTATGGTGATGTAAATAATAATGTGCAATGGCGCAACTATAACAAACTTATTATTGCAAAGGTAAAATATTGCAACTTTAATTTATTTAGTGGCTTGGTTGCAGAAGCTGGGTCACATGAGTAAATATTGATGCCACCGGTTCTACTGTCTCAGCAGTATAAAAAAAATTATAATTGTGTAATATATGTATTTCAAATATATTAGAACTGTCATATTTACGATACTATTAAATGTTAAAATTAGTATATAATTTTCAATTATTTTTTATCATTAATATGCAAGGAATAACTCTTAGTGTCTTTTCGCGTAGTGCGTAGTAGATCAACAACATAATTCTTTTTTCCTGCTTTAAGTCAGGCTTTATCGCGTATCTCTGAAATTCAGTGTACATAAAAAACAAGAACTTTCGTTGTATCACTTAAGTATCTACTGAATTTTCCCATTAAAAAATTCGATTGAATATGGAAAAGTTAAGTAACTTGATGCATGCCGTATATCGAATAAACCTGCTTTAAATTCAAGAAGTAGTAAAAACGACTGTATCTGCTGTTGCCTCCCAAAAACCTCATTCATGAATCAGCTTCTGTCACTGCAAATGCCAAACACATAAAACAGTTCAGCAGACAGTTAACCCATTCAGATCCAGTGCACACAATTTTGTACATTACGCACGTGTAGCTAATTTTTGGTCTGCACTGCACACTGCGAAACTCAATGACCAATGCTCCTACCTGTGGGTAAATGATTCGCAAACCGTTTGACTGATCTACGTCATGATTGGCTCATATAACAATAGCCGAACATAAAGCCTACAGCTGATTGGCCGTGGCAACGAAACAAGTGTTGTATCGACTTAAGTACAGCACGCATCATAAATGTGTTTATTTGCAACACCTGAAACAGTAAATTAAAGTGGGTCTGAAAGGGTTAAGCTGCCTCATATAACAATAGCCGAACATAAAGCCTACAGCTGATTGGCTGTGGCAACGAAACAAGTGTTGTATCGACTTAAGTACAGCACGCATCATAAATTTGTTTATTTGCAACACCTGAAACAGTAAATTAAAGTGGGTCTGAAAGGGTTAAGCTGCCTGCGTCGTGCAGACCACGTAGCACCCGGAAAGTTTTGCGATCGTCTTATCCAGAAAGTAACGTCCCAAGATTTTTGAATCCATTAATAAGTAGGCTATGTAAAATGGCACCAGATACGCAGATAAAGATTTCTTCAGAAAATATCTTTAATTTATGCAGGAAAATAAGCAAGTGATTTTGGCTAAACACGGAAATCATTAGACCAGAAATTCTTGTAGTAGATCAACAAATTACGTTATCGAAGACGAAACCCGAATTCTATGAAGTCGCATGAATTACAAATGGAAATTTATTATATATTTTACTCTCCTTTTAATATTAATAAAGTATGAATGAAATGTTTACATTTGAAATACTTAAATTGTGGTATTATCACATTTAGTTTTAAAGTCTGCTGCTAAGATAACAAACGTCAAGTAAATTAATAACTGAGAAATGTGGTTACATTTCCGCAATTAAACCGAACAAAAAACATACATTAAGATACTCTTTGAAAAAAAAATGTCATTTCAGCAGAAGACACATTCCTTCAGTTGCCTTAGAAGCATAATTTAATCCTAAATTTTGGTGATAAAACCTAAATTTTGGTGAACACATTTCAAGTATTTCAACTACTACGCTACGGATCAGACCATGTTAACAAAGGCCTAATAACTTATGCCAAAAATTCTACGTATTTACTTCTCTGAAATGCTGTTTTTGCAGCCGAAAAAGAATTGTTTCAGCTTATATCTTACCTGAGGAATTATAATTTTTTCGTGGACGCCGAACAGAGCGCATTAAGAAAGCATAAAGAGTTTTTCTTGATTTCGCAGACCTCACGCTTGGTTTTCTGTTCCTGAGGGGCGAGGGTCTCAGAGCTTTGAGGGAGGGCGGGTCTAGATTTGCGAACGTGCCAGGTTTGGGATTTGGGATCTGCCCAACGTTGGCGTTAATCTGTGGTCGGTTTGCGTTGAGAGGGCGTGATCTATTTTCCCTGCCGATTGGGCGGCCGCGACGACGTAATGGCCCGAAAAGGCTTGGCACGCTCCGCGTAAATAATCAAAATAACAATTAGTGAACCGAGTGACAGACATTTGGAATGGTGTAAAAGGAAAGACTGGAATTTTCTTGAGCACGTTTTCAGCACAATATTGTTAAAAATGAATGTAAGGTGTTTTGGCATACATAGTGTAATTCACCTATAATTGGTCTTTATCATCAGTTTTGAGAACTTAAAATGTTCACCTTATCTCAAATTTCAATTTAAGTAGCTACATCAAAATTTTCTATGACTATGAGGCCATTGTATCAAACTACAATGTTACCTAGGACAATATAGACTGCATCTCCTCCCTTTCACCGGCATAAGTTTCCTTGCAAATATTTATGTAATTTAACCCATCAAAATGTGCGTGCTAAACTTGGAGCTGTCCAGACCCAACATTATCTTAAAACTGATGGTGTATAATAGCTTTGTTCCGGTACAGCAGTCCGATGACAGCTATTGTGTTCACTGTTATACTTCAGTGTTATTGTTATATATTTGACCCTTACGTGTCAATAAGCCAGTCGTTGTTAAAACCATTGTGTTTTCCAACCGAAAATAGTATAATATACACTCCTGCAACAAATTTCCGAACCGCCTTAAAACTGTTTATTTGAATCAAACAAAATTTGTTTTGGCGCATTAAAGTAATGTCAAAGGATGATTAAATATTTTGTTGGTGACACCGTAGAACTTTGTTTTCATTTTTGGTTGAGGCAAACTTGTAATATTTTGGTTGGCGCCACTAAAGATTTTTATATCAGTACATATAAAGTTTCAGTCGTAATAAAAGTGAAGTTGAAAAACGACAGCGATTCGAATCCAGAACGTGTGCGCCCAAACACTACGCCTTAGCAACCTCGACAGCGATTCGAATCCATAACGTGTGCGCCTCAAAACACTACGCCTTAGCAACCTCGACAGCGATTCGAATCCAGAACGTGTGCGCCCCAAACACTACGCCTTAGCAACCTCGACAGCGATTCGAATCCAGAACGTGTGCGCCCAAACACTACGCCTTAGCAACCTAGACAGCGATTCGAATCCAGAACGTGTGCGCCCAAACACTACGCCTTAGCAACCTCGACAGCGATTCGAATCCAGAACGTGTGCGCCCCAAACACTACGCCTTAGCAACCTCGACAGCGATTCGAATCCAGAACGTGTGCGCCCCAAACACTACGCCTTAGCAACCTCGACAGCGATTCGAATCCAGAACGTGTGCGCCCAAACACTACGCCTTAGCAACCTCGACAGCGATTCGAATCCAGAACGTGTGCGCCCAAACACTACGCCTTAGCAACCTCGACAGCGATTCGAATCCAGAACGTGTGCGCCCAAACACTACGCCTTAGCAACCTCGACAGCGATTCGAATCCAGAACGTGTGCGCCCCAAACACTACGCCTTAGCAACCTCGACAGCGATTCGAATCCAGAACGTGTGCGCCCCAAACACTACGCCTTAGCAACCTCGACAGCGATTCGAATCCAGAACGTGTGCGCCCCAAACACTACGCCTTAGCAACCTCGACTGCGGTGATTCATAATAAACGTTCATATACTTTATATTGTGTTTAATGAATGATGCTCACGTCAAATATTTTAAAATTGTATAGCTTCACATTTTTATTTTCTGTTGGAATTGTTTTAATGGGCTGTATTTGCCATGATTGAACCAACAAACATTGCTATTATCCTTATTGTAACAGAAATTATAAACAAACTCTCGAGCTGTAAATTTTAACGAGGACATTCAAATTACCTGATTGTCTCACAGCTAACCAAATAAATGACAGTACTAAATTTATTGCTGCCATTAAATTTGCAATACTATATAAAAGATTGTTTGTTAGCCAAATTCTTATTATCTCCAAACGAAATGTTTAGTTGACTATACCATGATATCTATAATGTGTATGGCAACCAACCCGATTAGTTGAACGTATTTGTAAAATAGATATTCGTACAAAATAAATGTGGATGATGTCTGAACGAACAAGTGAAAGTTCGGCTCAAATAACTATTTTTTAAATTATTTATCTGGTTCAACGGAATGAAAGAAGATGCTTGGAGGAAGAGCAGATTGCTCGCGTGAACAAAATACTGTCCAATGTAAACAAATAGTCGTCAATTAAATTTTGTTTTGTATTTCAAACGAAATCTTTTACTCAACGTACACTGCACGTTTCGTCATTCAACTGTTCACGAGACCAGAACGTCTACTATACCGATCGCTTCTTCCAGCCATTTCCTGGCCACTATTGCTCGTACACAATTCAAAACAGCGTAGGAAAACGCATAATTTATTGAATTAATTTTTTAAATGATGAAAAATGGGGATGCAATGGAGATATTTGTGCGGCTCTAAACAAAGTGGCCTCAAGGCCGCGATCCTTCACTTCTACAGCTTTTGCGAGAGTTAGTTTTTTGCACCCAAACGGCAGCCGATATTGTAAAATCCTCTTACAATTTTGTTAAGAATTGTTTTTATTATGTAGTCTAATTTCTCCAACACAAAAAAAAAGTGTATGCTTTTATCCAATAATTTAACTAACGAAAATTTTGATTATTTAATAGTTAGTAAAATTATACAGTTTTTTTGTGTTGAAAAAATTAGTCTACATAATAAAAACAATTAGTAACAAAATCGTAAGAGGATTTTACAATATCGGCTCCCGTTTGAGTACAAAAAATTAATTCTCGTAAAAGCTGTATAAATGGAGGATCATGACCTTAAGAACCGATAAGGATGACACAAGGTGGAACTGGAGCAGCACCGGAATGCAAAGTCGGGGGAAACGAGAGATCCCAAGAAAACCCGCCAACCAACATCGTTACATCGTCCAGCACGACTCCCGCGTGCTAGAATACGGGAGCGACCTCGCCCGAATCGAACCCGTTTCTCCTTGGTTGGTGGGAGACGAGTGCCCTAGCTACCACTCCACTGAGGGCCCTTTCCGCTTATACTGTGCGTTCGAGATCATAACACGAGGGATACGAAGACAAGTATTCGAAATCACGCACACTTCACGAAAGGAGCGAGGTTATAGGGGAATAGTGGTGTCTGGAGGACCAGAGGGCAAACTAAAGAGGATATGTGTCAGTGAATGGCGACTTTCTTTTTTTCCTTAACATATGCAGCGCTGCTAGTTAACACATTCTGTACTACGCTCGGGATAAGTTCGAACATCGCCAGTTTAAAAATGTCTTCGTCCTAGAAAATAAAACTCTCATGGTTATAGAGTCGTTGTTACATTAGTATTTAACATGATCTTACAAGAACAATACAACACAGTAGCCATAGTTCTCCTTGCAAAATAACGTATTTTTTGTCATACCCTGATAAAAGAACACGATTGACTGTAAAACTTTTACACAGTATGAGACATTTGATTGGAGCGTAATCATATCTGCGACCCCAGTGGCTGATGATCAGCCAATGATGAACGTCGTAGAGCACAGTAAGCACGCTCAGTGTGGTGTGGGCCAATAAGAGAGTGGTAATAGTCCATGGGCCAGGCCCTAAAATATGGCTATTTGGTACCAAATTGAGGTACCAATAATCCTTTACATCAGTGATTCCCTATAATCTAGGGATGCCGAAAAGGTAATCTGGACAGCCCAATTGAGTAGCTTTCAAAAATGGCTGCCATTTCAATATTGCTGCTGGAGGGATTATGTAATCTACTATATCTCTGCTCGCATTAGTCCGATTCGGACAGCTCTTTTTTTCAAATTAAAGAGCTCGGGTCGTTCTACATTATTTGTAAAGAGGTCTATGTTCGTAACTTTGACCTGTTTGAAGTTAAACACAAAAATTTGGTTTTTAAGTGTTTTGGAACATACTTCTCATAAATCAGGAAGAATTTCTTGTAGTGTAACAAGAAAGGAAATTATGTAAGCAGCGTATGTAATATATTACTATAAAGAGACACTTCCATCCAAATACTGGCTGACCATGATGCTAAATTAAACAATGCGGCATTTTATGAACAATGACACTGAAGTATGTCAGTGAGTGTACAGCTGTTACTAAAATTTTAAATGTTTTTCTTCATTTTGAAATAAATATTTTCCTTCTAATATGCATTATCAATGCACGCACAACATTTTGTTATTTACACAGCCAGATCGAACTATCCCATAATTTAGATATCTCACAGCTGCATATAATGTTGAAGTGTCCCATATTAAACACATATTACCAACACATTTACAAATTGAAAATTGCCAACAGAAAAGCTAACAATAAATACTCATGCACGCATAATTTTAGCATATTGAGTGTGTCTACCCAGGTCACAATCCCTAGCAAAGCATTTAGATAGCTATTAGTGTAGCTGGAATCACTAATATCATACAAGTTTTCAACGTGTGAAATTCATTAGTTCTAAGCATCTATATCACTGTCATCATAATATTCAACTGTTTCTCCCTCATGTATTACATATTTATTGGTGTCGATATCGCTACACCATGAACTGTCTGGCCCATGGACTAAAAGTGGGAATACAGAAACCAACAGAATATACGTTTTTGCAGTGATGTATGCATGTGATACACTTCAAATTTGTGTTCAATTATAGTACATATGTGCAGACCTGAATGTGATTATAGTTTAATTTCGTTGATGTGATCGCAGACGCAGATGGGTCCCTACAAAACGGAAAGGAAAAAAAGAAATACCGAGTATAACGGCAGATATTTAGACCTGATTAACAAGCCGTGCTCGTAATACACAACTTATGAAGACAAGAAGTATCCCTTTTGGACCTGATTTAATTTTCTGGTTTTCCGATAAAATTCCGAATATTTTTTTATTTAGTTCATTCTGAGCCTCAGAGATGGCATTAGTATCTAAAACCATAGAGTAATGGTAGTAAAATTAGCAAAATAGGCCTTTGTTGCGGTAAATGTAATTTTAAAAAACAAAACACTGTCTACATTTAATGGCATCAATTGATGCCATCGGGTCTGAAAGGGATATTAAAAATAATTAATAAAATTAGAACCTAAGGAAAGCTCTATTATTTCCTCACCAAATATTAAAAAATATGAATGTAGGGGCAAAACACTGATTTATGTTTGTAGTGAAAAACGCATGCATCACACAAGGATGAAATATTCACATATTTAATTCTACACTGTAATTGTTTAAGAGAAGTACAAATTAAATGGAAATTGACGAATGCTTGCATTTTTCTTCTTCAGTAAACTCCATAAGAATTACCTTGGAATTATTATGCTCGCGGTGGCCTTAACACTCTACTATAGCAATAATTCATGAGAGGTAAATTTGTAACAAGCTCCACTTTTGCACTCTGAGAGCTCGTGATTCAGCCAGTGATATAACTTCATCGGAATATTGAAAATGGGTCAGGTCACTCAGCATACAATGAGTAACCGCATATTTCATTCAGCCGAAGACGGGAGATAGCACTCGCCACTTTTATCCTTGTGCTGGACCTGCAGGTGTGAATCGGAATTACCACATCCCCATTGTGCCGCAGTGGACATTAATTTATAACCTTGCTCTTAAGCGCAGATATGTTCAGAAATAAATACAAAAAAAATCGTTTTGAAAGTTATTAACGAATCAACGTTAAGTGACAGAATTTCCCTGCTTTGTGAATATTGAGTGAGTGAAGAGATTTGGGAGGCTCTTAACATCGAGGTTTTGAGAGCCGATGCTCTGCTTTGTTCTTCGTTTGTTCCTTTTCGTAATTGTAACACTTTTCATCTTCACAATGACAAGAATGAGAGTGTATCTGATGCCGTCAGGAAAAATACCTGTATTTCATTCTTAAAAATTACTAAATGTACTTACATCAGTAACAAACTTAGAAAAAATATGGCCTTCTAATTATTTTAATGCAACTTTTTAAATTAAATACCTTGCAGCTTTTACCACCCTCCCCCCTCCCTCCTCTTTCACAATCCTCTCTTCCGCCAGATCTTAGGCGACAGCGATAAAGAATTTAATAAATCTAAAATACGTCGGTCTTGAACTTCCTGACTTTTAATTTTCTTGTATATTACATTAAGGGCTGGTAAAAAACAACTCAGAGTAGAAAAATTTCGTTCTGAAAAAAAATACCCAGGTCTTATATAACATCTACATTTTGACAACGGAATCACAGGTCTGTCTTGCAAAACGATCTTGACAACTTTTCGTAAGAGGGAATCGTTTTACTCCTAAATCACCATGCGAAACGTTTTGTGAAGTGCTTTAACGTAATTTCGTTAGTATAATCCTTCTGCCTTACGAGACTTGTTCATACTTGCTCATGGTTGGATGTGAACACCAAATTTCAAAATAAACTGTAGCAAGGACTTTATCTACTAAAGAAATCTTTATTTTCATCACTGCCCATTCATACGCAAATGATAGGAATAGCCAACGACACTGATATATCAGATACACAATCTCAATACGAAAAAAAAAAAAAAAAAAAAACGCATTATTCAAAAGTCGATTCTATCAATGCGGTTAAGCTGGACAAGGCACACGAACAGTAGTTTAAAATCCAACTACTTCCTGAGAGGACTGCCTAGGTTATCCTGATTTCTACGTAATGACGTATCTCATCACTTACGTAAATATTTTCCGTTTTCAGGTCGTAACTTCTCACGGTTATTGATGACAATTCTTTGCAAGGAAGTTATTTTTTATAAACCGATACATTTTTTAATTTAACCCGTTAATACCCACTTTCATTTACGTTTTCAGTTGTTGCTAACTAAAAATATTATGACGCGGGCTTTAATTGAGCCAACACAGCACTTGTATCATTGCCACAGCCAATGAGTTGTAGGCTATATGTTTGGTTACAGTTTATGAACCAAGAGTTAGACTAGTAAGACGGTTTGCGAATCATTTACCCGCGGGTAAGGTCATTGGTCATTGAGCTTCGCCGTGTGCAGTACAGACCAAAAATTACCTACACGTGCGTATTACACATAATTGTGGTCACTAGGTCTTAATGGGTTAATATTTGTTCATTGTTATCTAGAAGTTATTTAGAAGCGAATTAAATGTATCTTACGTAGTTTTGGTGAAATTCTCCGATATGGAACGTAATATCCAACAAAGATGTATATTGAAATATATTTCGGTAGACACGAGGAAAATATAAAAATTCCCACTCTGATGCCTCTGGGATATTTGTTATTATTATTTCTCGAATTTAGTGTTTCAAGTAATGAAATATTAATTTCCCCCCATCCCCCCAAATCAAATACCACTGTAAGAACCTTCAAATTAGTAGTGGTTGCAAATAGATTTACATTTAATTTCCAATTTGCTTCAAACCTAAATTTCTTACTATTATATTAAAAAATAATAATTGACGAAATATTAGCAAAGAGGAATAAACGCCTAATAAGTCATATGTTTGTGGTGTTAACTAACTGTAGTCCTTCACAGTAGCGTTGTTTGAAATTTTATACTGTATTAATTCTGAGGCAATAACGTCGATAATCAGGCGTTACTTCTATCTTGAGCTCTATAGCTGCCGTTTTGGATTTATAAAAAAAATTAATGATTCAATACAGCGGATGATTTGCAATTTTAAACGATATTCATGAGTTGCTCCCGCCTCTTGAGATAGGCAAGGATGACAAGAAGCAGGCAAGCGTAGAGGGAATATAGGCTGTTCGTGGTAAAATGAGCACTTTCGAAAGCCCTGCTTAAGATCTACTTGTATACACATTGTGTATTCCTCTGCCTTATGTAAAATTAACATTGTCATGGGCCTCATCACTTAATTCGTGTGTCGGTCAGGTGAAACTGTGGAATTATTAGAAAATTAGGCTAATTATGTTACAAATATGGTTAATTTGTACACTTATATGCTTAAAAAAAATAAAGCGAAAGGAATAATTTAAGTTACTATAGATAGTTACCTAACACTTTATATTCGACGTTACGATATGGAACTACTTTCCATACACCATCACCAACTTTACTGGGCGCATGTCACTCAGTGCGCCCGTTAAAATATATGCAGGTAGGGGCAGTGACATTTTTCTAAGGTTGATTTCAAAAGTGCTGCGCTGCCAACAGCACTATATAAAACAAGGTGGACAGGATTTTGAGGTCTGAGCACTATTCATGTAAGCAAATGCTACGATGTGTTTGCACACTTCCTCTAGCCAAGTTTTTATTGCAGCTGCGTTATAGTAAGGTTGGTCAAAGTATTTTATTCGTGTGAAAAGTGCGGGGTGTGTTGAAAATAAAATGTGAATGAACACGTTCTTCACTGGTGACCACGTAACTTAGGCGGGAGTCACATAGCCCCGACAACACACAGCACGACACGACAAAAAATCGCAACTACGACACAACATTCATATTTTCAATGTGACTGGTCATATTTTCAATGTGACAGGTCAAATTTACAGCCCGACAGTTTACTGACGCGACACGAAGAGTAAAATCTTTCGAAAACATTTAGAAGGCGCTGACAAACTACGCTAGATTCAAAGGCGGTGGGCGGACGGGAAATTTGGATTACACTGTGGTGACAAAGTGTTGCCGCTAATGCATAAGAATGTAAAATTATTATTTCCAAGAATTTTTTTTTTTATTTTTTTTTTTTAAAGCTGCGTATTTGCCATTGTAGGGAAAGCTTGCCATACAATTTCATTTCGCAAGATCGTATACTCTGTGCGTCGTGCCACACGACACGAAGAAAATCTAAATGATTTATAATCCAAAATTGCTGATCAGACGACAGAATTTGTCGTGCTTACGTCAGATCTATTTCGTATTTCATTGGCTGTTTACCTTTTAGTGTCGTGTCGGGGCTGCCATGTCGTGATTGTCGGGGCTACGTGACTCCGCCATTACACGGTCGCTCTAGTTATGGTTGAGGCAGTGTTGGGGCATGCGCAGAAAAGAAAGGAAATCGGCCTATATTCTAAGTGTAGTATCTTCACACTTCTCCAATCAAATCTTTGAAAACTCACCCCACAAATGCCGTGTTTGGTTGTGTCCTAAATATATCGTGTTCCACAAGCTTTTTATACTTGCGTCAACATACAAGTACCTTGTTTTACGTTTAATTGAATTTTTACTTTTACTTTATCTGTAAATTATAAAATTTCATTTATAATTAATACGAATAAAAACAGGGAGAAAACAGATGTAATGGTAACGCCTAGTCAGAAATATTTTTAATTGAGTGCACAAGAACGCGATGCGCTGTCCTTTTTGGGGTGGTTTTATAAACGCAGTTAAGCTTTGTTTGCATGAGGCTGATGAATATCCTGGAAGTAGTACTTAAGCAGGGCTTCAGAAAGGTTGGAAGTAATCATGAATGGACTATAGTTAGGGATAGGAAAATTTTGTGAGTTCAATGACCTGTCGGCTAGACTCCACAGTCCTGTGTACACTCGAGCCTCAGATGTTTGTACATTGGCTGCTGCCCCAGAGAGTAGCCAGTGTTCCTCCACACCTGGCAGTATGGCACTCACTACCTGTTTCCTTGAACGTCTGCTATTGGCTCAGAGTCGTCCGGGACGTGTCTAATGAAACTTTATCTAATTGCAAAGTTGATTTCAGTGTACACGTGTTGGACGTCTACCTTGTTCCGAAATGAATTCTCGAAATTTTCCTATCCCTAACTATAGCTCATATTTACTGCGGTCCGTGGAGCTAAGTGTCCGGCTGACGTACACGATGTTCCCGCCCTACCTAGTGGTTGGTTGAGATGACACGGGATGGAGCAGCGGCGGCCGAATGAACGCGAAAGGAGAAAGTGGGAGCACCCAAAGAAAGCACCCCCCCTCCCTTACCAGATCAATATCACCCGCACTACCCACTAGGGAATTCCCGTCCCTGAGCGTCTGTAATTGAGTCTGAAACATAAACAGTGGTTGCTTATAACTAAGCGTCGACTCAACTACTGGCGCAGCTCCATGTTTGAGGTAGAGTTTTTGTCTTGCTTTCGGAAGGTTGTGGGTTCGAATCCGGCGGACTGGACTGGGGGGGGGGGGGGTGATGTTTCCTGAGGTGGCTTTTTAATTCCGTATTCGAAGCACGCGTCAACGTGGTATGAGGGTGGGGGAAAATAAGTAGATGACCATTAAAGCCGTTTGACAAGACAAAAAGTTTATTGTATTAAATTACCTGAATTTAATTTATTGCACCAAAAAAATCACTTAATTTGACTTTCAGTGAAATGAATTCAATAAGCTTTTAATTCTCCACAAGAACATTTTGGTATCACAAAAATGTTAATGGAACCAGTTAATAAAATTCCAAAGTATTTTTTTCTAAGTAGATAACTACGACTCATGCACGACACGGAAATAATTGGTTAAATCACGAAAAATTTTCCCCATTTTACTGTCCATTTTCTTTAAATGTGTGTACACAACTCTATTACTATGAAATTACTTCCATTAATGCTCTCAGAAAAGCTATGATAAAGCGACATATATTTTGGATTCAAGAAAATATAGAACACGTTCTAAACGAATATCTTGAAGGAAAAAATGGCCGCGATTATGACATTCCTATGACGCCAGAAAGCATTCAATGAATTGAATTTAATGAAAATTGAAGGTTATTTGAAGAAAAAAATTTGATAATGTGAAAGGTCTTATAGCCTTCGTTCTGCTAGTCAGGGGTGACCAGAAGGGAGCCAGTGTTTAAGACATCAAAACAGCAGTCTTATAGATACTTAAATTTACAGTAGAAATATAAGTTTTTACGATAGTATGCTTTATTTCGAATCTATCTATGAACTTATATGAAAAGTAGAAAATGTTTTCTACAGCTTTTGAGCTGCCAATAGTTATACATGAAGGAGAGCCTATTTAGGAAGCTTTTTCTTGTTTAACAAGTATGTCAGTCTTTTGTAATTAATTACATTTTTTTTTTGAGAAAACGAGCTAAAGCTGCGAGAAGTTATATACCGTTCTCACATTTAACGCAGGACTGCAGTGATTCTTATTTCAGTGTTTATTTTCGACGAAGTGTTTCCACTTATAAAAACAACATTATTTGATTTCTGGGTGTAATACTTTCAGAACAGTCCGAGATCAACAGCTATATATTACGGGAAAAGGAAAATTGATTGTAGGCAGGCTCGATAAAATGATTGGCCGGCGGGGAAGTGGGGTGGGGGTGGGGAACTATGTTGTGTTAACTAAAAGTTTGCACATTTTTTTTGTTTAATATTGCTGAAGGAGACTACGTTTACTCAAGAAATGCGAGAAGGATTATCATGAATTCACCTCAGTAGAACACGCATATACGTTCTGGATCACATCCGGTTTATCTCACCTGTTCAATTGAAAGGGATAATTTTTTTTATCGCATCTGGACAGGTAAAGGGTTTCATTGCAGGTCAATTAGAGGCAATTAATCCATGTGCGATTAAAAAATTAACCCTTTCAATTATACAGATGCGATAAACCGGAAGTCGGCCAGAACGTACATGCGTGTTCTACTCACCTCCTCCCCGAGGTCTGGTTTCTGATCTCGAAAACGCACATAATCGATTAATCGAGGCAGCGAAGTTGAGGGATAGTTTGTGACCGACGTGAGGGGTGGGCCTGCGCATTCATTACGCAGGTATGCCAAGCACGGGGAGGTCGGGACCCCACCACCCTCCCTTTGCCCCCTCCCCTCATCGCGTATCCGGTGTGGGGGAGTGGGTTAGGGGAACAGATATTCAGTGGTGCCTGGTCTGGACCCAGCTCTCTCAATTAATCTCCTTCGCCTCTTTTTGCCAGAAAATGTTCGTTTCCGCGTCATAATCTCCTATTAATATTAATTAATAGCAATGAAGAATTATAGAACATTTGAATTTTACGAGTTGTTTAATATTTTTGTGCTTGATTTTAATTGTTTGTTATCCGCTTGTTTTGAAAATTGGGACAGATTTATATTTTATCAAGACGTTTCTGCCTTTTGGCAAGCAGGAAATAACACACAGTGAGAATTATATGCAAACGTATTAAACAACTAAAAATTGTAAATTTTCTATAATCCGATTGATAACTTCGTGAGAATGGTCAAATATCGCATTTGTAAAGCTTACCTTGCAGTTTTCTTAAGCGGCAAGAGAAAAGTAGAAAGATACGGGCGTAGTTTAATCTGTCGGCTTTAATCGCGTGTAATAAAACCTCACTGTTACAGATCTAATTTACACAGCACAGCGTCACGACGGAAACACTGCACGCCTTGCGCGTAGGAGCGATGAGGCGCTAGAAGTGCGTGTTAGTGTCGCCCGTATCGCTCCCTCGCTTCTTGACCTAGGACGCTAAGGGTCCGTCCCACTCTTAATAGTACTTGTTCAGTTCGTCACAAAAATGTTAAGTTTTCCACTTGAATTATCGGTGGCTATTTTGATTTCGTTTAGATTGAATGCAGTGGTTTTCTAGATAATATTTAAAAATATATATATATAAAAAACTTGTGTGTTTGTGAGATACACGTTATTGTTTCTAGAGCACTGGGTGTAAGAAATGACCGTAAAACGCAAGTTGAGCGCAGCAGGTGAAGAACGAGTTATTGATTTTGTTTCGCAATATAAATGTAGTCATTTGAACGATAAGTATTATGGAGTTGATGTTTCACTAAACTCGCCGTAAGCTGGTTCCACAATACAGCGATGCGTTACGATGCGATGCGATGCGTGTTTGCGCGATGGGCGGTGACGAGCTATTCGCGTTGTTTCACAACTGAGCGATGATCGGCCGGTAACAGGCATCGTCTGAGATGGTGCCGCTATCTGTCTCAAGGCGGAAAATTACATTTCTAGACATCGCGAATGTGACAAAAGAAACGCCAATAGCAATGACACCGTCCGCAGAGTTTAGAGTGGGCGAAAGATAAACAAACAAGGCGGTATTAACCCGATGTGCGATGAAAATTTTCACAGTAGGGTACAGCAAGTTAGAGTGGCGTGTAGGACGAAGGAGAATTATTTTAATGTTGCCAATGGGCGTGGTCGTAAAAGCGCTTGTCGTCTTCAAAACGTAAACAAATAATCGCTTTTGTTTTCCACGTAAAGGCTATTCACGGTAAAGTGAGCACTTTTGAAAGCCCTCACCTGGAATAATAGTCAATAAATACATTTTATTTTCGCCTTATACGTTAACTTCCGATTGCGGTGGGATATACACACTGCGCTTATTACTGAGATGGCAGTATTTATTTTAAAAGGCTGTTAAAAGGATTAAAAAAAAAAACGAGTGAAAGGAAAAAGCCACTAGGACTTCAAAAGTGCTCACTTTACCGTGAACAGCCTACACATTTCCTTCTTCTTAGTCGCTGACAACAAAAACGCCAGAATCTCGCCGTCGCCGACGCGACGCACTGCGACAGACTGCAGCTTCATTCTGATTGGCTACAGATCATTACAACCCATCGCTGTACTGTGGAACCAGCTTTAGGCTTATACATAGTTTTTTTTTTTCGGTTATAGGATGTTTGTTTCTGTTGTGTATGGTGGGACCTCGATGCCTGGTTTGATCCGTTCTACGATTAGAGACGGGTGCATTTCGCGAAAATATTTATGGTTATGCTAGACTTCAATATCCTACATCCACAATCACAACTTCCTTTGGTTATTGGCCGCGCGCCTACGTGAGAAGACATGTAACTGTTATAATTAAGTACTACGATACTGAACGTTCATGATTCGCGGAAAGACACTCGAGGCACTTGACATTTAAAATCATCCAACCATGAATGTGCATATGAAAAAAAAGTGTCTTGGAGCACAACTGGTCTTGAAATCTTTTCGCGAAAAAAAAAAAAAACACCTGTCCCTATGTATGATTCGATGGAACAGCAGATGCGCTAACCTAAAATATTTCATGAATTTTGTGTCATTGTCATAAAAATGCCACTCAAGTGATTCTTTGGAACTTCGCAGGCTCTTTCAGCACACCGATTGCCAAACTTAGGAGGTATTTTACGTCTTTTGCTGGTCTTGGGTAATAGTTCCTGTTGTCTGTTACTTCATCTACCAAAATAAAACGCAGAATATCCCCATTCTAGCTCAATTTATACATTGTCATGCAGTCTGAACAACCTTCGTTCCGTCATTTTGATGTTAGTTGATGCCTCTTTTTTTTCTCGGCTTTAAGTTTTCTAAGAAACAAGACTTACATGACGGCCCATCCTGATTTCGGTCTTCCAAGGTTTTCCTAAATTACTCCACTCGCCCTCGCCGATTTCCCAATTTTCCAACGTCTGGTGGTGTTCTTCCAAGACCTGGTCGCTGTTCGGGGGGGGGGGGGGGCACTCAAAATAGCTAAGGTATTCAATAAAATTTAATATAACCTCGAATGAAATCCATGTCGTTTTATTAGTGCCATTGGCAAGATGCAGTCCCTCGTTGGACAAGAAGAATGTCCACCGTACAGTTGGCATACTCACTCTACCTTATATTTCCGATATATTTAAAATGTGTACTGCTAGCGGCTAAAGTGCGCACTTTTAAAACCAACCTTTGAGACAAATCATTGCCCATAATTACGTTATATACTTCGGTATACATTGTCATGCGGGCCTCGAGCTAAGTTGGCAGCGAATCAATACAAATAGTTCTGATAATTGGCGTTGAATTCAAAATGTGATTATTGGATTTATAGCTGCTGAAGTCGGTGTTTATTTTATACACATGCGAGCAGGAATTTCTATATCATTAACACATTTTCTTTCTTTGAAAGACTTGGACGGCGCATGAATAAAGTAATGAAGACTATGGAAATGTTAATTTTACATATGGAGAAAGGATAAAACACGAGGAAGAAAGTAGATCCTAAGAAGGTTTTACAGAAATTATCAGTTATAGGCTGTTCACGATAAAGTGAACACTTTTAAAATCAACCTTAGAAAAAAGTCACTGCCCCTAACTGCAAATATTTTAATGGACGCCCTGAGTGACATGTGCCCAGTAAATTTGATAACGATAGCTAGAAAGTAGTCCCGTATCTCAACGTCAAATAAAAAGTGTTCTGATAATTTAAATTATTTCTTTCGCTTTCTGATTTTTTTTTAATGCATCGATGTGTAAAAATGAGCATATTTGTAAAATATTTACTTTTCTGATTATATTACAGTTTCACTTGACCGACACATGAATAAAGTGATGAGGTACATGACAATGTTAAACTTACATTAGGCGGAAGAATGCACAACGTGCATACAAGTAGATACTAAGCAGGGCTTTCAAAAGTGATCACTTTACCGTGAATAGCCTATAACAGTGAACATCTTATAGCGGTAGGGACATTTTTTAAAGGTAGATTTTAAAAGTTCTTAAGTGACCGCAAATACTCTACACACGCCCAACCCTTTTAGAGTAGGACCTAATTAATCTCGTTGGTGCAATAAAGAGAGAAAGGGAACTTACTTCCACCTTAATATACGTTCCCCAAAAGACTATGGTGTGCAACCGAGCACTAACTGAAATATTTTTCTTAAATTGTATGTCGCCCGTAGATAAATTTTTCCTATATATGTCATAAATAGGGACCTGCAAAATTCGCCTTATTATTTGGGGACACGCTAAACTTTAAACATGTGTATCTTTGCTATACGTTTGTCATTGGACATGTGACACGCCCTAGGCAACTGTGGGCCAATAAATGAACACTTCACAATTGTGTGCCCCAATCACGTGGAGTTAAGTCAAATAGGGAGTGACTTCACATCTATGCAGCAGCCAATTGAGAAACGACGCTGTCTCCTTTATGTACAGTACTGTGAAGTTTAGCCTGATGTAAAATAATAACGCGAATTTTGCAAGTCCCTAATCATAAATTGTTTCATTCATTCAATGTAGCCTTAAATTGAAAGCATGTTCCCCCCCCCCCCAAGGAATGTGACGTAATCGTTATTTTTCGTTTAACTCTGATGTGTCCAGGTATCCAAGGCGTTTGATGAAAATGTGGGAACAATACTCGTTCGGCATAATTTGCCTCATGTAGGAGATGCAAAAATGTTCGTGTCGCTTACAACTAAAAAGTAACGCATTTACAAATGAAATGCACTAGGTTCGCGAGTAGTTAATGAACTTCCCAATTGCGGGTATTTAGTAAAACATTTAGTTTTTCGTTGCCAGTAAGTAATTTAGTTGTATTATTAATTCAGGAGGACCTGGAAGAAATGTATACTGAAATAATGAATAGTATGTATACATGATTCCTGAATGCGGTTAAGTAGTTCAGCTTAAATTTGCAGCCCATCTGGTGTTAAGGTAGGATAATTGGTAAATGGTATTGTAGCCCATCTGGTGTTAAGGTAGGATAAATGGTAAATGGTATTGTAGCCCATCTGGTGTTAAGGTAGGATAATTGGTAAATGGTATTGTAGCCCATCTGGTGTTAAGGTAGGATAATTGGTAAATGGTATTGCAGCCCATCTGGTTTTAAGGTAGGATAATTGGTAAATGGTATTGTAGCCCATCTGGTGTTAAGGTAGGATAATTGGTAAATGGTATTGTATCCCATCTGGTGTTAAGGTAGGTTAATTGGTAAATGGTATTGTAGCCCATCTGGTGTTAAGGTAGGATAATTGGTAAATGGTATTGTAGCCCATCTGGTGTTAAGGTAGGATAATTGGTAAATGGTATTGTAGCGAGTAGAAGTACTTGATTTCGGTTTCGTTTGCCGCTTGTGATAGCTAAAGAAAAATTGGTTTAACTAGCATTATTGACGGCAGTGATATCGATCAATTTATGTCTTGACGAGCCAATAAGTTTGAAAAATCCGCTGTGAAACGAGCTACGACACAAATTATGTAAATATACTGTTTTAATGCGTCAATGGCCTTAATACATGAGCGTCGAAACGTTTCACCAGTGGTAAGAAATTTCTATTAATCATGGAGATCTCTTCGTCTTTAATTGTTCTCCCCATGACCGTGAGACATAAGACTGACTGGCAGCCAGGATGTGTAATCGGCGATAAAAACAACAATATCGGTAGCTAAAGTACGCATATTCTGTGTGAAATTATGTTCCGTGTTTCTTTTTTTACTGCAGTGGATTATGATAAATTCATAAAGTTCATGGTGGTGGGCAGTGCGTAATCGTGAATTCAATTCCTAATAATTTAAAGAGTATGTGACGAATTGGCTTTAAACTGTAGGTGAATTTCTTGGAAAACAGTTTAAAACACATTCTTTTAAACACGTGACAACAAATGCGTATCACGAAGTTGCAATAGCCGACACATGTATGCCCGTATTCTGCGAATGGGATAAAAATTAATGGGCAACACTTTATGCTAATGTTTGTTACTTGAAATAGAATATAAGATACCAATGGACAAACTTATTGGTATCGTTCATTATTAGCTCTTTTCCATTTCGCTGTTTTCTCCATTTAGGTTTTGAGCTCCCTTATCGTATGGACAAACATATGATATTTAGCTTCATTCAACATAGCGCTCTTATCGATACCCACTTTCATTTACTCAAGGAAAACCAGAAACAATTATCAGAAAAGTCTTCGGGATGCAGTCAGCCGGGTGCAAAAGGGATATTGTTGTTTTTATCGCCGTTTACACATCCTGGCTGCCAGTTAGTTTTATGTCTCACGATTATGAGAAGAACAATTAAAGACGAAGAGATCTCCATGATTAATGGTAATTTCTTACCACTGGTAAAACGTTTCTACGCTCATGTATTAAGGCCATTGGCGCATTAAAACAGTATATTTACATAATTTGTGTCATAGCTCGTTTCACAGCGGATTTTTCAAACTTTTTGGCTCGTCAAGACATAAATAACTTTTAGCGCCTTCTTACGTTGTTAAATATTCACTGCCGTCATTATTCTCGGAGCACTGTTGGAAGAAAAAAAAAAGTTGTTTTCTTGTCTGCAATTAGTGCTCCGATAATATTGACAGCAGTGAATATCTAGCGACGTAAGAAGGTGCTAAAAGTTGATATTTACGTCTTGACAAGCCCCAAATTTTAAGAAATCTGCTCTCAAACCAGTTATGACAAAAATGATATAAATATACTCCATTCATGCACCAATGGCCTTAAGTCGTGCTGGAACTTTAGTGCGAGCCGTTACAGCACTGTGTTTTATTTGCATATTGTCTGTGTGACTATTGTTCATTTATGGTTGCTTCCAACTTTTCTGAAACCCTTCTGAAGTTCTACTTTCAGTCTGTTATGTCGCCTCGTGCACATAAAGCTTAACTAAATCTAGAGAACTACTCCAAAGGGACAACGAACCGTATTTGTGTGCACTCAGTTTAATAATATTTTGTGTATAGTCGGTTCACGATAAAGTGAGCACTTTGTAAGGCCCTTACCAATTCTTAATGTCCCCCAATTTCTATTTTACTGCTGATTTTTAATATAAGCATTTCAATGTGACCAATAAACACAGTGTATACATTTCACCACTCTCACACGTTAACGCCTGAGTCTGCAATAAAATATATTTATTAGTGGCTAATGCCTGTTAGGAGGGCCTTAAAAAATGCTCATTTGACCGTGAATAGGCTATGTCAACTATTTATTACTAGGCATTACCAGTACACACATATCGTCTCTCTGTTTTATTAGCACCAGTTAAAATAAAATATTGTAATTTATAGATTAAATATAAGTAAGAGATGTTTGATATAACAAAAAGTAATATACTTTATGTTAAAGGACGTATAAAACGTTTGTGATACATGACATACTAAGGAAACAAACACGTCGTACATGGAATGATTTTCCCAGGTTCAATTTTTTAAAAGCGTGGAAATACCACGAATATACTATACAAAACGTTGTATTGTAAAAGCGCAATAGTCTACTATGTAGACTTACAAGAAATGCATTTGCATACACTTGTAACATTACAAATTATAAACGTGTATTACAACTTTCATTTTCACGATATAGAAGTACATTTTTACTGCACTCTCGAAAACAGCTGTGATAAATAAATAATACGGAAATGAAAGAAAAACATTTCTAATTATATTCACGAAAATAATAACACTTATGGGCAACGAGATTCGACCCAGTAACCCTTTGCGTTGACAATCGCAAACATTACACTACATGACGGCTTTGTCTTACATGATTCAGCTTTATTTTGATGGCATAATAACTATACGTATTAACTTGGAGGAAAATGATAACGTCACGTCCTGAGAAGAATTAAAATAAGTGTTCTAGAGTTTTAATACAATTCTGAATTACATTGAAAATATGCAAGCTGACTGCAAACTTCCACAGTTGCAATTTTACAAATACGGAGTATATTATTTTATTAATGTCTGCGTTGGGACGGCTGTGATTAACATTACCACAAATTACCTACAAAATGTTATTTAAAGTTTGTTTGGTTGCTTAAATAAATTATTGGACGAGGCGGAATATACAGAGCCACTTGATCGCATTGGTGTATATTTCGTAGAAAAGTTAACTAAAAGGTAGTTACGTGTTCTACCACCCAAGAAACTGTAACCTATTCAGACCCAAAGTACACAGCTGTGTACATTATGCACGTGTAGGTAATTTTCACTGCGTATTGCACACTACGAAGCTCACTGACCAATGAGCTTAACTGCGGGTAAATAATTCGCAAAACCGTCTTACTGACTTCGGTCATAATTGGTTCATATTATTGTAACCAAACATATACCCTACAGCTCATTGGCTGTGACAATGAAACAGGTGTTGTGTCGACTTTATGTACAGCACGCATCATAAAACATGTTGTTTGCAACACATGTAACCGTAAATTAAAGTGGGTCTGAAAGGTCTATAAGGGAACTAATTTTTTTTTTTTCAATTTCAATAATCATTATTCGAAAGTATGTTGTTCATAAACATGCAAACAATATTGAAAATACATTACTTGCTAAGTTACAGATATGTAAGAAATATTAAAGGAAATATTGTATTTTTATAAAGATTTGAAACAATAAAAAGAAATTCCCAATATAATTTACAAAAATTTTATAGTGACGTCCGGCCTAGCTGTGAGTGAGTGAAGCTATTTGGGCAGCTCTTAACATCTTGGTCTTGAGAGCAGGTTAGGGTGAAGCGAGGTGAGTATGGAGCAGCGCCGGAATGAAGGGGCGGGGGGAAACGGAAGATCCACGAGAAGGCATCGTCCGGCATGATTCACAGATGCCGGTGACCCGGCCGGGGATTGAGCCCGGTTCGCCTTTGAGGGAGGCGAGCGGGCTAAGCACTCAGCCACCGCGGCCTAGTTGCTACACGAGTCGCTTAGCAAGGAAAGCATATGAAAATAATTTTAATCGTGAAAAGTCCATTGAATTTTCCGAATATGAATCTCACCTCCTAGCTTGTCACAGCGATGATAATAACGCAAGCCGGTTCGACACTTTTACAACTGGGTTTAATTTTTCTATTAGTCACGCAAGAATACAAGATCCTCTGGCAAAAATAACATGAAATCCAAATTTACGAATACCCAAAAGTAAACTATTAACAATAATATATTTCTAAACAAACTCTGTGTTGTCACCTCTATTGGAATGCTATGTGGATTAAAACAGTATAAGGACTGTTCACATTAAAATGAGCACTTTTGAAAACCCTGCTTAAGATCTACTTGTATGCCCGTTGTGTATTCTTCCGGGGCCTCATCACTGTATTCGTGCGTCGGTCAAGTGAAACCGTGAAATTATTAGAAAAGTAAATATTTCACAAATCTACTCTTTTTTTACTCTTCGATACATTAAAAACAACACAAAGCCAAAGAAATTATTTAAGTAATCACAAATGTTAACCTAACACTTTTAATTCAACGTTAAGATGTGGAACTACTTTCCATCCTTCGTTACCAACTATACAGGGCGCATGTCACTCAGTGGGCCCGTTATGATATATGTAAGCAAGGGCAGTGGCATTTTTCTAAGGTTGATTTCAGAAAAACTCTGTATACGGTGAACAGCATATACATGCCATTATTCGATATAGTATATTCTGAAAACAACATTTACTAGTAAATTATAAGCACTTCATTACATCTTAAATATTTAATTACTAATGCAAGTCGTGAATTAACTTTTTTAAATACGTGCAGTCTACAAAAAGCGTAGCAAAAAATCAAACATAATTGACAATAGAATTCAGCCAAACCATAAGTAATTATCTATCTTTTAACTAGTTTCTCCACTAAAGTGAGTGTAGCTCGAGCTCAGTTTTCTACTTTTCTTTAAGTGCAATTTTATTTCATTGCTTTGCTACGTTCGTAAAAGTGCCCGCAAGGCTTTATTAACCTAACAGCAGCAGCTAGGAGAATTCCTGTGTGTTTACGTCACCGCTTACTTATCCCTGATTCACCTTGAGGAACAGGAACTCGGTGCGACGTTTTACCTTTCACGTCGGCGCTAGAATGTTCAGTATTCCCTCCACGGTTGCAAGTTCTGCTTCCTTTTTATTACTTAGTTCTGTCCTCAGCTACAGGCACGATATATCGTGCGGGCACCTGATGAAGTTAGAATGCGCTATAGGCAGAGACCTGAAGAATTCGCGGATTCCTTCTTGGACGAGCAGACGTGCGTTTATATAACTTAAGCCATTGGTCCACGCGGTGTTTGGCACCTCCTGGAGAACGGTGTCCAACTGTCGCCTTCTACTGTGACAGCAGACAACCAATGGGCTGTTGATGTTGGCGTATTTGTACATAAGACTGTAGATTCTAGCCTGCAGGCCATTGAACTCGAGAATTTTTCATTTCTCTAGCTATAGGTTATTCACGGCAAAGTGAGCACTTTTGAAAGCTCTCTCATTTGTAATATATTTCATTTTAGCTTTAGACGTTAACTTCCGAGTGCGGTGGAGTATACACGCTGTATTTATTACTTAAATGGCGATATTTATTTTTAAAGGTCGTTAAATGATAACAAATGGCTGAAAGGAATAAGTAACTAGGGCCTCAAAACTGCTCACTTTAACGTGAACAGCCCATAGCAAAAATACTCGGTCAAATAGGGGGAGGGTGAATCGTACATTCGTAATGTTTTTAGACAAAGAACAAGGCATCACGCGAGGAATTAAAGAGAAAAAACAGCATGCGAGTTAATTCAGGAAACATATACGTAAGCTTGAAGAGACGTAACATAAATTAATGTCATAAAGTTTAATAGTAATTTACAATTTAATGGGAGCCAACAAAATAAAAATCACGAAAAAAAAAAACCCTACATAGTTGATTTTATAGTCTATTTACTGTTACTTCCGACTTTTTTTAAGTCGGGCTTAAGTTCTACTGCCAGGATATTTCTCCGCCTGATGCAAACAAAGCTTAACCAAGTCTAGAAAATTACATCAAACGGACTACGAACCCGCATTCGTGTGTACCAAGTGTATTAATATTTTGCATAAAAAGTATTTTTTACCAGGTATTACTAGCGCCAGTGATTTTTCGTGAAAAAATTGGACTACATAGTAGACTTCAATACTATATACACACCTCAGCTGTCGTCGCACCTCCATTGGCTGTTGGTGTCGTTTCCACGTTTGACCCGCCACTCAGAATTCCGTAACTCTGGCACAGAACCTTCGTGATTCGTGCGCAGACAGTTAACACGGACCAGAACAAGTTTCAACCAATAAAAGCCTGGACGACTCTACATTGCTTTGGACTTTATCATGTCTCGAGATCTTTTCGCGAAAAATCGCTGCCGCTAGGCATTACCAACACACCTATTTACTCTATGTTTTTATTCGTATGAATTACAAACGAAGTATTACAATTTATAGCTGGAAATATAAGTAAAAATTTATTTTAACAAAAAATAAGGTATTTTCATGTTAGCACGAGTATAAAATATTGGTGGTACATGATGACATGTTTTGTAGACAACCAAACAAATTATACATGGGTGATTTTGAAAATTTATTTATTTTACTAGCATTGTGAACTAATACACTACCATAATGAAACATCTCTGCTGAACTGTTTCTAATGCCGCAAATTGCTATGTATTATTTCGGCGCTAGATATTATGATAAATGAATACACCAATCTGACATAGTTGCTCTCAAAGTCGAAGGAAAAAAAAAACTTATATCTATGATTTTTGTTTTCAGATTTTCTACTTCTGCCTACGAAAACCTGTTGGCTTCAATTCGCGCCCTCTTAAGAGTTGTTTCTGAGACCCTGCCAAGAATAATAAAAATATTCACCACGTCCCAGTAATTTGGGGTGTGTTACACGACCCACAATTTTTCGAAAACTTGACAACTTTCTGTGGACCCCCCTCCACCCCCCCCCCAATGTAACGGTATTTGAATGTTTTAAATTATAATTTTATACTAGCAGCTGTTGAACGGTGTTTTCGCCGTGCAGCAGGCGATGACGAAACTTCAGCCGGCGACATTACACTTTCTTACTGCCGAAGATTCTCAAGCCTGTAGTGTTCTCCCACTAATGATTCCGTACCCATGCAGTTTACATGCGCGGCTCTTACACACACACACATATATGTAGGAAGAATCGAAAACAACGTTCATTATGCCTGTTCAAGTTCTGTGTTTCATTTGTTTGACGTGTACGTCCTCGTTACAGAAGTCACTGCATGCACCTCTAGCTGTTTGGTATTTTAACACTTTCAGACCCACTTTAATTTACGGTTTTAATCATTGCTAACAAAATAAAAAATGTATTATGCGCGCTGCTGTACTTAAGACGACACAACACTTGTTTCGTTGTCGCAGCCAACGAAAGCTGTAGGCTGTATGTTCGGCTACAGTGGTGTGGACCAATTATGACCGAGGCCAGTAAGACGGTTTGCGAATCATTAACTCAGAGGCGAGATCATCTGCCGCTGGCTTCGCAGGGTGCGGTACAGACGAAAAATCGCCTGCACGAGTGTAATGCACACGATTGTGTACACTGGGTCCTGGCATGGGTTGACAGAATATGTATTTACAATACACCGCAACGCAGCCTTACGCGCCAAGGTTGCAACCTCCGAGGATACAAGTCCATGGCTCCTTTACATGTTTTCCTTGCCGGCCGGTCTTGGTTTTCATTTGCGAGATGTTGGTCATTGCCGGATGGAGGCCTCGGCTAGAGAAAATGATTCATGCTACCGGTTCCTATATGGCCACTCTTTACTATAGGCTGTGCACGGTAAAGTGAGCACTTTTGAGGCCCTAGCCACTTTTTTCCTATAAACCAATTTTTAACCCTTCCACCACTTAAAAAAAAAAAAAAAAAATACTCCTAGGTAAGTAATGAACACAGGATATATATTTCACCAGACTCGAAAGTTAACGTCTAAGGATAATATAAGATATATTTATTGACTATTATTCCAAATGAGGGCTTTCAAAAAGTGCTCACTTTACCGTGTACAGCCGAACAAAAGATAATCAATTTATCTTCGCATGGAATGTTGGGACCTATTCGAAAAATACGTAGCAGTGTTACTATAAATAGCATTTACTTTTTAAGGCCATATTTCACGATACTTTTTATTTCATTATCTGAAACAGATTTATATAACGACCACATATATGTATATATTTGCAGTCGAATGATTATAGTTTTCAAAATATAGCACCGAAAAGTAGAACATTTCATAATATGAAAGCCTAGTTTCTATAATCCTAATTAACTTTACCGAGTAAATCACGTGTCATGTGATCTATATCATATACACAACATATTAATTAAGTATTAAGGATGTTTAACAATCGGCACTCGGGTACTGGTATCCTGAATCTATTTTGAAACATATATTGAAGTATTTGCCAACGAATTTCTATTCATCCGAAAGAAATTAATATTTATATTTATTAGTTTCTCTTGGACGAATAAAAGAGTGTTGGCAAAAACATTAATGCCTATTTTAAAAGAGAGACATGATACCAGTGTCTGATTACCCATTGCAGGTCTCTATTCGTGAGTGCGTGGCCGCCACGCGCCACCCTTGTGTGTCTACCGTTTTGTTAGGTTACGTATTGAAAGGCTTTACGTACAGCGTTAAATCACAGAACAGGCAAGAGTACAGAAGAGAAAAGGCGAAGTGGCTCTTTTGATGGCGTATGCATTGGCTGCGCGGGTCTGTGCACTCTAAATTCGAATCAGTGGGAAACCACTGATTCGCAGTGAAATTCAACTACTCTAATCAGTGAAAACAGCTCCACTTAGAATCAGTGGATAAGCTCTGATACCTTCCAGTGAAAAAAGTTCACTGATTAAATAAGGGACGTGAAACAATTTCACTGATTGAATAAGTGACGGCCGACTGCAGTGGCGAACTAAAAACTGCTTTTATTGAATGTAGGCAAATAATTACGTGTGATAAACATATTTACTGTAATTTAAAAAAAAGTAAAAAACAAAATTCGCATGTGGCCGGGATTGAATTCGAGCACCCTTAGACTCTAGGCCATTGCCTTGCCATCTGTGCTACCACACCAAGTCGAAATTCCGTGATGAAAATATATGTGATATAGTGTCGCAGCGAAATCGTGTATTTTGAAGTTGTATGTTCATACTTATAATGTTTGGTTTGATTGTTACCGTTAGGATTGTTAAAACGAATAGTATATATGAGTGCACTCTCTTCACCACATTAAATGCAGTTTACATCTTCAAACAGAGCGCTGTGACGATTACATGGAATCGAAATGAAAGACGTACAAACGGAATGAAAGACAGTGTGTTCATCTTACCTCGTAAAATGGCGTTTTGAAGGACGAAACAAATTTTAGAAAGCATTTTGAATTTCGTTTATTAGTTGTTACTTCACTCGATACACGTTGTTTAACGGCCATTTTTAAACTATGTTCGACGGCCATTCTTACACTCTGTTTCACAGATACATCAGTCAAAAATAGTTAGACGGAGCAAGTTGATCAGATGTTTCACTGGTCCATCAGTCTAAAAGTAAACCACCGAGAAAACTGTGGAATAAATGACTGACGAATTAGTGGGAAATGTCACTGAATCAATCAGCGAAGGAAACATGGCATTTTTTCACTGATTCATAAGTTAAATTCACTGAAGTGAATGTCGTATCAGTCAGACACGTTTGATTGATTGTAACAGTGAAATTATCACTGATACATATTTAGTGTGGGGAGGCGTTTTGTATCTGATTGGCCACCGCTTGCTGCGGAGAATTCCCTATTGGCTGAGCTGAGGAAGTTACCAGGCGCTGATTAACGAATGGCGCGCTGACATGTTTCCGACCTGTGACGCCATTTTGCTGGCGTGTGCAAGTGGATTTCGCGGTACAAGTGGCTCTGCACGTTTTACCTTACCCGTGGTTGAATCCTGGTTCAGTAGTCTACGCATCGTATTTGCCTCCACAACATTCCAACGGCGCTATACAGAGTGGTCCTAGGGGCCACGGCGCCTGAGCGGTTAACCTGCTCGCCTCCCACCGAAGCGATCCGGGCTCAATCCCCGGCCGGGTCACTCAGGATTTTTGCATGTGGGAATTGTGCCGGACGATGCCGTTGGTCGGTGGGTTTTCTCGGGGATCTCCCGTTTCCCCCTCCCTTTCACTCCGGCGCTGCTCCATACTCATATCCACCACCCTCATCGGCTCTCAAGACCTCGATACTAAGAACCGTCCAAATCGTGTCAGAATGTCTTCTTGCCCTTGGGTTTATCAGATCAGAACTTATCAATTTGTTGCCGGCTTTCAGATGGCTAACTCAAGCAACCATAGTTAGTAGCAGGTACATGGATCCAACAAAATGTACAGAATGGTGAAATAATGATTACGGAACAATATGAATTTACTGCAAGAATCAGCTCTCAAGACCTCGATCTTAAGAGCCGCCCAAATCTCTTCGCTCACTCACTTTTTGCAAGATTTAGCAAAGAAACCCCACCAAAACAGATATATTTGAGATGGGAACACGAGTTCTCCATGACTGGATCAGTACTCTTCTTAAGACAATTGGCTACGGAATATTATTAATGTATGTCGAAGAAACGCTATCAGGCAAACGATCAGTTGTAAGACACTGCTTGTTTTGCATTTTCTCAAATTGATATGGCTTGTGTCCGTAAAATGTCGCAGATAACATGGAAATGAATAATTTTGTCTCCCGAAAATTTCGGAAGCCATACTAATGTTCTGAATAGGTAACTTGCCATAGACTAATGGATAAAGGTAGAGGTGTTTCAGTAACACACTTGAAAAGAATCATAAAACTACCAGGTGTCACAAGGCATTCCTACCTCTCTGTATAGAACCGGTAACTTAACAAGTGTCTCTTTGTCATGTGGCAGTTAAAAAAGCAGGAAAATTTACTTCATAAACCGATGTCAATTTTGTAGTTGTATTCTACTGTGTGCGGTGACATAAAAGACAATACAAATGGTGTTAAATCTAACGCTGTGAACTGTGACATGAAGGAGCTGCATTTCGGGCCCATTCTGTCTCCCCCTTTTCCAGTAGTCAGTAATATTTCAAAATAACAACACTGACATTTTTTTTCTGATTATAATAATGTGCCTGGAAACACATATGAGTCGTAATTATATTGTTTATAATTTTCAAAATTTTAGCTTGTACCATGAGGAAAATTCACTTGCACGTAAAATTTTCGGTTATTTTGTGAATGAAATCATTAAATTGGATTTAAATTCTTCCAGTATTCTTTTCTTGCCGTTGAAATTTTACTGCAAATATGTGTGGTACTTTTAACTTTAATTTTACCTTACTTATGTAATTAGGAATTTTCCTTCAAATTTCTACAGTTTGAAAACTTTCGCATTCAAAACAATGCTACGCTTTCTCTTTTTTCCCGTCTCTCTTTTCCCGTCTCTCTTTATTTTCCAGCTGTTCTCTTGTTATATATTTGGCTCCTTCCAGCTGACTTGCATTTAGGCACGAATGTTAAACATATTTTAAAGTCATAACGTACTGAAGATAAGAAATTCATCGACTTCTGTACAGCTACGATGGTTGTGGAGGAAGGAGGGGGGGGGGGGGGGGGGGAGAGGAACAAGTATCAATTCCTAAAGTTTCTTTATTATTTTTTCTTAACACTTTGTAGACTATGCTCGACTTTGCTCGAGCTACACCCTAGCAAAGCTAATTTGTAAATTTCTTTGTTGTTCAGAACAAAACTCGCATGGATATGCAGTCTTTGTTCAGAGAGTGTTTAACACGACCTCACAAGAACACGACAGTACAGTACCATTTATATTGCTAACAATAGCATTGTTTATTGTACAGCCATTCAAAGGGACATGATTGATTGTAAATCCTTTTATACGATAAAGGACATTTGATTGGGTCAATATCAGCTCGGCTCTACATTGGTTGATGACCAGTCAATAATGAACGCTGTAAAGTACAGGGCAGTGTCAGGTGTGGTATGGACCAATAGGACGATGGTGAGTTCTAACACAAGACACCAACAGAACCGGTGTTCTTACAGTAGTGGATGTAGGTGACTCATTTCTAATCCGTCTTAAGTGCCAGTAAATGTGTGCAGACCTTAATGTGTTAAAAATGCGTGTTTCCAGATTTAAGTGAAGCTAGTTCTAGTTTATGTATCGCCGAATTGAGACGTGAAGTCTTACGCATGCTTGTCGTGGCTTGAGAAAATAGGCTGAAAATAGGCTGTATTACAGAACGGCATTTCCCAATGTATCGGTTTATACGACTTCTTAGAATTACGTTGTTTTCATTTGGTCAGCACTTCCATTTTGTTTTCTGAAAAGGTAATTGGACAGCAGCTCATAATTTCAACACGGCGTCAGAAATACACGCGCAGAGGGAGACCTGCATTTTTGAGGCTACGTTCTGTATACGGGGAACTAGTGACACTCAGTAAGACATCTAACCAACTGTGAAGGGAACACAGCACCTCAGTAGGCTTGCGTGCCCAGTAAAAAATCAGCAGTTTAAAACCTGTAATTTTTTTTCGTATTTTTTTCCCCTGAAACTACGTGTGTCTGAACATTGAAAACGATGTGACTGGAAATATACTTATTTGAAATGCTATCTCAATAATGTATCAAAGATAACCATGGAGTCAGATATTTTCCCTTTTTATTATTGAATGTGATATATTTACCTAAATAAACCAACTGAACTAATCTAGGGTACTAGTAATATTACTTTTTTTTTTTTTAACTTTTATCAACAACCCTTAAATTTTGGATGAATCAGTGTTCTGTGCTTTAACTTACATAAAATAACTCAGGAAATTGCGTGAATAAGTGTTTCTTAATTTAAAACTTGCGGAAACATTCCAAACTGTGTTTTAAGATTTCCGATGTAACACAAATGAAAGATAATCTTTTTCCCCCTTAAGCGTGCGAGCGTACCAATACATATAGCTTTGGCTTAAATGCAGCAAACGGCGCACCTACATGGCGCCTCATTAGTGTTTCCTTTCATCGGACTATGCAGTAAGGGCAAAAAGAAAACTACCTCATAATTCTTTACATATTCAAAAGCACTCGTGCAAAGAAATAAATCGATGCCCTTGAGTCTTCATGAACGGCTCTAGGAGAAATGTTAATTCGCTGTAACCGAGGCCACTTGCTAATACGTACATGCATGTTTCAGTATGGTGCGAAGGCGAGGCCGAGCTTGTCCACGTCTGGTGCGGGCTGATATGGGCTGTTCACGATAAAGTCAGCACTTTTGAAGACCTGGTTACGCTTTTTCATGTAAACACTGACATGTGATTAACAAACACAGTTAAAAATTTCCACCTTACTCAACACCAAAGATCCGAGGTCGCAATTAAATGTATTTTCTGATCATTATATCTGATGAGACGGCCTCAATAAGTGCTCACTTTACCGCGAACAGAGTATAACATTGCCGAGGACTTACGGCAGGCGGGGCTGCAGCTGTTTACACATATGTTTTCTCCCGGCACTGAAGATGTGTTAATGGCTCGCTGCAGCTTTTTCGCATGCCTCGCGCGTCATCCTGGGGTTTCTTTCCATGATGACAGCGATGAACGATCCCCTTTGAAGGTTTTCTGTCCTAGAGAAATTCCAAGTTGCTTGCGATCATCAGAAATACACTCATTGCTATAAAAATAGCCGCACCCAGAACGAATCGGCCACATGTTGCGAAAGTTAGTATGGAGCAACTTTGAGACCAATATTGCAGCTGAATTGGTGTTTGGTTTCGATTGGCAACCTAGGACTGTCATCGGGTGAGGGTGAAAAAAAAGGGGGGGGGGGTGCTAAATCCATTACAAACTTGCACTCTATGAAATTTTTATTTTATTTACCATATCAGTGTATACATATGGGTAATGATAAAGCACGAACGGTAAAGATCATTTTCTTACATCCCCGGAAGCTTTCGCACATGTTCTCAGGTGTCAAATGCGTATAGCAAATTCCCAACCTTGTATAGTGGACACGCTTGGCATTTCTAAATTTGCACTGTGCATAGCGTATCTCCAAATACGGCACAGGAAGATTATTGAAAGTTTTATTTTACAGCGTGCTGATGAGAACGGTCATGGGCCAAAGCTGTGTGCAGTATAATCTGCGTGCAAAGTAGAGTGAATGTCGGTGACTAACTAGCATATCTCCGCGAGGCATTCAAGGGGCCGCGGTGGTGTAGTGGTCACACAACTCGCCTCCCACCTAGGCGAACCTGGTTCAATTACCAGCAGGTTCGCGCTCGGATTTTCGCATGTGGGAATCGTGCCTGACGATGCCGCTGGTCGGCCGGTTTTCTCGAGGGTCTCCCGTTTACCCCCGCACTTACATTTCGGCGTTGCGCCATATTAATCTCTCTTCACCTGCATCAGCTGTCAAACCAACGTTGTTAAGACAAGCCCAAATCACTCCACTCCATGACACATTCGATAAAGGTATCAACAACTCAGAAGGTTTTTTAAAGACAGGACGATTCACTGGATTTCGGGAGTCAGGATGCTGTCAGTACGACACTCTTAGGTGTTGGGAACATAGGGCAACACGCACGCATCGGAAAGTTCTTGACGACCCCGAATGACTGCCATATAAGGATAATTCATCGCCTGACAGAAGCATACTCAGCAAGCAGAGTATTCTTTCAACCCTCCAGGGACATACAACGGCACCACTAGTGACCACTATTTCCACTCTCCAGGGGCATACAATGGCACCACTAGTGACCACTATTTCCACCTTCCAGGGATATGCAATGGCGCCACTGGTAACCACTATTTCCACTCCCCAGAGGCATGCAATGGCACCACTAGTGACCACTATTTCCACGCTCCAGGGGCATGCAATGGCACCACTGGTGACCACTATTTCCACGCTCCAGGGGCATGCAATGGCACCACTAGTGACCACTATTTCCACCCTCCAGGGAAATGCAATGGCACCACTAGTGACCACTATTTCCACGCTCCAGGGGCATGCAATGGCACCACTAGTGACCACTATTTCCACCTTCCAGGGGCATGCAATGGCACCACTAGTGACCACTATTTCCACGCTCCAGGGGCATGCAATGGCACCACTGGTGACCACTATTTCCACTCTCCAGGGGCATGCAATGGCACCACTAGTGACCACTATTTCCACCCTCCAGGGAAATGCAATGGCACCACAAGTGACCACTATTTCCACCCTCCAGGGAAATGCAATGGCACCACTAGTGACCACTATTTCTACGCTCCAGGGAAATGCAATGGCACCACTGGTGACCACTATTTCCACTCTCCAGGGAAATGCAATGGCACCACTAGTGACCACTATTTCCACCCTCCAGGGAAATGCAATGGCACCACTGGTGACCACTATTTCCACTCTCCAGGGGCATGCAATGGCACCATTAGTGAACACTATTTCCACCCTCCAAGGGGCATGCAATGGCACCATTAGTGAACACTATTTCCACCCTCCAGGGAAATGCAATGGGGCCACTGGTAACCACTATTTCCACTCCCCAGGGGCATGCAATGGCACCACTATTGACCACTATTTCCACTCTCCAGGGTCATGCAACGGTGCCACTAGTGACCTCTATTTCCACCAACGCTATAGCGAGGTGACTCGCATTAAAAAATTGCATTCTTGACGACACCGAGCAAGGTGGTGGAGTGGTTAAACCTGCGACTCGTATTCGGGAGAATCTGGGTTCGAATACCGGTCCGGCTATCCTGACTTCTATTTTCCATGGTTTCCCGAAATCACTCTCGAAGCGAACGCTATGATGTTTCCTTTTACTAGAGTCCATAACTGATTCCCTCCACATTCCTGCTACTCTTATCATCTTACTCCGTCTCTAATGACCTCGCTGTCGACCAGACGTTAAGCCCTACTACCTATAGGCTATTCATGGTAAAATGAGCACTTTTGAAAGCCCTACTTAAGAGCTACTTGTATGAACGTTGCGTATTCTTCCGCGTTATGTAAAAATAATATTCCCATGTGCCTCATCACTTCATCCATGCGTCGGTCAAGTCAAACTGTAGAGTTATTAGAAAATTAAATATTGTACAAATCTGCTACTTTTTACACTTTGGTGCGTTGAAAAAACCAGAAAGCGAAAAAATTTAAGTTATTCTCATACAGAACTTTTTATATGACGTTAAGAAATTTAACTACTTTCCATCCATCGTTACCAACTTTACCGGGCTCATGTCACTCAGTGCTGTCGTTAAGTATTTGCAGGCAGGAGCAGTAACTTTTTTCTAAGGTTGATCTCGAAAGTGCTCACTTTATCGTGAACAGCCTTTACCTACCTATATTTATGACGTCCCTTACGCAGTCGTCCACTGACATCCAGACAACGGCGACTTCGTTTGCTGTTACGTTATAACCGGGTGGCATGGACGGCTAAGGAATTCTCTTTTGTCTGGGCTCGGATGGCAACGTTATTCGAATATGGAGAGGTACGGACAGAGTACAAAGTCGGACATTATGATTAAGCACCACGTCTACAGAATTGGTGGCACTGGCTACAAACGTAACCCTTTGAGACCCACATTAATTTACGCTTTCAAGTGTTGCACACAATTTTTTTTATGATTACGTTGTCACATCCAATGAGCTGTAGGCTATATGTTCGGCTACAATAATATGAACCAATTATGACCTAGGCCAGTAAGACTGTTTGCGAATAATTTACCCACAGGTATACTCATTGGTCAATGAGCTTCGCAGCGTACAGTACACATTGAAAATTACATGCACTTGCGTAATGTACACAATTCTGTACACTGGGTCTGAATGGGTTAAGAGTATCACATACACACACATCAAAAGCATTGGTAGTGAAGCGAGCGAAATAGTTGAGTTGATAGATCTGAACGGCTCTTAACGAGGCATTGCAGGTGAAATATGGTGAGAATGGAGCAGCGGCGGAATGCAAGGGCGGGAGAAACGGGAGACCCCCGAAAAAAAACCCGCCAACCAGCGGCATCGTCTGACACGATTCCCACTTGCGAAAATCCGGAGTGATCCGGCCGGGGATTGATCTCGGTTCGCCTTTGTGGGAGGCGAGCAGTCTAACCGCCCAGTCACCATGGCACCGTAAGCGAATAAACTTTGTTGTTTCCATTGCGGGGTTGTTATGTGACTGCTCTGGAATGATACACTGTTTCAAGCAAAACTTTTTACGTTTATCCCCCTCTTCCCTATATTCGTTGTTAGGAGAGTAACACTGTTAATTACCAAATTGTTCAACCAATATTTCAGGAACCACCCCGTGGAATGCTTTGTAATTTCCTAAACGGGCGGTGCTTTGGATATCTGACTAAACGAGGAAGATGCGCCGCATCGCCCAGTGACAGAAATCAAATTCCGAGATCGAAATTATTGCGAAACATCAAAATCTTACAATCAGGTAACGTTAATTAAATGTCAGAGTAAAAAAAAAATATATATGTTTACAGAGGCCCTTTTTCGCTAAACGTTAAAGTCAATATACATCCAGATAAAAGCTATTCACGATAAGTGAGCACTTTTGAAATCAACCGTAGATAAATGTCAATACTCCTGCCTGCATATATTTAAACGGGCACATTGAGTGACATGCGCCCAGTAAAGTTGGTAACGATGGATGGAAAATAGTTCCATATCTCAATGTCGAATTGAAAGTGTTTGGTAACCATCTGTGATAAAATTAATGATTTCATTCGGTTTTAGGTTTTTTTTAAATGTATGGAAGTGTAAAACGAAGCAGATTTGTGAAGTATTTACTTATCTAATAATTTCAGAGTTTCACTTTACCAACTCACGAATAAAGTGATGGGGTCCTAGACAATGTTAATTTTTAATAAGGCGGAAGAATACACAAAGTGCATACAAGTAGATCTTAAGCAAGGCTTTCAAAAGTGCTCATTTTACCGTGAACATTATTTAACGGCAACGCCATATGTTAATAGAGATCAATCGTTTCATATAATAACATATTTTGGCACGGCTTGATATTTAGTAAAAAGCACAGCAAATTTTGCATTTTATAATTAACTCTGTTTTCATTACGAACTATAGTGAAACGCAAATGACAAGACGAATCGAGAAGTTCTACTTGGGGGGTGGGGTTAGAAAGAAGTAGTTTCTATGCCAGACTGAATTAAAAGGGAGAATCGTGGAACGCGAAAGTGTTCATGCCCAGAGAAAAATTTTAATACAATTTCTGTTATTTAACTGCAATTTTTCGTTCCGCGTCTATTGCGCTGTCACTTACTGCTGTTACGTTTTGCTTGTAGTTTAGGCTGTCTTCGTCGTGTAACAGGTAACAGTTGGGCTGTCGTTGTTTCTAAGTCGCTCGTTGTTTAGGCTGTCTTCGTCGTGTAACAGGTAACAGTTGGGCTGTCGTTGTTTCTAAGTCGCTCGTTGTTTAACTAGATCACTGTCTCTTGTTCTATGTACCTACTTTTTTTTTATCGCTGTTTACTGTATTTTCGTTTTTCATCTATCCATTGCGTTCGTCGTTTTCTTTGTTCCTTCATTGTTAGTCAGTCTCGACAATGAAAGTCCAGTCAAATTTGAAACAGTGTGAATGTTCTAGCGATTAAAAATATTTTCTTAGTTGCTTAAAACGTTGTGTTTCTAGGTTAAATCACATTTGACTGGCGTACTTTGTATCTGACGGAATTTTGGTGTACTTTTTAATAACCTTCTTATTAATGCAGTGTATCTACGTAATTCGAAATTTTTTTTAAATATATTTCAATTGATTTCTCTTTTGGCTTACGAAGGGGGGAAAAGTCAAGAAAAACTAATGGAATCCCACGTTATGATATTTTATTTGTTCCGAAAACGAAGAAATCCGGCTCCAAGTCTAAGGTCAAAAATCAAGCCAAAAAAACACTATAAAATCAAGGGGAAAAAAATCAGCCATTATGTGCGTGGTTCTCTTTGTTTCGCCGCATTTTTCAGTGTCCCTCGCCCTTACCTTTTTTTTGGCAGATCATTCCAACCCTTATACCTGCCATTTCAGCGGAACCCAAGAAACCGCTATTCCCCCCTTAGTTTGCCACCCCTTGTCGTTTCGAGAAAGGGGAGAGGAAGTGTTTTGGGAACGAAACAGAGGGCTTTAACCCCATCCTACAAGTCAAGGTCTGCACAACCCTCGTTTCCCTTCACCCCCCCCCCCCTCAACTGAGAGGAAGGCCACCAAAAAAATAATAAAGCAATCATTATCCTTTGGCCACAGAAGTATAGATAGAGGAAGGATTGCAGAAACCTCAAGGTCTACTGGAGGACCTGTCAGATGAAAAAAAAAAAAACATTTCTTTAACAACTTTTCCATGTTCCCGAGGAAATACAACTGTTATTCATTCCGGAGGACCTCTTTCTACGTGGAAGAACGGCTTATATGATGAGGTAAAACTCAACTTCAAGTTTGGATTATTCACGCATTTAAAAATCATTCCACTTCAAACACGTTGTTTAATTCTGACGTTAGCCTTGGCGTGTTTTGTTTCTGTATATCTGACACTCTGAGTTATAAATTTCCTTTTGAATAGTAATGTTCAATATCACATTAATGTGTGAAAGTACTTCTCGAACCAACATCCTGGAACCGTTTGAACATGAAATGAACTTACCAGAATAGACAAATGTATGTAATGTTAAACTATGTTAGTATTTTTCTTCTGGAGAATGGGCTGCGTTTTATGTTTCCTTTGGTTTCATTCTTGATCTGATGTTATGGATGTGTGTATTCGTCAATTGAAAGTAAAAATCTCAGTTGAAATTTCGAGTTATTGAACATATTACTTAATCATAGGTATTATTAAATCATTAATCGTGAAGAGCAGTAGGCCTAGGTTTGAAAATAAGTGTTATCATTTTTAGCCAATCGTTTCAAGATCTTTTTGTTTTAAGAACCCAAGACATGAATGAGATAGAGTCGGACCCATTTAAATATAAAAAGCGACCTGTATAAATGTATAAGAGAGTTGAACGGCCAGTAAAATGTTTACTCACATTTATAGAATTACGATTAAAAAATAATTAAATTAAAGTGAACTTTTTTTTTGCTCTACTTCATAGCAGGGTGGTTATAGATTTTTGTTTCATATTCGTATCATAACACATTATTCTATAGTTTTTTAACTGTAGTTCAGAACGACAATCATACAGGATATAAATAAAAAAATTATAATTTTACATATTGATATTTATTTGGTGTGTTGCTTCTGTGATGCTAGAGTTGATGGGTATTAAATAGAGAATATTTTAATTCACTTATGTAAGTATTGTCGGGAATATTTCCGTCGTTTTTAGTGTTCAGTGCTTCTCAGTGAAGATGGGTACGTGATATGGTACACTTTGCTACAGAGGTGACACAGACAACGATATATTTGCCCGTGTAGCCTGTGCATACTTATTTATCTGTTACTCAGCCTGTAAAGATCAATCTTCGAAACAAAGCGGAATTTTTGTTTCATTGATTTCCTTATCAATTAGAATTTAATATATACAGGAGTTTGTACAATGATCATTTTTCAGGTCTCACAGCTAGTTAAGAAAATTTAGCAGCCCCTTTATTGTGTAGCTTTCGATTCCTCTGCTTTTTGATTCCGCCTGAAATAAGGCAAAAGCGCAACCTGTTTATGTTCAGTATACAGCAATATGCAGGCACACTAGAGAAAGTTCAGATCAGCGTTAATTACAGCAACACCGTCCTTTATCACGGGGCCGCGGTGGCTGAGCGTTTAGACTGCTCGCCTCCTCCCCCCCCCCCCCTCCAAAGGCGAACCGGGTTCAATCCCCGGTCGGATCACCCCGGATAATCCGCATGTGGGAATCATGCCAGACGATGCCGCTGGTAGGAGGGTTTTTTCTCGGGGACCTCCTGTTTGCCCCGCTAAAGCATTCCTGCATTCCGGCGTTGCTACATTTTCATCTCGTTTCACCTTCATCGGCTCTCAAGGCCCCGTTGTTGAGAGCCGCCCAAATCTCTCAACTCAACCGTTCTTTGCATCACACTTAGTATCGAATTCTTCTGCCCTCAGCTGTCTCTTCGCCTTAGTCATGTCCTCATATTTCTTATAAGACTTTCAAATGCACTTACGTTGCTCGAAAGGAAACCTTGTCACCTCTGCTATGTCTCATACCTACACTTGTAGTGTTGCGTGCGGAACTGACGCCCAGTTTTGTACTTGTAGCATCGAATACCTGCAGTTCCATTCGATTATCTTTAATAACTTCCATGTTGTTAACGTACAAAGGGTGTAAACATTATTTCGGGACATCCGGTATATAGACGCACATACATAAAGCGTACGTGCGAACAATTATTCCACGATGTTTAAAACATTTGCATGCTTGTGCGCATAATAAGTTCACCTCTCACCTAAACTAACACCTATTTACTCCTACACAGGATGTAAACGATAAGTGTTTACAACTGTACAAAACAGTGTACATGGCTCCGAGATGAGCAATTTGATGTAGGACACTTGTGGTCCAGAGGGTCGGGAAATAGCCGTAAATCGCTTGACAAATGTGTGCTAAAACACGTGCAGCGTGCTGCTGTGGGCCCGGCTTTAATCGACCTGCTGATCAGCTGAAGCCGGTTTGTACAGAGGTCAAATCGGGCAGGAAACGTTTATTAATAGCTTTTGTTTAAAACACGTGATGCATTGTCACAATACTACAGACAAGTTACAGAAATCAGGAAAGAATGTATGAAATTGCAACATGTAATTCAAACAATAGCAATTACTAAAAGTTTCCTGCCCGATTTGACCTCTGTACAAACTGGCTTCAGCTGACCAGCAGGTCGATTAAGGCCGGGCCCACAGCGGCGCGCTGCACGTGCCTTAGTACACATTTGTCAAGCGCTTTTACGGTGATTTCCCGACCCTCTGGACCACAAGTGTCCGGCATCAAATCGCTCGTCTCGGAGTCCTGTACACTGCTGTGTACAGTCGTAAACACTTATCGTTTACATCCCGTAGATTTTCTAGTGTTTCGGATTTTTCAAATCTTGAATATTTGTTTATAAATCAAACACATGCCCATGCATGCTTACACTAGAATCGTATAACATTCTCTACTGATGCCAGTCCAGACGAAATTTGCTAGAAATAAAAATAAGTATAAAGAACTAAAAAAAATAGCTTCTAAATCTGATTGGCTGACGCTTCGTTTACATTTAAGTTGTTTAAAATTTGGTTCAACTTTGCACATGAACACTTTTAACTTAAATACTACTCTTGATTTACTGTGATTACACTACTGGGCTTCCTACAATTGAACATAAAGTTAACGCAAAACGTTTCACGTCGACTTAAATACTACTCTTGATTTACTGTGGTTACACTACTGGGCTTCCTACAACTGAACATAACGTTAACGCAAAACGTTTCACGTCGACTTAAATACTACTCTTGATTTACTGTGGTTACACTACTGGGCTTCCTACAACTGAACATAACGTTAACGCAAAACGTTTCACGTCGACTTAAATACTACTCTTGATTTACTGTGGTTACACTACTGGGCTTCCTACAACTGAACATAACGTTAACGCAAAACGTTTCACGTCGACTTAAATGTGAATGAACATTATCGGGAACAGTCGGCAGGAAAAAAAAAAAAAAAATAACATGTGGCTCGAGATATTTCGCGTGTCCGAGGCCTAGAAGCGTGTGAGTACTAAGGGCGACCTGGTAGGCGCATCAAATGTATAATCGCCTTTATCCGCAAGGCACCGATTTGCAAGCTTTCTCTCGTCGACCAGCCACGAAAACTTTCAGGGGCGACCCTGTCATTTTATGGTGCAATAAAACAAAGTCGCACAGTGTTAAATAGCCTTTACCGGAAGTTTAATTCATTCGTTATTGCCCTTTTTCACTTTAAAAAAATATACATTATAGTTGGAAATTAAAAACTGAAAATATTATTCCGACAAGAGAAATTTTTTTTAATGCTACTCGCAAGCAGACACTGCTGAACAATATTCTACAATTTTAAAATGGCAACTATACGACTGAATCTTCTGAATATTTTCGCTCTGTTTGTGGGCCTCAACAGATGACGACTTTAATGGGATTCCGTAGTAAAAATTCGAAGGTCTCTAAGGCCATGTCTCAATTGGCCCAGAGAGCGCTCGTTCATGCGCTCTCGCTCTCGCGACCGCGTCATAATGACCTCAGAGAGGACGCTCTCTGGTCGTCTCAATTCGTCGGAGAGAGCGTGAAAGACCGAGTGCACAGAGAGAGGGAGAGAGAGAGAGAGAGCACGACGTTGTGTACTCACTGGCGCTCTCTCGCACTCTCTGACCACGCGCCATATTTGTTTACATCGTTTGCGTGTTTCAATAAAGTTATAGCAGCTTTCTGATCCGAAACCTTGTCGCATTTTAAGTGAATAATTTCGACTGTTTTAAATAACGAAATAACTTACGTAACACTTATTTATAAAAAAATATGGATACGGATATCTGATAAAGTAGCGTTGTCACTTTGCTGCAACATGACGGTAATATGTAAAACAGAAATAATAGTATTTAATGCGTTAATTATTCCTGACAATATATATGCATTTGTGAATTATTTTGGACACACATAAGTCATTTACAATAGCTTTGATTACGATTTTAGCTTAACATGATTTCCCGCCTTTCGGCATCAGCTGTCTGCATGAAGTCGGAGAGAAACGAGAGAGTGGTTTGTCTCAACTCCACAGAGCGAGAGCGTGAGAGAGCTCGAAGCAGTGCTCTCGGCAGGTTGTGCGAGAGAGTGCTCTTTCGAAAGCGTATTATTTAAATTGAGATATAGCCTGAATCACGTCTGGTCATAATTTAACATTTGTGAGAAGCTGAATTTCTCGTAAATTAGATCCGTACCAGTAGGATAATTTAAACGCTGTGTAAGCCAATGGATTAAACTATAGATGCCACTTTGCACTTTACCTTAAGGCAGATTCCCACCCGCCATCTTGGATTTACGGAATTTTTGCCATAGCCTGGAAATACAGTTTTGTATAAGCTCTTAAAAGTAAAATTGGCACTTTTGAAACGCCTGCTTAAGATATACTAGTATGCACGTTGTGTATTCTTCCGCCTTATGTAAGATTAACATTGTCACGGGCCTCATCACTTTATTCATGCATCGGTCAAGTGAAACTGTGAAATTATTAGAAAAGTAAATATTTTACAAATCTGCCCATTTTTTTCACTGCGATGCATTAAAAAAAAAAAACAGAAAACGAAAGATCAATTAAATTATCATAAATAGTTACCTAACACTTTTTATTCGACATTAAGATATTATGGAACTACTTTTCCTCCATCGTTACCAACTCTACTGGGTACATTCCGCTCAGGGCGCCCGTTAAAATATATGCAGGTAGAGGCAGTGACTTTTTTGTAAGTGCGCACTTTATCGTGAACAGCCTTTGACGCGTTTCATTGGAACGGCAGAGCACAGAGCATTGCCTAGTGCATTGCCTGAGGTCAGTATTTCTAGATTACTATTGATATCGCGACGCTTTTGCAGTCGTTCACAAGAAATAACCTCGCGTTTCGCCTCGACAGTTACCAGCTGAAAATTAATAAATGTAGCGAAGCTGTGCAATTCGACAAAAGTTTGGGAAGCTACTGTCCAGGACATGTCTTGTGGGAAATTTCAATAAACCTTCTGAGATAGAAGCTTTGGCGAAAAATCGATAAATCCAAGATGGCGGGTGGAAATCCGCCTTAAAGAAACTTGGCAGGAAAGCACTAAAAAGTTTATTTTCAGTATGCCTTTTCTTTGAATATATACAATAGGATAAATGTATAAAGTGATATACGCTATTCACTGAAAAGTGAGCACTTTTTAAGTGCACCTTTGGCAAATATGAATGTTCCTACCTCCACATAATTTAACAAGCATGCCAATTGACATGCGCCCAGTAAAGTTGGTAACAAAGCAACGAGAATAGTTTCGTTATTTAAAGTTTAGCTTAAAGTGTTACGTAAACATTGCTGATTACTGAAATTGCAATTTTTTGCTTTTGTTTTTTGACGTGAATATGTCTTTAAATTTGCAACAATAGTGGGAGGCAATCCAGAAAATACGATGATAACAAAATCGGGGGATACAGTTTAGCATTGCAGCTCCGAATCTATAGTCAATATTCAAAATTCAATTACGCCACTCAATCGCCAAAGGATCAAATAATATATTTCGTTGAGTGAGGACTGCGAGGCATCGCGAGTGGCTAGCCGAGGGAGGGGGAGGGGGCGCAATTTTGAGTTCGTTTCGCCGCATCTCATAAATTCCGCATAGCATAACTTTCGACTAGGAGAAGCTACGACGCTCGTTTCAGTCGACAGATCTCGTCAATATTAATCGATTGCGTGTATAAAAACATTTATGAGAAGTGGTTATTGTGAAATTGTATGAGTTTAATGTAGAAAGTTAAGAAATCTTAACACCGGCCTATGCTCGTCAAAAAGCGAAGTCGAAGTACAGAAATCGTATACGGTCGGAAAGAGCATCCAAAAGCAATCCAGTGATACCCATAAAACCCCCATATGATCGAGTGGAGCGGTGCCGGGAACGTAAAATAAACATCAAGGCGTCCGAGCGCGTTAAAGTAGACATATTCACGCAAAACAAACGGCAGTTTCCCCAAAACAGCCACATCCCATCTTTTTATTGAGGGACCACGTTCATGGAAATGGTAATTCTATTCACGGCGGAAGAATTCACAATACACCTTACCGCGAGCAGCTTTTAGCTGTGAATAAATGTTCCCCCCCCCCCCCTTTTTTTTTTCGTGGGAAAAACTCATATTCGCAGATCCCGGAAAATGAATGAAATAAAATACGCGTTTATTCGCAGATACGGTTACAGATGTCATGTTACTAGGCAGTCCGCTCAAGTTGGCAAATATTTCATCTCGTTCCTCGTTCGCAAAAATTTTGTGCGATGTGGTTTTAACAGTGACACATTTACTGCCAGTGAACATCGAGGTATCTACCGCTCATGAGACATAGGCAGCCCGTCATCACTTGTAAAACAAGGATCCGCTGATAGGCAATCGCAGTTTACACACAGCCCAATAACAAGTCGTGCAACTTCCTCTTAATTGCTCATCGCAAACGTTTGTTTTGTCTCGAAACATCAATAGGCGGCGTCTCGAGAATTGCTGTACTCTAAACCCCTACCAGTGACGTCACTCGCTGAAAGTCGATTCACTAACTACTATCTGCTGGATTACCAACAGTAAGAAATGGGTCCAAACCCGTCCTAAAGAAACGAATATATATATATATATATATATATATATATATATATATATATATATATATATATATATATATAATTCTTTTATGCTAACAGTGTGCAACTCGTGGTAATCATTTCATATGAAGGCATTACCAGAAAAGTAAAAAAGAAATATTGGGTATAGGCTGTTCACGGTAAAATGAACACTTTTGAAAGCCCTACTTAAGATCTACTTGAATGCACGTTGTGTATTCTTCCGTCTTATGTAAAATCAACACTGCCGTGGGGCTTAGCACTTTATTCATTCGTCGGTCAAGTGAAACTGTGAAATTATTGGAAAAGTAAAAAAGTTTCAAATTTGCTCATTTTTACACTGCAATGCAGTAAAGACACTTGAAGCGAAATATATAATATACGTTATCACAAATGGTTACCTAACACTTTTTATTCGACATTAAGATATTATGGAACTACTTTTCCTCCATCGTTACCAACTCTACTGGGTACATTCCGCTCAGGGCGCCCGTTAAAATATATGCAGGTAGAGGCAGCGACTTTTTTCTAAGGTTGATTTCAAAGGTGCTCATTTCATCGTGAACATCCTTTACCATAGTGTTTGTATAATTTTATTTTCGATTAAATTGAACTGTTACTTGTATTTTGCCTATAATTTAAAAATCATCTCATGATTAATATGAATGAAACAGGGAGAAATGTGTGTGTTGGTAATGCCCATTAGCAAATAGTTCTCGTGCAAAATTGTTATCAAATTGAGTGCCCACAAATACGGTACGTTGTTCCTTTGATGTAACTATCTAAAGCCTGTTCACGATAAAGTGAGCACTATTGAAACTAACCTTAGAAAGAAGGCCCTTTTCCTGTCTGCATATTTGTTAATGGGAGCACCGAGTGACATTCGCCCAGCAAAGTTGGTAGCGATGGACGGGAAGTAGTTCTATATCTTAACGTCGAATGAAAAGTGTTAGGTAACCATTTGCGATAATTTAAATAATTTCTTTCGCATTCTGTTTTCTTAATATATCGAAATATAAAAACTAACAGATTTATCAAATATTTACTTTACTAATAATTGCACAGTTTCACTTGACCGACGGATGAATAAAGTGATGAGACCCATGGCAATGAAAATTTTTCATATGGCGGAAGAATACACAAAGTGCACACAAGTAGATCTTTAGCAGGGCTTTCAAAAGTGCTCATTTTACCGTAAATGGCTTACAGACTTAGTTTAGCTTTGTTAGAACGAGGCGGAGGTATAGCCTGATAAAAAAAAAAAAGAGAGTAACAGTGAATAGACTATGATCGCTAACAAATATTTTCTTTCAGTGCAGGCTATAAAAAAATAGGCAGGTGAAGACGACCACGAGGGCCGAGTTGTTGAGGTAGGCGGGGATATCTGCGATCGGCGCGGCTCGTTGACGCTTATCTCTCCGCGGCGGGTCCCAGGGGGGGGGGGGGGGGGGGTTGTAAGCACTAATGTCTTGTCGTCGTCTACTTGACCCGAGGCAGCGACCCCCAGACACAGATGTCGTTTACCGGCCGCGTACTTATCGCACAAAAATGCGCCCGACGTGTGTTTGGCTCCGGCGAGCTGCGCTGGCCCGACTAGGCGAGGAAGTGCCAGCGTCTGGGTTCCGGGACGTCCTTTGGCGATCGCCCGCTGACGCCGGAAGGCCGCAGCTGTGGTACTTTCATAGTTGTCTTTTTTGACGTGAATACGTCTTTAAATTTGCAACCAAAGTAGGAGGTATTACAGAAAATCCGATAATAACAAAATCAGATACAGTTTGCAGCTCCGAATCTATCGTCGTCATTCAGAATTCAATCACGCCACTCATTTGCCAAAGGGTCAAAGAATATGTTTCGTTGAGCGAGGACTGCGAAGCATCGCGCGTCGCTAGCCGGGGAGGGGGAAAAAAAGGGGGGGGGGGGCAATTTTCAATTAGTTCCGCCGCGTCTCATAACTTCCGCGTAGTATAACTTTTTGACTAGGAGAAGCTACGACGCTCGTTTAACTTTCAATCGACAGCTCTCGTCAAGATCTGTCGATTGCGAGCATAAAAACATATTTGTGCGGCGTGGTTATTGTGAAATTGTACCAGTTTAATGTAACAAATTAAGAAATGTAGGCCTATATTCTTCAAGAAGCCAAGTCGAAATGCAGAAATCGTATACGGTTGAGAAGAGCGTCTCAAAAGCAATCCAGTGATACCCCTAAAACCCTATATGATCGAGTAAAGCGATGCCGGGAACGCAAAATAAACATCAAGGCATCCGAGTGGGTCAACGTATACGTATTCACGCAAAACACACGACCGAGTACACAGCACAGCCAAACCCCATTTTTTGGTTCATAAATCAGCTTTTGAAAAGTATCTGTGTGCCTACCTGCAAATAAAGCTATAGCCCATTCCATTTACTTCACACTTTCTGAATCAAACCTTTAAACAATCACCCTATATGTATCACAAGCGTTTTATGTTTCTTTTAACGCAGTAATATTATATTCTTCCTTAAAATTGCCTTTTGCTTACATTTTATTTAGAAACTATAGTATTTAATTTATAATCAATACCAATAAAAACGGAGAGAAAATATAAATGTACTGAAGCAACCGAAGTAAAGTTGTTCACGATAAAGTTAGTACTTTTGAAATCAACTTTAGAAAAAAATCACTATCCCTAACTGCATATATTTTAACGGGCGAACAGAGTGACATATGCCCAGTAAAGTTGGTAATGATATATGGAAATTAGTTCCATATCTTAACGTCGAATAAAAAGTGTCAGGTACACATTTGTGATAACTTAAATTATTTATTTCATTTTCTGTTTTATTTTTAACGCATCGAAGTGGCAAAATGAACACATTTGCAAAACGTTTTCTTTTGTAATAATTTCACAGTTGCACTTGGCAGACGCATGAATAAAGGGACGAGGCCCGTGGTAAAGTTAATCTTACATAAAGCGGAAGAATACACAATGTGCATACAAGTAGATATTAACAAGGGTTTTCTAAAGTGCTCATTTTACCGTGAACAGCCTATAACAGGTTGGAATTTCTTTTAAATCTGACACATGGTTCACGCACGGTTAAGGGCTCGACTTCTTGCTATTTCGACTTTAAAATTTGAAGTGAAGTGGAGAGATTAGATTTGATCGGCTCTGAACATAAAGGTGTTGAGAGCGACGAGGGTGAAGCGAGGTGAAAATGGACAGGTGTCGGAATGCAAGGGCGGGGGCAAACGGGAGATCCCCGAGAAACAGCACCGACCAGCGTCATCGTCCGTCAAGATTCCCATACTTTTAGAAATTCCTGTGTATTTACGGAATGTTTTACGGAAACGTACAGTGTATATCCGGAAAGGCAATCCGTAATGACGAAAAACGGAGTTAAGTCCGTAAATACAAAATACGGAAAGTCTCCGTATTCCCTTTGGCTTCGAGTTACGGGAACGAACAGTGCCGATTCTACACGAAGCTTTCTTCGCCACTGTGACAAGAAAATTATCGTTTCTGCGGAAGTTAAGGTTATCCACGCGACTATGACGTATTCTTTCAAACACTAAAAAATAGCATCAGGCATCTGGAACATTTGGTAACACTAAAAACACACAGACTTTAATAGAAACTGAATTTATGCTTTTGTCTTTCGAATATAAATATAAAAGTTATACCACAATTTACAAATGAGAGTTGTGAGCGAATGGGCACTACCTCCAAAGCCCAGGGGTAGGGCGGCCGACCTGCAATCGGAGGGTCGCGGGTTCGTGCCCCGGCGCCTTCGACGCGGCAGATCTTCAGTTCGCTTGTCGCACTGGGAATGTGTCAACAAGTTGGTCTCACGTGAGTTCAACAACTACAACTACACCAACAATGACAACTACAACGGCGACAAAAATAATGGCCAGAGTCGTGGTCTGGTAATTTTTTGACTCGAGTTCAAACCTCGCTTAAGTACAAAATATTTTAACATTTTTAATATCATTTTTATACACGGCAGAACACCCACTTAACGAAAATTAAAGACATTTTGATTAAATCTTTCATTTTAAATGGAAAGTACAGAAAACTAGCTTGGAAATTAACGAAGAGGTCCGTGAAATTTACGGAAAGTCCGTTTCTGAAAATCAGTGTCCATAATTTTACGGAGAGTTTACGGACACTTCTGGATAAATTTTTACCAGCACTTTCCATAACATTAAGGCTTTTTTTTAAAGCAGTGATATGCGAAAATCCGGGAATTAACCCAGCCGGGAATCGAAGCCGGTTCGCCTAGGTGGGATAACTACACCACCGCCGCCTCTTTAAAAACTTAAAATTATCTAAAATGTTATACAAATACGGGCGAACCGCATATCAAACTCCCAAAAAATATTCTTCATGGCACTGTAATATACCTATAGGCTGTTCACAGTTAAACGAGCACTTTTGAAAGCCCTTCTTAAGAGCTACTTGTGTGCACGCTGTGTATTCTTCCACCTTATGTAAAATTAACTTTGCCGTGGGCCTCATCACTTTATTCGTGCGTCGGTCAAGCGAAGCTGTGAAATTATTATAAGAGCAAATATTTCACAAATCTGCTCATTTTAATACATCGATGAATAAAAAAATACAGAAACTGAAAGAAATAATTTAAGTTTTCACAAATGGTTACCTAAAAAATTATATTCGACGTTACGTTATGGAACTATTTTCCGCCCATCGTTACCATCTGTACTGGGCGAATGTCACTCAGTGCGCCCATTTAAATATACGCATGCAGGGCCAGTGACCTTTTTCTAAGGTTCATTTCAAAAGTGTTCACTTTATCGTAAATAGCCTTTCACTATACTTTCCTCCCCTTTACTAGGCGTATTCCAATCAGTGTACCCGTTAAAATTAATGCAGGTAGGGACAGTGAAATTTTTCTAAGACTCATGTCGAAAGTGCTCACTTTACTGTGAACAGCCAATATTTATTTGAACTGAAACTTTTTTTTAAAACTATCCCGTGGACGTTGTTCAAGCATTCAGATAGGATCTGCTATATAGGCGAGAGAAGGCCAGCTGTAATTGAACCAGTCTGTCCCTACCTTAAGGAAGGACCAGTCGTTCCGGCCACAAGGAAGAGTGGATGAAGTGAGAGATGCGATGGGGATGGAGCAGCGGTGGAGTGAATACAAGAGAGGAAACTGGAATACCCAGAGAAATACTCCCTCGCCAGGTGGCCGGGGCCTGGGATCGCTACTAAAGTAAAAAAAAAAAAAAAATTGTAGAATTAATTCTCTGTGTAGTCATAAAATCACACCGTTGAGATTTGACACTTTTATAACGCAGTCTTTCGAGACACCAACGATTTGGACTCTATCATTCGTAGGGCCCAAGCGACCTTCCACAGTGGCAGAAGTCCCCTAAATATTAGTGTTTATGTCAATATTTTTTGTGATAACGGATTTGCTCCTTTTGCAAATGTACGAAAGTGAAGTTTTTGTTAATCCACAAATGTCTGTATTTTTACAAAATAGCATTTACTAACCGTTTTCTATACAAAACTGATTTATTTCTGTTATGCTGTCAAAAAGGGACACTTTGATAACTTTTTCAATTAATGTCGTAAATAAATTCTACTACTTACCAGAAAACACTTAAATCTTTGGTGTTTTAATGAGTGGTCAAAGTTTCCCCACACTGGGGATAACATTGACACCACTTTAAAACATAAATCTTCATCCAAAACATATTAAAATAAAAGGAAAAAAAAAATGTTAACTTTTAGATCAAGTGTTCGCCCCCAAATGTGCTATACATGGTTTCACGTTGATTCACTTATGATATATTTCAATTTGATAACAAAATTGTTTAAAGTATCCCGCATTTACGGTACTAATATTGTAACTTAAAACATGCTTTACAAGTTCATTAGCAGGTCAGTAAAAAGAGTTAAAAATTAAAGATAGCTCTGGACCTTCGTAGAGTGATGATGTGACTGGCATGCTATACGGATGACATTGGCTGATCATGAAGAGCTTATCTCGGCCTCTCTTGTATCTACAACTCGTACCAATACAAAATAATTAGCCCCGTGAGGTGTTTCGTGGAAAATTTTACTTCGTCACGATACAAAATAACTGTAGAGACGAAAACAAAATGTCTGCACGGCAATGAATTTCTTACTTCTCGAAATTAAAGTGTCACTGCAAATCACCAACAAAACATTGCGTCCAAAGAGTACAAAATTAAAGAGATAAAACACGGGAGTGTGCAACGTTTCGATAAAGTGAATTTTGTGCCCGCCATCATAAATCAGTCCAACGATTATGAAACCGAAGCAAACTAAACAGAGAGTAAAATACCTCCAAAATAAAATACCCATTATCACTTCTAATAAAACGGTAAAGTAGTATTCCTACGAGAGTCTGAAGACAGACGTGGCCCTCAGTATTTCAAACGCTCATGCTTCTGGGGTGTGTAAGGAACGGAACGGAACGTATCTTATTCGTGTCCAAACGTCTTGACACTTGTAGTAAATTAGTCACTAAAATCATATTAATAATCCATAATATGAGATAAGGTACTTTCCGCGTGATTTCTAAATGTACTAATTCTTATCCATCAAACATATAAATATAATATCTGTTTACAATGGAAAATCTACATTTCATTGAACGAACAATATCATAGGCATTATTGTACGAAGTACCCACAGTTAACATTGTGTATTTAGGTTGTTATAGATACCTCAATAAGCAAAACTAAACCAAAGTTGAATTGAGTGAAAAGACAGTCATTAGTAAAATGTAACACTGTAAAATTGGGCCATATGCAAATCTTAATTATTTACTTATTTGTGTATTTGCAAGATATAATATGATTTTCACAGATATTATTTTCCATTCATTGGCCCTTCTATTATGTTAATTAGTATGCCATTTTAATAATCATTAAAAAAATTTTATCTTAAACACATTTGTGTCTTTCCAGTCTGTTATTTTTGTAATGGGTTTAGAAGACCCTAGTATATCAGCAGTTATTGATCCGTTGACAAGGTAACTAAGTGACGTGTTGATTAATTCTGGCCTCTAGCTCTCTCGTGATTGGTCAGTTGGAAACGACGTTATTAAATTAAGTGTCCGAAAGGAATTTTTATCCATCTTGGTGTTCGAAGGCAGGACGCTGCCCCGCGTGGGTTTGGCACACAGGGTTTTTAATTGTATTATAATACAAGGACCCGAGTTCGAACCGGAAAACGGGCCGTCTCGAAGGAGACGAAGATGCGAGGCAAGTTTAAGGAAGAAGTAGGCCTGCGTCGGTCGCTGCCCGCGTACATTTTCAGGTTAATTAGTTCGAACTACCGCGAGTGCTAACATGTGCTGGGACTGTAATGGCACCACAGGCCCGATAGCCTGAATAGTGAAGTCCGCCATGAGAGATCCTGCCGCATCCAAGGAAATGCGACTGCCGACAACGAGATCGCCAGGAACGCCTAGAACTTCAAGAATTCTTCGTTTTTAAAATATATTCAGCCAAGTTCCAAAACCATTTTTTTGTAAAAGAACCCGAGATAAAATCAGTTTTTTTTTATCAAGTTGAGCTGACTCAAAATTGTTTTAACCACGGACAACTTGGGAATTAGAACATCACTCTAAAAAGTACTGAGCTAGTCTGGAACTAAGAAGTTAAACAATCAATTTATCTTTCTGGAAGTTATAATTAGTTTTCATGCAAAGTCTAAAGTATAATAGAACATCTCTCAGTCACGATAGAGGCAAGAGTTGCTGACGCAGCTCCTAAAATCTAGTATGAAAATTTATTACTTTATTCCTGTCATATTTCATCTGACTGAAAGAAAACTTATTAAATTCCACATTTTTCTGCTGAGCGATAATTTCAAGTAGCAGTAGATATTTTCATAGCAATAACAGAAGTAGGGGCTGTATGGTTCTAGTTCATTGGTTAATCGGATTATCAATTTGATAACAAATTAATTGAAAGGGTTAATAAAAAATGGTTAATCCTTAATTCGATTTTGATCCGATCAAAACATTCTTAATCCGATTAAATTTTTCTTAGTCCTATCTTAATCCGATAAAAATGGAAACGGTTAAATTTATTAAAAGGTTTAAATTTATTGAAAGGTTTAAATTTATTGAAAGGGTTAAATTTGTTGAAAGGGTATATTTTTTTCTTGATTTTTTCTTGTACTTCGTTCTTTCTTTTTGGGTGGGGGGAGCTCTGTACGATGCTGACAGTGTGGTCTCCTAGAAGCGACTGACCAGAGTCGTGGGTTGCAATGTCATATATAGGCATAGAGTTTACGGCAAGAGTGGGCTAAGGCTAATTTTTCTAATTTTTCTAATTTTGAGGTGTTTGGAGGTATATTGGTGGTAGATGGGCGATTTTTACGAATATATTTAACAGACGAGAGAAACTCAGAGTGTTCCACGTATGTATAAATTACATGCATCGAATCGCAAATTTCAAACGACTACTTGAATAATTAGTGGAATTACATTAGTCTTAAATGTAACGTGAGTCTCGAACTTAGAAATATAATTTACATGACAAAGAGGATTTTAATTACGTGGATAACATCTGACGTCGACAAATGCAAACTCACTAAACGAAATCCAGCCAACCAGTATGAAATTACACAAGGCAGAGTCTTTAAAAGAGTTCTATGTATGAATGAATAACACAAGAGACAAGTATAACGAAATCCAGCTACTTAGTACGAATCATTAACACGATTCATCTTGGGGAACAATATCTTACGGCAAAAAAAAACTCTGAATATGATTTAAACCAGACACAATAGTGTACATTCTGATAAGTAAAATATATAACGATAGAAAATCTTACCCCCAAATTATTTGTTTCAGATTAACCAACTTGCATAGAGCGTAATTCCATATCACTTTATACATGTAACAGAACAAATGCACAAACATCCTCGAAAAGAAAATAATTTTTTAAAATAACGAACGTACAACAAATTTCCGTAAATAGAGCAAACTTGTTAATGCAAATGGTATTTTCTTCTACAGAACACAGAAATGAATTACTTATCACAAACGCAGTATATCGATCCGAAAAGAAAAAATAAGTTACCACATGAAAATGTATATTTTCCCGATAAAATACTTTTAATTCAATCATGTACTATATGAAACGTTAATCGCTGCTATCACTAGTAATGTAGGTAGGTCCGTAACTGCGGTAACCCCCGATCATAGCCTCACCGACCGCCAACTGCCTATCTGCCCGATGAAGATGAGAGAGAGAGAGAGAGGAGAGAGAGAGAGAGAGAGAGAGAGAGAGAGAGAGAGAGAGAGAGAGAGAGAGAGCTGCACACATGTCTCCACCAAGCATTCACGAGCGACTGAAGATGGCGGAGAGTGGATAGTTGTGGGCACTTCGCTCCAGAGCTCCCTACACACCCTCCCAACCTACCCTCCCACACCTCGCCTGACTGCTACCCTGGGCTGCTCGCGATTTTCGATTTTTTTTCAGCACTAAGGCAAGATGGCATCAACTGATTAGTTATGTGCAGATTGGATGAGACCTGCCTGCCACTCCCTCAGACACCAACAGCCCACCTCTACCCTGCACCCCTTAGAACTGGCCCGACTCCACGATGCTAACCACCCTCCACCCCGTCCCCCGCAAGCCATTTCTGCGAGGTCCTGGGGGCCATTCACCCATCAGCTCGCGATTGTCATTTTTCGCAACTAAGTCAAGATGGCGACAAATGCTTAGTTACATGCAGATCGGGAGCAGGCTGCTTGTATCCACCCTATCCTCCACCCCTCGCCCTCAGAACCTGCCCGAGTTCAGGATGTCAGCCACCCCTTCCCCCCAAGCCATGTCCAGAGGAATGTGAACCCTACACCCCTCCCCTACTCATGGAGACGACTTTTCTGAAGACCCCTGTTATCGATCCAGCCTGGTTATCGCCAAAACCAGTTTTACGCACCCCAGCATCAGTCCTGAGAATACTTTTTTGTATTTTTTCGTGAATTGGTGCTCCTGCAGTATGTTTCCCGACAATGTGCCAATATCCACTACAGTATTCAGGATGTGTTTTTCTAGTGTTGGCTGCCCTACTTCGACCTGTATCCCTCTGAATGCGTACCCCAAGAGATTTCTCCTGACTCACTGTGGTTTCAACCTTACACAACAGGTTGACTATATGTGCAGTGAAAAAATTTTACAAGTCCCTGAAATCAAGTTCCCAGTATAAGTCCCGAGATAATAACCACATTTAAAATTCAAACAACAAATGTATATTTGAATCACACAAACTATAATTTGTAAAATAACACAGCCATACAAGACATATTTTATTTACTTGTTAAGAAATGTTTTCTCCAAGTATTCACTCGTTAAGAAACGTTTTTACTATCAATTCGATGTTTAGGAGAGAAAAAATATTGGAAGAGATTTGCACATCTCTTTTAACGAGGTCTTGAGAGCCGATGAGGGCAAAATGTTCGGAGTTGGGCAGCACTGGATTGCACGCATGAGAATAGGGGAAACTAGAGAGAGATCTCCAGTAATACCCACCAACCAATGTCTAACACGACATCCACACATTGCAAAAAAAAATTAGTTTTTAGGGCTAACCGAACACTTTTTCCAACAGCAAAAATGTATTCCATGTAACATAAAATGTATGTATTTGAATTTATTTAATATTTTAACAGTTTCCGACATAATTATAACGTAATAGTATGAATACAGGCCGAAATCATGTTTTTCGGAGTTGGAAAATAGATAATTTTTCATACTTTTTTTACTAAAAAGGTCCAAATTCTTGTAAATTCATGGGAAAATGTGCAGCCATTTTGAATCCTTAAAGTGTATAAGGAGGGATAAATAAATTAATTTTCTCAGTCTTAACTCAGCATCTGCTAAGGTCACTACGTGTGCACGCACGCGCATTGCAGTAGCATAGATAACAACATCAGGCATCTACTACAGGCATCTGGGAAGCATCGACATCAACAGCAAGCATTGATAACATGAACGATGCCAGGCATCGACTAAAACAGACGCCCAGCACGACTACTACAGCTCCAGATGTCCATCACGATTACTACAGCTCCATAACGTCTACTACAGCTCCATCACATCCACTACAGCTCCATCATGTCTACTACAGCTCCAGGCATCCTCTACAACATCAGACATTTAGAACAACTTCGCTACATCTAGGTCATCATCAATGCGGAATTTACAAGACATTTCATCTTTGCATAAGGTACAATGCATCAAGGTTACTGCTGTGACAATTTTTACTCTGAATGCGTTGAAACGTTCAATGCTATTTTAGCTTATGTGAAGGCGAAAACCTTATTGAGTCTAGAGTGTCCCCAACTGCTAGTGTTGCTGAAAGAATTCATAATTTATTTTGTGGGAAACTAAATAAAATTAGTGTATCTGTTCCTGGCTGAACATTTAAAAGCCAATGAGGATAATGTATCCTATTTACCTCGTGAAGACTGTCCTTATGATATGCCTGCCTTTGCTAATGATGAGAACTTACAGCATATGTGGAGGGATTGTATGTCGCGCAGACTAGAACAGATGCTTGAAACTATAATAATTCCAGATATAGTAATAGATGTTCCCAGAGTTGATGAAGAAGATTTGGAGGCAAGTACTGTCATCGTATACATTTTTTTATGAGAGAGGGATTTTCTTTGTAAATAGTGTATAAAAAAGAAATAACGTAAAAATGATGTGCTATGATCAGGATTTCGAAAACTATCAAGACAACTCATTTTTAATAAAGGAGCTTGCTATATCATATGCAATTTATGTTAATGACTCTAAAGAACTATGCTTTAAATCTCCCAGACCTTGGTATATTGTAAAACCTGAAGATAAAATGATGTTTCGGGAACAAACTTACGAGATACATAACCTGAAATGGGACACTGATGATATATCTTACGAAAAAAGCTTTCAATATCTAAATGATGTGTTACACGAACACTATCCCATATACGTGCTTGGAACAAGACAAAAGGAAATTTTAAAAAGTTTAACAAATGCAGAAGTAATAAAAATACGCATATATCACTACTGTTCGAGTATTAATTCAAAAGTCAAACACTATAACACAAATCACTGTGAGGAAAAAATATTTTGTTCACAATGTAAAAGCGAAGCTTCAAGAGAATATTTATACTATCATCCTACCTTCGTGTAGAGTTACTAATTTTTCCAATAATGGTTTGTTCCAGGTAACGTAAGATTTAGAAAAAAATGGAGAAATTCGACCCAAAGAAGGCGTACTCCACTATTTTTAGAGGACACAAGAAAGTATGGTTCCAGTCTCTAGGCAACATATACTTTCAAACACAGATGTGTAACGGAAATGAACATTGGAATTTTGCAAAAAATTTTTGGAGAAAGCTAGTATATAGAACGAGTGCTGTGTGATGAAGTAGAAGGTTGTCCTGTTTTATATGTGTGGCCTGACTGCAAACTGCCCTGTTCTTATTAGGACCTATGTTTTAAAAATCGCAGTACAGAAATAACCAAACAACCAGGTTTTCATCAGATAAAATGTAAATTAATTAGAGAATTTTACAACACCACCAAAACCTTATGGACTTACAAATATTATAATAAGGAACACATCACGCAAATACAAGGCAGTAGTGCACTTTTAAGAGCACCATATGGAATGTGGGACTGTGAGGTATGGAAAAGTATTGTTTGTGTCTGTCAATTTGATCTAAAAAAGTTGTTGAGTAACTAATATTTACTGAGAGAACATCTGTCTATATAAAGAGAGAGAGAGAGAGCGAATCGTACAGCAGAGCTTCAATTACGATGGAGAGGTTCGACTCATCACTCCAGTACGCTAGTGTTACTCCAGGATTCAGGCGAATGTGGTTTCGAATTGAAGATGAAGATAGTCCACTACAGATACTGATGTGCAACGGAGGTTAATATTGGCATTTATCGTTAATCAGTCCAACAGAAACGTTTAAAGTGTTCGATGTATGTTATTGTCCTTTATATAATTTATGGTCTGACGGCAAGCTACCTTGTAACGAAGGTAAACTTAACCAAACTTAAATCCTACAATAAAATCAAATACATAATGCAGAAAGAATGTAGTTGCTGTTCTCTTACTACTGTTTGGCCAGAAGAATGCAACAACAATCAATATTATACGTACATAGGTGACCAAGAATTAACTTCTCCCTGTGGCATGTGGGAATGCAATGTTTTTCAAGCAGGCTATATAAAGGAGTGTGCCTAGTATAAAACGTCAGTCATGGCTTGGATCTTCAACCCTACAGACGTAAACAAGGTCCTACAAATTGGATACAGAAAGAGTGTTCTTTAAAAAGTATGACAGTCTTCTACAAGTTCTAGTCTGCAACAATATAGAATATTGATGCTACACTTTCGACAACAGTCTCGGCATTCGCTTTGGTGAAGGAATAGCATGCAACGATTGTGCTGTGAGATATCTTCGCCCCGACAGTGACTATGAATGTCTACTATATGGTATACAAAGATAGTAATATAGTTGCGAAAATTGCGAAAAGGGTGGGGTTGAAGTACCCATGCATATTTCTCATGTATGCCATGACAAACACATGAATATTTTGTATATTTGCACAATTGGAAATGCTGTTCATTTGCATTTCATGCGCATTAGAAATTTTTCACGGCTTGTTGGTAGTCAGCTGAGTAAGAGAGCCAATAAGAAATTTGTTTGCAACCATTGTCTTCAGTATTTCAGAACTGAGGAGAAACTCACTACTCACACTATTCTTTGCCAGCAACAAAGGGCTGTCCACAGTACTTTCCCCACTGGGAACGACAAATACTTGGAATTAAAAGATTATAGCAAACAGCAGAGATTGGGTTTCGTCGCCTATTATGACATTGAAAGTTGCCTGAAACCCATGTCTACTTGCTTGTCTAATGATGAAACAATTTATACAACTACCCTCAAACAACATGTTCCATATGCTTGTAGCATTTTGTTGGTTTGTTCATACAGTCCGAATTTATCTCAGTATTTCGAGTTTGTGGGTGCTGATTCTATGCACAATTTAGTTGATAAATTAGTTGAACTTCCAAAGTGGGTTGCAGGAAAGTACAGCATCATAGTTTCGATGAAGCCAAAAACCCCTGCTGATGAAGCTAGATTGGAGGCTCAGAAAAGTTGTCACATTTGTAAAGAACTACTCTCCACAGATGATAGTGTGGTCGACCGTGATCATCTGATGGCGAAATCGGAGGCCGCACACATAAGTGCAACTTGAATTTCAAAATGCCCAAAGGACAACTTGTCACTGTTTTCCATAACCTGCAGAATTACGATGCTCACTTTCTTATAAAGCCCTTGGCTGAACGTCACATAACGTTACATGATGGAATCGTGGTAATTAAAAATTCTAGAAAAATTCAAATGTTTGGAATGACCCTTGGAAAATACAAATCTATCACGAAACTGATTCCCAATGGGACTGATTACAATGAAAAGGCGCAATATTTCAAGCTAAGACTTATTGATCCATTCTAATTCATGAGTGCCTCTCTGGAAACTTTGGCAGGTTTACTCCCTTCACAATTGAGTATCACCTACTCGATGTTTCTAGACAACTCCCAGTTCGAATTGGCAAAACAGAAGGGAGTTTTTCCTTATGACTTTTTAAGTCGCCAGACAGTCTAATGTGCAAGTCACTCCCACCAAAGGACACATTTCATAATGTGATGAAAGGCAAAGGCATTAGCCTTGGGGATTATGCTCATGCCTAAGCTGCATGGATGCGTTCAACTGCATAAACTTACTGCAGTATGCCATTCATCACTTGTGGACACTTGTTTGCTGGTTGATGTTTTTGAGAATGCCAGGACCATATGTTTGGTTCATTACAGTCTTGACCCCACCATGTACATCACAGCTCTGTCTCTTTCATCAGACTCTTTATTGTCAATGACATGCGCACAGCTAGAGCTGTTGACTAATCCTGACATGTATCTTTTTGTAGAACATGGGGTTAGGGGCAGCATTACCCGGGTTTCAAAAGACGTGCCAAAAGTCAACAATATTTACATGGGTGATGACTACTACCCCAGTGTGGCATTGAAATATATATGCTGTTTCGATGTCAACAGGCTGTACAGTCATACAATGCATTCCAAGCTTCCAGTTGGTAATTTCGAGTGGGCTGAGGCTGAAGTGTTCTCTTCATGGGATTTTGCAAACACTGTGAATGATGGTGACATTTGTTTTTTCGTGGAAGTTGATCTGTCATTTCCAGAGGAGTGTCATGATAAACTATCATATCTGTCTTTGGCCCCAGAAAATGGCATACCCCCGAACGACTCGCATGAGAAACTACTTTTAACACTCGTGCCATGGAAAAAATATGTTATATGTGGGGAATCACTGAGGCAGTACTTGTTGTACAGGGCCAAACTTGACACTGTTAATCGCATTTATGCTTTGATAAGAAAGCATGGATGGCTCCGTACATAGACTTTAACATTGAGAAACGTGCCCAGGGTGTGAACACATTCGAAAAATCTTTTTCAAGTTGATTAATAATTCGATTTATGGAAAAACATTGCTGAATGTCCGCCGAGAAAGGAACATCAGAGTCGTTTTGAGGTATTATATGATCTATGGGGCTGCAGAGCTGATAGGACATCCGACATTCCAGGCACTGCAGATTATCGATGAAAACTTGATCCTCATTGTGGTGTCAAAGAGTTCTGTTGCTTTCAGCAAACCTTTGTACACTGGTGTTGCCATTCTCGATCTTTCAAAATTAGCACTTTATGAATTTCACTACTAGTACATGTGTAGAAAATTTCTTCTGCTGGCTTTGCACCTCCTTTATTGTGACACTGATTCCTTCTATACTCTATAGCTTGTGATGATGTATATAAAGTAATTACCCCAGAATAAAAGGCACGGTTTAATGCATCCAACTATGCGCTCTATAATCTACAAAAATTCCCTCACAGGAACAAAGGCCATACCAGGGTGATGAAAGATGAATGTGCTAGTCGCATCATCACACACTTTGTGGGTTTATGTTCTCAGCTTTAAGCATACATTGTTGCGAATGATCAGTATATTTGTAAGGCAAAGGGTGTAAAATCCAACATGTTACAATCACTCAGGTACAGCGATTATCGAGATTGCCTCGAAAATTGCACAGGGGTAATGGGGACCCAATATCAGTTCTGTTTGCATGCTCATTAAGTCTACACCAAATGCATAACAATGGTAGTATTGTTAGGTATGGATGATAAGCAGTACATTGGCCCTGATGTAATATCAATCTTACCTTGGGGCACTATCGAATAACTCAGTAATTTTTTTTATTTTCCTCCCTATAAAAGTTTCAACACCACAATAAATTTATAGACCTCCTAACACCACACAATGCAAAGGACATCCATCTGCCGACACCACAAGAACCTCATGTTCCACAGTCCTCACAGCTATCTGCAATCATTATCGCACCTGGCTACAATCATCATCCCAGCTGGCTACAAACATCATCACGGTTGACTACACCAACTACAAATTGTGTTACAATTCAATGCTGCAGCTCCCTGTTTGCCTACCTGTAAGGCATTACATAACTTCAGTAACAACTCTCTTGATACAAGTGTCTTCGATCCAATTTCCCTTGTCGAAGAAGAAGAAAATTTATTGATGTCTTCATCATTGAAATTTGGAATATACATGCATGTGAGTATGTTTTACACTCTGTCTTCAGAAGTTGATTGTTGTTAAAATGATATTTATGAAATATCTTATTTTTGTAAAAATGACTTGTTTTTGTAAAGATATTTTTAGTAATTTAGTTATAAGATAATTGTTTTTAAAGTATGTGCACAATTGTTTTGTATATATTTGTATAAAAATTGTGATTGAAATATGACTTTTACTGGTTGCAGATGTTATTTTTTTGTACCTCATGTCACTATCTTTTGCAATAATATCTCATGTATAATGAGTGATGAGAAAACAATCTTTTGCTGTAATGATATGAGAGTGGGCGTCTAACAATAGTTGTGAGCTGATGACTTGTATTTAAATTCAGGATAACTTTTGTCTTGCTTTCACAAAAAAAGATGAAATTATCTTTTTTATTAAAAAACTTACTTTGAAGGGCTGAGGAGAACTTACAAAAATTATGGAGAAAATCAAACATAGCTGAATTAATGAAGTTTTGTAAAGGATGAGGCAGCAGGTTAGTATCTTGAGAGAACCTTGGTCCACTCAAGTTGGAGTAGAGCAACTCTGCTGATCAACTTTTGTGACATCCCAGGGGAATATATTGAAAGGGAGCCCTCCTGAATACCTTTACAGAGGCAGGTAGCAAAGACATCTGTCCCTCCTTGACTTGAATATATGACTGCACCCAACAGAAACCAGCGAACAGCCTGCAGCAAACCTTTTAAATATTTAATTTTACATATACACTGATTACAAGAGTTTCTGTTCAAGATACAACAAGATGATGTCTGGAGAAGAGGATAAACATAGTATATTTAAACTAGTTTTTAAATAAAACTCAACTCAAGCTATGTAAAGACAGCAGTATATTTTACCACAAATTTGCAAGAGTCTGACATACCTTCATCTCTAGTGATAGTCGCGATTTTCGTTAAGCGATATTATTTGCTTTGGAGTTCAAACCTCGTTCACAGTATTCGTAAACTATAGTGTGAGATTTTTTTTTTTTATTTCTGTGTAGTTGTATAATTTTTGTGTGTAAACTTTTATTTTTTCTTTTCGGATCGATATACTGCATTTGTGATAAGTAATTGATTTCTGTGTTCGGTCTCCGAAATACTGTTTGTGTAAACAATTGAAGTGAATTTCATAAACACAAAAAAAATTCCTTCATTTATGAGAATTACCCATAATTTAGACACAGTTGTCTATTGGCCACACTAGACATATCTACTCACAGCTCGATGTAAGTGCTACTCATTCATACATCGAACAGACTTATTTTAATATAATTTGGGGTAAGATTTTCAATCATTATATATTTTACTTATCAGAATATATGTACACTATTGTGTCTAATTAAATTCGTATTCAGAGTTCTTTGCCATAAGATATTATTCTCTAGGCTGAATTGTATTAATAATTCGTACTGACTAGCTGGAGTTTGCTATACTTGTCTCTCATGTTATTCATTCATATGTAGAACTCATTTAAAGACTCTGCCTTGTGTAATTTCTTACTGGCTAACTGGATTTCATTTAGTGAGTTTGTACTTGTCGACATCAGATGTTATTCACGTTGTTAAAATCCTCTCTCTCGTGTAAACTATATATCTAAGCTCGAGACTCACAGCTCATTTAAGACTCATGTAATTACACTTATTATTCATGTAGTCGTTTGAATTCTATGCATGCAATTTATTCATACGTAGAACACTCTCAATTTCTCTTGCCTATTAGATATATTCGTAAAAATCGCCTATCTACCACCAACATCCCTCCAAACACCTCAAATTAGAAAAACTAGAAAAAATTAGCCTTAGGCCATTCTTGCACTAAACTATATATATAAGACATTGCAACCCACGACTCTGGTCAGTCGCTTCCAGAAGACCACACCGTCAATTTCGTACAGAGCTCCTGCTACCCTCTCCCCCACCCAAAAAGAAAGAAGTACAAGAAAAAACAAGGGAAAAATTAACCCTTTCAATAAATTTAACCCTTTAAATAAATTTAAACATTTCAATAAATTTAACCCTTTCCGTTTTTTATTGGGTTAAGATCGGATTAAGAATTTTTGATCGGATTAAAATCGGATTAAGGATCACCCCATTTTAATTAACCATTTTAATTAATTTGGTATCAAATTGATGATCCGATTAATCAAAAGTGAAATAGAACCATCCAGCCCCTACTACTAATAATTTTGGTTGTTCTGCCTTTGGATTTTTTTTGTTGTGTTATTTGTGAGTGTTCTTCTGTCGCACACTTAAGTTCTTTACATCTGTGTTACACATTATCTTACTACGATATACAAACAACTTACAAACTCACACGTAAGCTATACGTAACACGTAGATGTTGTTACATTTGTCGTACAACGTGTTAGCGGAACGGTTTGCTAGTGTTTTTACAAAAATTACGTGATGTTTAAAGATGTGCTAGTTCAATATTTGTTAAAGAAGTAACGAGTTAACTTAATACTGTCCACTTAGCGGTGTCACAATTTGTTTGGTATACCACGGATAGAAATAAAAAAACTTGTCATCCTTCTTTAAATTTCACGTGGGATAATGTAATCAACAGTCACTTGACATATGTATTGTTTAAATTCATTTATGGAGAGCTTTAATTTCTTCTGCTGGGTAATGCAGTTTTCTTGGAATATAAATATTATTTCGGGTTTCGAAAGAGATGTGTTTGTTATAAGTGCCAGTAATTATGAAAGGTTTGTTAAGTGCATACCATATACTACATAAGTATGTACGAGTATAAGCGTACCAACGTGCATAAATAGGTATATACAAGAGTACTACGTATGTACATTCGTACACTACATATATTCATAAAGACTGTTCACAATAAAGTGAGTACTTTAGAAATCAACCTTAGAAAAAAGTCACTGCTCCTACCTGCATATATTTTAACAGGAGCACGGAGCGACAGCCACCCAGTAAAGTTGGTAACGATGGATGGAAGGTAGTTCCATATCTCAAATGTCGAACAGAAAGTGTTAAGTAACCATTGTATAACTTAAATTATTTCTCTCGCTTTATATTTTTATAGCGTATCGAAGTGTAAAAATAACCAGATTGGTAAAATATTTACTTTTCTAATAATGTCACAGTTTCGCCTGACCAACGCATTAATAAAGTTATGAGGACAATGGCAATGATAATTTTACATAATGCGGAAATATACACAATGTGCATACAAGTAGATCTTAAGGAGCGTTTTCAAAAGTACTCATTTTACCGTGAACAGCATATACATGTATATTCGTGTAACATATATGTACGTAGTATACCAACCTAACTCAATGGCATAAACTAAGCGAGGATAATACATGAATAAGTACATTTGTTCCAGTTTATTCTAACGTTATAATGCCTAACGTTTTTTTTATGTATTACACAAGTGTGTGTATAGTGAGCATGGACTCTTCAGTTCACAGTGGTTAGTATATTAAGTAGTTCACAAACCAAACGTTAATTATTTGTATAACATCACAAGTGTAAGGTAAATTTCGAATAGATGCTACATCCTGTCTAATTCACAGAGTACTCAAGCCAGTCTCGTTTTCTCAATAAAGAGCATATGTTCCTACCAGGCGAAATGACGTAGAAGTGTTCTGTTTGTTCATTTCTCACCGGAAAAGAAAGTAAAAACATTACGTGTATTATGTTCTAATATATTGTGTATGGTAAACGCGTATTTCGTACTTAAGAAAATGCAAAATCCTGTGTTTTGTAAACGTGAGGTGAGGCCACGTTCATAGCAGCGACAGTAACCTCTGTCGCAGCGAATTGCTCTAGACACAATTTTTTTTTTTTTTTAATTTACGTACTGAACCTCTCGCACACAGAAATACATAGGTCCCAGTAGACTGTGGGGGAGACGCCTCGAAATACAGCTTTTCTGTCATTTGCACCAATAGAAGATTCACAGCTGTGTATCATAGAATGACTTTTAAATTACGATAGTTCTATTAAAAATTATAAACAATATCGAAAGAAAGCATTTTTACCATAGGCTAGGTAGGTCTAACTATTTAAGTGTTCTGTGTTAATCTGAACGAGAGAATAATCATTTTATGAAAACATTTCCAGGTCTGTCACGGCAGATATTAATTTATGACACTACGCTAAAACGTATCGTATTACCTGTTTATAATAATATTCACCGTGTAAAATAACATTTAGGAATGCAAGGCAATTTCGTTTAGCGGTTAAAAAAATTGGCTTTCACCGTAGTTAATTGTCTTGTAATTTTGAGATAAATATATCAGCTGTTTCAAAGAGAACAAGTTGATAAAAACGTATTTAAAGTATAGTGCTTAAATATTGTAAAGAAAAGAAACACGGCTATAATATGCACTGTTACATGTATTACAAATATAAAAACACAGGACTATAATTTGTAATATTACATATAATACATATAAACATAAATACACTTAATAGTATACAACTTTTTACCAGACACATTGTTTTAATCTTATTGATGATTTTTTTTGACATCAGGGTTCCAAAAGAATTTTGTGTAAATGCACAAAAATGTTTTTATAGTACAGCAAAACAAGCAGGAGTCGCAGCAGTAAACAAACCCTCTCATTTGCAGGCCCTGATATTAGTGTTTCATTGCTAATGTCAATAATAAACATGCTTTACGCTATTCCTGGTATTTTTGTTGCGGGCCAACTTGTGATGCCTATGAAATACAAATGCAATTCCACCGTGTTCATCAAAGAGGCCAACGGACCACAGAAATTCTTCGTGAGGCTTTGAGAAGATTAGAATCAGAGGAAATTAGTCTCGTTGGAGCACTCGGAACTCACGGGGTTCCTTTATGCACACTCAGGTGACGGAGGCCAACAGGAATTTATTCGCATATTCTACAAGCCCCACACGGCGTTCTTGGCACTGGGAAGGAAAAGTCAGAGGAGCATGCACAACGATTTGAAGCTGCATGTTTTGCCCCTAGTCGTGCCGTCGTTCGTGCTTTGGCTTTCCAGTTCGCCGAAAAAAAAAATGGTTCAAAGACATTACTTCTGCAAAGAAACTGGAATGGCGGATAGCAATTGTCAATTGCAGTTTCTAGAGAAGAACCCCGAATTACGCATAACACAGGCAGGATGGCTTTCAGTGGCAAGATGTCAAGACGTGTCAGATCTTTTGAAGACAGTTTATGAATAACATGGGCTATTTGACAAGCCACGGTAAATGTGTGATATTAACGAATCTGGGTTTGCAGCTTAACAACGAGCCAGGAAGATTATTCGCAAACCAAGGCTGTGAAAACTGTACATGTCCTGGCGTCAAGTTAAAAAGGTGATAATGTAACTGTTATCGCATACTGTAACGCTGGAGGCAAATATATACCTCCAGTATTGATAATGAAAGGTGCTATGGCTATTCAATGTAAAGTGAGCACTTTTTAAGGTCCTGCTAAATTTTTCCTCTCGCTCAATTTCTATCTTTCCGCCACTTTTCAATGTAAACATTGCCGTTTAACTAAAAAAACAGAGTGTATACATTTCACTTCTCTCGAAAGTTGACGCCCGAGGCTGCAATAGAATACATTTATTAGCGGTCAATACCTGTAGGAAGGGCCTTAAAAAGTGCTCACTTTATCGTGAACAGTCTATAGAGAGAAAACCTAGATTTCTTATGGGCTTCTAGCAGGTTCCAATGTATTAATGAATGAGAAGTCATACACTCTAAATCTCAATCAGTGAGAACTCCTCTGTTTCAATCAGTCAAACGTATCTGACTGATACAACAGTAACTTTAATTAATTTAACTGACGAACCAGTGAAAAAATACCGTATATTCTTCAATGATTGATTCAGTGACATTTCCCACTGATCCGTCATTAATTTTTTCCCACTGTTTTCTCAGTGGTTTATTTTTAGACTGATGGACCAGTGAAACATCTGAGCAACTTGCTCCGTCTCTAATTATTTTTAACTGCTGTATCAGTGAAACTGTGTGTAAAAATGGCCGTCGAACATCGTTTAAAAATGGCCGTTAAACAACGTGTTTCAAGTGAAGTAACAACGAATAAACGAATAAAATTAACGCAAAATACTTTCTAAAATGGGTTTCGCCTTTCGAAATGCCATTTTACGATGTAATATGAACACAGAGCCTTTCATTCCGTTTTTACGTCTCATTTCGATTCCATTTAATCGTCACAGCGCTCTGTTTGAAGATTTAAACTGCATTTAATGTGATGAAGAGAGTGCGCTCTTAAATACTATTCGTTTTAACAGTCCTTACGGCACAATCAAACCAAACAAACCAAACATGAAAAGTATGAGCATACAACTTCAAACTACACGATTACGTATCAGACATATTTTCCTCTCGCAATTATAACTTGGCGTGGTTGCTCGTATTGCAAGGCAGCGGCATAGAGTTTAAAGATACGCGAGTTCAATCCCGGCAACCTGCGAAGCTATTTTTTCTTTTTTAAATTACGGTAAATTGCACAATATAAATAGTAAACTATCGTAAATATGTTTATTTTACGTAATTATTTCCCTACATTCAATAGAAGAAACATTTAATTCTCACTGAAGTCGGCCGTCACTTATTCAAACAGTGAAACTGTTTCATGTCACTAATTCAATCAGTAAAATTTGTTCACTGAAACAATCAGTGGTTTTTCACTGATTCTAAGTGGAGCCATTTTCACTTATTAGAGTAGTTGAATTTCACTGCGAATCAGTGGTTTCCAACTGGTTCGGATTTAGAGTGTAGTACACAGTTACGGAATCGTTTCTCAGATGGCTTAAAAAGCAGTTTGTACCGCGGAAATGTCCTGGTAAAGCTCTCTTGATTTTAACTGGTCACCCCTCTCACCTAAACAGTTTATAATTACTTGAGTTCGCTGACGAAAATGACATATTAATACTTTCCCACCAAGCCACACCACACGGAACTTCAACCTTTTGGTTGTAGTTTTCTCTCAAGCCCCTAGAAACATTTTTCTAACACGAAGCCGTTAATTGGGCGCTGTGCAATAAGAACAGAAAAATTATAAGACTACGGGCGGGGGTGCTAATTGGGGAGGCTTGGACGACATCTGCATCAATTGATACTGCCACAGCTGGTTTGGATCCAAATTCATTACCAGCTCACTTTTACAGAATTTATGATATTTCAGATTCTGTTGGTCTGGAGCATAATTCTGTAGAAGACGATGAGGTTTTAAACTCAGACACCCCAAAAAATCTCTAGGAGACACAAAGCAACAAGTGTTGTTGTTGCACACAGATTTGTGTAATAGACAGCTGTGTTTAAGAATTCTGACACGCCTACGGAAGTGTCATCTGCGGTTTCCCGTCCTTCAGTGAAGGTCTCTAGGACCAATGATTCGGCTGCAACGTCAGTCACTGTAGGAAACGAAATGCAAACCCATTTGCTTGGAACGGAATTCACCAGCTTCGTTGTCAAATCAGAATGCTGAGCCTAGAATTTCAGATCAATCACAGATCGACAGTGTTGGTCTAACACAACAAACACCAAAGAAGCGTTTGATGGAGTAGGGGTCCAATTAAGTCCCCAAACGTGTGACGCAAATGTGAAAGCTATCCGCAGAACTTATTTCAAGTGAATAAAGGAAAAATACATTGGAAACAAAGAAAGCTGCAAAAACTGAGACAGGGAAGTCATCGAAGGAAAAAAATCTCAAGAAGCAGGACAAGAAGTTTTGCAGTTCAGGATCAGTGACTCAGATAAAAAACGAAATAAAATTTGTGTTGAATGCTGGTAAAACTATTATCTAAGAAGACAGAAGATTGATTCGAGTCAGAGTGTTTCATGTAGAAAGTGGTCGCATGAAACTAGCACTATACATGGCTCCCAGTGCACCTAACATTTGCGGTCGGAAAGCAAAACGCCTGAACATTAGAAATGCAATCCGATAAATTAATCCAAAACTTTCGTTTTGGGTTCATGGATGAGCATTTAATTAAATTAGTGGATCCCAAATACAGTTTTGTTATCATGTAGTGTGTTTTTAGTAAACCTTTATTTGTGTGGCATCTCTCCGACCCAGGGAATCCCTCCCATATAGTGTGGGGCAAATCCCCTATTGCAGGGGATAGATCATCAAAATATGGAACTATTCATTTATAGTAATAATATTAATATTTTAACAAGTGTTATCTGTTACTGAACAATTTTTCGTTAATAATCGAAGTATTTTTTACGTATTAAAAGCAAGAACAGTCCTGTTGAGTTTGTGTATGATTTTGTAACGGTTTTTTCTCCTTAAGTTGGGCATCTTTTCCCTGTTTATTCTATCGCTATTATTCTAAAATACAAAGACAACATGTCCGATAAACATAAATATAATAGCAGTATCTTTTAGCAGAACTTATAAAAACGAATTTTCGTCTGTAAGGTACTGGAAAAACTAGAAACTATAATGTAAAAGACTGTTCCCTAATTTATCTGCTGTGACGCAAAGTCTCTCGTGAAAACAAACAGTATCTTTTAAATGATAAGATAACCACATGTCGTAACTATTTATAAAGCCATTATTTCCTGCGCAAACAGCTTAAAAGAAAAATATTCAGGAATGGTAAAGTGGAGATCTCTCTTTGGAAATCTCAATACGTTATTACTCCAAGAACATTAATTACATCACACGTAGAAAATATCAATTAAAATTGATTGTGAATTACGTGATTAAACATATTTTTAGTTTCAATAGGTTAAGGGGCAGTTATTAAACAACAACTTTCATATTTATCGTGTATGTTATTTAGTTTAACTCACCAAAGCTTTAAGTATACATGTTTTAGTATGAAAATGTTAAACATTCTTTCAGAAATAAATATTACAGCTTATGGTGTATCGTTCCTGAGTTGTTTCGGACAATGTAATTTTTGGCTTACTAAAAGTGCAAGAAGTTTTAATTTGCTGTCGGTGAATAAAATCAATTTTTACCAACAATATTTTGTAAAACTATTACTAAGCATCAGACGAATAGTTTGAAGGGACCTATTTAAAAGACAAATTTCGTAATCGATGAAAATATTTTAAGAGTAATAACATTTTTTTATTGAGGTGATTAACTGAAGGGCCAAATGGCATTGTGTAGCAGTTAACCATCGCATATGGAGTAACAAACTAAATATACAACAACACATAAATTACCGTAAACATTATGAAATCGAAGAAGGAAAGGTGTAAACTACGAAAGAAGAAAAACATTAAATATGAATATTACGTCATAGGAGAGTTAAAGAAAAGTTCTTTCGCATATAGTCACTACACACTTACATACACGTACGTACGCCAAAAAACGTATAAATACTACATTCCACAGATATTACAAAAATATTTAAGCATAAATCTATCATATACATGCGTACATATACATGAACACATTAAAAACGAACATATATGAACACGTTCGCTGACTGTAAAAAAGGAAGGGGGAGGAAAAATATTTATCTGAAAATACACTAAAAATCTTTTTTTAATTTACACATCCAAAGCGTTGGTAGTTTCACAATTTTGTATGTGTAATTTTGAAGAAGAACTAGAGTATTTGTAATTATACACAAAAAGTCCTACAAATTTTTATTTAAAACACACGAATGTTTGCATTTTGCATTTATTAACTAGATATTTGTTAGATTACACTTCTAAATGTGTGCATAAAAATTAACACAAGGTAATTAACGTCTTCGTTTTACATTTTATTACTGCACTGTCATTGTATTAACACACTATTATCATTTTAGTAAGACATGTTCCATAGTGTCTTTTCACAATGACTGAATATTGTTAAATTGATATTAAAAACTTTAGTGAAAATACCGCTATTACGAACAATTAAAGAATGGGTTTACGTATACAAACTACGGTGCTTGAATAGGCAGCACAAAAAGTTTTGTTTTATTTCATGGACGCGCAAAGTCGTTGATTGGTTTGGACAGTTAAGTCGCCACGCGGCTACAAGGACTCGCTCTTTATTACTTGTAAAATTCAGAGAAAATAAGCATCGCGGGGGATAGAAATGTTTTTTACACTATGCTACACACTGTATTAAAATAATGTGAATTTATTTTTTCATTGTTGCGAAATTTACTCCAAGGTCGAACAAATTCGACACAAATAGAGCGTGAGTATAGCTGTGACTTACAGGTTGGAACGATAAGGAAGAGAAAACTACGATACCAAATATTGATACTACAGCGTGAATGCAGTGGTATAATACTGAACTACGGATACAATGGCCGGTGATGATTCACTACTTAAAAAAGCAAATATCAATGCACGAAGTTGCTACCGCTGCCTCCGGCGCAGCCATGACAATTTGTTAACAGTGATACATAAATTAGATTTATAAGGGTTATCCGTATTTCACAATTACATGGAAGTCATTATAGAAGAACCAAGAAAGGGAGATCCTACATAAGTATTTTTACTAACTTTATGACCGTGTATTTTATCAGGGTCATTGTATTTCTGCCGAGATATTTCTAACAACAAAAAATCTCATGTGTTATTGCGGCACGAGATATATTGCGAATTGAATGCACCGGAAAAATAGTAGCTCACAAATGAGAGAAAAAACCATAATATAGGGTTGCTCTTTCTTGATCTTTTATGTTGGGTTTAAAAAAAAATCTATGGACGTTAACTGAAATAGTTGGAGTTATCTCTTGTCGCACGTTCTCTTCCTGGAGTTGAAAATAAATCACGAGCACATATTTTGAAGTTTTTGATTTTGACGGCATGGAAGGAATCGAAATCACTGTACATAACATCGCTGAAATCGGTACGAGAATAATAGGCGGTTTGCGAGACGACTGCCTGTTGACTCAGGCAGAAAGTTCTAATGTCTCCTTGCATCATGATGAATGCTGAGAAGAATTGTTTCCGATCGCTTTAATACGCTCAGGCCACGCCAACGTCGTGTTGAGCACGAGCTACACACTTCTCGAGCCGTTTTGGTGAGCTATAAAATATCGTTGTTCAGTTTTTCCCTCAGACAGAATGTTCCTGTTTGTTGAAGACAGAGAGTTCTTCTGATCCTATCGATACGGTCTGCATTTTTCTCGGCAATACTGTTCTCTCCCGGCCGTTCACAAACAGAATTCGTCTTTAGCACGGTCGCTGTAAGTTGTGCTGGCGAAGAGGAAATGTAGATCTGAAAACCGTCTGCACATAAGTGACACTGACATTACGGGAGCCAGTGCAGTAAATTATCTATAGATTATTTCGCGGTAAACTGAGCACTTCGAAAACCCTGCAGAATATCTACTTGTAGGCACAAAATGTATTCTTATTCCATATGTAAACTAACACCGCCACTAGCCTGATTGTTTTATTTCATACGTCGGTCAATTGAAACTTCTCATATATTTTAGAAGTAAATGGTTTATCATTTCGGTAATTGTTACACATATGCATTAAAAACCTGAAGTAATATAAATTTCAGTAACCACATATATTTATCTAATATTTCTAATTCAACGTTAAGACGCAGAACTACTTTCCCTCCGTAATTATACTCTATTCAGGGTAAAATGAGCACTTTTGAAAGCCCTGCTTAAGATCTACTTTCATGCACGTTATGTATTCTTCCACCTTATGTAATATCAACATTGCCATAGGCCTCAGCAATTTATTCATCCGTCGGTAAAGTGAAACTGCGGGATTATTAGAAAAAGTAAATAATTTTCAAATCAGCTCATGTTTACAATTCGATGCATTAAAAGAAATCAGAAAACGAAAGAAATAATTTAAGTTTTGAGAAATGGTTACCTAACAATTTTCATTACTTCCCATCCATCGTTGCCAATTTTACTGGGCTCGTGTCACTCAGGGCGCCCGTTAAAATATATTCATGTAGGGACAGTGATTTTTTTTCTAATGTTGATTTCAAAAGTGCTCACTTTATCGCGAACAGCCTTTACCTACTTTACTGAGCGTATGCCAGTAGGGTCGAAGTGTTCTCGTTAAACTACGTGCAGGTACGAGCAGTGACATTTTTCAAAGGTTGATTTCAAAAGTGCTCACTTTACCGCGAACAGCCTTTATGAAGAGTGAAAACGAGACGAGAACCCAGCATAGAGCCCTGGGTACTCCGCTAGTTAACGAAGCCACGATGAGGAAGAGGCATTAAAGGTGACACACCAATTGACGTCACTCAATATAAGATCCGATCAATCGCAATGCACTTTCAGAGAAGTTAAAGTCAACTTAATCTAATAAGTGAGAGGACATAGCTTACCGAGTAAAATATTTGAGAGAAGTAGAGAAGTACAAACAAGGATGGTGACGTCTTTGTTCTCTACGTAATAATAATACTATTATTGTCATAATAAAACGTCTTAATTTTTGTGGCGAAGTTAAGGTATTATCACCTTCTCTTACACTTAACCACTTTGCATAATAAAACATAACACTTAATTTAAAAAAAAAGAAATAAAATAATGACACAAAACTTAATGACTACTATAAACTTAGAAAGAAGCCTATATGAAATAGATAAAAGCAACTTACATAAAATAACATTAACCTAAATAGTGAACTTACACGATTTACACATACATGCATACACAAAACCATATACACACCTGACATATATCCGTATACATATAATCGTACTATTTAAAAATTAAACTACAAGATACCGTTGACTAGTAAAATTTCCAAAACTGAAATTTTATTTTAAGGATTGCCAAAGGGCAGAAAATCATAGCATATAACTATTTAACAAGGGAAAAAGACAAAAAAAATTAATTAATGTAAGACATTATAAATTATAATTTAAAACGTCTAAAATTATCAGCTACCTATAAATATACATAAAATAAGATATTAATACGTCTACTCGAACACGCTCATTCACACATCTACATACATTAACTATACATATATATCATCCGTAATTGTTATCAAAGCTGTGGTGGTGCTAAATACAGAGTGTAAACCGAATTATTATGTGTTTAGTTTGGAAACAGAGCTGTTTTCAATGTAACACTGCGCTTAACTATACGACGTGCAGCATTCATTATAAAGTAGTACACATGCTACCAAAATTGTCAGAAAAGTACAATTTATATTTCATGGAAAAGAAGAATATATATTTTGTAACATTGAACTACTTATTTAAGTATATTTTTAATTATAATTTAAGCGTATTTTCATTTTCGATGCTTCAGAGAGCACAACAAAACCTTCATTGAGCAAGACCATCATACTAATTATTGTAGTGGTACGTAATAAAAATATGCAGTAATGTTTATAAATATAATTAATTATTAATTTTATTCACATCCATTTTAGTCATGTAAATAATAACTCTCGTGGCTGAAATGAATTCGGTATTAAAAGTACTTTTAAAAATTATTACTAATTTTTATTACATAATTATTACAATGAGCTTGCTTGATGAAGCGGTTTTTTTTCCTTCCTTTTACAAAGCGTACCTTCTGACGCAATTAGAATGAAATTGCGTTTAAATTAAATCATACTATTATTAATTAATTTCTGAAACATTTAAATAAGTTAATGTATCAACATAGTTTATATGCATTCTTCTTTCATAAAATCAATTAACTGTAAAGTGAGAATTTTTGAAATCAGCCTTTTCCTACCATTCAAATATTTTAAAGGCCAGATTGTCTGGCATGCGCACAGTAAAGTTGGTAACGATGGAGCGAAATTAGTCCCTTGTTTTAACGTAAAGCTAAATGTTACGTAAGCATTTCTGAGTGCTTAAAATTATTTGTTTTCTTTTTTTTATGCATATAAGAGCAAGAATTCGGAAATCGGTTAAATATTAATTTTACTTTCTTTTTTGTTACAGTTTAATTTTCCCGACGCATGAATAAAGTGATCCGCCCCATGACAAAGTTAATTTTGCATATGGCGGAAGGATACAAGATGTGCATACAAGTAGTTTTTCAAAAGTGCTTAGTTTACCGTGAACTGCTTATGCGCAACATAAATCGTACTTTTCTGACACTGACAATTTTGGTACGGTATGTTGTGCATGTCGAACAGTGTTCCGTTGAAAGCCACGAAAGCCACTATATGTACTTCTGCCTTGAGAAGTTACAGGAAAGAGCAGTAAGACCAAGTTCTACCGTATACTGTTGTCGAGGACTTTATATAATGTGTGGGTAGCATACTTCTGGGCCTGTGATCGCGGACCGAAGCATGTTTGCTGGTGTTAGGAATGGGCAGCTGCTTGTGTAATCCCGCACAGTGCGTCTTTCACGTAAGGATATGTGAATAGGACTGCATGTGTCATTCTTGCACAGATGTGCATGTGTTCGGCATATCTGCAGTGGCAGCAACTAGGCGTTTTTTTTTTAGGCCATAGCCTATACTACGAAGTCTTATCCGAAACTTACTGGATGACTAGCTGGTAAGTAGAGAGTCCATGCATTGTATTTACACTAATCTTTCCGTACTTTAAAATTTAGATTTGTTTTCATCGGAGTATTTTGCACGTGGAAAACGTGTCAAACAAAAAAAAAAACCGAATCTCTTACAATATTGTGGGAGGCACCATCAGGTTGTTCCATGAACGACTTAATCTTACTAGTTATCCAGTGATGGCGTGTAACACGTCTTATTTTGGTAAGCAAGTGCTTTTAAAATAATCCGGTAATATATTAATTAAAGCGATTTATTTTGTTATCTACGTTTTGCGGTGATTCTACGGCCCGCCAGTAAGCGATACATGCCTCGTTGAGCAGCTTCTTTACAATAATGTTCTTGAAATCTCTGCAGTTTGTATTTATTAAGTGCATAAGTTTTTATGTGCGCAAGGAGTACGAGGAACAAATATAACAATGGATTGTAGGGCAGGTGCAGACATTTGCCAATACGTCGAAATTCTGTTCATTTTCAACGAAGCGATTCGGTCTATTAAGAACCTTGAATTATTCGTGCGATGAGTTGCAGACGGTGAGCAAAAAGTGAGGTTAAACGAGTAATATACATCCATCTTCTCGGTATCGCTCGAATCAGTAAGAAGGTTAGCATTAAAGCCGCTCATTACAATGGGATTCTCTTAATGAGGTAGCGAATGCATTAGGCCACCTCCACAATCTGCCCAGTGATTTATTTTAAGTGGGCGGTAAGCTACACATATCAACATTTTTTTTTTTCTCAGAGGCAACGAGATCCAGGAGCATATACTCATCGCTGGCCAAGTAAGGGTAAAAAAAAAAAGAGTGAGGTGCTTTAAACTTTAACTCACACGAATGCCGCAACGCACCCTATCTTTTATTTTTTTTTTTAGAAACTGGTACATTGGTTTTGTCCATTCATGGTTACTTTAGAGTTTTCTAAAACCCTGCTAAAGTTCTACTTCCAGGATATTCCTCCGCCTCATGCAAACTAAACTGAACCAAGTCTAGGAAATTACACCAAAGGGACAACGCACCTGATTCGTGCGCGGTAAGTGTAATATTATTTTATATAAGAACTATTTCTTACCAAGCATTACTAACACACACATCTTCTCACTGTTTATATTCATATTAATTATAAATGAAATGTTATTTTTTATGGATCGCGTATAAGTAAAAGTTCAATTTAACTAAAAATAAGGTACTTATATGCCAACACAATTATAAAACTCATGTAATACGTGACATGTTTAGGAAACAACCAAACACGCCTTTCATGGGGTGATTTTTCGAAGGTTAGATTGAAAAAGTGTGAAGAAATCACGTATAGATTATAGACGCACAAGGAAATACTGCGAAGCCTGCTTTTTAAAATAAGCCTAACTGGCAAGGAGACGAGAAAAATCGTCAGTTAATTTCTGTGGCCATTTAAGTGGGCTGAATCAATTTCTGAAAATAAGCATAGTAACAAAACAACGAACAGCAGAAAGTAGACGAATCCTAGTTGAAGAACAGCAACGAACTACAGAAGAACATAGCAGTCGATACAAGGTGAACCAGCGAGCGACAGACAACAAACTGGACAAGAAAACTGCTGTGAACAACAACCACAACTAACACAATTCAGGAAAAAACTATTTACGGTTTTTAGGCTTATTTTTTCGCAATTCATATTGTCAGTTTAAATGCTCCAGAATTAATGTTCTGTAATACCATTATAATGATATAGCCGAGTTGTGTACAAGGGAGGTGGGGGATCTGAGCGTCGGAGCTGTTAATCCTCTAACGTTCCGGACCCCGGCGGATATTTCCCCCTCAGTATAAGCCTTTCTTGCTTCAAAATAGACAATTTTCCATTAAAATCCCCCCCCCCCCCCTTATAAAATATTTCCCGTTTTTCTCTCAAAACAGCACCGATCCTTCAGTTGCAAAAACGATTCCCGAAAGGCACTTTTCGATCCACCGGAAGGAATTGGGGGAATCGTTTTCGAGGGCAGCGCAGTGGCGGCCATATTGGTTTTATAGGCCATAGAATATGCCAAATTGATACACAGGGTCCAGGGTCTGGAGTCGGACCTGACCATCAGCCGTCGTGTCCGCCATGTTAGATGTCGGTGACCTCGACCTTTGACCTTGACTCCGTGCCCATGACTTTGGTTAACCTTGAACCTTCGAGACCGATGTTCTGTAGGAAAACCAGCAAGGAAAAGTTTCCGTTCAAGAACGAACTAAGGAAACTAAATCGTAGACTATCTGAAGCCATGGTAGAATCTTCTAGTTGTGTATCACAGTAATTGTCAACCGTGATAAGATATACATATTTCTTGTAAATAAATTCACCAATCTCGTGTTTTTCTCTTAGTAAAATGCCATTTCAGAAAAATTTTCTTCTATCATATTTCAATGCACGTTCAAAGCTTTTAAAGTATACCCTCCCCATTCCTTCCCGAAATCCGTGCGCGCTCAAATGATATCCGGTTGTCAACACATAACATAAAAAAAAAAAAAAAAAAAAACGAAAATGTAAATGAAACCTTTCTCCTTGACCTTGTTGAATTAGTGCATCAACATCAGGACGGGCTGTTTTCTATCTATATTTCAACTCGCGGAATGCAGCCCTACTAAATTCATAACTAACGTAGGCATTCTTCAGTAGAAACCGGACACCAAAAACTTGAAATAAAGCATTGCCTTAATAATATGATTTTTCATAGCTGATAATGTACATCCGACAACGTTGTTACGTTCCGGTATAAACAATGACTGTATATTTTTCCCCCCGCGTGGTGCTGTGTACATATTAATATACTTCATGCTGGTTGATGAGAAAATAGATAATTAACAGTGGTAACAACTCATGAACGCTAATATCTTAACGTAGTTACCAACGAATGGGGAACATGTGGAAGTTGGGTAGTTGTACGAAGTTTGTGGAAGTAATGCGTGTCGAGAAGACCATATATTGGATGCTTCACAAGTAATTGACTTCCCAAGCCATCGAGAGAGTTCGTCCGTCCGCATGCTTTTTTCAATTTACGTTTCGGGGCACAGCTCTTCATGTCGTGTGGGGGACGCGATTCGAAAGCGGTACTTGCGACGGGAGAAATTATTATTACTTTTATTTTATTTACGGGTCGCGCACGTCCGTGTTACTGGGTAACATTCCTCTTCTCCCCAAGGGACCATTGACGAATACGAGAACTACGTCCTCCCGTGTACCGTTCGTGGGCGCCCGTCGTCGTCGTTGGGAGGATGGGGGGGGGGGGGGGGGCAACGGACAAACGGAGTTGTAACGGTTTCTTTCCCCGCTTTTCCGAGGGAAATTATTTCCCTCGGGTCTTCCGAGGCGACGACTGTTAAAAGAGGACCGGGCCCCGACTCTCGCCCGCTGCTGCAGTTGACAGTAATGTCGAGTTAGTGAGAGGGTTGACGGAATAAAAAAAAATATATATAAATAGTTCCGGCGGGCGATGCGTGCACCTGGTCACCGTCGCAGCTGAAGAGGTTTGTAGAAGAGTGGGGGGGGGGGGGAGAGCAACAACCGATTTCTTTCATCGCCACCCTGACTAACTGGACGTTCTCTCCGGTTTAGGCGGTGATCTCTTCGCCGACGAAACACGTTAACCCGTACCGTCGCAGTTTTCCGTTTGCACCGGGGCGGCAGCTGTCTTTTGTATCCCCGCGCGGGACCTTTGACCCCCCCAGAGGACCGTTGGTCACGGGGCGGGTCTAGTAAAAAAACAGAAGCGCAGCGCCCAACTGATACCAACCGTCCTAGTGAACGATGTCCTACGGCTTGAGAAGCCGTTTAAAGGGGGAATGCTGCACGAAATCCGTGTATTTACCTTAATTCTGGTCAAAAGGATTTTTTTTTTTTTTAGGATTAAAAAAAAAAAATTTCGGCTCTACAAGACATAAAGATTCATTTCGAACACCTCACATTGGTAGATATTCCCTACCATTACCACTATCGGAGCACTCGTGGAAGATAAGACAGAATAACCTATTTCTCATCTTCCACCAGTGCTCACAGAATAATAGCGGTAGTGAATATTTAACAATGCTAGAAGTTGTTAAAGTTTAATATTTCCGTCTTGTCTTGCCAAAAATTTCGATAAACACTCTGAAAAACAAGTTATAACGAAAATCTTGTAAGTATACTGCTTTCGTGCACCATTAGCCCTAAGGTAGCCTGGGTAGCCCAGCGAAAGGTGTGCAGGGCTCCAGAAGAAGACGTTTTATTAACCCTTTCTGGCCCACTGTAATTTACCGTTTCAGGTGTTGGAAACAATAAAATTTATGACGCGTGCTGTACTTCAGTCGAAAACACACTTGTTTCGTTGTATGAGCCAATGAGCTGTAGGATATAATGTTCTGCAACAGTTATACGAACCAATTGCGACGTAGACCAGTAAGACGGATTGCGAGTCATTTACCCACAGGTAAGATCATGGGTCATAGAGTTTCTGAGAGTACAGCACAGGCCAAAAATTACCTACACGTCCGTAATGTACACAATTGTGTGTACTGGGTCTGAATGGGTAAAAAAAAATACCACCGCCCGCCTGAGTGAGGTCTGCGTACGAATAGCACTGCTTGACGCTACAGCTCCAGATGTCCTGGGGAACTCTCCCGTCCTGTGCCACGAGGACTGCCCTTCCTGGAGGAAAGAAGTGTCCAAGCAGGATGAGATAGAAGGACGAGGAAGTGAGTGCTGGGCGCGGTTTGAGAATCGCGACGAGGCCTTTGGTATGTTCGCACTCGCCACCACAGCTGTGCAACCTTGGGAAACTCCGCTCGCCCTCCTGGATATCATTCATCACTTTCTCCTTCCGACATCTTCGAATGCGGCTGTTCCGATTGACTGCAATGTGGGATACATTCTCTGCCCTTTGCGCCCCTGGGGCGTGGAGCAGGGGACGATACTGGTCGACGGCCGTCCCCCGAATTTAAGTCCCATGTCACTTGTGCGCACTGGGCCACGTAAAGCTGATAAAGGCTGTTAACGAGAAAGTGAGCACTTTTTAAACCAACCTTAGAAAAATGTCACTGCCCACGTCTGCATATACTTCAACGGACACACTGAATAAAATGCGCCCAGCAAAATTGGTAACGAAGGTTGGACAGTAGTTGCATATCTTAACGTCGAATAAAAAGTGTTAGGTAACCATTTGTGATAACTTAAATTATTTATTTCCCTTCCTGCGTAAAAACTAGCAAATTTTTAAAATACTTACTTTCCTAATAATTTCACAGTTTCACTGGACCGTCGAATGAATAAAGTGTCGAGGCCCGTGGCAATGTTACTTTTACATAAGACCGAAGAAGACACGACGTACATACAAGTAGATCTTAAGCAGCGCTTTCGAAAGTGCTCTCTTTACCGTGGACAGCCTATAATGGTTATTCCGCCATGCCTAATATTGTTAATGTGATAGAAGGAAATGCGCGGAACGCGGTAGATATATATGTAAATGTAGATTTTATAATTTTAAATCTTTTCAGGTCAAAACTGCAAAGTTCCGTGTGGTAACTGAGAAACAAAAAGAGCCGATTTAGATATTTTTTTGCTTGGGATGGTTAACATAATATATAAAGTGTGGCTCCACGTAAAACCTTGGTGTCGGCCATCTGGAGGGGAGGTTTGGTGAGGCCAGCGCCTGTTCCACCGGGGGCCTTGCTTACGAATAGCATTTAAGACACGTTACGCGTCTGTATACGTTTTCCAGTTCCCCCTTTTCTCTCTAAAGCATGTTTTTGTGATAGTGAAAATGGCTCAAACGGGTGTTTTTACGATCATTTTTATGTATGAATATTCTGGTTAAAAACGTTAAAAAATGAACAGTGTTATATACTCCCTAAGAGGTATATGACCTTATATCTGCACTCTAGATCGGAATCAGTTATTTTTTACTGATTGTCAGTTGGAACTGTTCCATCCGGAATCAGTAGAAAAAAAAACTACTAATCTCTTCAGTTAAATGAAATCCACTAAACAAACAGTAGAAAATCAGTAATTTATAGTCGATTAATAAAAAGCATAAGGATTGAAAACCGAGCAATTACGGTTTGAAATAACTTAGGTATACAATTATTTTGTCGCAAAACAAAATTATTACATGTACAAGGAAATTTTGGAAAAGATTAGTATCGAACCGCTAATCCTAAACGCAACATATTCTCTTATTTCTTTTCGGTGACGTTCTACCAACTCTGCTACTTTGCCACTGAGAAAAACGGCCTCGCATTAGCGTAGTAACATAAACTTACAATGGCGAACGGCTGTAAGTTTCGTAATGTGAAAGTACTTTATGTTGTCGAAATATACACATATTATGCGTACGTAGGTACGTGTCTTTATAAGACTTGAAAGTCATTCTAAGTTAAGTTTAGTCCAGATTATGTGCTTTAAAAGAGAAATATAGTGGGTTTAACGGTGTTGTCGATGTTTTCTTGTATCTTCTATTTTACAATACAACGAGATTTTACAGAATGAAACTGTTATTTTGAAGAGACAAATTGACTAGTAATAACTGTGCTAATTAGACAGTGGAACGTTAGAAACAATGCTATATTTTATAAAATTTGTCGTTTTCTCATTATTTGATCTGTTAACATGCAGAGATCACAAAACTTTTGTTGGTGTTAATCCACCTTTCTTATTGAATCACCGCACTATCGAGTCAGTAAAATTATCACTGATCTATCTGTCACTAAAAATAACAGTTTAAATCTGTAGTGTCTCGTTGCATTGTAAAATGGCGGATACTAGTGGACATTGATAACCTCGTACATTGAAACCACTATATTTATCTTTTAAAGCACAGAATCCGAACTAAACTAATGATAGATTGATTTTCGAACTTTGTAAAGACATGTACTTGCGCAGAATATCTGTATATTTTGACAACAAAAAATACTTTCACGTGACGAAACTTACAGCAATATTTGACATTACATTTTGTGGTTCAGTGCCCATAATACGAGCACACATTTGGCAGTGATAAAGTAGGGCAGTGGATATGGCTGATCATGAAATCTTCAGCATGCTTTGTTTTATGGGCGGAGGCTCGAGCACAACTACCTCCAAAAACGTTTTTGTGTAGACAATATTTGTACTCTGCGACAAAATAAATCGTACCTAACTTACATCACATGGGAATGCTCTGTGCTTATTTATTAACAACAATTATAAATAAGTAGTTTTCTACTGCTTGAATTCGTAGATTTCTTTAAACTGATGGATTAGTGATATTTTCTACAGATTCAGGATGAAGCAGTTTCAACTAACAATCTGTAAAAAATAACTGATTCTGACTTAGAGTGTGAACGTTGCTGTTTATGGTGTAGTAACAAGGGGGTTATTAAATGATTTCCAAATGACAGCCTATATGATCTTTACTGAATCTAAATAACAGTATAATACAATCTGGTGTGTTTAGAAGGGGATTGGGCCTATGGCGAGTTGTGGGTAACGGTAAGTGACGTATAAAGGCAGAGGGCTCGGAATAGCTCTCACCCTAGCTTGATGAGACTTACCCCCCGATCGCCGCTTGGAGAATGCTGCCCAGGGATAATCGCCGCCAATTGACACTCCGGTCCTGTGCTGCCAAGTCCTCCACACTTCTCGTTCACGCCCACCTTCATGGGAATTCTCGGTTCCCATTGGCTCTCCCTGGTAGCCTGCGTCGGCCAGACCTAATCATACTGCTAACTTGTGTGGAACTCAGTGCTTCCCGCCATTGCGACACTGTCCTCGTTGACTACGATTGTTGTTTATAAAACAACCGTTGGCTAAATTCCAACCTTACCTGTCCTCGTTGTTATGTCGTAAATGTGACAATAGGGACGTACATAAGACCTTTATTATTATTACGTCATAAAATGGCAGGGTCTCCGCTGAAAGTCTCATAGAGGAGCGTTATCGACGGCAAGACTGCACGCGAGTTCAGTGCTTTGCGCGTGGAGGCGATGAGAGAGTTGATGACTCATGTCTCGGTCGCCCCTGGCGCTTCCACACTTTTAGGTCTCAGACGTGCGAAATTCCTTAAACCAGGCGGCCACCTTAACGCATGAAACAGCTTCACTCGTTGCTCTGGGGCAGAGTTGTGACTTCCTGACGGAAACGTCAGGGGTTAAAGATTGGAATGTAGCTGCGTCGAGAGCACAGCCGTTCGCGTTTGCAGGTATGGGATAAGGGAATTAAATGAAAGAAACGAAGTGGTTACTTAGATCATATAGCATAGATCGTCAGGTCTATACGAGATCTTTCGTTTGAGACTAAAATCAGCGCGCTAACATGTAGCACCCGCAAGATATGCTGCACGGAAATTTTCGCCCTACGCCCAAAATTGACGCCTGTAGCCGCGGGCCCCCACCCGAGCCTCACTCAAGCGCGGCGCCAACTCAGTCGTATACCCGATCGAACGAGACTACATTCATTTCGACAGTGTAATTAGTTCGGAAGTTGACCGCCCTGCAAAACGTCACATAGCGGTCTCCGTCATCGTATCGGCTGTTCACGGTAAAGTGAGCGCTTTTTGAAAACCATTACATTTTTAATAATAGTCAATAAATATATTTTACTGTATCCTAAGATGTCAACTTCCAAGTGCAGTGGGATATAAACACAGTGTTTATTACTTTCACGGAAACATTTAGTTTAAAACGTTGTTAAAGGGTAAAAAATTGCTGAAAGGGAAGAAGTAACTTGAACCTCAAAAGTGCTCATTTTCCCGTGGGCAGCCTGTACTCCGTGTGCCCGGCCTGATTTTAAAATACATATTCACTTCAAAATGGGAACTTGGAGCACGCTCCTGGGTTCGAACCTATGGCCGATGAGGGGTGGACGACGGGATTATTCCCGTCGACCATAGCTATCTCTCCCAACATTCTCATTCCTTCGATTGTCTGTATTCTCTTTGGCTTCATTTCGCCAGTCGGAGCACACCTCATTGTAAAAGTTCGCCACACTCTGCCGCAAGGTTACGTCCGGTGAAGACTTCATTATCCGACTAATAGAGGCTGCTCATGTTCATTGAAACCCTTTGAAAGCCCTCCTTTTGCATCCTCTCGCCATATGTGAAACTAAAGAATCCTGGTCTGCAGTTTGTCCTTTTCCCCGGAAAACATAAAAAAAAAGGACATGTACCACCAAAACAGCCGTTGCACTATTGGGGACAAAGAGAGCTTTCACAATGGCGACATCCTCGGGCTGAGATTTCCTAAACCTCCATCGGGCAGCAGTATATTCAGTGTATTATGTTTTTCAATTGTTTTCGTGTTACTAGATTTGGGACTTATGTAACTACAATAATAAATGCAACAAATACTATTACAACAAATACATTATTTAGAAAGAAAAAATATTTATTACAATACATGAAATATGTATAATAAACATATAAATTACATAAATTAAATAACTTATTACATGTTTGACCTGTCTTCCATATTCGTTTTTTAATTTGGGCGCGAGTGCAAATGTTAGTGTTTACCTTATTTTCTTCTTAAAAGGGGGTCGCGGTGGTGTAGTGGTAAGACTACTCAATTCGTACCTCGGCGAACCGGGCCTGATTCCAGGATTTTCACATGTGGGAATCGTGCCAGACGATGCCGCTTTTCGGCAAGTTTTCTCGGGATCTCCCGTTTCCCCTGCTCTTGAATTCCAGCGCTGCTCCATACACACACCTCACTTCGCCCGCGACGAGGACCGTGGATACGCGGGACACTGGTCCTGGTCCAGTGACGTCAGAGGGCTGTGTGTTGCCAATCAGCGTTGGGCATCGTTCGTTCATGTCTTCGTAAAAAGTTAGATGGGCCCTAACGTTGTATTAGACATGTTCGTCTTATTCCTGCGTCATCCATGTAAAACCGAGGAATTGTTAGGAATGTAAAAGAATTACTAACGCGCGGATTCATTCTGTTATGTGTACAAAACAAGAAAAACTACTTTCAGCGGCCATTAATTTAAACATTACACTCGTAATAATAGTATACGATTTGAGAATTACTTTAATTTATTCGTCGGCAACTTAAAACTATAGGCTGCAGAGTGTAGAGAAGGGAAGTTACATACGTTGTATGCTGTAAATATTGTTTACGTTTAAGAATAATGGTTTCCTTTGCACCTTGCTAGATACATATCCTGTGAATATTCATACCGGACAGTGGACACTCTGCCTATTTGGCAAGCTAAGGCTTGGAAGTCATTTCCTAGAGTGGGATGTTCGACAACATGCCAGGAGTTAACATTTTCTATCGCTTCTTACGGCGCATTCATGCTCATCGCATTTATACTTAATTTGCACAGGAATTTTCCTTCAAAATAGAACTATAAAAAGATTTGCATTTTTTAATATATATATAACATTATAGCAAAACTGTTATAAGTAAAACTCTTTTTATGATTCTTTAAAACCATGTAATCAATATTGCATTGACATCACATAGCCTTGACATGAAAACCACATTTTATTGATACGGTTACGTCAGTGTGAAGGAACAATCCCGCCCCCTCCCCTGACCACGACTAACACACAAAAAAAAATCCCTGCCTATACCACTGATACTCTGTTCACGGCCAACCTAGAACTTTTAAATGCCCTGCTTAGGATATACTTGCATGAACATGTTAAATACTTCCAACCATGTGTACAATTAACATTGACATGGGCCTGTTCACTTTATTCATGCGTCGGTCAACTGCAACTGCAAAATTATTAGTAAAGTAAGAAATTCGACAAATATTAGGCCTGCTAAGTGTTACGATTATATTTTATTGAAAAATAAACGAAACAAAATAAATTAATTCGGTATTCACAACTGCCCACCTAAGACTTTCAATTCAACGTTAAGCTATGGAACTACTGCATCGCCGCTGTTCCCGATAAAGTGAGCTCTTTTGAAACCAACCTTAGGAAAAAGTCACTATTTCTATCTGCATATATTTTAAAGGGCAAACTGTGTGACATGTGCACAGTAAAGTTGGTAAAGATAACTGGAAAGTAGTTCCATTTCTTAACGTCGAATAAAAAATGTTAGGTGACCATATGTGATGACAAGTCATTATTTAGCTTTCTGCTTTTTCTTAATGAATCGAAGTGTAAAAATGAGCATGTTTGTAAAATATTTACTTTTCTTATAATTTCACAATTTCACTGGTCCGACGTATGAATTAAAGTGATGAGGCCCTTGCCAGTGTTAATTTAACTTAAGGGGAAAAAAACACAACGTTCATACAAGTACTGTAGACGCTAAGCTAAGCTTTCAAAAGTACTCATTTTACCGCGAAAAGCCCATACCAATATTACTGAGCATACGCTAGTCAGTATGGTTCTTAAAATATACGTAGGCAGCGGCAGCGACATTTTTCATAGGTTGATTTCAAAATGCTCAGTTATCCGTGAACAGACTATAGAAACGTGTACGTCGATGTAATTGCAAAATACATATAGGTATAGGCCGTTCACGGTAAAATGAGCAATTTTGAAAGCCCTGCTTAAGACCTACTTGTATGCACGTTGTGTATTCCTCCGCCTTATATAAAATTAACATTGCCATGGGCCTCATCACTTTATTCATTCGTCGGTCAGGAGAAACTGTGTAATTATTACAAGTAAATATGTTACAAATCTGGTCATTTTTAGACTAGATAGATTAAAAAAAAAGAAAACGAAAGAAAAAATTTAAGTTGTCACAAATTAATACCTATCAGTTTTTATTCGACGTTGATATATTGTACTACTTCCCATCCATCATTACCAACTTTACTCGGTACATGTCTCTCAGTGCGCCCTTTAAAATATAGGCAGGCCTGGGCAGTGATTATTTTTTAAGGTTGATTAAAAAATTTCTTACTTTATCGTGAACAGCTTTTAGTTTTAAGCATCGGTATTTCTAAGGCTAGTTTTCTAAGCGCAAACTTTACCGTTTTTAGTTGTTAGAACGTCTTATCGGCAACAGAGTCATCAATGACGAATCTGTGGCTCGAAGGATTGGGAACGTGGAGGGAATCAGCTACGGCATGTATGTACTGACCATACCAGCGATCATCTGGAGAGATTTCCGACAAACCGTGCAAAAAAAAAAAAGTGAATACAGAAAGTGTAATTGGAGCGTGAATCAAACAAGCGTCCCTCTGAACGCAAGTAGACTATGCTACCGCTGCTCCCCTTGTTCGATAGGTACGATGCAAACATATAAATCGGCACGTATTTAAAAAAGAATTAGAAAATTTATAATTTAACGAATTTAAATGTAGATAACCGAAAATCCCATCTCGGAATCTTTTTTAACTATCACGCGAACCCAACCTTTAGAAAACGTACGACTGGTTGAAAAACAAGCATATAGCTTACTTCCCAAGAATAATTGTGTGAGACGCTAACTTACGGTGCAACAGGATTCTGGTTTCGAATCCAGCGTACAAGGCATGGGTTTATGTTTTTTTTTTTTTAATTTACGTTCCAGAAACGAGCAGTGTCTGCAAATAAGAAGCAGCCCTTTTTTTTATAATTAATTATTATGTATTGATGTAAATGGCTAAATGTGTGGCAGAAAGGTACGAAACCTGAGGTAAACGATTCATAACAATAGTAGAAGAATCTTCATGTTTGAATTTTAATAAACACAGGCTTACGACGCGTACGGTCTTTCGGTCGAAATCCGGCTAAGACACACGTGCTTGTAGTTTATAGTTTTTAGTAAAGATTAGTTTTTCTTGTGAGCCCCGTGCGTCTTATATTTGTTACGTGTCAAAAAACAACCCTTTACACGATTTAAATACCCTGTAAAGCTTTTCGAGGTCCGTCATGAGTTCGCACAGTTGATAGTTCGAGTTCAACCTGCCGCCTACTAAAAATAATCTTTTATTAGCACAGTGTCTGATTTTAATGGTTCGGGGTGCCGATAAAATAATCAAAAGGTCTTGTTGTGTTTTGTACGTAGTTAAAAAAAATTTCCTTCATTTTACGGAAAAAGTTTTTTTTTTTTTTTTTTTTTCCCTTTCTTTCTTTCTTTCTTTCTTTCTTTCCCCGGACACGCTGCTTTTGTAAAATGGACTTCTCCGGAAAATTCACAGAACTTCGTGAATTCACGAAACCTCGCCGTAAATATTCAATTTAGTTTTTTGTAAGTCGAGTTCTAAAAAAAAAATGAGATAACGAAAAAAAAAAAGTTTAAATGTTTTACTGTGTATAGAAAAGACATTTTTAAAATTTAAATATTTTATACTTGAGCGGGATTTCAACCAGAGTCAAATATTTTGGTATTCTGTGACTTTAACCATTCCTTTGCAACCGTTTTGTTAAACGTTGGTGTATATAGTCTATTCGCGGCTTATTCGCACTTTTTGAATCAAACCTTTAAAAAATCACCCCATGTATGCCATGTTTAGTTACTTTAAATATATATATATATATATATACAATGTATCAGAAGCGTTTTATACCTCTGTTAACTTAAAATTGTCTTATTTTTCGTTTAGTCGAAGTTTCATCAATATTTTGTCTATAAACTATAATATTTCATATTTTTTTTTAATATGCATTAAACAGTGAGGAAACATGTGTGTTCGTTAGCGCCTAGTAAGAAATAGTTCTCGTTCAAAATATTATTACAGCTGAGTGCGCACGAATTCGGTGCGTTGTCCTTTGGCGCAAATTTCTATGCTTCTGCTTAGCTCGCACTAGGCGGAGGAATATCCCGGAAGTATAACGTTAGCAGAGTTTCAGGAAAGTGTGAAGTGACTGTGAGAGGATTATTAATTCGTTACACTTTTGAAGAGTCGCATAAGTCGCTTTTCCAGTTCCTATGAACACTCGAGTATTTTTTAAGTGTTGTTAACTGTCGCAGTCGACAGATGATACTTTTTTTTCTAATGTCTGAAGGAGTAGATACATCTAAGTTCCACGTAGGTTATTCTGGCTGCTGCAGAAACGATGGTTTTTGTGGCTACAGAGGCGATCGAATGATTCGTGTGGTGTCGGCATTGTTCGTTCCCAAAACCCGAAACTATCCTAATAATATTATACATCCGAAAGTTCGAATGTTTGTTTGTTACTCAATCACGTCGTGACGGCTCGGTGGATTTGGATGAAATTTGGCACGGGGGTAGATTATATTCTGTAATAGCACATAGGGTACTTTCCATCCTGGAGAAATGAACAGAGTCTTGGGGAATATATAAAATATGCCACCAACCATGAAATAAACCACTTAGTCATTATAATTAAAATTTGAATTTTATATGCGAGTGAAGCCGCCGGTAACAGCCAGTAAGAAATACGAACATTTCCTGTATTTTATATCTATGGAGATGAGTTCTGCTTTTCTTCATTACGGATGGCATTTCCGTATATTTTATTGTACATTTCCATAAGAATAACTTCACTGAATATCACGGAAATTTTTTACATGTACCCGCGCATAACGGTATCGAGTACAAATTAAACATTTTGGACTAGCGCATAGAAAATTGTACAAAATTGCCCAAGCACTGCATCTTCCTGCTTCTAAACCCAAGGGGGCCTCGGTGGCCGAGCGACCAGTACGCTCGCCTCCCACCAAGGCGAGCCGGGCCCAATCCCCGGCCGGGCCACCGCATTTTCGCAAGCGGGAATCGTGCCGGACGATACCGTTGGTCGGCGGGTCTTCTCGGGGATATCCCGCTTACCCACCCGGGCCCTCATTCCGGGTGCCGCTCCATATTCACCTCGATCACCCTCATAGGCTCGGAAGACCTCGATGTTAAGAGCCACCCAATTCTCTCCACTTCACTTCTGAACCCAAGAACACCGCTCCGCTCCGCTGCCCGCTGACTCCTGCGAAAATGAGGCAACGGTAGAAGTAATATTAAATCATCACTCGCTGCTGTTTCCGCCCTGCGGCCGAGTCATCTCGGGGAAATTGTCTTCATTTTCTCCAATTCCTCCGCACAGCTGTTCCATCTTTGCTCTGCCCCAGTTTACCTTCCTTTACTTCCCCCCCCCCCCCCCCCATTTTCTTTTACCGTTCCTCCTCGCGTCTACTCATCTGCCTTTCTACAGCCGAGAGTACTTCGGTCGCTTACCGTTGCACATAGGGTAACGAATCAAGGCCGAGCGGACTAGACTTGGGTTGGTTATACGTCAAGTGGTTTACCGTGCCCATCTGAGGGGAATTACGCTGAATATCCTTAAAAAAACAAACGAGCATTCCAGTTAACGCATTTTCGTAACAAATGTCAGAGGAATACTCTTAGTGACATTTTAACATAGTGAACAAAATATTTCGAGCTGTATCTTTACGTATTACTTTAGTTCGGTTTTGAGATTCGTACAAGAAATATAACACGTACATTCAAACTTCCCATGCCAAATTTGATAAATTTTTGGAAAAAACATTATTTTCTTCTATTGTCATAGGCTGCTTTTTAAGACTATTGCAGTATTGCTTCTTATCACAAAGTAAAAGAACGTGCTAAAAATTTATAAAATAGTTTTAGCGTTTTGAATACCATTAAATATAGGCTATTCACAGTAAAGTGAGCATTTTTGAGGCCAAGGTAATTTTTCTTTTCAGCCATTTTTGATACTTCAAACACCTTTTAAAATAAATATTGCAGCATGAGTTATGAACAGTGTGTACATTCCACCACACCCAGAAATTAACATCTAGGGTTAAAATAAAATATATGTATAGACTATTATTCCAAATGAGAGGTCTTTCAAAAGTGCTCATTTACCGTGAACAGCCTATACCTGTACTGCCGCAGCGTGTTCAACTTCATTGGAACTGCACAATTAGAACCTCCGGAAGGACTAAGGCCGTGTCCGAACTCAGATATATACTTGCGTACTTGCAACCTTGCATACTTCACTTACACTTGGCATCAAACTTGATGAATTCGGACAGGCAGTCTTGTTGGCTTCAGTGCCAGATATTAGCCAGCTAACCACTTTAACTGTTCTGTATGCCGACTAAGAATTTGATAATTGCCGAAGGTTTTAGGGGTTAAATTAAGTATTAAATAATATTAAAATTTGATTTACATTAACATTTATTGTCTTGCATTATTGTATGCAAGTGCAGTTTGGATATTATTATTTTTCTTTTTTTTTTATTGCTTAGGCCTTTTCTTTAAGGTGAAACTTGCGATAATTATTTACTCAGTTCAAAATTCTATGTCTACGAAGTAGTAATGTTGCGCTATTAAACTTTACATCAAATAATTATGTCGGAAATCAATTGCTACAAAAAATGGCGGCACATATTCCGCAAGTATGCGAGAACTGTACAACATCGTTTACTTGTATACTTGCATACTTCACTTGTAGTTCAGACAGCACTTGCGATATCACTTCCGGGGACAGGAACGCACAAGTATGTACTTCAGGCGAATTCGGACACAGCCTTAGCCAATCTACCGTGGTATTATTGTAGTATTCGCTTTTCATGGTATAGGCCGTTCACAATAAAGTGAGCACTTCTGAACGCCCACACGTTTGGAATAATAGTCATAAATATATTTAATTTTAGCCTTAGGTGTTAACTTCCGAGTGGAGTGAAATATACATATACACTGGGTTTATTACTTAACATGGCAATATTATTTAAAAATGTGGTTAAAGGATAACAAATGGCTGAAAGGAAAAAGTAACTAGGGCCTCGAAAGTGATCACTTTACCGTGAACAGCGTATACTTGTCGCTCCAGCAGCTTATCCCAGATCGGGCGGGGGAAACAGGAGGACCTCGAGTAAACTCACAGACCTTCAGCAATGTCCGCCCTGTTTCCCACATGCAAGACTGCAGGGAATAGAGCTCGGTTCTCCGCGGTGGTAGGTGGAGAAGTCTAACCATTACACAACCACGGCGTCCTCACTGCAATTATGCATCTCACAATATCAATTTATTTTGCTTCCAATTTCTTGGAGTAATTTTTGACGTAAATACATCTTTAAATTTGCAACCATAGTGCGAGGCAATCTAGAAAATCTGATGATAAACAAAATCGGGTGATACAGTTTGGCATTGCAGCTCCGAATCTATCGTCAACATTCAAAATTCAATTTTCACCACTCGATTGCCAAAGGATCAAATAATATGTTACGTTGAGTGAGGACTGCGAAGCAAGATGACAGGGGGTTCGCCGCAATTTTGAGTTCCTTTTGCTGCGTCTCATAACTTCCGATTAGTATAACTTTTGACTAGGAGAAGCTACGACACTCGTTTAAGTTTCAATCGACAGCTCTCGTCAGGATCAATCGATTGTGCGAACGAAAACTATTTGTGTGGCGTGGTTATGGTGAAATGATATGAGTTTAATATGGAAAATTTAGAAAACTTAACACAATTTGTGCCTATACTCGTTACAGAGTCACTTAATTTCTTCCTGGTTGAGCGGCTTGTGTACCTGAAGCACGAGAACGTTAAGGGCGACAGTGCCACGTGCGTTAAGTGCGCCATCGCCGCTAAACGCACGGCACTGAATTGGCGTGATGTGTTCTCTTTGTGGAGCGTGTACCATAAAGCTGTAAACCTATAATTTATTGGTGGGATGTCTGTAGCAGAGTTCATTACAGTGCCGTACACCATTCTCGCAGGAATTCGCACAGAATATGATACGCTGTAACAGCCTGAAGAATCGATTTTGGCCATGTTAAAGAGCTTCGAAACAGTGTTTGCTATATGCGTGAACTGTCGAAATATGCTATTGACGGTAAAGTGAGCATTTTTTAAGGCTTTGGTAAATTTTTGCTTTCAGCCTATTTCTAATATTCCGCCACTTTTTAATATAAACGATACTATGTGACTAATAAACGCAGTCTATATATTTAAACTCTCCCAAAAGTTAACTTCTGAGGCTGTAGAGAAATATATTTATTAGTGGTTAACGCTTATTGGGGTGGTCTTAATAAAAAGTGCTCCCTTTAACGTGAATAGCCTGTAGTTGTATTCTGCCCTAATCTGAAGTGTGATTTATTTTCGTGTGCAAACACTGTGTAAACGTGAAATAGTTTGCTTTGACAACGTGCATTGCTATATAGCGCATTGCAACGCAGTTCGTGCGTGAAGTCAACGGATATCGTAAATATTGTTGTTACGTAACAGTAGAGGATCGTTAATGTTCAAGTAGAATAGTCGAGATACATCGGGATCTTGAGAACCCATGTGGGTGAAACGAGGTGAATATGGTACAGCTTCGGAATGCAGGGGCGGGGGAGGAAACGGGAGACCCCCGAGAAAACCCACATACCAGCGGCATCGTGCGGCACGATCTTAACGTGCGAAAATACGGAGAGCGGCCCCGCCAGAAATCGAACCCTGATCGCCTGGTTCTGTTGTATGATCGTTCTAGAATGTGAATTTCTATTGTACGACGTTTTTTTCTGTGTTTCTAACGGATATTATTTCTTAGTTGCGTGTTTCTGTGGTATGACTATTCTAAGATGTGAAATTTCTATATTATGTGGTCTAGTTTGTTTATTCTGTTATCTGACAGTTCTACACTGTGTGTTTATAATGTATCTAGACACTAAGCCAACCACGGCCCCTTTAAACTAGGATAGCCGTACGGATGCAAAGTGAAGTGAAGAGATTTAGGGCGGCTCTTAACATCGAGGTCTTGAGAGCCGATGACGGTGACTGAGATGAGTATGGAGCAGCGCCGGAATTGAGGGGCGGGGGAAACGGGAGATCCCCGAGAAAACCCGCAACCAACGGCATCGTCCGGCAGGATTACAACATGCGACCCGTCCGGGGACTGAACCCGGATCGCCTTGGTGGGAGGCGAGCAGGTTAACTGCTCAGCCACCGTGGCCCTACGAATGCAAAATATATATACTATACGCAGTTTATTTTCTTCCATGCGTGCTTTTGTACTATTTTATTTGCTATTTGATATTTAAGTTCTCCGTTCACTTTAAACGGTAGACAACTGGCTAAAAGTAAATCTAAATCACCCATTTAAGAGCCGTATATTTAATGTATTTCATACTTAAGCGAAAAGAATTTAAATTTGAGAACTAAGATTCAGAAGATTTTCAAATTAACTATTCTTACACGAAATCCGACCTGGTAGAGAAATTGGTTTCACAGCACGGTTACTGATCGTTCCAGTAAAACGACGCCACTATACTTAACTGAACAACTAGTTCGTGCCGTATAACTAGTTTATGTGGCGTAGGCAATGACAAACAATTCTGTGAATTCTCTGCCGTGTCAAATTGACCTGCCTTTTATATAATAGTAAAAGCAATAAAACTGCGTTTTGGTTTCATTCTTTCTTTGTTGATTGACAACAGTAGTGCGACAGTTTCTAGCTCGCGCATTCTCGGCCTTGTTTTGCCAAGCATTGTGAAACGGTCCATCGGAGCAAACGGCATAACTCCGGGGAAACCCAAGAATAAACTGGGACATTCGGTAAATACATTCAACAAATTTTCGTCATGTCCGGTAAAAATTTCGTATAGGCTGTTCACGGTAAAAACGAGCACTTTTGAAAGCCCTGCTTAAGATCTACTTGTAAGCACATTGTGTATTCTTCGGCCTACGCGAAATTAACATTTCCGTGCGCCTCGTCACTTTGTCCGTGCGCCGGCGAAGTGCAACGGTGGAATTATTACAAAAGAAAATTATTTGCAAATCTGCTCATTTTTCCACTTCGATGCATTAAAAATAAAACAGAAAGTGAAAGAAACAATTTCAGTTTATCACAAATGGTTACATGGCACTTTTTATTCGACGTTGCGATATGGAACTACTTCCCATCCATCGTTACCAACTTTACTGGGCGAATGTCACTCAGTGCGTCCATTAAAATATATGCATGCAGTGGCAGTGACTTTGTGTTACGTTCATTTCTAAAGTTCTCACTTTATCGTGAACAGCGTTTAGTATGTATTATTATATTCTGCAGAAATTTGATTTAAAACGAACATGCAGGTTTGGTATATTGTAACATTCTTTATTATTAAACATACTGGAACGGATTTTACGACCAATAGTCACAAAAATGTCTATGACAATTTTTATACCACATCCAACAAAATTTACATCGCCTGTATAGATACTATAATAATAAAAAAATATGGAATCGATTTAATCAATTAAAATAAGAATTGCATTAAAGTGAAAAAAGTATTAAGAAAAATTGATTAATTTTAGCTGTTACATCGACAGCGATTTCAAACCTGCTAGCTGTCGTCTACATTTACTGGAAGTTTTACGTTTGAGTTACATTTTATTTAATGGCTATGGATAGGGACACCCGAATTCCGCGAAAAGATTTCACGGTCAGTAATACATCACAACACTTTAGCGCAAATCAACTTTCGTGATTGGATGGTTTTCGTGTTACGCATCTTAGGTGCATGCGAGCGAATCACAGACGTGCAGTATTGGAGTTACCTAATTCTGATTGGGCAGTCGAGTAGGAAAACGTCTCTTCACAAAAGACACGCCGCCAACAAGGAAAAGGAATTTTCTGTTACTGCCGCACAATATTGAAGTCTAACATTCACAGAAATCTTTTCGCGAATTTCGGGTGTCCTTACTTATGTCCCAATTACTGCATGGTTTGAGTCCAGGTGGCCCGTGCAGTAGAGCAGTTGACCATCTATCTCTTCACCGGCAATTACAAACTGAGCATATCGAAACCTTTTTTGGAATTCAATAGCTAGCGCTGAGACAATTTAGCTGTGTCGAGTACACTTTTTAACTTTTCCTTGTTCCGTCTGCTGCCCCCACGATCAGCCACATAATCTTTACCTCTTCGTAAGTAAGTCCGCATTCTTGAATTTCAACGCCCGGGTTCGATTTGCTGCTTTCATGTAACCTTTAGGTGACACGCGAATGTAAAGGCTCTCTTAAAGTAAACGAAGCTGGAGCAATATTTGCTCTGTTTCCGTGATTTGTTTTCGAGGAACTTTGCTGAGGGAATTTCGGTGGGAAGCTATTGGTGACGTAAAAGTGGTACAGACAGTTGAACAGCGAAAATCGCAGCGTAAGGGTACACGAGGTAGACATAGCCACTCGAGAACGTAGCCGTCCCCTTGGTTTGGGACTATAACACCGACATAGCGATGTCACGACTTCGAAACACTTTTGAAGGGGACTCGATTTTCTCTCAGTGTAACTGTTATTTTAAAAAAAAAAATGCAAATGATACAGCCGTCTCCACCAATGTCCGAGCGCATGTGCTTCGTCACTGCCTTCGCACCAAAGTGTCACCAGTCCAGTGTTCTCCTGTGTTCTCGGTTTGCTTACTCGCTGGACACCCCTGACCACGACTCTTCGCAGGCGGCCGTGTAGCGACCACTGCATCTGAAACTCGAAGGGCTGTAGGACTATTTACAGAGGGAGGCAGTCTACTTCAGATTATTCTGTACACCTCGGTAACTCTTACGGCAGCAGACCGGCTCTGGGTTATTCCCTTTATAGGAATTCCGCAGCATTTCCAGGTGTCCACTCACATAGAATACGGGGAAAAGTCAGGAAATTTCCTGCGACAGAGAAGTGTCAAGGAATTTTCACTTGGGTCAGGGAAAATGTAAATAATTGCTACTCGGCAAAAGTTGTTTATTGTGTGAATACACGATAGTGCAGTAATATTCATATGCATTTTAAGATTATAATTTTTAAGTTTGTAAACCGGCAATAATACATCTCTGCCATCTGATATATGTCCTATACATACAAAATAAAGCATTTTATTATTTTTAATGGGCATTTTGTGAAATCAAAAGTATATGTCGCGATAAATATCGATGGGCTGAATAAGATTTCGGCCCTGCTTGCTTGGTCTTTGCAGTGTAATTTTATTCTACTTCAAGAATAGCATTCTTGTTCTGTCATCAGTGGGAAAATGTGGTTTTGGAAAGTTTAAGCCCTGAAAATAGGTCAGGGAAAATGGTCAGATTTTGACTGGAAAACGGGTAATAAAAGTCAGAGAATTCCAAGATGATTCCAGTGGACACACTGATTCCCGTGAGGCGTTGCATAAGTCCATTAGGTCAACTTTGCCGGTGTGCACTTAAACCCCTTTCACCTTACTGACCACCAAGAAAGAGATAAGCAGTGCCCTTGAGGAACAAAAGTGGTCCAGTGACATGCAACTTAATTACGATAACTGAAGTATCAACGTGCAACTATATTACTGTAACATTCAATAACATTTGTAATTTTTTTTCGATTCTGTTAGGCGCTAGCAAGTGATGAGATTAATTACCTCAAGTAAACAGTGAAGAACTGAGTTCATGGTTTTCTTCCGCCAGGGATCTGGGACAATTCTGTACTTCACAAAACAGTAAGAAAAATCAAAATCAATAAAACTGTTTCTTCGCACTTCCTCAATGAAACCTTTGAAAAATCAACGCATGTACGACGGTTTTGGCTGTTTCCTAAATATTCGATGTACCACATCCGTTTGATACTTGAGTTAACATAAAAGTACCTTATTTTTGATTAATTTAAACTTTTATTTACATGCTATATATAAATAATGTTTAATTTAATATCGATATGAATAAAGCAAAGAGAAAATAGGTGTGTAAGTAATGCCTGGCAGGAAATAGTTTTTAAGCAAAATATTATTACACTGAGCGAGCAAAAATGTGGCGCGTAGTCCCTCTGGCGCAATTTTCTAGACTCAGTTAAGCTTTGTTCACGTGAGGCGGAGGAATATCGTGGAATCTGAACTTTACCAGGGCTTCAGACAAAGTTGGAAGTAACTGTGAATGGATTATAGCGTGCAGTGCTCTCGTCGTGTTACACATAGCCTGCCCGGTGACCCCGCAAATTAATTGGCGCGAAAATTTTCTGTAAAGTCTTCTAAAGGCTATATTCACGGTATACTGAGCAATTTCGAAAGCTCTGCTTAAGATCAACATGTATGAACCTAGTGTATTCTTCTGTCATGTGTAAAATTAACATTGCCATGGGCCTCATCACAAAATTCAAGCGTCCGTTATGCGAAACTGTGAAATTATTAGAAAAGTAGATGTTTTTAAAATATGTTAATTATTACACTTAATGAATTAAAGAAACAAAAGAAAAATTAATAACTTCAGTATTCACAGATGTTTACCCAACATTTTAATTCAACGTTAAGACACAGAACTACTTTCCTTCCGTTCTTACCAACTTAAACGAGCGCACGCTGCTCAGTCCACCAGTTAAAATACATGCATATATTGGAGCAGTGTAATTTTTCAAAGGTTGATTTTAAAAGTGCTCACTTAATCGTGAACAGTGAATATAATTGCATCACTTTGTGTCCGGATAGTAACACAAATTCAACAAAACTTTAATTAATCTTCTCAAACACAATAAAATCATTATTCCTTCTTCTTCGATTATATATTATTCATTTTATAAAACGTATTGCAGTAATTGGTTCAATAAAATTCATATTCTTAATTCTTTTATTATTAAAATTTGTTGTAAATATTCATGTCCCTCTCATGCTGTCTCCTGACCTCCGATTTATTGTCGTCTGACCATGACACTTCTCTCCGCCAGTCAGCAATGGCGAGACGAGAGATAATCTGGTTAATTTTATTTAGTACGTTTGTTTAGTAAACATTTAATGCTAACTAACCTCTAGGAAATAAATGAAAAATAACAAACAAAATATTAATACTGAAGATCAGCGTATTTTGGAATAATATTAAATTAACTGACTACGTAAGCAAGTATTCTATAGTGAAAATGTCTATGACTTACAGTAAAAATAACCCCGAAAATCTGCAAAGGTTACAACATTTAATAGTTTTTTTTTTTAAGAAGAAACAAAGGATTTAAAACACGCCAGCGCACTTCAGGCGCCTTAACTGTAGCAACCATCCACCTTAACCGTGTTAGTGAAAAGTTCAGTTTTTCGCAGAGTGTTCAATCCGTAAGCTTTATAGCCGTTCGCTGGTGAGGGACACAGGTAATGATTCCACCCTGCAATATAAGTCTCGAAAGGAACTCGCCCTAAAATAATTTTTGTTTATTGTAATAATATGATTTAAATACTTTTTTTTTTTCGAGTGCATGGTTACATGTTTTGTATGAATAGTATATATTTAAAGATTTCTGTTTTGAAACCAGTCATAACGTTAACTATGCAGACGTATTCTCAATCCCCCGTATTTACTTACTTTTACAATTCGACATTTTTTGAAGTTTCCGTAAATCGACGGCTGAATTAATTTATGGCAATGCTTCGACGTGCGTCCATAAACTGCTACGCTATTTCAAACTTCGATATTTTCTATGTGGTAGGTAAAATACTTTTTTTTTTCCGCTTGTCATATGTGATTTTTTGATACATGATCGTCTACTGGTTAATTTATATGGTTTTAGGAAATAACTGGAGAACTAATTTCAAGCGTACGATAAAGCTATCGAAAGTTCTTTCTTTAGTGTAAATTTTGGATAAAGGGGGTGTAAGCTAAAGGAAAATTTTTATAAATGTGAATTCAAGATATGTCAAGTGACATTAATTGAATGTTTGTAATCACAATGCATTTGATTTTCATCTGACACTATACTCGAAATAAATACATTCAGGAGAATGAAACGTAACCTTGTTTGGAATACACGTAACAAAAATAAATAAAAACAAAGCATATAATCTTGTAAATTAGTTTAATGTAAATAACAATTAATATTTTCAAGCCACGAGAAATTTTTCACTCAGCTAAGACATTTCGAGTAAGCCAAGCCTATACTCTTGATACAACAATGTTAAGTGTATCTTAAGTTTAGCTTTATCTGTGGAACCGGGGGGGGGGGGATATATTGTACACATACTTGTTACATCGTACTTCCGGTATCGTATGTTTACTCTCGCCATTCCAAAAAAGCTGTTCAATGGCGATTACTTCCTTGTAAGCAGCAACTACGGTAGTAGCCGCGATAATTCCGTACGTAACATGACAAACAGAACTCACATGCAGTACGCAAGAGCTCGAATATTATTGTTAAAAATAATGTTAAAAAAAAAAAAAAAGTATTAAGACATTTCGTTAACTTGAATTGGCAAACGACAGATACGGGGAATTGCAATAACACGGAGAAACACGAGTTTCTTTTTCAGGTGGTTCGGCCATATTTAACTTTGAAGTTCAGATATATCGCGTCACAATTTTCTGCAGTTACAGCGGTCAACAGCGGAAATCATTTTTCTCGTTTCAGCACCGAGACATACTAGGAAATAGCGATCGTGTGCGCGCTGTCGTAGATTACCAAAGAGTTACGCGATTAGTAATCCTATCGTAGTTGCGGTGTTTTTTCTTTGGGTTAATAATCGATACTGTCCACATGACCGAGGCTCTAAGCTCTTAATATTTTGTTGGACCTCACCCCCCCCCCCCCCGCCCCCCTCATCGTCAACCGACAACTTAAAATTCGAACAGTAAAACAAAACTTGCAGTACGATGGAAAACAACGTATATTTTTGTATCCTCCGTTTCATTTACACCTGAAATGTTTTCTCCTACTTTTTGAAATCGCAAAATGTTAAACCTGATCCTCAAAACCAATCGTAAGTAACATATCTGCGTCCACACTCAGTAGAGATAAGGCATCCAACCTGACTCGTTGCGTAATTGTTAGAGACGTGCAAAATTCAGGATAGATGGCACTGCCTTATAGACAAGCGAGTACAGCCCTTGGTTTCATTGCCCTCTGCGCTTTAACAACCGTCACCTACATGCTTGATCCCCCTTCAAAGAGATTGCCCACTCAACCGCTGATATTGTCTTATTGGCGCAAGAGTTCTCCGAGCCAAATTTCCCGCCAATGGCTGTATTAGGTCAGACGCACAGTAACGTGGAGTTCAGTCTGTCCTAAAATAATAATAATAACGCGAATCTTCAAGGTCTCTATTAAGTGTTCTGTAGGTTTATTTTTAATACTTCAACTGAGAAAATGAACGCTCAGCTGAGCAATGTGTGACCTGTTTCAGCTGCACCTGTTGCTGTTTTGCGCCGTCAAGTCCATAGGAAATCCGGCAGCATAAAATTTCTTTGGAGCCCCTTTTTCCCTTGATACCCTAAGCACGCGCTTTCTTTGTTGACAGGTTAATCCAGCCCTGATACCCTCGCACACAGAACATTTCGACGGCGGACTGCGAACGTCTTTGGCACTTTCATAAATGTGGCACTGTCAACGATATTGTCCATCTCATATAAGTGGTCTCAGATTTGACAGTTCCAGGAAAGTAGTGCCAATGGCATCTGGGTGGCTATGTATCCTTCCGCCACAGCTGAACTGTCATTGAAGGTGACTCTGTTTGCAAACAAACACCATGTGACTGCCAGTATTTGTAAACGAACTACATACGACTGCCTGTTTGTGTAAACAAACTGCATGTGCCTCCTCCCAAATGACTTTTTAAAGCTGTGAAGGGCTGTTCAAACAGTTGCAGGTTGGCAACATACCCATTTTTTTTTTAGTTTATAAATATTTTATGTAAATGACTAACAGCCCATGCCTATAAATTGATATTTTTTTTTACCTTGCAAGAAATTTGTAACCAGGATGCAAGAAAATGAAATTGTATTTTGACTGTCAAATGAATAAGATATTTTACTGTTTTTTAATATACTCGAAATATATAAATTACAACTGATCTTGTCACACTTACCTGAAGTAAGTTCTTGTAAACATAAAAACTTAGCATGGTTTCCACGAACACCAAATACCAAGAAACCCCTCCCCCCTCCAAGGAATGTACAAATACCAAAATACAGCCCCCCCCCCCTCCCACACCTTCTTTTCAAAGACAGTATATATTCTTACATACAGGCTATGCCTACTATTGGGTTAAAAATACCTAATTCAGCTTTGTGGTATGATATGGCAACAAACTCTGTACAGCCTGATACTTTATGGTGGTTATAATTCTCAGGATGTTAAAGTATGTAGGTAGCCAAAATAATATTTAAGTAAATGTTACTTAATTTCAGTAATTTTAATAACTCTCATTTAGTAACTCGAATGTTAAGTATTGCAGGTCTACACACGAAATACTTTAATAACTTTTCTCAAATACCTAAGCGTTCAGATTGTCATGCTGAGAATAAAAACTTATTTCTGACTAACCCAGTAGTGATATTTACACTGAAGTTCAGTCGCACAACCTCCCTCCTCAAAATAGTAAATACAGCCCTAGGCTTGTTCTTGGGTACCTAATGAAAAACTGTATTTCAGTTCAGAGATGTTACAAAGCACTCTAGAGAAGCAAATGTGACCTACAGTAACAATATATCAAACGAATATGTTACGTACACACTAAAAGGATACTCCACCTACCCAAGATTGAAGACATCATAAAGTTCATTTTCCTTAGCGACAAATTTTGGAATGTCGCAGTTCCTGCTGATGCATGATACACTTCTTCATGATGTTGGAGCACCTTCGTTGGGTGCTTAAATTGAAAGAATTTTGTTTGATAAGCATGTAATTTACTTGATATCAAAAAGTTGTCTTTCCAATGTAAATCCTGTTTATGTGAATTATTCTTCTGTTACTCTTACAATATTCTTAACAACGTATGTTAAATACATATGAGCGCTTTTAATTTGCAAAACAAAAATGCTCAAAACTTTTTGAAAGACTCCAGCGTTGAAACCCACATGCCATTATGTTAGTTTCAAATACAGCCTTTGAAAACAGAGAAGTCCTTTAAATTGATTTACTAATAATTATCCCTGCGTAACAAGCTTGACAAATTTTATATATGTTCTAAAAAAAATGCAAGTGATACAACTTACAAGTTTGTATGTTTGTATGGCCAGTAAGCTTTACATTTTGAAATCCTCCAGAACCAGAGTGTTAGAGTTTCAATCAATAATAACACAGATAAATGTTCATAGCAATGACATGTGGGCCCAATTAGGGTATCATCTTAATTTTATTTTCATGGAAAAAGGAAAAAGTGAGCGGTGGGGAGGGGAGGGGGCTTTAGTTTATCGTCTTTCGTGAGACGGGATTATTTTGATGTTCTTGGGTTTGTTCGGGCGACCTGAACTTTCTACGACTTCTGCTCTCTTCCTGCTCTTTTTCGTTTTGAGCGTTCGTTTGACCGGAAGTGTTTTTTTTTTTTTTTTTTTTTTTTTTTTTTTTTTCGGGCGTCAGGAGCACTGCTACCTTTCTCACAAAGAGCATGAACTTCCTGCTCTTGCTGCGGAGGAAGAGCAGAGGAGCAGTGAGATCGAGAGCGAGAGAAAAAGGCACCAAATTTGTGTGTTTATAGTCTGGACTACGAGATAGCGCTAGTTTTGGTTCAGAATATTTTCTGTCACGTTTATTTATTTAAGAATATGTTTGGCCATCCTTTGAAAACTGCTGTAGGCCATGTAAATGTAATTGTAGATAATGATGAAAATATTACGTTCATCCTTGAAGGCAAGTGTTAAAAATGACAGTCGCAGTGATTATTAAATACTTGTTATAACCAATCACAGGCCACTTTAATGCGCCAAGCAATAAAATTGAAGCTGAATTGTCCCTAATTACCAGTAACATTGGCAATAACTGAGTTTTTGTTTTATCAGGTGTCGCAAGGGCAGTGTTATGTTGGAACTACGACTGTCATTGCATAACCCGTTTTACAGTATTTGATGGTAGTAGGGTTACCAAGCATCTCTTTTAATCGGACATGCCCTTTTTTTTTTTTTTGCCGCCTCGAAACTGTCCGTCGCCCTACAATGCCATTCACAAACAAGTTGAAAATTACAGATTGTGACGATGTCGAGATCAGCTGATTAGTAGTAAACTGTTCCGTGACTTTTGGCGTTCCGTTGGTAGCAGAAAGGAGCAGTGCGCTTTTTGCTCTTTCCTGCTCTCAGAAATTCTCAACTTGCTCTCGAGAGTAAAAAGATGGTCGACCGAACAAACCTCTTGTGAGTGTGTGGCAAGTTGAGATGCATATTGTTTTGATGGAGCAGTGGAAATTTTTGCTCGTATTGAAATAACATTTAAATTATTTAACTTCGAGAATTATAACTTTAATGGAAATACAAAACGCGATACGTACGTCGCTGTTCGTATTCGTACAGATGCAGCAATATATACACGCACACACTTTGACCGCAGTTAACCTTACACTCGCATTTACTGCTGTAACCTCTTGAACACGTGTTTTTCTATGGCAATCGTTGCAAGTTTACTTCACTAAAATCACGTTTGTTCGTCATTAGCATTAAATAATTTATTTGCAACATCACTCAGTATAATCAACACTGCGCACGTTTCCTGATACAAACAAACTTAAACTTAAATACGTAAATTATATTCGTGTCACTTCATTGTGGAAGGCGGTTAGGAAAATGGCGGAAAGAGCAGTTTTAATGACGTGCTGATTAATATTACATTTCACTCAACAAAACGCACTACAACGGTACCTACAACCAATTATGTTTGGAAAAAGCAAATAAAAAATAATTAACTACCGATTAAATATTCCAACAGCAATAAGATATTCGAATAATAAACACGATGAGAAAAAAAGTGCATGCACAACTGCCTTGACCGGGCCGGAAACTGGAAAATAAACATGGCTAGCCATTGGCTGGAAACGTTTACTGTTAGTATGTGTCGACATACTCTGTCATAAATGCTAAACATGTTTTTAAAATCCCGTTACTAATAGCCAAGAAAATTTAATATTGTTTCAGAAACATAATTTAAATCATAAATGTTGTAAGTATAACTAAGATTATAAATTACAACTTTTAGTTTCGAGTGCTATTTTCTTTCAAAGCCATCATCAAAATAGCCAACCTAACAACACGGATCCCGCAGAAGTTCGTCAGCTGGTACAATACTGTAGGAGCAGGAGCATTTACTGTGTACATAATGTGTAGGTTGGTCATCACATTGTCTTGTCGAATTTGAGACCACTACTTCCTTGTCTTGCATTATGTTGCTACAGCATGTTATACACATTTAAATTACATGTTGTTCACGATAAACTGAGCACTTTTGAGAGCCCTGCTTAAGGTTCGTATGTACCTGCGTGTTCAAGGTCAAGAAGCGCGGGAGCGATACGGGCGACACTAACACGCACGCCTAGCGCCTCATCGCTCCTACGCGCAAGGCGTGCAGTGTTATCGTCGTAACTCTATACTGTGCAAATAAGATTTGTAACAGTGGGGTTTTATTACACGCGATGAAAGATCACAGCTTAACCTAAGCCCGTATATTTGTAATTTTCTCTTGCCGCTTAAGGAAACTGCACAGGCAAGCTTTAAAAAACTGACATTTGACCATTTTTTCCTCCTAGAATACACTTAATATGACAAAAGTAAAACCACAGGGGGGTAGATAATTATTTTTAATCTTTTCTGACAACAAGTCGTATTTGCAGAATATTTATTTACTGAGATACCCGTATTCGCGAAGACAACTATTTCACAAAAATTGAGTTTCGCTGTGTTGAGGACACGGCCGTTTGTTTTGCGTGAATACGTCTACGTTGACGCGCTCGGACGCCTTGATGTATATTTTACGTTCCCGACACCGCTTCACTTGATCATATGGGATTTTATGGGTATCACTGGATTGCTTTTGAGATGTTCTTTCCAACCGTATACGATTTCTGTACTTCGACTTCGCCTTTTCACGACTATAAGTCGACATTGTGTTATGTTTTCTTAATTTTTTTACATTACACGCATACAATTTCACCATAACCACGCCACAGAAATGTTTTTATACACTCAATCGACTGATCTTGACGAGATCTGTCGATTGAAACTCAAAAGACTGTCGTAGTTTCTCCTAGTCAAAAGTTATATATACTACGCGGAAGTTATGAGACGTAGCGAAACGAACTCGAAATTGCGCACCACCTTCCCCCCCCCCCTTTCTCGTGTGATGCTTCGCAGTCCTCACTCAACGTAACATATTGTTTGATCCTTTGGCAATCAAGTAGTGTAATTGAATTTTGAATGTAGACGATAGATTCGGAGCTGCAATGCCAAACTGTATCCCCCGATTTTGTTATCATCGAATTTTCTGAATTGCCTCCCACTAAGGTTGCAAATTTAAAGACGCATTAACGTCAAAAATGCGGTGCCCCCCTCCCCCCCTCCCACACACGTTCAAGGTTTCTCTGTCAGACGCTGTCCTCCGCGGATGCTCGTGGAAGTCATGCAGTGTTGACGTTGGTGCACCTGGCCGGAGTGTTTGGAGAGCCGCGAGGAGGCGCTAACTGGCGGGCAAGTGAGGTCGAGCGCGAGATTATCGCCGCGTGCGCATGCGCGCAAACCTCCGCGTCAGACGCGCGCGCCCGCACGCGCTAATTGACAGCTCGCCCACTGCTCCAGTAGTACGAACAAAACTAAGTTAGCGACAGCACGCTGCTGCACATTCACCGCACAGTTCAGATGTGTACAATTTTAGTTTCCTAGGCGTAACTGTACGCAGGCAAGTTAATAAACCAATGCAGCCCTGTAACTACAAGTCATATCAAACGTAATTTTGCTTTCCAAAGCTAAATACATAAGTTGAAACACCCTTTTCTGCTCCGAAAACGCAGTTTCTGGCAGGGCCGATTCTGATTGGCTGTTCACTTCCCCGGGGGCGGGGCCTTGATTTCTCCACCCAGAGATAGCAGCACTGTCTCCTCTTTTACGTGAAGCTCAAGTAAAATGCAAATAACGCCTCCGATTTAACTCATTTTAAAATAACAAATCTTAATATTACTGAAATTACAGGCGAAAACTTCTTACTTTCCCTATAATATATTATAAATGTGGAGCCACCGACGTTTCCAGCCTGTCTTAGGACTCTGGTACTAATAGCGCCTCAGGAAATGGAGAAAGATTGATTGTAACACAGAATAATTAACTGAACAATTATTTTAGGATAATTACCAACTCGTATACACTATCACCTCACCTCATATTACTGCAGGCAGGCGACGCCTTTACCCAGACCTCTCGCGAGTAAATTCACGGGATTATTTCGGCTTAGCTTCCGCTTTCGACAAGGGAAAACTGGCCGGGAGTTCAACAGACTCTCGTCCAGTCTATAACTTAACCTGCATTTGTCTGAATTACCGAAATTTAAGGGACAACAACAGGTAACAGGATCACTGCTACCTCCCCCCCACGAACCTGTGCGTGCGAGGGGGGAGGGGGAGGGGGGGGGTTATCTTCTCCTTCCCTCCACATCAAATATGAAAACCGTCTGGGTGGTTAAGACCCCACCCAAGGGCCCAGTCTACCCCCTCTCTGAGCTTCGGCAAATGATTCGACTCGTCGGCTCCAGTGGTACGCGGATGTCTCTCGACTGGATACGAGGGTGCATAGTCGATTCCCGGTAACGCCACACCTTCCACACTCTAAATGTGAATCAGTAGAAATTTCGCTGTTTGAATCAGTCAAACGCATCTGACTGATTCGACGGTCACTTCAGTGAATTTAACTGATGAGCCAGTGATTAAATTCCAGATTTCCTTCGCTTATTGATTCAGTGGCATTTCCCACTGATTCATTAGTCATTTTTTTCACTGTTTACTCAGTGGTTTATTTTTGACTGTTGGATAAGTTAAACAGGGTGTAAAAATGGCCGCGAAACAATGTTTTAAAATGGCTGTTAAACAACATGTATAAAGTGAGATAACAAAGAATAAACTAATAAAACCAATAGAAAATTCTTCTAAAATGTGTTTCGTCTTTGAAAACGCCATTTAATGAGGTTATATGAACAGTCGGCCTTTCATTCCGTTTTTACGTCTTTCATTTCGTTTTCATGTAATCGTCGCCGAGCTCTGTTTGAAGGTTTAAACTGCATATAGTGCTGTGAAGAGAGTGCACTCATATATAATACACACTATTCGTTTTAACAACCCTAACGGTATACAAACTAAAGCAAAAACGGAAAGTAAGGGCATTCAATTAAAAATCTGCACGGTTTTGTGGCTACAGTATAAACACAGATATTTTCCTCGCATTTCCCCAAGTTGGTGTGGTAACGCAAATTGTAAGAAAACGGACTAAAAAGTGGAGGGGGTGGGGGGAGGGTTTGTGAGTTCAATCCCCCGCCCTCTCCGAAACATTATTTTACTTTTTTAAATATCGGTAAATTGCGCAATATAAATAGTAAACTATACTAAATATGTTTATTTCACGTACTTTTTTTTTGGGTACATTCAATAAAAACCATATTTAATTAGCCACTGCAGTCAGCCGTCACTTATTCAATAAGTGAAATAATTTCACGCGACTAATTCAATCACTGAATTTATTTCGCTGAAACAATCTGCGATTTTCCGCTGATTATAAGTGGAACCATTTTCACTGATTCGAGTGGTCTTATAATTCTTTCAATATTAAAAAGCCAAATTCTTCCAGATGAACATAGGCTATGTTTATTTTTCTTATCTGTAAGAAACTGCAATATTTGTAAACCAAGTCAGGGGAAAATGAGCTACTTGGCTGCTTTCTAAGCATGCTCTACCAAAACCATTAAAGATAAATTGAAACAATTTTAGAAGAAATTGTGTATGTTAGTATAAAAATACGCAAGTAGTCGCAGGTAGTTGCGGTTAGTCACGGGTAGTCTCATATATAGGTATGCATTTCAATAACTCCATAAACCCTCAGCGAAGAGATGGCGGGCTACTAAGTCAATAAATATATTTTATTTTAGCTTCAGACGTGAACTTCCGAGTGCGGTGGAATATACACTCTGTGTTTATTACTTACATGGCAATATAAAAAAAAAAAAAAAAAAAAAAGTCTATAGTAAATTTGCCGTGCATCACAAGGGTTTTACTCTTCTGTTAACATATAACCTTATTTCGTGTTAACTTGAACTTTCAGTTGTATTTAATATATGAGTTGTAATATTTAATTTATAATTAATATGAATAAAAACCGAGAGAAAATAGGAGTGTTGGTAATTATTAGTAAGAAACAGTTCTTATGCAAATTATTATTATTATTATTATAGGCTGTTCACGGTAAAGTGAGCACTTTTGACGGCCTGGTTACTTTTTTCTTTCGCCCATTCTTTATCCTGTAAACATCTTTTTAAATAAATATTGCCATGTTATGTAAGTAATAAACACAGTGTGTATATTCCACCGCACTCGGAAGTTAACGTCGAAGGCTAAAGGAAAGTATACTTATTGACTATTATTCCAAATGAGAGGGCTTTCAAAAGTGCTTACTTTACCGTGAATGGCCTTTATAGGCCTAATGTGTGCACGAGAATGAGGTGCATTGTTCCTCTGATGCAATTTTCTAGACACTGTTAAGTTTTGTGTGCATAAAGTTGGAGACATATCCTGGAAGGCGAACTTAAGCAGTACTTCAGAAAAATCCGAAGTAACGGTGAACGGACCTACAGTTCCCGCTGGACAGTCGCGCACAATCTGTGTGTTGGGGAGGGAGTGATGGATAGGGTGAGAAGTGGAGAGACTTGAACTGCTCTTAACGAGTTATTGAAAGCCGACGAGGGTGAAGCGAGGTGAGCACGTAGCAATGGCGCAATGCGAGGGCGGGAGAAACAGGAGATCCCCGAGAAAAATCCGCCGACCAGCGGCATCGTCCGGCACACGATTCCCACGTGCGAAAATCCGGGAGCGACCCCACGTGGAATCAAACCTTGTTCGTCTAGGTAGAAGGAGAGTAGTCTGACCTCTAAACCACCGCGCCCCCACCCCCTCGAGAGAGTGGGGGGAGGGAGGAGTGAAGAGACTGCCAGCCTCAGGCAGGGTCACAGATGGATAAGAGAAGACTGGCGTTAATCGGAGCAGTCTAACCGAGGGACAGACCTGCACTGAGAAAAAGGTTTTGTTCAAATGAAACAATAATTTTGTTTGGAGCCACAAAATTAATCGTTTGCATAGGGGCGATTAAATAGTTTGTTGTTGAGACCAAATTATTTTGTTATTCTCATTTGGTTGCCCCAAACTGTAATACTTGGCTGGCCGTAACTGCATATTTGCCTGACTCTACGTAGGCGTGTATTAAACAATCCCAGTTAATGCGGTATAAATCAAAGCACGACCGTGATTCGAGCCTAAGGTCGCATGCGCCAAAGTTTCGCGCCCCAGCGACCTCAGAGACTACTGACGATTTCGGATTTTTTTCAATACACGCAGGTCAAATACTGGACGACGCGCGTGACTAAATATTTCAAGTTTTGCAGCTTTACTTTATAGTCTCCTGTTGAACTTGTTTTATTAGGATTTTAATGCCACTGTTAATCGTCAACAAATGCACTAACAAACCACGTTATGGGCGTCAAATTATTTTGTTGCAAATTCTGGTGACACTAAAAATTACTTTTAGTTGCAGCCCAAATAATTTACGTGGGCATGTCATTTTGAACCGGTTTGAAATCAGAAGTGAAATTAAATTTTAAAGTTTCATAACTCCGTTATTTTAGTTTTTAAAGCGACTGTCCACATTTTCTCACTTTTATTGGACCAACATTTGACACCAAACTACAGAAGTATGAAGCATTCGTCATTCGTTAAATATATAAAATATTTTTTTTTAGGTAATTGAACATCCTTGGGCCCGTGTCTCGCGAGCCGATAAAATCGGATCCGTTTCCGATCCCGTTGACAGAGCTAATGTGTAATCATGTGCACTGTACACCCGCACACTCAATCCGATCCGATAACATGAGGCCTTGCTCGGTTTCCGATCAGATTATCGGTCTCTGCAGCCCGACAATACAATCGGAACGGAGGCCGTACAGAAGTATTGGGTAACGAAAAGTTACTTGTAAGCGCACACTGTCCTGGCGTTATCAACGGATTTGCAGTGCAGCCGTGACCACTCTAGCACATTTTTTATTATGTGTAAATGTCAATATAATCGCTGGCTCATACCCCCAGAAACTGTCCAACAGAAGCGGAGACCTTAAGATGGCTTCTTCTTTCGGTTTGTGAATATTCTAGGTGATTGAGATTTCGTTGGCACACAAATAACTGAACTACACTGAAAGCGACATTGAAAAAAACTGCAGAAATTTTAACGAAGATATTCTAACTGGGGGGATAGCTAATATTGCTGACAGAAAAGCTAAGAAAACAAATTTTCGTACGAAGGTAAAAACAAGTGCTAAAATACACACGTCTATGTTCATACAACTTCATAAATAATTTGGTTGACGTATAGACTCATATCATTTGACACACGAAATCGTTGACTTTACACACAGTCTGATATAAGTAAAGCCTGTTCACGATAAAATGAACACTTTTGAAATCAATCTTGGAAGGATTTCACTAGCCCTGTCGTCATATATTTTAACGAGCACATTAAGTGTCATGCGTCCAGTAAAATTGGTAACGATGGATGGAAAGTAGTTCCATAGCTTAACGTCGAATGAAAAGTGTTAAATAACAATATGTGATAACTTAAATTATTTCTTTCCCATCCTGCTTTTTTTAATGCATATACGTGTAAAAAAAAAAATATTTTTAAAATATTTACTTTCCTAATAAGTTTACAGTTTCACTTGACCAACGCATGACTAAAGTGCCGATGCCCGGGGCGGAAGAAGACACAAGTACACACACAAGTAGATCTTAAGCATGGCTTTCAAAAGTGCTCATTTTACAGTGAACAGCCTATAACAAAGAAAGGCTTTCGAAAGTCTACAGTCAATCGTGAACCACAGCGAGGTTGTTTTATCTCTGCAAGCCTTGACATTTACGCAGCGAATGCGGAGTTGACGTAGGTCTGCACAAATCGACAGCCAGCAGTTCGAGCAGACTATCGTCACGTATCAAGCAGAACCAGGACTAGTTTAGCACGCAGCAGGTTCGGGATGAAGTTATCAAGTTGTGTTGTTCGACTCGTCTGACCGGAGTGGATTGTGTAACCTTGAAGACACATCTGCGAATAGTAACTTACTACTCGTAACCTCTTCCCTGGGGCAACTTTTCCTCGGCGCCCTGTTTTAATCCACGGGTGTTCTCAAGCAGGCATCGTACTGCCAACATGATAACAAATAAAGGCTAAAAAAAATATATAATACATCATGCAAAGCAATGTAAGGAAACTAACAAACAGTAATCCTACAAAACATTTAGAATACTTAGAAATATTTATTAGGAACCAAAAAGTGTGGTAAAATAACATACACTGATGTCTCAACCTGTTTAACTGTTGTAATTTTAAGTACAGTTGAAGAAAACATTTACATACAAAACGCCTGACAAAAAACATGCCGCAAATAGATAAATAAGTATTTTTTTTTTTAAGAATGTCTGTTGCCAGATTTACAAAAATTGTCCCAGTTTCGAGAATGTGCCGGAAATGCTACCACTATATATATATATATATATATATATATATATATATATATATATATATATATATATATATATATATATATATATATATATATGACGTGGCCTCTGTACGTTTATTGTTTAGTGCAAACAAGGGGCAAAATTTTAAGCTTGGTTGTCCAGTGATGCCAGCCATGCGTCGGCATGACTTTGCAGTCGAAATGTCGTCACGTATTGAAGGCGATAATGTTTGCATCTCAAACGTGTTGCTTTTCCTGACAAGTAGAACTTTTATTTCAGTGGTGCAGTGAACTGGCATGACGTGAGTATTCGTGTTACTGGACCCCCTGGCGAGGTGCCAGAGTGTATCACAGGCTGCCCAAGTGTGGATGTTTGGCGCGCGTTTTTGCGTGACAAAATTATCAGAGCTCCTGTATCAGATCCTGCAACTCTGCAGCAACGGATATCGACAATGCATGTTGGCTAATGCATGGAAAGAAGTTGTACATCGACTAAAGGCTGTTCACGATAAAGTGAGCGCTTTTGAAATCAACCTTAGAAAAAAATCACTGCCCCTACCTGCATACACTTCAACGGGCGCACTGATTGGCATGCGCCCTGTAAAATTGGTAACGAAGGATGGAAAGTAATTCCATATATTAACGTCGAATAAAAAGTGTTAGGTAACCATTTGTGATAATTTAAATTATTTATTTCGCTTCCTGTTATTTTAATGCATGCGTGTGTGTAAAAACTAGTAGATTTATAAAATGTTTACTTTTATAATAATATCACAGTTTCACTTACCCAACGCATGAATAAAGCGATGAGGCCCATGCAGATGTTAATTTTACTTAAGGCGGAAGAATACACAACGTGCATACAAGTATATTTTAAGCAAGGCTTTCAAAAGTGCTCATTTTACCGAGAACAGCCTATATATGGGCTACGTGCTACCAAACGTTCTCGCGTGGAGACATACTGATGTGCTGTCCTGTCGCAACAAAGAACTCCGTTAGTTTACCAACATTTCGACAGCAGTTTCGCATGTTTGTCTTACTTATGGCGGATATAATTGAAGTTTGTAACCAGCACTGGGATTCTGTAACTATATTTCACCTCGTATCAATCAAGATCGTCTTTAATTTCGATCGAAATAAAAAAAAATGCAATTCTGTAACTTGTTTTCCTTTCAATTCGATCGATTTCCAGTATTTCGATCGAGTTCTAAGTTCGATCTACAATGTTAGTCAATTTCAACATGGCGGAGGGTTATAAGACACGCATTTGATTAAGATTTAAAGATTTAAATTTGTATGGGGCAGGATATTCGCACATTTCTGTTAAGAGAATGCATATATGGATTTGAAACACACTACATATATGATTATATTGTAATTTTGCATAGAGATTCGTTTCGCAAAATAGCCTGTAATTCGTATACAGCAGAAAGAGTTACGTTGCTGTTCAAAGATGCCGCTGAAGTTCTTTTCATTACTGTAAATTTTTATTTGTAATCGTATATGAGTCTGAATTATTAAAATGTGTAAATGTTAATTCATAAAACATAGTGAGATTTAAATAATTACTATATTTTAAAAACAAAGTACTTTTCTTTAACATTACGCATTTTACACTAGTATGTTTACAATTTTTTTTAAATATATGAACAAAATCGTACCTATAATCCGATTTTGTATTTTGTCGAACAGTTAAAATAGCACTAACATAACTACTGTGCTAATTACTGAAGGTGCATTGTTAGTAATTTACATACCGACTACGCTGTCAGGTCAATATTTTAATAAAGGGGTGGTTACAGATTACCAATCAAAATAAACACATACATTGTAATGTTCTTTGCTAATAAATATATTTATTACATGTTAAGCATAAAATACTTGCATACTTGTTTACTCTCTGTTATAAATATGTACTACTAACCTCAACACATAAAATATAAATATATATTAGTTAACATACAAATTAACCAAGTGGTAAAGAATCTATATTCTGATTGGCAACTGGTTGCCAAGATGATGCAGTTTTATTTTCTCCAATGGACATCCAATTTGCCACATAGTCATCACAGAAAGCGATCGACATTTCTTGCACTGTTACGATAGAGTTGAAAAAAATTCCAGAACCGCATTCTCACAAAACCTGTCGAAATGGAACTCGATCGAAATCGAAATCGAGATGAGAGGTTGTCGAGTTACGGAATCCAAGCACAGGGAAGGGTTTTTCTGGCATCCTGTACATCTGCACTCGCGTGTGCAAGTTCCAGCTCGAGCACGCGCGAGAAGTCAGCCCCCCCCCCCCCCCGACGAGATGCGGGAGTTTCGGAAGAGGCAGTTTTTTTTCCCCCCCGACCGCAAACAGCGAAGAGCCGCCGCTTGTGCTAAGTACAGTAGGAGTAAATTAATCGCCTCGCAGTCGGTGTTCTGCAAGCAAGCACCGCAGGTAATTGAAGGAAGCAGCCTGTTTGGTTTACCGGCGCACTTCGCGGCTGTTTCAAACTGGTTCTCCATCTCGATCCGTCTCTCTCTCTCTCTCTCTCTCGCTCTCTGCCACTACAACGTAATCGTTTAAGTCTACTCGCGGTTTCTTCACATTTTTTGCAACAAACCTGTGAAAAATCACACCATGTATGGCGTGTTTGGCTGTTTCCTAAATAAGTCACGTGCCACAAGCGTTTTATAATACTCCAATCATTAAAGTACTTTTTTTTTTTTTTTTGGTTAAACTATAATTTTATTCCTATTCTCTCAATAAATTATAATATTTCATTTAAAACTAATGTGAATCAAAACAGGGAGAAAATACATGTGTTGGTAGTTCCTAGCAAGAAATAGTTCTCAAAGCAAAATATTATTGAAGTGATTACGCACGAATGCGGCGAGTTGTCCCTTTCTTGTTACTTTCTGGACTCAATTAGGCGTTGTTTGCATGAGGCGGAGGAATACACCGGAAGTAGAACATAGGCAGGGCTTCAGGAAAGTTGCAAATAACCGTGAACGAACTACACTCACGTTGTCTGGCTATAGCTCGGTGTAGCAGGATTCGTGATCGTAGAATCTTTCTAAAGAGAATGCTCACGATAAAGTGAGCACTTTTTAAATCAACCTTAGAAAAAGTCACTGCCCCTACCTGCATATATTTTAACGGGCGCATTGAGTGACACGTGTCCTGTAAAGTTGGTAACGATGGAGGGGAAAGAAGTTTCTTATATTAACGTCAAACAAAAAGTGTTAGGTAACCTTTTGTGATGACTTAAATCATCTCTCTCGCTTTCTGTATTTTTTAATACATCGAAGTGTAAAAATGAGCATATTAGTACAATATTTACGTTTCTAATAATTTCACAGTTTCACTTGACCGACGCATGAATAAAGTGACGAGGCCCATGGCAATGTTAATTTTACGTAAGGCGCAAGAACACACAAGTTGTATACAAGTAGATCTTAAGCAGGGCTTCCAAAAGTGCTCATTTTACCGTGAACAGCCTATATCATGCTACCGGGAGTAATTTGAAACAGTTTGGCCCTAACGATTACAAGATTCGGGGCGACACATCATTTATGTCTTTAAGTTGGTAGTATTCCTTCCATTTGAGATTTATTCTGGTTTCGCCTGGCAAAATATTTAAAAATAATGACTATAAGGTAGAGAGGGGAGTGGGGAGTTTTTGGTAGCTCTTAACAACGAGGCTTTGAGAGCCGATGAAGGTTAAGCGAGGTTAGAATGGAGCTGCGCCGGAATTCAAGGGTGGGAGGAAACGGGAGATCCCCGAGAAAATCCGCCGACCAGCATCGTCCGGCATGATTTCTAAATAGCGAAAATCAGGGAGCGACCTTGTTGGGAGGCGAGCCGTCTATAATCCATTCACGGTTATTTCCTACTTTTCTGAAGCCCTGCTGAAGTTTTACTTCCAGGATATTCCTCCGCTTCGTGCGAACTAAGCTTAAACAAGCCTAGAAAATGCACCAAAGGGATAACACACCGCATTCGTGGGCACTCAGTATTTTGCATAAGAACTATTTCTTACTAGGCATCAACAACATACCTATTATATCATTTTTTTATTCACGTTAATTACAAATGAAATATAATAATTCATAGATAGAATACAAGCAAAAGTTCAAGTTAACTAAAATATGGTACTTTTGTAACAACACAATAAATGGCTTGATATACATGGCATATTTAGGAAGTCATACATGGGGTGATTTTTCAAAGGTTTATTTCAAAAAGTTTGAAGAAACTTCGAATAGACGATAGCGATTATGCTTTAACAGCCTTTGCTGTTAAAGCATAGAGCATATTTTAACAGATATTTTTTAGATCCACAATATTTTGCTCAATTTTTGTCGCATTTGCAACCGCAATAAAGATTAGATAATTTTTTGCTCTTTGTAGTTTTCATTGTGAGAAAATGCATGACAGATCTCGACGTCACATGACGTTGCCGATTTCAACAGAATTTTGTTTAGCATTCCGCACTATTCATAGGGATAAGACGATTTCGCGAGTTAGATGATCTGTAAGCTAGACTCCACAGCCCTGTGCACACTAGGGCCTCAGATGTTTGTCCATTGGTTGCTGCCTCAGTGTTACCTCACACCTGGCTGTAAGGGATTCGCTACTTGTTTCCTTGAAAGTCTGCTATTGGCTCAGAGTCGTCCAGGGCGTGTATAATAAGCTCTGATCCAATTGCAAAGGTGAATTCACTGTATATGTGTTTGACGTATATTTTGTCCCGAAATGAATTCGTGAAATTTTCCTATCCGTACCTATAGGCTGTTCACGGTAAAGTGAGCACTTTTGAGGTCCTAGTTACTTTTTTTATTTTAGCAATTTTTTATTCGTTAACCACATTTTTTTTAAAATAAACATTGTCATGTATGTTATAAGCACAGTGCTTAGATTCCACCGCACTAGGAAGTTAACGTCTAAAGCTAAAATAAAATAAATTTATTGACCATTATTCCTCACGAGAGTGCTTTCAAAAGTGCTCACTTTACTGTGAATTCCGTATATGAAGGGAAATTTCACTGGGTCACTGTTCATTCGGCATTATATGGACTGATGGCCACCCGGTAATGAACGTTGTGGTGTATGGTTAAAGACCCGGCAATGTCGCGAATTCGTTCTAGGACCAGTTAGACTTCAACGACATGTACATTTACGTCCGTATCTCTATTGGATCACGGTTTGTTAGTCACGCCCCGGACCGCTTCCCACCAATCGAATTTGCAAGGGAAACAAGAAACGAATACCTAGAGACCTGAAAAATTCGCTAGTTCAATTACCTACAGGCTAGACTCTACAGCCTTATGCACAGATATGCCGATGTAAACTGTGCATTGGTTGTCTGCTGTCACAGTGGAAGCCGACGATTGGGCCACCGTTCTCCAGGAGGTGTCAAAAATCGCGTGGACCAATGGCTAAAGTTACATAAACTCACGTGTTTCGAATTCTAGCTTGTCCAAAAAGAAATCCGCGAATTCTTCAGGTCTGTACGAATACCATGATACCTGCTCTGGAGTTAAATTGGACCAATTACCAATGAACAGCTAACTGTGGCTTGAATACACCAAATATTATGGAGTCTAACTTGCTGCCGAATGAATCCGCGAAATTTTCAGATATCTACTTATGACTCGTTCTTAACGTCTGTAAATATGATCCGCATTTAAAGTGTTCAGAATGTTTAAGAGTCAGATTTATTTCTATGGTTTCGTGACGGTATATCAGTTATTACTTGATTCATGTAGCAAATTGTATTAAAAAAATAACATTTGTCATGTTCTTTATCGTAAATATAACAATCTTAACATAGGAATTAAAAAAAAATTATTTTAAAGCAATAAAGTATTTATTGAAATCACATGAATGGCAAATTGCAATTTCTTTGAAATACGGCACTTGGTGTGGCATCGATAAGGATTTTCGCTTCTAACTATTTTGACCTTAAATTTTATCTCAAAAGTTAAAATTGAAATACAAGCGAACCGCGTGACAAATTTCCAAAAAATATTGTTCATGACAAACTAATAATATGGAAAAAATTTTGAGTTGCAACCCAACGCATTTGATTATTTCGAATTTAAGATTTAAAATAATAAATATAGAAATTTAAAATTGTATTTGCTGGTTTTAATAAATTTTTAAAAGTAATTATCTTAAATCGCGATACTTTTTTTCCCATACTGTCATGTCACATCACAACTACAAAGCAAGTAATATGTAAACGTTTTGAAAATTATTTAAGTTCTTGAGCACCCATAACCAGTATTATCCCAAAAGACTGCGTTTGAAGATTATGTCTAAATGAACTATTATTCTGGAGATACCCCGTTGCAGAGTTTTGTCGCAAAATTGTAGAAAACCAAGATCATGGCATAAAATGGGGCGTGACTGTGTTGGGGACTCGGCCGATTGTTTTGCGTAAATACGTCTACGTTAACGCGCTCGGACGCCTTGATGATTGCTTTACGTTCCCATCATATTGGGTTATATGGCTATAGGATTTTTGCGGTAAAATGAGCACTTTTGAAAGCCCTGCCTAGTATCAACTTGTATACACGTTGAGTATTCTTCCGATTTATGTACAATTAACATTTCCATGGGCCTCATCACTTCATTCATGCGTCGGTCAAATGAAACTATGTAATTATTAAGAAAGTAAATACTTTATAAATCTGCTCATTCTCACAATTCGATGCATTAAAAAAACAGAAAGCGAAATAAATGATTTTAAGTTATCACTAGAGACCTGCAAAATACGCGTTATTTTTTGGCATCAGGCTAAACTTCACAGTACTATATATAATCGAGCCGGCGTCGTTTCTCCACTGGCGAATTTTGCACGTCTCTAGTTATCACAAATGGTTACCTAACACTTTGTATTCGAAGTTAAGATATGGAACTACTTTCCATCCATCGTTGCCAACTTTACTGGGCAAATGTCACTCAGTGCACCCATAAAAATATATGCATGCAGGGGCACTGACTTTTTTCTAAGGTTCAGTTGTAAAGTGCTCATTTTATAGTGAACAGCCTTTATCACTGGATTGCTTTTGAGATGCTCTTTCCAACCGTATACAATTTCTGTATTTCGACTTGGCTTTTCGACGAGTATAGGCCGAAATTGTGTAATGTTTTCTTAATTTTTTAAAATTAAACTCATCCAATTTCACCATAACCACGCCACACAAATGTTTTTATACGCGCAATCGATTGATCTTGACGAGAGATGTCAACTGAAACTTAAACGAGCGTCGTAGCTTCTCCTAGTCAAAAGTTACACTACGTGGAATTTATGAGACGCAGCGAAACGAACTCAAAATTGCGCCCCCCCCCCCCTCCTTTTTTTTCACGCTTTTCACTCGCCGCGCGTGATGCTTCGCAGTCCTCACTCAACGTAAAATATTATTTGATCCCTTTTGGCAATCGAATGGTGTAATTGAATTTTGAATGTATAGACTATAGATTCGGAGCTGCAATGCCAAACTGCATCCCCCCAATTTTGTTTTCATCGGAATTTCAGGATTGCCTCCAACTGTCGTTGCAAATTTAAAGACGCATTCGCGTCAAAACACAAGGGCACGAAAAATGAATTAAATGGTAGCGATACAAATATAGTGAGTGAAGTGAGTGCAGAGATTCGGCCGGCTCTTAACAGCGAGGTCTTGAGAGCCGATGCGAGTGATTGAGGTGAGCACGGAGCAGCGCCGGAATGAAAGGGTGGCGGGAACGGGAGATCCCCGAGAAAACCTGCCGACCAGCGGCATCGTCCAGCACGATTCCCACATGCGAAGATCAGGGGACATTAATATAGCAGTTGTTGCTAACACGGAAGGAATACCATACCAGAAATTGACTCGTCTATCAGAAGGGATATTAATGAAAACACCGACAAATATGGAATGCGCAGATATGTGTCAATAACTCTGGAAGACAGTCAACACATAGGCGAAAATATACATGTACTCATAGACTGGACTACGTATAGGCTGTTCACGGTAAAGTGAGCACTTTTTAAGGCCCTTCTAAATTTTTCCTTTCAACATATTTCCAACTTCCTGCTGCTTTTTAATATAAGCATTGCAATGTAACCAATAAAGACAGTGCATACATCTCGTCACCCTAAAAACTCAATGCCTGAGGCTGCAATAAGATATATTTATTAGTGGTTAGTGACTGTTGGAAGGGTCTTGAAAAGTGCTCACTTTACCGTGAACAGGCTATACAAATAACGAAGACAACATAGACAAACAGCGTCGTATTTCCACGACAACAGTTACAACGTTTCGGGAACTGGGATATGTTCTCGTTTCTAACACACACCGTATTTGCCGAAATAATATCATTTTTAGTTCAAATGTTCACTTCCATTGCTTTACAGGCCATTTAACAGGATCATGAAAACATTACCAGTCTGCGTTTTATAAATGTAATAATATAGGGTTGTACAAAGAATATGTGCCGTCCTTCGTTTTCCGTTGAGCAGTAGTACACTTAATATTCTTAACCACAAACAATTTGGCCATGTTAAACATTTAAACAAGATAATAATACGTTGCTAAATTACATGTCCAATTAATTTGTGGGGAAGTTATATTTTTCCTGAAAAACCAAAATAAAACGGAGGTCGTTATATTTTCGGATAAATGTGGTATAAACACCGAGGTACGTTTACAAACGTAGCCTATTGTAATTCGAAGATGGTTTCTGGTGGACACCACAAGAAAGCTTGTATAACTCTTTCTTCGGAACCAAGAAATTATACACTCAAAAAAATTATTCGTAATTTTACCATACCACTTAGTGAGAAAGCAGGAATGGTAATGTTGTCCCCTATACATTCATTGTAGCGTTCCTACATTTGCTCATGGAAACAATCAGTCAAATGCATAGGGAAGGTCCCAACATTCTATAGTAGCGACGCCAAACATTCCTATATCTGCAGCTTGATGTGTGGTATTATTCCCATACCGTGTAAAGGTTAAAAACTTCCATTAAATTTTAGGAAGTTTACCAGATAGTATTTTTACAGCGTAGGTTATATTCTCGCCAAGGCACAAACGGTTAAAGGTTGCAACTTCGGTTCATTACTGAAGAGGCGTTCCTAGTGTAGATCTTTCACGAAAAGAAATAATATTTTACTAGTTTTTTTTTCTAGCTACCCTATAACTAAGTGTTAAGTGAACGCCCGGTGGGCAGGGCGGGATTTTATTGCATCTCAGGGCTAGACCCCTTACGCCTACAAGGATAAGAAATCATGCAAGGAGACATGCATCACGGCAGATATTTGACAAGTCATGCAGTTAAATACCTGACTCCATTCGGAACTTTGTGATTTGGAACCCCGATCGCCTTAAATGGGAGTAGTTTTTTTTTCTTCCCACGCGTGTGCTATCCTCATTCTAGGATTTCGTGGTTCCTCTGTTCTCTGGCCATCAAAATGCTGCCCTGTGTCTATAGAGTACCTTAAAAAGTTTAATTATGTAAAGTGTATAAATATCATGAATAGAAAATTTGTTGCTTTTCAAATAGGCCCAATGTTTGTTACAGAGTCGAAAGGTGGAAAAAGGTTTATACAATTCAAAGTACAATATTGGCCACACGTTTCTGGTACTCGTATTTGGTATTTCATAAAAACTATTTCAGTCGCACTCGCTTCTCAGTGATTTGTATATTTGCATGAAGACCTAGCTCGGGGAAACTACAACGTATACAGAACTATTGCATACGGTTTAATTTAACATTAAATGCAAGAACTAGATCACAAAATACAGGCGTATACGCTCATCGTTTGATCTAACAAACCGACGTACACTGGAAAAGCTCTACTTAATAAATAAATGGTATCTATACAAGACGTCCTCGCCACCTTTTGTCTCGTTTTGTTTTTAAAAAGATTTATTTGTAAGAGTCGTTCCTTTGATCAACAGAAGCTCCTGCCCAAATCATGCTTTGCTTTCTCTTTCATGATGATAGCCACTAAACGCTGAAACTGTTTACCTTGCCAAGCAAGAGATACACATTGAAATACTTCATTAAATAAAAAAAAAGGATCAAACACTTTGCTTAAGTGACTGTAATGCTTTATCGTACGCGAGTGCTTATTTGTTAGATATGCTTTTGTTGTGCGTGTTGATGAGAGTACGTGAGTATACTGTTTGCTAATATGTATTCTGATGAAGGTTTACTGATACTTTATATGTTAGATGTCAAAACCAAAACTTGGTCCTGTTTTATTTTAACTTTTTTTTCCTTGAAGAAGTTTCGCTGTCCAATATTGCGTTGTCATACACACTTTACGCATCGGTAAATAATTTTCGAAATAATTCAACTTTGTTAAAGTATTTGCTTTTTTTTGTTAAATATTTTATTTTAACACATTATGGATTACGCTCGAGCTAAGTTCGAGAAACACCAGTTTAGAAATTTCTTCGTCCTAGAAAATAAAACTCGCGTGGTTGTGAATAGGGGCACCTGTTAATCGAGAAAATATTTCAGGACAAGTTGTGTTCCAACGCACTTTAGTTCAGGAGCACCTTCGTTATTGGGTCATTTGAATTGTTACGTGTCTTATCTGCCTGCCCGCGGATCACAGACTGTCAGTATCGGAGGAACCTGATTCTGATTGGATTACTCATGTAACAGACTGTCGTCACACGGATACAAGCGGCCAATAGTCAAACGAAGACTGCAACTGTGCACATAAGATATTTAAGTCTAGCCTCCGCGTAGATCTTTTCGAGATAAACCGGTGGCCCTAGTTATAGAGTCCTCGTTCCGCAGGTATTTAACAGCATCGTACAAGAACAATACAATGCAGTAGCTATAGTTTTCCTGCAAAAAATTTATTTTTGTTATGCTCTTATAAAAGAACACGATTGACTGTGAAACTTTTACACAGTAAGAGACATTTGTTTGGAGTGTAATCAGCTGTGCGACCCCAGTGGCTGACGACTAGCCAGTGACGTGGTAAGTGGGAATACAGAAACCAACAGAATAGACGGTTTTGCAGTGGTGTACACAGGTGATACACATCTAACTTGTCTTCAATTATAGCTGGTAAATATGTGTGCAGACCCAAGTGTGTTAGATTTTAGGTGGAGATATGATGGTACATATACAATGTTTCATGGTGTTTAACATCTTAAATATATGTATACCCAGCAGTGTGGCTACATTTAAGAGAAAACGGCTGAGTCTTGAATTTTAATAAAAAAAAAATAAAAAAAAATAGAGAAACGATGTATTACTAGGGACATGCAGAATTCGCGTTATTATTTGGCATCAGGCCGAACTTCACAGTACTGTATACACTAGAGCCAGAGTCGTTTCTCCATTGGCTGCTACATGGTAGTGAAGACACTCCCTCTCTGACTGAACTACACGTGATTGGTGCACACAATTGTGAAGTGTTTCTTTATTAGAGCAGAGTAACCCAGGGCGTGTCACAAAAGTTATGGTCCAGTGATAAAATTATTGCAAAGGTACATATGTTTCAAGTTTAACATGCCCCCAAATAATAACGCGAATTTTGCAGGTCTCTATTTATTATTATAATAGTTATTAACATTAGGACTGATTATCATTCAGAAGTGTTTGTTCTGCGTTTCCATCCCAAGGCGACATTCTCGCAAGTGTGTGTGTGTGTGTGTGTGTGTGTGTTTCAGAGACAAGAGATCATTTCTCCGAGGCCGGATGTCTCAGCGTCACTTCTCGGAGCGTGCAGAGCGATGCTCGGAGAACGGCGCGTAAACTAGCCTCTGCTTCAAGGTCCGAGGCTAGAGCGAGTGCCCGAAGTGTGACTGTCGACTTTACAGGCTGCATAAAAAGAAGGAAGCACGTCATAGGCTGGTTTCCTTGCGCGTCCGTGAAACAAAGAGATATATATATATATAGACGTAGCGAGAACGAGTCGTAGGAAACGAGGCGCGATCAATGAAACCTACGCGTTGTCACAGAGCCCGCGTTCCAATTGGCAATTTCGCTGTGGGGTGTCCACGGTGAAATGAGCACTTTTGAAAGCCATCTCATTTGGAACAATAGTCAATAAATATATTTTATTGTAACCTTAGACGTAAACTTCCGAGTGCGGTGGAATCTACACACTGTGTTCATCACTCACATGGCAAATTTTTTTTAAAACGTGGTTATGGGATTTTAAAAAATGCCTGAAAGGAAAAAGTAACAAGGAATCAAAAGTGCTCACTTTACCGTGAACAGCCTGTATTTGTACATAAGTTGTGTATTCTTCCACCTTATGAAAAACTAACACTTACACTTAAAATACAGCATCAGTGTAAGAAATACTCTTCTTACAGCACTGCCGAACTTACTGAGGCATGTCATTAAGTATAACCGTAAAAATATGAATGCACTTAAGGACATCTGTTTATTTTCATTTGTTCGTTTCAGCAATGCTTAATTGGCTACGAGCGGGTTAGATCAAGTAAGATTGCGTTATTATTACACCGTCTCTTGTAATGAAACATGTCCAAAAAATCGTGAAGCAATCTTATTAATGTGTTGTGCTTTGAAGCCATTATGTTTGTCAGATGATAGGCTGTTAACGGAATATAGTCAACTGGTGCAACATGGTTTTACGTTGGTACTTACAAATAGACCCCGAAGCTTAATATTTCAATTGTTACGATAGTGTCCCGCGCTTAGGTTGAGTTGGTTTTGTTTCCTATTTGTAATATACAGGTTGTTTCAAAATTCGTGTTACAGCGCTCTAGGGCTGGTAGTACACGTTAAATGGAAAAACTTTCGCGTAAAAACACGGCGTTGGAAACGAATGGTTCTATCACTAGTGGGCCTGCACCTTGGCCGCCACGTTCCCCAGATACCGCCAAGATGGAACATAATTTTCTGGGGCGACACGAAGTCGCCAGTGTACGAGACTCCTGTGGATTCAGAAACTGCGCTCATCGCGCAAATCCAAGGCGCTGCCTCGCAGATTCAGGGTGCTCAACATTAGTAGCGATGTCTGAAGGAAGCATGCTCCGTCGCTACCGATTGCGCATCCGAGAAGGTGCCCCGCCATTTTGGAGTGCATCTGTATCTTAGTGTAAAACGTTAACGTATTTTGTAAACAACAGCCACCAGATCTAAATAAATAACACAAAACTAAAACATCGCCAACAGCGCAAGCCAATTGCTGCAGATGGTCTCCTCAATGTCATTTCCGGTAGTTCGAACAACATTACACGCCTCAAAGTGCGTACCACGTTGTGTTGGGCGGGTTGTCTACCCTAATACTCACACGCTCTCTAGAAACGCAGCTAATTGTTTTCAACCCCTTGTTTATACGCAAAAGTTGTTCCATTTAACGTGTACTACCAGCCCTAGAGCATTGTAACGCGAACTTTGAAACATTCTTTATATGGAGAATTTAGAACATGAGAGAGCTCATTGGCGAACCAAATAGAATTTAGTTGCATACATTAAAAGTTACATTTACGTTACAAAATATTATTTTATACAATTTACAAATAAAACGCATTTCTTTAATGGCAAACGCGCCAACAATTCACCAGAAAGCTGTTGTAAAGTAGACTTTAAGGAGTAATGTCCTACTTAGCGGAGTACTCATACCTGGTCGAGACGAGTGCGCAAGACCTTCAAGAACGGAAAAAAGTTTGCGATTGGTCGGTGATGACTTGTGACGTCGTGTGACCTTCATGCGCACTTAGACATTGGAGGGAGAAGGCACAGAACGCAAATAAAGATCAAGAGAAGTTGCAGTAAGTATGTGGTTTTGTGTTTGACGAGCGAGTGGAGAGAGGGGAGTGTAACAGAAAAGGGAAATATTAAGAGGAGTGTGAAGTGAAACATTTTTTTTTTGTGAAATCGTTGTTTGTGCGTATTCGCGTATCTCGGTAAATATGTGCTCTGTAAACACGACCTTTTGCTAGAAAAGGTAAAAAAAAACTATTATCTATGAGACTATGTTATTGCTTTTAACATATTAAGTACACCCATGGAGAGAAAAATTCGTGAAAATGGTCAAATATCGCATTTTTGAATCTTGCCAATGCAGTTTCCTTACTCGGCAAGAGAAAAGTACAGACATACGGAGATAGTTTAATCTGTGGGCTTTCATTGCATGTAATAAAATCCCACTGATACAGATCTGATTTGCACAGTGCAGTACCACGACGGAAACACTACACGCTTTGCAGCGTAGGAGCGATGAGGCACTAGGCTTGCGTGTTCGTGTCGCCCGTATCGCTCCCTCGCTTCTTGACCTTGGACGCGCAGGTTCACACTCCTCTTAACGAAGCGAATACGACGGTGGATGGGTATCAGTTTGACCTTGAAACAAAGCGATTGCGTCACCTTGTTCGCCAGTGGATTTTTTTACTCCTGTGTCAAGGTGCTAGAGCTACTGACAGCTATGATGTGATATAAAAGTAAACGGAACACTAACTTATATTAATCCTGTTAAAACTATTTTCTTTTTCAGACAATGTCTTCCAATGTATTGAGGCGTCAAAAACATCCACTGCTACAAATTTCGCAAGTATTAGGCCTGGTATGACATAAGTACGGTTGACATATCTTATTTACAATAGTCGGGTTAAAATGCCAATTTACGAGCAAGAGAGGAAAAAGGACAAATTAAATAGTTTCCGATGTAGGCCTAAGGTTATTTCGAGGTTCGAGATATTTTCAGGGATAATGCGTATCATAGGAGAAAACTGTATACGAGAAAACTGATAGCTTGATTTTTACTATCGTCCAGTCTTCAATTTATTTTGGTAATGCCTTTAATAAACATAGAATCTGCTGCAACAAACTTCCAGCGTCATTTCAAAAGCTTTTGCTGTCGTTCCGGATGAAGCTCAAAGAGCGGCAAACTTACAGTTAATACAAACATAATGGCCGACCGACCGTTGTTTGTGTTCCAGTAAACATAAACACCGAAATTGAACACGTGATATATCAACGTCAGGGATGCATCGAAATAAATTATAAAGAATGTGTCTAAATTACCATTACACAATGCAACAGCTTGTATTGGGGGCCAAGACGGTTACGTTTTGCATAGGAACTTAGGTGCGAAAACGTACCGTTTCCCCGTCACAAACAAAACACCACCACATCACATGTTGATCTCTCCCACGTCTGCAACAGACTGTACGTTTTTTACAGAATCCACTTACAAGAAGGGCTTGATGTGACGACCAGCGACGTTTACACGAACACTGTACCTACGTACCATGTTCTGGTACACACGATCACCAATATCTTGAAGTCCACGGTCCGCCGCAGCCATTATACGCCCCAGCAGGTCTTCCTCTGATTCCACAGGGGTCCCGTAAATAAAGCCCTTCACGTGGCTCCACACGAAGTAGTCTAGCTTAGTTAAGTCTGGTGAACGTGCAGGCCAAGCGACGGGGTGGATAGGTCGAGGCATAAGTCGATACATTTTTCTGAAGTTCCAGCACGGAATATAAGTATATCAAAATTGCGTGAAAGGCTAGCAAATGCATTCCTTACGTATATTGCACATAAAACATACACGTCTATCATTGCACACACACATAGGCTATACATATTGTACATTTCACGGGCAGACTTGTGTATATATTGTTACAAGATTCCAGAGGAGCGTATCCGAGTTAGTGAGAGTTGGAGGTCTTAATAAATATAAATAAACGAACTAAACTTGATTATTAATTTATTCGCATAGCTATTATTAACAACATTAAACTATCTGTCTCCGATATTACTCTTCCCAGTGAGCGCAATATTCAATGTCAATCTCAATTCTAATTGAAGTCCTTCTCAATGTTTCTATCTTGGTTATAGTCACTTCATTCACATTAATTATTTACACATATTTGATCTGTCTATTGCCGTCATTCCAATTACATTTCACCCATGCATACAGTTCAATAGTCCCACCCGTCAGTCTCACTCTTCACCGTACAGATGCTCGCAGTCCGCAGACTTAACTCCCACTGGTCTCTGCCATGTTAGATTTACAATGCCACGACGAGCTCGTCCTGACAATCCGACACGACTTTACAGTCCGACCATTTACGCCACCAAAATTAGTTAATTGTTTACAATACCCCGACAGTTTCCCCCCGGCAAGTGTTGCGTGGCTTTCGGAACTTAAATTGAATGCGAAGAAATGACAAATCACTGTAAACAATTTTGTTTTGATTTCTTAAACAGAATGTTTTTGGATTTTGGAGCAGTTATTTTTCCACGAATATTTATTTTCGTCAATTCAACAGCTTTATGTTACAACATAATTAGAATGTGCATGCAAATAAATTTTTTTTTGCGTGGAATTTACCACAGTAAGGAAATTCACATGAAATTTTGTTTTGTAAGGGTGTTTTTTTTTTCTGTTGCCAAGCGAGTCCGACCGTCCAAGCCCAACGAAAGTATAAATAGAATGTGCTTTTGTCGGGCTGTCGGGGCTGCAATTTTGTGGAGGTGACATTGCTCCTGATTGACTGATGAAAAAATTTCGTCGGTCTCGGGGCTCTTTTGTCGGACTGTTAGGTTATTTTTAATCCAGCTTCACCGCCACTCGACGCTCTGCTGGCCCGTCGCTTCGCTGTCTTCGCACATTTGGCGCTTAAGGCAGCACAATCCTCCAAACTCTAAACCGTCGACTCGGAGGCCCGTCGCGGCCTCTGTAGTCTCGCTGATACGATCTAGAAAGTTCCTCGCACCCCGAGTCACGCTGAGAGAGGCAAGGGTACTGACCAGAACATTCTAGAAAAGATAACCCCAGAAATCGAATCCTCCGAAAGTCAAGAGTGCGCGAGTCTCGATAAGCTGATCTCGCACACGCGACGGCTCACCGTTGTAAATCGCCGCATGCTTCTCATAATGCCACTTGCCTGATCTTCACGCGGGCTGATATTATTGACGGCCCGGCTGTGTACATGCTGTTACTAAAACGTTTGGCGTACATCGGCCAACCCGCACCTTACAGTACAGAGACTAATGTTTTAGCACGGCATTTAGGATACGCGCGCTGCTAACTCTCCCCTCGCCCGCGGTAACAAGCTTCGCATAAATCCACCCGCCAGGACTTTTAGCTCCAAGAGTACATGCAGACTTCCCCTTGCTCCTCACCCAGAGGCGTGTGAAGCGCAATGCTCCATGAACATCATCGCCAGTAACTGAGAGAAGGTGGGGTTACAAACCAGCCGCCGCAGAATACTGACGTGTGTCGCGATTTTTTTTTCGGGGCGGGGAGCAGCTCTGGTAAATGTTGTCAGCACGACGACTGGCACTCGAATTAAATGTGATATGTTCGGGAAGGGGTATATATGTGTTGAGTTTTGTGCAAGAGCGTCATAAGTTTTTTTTTGTGGGTTGTGAGTGTTACCACTCGTAGATGTTGGTGGGAGATAGGCGATTTTTGGTTTTAGTAATTAAACAGAAAGAGAAAACGACGTATAGTTAACACACGAGAAAAATGTAGGAGTGTTTAAACGTAGCCCAGCTAAGAAATAAAATGATTCAATATATGTCCGTTGGGTTCGGGAGATCGCAGAATTAATGACTTATAGGGCGTATTTCTGTGAAATGCAATCTACCCCATCTTATTAGATATGCATTTCGAAATTAATTAAATGAACACAAGTACGTGATTATCATGATGCCTGTCAGTTCTACATGTATCTTAAATCATTTTAAAACACTTCTTCCAGCTGCGAGGTTGCTGAATAAATTACGTTAGTATAGGATTTGCGAAGACTTATAAGCACAATTAGTGAAGTGGAGCGGGGCCGGCGTCTGACAGGCGACTAAGGTTATATCTACTCGGAAAGAGATGTGAATACGGTTTACATGACAATATTATTAAAATTTCGGTAGGAATGTATAAGTTACAGTACTCGAATTAAATTAATGAAATTGCAAATGGATGAGGAGAAACTCATCTGTTCGGCTGGAAGGTTGCAGAATGATTGCCGCTACTATAGGATTTGCGGAGACTTATAAGCACGATTAGAAACGCGGAGCGCGGTCGGCATCTGTCTGGCTGGGGGATCAGTCAAGGAATTGAACGTGGACCTTGCGGCTGAGTTGAACACACAACTATGCGAATGGTTCAAGATTATGTTTACGAATTAATATTTCCCTAGAAAACTCGTTTACCACGTATTCAGATAACTTAAAGATGTAATAAAGCACACGTTAAAAAAAAATGCAAACTTACTAAAAACTGATTTGAATACACTGCAACACGGGCAATTAAATATTTACAAACTCGCATTTAGAATTAAATTTTAACCAGACACAATAGCGTAATAGACATACACGTATGTCTCCCTCTAGTTTGTACACATACCTTAAATTATTTTTAAACATGTCCGTTCGTTGTGGAGTCTGAAGTAGGAATGAGTTTAGCGCATCACTTACATCGACTTATAATCACTATTAGAGATGTGGAGCGCGGCAGGCAACTCAGTTGAAATTATGGGGAAAACTCGTAAATGAAGGAAACATTTTTTATGCTTATGAAATAGTAATTAACTGAAAAGAGAGTTGAACACACACAGCTACATTAACAATGTATCCAGAGAAATGGTTTACAGCTGTGAATAAATGTTCATATCGTAAGAAAAAGAATAATTCACTTTTAACAAGCAATCAAACTTCCTCGAAGAAAAACTATTTAAAATAACGGACATACATCGAGTCGAATAATGTTAACAGAAATTTATGTTAAGTTTGGGAAATTCTCCGCACTTGTTAACAAAGCAATAGTTGAAAATCCTATAAACGTTCGTCGACCGTGGTCAGAAATGGGGTTTACATGTTAAACGATTATAAAATTATTTAAAATTAATGCACGCCTTATATCGTCTTAACACGCAAAAATTTTTTCCCCCAATAAATTAAAAGTTATAAAAAAATGACCCGTAATTAATGAAGTGGTAAGCGCTAGTATTACAAAAAAACTTGAAACACGAATGGAAGAAATAACAAAATATATAAGTGATGCATTAATTAATTAATATGGTTTAGTTACACAAACAGATATGAGAAAACAAAATAATGATTTGGAAACATCATAAACTTATTGTATTAATGATTTAAAAGTTTATACTATAGCTAAATTGGATGCTGTTTTAAGTACAGTTGATAATATTGAAAAAGCGCAAACTAATCGATCCAGTGTACCAGTTAGTTGACCTGCAGCAGTTCAAAAAGTAAAAACTTAATTAATTTAAAAATAACTGAAATTTAATGTCATATAATCAAACATGTCTGCCTCTTATTAGGACTTACATAACATTATATCTGTCGTGAAGGAGAAATATGCACAATCCAAATGAGCCTGTATGGAATGGGATGTTTTAAACAAAGAAAATATTTAAACATATTACGAGTAGAAAGGATGTATTACATTCTGTGTTGAATTCGCCTAATGAAATACCTTTTGAAATTAAATCGGAAGAACCTTTCGATAAAAAGCGAAAGCAACCCCTTTCTTATTTAACACATCGTTATTTAGTTTTTAAATTGCTTTCCAAATACAATAAGGGATACAAATATATTTTAACCATAATAGACATTTATTTCAAATATGGTTGGTCTATATATTTGAAAAACAATACAGGGAAACATGTTAGCGATGCATTGAAGACCGTTTTGAAAGAGAGAACCCCAAATTCACTCCAAACCGATAGAAGAAACAATTTTTTCCTACACCATTCCAGGAACTAATGACAGATTATGGTATTATTCACTACGTATTCACTGAGTTGCCTGCCGGCTGCACTCCAAATTTCTAATCACGATTATAAGTCGACGTAAGTAGTGCGCTCAACTAATTTCTACATCAGACGCCACAACTAATGGACATGTTTAAAAATCATTTAAGGTATGTGTACAAACTAGAGGGAGACGTACGTGTATGTCTATTATGCTATTGTGTATGGTTAAAATTTAAATCTAAATGCGAGTTTGGAAATATTTAATTACCCATGTTGTAATGTATTCAAATCAGTTCTTAGTAAGTTTGCGTATTTTGAACGTGTGCTTTATTACATATTTAAGTTATCATAATAGGCGGTAAACGAGTTTTCTAGGGAAATATTAATTCATAAACATAATTTTGATCCATTCATGAAGTTGTGTGTTCTACTTAGCCATAAGCTACATGTCTCATTCTGTAACTGGCCTCCCAGCTGGACAGACGTCGACCGCGCTCTGCATCTCTAATCGTGCTTATAAGTCTCCGCGAATCCTATACTAGCATCATTCATTCAGCAACCTCTCAGCCGAACAGATGTGTTTCTCCTCCTCCATTTACAATTTCATTAATTTTATTCAAATAATGTAATTTATATATTTCTATCAAAATTTAATTTATTTCGATACGTAAATCGTATTCACATCTCTTTCCGAGTAGCTATAACCTTAGTCGCCTGTCAGACGCCGGCCCTGCTCCACGTCTCTAATCGTGCTTATAAGTCTCTGTAAATCCTATACTAACATCATTCATTCAGCAACCTCGGAGCCGGAAGAAGTGTTTTAAAATCATTTAAGCTATGTGCAGAACTGACAGGCATTGCAGTAGTCACGTACTTGTGTTCGTTTAATTAATTTCTAAATGTATATCTAATCATACAGGGTAGATTTCATTTCACAGAAATATGCGCTATAAGTAATTCATTCAGCGATATCCCGAACCCAACGGACGTATATTAAGATCATTTTATTTCTTTCCATAGCTGGGCTCTGTTTCAACACTCCTAGATTTCTCTTGTGTGTTAACTATACATCGTTTTCTCTTTCTGTTTTATTACTATAACCAAAAAGTCGCCTGCCACTAACTTCTTCTATAACATTATCACTCCCAACCCACAAATATTTTTATGGCACTCTTGCACAAAACTCAACACACACACACACACACACAGTGCCAGTCGTCATGCTGACAACATCTTTCTGACCTTCTCCTCACCCCAAATAAATAATAAAAAAATATAGTTCCTTATTACACCTTTGCACAAACATATCAATTCTCACAAAATCCAAAAATAAAAATAATATATCGAATTATGATCGGATTAAGGATTAATGAATAACTTTTGATTGGATTAAAATCGGATTAATTTTTGATCGTATTAAGATTCGGTTAATCCTTAATCCAATTAAATTTATATCGAAGTGTTAATCCAATTAATAAAGGTGGCGTCCCATTGCATCTAGAACCCCATCGTCCCTACTAGTATAGACAAATTTGACTTAAAATTGATTCGAAATGGAAATAATTATTAGATAGATAATTCCTTTTGAAATATGCCCCTTAGGTTCCTATGTAAAATCCCCAGGAAAATCCCAAAAATCCGGCATGGGGAACATCTTTAAACTTTGAAAAAACGACCACCATATTGGATTTCATATTCTTATGAGTTACATTGGTGCAGTGGGCAAAATAATGGGTGGCAGTGGTATGGAAGAAATGTGGGGTGAGGTATTTGCCAAGAATGCTGTTGTCCACATGGCTAATGGTCATACTTATGCAAGAGCATTACAAGCTCATTCACTGTCTCAGGCAGCTATAGCTCATTTGATATTAGAGTGTTGTGAGGAAGAAGGATTTCTGAACAGTTCTGATGTCCAAACTCTCAGGGGAATTCATGAGGTGTTACATTTGTCCCCCAACGAAGAATCTGTTCAAGCCAAAGTCGAACCATTACTGAGTGCTGTATCAAGCATGGTAAAGATACTAGAATAAATACACCATACAGCTAAATTATGGCTGCAGTACTTCAAGCAAGTTTCTATAATGCATGACTTCGTGAGAGCAGAAAGAACAGATGACTGGAATCTTCATCTCTTTTCCATCCAATGCCTGCTAGCTCACATCCATGCAGCTGGCCATATTCACTACGCCAAATCAGTCCACATCTACCTCCAGAATATGTCTACACTGAAGACTACTTTGTTGGATCAAGAGTTTGAACGTTTCGTCAGTCAGGGTTATTGTACAGTTCGGCGGTCGGATAATATTTGGTGCGGCGTTTGGACATGACCATAGAGCAGGTCTTAATGTAATCTATGAAGGTTAGTGATGGCTTGACACAAGTCCGAAATATGTCTGATAGAATCGTAGCGCGTTGGATTTGCATCATGCCGGAAGTCTCCATGTGATGGGAGCAGTTGAAGCTTTCGCCGGAGTGACAGATGAATCCTCCGACCAGCACACTCCTTTGTCAAGATCGTGGCAGAGTCGAGATGCCAGTTATTTGAAGAAATTTGTAGTTTGGCTGAATCAACATTTGCCCTTAAACAAATCCGAAGAGCTCATTCGCCTGTCTTAGGGAATCATTGCTGACGATAGATCTAATTGTGACTCAGCCGAGGAGCTAGTCAAAAATGCTGTCAGAGGAATTGACGGAATATATTTTGCAAAATTCGACTTCGAAGAGGAAGATGCAAGTGTTCACTCTGACCGCTATGAGAAAGACAATAACAATTGATAAGGACCCTGTAGTTGTCAACCATAACCAACTGTTCCACCGCATGGTGTGTGTTGTAAGAAGTGCAGTCAACCTTGAAGACTGCCTTCAGTTTAAATTGGCACCATACTCTCAGTCTTTGATCGACGATGTTAGTTATAGTGTGGGAACAAAATCGAAGATTATTCAAGTATTCGACAAGATGTGCAAGATTAGTAATAAACTGCCTGAAAACACAAGCTATGTTCTCGGTAGTGGGGATCTTTTGCACAGAGTATATTGGCCCTGTCCAGCAAAGTATGATGAAGTGTGCAATGCCTACTTTGATTACACCAACCGAAATTATGGCAGAAATGTCATTGTAGTATTCGATGGATATGAACCACGTATGAAAGGTAGAGTGCATATGTGACGAGCTGTAGGAAAGTCAGCTGCGATGGTTGATGTAACTCCAGCCAATGCCGTGACAATTGCACAAGAGCAATTCTTGTCCAACATTGACAATAAACAAAGTTTTTTGAAACTCGTTACCACCAAATTCAAGAAAGCAAAGTTCCCCATTTTCCAGGCCCCTAGTGACGGGGATGTGCTGGTTGTTGAAACGGAGAAAACAGAAGCCGAATTAGGACGATTAGCTGTTGTGGTTAACTCAGACTCTGAACTCATTGCTGCCTTGACGCAACCTCAATGTGCCGTGTACATGTTAGTTCCGGGAAATTCCATCACCGCTAGAAAACTTTACTGCAGCAGAGAATTACACGAAGACCTTGGAAACATGACAAAACATCTACTTTTCCTACATGCTTTTATGGGATGCGACACCACCTCTGCTTAGTACAAAAGAGGTCCAATTTCATGCTTCAGCAAGCTAAAAAATGACCGTGAGCTGCTGAAAGTTGTGGACATATTCAACAACCCAAACGCATCGCAGGATTGTGTTGCTGCTGCAGGAGAGCAATTCATCGTCCTTTTGTAAGGAAGTAAACATTCAAAGGGACTAGACAAAACCAGATACAAGAAATATGTTGAGACCGTTGGTAAAAAACCTCCAAACTATGTCATGAATCTTGCGAACCTTCCTCCTATTTCAACTTCCGCCCGCCAGCATAGTGTGCGAGTATGTCACCAAGTCCAGGCGTGGAAGGGTAATGTCTTTTCAGCTATAGATTGGGGTTGGACCGTTGAAGAGGTACAATACAAGCCTGTCATATCCACTTTACTCCCTGCGCCAAACAACCTGCTGCATCTCGTACGTTGTGGGTGCAAAGGAGACTGCTTCCGAAATTGTGAGTGCAAGCGAAGCGGGATGACATGCACCACTATGTGCAGCGAATGTGCGGGAGAGTCCTGCTTCAGTCGGAATATTCCAGTTCCAGACGATGAAGACGATATCGAAGGCAACTGCGATATGGAGGATCAAGTCGAAGCCAAACGTACCAGTGCATCCACCAAAGAAGATTATGTAAAACGAAGACGAGTTTAATGAAAGACCCAAAATTGTTAGGCATATTGAACACTACCTGTTTATGTAAAGGTTTTATTTTTAATTTTAAAATGAATTCCGTCAAGTTGTAAGTTTTTCAAATTAATTATACATTTCTTTGGTATAAAATGCTGTTTTGTACGTTTCCAAATCTGTTTTATGCAATAATATGTTAATAACGTTTTATTAACTGTCTTTTTAGACTTTTAATTGTAGTAATGAGTTCTTCTTCGAAAACAGAAATGTTTGGTACTAACATGACCTCTCTACGATTGTCCGTTTCTGAGTTATGCCTTTTTTAAAATCCAACATGGCGGCCGTTTTTTCAAAGTTTAGTGTGTTCCCCATGTAGGGTTTTTGGAGATTTTTCTATGGATGTACAGGAGGACCTAAAAAACATATTTCAGAAGGAATCAGCTTTCTAATAATTATTTCCGTCTCCTAGCTTATTTTTCCTATACTATACTACTCACGCCATTTATGGCGTGTATGATAGTTTCTTAAATATGCCATCTATCACAAGCGTTTTATATTTGTGTTAACGTACAGTAAAAGTACCTTATATTTGGTTGAACTTCGATGAGGTCAAAGGCAGACCTTCATATTCACAATTCATATTTACTGTATAGCGAGAGAATGCTTCCAAATCGATGTTACTTCTCGACGCCTGAACATAACTAAGGTACCAGCAGTGCTGATTGCGGTGTTGATTCGATAGAAATATTGCGAAAAAAACTGATGGAAAGATTGCGAAATATTGATAGAAGTATTTACTGAGGATTGGTTACGGATTGGACATAATTGTGAAAGATTGGAAGATTAATTAATTGGTCCCTAGTACATTCCAAGTCTCCAGGGCCTGGCAGTATTGGCAATTAAAGTAATGTAAATTAAGCCAATAAAAGTGCTGGTAGATGCTGATTCATACCATGATTATAGCATATTCGTGCATGTGGTCACTATTATCATGATAGGCTTGGTTTAGTCATATAAACATACATTTAGAAAAATGTTAGTAGCATGCTTATACCTACAAACAGTCGTGGTAGTGAATATTTTGCAGATTCTGACATCGTGTATTAATCAGTCTTCAAAAGAAGGGAGGCACAATGTAGTAATTGAATGAGAGACTATTGCACGTTTCCGCAATACCTTATGTATAATTACGGCACAATACAAAAAAATAAATAATATATATTTAAATCTTTTTAAATTTGATAGTAAATATAGATTTACGATTTGACATACACTAGTCCCATAAAACCAGTACGGCTACCAGAAACAAACATATGCTTGAAGAATAAGTGGACGTAACTGCCGAGCACCTTCGGGTATGTTCGTTCATCCTGAGTCGACAGCTTCCGAGCACCCCCTGAGTCGAGCCGAAGATTGCCGAGCTCTTCCGATTCGAGCCGAAGCCTCAAAGCAGACCAGCCGCACAGTTACCTTTTAAAGTATATTGTCTTGGATGCCCATAATCATACTACTGGTTTATTAGCCTGAAGTATTTACAGCGCCAACATATAAATATGAGGAACTTAAATGATACCGGTTTAATTACATGACCTAACCATAGCACAACTGGTGTGCAGAATTTAGTGGAGATAAGTTAATTTGCCTCAGAGATACGGCACAAAGCGCCATTTTATCATGCGCTGCAATGTTCGTAAATTGCAGACATAAAGGATATGTATAATAAAATTTGATGTTTGACACAGGCACTGCCACTGTATATCTACAGTTTGGTTCATGTTGCATGAAATATATGGCATACTAACCTAAAATAATTACATCGCTGATATTTCGAAAATATGTGACTAACCCCTTATGACACATAAATTTACAGGGACTAAGAAAAAATAACTTCTCGCCTGAATTTGGTGGGTATCAGTTGATTGTTTCTCGATATAAAACATAAAAGCTTAATTTTTCATGTGGTTCTGTCCTCCAAAATGGCAGGCAAATGAGTTTGTGAATTAGCTATTTGATGATTGCATAAATGCTACCAGCATTTGAATTAAAATTGAAATTATTTACATGGTTTTGTAAATACGGCATACTAAGCTAAAATGTTTGTGTCCGCCATTTTGAAAATGAATCTCTGAACCATTAAAAAATATAGTTTTATATGTCCTACCACAGTGCTACACATTTGTAAAATTTTGTAAAAATCGGTTGATTGTTTCCCTAGATATAACATAAAACCTAAAAAATTGTAATGTGCATTGGCTTATTTTCTGCTTGTAACAGATACTTTTAGCATTCCAAGGTTTGGTCGAATTTGGTTATAAGGTACGGTGCATATAACAAATGAACCTAAAATATTTATATGGTCTTCATTTTGAAAATAAGAGTGATATCCATTTTAATTTAGCTTGGTTACACGACCACCCATTTTACTACTCACTTGCCAAATTTAGTGGGAATCGGTTAAGTATTTTCCGATATATAATACAACAGCTTTATTTTTCATGTAGTGATATCTTCCAAGATGGCGGACTAACATCAGTATTTTTTTTTTTTTTTTTTTTTTTTTTTTTTCCCTACGCCTGCATGATGCACTGTCAAAGTACACTATTTGGTTTTAAAATGGTAGCCATCTTGAAAATGAGCACTCGACCTAGTGAAAAACTATACAAGTCATTAGCGTAATTTTATAAGCCTTTCTTTCCAAAGAAAGTTGGCTAAAATTTCAAACTGTGCTAAAATTACTACAAATCCTTTGGACACTACTGTGTGACAGGAATAAATTGTGCTAAAAGTGGATAAAGTATGCTAAATTATATGAAATTTTTTGGACACTAGAACAGGAGTAAACTACGCTAAACGTTAATGAAATTCGTTTGGGCTCTATGGAACAGGAATAAACTCCGCTGTAATATACGAAATTGTTTCGGGCCCTAGAACAGGAATAGAATGTATTTAAAATGCACGAACTTCGTTTGGACATTAGAACAGGGCACTATGGCCTATTCACGGTAAAGTGAGCACTTTTTAAGACGCTCCCCTTCGGGTATTAGCAACTAATAAAGATATTTTATTGCAGCCTCGGACGTAAAATTTTGAGAGAGGTGAAATGTATACAGTATGTTTATCAGCCACACTGCAATGTTTACATTAAAAAGTGGCGTAAAGACAGAAATTGGCTGAAAGGGAAAAAAAAATTCTGCAGAGCCTTAAAAAGTGCTCACTTTACCGTGAATAGTCTATATAAAAGAAGACTCCGTTCGCATCCTGACAGAAAGGGTGGAAGTGTGGTCGTCCGAGTTGACTGCTGAAGACGCGGATGTCAAAAGAGGGAAGGACGGGAAGATTACAAGAAAGAAAGATAAAAAAAAATGGTGGCGGGTAAAAAAACCGAACAGGGTTAGTGGGGCCCCCAGGAAGAAAAGTAGAAAGAAAAAAAGGGGATGAGGTGTTCGGGTGGGGGGGGGGGGGGGACTTTGGCGAAGGGGGAGGGGGAGGAGGGAAAGAGGCAGACCGATCCACGAAACGCAAGACTCGACCGGCCGTGTCCGGTGTCCCTGTGGAAACGGCAGAGTTATTGGACTTTTGCGCTCTCCTTTACGGCCCTCACACAATTGAAAACTTTAACATATGACTTTAAGTTTTCTTTCCGACCTGTTGTTTCTTATGGAGCTTGACACGATGGAACTGTCAAAGATAAAGTCAAGAGCACTCTTGACTTAACAATTTCGAAAAGTTGAAATTTAAAGTCAAAGTCAAGCAGCCATTTTGCCGAGAATCTGACAGAGGTTTTTGTGGAAAGTGTGTTATTTTATTGTAGTGCGATTTTAATCTCGGCATCTTAAACAAAGATCGCCTTAAATTAAATAAACGGCAAACGAATATAATTTGAAGAGGAAATATATGACTTATTTTTTGTTCTGAAATATATTTATAATATAAATTTTAAGCATATGTTAAAAAAAAATTCGTAAATTGCATTCCTGGATAATATCGTAATTATTTTCATAACACGATATACATTGTTACGAAGCTCGCAGAACCGATGTTCAATTGTCTGAACTCTTGACTTTACAATTGTATTGTGTATTGGCGGTTTCGTCAGAGGAAAGGAAATGTAAAGTCGAATGCTAAAGTTTTCCATTGCGTAAGAATCTTAAGAGTGGGATGGACACGCGCGTCCGAGGTCAAGAAGCGAGCGAGCGATACGGGCGACACCAACACGCACGTCTAGCGCCTCATCGCCCCTATGCACAAGGCGTGCAGTGTTTCCGTCGTGACGCTGTATTGTGCAAATTAGACCTGTAACAGCGGGGTCTTATTACTTGCAAGTTATTACAGATTAAACTACGCCCCGTATATTTGTACTCAAAAAACCACTGCATACACGAGCTTTAAAAAAAAACGATATTTGACCATTTTCACAAAGTTTTGTCTCCAAGAATACACTTAATATGACAAAAGTAAAAAAAAATAGGGGCATAGTTAATTGTTTTTTTTTTTTTCCTGATGAAAAGTTGTATTTGCAGAACATTTATTTACCGAGATACGCGTACTCGCGCAAACAGATACTTCACAAAAAAAAACGCGGGGGCCATCCCACACTTAAACCTGAGACTCGGGTACTCAAATGCCGTCTCGTTATCCGTAATATCGGCCGGGGGTTCGCTATGTCTGCCGACCGTCCGGGCGCTGCCGGGTCCCCGCGCACTGGATTTCGTCACGAAGAAGACCAGTTCCGATTTGTCGTTGTTTCTGACGCGCCACGCTCAACCCTTCGAGGACGGCACAAAATCATTGACACCGAGGACAAGATTGAAGTGAGCCGCCTACATCCTCCACTAAAGCTATACAAGTTGTGTACAAACTGTTCACGATAAAATGCGCAGTTTTCGAAGCCCTACTTAAGACCTACCTGTATGCACGTTGTGTATTCTCCCGCCTTATGAAAAAAATTAACTTTACCGTGTGCCTCATCACTTTATTATTGCGTCGGTTAAGTGAAACTGCGTAATAATTAGAAGAAAAAAATTTCATAAATCTGCTAATTTTTACAGTTCGGTGCATTAGGAAAATCAAAAAGAGAAATAAATATTTTAAGTCATTATAAATGGTTACCTAACAATTTTTATTCGCCGCTAGGTTTTGGCTCTACCTTCCCTTCACCGTTGCTAACTTCACTGTGTGCATGTTACTCAGTGCGTCCGTTAAAATATATGCAGGTAGGAGGAGTGGCATTTTTATCAGGTTGATTTCAAAAGTGCTCACTTTATCGTGAACAGACTTTCGGTCTGTGTAGGTCTGTAGTTCTACTTACCAATGTCCTATTTGTAGAGTCACGATTATTTTACGGATTTAGTCGGAGGCAAGATAGACTTCAAGCACTTATTGTTATCTCCTAATACTGTGATTGGACGACAGTTACTTAGACACGCCCCGTTTAACTGTGCACCAGTAATAAGCAGGAAGCAGTAGTCTGAATGCGTATTTAACAGCCCTGTACGGATGGTTCACTTGGTCACAGCAACCAATAAGCAAATGATATTGTCTCGAGTGTATAGAGGGCTGTCCAGGCTAGCTTGCTGCCAACTCGATCCGCGAAATACTCTACCTATTGGTCCTGGCTACACCGCGCGTGCTTATATTGTACTCTGCGACGGTTATTATTGGCTGGTCATGGCCAATGATGTCGCGCGTTGACCGTGTACCAATTAAAGTGTTGCTACAAATGTAACACGTTTTACAATCCTTCGTGTTCATTCGAAAAATCATTAAAAATACCATTTTATATACTTACGAATGAAAAGGTTGGCCAATTGCAATTTTTTCTTAGATTCCGTTAATGTCCACCGAAATAGTAAAACCTTAAAAGTGTTAGTTTTATATTCAAGATAAAAGAAATTTACGTGCAAACGCATAACCGTGTATATACGTGCCTACTACTCAAATGGCTTAAAAATAATTTTCTACCTGATAAAAGAAGAAATACTTATAACGCTTTCAGAAGAAGTATGTTGAATCGATTTAAGAGGAATGCCATTAAAGACTTCTAGACAGCTCTAACGATCCATGAATATTCGCAGCAAATGTTACCGTGAGCGAAATTTTTTTTTTTTTCTCCTCTGCAATATTTCTTTCGTTGATTCATCATTTCCAAGTTGTTTTTTGCCTGTTGAAACGCTTTGGAAACAAACATTCGATGTGGTTGAAAAATCTAAAATTTGTGCTCCTCCTTGCTTAGGCACTATGGTTTTGAGTGTGGTGGAATTTGTGCTCGTCCTTGCTTAGGCGCTATGGTATTGAGTGTGGTGAAATTTGTGCTCGTCCTTGCTTAGGCACTATGGTTTTGAGTGTGGTGGAATTTGTGCTCGTCCTTGCTTAGGCGCTATGGCATTGAGTGTGGTGGAATTTGGAGCAAGGGTTCAAAATTCTTTGGGGTGGGGGGGGGGGACGGTACACGCTGCCCCTGCGATGCCCTCTCCACGCACATTAAATACGGCGATCTTAGGTTGTTTAGGAACCTCTGTTCGAATCCCGGCGTAGTTACATCCTGATTGTCACGCGTGGAAAACATGGCGGACGTTTCCGTTGACAGGCGTGTGAACTCGGGGTGTTCCTCTTTCATCCCGTGTTGCGTTCAATCTCTGTTCCATCCGTACCTTACTTCACTCCCATCTCCCTCCTCGCGACTTGTACCGAAATAAGGTAGACGACCGCCGAATGCCAGTACAAAATCGGTCGACGCCCTCATGTACTACATGCTATTCACGGTAAAGTGAGCACTTTTTAAAGCCATTTCATCTGGAATAACAGTCAATAAATTTATTTTATTTTAGCCTTAGACCTTAACTTCCGAATGTGGTGGAATATACACACTGTGTTTATTACTTACATGGTCATAATTATTTAAAAAGGTGGTTAAAGGATAAAAAATGACAAATAAAAAAGTAACTCGGGCCTTGCAAGTGCTCACTTTACCGTGAACAGCCTCTATACTATTGTATACAGGTTAACGTCATTTTACCGAGCGACCTGATGAAGTGGTGAAGGCTGTTCACGATAAAGTGAGCACTTTTGAAATCAACCTTAGAAGAAAAAAAACACTACCCATGCCTGCATATACTTCAACGGGCGCACTGAGTGACATTCAGCCGGTAAAGTTGGTAACGATAAATGAAATGTGGTTCAATATCTTAACATCGAATAAAAAGTGTTACGTATCCATTTGTGATAATTAAAATTATTCATTTCCCTTTCGTTTTTTTAATTCATCATTGTGCAAAAATTAGCAGATTTATAAAATGTTTACTTTTCTAATAATTTCACAGTTTCACCTGACCGACGCGTGAATAAAGTGCTGAGGCCCATGGAAATGTTAATTTAAGATAAGGCGGAAGAATACACAACGTGCATACAAGTAGATCTAAAGCAGGGCTTTCAAAAGTGCTCATTTTACCATGAACAGCCTATAAAAACATTCGTACTCGAATTCTGGAGGACAGAGATTTCAATCCGGGTTCGGCCATCCTGATTTCGGTTTCCCGATATCACTTCACTCTAGCTCTAGTATATCTGGAAAATATTGCCTATTTCAAACATTTATAATATTAGTGTTTATTTGTATTATAAGTACTTTATGTATTCTATTAATATTAGTAATGTCTAATTCATTAGTACTTATTTAAAAATAACTTGTGTGTATTATTATTTTATTTATTTTCACAGCTAGCTATATATATATATATATATATATATATATATATATATAGTCATGAAAACTTCTTTATTTCATAATTTTCATAGTTTAGCAACATTTATATGGCTTGTTTAGCTTATCTAATTTTTACGTATAGAAATTTTCCTATAAATTATCCATAACTATCATATTTAAATTATCCATAATTATCATATTCATTAGATTTTATGTGTTTTTTAAAGCAAATTTGACGTGTCCTATACTATTATGTAAGGTCTTTTGGATGAGTAAAATTGATTGATTGATTGATTTACTGAGGAATGCTAGGATGGTTCCTTGCTGCAACAAGCTACGGACGGTTCCTTCCCTTATTATTCTTCTTCTTCTCTAAGTAACTTGCTCCGTCTCTTAAGGTTGAAATAAGCAACAGCCTATGGAGCACTGCACCTGATTGTGTCGTACAATGTGAAAAACTAATAAAAAAAAGCAGTACAGACCCCATAAATACTATCAGAAAAGTGCGTTTTATGCTGTATATGAAAGAAGAATGTATAAATTTTGTAACACTACAAAATATTTTACTAAACTATACTTTATAAAAGTAAAAAAAAAAATCTATTAAAATAGTCTGCATTTCTAACAAAATCTAAGCGTATTTACATTCTGAATGATTCAGAAAGAAGAATTTGCAATAAAATCTTCGTCATGGAATATCGTCATAATGCTTACCATGATTGTGTGTAAGAAAATTGTAATAATAATGTAGGAAATAATTCTTCTAATTGATTTTATGTGGGCCCATTTGTCGCAAACATTTATGGTTAAAACTGACGTAAATAAAGTTAATTATACAATTGATGTGATACATTATTACTATGATTTTATTACACATGATCACAGTAAATATTATGACGAGATTTCTCGAAGAAGATTTTCTTGTAAATTATGCTTTCCAAAACATCGAAAACGGAAATGCGCTTAAATGTTGCTAAAAATTCGGGTTATACCAATCGCTTATTTTTTTTTTTATTTAATAAGTATATTTTAGTCAAATATTTTTTAACGTTGCGATGTATTACATTCTTCTTTCATATACTCATGTGCTCCGTAGGAAGCTTGTTTTACTTCAACCTTAACGAGCTTGCTGTAGAATACACGCTAAGCCCGGTCCACCTAAACGTCATTTTTGGAAGAATAGTTCCTTTTCTCTTCATGCCGAAATAATGCTGAAGCGCCAAGGTTTTTCAGTTTTGCCCAATGGTACGTGTATAAAAAAAAAATTAAAGGCTGCCCACTGTCAAGTGAGCGATTCTGAAAGCCCGGCTTAAAACATACTTCTACGCACATTCAGTATACTTCCACCATATGTAAAATTAACATTGCCATGGGCCTGATCGCTTCATTCACGAGTCGGTCAAGTAAAACTGTGAAACTATTCAAAATGAGTATATTTTACCATTTTGTTCATTCTTGTAATTATATGCATGGAAAAAAACAGAAAGTAATACTATTTCAGTATTCTCGTATGTTTTCCTAACATTTTTAATTCGACGTTAAGACATGGAACTACTTTTTGTTCGTCGTTATCAACTTTACAGGGCTCATGCCAGTGAATGTGCCCGTTAAAATACATGCAGGTAGGGGGGGGGGGTGACGTTTTCAAGTGTTAATTTTCAAAAGTTCTCGTTTTACCGTGAAAAGCTTATACAAACACGCGGTTAATTTTATGAAACGTACTGATACCAAAAATTAATACAAAATTTTCATGTCAGTGCTTACGGATTATTATATATGACAGTAATTCTTGTGCAGTTGTAGATACACTCCGCTAAAGCAAGAACATGTGGTTTGGGATTCTGGGAAATAAATTTGGGTGTGACTGTGTTGGGGACACGGCCGTTTGTTTTGCGTGAATACGTCTACGTTGAACGCGCTCGGACGCCTTAATGTTTATTTTACGTTCCCGGCACTGCTTCACTCGATCATATGGGGTTTTATGGGTATCACTAGATTGCTTTTCGGACGCTCTTTCCAACTGTATACGATTTCTGTATTTCTACTTGGCTTTTTGACGAAGATAGGTCGAAATTTTGTTAAGTTTTCTTAATTTTTTACATTAAACGTATACAGTTTCGCCATAACCACGCCACACAAATGCTTTTATACACGCTATCGATTTATCTTGACGAGAGCTGTCGATTGAAACCTAAACGAGCGTCGTAGATTCTCCTAGTCAAAAGTTATACTACGCGGAAGTTATGAGACGCGGTGAAACGTACTCAAAATTCCGTCCTCCCCCCCCCCCCCCCCCGTGCACACGATGTTCCGCAGTCCTGACACAACGTAAAATATTCTTTGATCCTTTGGCAATCGAGTGGTGTAATTGAATTTTGAATGTAGACGATAGATTCGGAGCTGCAATGTCTAACTGTATCCCTCGATATCATCGGATTTTCTGGATTGCCTCCCACTATGGTCGCAAATTTAAAGACGTATACACGTCAAAAATACCGTAATATCGGGCGGAACAAGGCGTTCTAGAACTAGAGCCAACAAGGAGTCAGTTACCCCGGCCTCCACTACACTCCAAATCCAAATCAGTGATATCAATCAGTGAAATAATTTTCACTGAAAATCAATTGATACTGCTGACTGACGAATGAAGCAAATTCACTGCGAACAAGTGATTTATAGCAGTGACACTCTTGACATTCAGTGATAAACACAAATAAATCAGTGAAATTCAGCCACCATATTAATTAGTCATCTGGCAGTGATTGTCAGTTGTTCAATTTTCGGTGTTTTCACTGATTTGGCTCAATTTTCATTGATTGTGTTGTTGTTGAATAGGGCTTTTAACGTCCCCTGGTTTTATGCTGGAAAGCTTAGCAGGGGGCGGCTTACAGGCTAACGTATAACCTAACTTAAATTAACACCCATGCATTACACAGGATTCGAACCCAGAGCCCCCGCGCCCCAGATAAGTGGCGCACCAACCGACTGCTCCACGGCAGGGAGGCACTCGCTGATTCACGTTTATAGAGTGTAGAATTCATTAACTGAGGAATACAAACAAACACTATTTAGCCTGACGGAATGCAACATAGAACGACACATCGATGCTGAAGGATTTGGGACGACGACGGCCACATTTTAATTAAAGAACATCCTAATGTAAGCCTTCAACAGGCTTTGAATACTGGAGCGAGAAAACTTCGTTTCAGGTACGATGCAAGGACGCGAAGACAAATTTTTTTTATCACTATTTTTATACCCGGTGGTTTCATTTCTTTATGTCGTTATAAGGCAGTGTTGCCTCAATAACTGAGCTCTTCGATTTTTATTAGCGAAAATAAATTGAGAAAATTAGCCTTTTTTTTTCTTCTAAACTCAAATCTTTGCAATAACGTGTACTACAGGATAATTAGACAATTTAACTGATGTCTAGAATTTTACTGCATTTAAAATATTTTGCTTAATATTTTTCATGCAAGGTTTTATTGGTTGGAATTACCTTCTCTTATTGTTCTGTGCATAGGTTTTCGTGCTTTCGATTTCAAAGACAACTAAAGTTTTTAAATTTTATGTATGTATGGGTCTATTGTCAATTTCATTTAGGGCATGAAATTAAATTTCTAGCAACTACGTACTTAGAAGAAAAAAATTTTTTGTGCCACCAAAAAAAAAAATCGTTTTAAGATGATTTCACGAATAACAAAATAAAAATAGAGGATGGTTACAAGACTACGTAAACAAAGTCAGTGACAACACGTGACGCTGCAGGGGCGGACTCTTTGGAATGTGGGCTGGTAGTTATGCTGTGACGAGGGAAGGGAATGGAGAAAGGTTAGGAAGGGAGGGGGGGGGATACTTGTTATTGTAGCTGCGGCAGGCTAGGCTTGGAGGTTGGCGGGGTTGACGACCTCCAAGTGTCGCAGCACTTTCTTTGCAAGCCGACATCGAGCAAGTCCGTAGCCTACCCTATCTCTCTCCCGAGGCTGGGTGCGATCCTCGAGCCTCGATCCACGTACCACGTCGAGCTTAGTCCCAGAAATGTCTCTCTCTCTCTCTCTCTCTCTGCCTTTCTCTGGTACTTATCGTTCTTCTTTTTTGCCTACAAAGGCGCTGTGTAGTAAAAAATGCACTATTTTTTCATTCCTGTCTTACATTTTCAAAATGTGGACATCACATGTAATATAGACTTTCACAATAAAGTAAGCACTTTTGAAATAAACCTTATAAAAACTCACTGCCCCTACCTGCATAAATTTAAACGGGCGCATTGAGTGACATGCGCCCAGTAAAGTTGGTAATAATACGTCGAATAAAAAGTGTTAGGTAACCATTTGTGATAACTTGAATTATTTCATTGGTTTTCTGTTTTGTATGCATCGAAGTGTACAAAAGAGCATATTTTTAAAATATTTATTTACATAATAATTTCACGGTAGTGTTAATTTTGCATAAGGCGGAATAATACACAACGTGCACACAAGTAGATCTTAAGCAGGGTATTCAAATACGCTCATTTTACCGTGAACAGCGCATATCCTTTTAAGAGTCTGCAGCGGGATGTTCATACTTTAAAATGACCGCGAAAACACCCGATTAAGTCATTTTAACTCGCAAAAAAAAAAAATTGACTTAGGAGATAAATGGAGATCCTGAAATCGGTATACACAAGAGTAACGTTTGTTACATGATATTCCTAAACAGACGTCGGGACAGCGGTGGCTGAGCGGTTAGCCTGCTCGCCTCCTACCAAGGCGAACGGTGTACAATCCCCGGCCGGGTCATTCCCGGATTTTCGCAATGTGGGAATCGTGGCGGGCGATGCCGCTAGTCGGCAGGTTTTTCTCGGGAATCTCCCCTCCCCCCCCCCCCCCCGGCGCTGCTCAACACTCGCCTCGACCACCCTCCAGCTGTTATGAGCCGCCCAAATCTCTTCACTCACCGAGCAGACGTCATTCAAGCAAGATGAACAGCTGTGTAATACGACGTTTTCTGCCCGAAGTTCTGAACGTCTCTTGAGGGCTCGGGCAGGCGATCACCTTAACACATTCAGACCCAGTGTACACAATTGTGCACTTTACGCACGTGCAGGTAATCTTCAATGTGTACTGTACACTGCGAAACTCAATTACCAACGAGGTTACCTGTGGGTAAATGATTCGCAAACCGTCTTGCTAAGCTAGGTCGTAATTGGTTTTAGCGAACATATAGACGTACCCTACAGCTCATTGGCTGTGAAAACGAAACAAGTGCTGTGTCGGCTTAAGTACAGCACACATCATAAGAAATTTTGTTTACGACACCTTAAACCGTAAAATATTGTGGGTCTGAAAGGTTTAAGGGGCATGGTGCATGAAGCAGTATTTTACCCAATTCTCAATATAAGTCGTTTTCAAAAGGGTTTATCGAAATTTTTTGGTTGACAAGACTTAAATAATAACTCTCAACACTTTTTTACGTTGTTAAATTTTCGCTGCATTCATTATTTTCGGAAAACTGGTGGAATAAAAGAAATTAATTATTATTTTTTGCTTGTCTTCAATCAGAGCTCCGAGAATGACGAACGCAAAGCATTTGAAACGCTACCAATTTGATGCTCCTAGTGCACACGGCGTGATACGGCCAGACCTGTCCGGCGGGTGATACTATTGTCAGTAAGCATGGAGCACTGGGGAATCCTCAAAAGTCGAGTGTTTCAAACACGCCCGCCAGACCTGAACACACTCAAACAGAGGAGCTCAGAGGAAACTAACGCTACACCGGTAGCAGCATTGCTGCGAGTCGTGGAAAACGTGCTGCATCGAGTGAGCGAAAAGTGTGAACCTGCTGGACGGACGTCATCTGACTGGAGTAATATTCAAGAAATAATCACGGTGTGTGTGTGTGTTGTCACTAATGGCTAGGGACCTGCAAAATTCGCGTTATTATTTGGTCACACGGTAAAATTTTTAGACACGGGTGCCTTCGCTGTACATTTGTCATTGGACCATGCTTTATGTAACAAGCCCTGTGATACTCTGCTCCAATGAATGAACACTTCACAATTGTGTAGTCTAATCACGAGCATTCCAGTCAGGAAGGGGGGGGGGGGGGGGTTACTTGATATATATGCAGCAGCCAATGGAGAAACTACTCCGGCTCGAGAATATAAGGTACTGTGAAGTTGAGCTTGAATCCAAATAATAACGCGAATTTTGCATGTCTCTACTAATGACAGGCATGTAATCTTTCTTTTTTGTGTGTTGTCACAAATTGCATACATATAGGTATCTTTCTATTTTCTGTATCGCCGATAAATATTTTCTGTGGTTGAACATACTGCACGTGTTTCGCAATGGTAGGTGTAACTGGGACACACTGTATTAAAGTGTTCAGATTTGTTATTTGCCTCTGTAGGTAATTCTTGATACGTACTGCATACTGCGAAGCTCAGTACCCAGTTATCTTACCTGTGGCTGGATGATTCGCAAACCGTCTTACTGGTCTGGGTCATAATTGGTTCATATAACTGTAGCCGAACACATTGCCTACAGCGCATTGGCTGTGACAACGAAACAAGTGGTGGGTTGATTTTACGCACAGCACGCATCATAAAACCTTCTGTTTGCAACACCTCACACCATGAATTAAATCAGGCCTAAAAGGGTTAAAGCGAGGCGAGGTTGAGCGACGTTCCTAAACTCGCGAGCGAGCGCGCTAGCTCCGCTGCCGGCGGATATTCGGGAGGCAATGTAAGCTGAGGCCGTTGAACTCGCGCCGAAGCGCTTGACGTGGTCGGGCCGCGAAAGCAAGCGAGCGAGTCCCCCACCGCCCGATACTGACCTGGATATTCACTTGAGGTTGAATACCGCCTTCACTGAACCACGTGCCCTGAGCAAGGCAGCGCAGAAGGAAGGAAAAAAAAAAAGAAGAAATTAAATAGAAGAAGAAGGGCAACGAGACGCCGATGACTACGTTCGCTTCGTTTTCCCATCCTGCTAGGTCGTGCCAAGGGGGCGACACCATCGCGGGGTAGGTTAGTACACAGAGACGAAATTTCGTGGCAGTTCCTTTTTGAGTAATTAACATTACAGGCTGTTCACTGGAAAATGGGCACTTTTGAAAGCCCTGCTTAAGATCTGCTTGTATACACGTTGTGTATTCTTCCACCTTATTTAAAATTAACATTGACACGGACCTCATCACTTTATTCATGCGTCGGTCAAGTGAAACCGTGAAATTATTAGCAAAGTAAACTTTTTAAAAATCTGCTAATTTTTACACACTGAGGAGTAAAAATTAACAGAAAGCCTAAGAAATAATTTAAACTATCACATATGGTAACCTAACGCTTTTTATTCGACGTTAACATATGGAACTACTTTCCATCCATCATTACCAACTTTACCGGACGCATGTCACTCAGTGCACCCGTTAAAATATATGCAGGTAGGGGCAGTGACATTTTTCTAAGGTTGATTTCAAAAGTGCTCACTGTATAGTGAACAGCCTTTACAGAGGCGAAACAGCTGCCTATAGTCTATTCGCGGTTTGTTCACATTTTATGAAACGAAATTTAGAAAAATCACTCCAGGTATGAAGTATTTGTTTGCTAAATATACTATGTATCAAAACCATTTTATAGCTGTATTACCACCATAAAAGTTCGTTTTTTTTTTTTGTTAAATTTTACCTTTACTTCTATTTTACCTATTAATTTAATTATTTCATTTATAATTACTATGAATATAAACGGAGAGAAAATGGGTGTGTCAGAAATGCATAGTAAGAATTAGTTCTCATGCAAAATATTATTTCACTGAGTGCGCACGAACGCGTTGCGTTGTACCTTTGGTGTAAGTTCCTAGACTCGGTTAAGCTTTGTTTGCACGAGGCGGAGGAATATCCCGGAAGAGGAACTTCAGCAGGGCTTCAGGAAAGGAGGAAGTAACGGTTGAAGGGATTGTATGCAGCGAACTCGAGTTGCACATGCCAGCAAAATGGCGTCACTGACAAACAGAAACGTTGGGACGCCGCCGTTCACCGATCCCAGTCAATAGGGGAACCTCCCGCAGCGTGCAGCATCCGGTAAGGCGCGAGTTTTCGTTCTCAGAGCGTCGCGCAGCCAATCAGCTATTGCTTAGAGCCACGAGTATTTCGCGAATTCATTTGGAGGCGTGGTAGACTTCGAACACTTGTTATTTTCTCCTACTGTTGTGATTGGACGACACAATCTTTAGACACTGCCCGTTTAAGGGTCCTGTGTAGCTGCGCGTCCAAGGTCAAGAAGCGAGGGAGCGATACGGACGACATTAACACGCACGCCTAGCGCCTCATCGCTCCTACGCGCAAGGCGTGCAGTGTTTCCGTATTAACGCTTTACTGTGTAAACTAGATCTGCAACTGTGAGGTTTTGTTACACGCGATGAAAGTACACAGATCGAACTACCTGCGTATAGTCGTACTTTTCTCTTACCGCTTAAAGAAACTTCATAGGCAAGCTTTCCATTAATACACTTAGTATGATAAAAGTAAAAATATAGCTAGATAGAAAATAGTTTTTTTTTTTTTATTTCTGGCAAAACTTCGTATTTCCAGAATATTTATTTTCCGAGACACGCGTTTAAGCGCAAACAACGATTTCACAGAAAACATTTCAGTACATAGGACCACTGAGTCAGTTAAGCATGATGTAGTAGTGGGAGTGAGTGTTTGACAGTCCTGTACAGAGACCTCACCGGATCACAGCAACCAATATGCGAACGATAATGTCTCGAGTGTATAGAGGGCTGTAAAGTCTAGCTTGCTGCCAACTCTATCCGCGAAATACTCGGGGCACTATCTAGTTATTGGGTACGCACACATTACAGGATCCGCCACGCTTTCGCAAACTCCGGGTACTTGCGCCTACTCTGCGACTGGGTGATGCGAGAGGTTCCCTATTGGCTGGGCGTGTAAGTATACCAGGCGCGGCTGTTTCATCTCTGTGCGCTTCCCTTCTCTGTGACACGGCCCGCATAGTTCATATTGACCACTAACGAATACGTGTATACCGACTTTGGAGTAACATACATAATGGAATAATTACAGATCTGAAAAATTCACAATTTCATTTCGGGACAAGCTAGAATTCAAAACCTCGTACGTTTGTATTGCTTATGCCATTGGTACGGTACACCCGTTAGTTTACACCGCCTGGACAACTCTGAGTCAATAATAAACACACAATAAAATGCAGACCCAATCACAGTCTTCCGCTAATACAACAAGCAACCAATGAACAGTGAAATTTGTATGATTTTTACATAGGGTAATGGAGTATAGCCTAGAGGTAATTGAACTAGCGAATTTTTCAGGTCTCTAGGCGTAATTTATAAAATGAATTAAATTTCTGACAAAGTGATCCTTGTGTATAATACAAATCAATTCAAGCTTACCCATATAAATAAGTATCATCGAGAAAAGGAGATGGTGAAAATTGTTGGACTTACAAAGCGTGGCGACCCTGTAATTCTACTCTCTCTGCCTGTCTTGTGTCTTCAGACACTTATATTCCTTTAAACTACTTTCAAAAATGTTGCAAAATTTTCGTTAATAGTTCTAAACTATTTTTCTGCTGTGCAACTAATGTATATCATTATCCACCTCGTGGGGCCGCGGTGTCTGAGCAGTTAGCCTGCCCGCTTCCCGCCAAGGCGATCCGGGTTCAATCCCCGTGCCGTGTCACTTCGGATTTCTCGCATGTGGGAATCGTGCCGGACGATGCCGTTGGCCGGCGGGTTTTCTCGGGGTTCTCCCCCCTTTTTCATTCCGGCGCAGCTCCATACTCGCCTCACTTCACCCTCATCGGCTCTCAAGACCTCGATGTAAAGAGCCGTCCAAATCTCTTCTCTCAGTCATTATCTACCTCGTATTCACACTTTTCTGTAGTAAATGTAATACATTTTTGACTGCTTCTTTTCAGAAATTCTATCCCCGACGTATATGCGAAACTTTTCACCTTCCTCTGCAAATAATCTTAGTGCCCGCTGTTTCTTAAGTATTATATTTTAATCCAATCTATGAAACCATGGTAACAATGAACGTGGAAAACGGCACACAAAATTGTCCTTAGTATAATTTTTACGCTTATGTTATCTAAAATTAAGTTACTATGCAATCATTATTGTAAATAAAAAAAAATCACTTTAGAAGCTTAAGAATTCGAATGATTAATTTTTTTATCTTTTTTTTGCGTGTATGCATGAGTGTTGTACTGTACATATGACAATAGCATATGTTGAAAACCGGCCTATGGCTGAACTGTAAGTGGGCAAATTAAAAAAAAATCCAAATAGGTTAAATTTTGCGTGGTTGGAAACATACGATCGTTAACCCTTGTAACACTCGAAACGAAGCGGAACTGCAGCTTACAACAGGCTGGATTTGAAAGGTCTTTCTGCGCCTGTGGAGACCTGAACATTCCATTTACTTTTACTTATTTCTTTCGCCATGATTTCTGCTCACTTGTCCAGAGAGAGCGCTCATCGGTTGTGATGTTAATGGCCCGCTTGTTCAAGGTTGTAATATTCACGTCCACCTTAAAAAAAAATAAATCAAACGGTGTACATAGTCTCTATAGGTTTATCAACGTCGTTAAATTACGTATTTTATACTCGGGGATTAATTCCTGGACATACGATATTTATCGAAGGAGATATTTCTATTCCTTGCTTATCAAACTACAGAATGTAGTCTATTTGCAGTTTCTTGGCACTTTTTTGAATTAAACGTTTGCAAAATCACTCCATGCACGACGATGTTGCTTGTTTCCTAAACGTGTCACCTATCAGTAGGGAGAGGAACATTTCGGGGCAAGTTAGACGTCAAACACATATACAGTGAATTCACCTTTGCAATTGGATCAGAGTTCATCATACACGACTCTGAGCCAATATCACACTCGCAAGGAAACACGTAGAAAATCCCATACTGCCAGATATAGTGTAACACTGGTTATTGTCTGGAGCCTCAGAGAATGGACACACAGCTCCTGCTCGAGTACACACAAGACTGTGGTGTCTAGCCCACTGGTCATTGAACTCGCGAAATTTCCCTGTCCTTGCCTATCAGTTTTCACAAGCGTTTTATGTCTATGTTGATATAGAAGTACGTTATGCTTTTGTTTAATTGGAGTTTTAAGTGTATTAATGATGTAAATTTTAATATTTAATTTATAAATAATATAAATAAAAACGGAGAGGAAATAGGTGTGTCGGTAATGCCTAGTAAGAAATAGTTCTGGATGCAAAATATTATTACACTTAGTTCACACGAATGCGGTGCATCGTCACGTTGGTATAATTTCCTAGACCTATAGTAGAAGCAGGGCCCGCGGTGGCCGAGCGGTTAGCCCGCTCGCCTCCCACCAAGGCTAAACGGGTTCAATCCCCGGCCGGGTCGCCGGACTTTCGCAAGTGTGAATACTGCCGGACGGTGCCGTTGGTCGGCGGGTTTTCTCGGGGATCTCCCGTTTCCCCCCCCATTCATTCCGGCACCGCTCCATAATCACTTCCATCACCCTCATCGGCTCTGCAGACCTCGATGTTAAGAGCCGCCCAAATCTCTTAAATCGCTCATTTCGTTGTCACAGCCAATGAGCTGTAGGCTATATTTGCAGCTATTTCTATAAGAACCAATTATGATCTAGGCCAGTAAACCGGTTTGCAAATAATTTACCCACAGGTAAGATCAATGGACATTGAGCTTCACAGTGCGCAGTACAGACCAAAATTTACATAGGCCTACACGTGCGTAATGTACACAATTGTGTACACTGGGTCTGGTTGGGTTAAAAAAAAAAAAAAAGTGGGGGAATAAATAAGGAAATAATATTTACTGTGCGGCATTCGGGCGCCACGTTGAATGTGTCAAGTGCCACCGAACCCGACCATAAAACTGAGAATCGAGGTCTAAACCCGGGAGAGTCAACTCTTTCTCTTGCACGCTACTTGGGTTCGGACAAGACCAGATGAGGTCGCTTCCCCCGGAGGCAATTGCGATCTTGTCACGAATAATTATCCGGGAGGGGGGAGAGAAAGTAGCCATTCTTGCCCCCTCTGCGGGGGGGAGGGGGGGGGGGGGAGGTCGCTCGCCATTTCGCGATGGGAAAGAGAGAGAGAGAGAGAGAGAGAGAGAGAGAGGGGGGGGGGAATGAGGCGGGGGAAGGCAGCTTTGAAGGTCGTGAGAAGTAAACCGTTTTGCGTTCCGTCAGGAAGTCAATGTCTGGCTGGGACATAATTCCACTCAGTGGTACTATGACCTACTGTTCGCGACATAGCCGCTTCTCCCCATCACAGGTTCCGGCTGGCAGCCGCGAGATGTAAATAGGAAATCGCAATGTTAAGCCCTTCAGAAACCAGGGTGCACATGTGTGTACACTCTAAATCTGAATCGGTGAGCATTGCACTGTTTCAATCAGTCAAACGTATCTGACTGATACAACGGTCACTTCAGTGAATTTAACTGATGGACCAGTGAAAAAATGCCATATTTCCGTCACTGATTGATTCAGTGACATTACCCACTGATTCGTCAAGTCATTTTTTTTTCCACAGTTTTCTCGGTGGTTTATTTTTAGATTGATGGACCAGTGAAACATCTGGGCAATTGCTCCGTCTCTATTTTTGACTGATGTATCAGTGAAACGGCGTGTAAAAATGGCCGTCGAACTTCGTTTAAAAATGGCCGTTAAACAACGTAGTTCAAGTGAAGTACCATAACAACGAATAGATGAATAAAATAAATACGAAATATTTTCTAAAATGCGTTTCGTCTTTCAAAACGCCATTTTACTGAGTAATATGAACACATAGACTTTCATTCCATTTAAAAGTCTTTTATTTCGTCTTTACGTCTTTCATTTCGTTTGCATGTAATCGTCACAGCGCTCTGTTTGAAGGTTTAAACTGCATCTAATGCAGCGAGGAGAGTGCACTCATATGTACTATTCTTTTTAAAAATCCTAGCGGTACCAATCAAACCAAAAACGAAATGTATGAGCAAAGAATTTCAAAATATACGATTTCGCAGGCGATACTATAAAAAATACATTTTCCTCTAACAGTTTTAACTTGGCGTAGTAGCTCAGTTTGCCTGCATGCAATAAAAGCAATGTTCTATTCGCCACTGCAGTCAGCCGTCATTTATTCAATCAGTGAAATTGTTTCACTTCACTAATTCAATCAGTGAAATTTTTCACTTAAACAATCAGTAGTCTTCCACTGATTTTAAGTGGATCTATTTTCACTGATTGTAGTAGATGAAATTTACTGCGAACCAGTGGTTCCATCACAGATTCGAATTTAGAGTGTACATTACTCACGTGTAGGTAATTTTTGATCTGTACTGCACACTGCGAAGTTCAATACCCAGTTGTCTGACCTTTGGCTGGATGATTCGCAAACCGTCTTACTGATCTGGATCGTAATTGGCACATATAACTGTAGCCAAACACATTGCCTACAGCTCATTGGCTGTGACAACGAAACAAGTGGTGGGTTGATTTTATTTACAACACGCATCATAAAACATTTTGTTTGCAACACGTCACAGCATAAATTGAAGCAGGTCTAAAAGGGTTAAGGAAATTTCGCCTAAGTGCGTTAATTTAAAAAGATAGTCGTTTAGGACAAAATGTATTATTCGCGAATTTTTTACACGTTCCCTACAGCGAAGATGTTTCCATAACAAATATAATCGGTGTGCAAGGAACGATTAAAATTTGTGTTTCACAAAAATTAGGCCTACCTTCTGTTTATCCATAATAAAAATATACGCTCGTAGCGATTTTCCCCTAACAATCCGTAAAGAATACAGTTCGTTTGAAATATCTATCTTTAAAATTAACGCAATGAGGGAGAAATTGCCTGAACGTGGAATTTTTTTATTTAAGTTTCACATTTGTCTGCCGGCAGGCTGTGCCCTTAAGGCGTGTGTGTGTCTTTGTATATATAGGTGGTTCACGGTCAAATGAGCACTTTTGAAAACTCTGCTTAAGATCTACTTGTATGCACGTTGTGTGTTTTTTCGCCTTATGCAAGATTAACATTGCTATTGGCCTCATCACTATGTTCATGCATCTGTCAGGTGAAATTGTGGAATTATTAGAAACATAAATATATTACAAATTCAGGTACTTTTTACACTTAGATGCATTAAAAAACAGCAAGTGAGACAAATAATTTAAGTTATCACAAATTGTTAAATAAACACTTTTTATTTGACGTTAAGACGTGGACATCATTTTCGTCCATCGTTACCAACTTTACTGGGTGCACGCCACTCAGTGCGTCCGTTAAAATATTTATATGCAGATAGGATCAGTGACTTTTTTCTAAGGTTTATTTCAAAAGTGCCCACTTTATCGTTAAAACTCAAAGTGCTAAGAGTGTGGCAGGAAATGAGAGATTGATTTAACTAACACGAGATCGTAAACCTTCCACTTCACCGCCAAAGTGATGCGAATGAAATTACAAGCACAGGCGGGGTCCCGGTGGTGTAGTGGTTAGACAACTCGTCTCCCACCTAGGCGAACCGGATTCGATTCTCGGCGGGGCTCGTTCCCGAGCTTTTCGCATGTGGAATTCATGCCGCACGACTACGCTGGTCTGCGAGTTTCATCGAGGGTTTCCCGCTTCCCCCCCCCCCCCCGCCGCTGCATTCCGACGCCCATTTGAAAACCCTGCTTAAGATCTACGTTCTGCTTGCATGCACGTTGCGTATTCTTGCGTCTTATGCAAAATTAACATTACCATGGGCTTCATTACTTTATTCATGTGTCGGTCAAGTGAAACTGCGAATTTTTTAGAAAGATAAATAATGTTATTAATTTGCTAATTTTTACACACCGAGGCGTTAACAAGAACAGAAAGAGTGAAAAATAATTTAAATTATCACAAATGGTTACCCAACCCTTTTTATTCGACGTTAAGATATGGAACTACTGTCCATCCATCGTTACCATCTTTACCGGACGCATGTCACTCAGGGCACCCATTAAAATATATGATATTTCAAAAGTGCTCACTTTATCGTGAACAGACTTTAGACATTAGTGACGTCCAATGCAGCATAATAAAACTCAATTAAACACATTAGATTGGTTACTGCCGTCCAGAAATGAAGGTGGCACAGTACAGTGCTGTCGTATGTTGTATTGCGGACTATAGGCTATTCACGGTAAAGTGAGCACTTTTTAAGGCCCTGCCAAACCTTCAATTTCAGCCAATTTATCTATTTACGGCGATTACTGATGTAAACATTGCCTCGTGACTAATAAACACAGTGTGTACATTTTACCACTATCAAAATTAAACGTCTGAGTTTGCAATAAAATACATTTATTAGAGGGTAACGTCTGTTGACAGGGCCTTAAAAAGTGCTCACTTTACCGTGAACAGCCTATAACAGGGCGAACAGACGAACAGAGAGGATTCATTCTGCAGTAGACGTAACCCACTCGCCCGTAGCTTGTCTGGAATGTCTGCAGATCTGCACCCCTTCTCAAAAAGTGTTCATCCGTTCGATCACACATCAATTTCCGAGTTCGAATGTTGCAATCCCGTATTTTCTTTAGCCTGCGCTGTACTTGTGTTAACTTTAATTTACAGTTTCAGTTGTTGCTAAGTAAAAATTTTTATGATGAGTGCTGTCACACTCAATAAGCTGAATGCTACATGTTCGGTTATATTAGCATGAACCAATTGAGACCTAGGCCAGAAAGACGGTTTGCGAATCATTTGCCCACAAGTAAGATCACTGGTCATTGATCTTCGCAGTGTGCAGTGCAGACCAAAAATTACCTGCACGTGTGTAATGTACAAAATTGTGTACGCTGGGACTGAATGGGTTAAAGAGGCGTGGAACATGTCACAAATCAGATTGGCCACAAGTAGAGCCACGAGTATTTCGCGAATTAATTCGGAGGCGTGGTAGTCTCCAAACACTTGTTCTTTTTTTTTTCTAAACTACCTTATTCTAAGTGCTATGTGGAGTTAAGGCCCGAAGGTAGGGCGGGATTTTATTGCGTCTCAGGGCTAACCCCTTACGCTTACTAGGAAGGAAAATCATGCAAGGAGACATGCATCGCGACAAAGAGGGATTGGCCAGCCATGGCCTGCAGATACTTCTCAACATCCCTTTATTGATTCCTTGTAATGCCGAGGATACATAGATTCCATGAAATTCTTTACTACATCTGGCATTTTCTTCCCATTTTGTTTAATATTCGAAATTACCGGACAGCCTATCAAATCCCCACTGACATATTATGACACCTTTACTTCTACAAGTAACAATAATGCTTCTTCTGGGGGTTATGTAATGTACTTCTTTTCTGATGTCTTTAATTATATTTTGCGATTTTTGATTTTTCTCGATTTTTTTTACGATTGGATGTTGGGGGGGGGGGGGGGTGGTCAGATGAGCGTGAGGGTATCATTATATGTTCCTCGATTAAAATTTTTTTTAAAGAAATTTTTACGGTTTATATTTGGGGGGGGGGGGGGGGGGGGGAGGTCAATTCTGTTGTATTGTATTGTAATGGGGATTTTTAACGTCATTAGTGGGAATAATATGCAAACGATAATTTCTCGAGTGTATAGAGGGCTGTCCAGCCTAGATTACTGCCAACTCAATCTGCGAAATATTCGGGGCTCTAGCTACAAGGAAGGCTGGGCGCTGATGCCTCGCTGTGTACAGTTCCGTCATAAACATAATTCATCTGCAACGTGTCCCCCCTCTCGGGCGCGGTACCGCGAACGAACCACAGCGGAGACACGCGTGCATAATTTGGCGAGCGCGAACTCTCCCACGACCGCAAGTTGCCATTCCTCTCTCGCCATTTGGCAGCCGCGACGTTGCGTAAACGTCCGTCTGGCGCCCGGCGAACCGAGAACGGGTTGTGCGCGCTGCCACTCAGTCGTCTCGCGAGCAGGCAATTTGCCGGCGTGACACTGCCGTTCGTGGTGTTTATGGGAGGGAGGGGTCCGCCGAACCCCTTCTCGTTACGGCGGATTGTTCCCACGTGTCGGCTGGACTTTCACGTCCCCACCAGGGCCACTCTTCGTGAGAAAACACACAGTCAGAAATTACCCGCTTCGCTGCTGGTGCAAGCACAGAGACGCTCACATCAACAATAAAATTAATTTCCGAGAGAAGTAGTATGGAAAAGTATTTTCGGACGCTTACCTATCGATATATCTGCGACTGTTATACAATACGATTACAGCTTTTTCAGTTCTTGTGATCTATATTAGGTACAGACTGTTGGAGGTAAACGGAACATTTTTGAAAGCCCTTATTTAGGCTAAGGTGTACCTGTCTGTACATTGTGTATTCTTCCGCATAAAATTACCATGTGCCTGATTACTAGATTCTTGTACAATTATTAGTAGAGCCACGAGTATTTCGCGAATTCATTCGGATACGAGGCGGACTCCAAACACTCGTTCTTTTCTCCTGCTGCTGTGTTTGGACGACAGTTGTTGAAACACGCCATGCTTAACAGTGAGCCAGTAGTAAGCCGGAAGCAGTTGTGCCATGTGAGTGTTTAACAGTTCCGTACAGAGGCCTCACTTGATCACAGCAACTAATAAGCAAACGATAATTTCTCGAGTGTGTAGAGGGCTGTCCAGCTTAGCTTGATGCCAACTCAATCCGCGAAATACTCGGGACTCTAATGATTAGGGATAGGAACATTTCGCGAGTTCAATGACCTGTAAGTTAGGCTCCACCCATGTTTATACTAGGGCCTCAGATGTTTGTTCATTGGCTGCTGCCTCAGTGTTACCTCACACCTGGCAGTAAGGGTTTCGCCTCTTGTTTCCTTGCAAATATGCTGTTGGCTCAGAGTCGTCCAGGACGTGTTATAATAAGCTGTGATCCAATTGCAAAGGTGAATTCACTGTATATGTGTTTGACGTCTATCTTGTCCCGAAATGAATTCGCGAAATTTTCCTATCCCTACCAGTGATATGGTGAAATGGTTAGATAAGTTAACTTTTTACAAAATAGCTCACTTTCGCTGGTAAGCATTAAAAAAACAGAGAGCAAAAGAAATTATTTCAGAATTCACAAATAGCAGTAGGGCAGTAATACTGAAGCTTGCTCATGTATCATACATTGGAGCTCGCAGCCACCAGCCACCTCGGTTGTCGAGGTGGCCTGGGACGGCCATGTTGTGATGGCACCCGACCACCATATTGCTATTGGTGACCCTGACCCATGCCCTTGACCTTGAACACCAAAAAGTCGACCTCCCGTGGCGCAGTCGTTTGGTGCGCCACCGGTTTGGGGTGCGGTAGGCTCTGGGTTCGAATCCCGGGTAAGGCATGGATGTTAATTAAAGTGAGGTTGTAAGGTAGTTTGTAAGCCGTCCCCTGCTAAGTTTTCAAGTATAAAAACGGGTGACGTTAAAAATCCCCATTACAATACAATACAACAGAATTGACCGCCCCCCCCCCCAAATATAAACCGCAAAAATTTATTTAAATCAAATGTAATCGATAAACATATAATGTTACCCTCACACTCATCTGACCACCCCCCACCCCCCCCCCAACATCCAATCGTAAAAAAATCGAGAAAAATCAAAAATCGCAAAATATAATTTAAGATATCAGAAACGAAGTACATTACATAACCCCTAGAAGAAGCATTATTGTTACTTGTAGAAGTAAAGGTGTTATAATATGCCAGTGGGGATTTGATAGGCTATCCGGTAATTTCGAATATAAAACAAAATGGGAAGAAAAGGCCATATTTAGTAAAAAATTTCATGGAATCTATGTATCCTCGACATTACAAGGAATCAATAAAGGGATGTTGAGAAGTATCTATCTGCGTGCTAGTTTTACATGTTGTTGTAGGCTTACAATATTAGATATTTTGTGAGAAATTAAGGCTGTCGTCAAAGAATAATATATCCAAATTAAAAGTATTCAACACTTCTAGGCAGGGAATAAAAATAATTACTCGCTACAATTAACAAAGATATCTGGGGATAGTCCTAAGCAGTGTACCGTATGTAAGAAGATAGCTCATCCTTGGCAGCGCAAAACCCACCTGATCCTTCTTTGAAGTTCGTCCTTTCTGTTCTACAAGTATAAATAAAATTCAGGAAATTTGTTTTGGCTGATTCCTACAGATTAGGTATTTGTTAAAATTAATTTCTGTTTTTGAATAATATATAAAACAGAATTTTAATTGTTGTTCCCGCGGTCGTGTAGCAGTGTGCCTACTCACCAACCCAAATATGGCGAGACCAAGTTTTACATCTGACAAGGGTCCCTGTCTTGGATTTAATTTATGTTAAGATTTAGGTTAATATAGTTTGTAAAACACCCCCACAAGCCTTCCAACTTAAAGGCGAAAACGCGTATAATAACCCTAAATTTTTTTATATCTCAGGTTTTTTTTTTTTTAACTATACAAAATCACGAGGGTGCAATATGAATCAAAAGGCAATGTTGCAGAAATAAATCGATTAACACAGGATAAAAATGTTAAATGTTAATAAAGTAAACTCTGACCGTCCAAAGCAAGGTTTTGGACCGAGCAGGAAACCATACTAGACTAAGCCTTTTAATGTATGTTTCACGTTATTTACAGCATGCGTTAAAAATGACGACCTCGAGCGTCTGTGCCATGGACTCAACAACATGCAACAGACGCTTGTACCTGTTATTGCCTACATGATGAAGCTGTAGCTCTGTGCGCATTTTACACGAAATAACTGCAATAACGTGGCCACCCCTGTTATTTTTGTTACGGCGGAAGGTAAGTATTAATGAGAGTCTGCTCTTAGGTCGAAGACCCCGATAACATTGAACAATGTTCGGAGGATCGAAATTTAATTTGACTTCGTTTCCGATACTTTGCAAGAATGCAGTTTAAAATCTCTATTTCCAAGGTCTCATATCTCCCTTAATTTTCTGTTCAGGTATAAACTGTCCTGTGTGTTTTCCACTTGATTTCGCAATAACAAATCATTTCATGAAGTTTTTCAGCGAATTCCGTTCCATTCTGGATATAGTCACGGATATATTTCACAACACTGAAGAGTAATATGTTTTCTTCTCTGCTTGTTATTGTTTCTTCATTTAAGTTAGGTACCTTAACATGAGTTGCCCTGTAAAATACGGAAACGACTTCATGTGCAAACAGAAGCATGGGAGAAGAAAAATTGTTCGTATAGGCTATTCACGGTAAAGTGAGCATTTTTGAAGCCCTCTCATTTGTAATAATAGTCAATAGTCGAGTGCGGCGGAATACACACATTGTTTTTATTACTGACATAGCAATATATATTTTAAAACGTGGCCAAAGGATAAAAAATGACTGAAAGGAAAACGTAACCAAGGCCTCAAAAGTGCTCACTTTACCGTGAACAGCCTATACTTGCATATGGCGTTGAAATATACCGTGTGCTCAGATTGCTTCGCGAAAAATCGCTGGATGCTGTTTTCGTGACGTCACCGAGATAAATGGGCTGCCCTCGTCCTTGTACGGCTGCACAGTTGTGCAGGATTATGGGGAGGGACGCGAAAAGGGAAGGAGGGGGGAGTGGCGATGGAGTCTCCGCGCGCATTCCGTGGCCCGGGTCTTCGCCCCCCACCCCCAACCTCCCCCGACAAACCGGCTTAAGTGGGGCACCGTGTAGCACGTGGCAGCCATTGTGACTTTGCCCGTAGAAAAGGGGGGAGGGGGGGGGGAGGAGAGGAGACACCTCGTCTTCCGCTGTGCGGGACGAGACTCGAACACGTCACGCCGTGTTCTCGTTCCTTCTCCGTCGTGAACCCTGGTGATGTTTGTTCTGCTCCGGTTAGGAACAAAACGAGTTTTCTTGTGGGAGAATATTGCATAGGGAACATTTCCGCCGCTAGGGGCGCGGCGTTCCGAAGAGGTCGCTTGTAATTAAAGGCCGTTCACGATAAAGTGAGCACTTTAGAAATGAACCTTAGAAAAAAGTCACTGCCCCTGCATGCACATATTTTAATGCGCGCACTGAGTAAAGTTGGTAACGATGGAAGGGAAGTAGTGCCATGTATTAACGTCGAATAAAAAGTGTTAGGTAACCATTTGTGATAACTTAAAATTATTTCTTTCGCTTTCTTTTTTTTTTTTTTTTTTAAATACATCAAAGTGTAAAAATGAGCATATTTGTGAAGTATTCAGTTTCTTAATAATTTTGCAGTTTCATTAGACCGACGCATGAATCAAGTGAGGAGGTCTATGGCAATGTTAATTTTACATAAGGCGGAAGAATACACAGCGTATATACAAGTAGATCTTATGCAGGGCTTTCAAAAGTGCTCACTTTACCGTGAAGAGCCGATAACATTATAAGCTACGTGAATAATAAAAAAGAAAGATTTTACTTAGTTACGAAGTTATTTCATTTTTCATTTTTGATTATTGCTGTTATATTGTTTGTTAAAGTAGAAACTAGAGAAATTTCGGTACACATACGTCACTAGCGCTTACCTAGCGGCCAAAAAATTTTAGTCGCCAAACTAAAAGCATCGAGTTTCCCAACCTTCCCCCGCCACGCAGACCTTGCCGGGGCGACGATGTGCTCAATCGGCGAACGTTGATCCCTGGATGTTACCTCGAGTGGAGATTGTTTTGCTCGCGGCTCTTCTTCGTCGTTCGGCCTTGCTGACTTGTGGATCTGCGGTCGGCGTGCCTGCGTCTTCAAGCGAGGTGCCGCGGTGGTAGGGCGGCCAGCGCGTGGCCCTCTCTCCTACCACGGCGATCCAGGTTCGATCCCTGGCGGGGTCACACCCGTGGCCCGATGTTTTCTTCCTTCGATGAAACTTTGTTTTTTTTATTACAAATTGTGTGATTGTGGCTGTAATAGGTAAGTTACGCTATCAGGCTGTGCCAAGCCTTATTCCGGATATACGATGTCAGGTAAACAATATACTCAAACGTAGTTAACAGAATGGCTGTCTAGCATTGAAATGCTACTACGCTTCTGCGTTCAAGAATCTAGTGCTGCGAGAGAATTATTATTGTGAAATACTTCCGTAAGTATTATACATGGGGCAAATAAGTGTGAGTAGATAAGTTTGGTATGTTCGAGAGCAACAGTTTCTAGCAGTGGCTCGGCAGCCATGTTTGATTTTTCCCGTTTTTCCCTAGAAAATATCCCTTTTTACCTCATCGCTGTTTTATCCCTAGGAATCGCTCATTTTCACTCAAAATTGTCTTTTTTTCCTTAAAAATGTCCCGTTTTTCCTTAAAATTTTCCCGATTTTCCCTAAGAAATGTAAACGCCACACTGAAGCCGCAGAAAGGTGGCTTCCTCAATCCGTCCAGTTTACATAATGTGAAGCCAATAACATAAAAAATATTTAATAATTATTTTTTTTTAATTAAATATATTTTTATAATTAAACATTTAAAGGCATAGTTATTAAGTGTTATACATATATCACCGAACTCATATTTTCAAGGCACATATGATCGTGATGTCATACCACCATTCCATCTCGTTTTTTCATGGTCTATCATTCCATGCTCTCTCTCTCTTTCTGTCTAGTTTCTCATTCCATCTCCTTCTCTTTTTCTCTCTTTCCTTTCTCTCTTGTCACTCTCATTCTCTCTTGTCTCTCTCATTCCATCTCTTTCACTCTATTCTCTCTTTCCTTTCTCTCTTGTCTCTCTCATTCTCTCTAGTGACTCTCATTTAATCTATTTCTCTCTTTCGTTCTCTCTCATTCCATGGGTTTTCTTGAAGTCCTCTCATTTTGTGTTCTTTCGTTCTCTCTTTCATTCCATCTTGTCTTTATCCCTCCATCTCTTTCTCCCCTGTCTCTCACTTTCGTTTGACCAATTACTCACACTTGTTAGATTACTCGCATTTGCTCCACTCCGCCGTCTACATAATTTCCTCCATCGCTTGCTCGACTGTGCGAATCAGCAGTGTGTATATTTATTTACGAATTTAAAGATGTAATTTTCCACGCACGAGAAGGTATATAAAAATTATCGTAAAGTACATTCCAGGCAGGACTTTGTAAAAGCTATTGCATTTCAATACTTCAAAAATAAATTCAATCGATATTTTTTTAAAATCAATAATTTTTTTATTATTTTAATTGATTCAGTTTGTTTTTAGGGTTGTGCGAATACTAAGTCGCCTAGCCTTGTAACGACACACGCATGCGCGCGCCGGGCAGGTCCCGCAAGTCAGATGCGCCAGCTGCGATAGGCCAAGCGTGCTGGTGGCAGTAGGTGAGCACCACGCGGAGGAAGGGAGGCCAATGACCTCAGCTGCTCGCGCCGTCGTGCGGCCTTGTCAGTCAGACATCTATGAAGCGATACATTTATAAATAATTAAAGTTAATTTTTTAAATTTATTTTATTTGTCATTTGAAAAATTCCGAATTTTTTTTTTTTTTTTTTGAAAATACAGTAAAATTTATCTTAACTGCTTTAGTAATGTAAAAACCTGTTAAAAAAAATTAAATTACGTAAATTTCACACTTTCCCATAACAGCTGGTAACGTTTAAAAAAGAAAAATTTATCATGCAGTTGCAGAATTGAACCCTGGACCTTTGGGCTTGGAGTCAGGCATGCTACCATTACGTGCATGTAATAAACGTGTTATTTACATATATTTAAGAAAGTATTTTTCTCAAACATTAATAATAACGAACATCACAGTTTGACTACAATAAAAATTATCTTTGCATTTTTTATGTGTAATGTATTTAAATTTTCTATAATACTTCTAACATACCTGAAAATTTCAAACGCTAAGAAATACATTGCTTGACTTACCTTTTTGAATATAATATTTTTTTCTAAACAAGAATTAAATGGAGAAAATAGTTTTCTCTGACCTAATCATTAGGGTTGTAATGTGCATGTGGCAAAAAATTTCGAACTTGGTGGTAACATATTAAATAAAGTTTGCTTAATTCTGTCTGAAATTCCAACAGTGAACGAAAGTAGACCAGATTACTTTGCACTTTACATATTTGAATGCTGACTGACGATATTGGGCAGAGGAAAATAATTTGATGTGGTTCATATTTGTCAAAGGCAGAAAAATCAATAAGATGGAAGGGTGTTAAAAAAAAAAACGAAATTATTTTCTAGACTGCGTTTTTTTTTTAAATCGTGGCTTTCGGATTGCAGCCATGTAGAGATATTTAACTTCTTTAATTTAATAGCAACTATTACCATTTATCCTTGAAAACCGCGTAATCTTTGACACGCTTAAGACTAGAGGACCATCTCAAAGCAGATGAAGCATAAAATAAATAACATGTACCCAGAAAGTTTCATTTCTTGACGGCGAATAATATTTGGACAAATAAATGTTAAGCTGATGTAAATTAAATACGGCGAGGCAAAAATTGACCAAAGCTATGTAAGAATACTTATTTAAAATTACTTTTGCAGCTTTCAAATGGTAACCCTGTTATATAGAAAATGTTAGATAACAGCTGAACAAAATAAACTAAAAAAATATTATATTTCTTAAAACACATTTTTTTTAATTTAGGAATCAAATTTGAGACTGCGCAGTCATGTGACTTAAGGTGAGAGTTAGTGAAGAGATTCGGGCGGCTCTTAAAATCGAGGTCTTGAGAGCTGATGAGGGTCAATTGAGGTGAGTATGGAGCGGCGCCGGAATGAAGGGACGGGGGAAGCGGGAGACCCACGAGAAGTCCCGCTGACCAGCAGCATCGTCCGGCATGATTCTCACTTGCAAAAATCCCGAGTGAACCGGCCGGGGATTGAACCTGGTTCGTCTTGGTGAGAGGCGACCAGTTAACAGCTCTGCCACCGTGATCCCGTAACTTAAGGAGAGGCGAGTTCTACATGGGGCGATGTGGTACGAAAGGAAGAGGTTATATGATAGGCATGCGTCTGCTCGATTGACAGGTCACACTTGGCGGACGCTAACACATTTGGGAACGTCGGGAACTATCTCCTATTTGGAAACGTCTCGATGCAGGTTAAGGTCATTTCTGGGCGCGCGTTGGTTAGGAATGGTCCACAAACAGCAGCGCATGTGTAAATACATGCCTTTACCTCGCCGAAGATAGTTTCGGAGTTGTAGGCGGCAGTGTCTCGAGTGTTCACTAAAGGTTTCGTTGAAACCACAAACTATTTTGTTGCTCTTATTTGACTGCAACAAAAAAATATTTGGTTGATGCAACTAAAATTTTGTTTGGCTCTATGTAAATTATCAATTTCAGTTAATACAAAATAAGTTTGAAGCCTGACCGAGGATCGAAATCAGATCATCCGATCTCGAGCGCTAATGCCTCAGCAACATCAGATACAGTGACTACTGATGAAGTTGGAATGTTTTTAAATACATACATTTCAAATACTGGACAACTTGTGCAAATATATATTTCAATTTTACAGCTTTACTTTTTAGTTTCCTGTTGAACTTGTTTTTTTATAATGTTTATACCATTTTTAGGCAACAGTATATGCATTAAAAAACACTCTTACTCTAGTAATCGTCATAAAAATGTAAACAAATACATAACCATTAGAGAAAACAATGTTATGAATCGTATAACAACCATGCCAAACAGTGTAATCCTCATGTTCGAAAACCTGTCCATGTTCTAGGAAAACCGAATGCGAATGGATTTTTCTTGAAGCAACCTGCATTTAGGGGCATTCTAAAAGATCACGTTGCTCCGAATCTGACAATTTGGTCGAAATATTTTTTCCCGTTCCTGTCAAGTATCAACAAAATATAATAAACCAACTTACAGACGAGATTGAAAGACAAGGGCCTCTAAAATATAATATATGGCTGGATTGTATACACTCGAAACCAGGACCGTACTAGGACGAACATTGCCAAAGGGCATTCAAGACCCAGAATGTATTCATCTGTAATGTATATGGCATAGAAACGACTGTACATGATAATATATAAAAGGTATGTTGGGAGGAAGAAGAAATGATGACGAAGAGCTCGGGCTGGACACTTGATTCGATGGATCATCTGCAGCTGAGAACGAGTGCATACCAACTTCTTAAGAAATAATGTGATGTCCTCTTCTTGCCTGCGAAATAATCACCGTAAAGAAATGTTTGTAAGTATTTTTTTTTTTAAATAAAATATACATATTAAATATGTGGCATTTTATTTATTTTATAAAAAATCTTCTGCTTATGTAAAAATTATTTTAGATAAAAATACTCGCTTTTAAGAATAAAGAAGTAAAAAATTAACTATGACTGTTTACATACTTTGCAGGAATTATCAATATCACCAATCGGTACAGGCCGATAGCAGGCAGCATAATCGAGAAATTAAGACAACCCATGTGTTGAAACTAGAATTCAACATGGAGGGTACCTACAGCCCCAACCTATACATTAAAAAACATAAACAAATATGGCTGCTGCATGGTGGGTGAATTAATACACTTGTGCCTCCTACGTGATGGAAACATATGAAATCCAATATGGTAGTCGAACGAATGTGAGAGGCAAACTCCAGTAATGTATAAACAAATGGTGGATAAAAAAGTAAAATGGAACCATCTAGCAATGTATAAACAAATGACGCCTACTAAGATGGCGTCATACGATAGAGTATAGGGGAGGGAGTGGGGGTGACGTAGTCAGTCGTCTGCAGGGTGTGGTGCTGGGGTGACCTTCGGAAATGTATGTTTTTAAAGAATAAGTTTATAAATAACTTTTTAATGATATGTTTTAATAATTATAAATAATCAATTTTTATAAATTTTTATTTATGTGTAGGATTTTTAGGGAAATATTTTTAGAATTTTTTTGTAAATTTTTTTGGGTATTTTTGGGTTCAATGTAATTCAAGGTCACATATTCAAGGTCACTTGCACCCAATATGGTGGTAGTAGTAAGAAACATAATATGCTTGTTGACTTTTAAGTATTTGTCTCTAGTTTTTATTTTCAGGGCCATTCAAGGTGATGGGATCAAGGTCAATGTCATCTGCATCTAATATGGGGGTAGTAGTCAGTAATATAATATGTCTGCTTACTTTAATGTATTTTTATATAGTTTTAGGTTTCAAGGTCATTTAAGGTTATGGGGTCTAGATCAAGGTCATATGCATCTAATATGGTGGTAGTAGTCTGTAACATAATAGGCTTGTTGACATTTATGTATTTTTTTCGAGTTTTTGTTTTCAAGGTCATTCAACAGCATAGCGTCAAGGTCACCTGCATTTAATATGGCTGCTACGATGGTTAACAGCACCAAGATGACTGACTGGGTATGAGTGAGGGCGTGAAGGCCTGCCGAATAATTTTTCGGGTATGGTGGGTGAGGGAAAACCTCAGGGAACTGAATTTTTTAAATAAATTTCTTAATAATATCTTAATAATTTAAAAATAATTTTTAATAGTCAATTTTTGGAATTTTTTAAATTTTCAAATTTTTTGTATTTTATAGGTAAAAAGTCATGGATCAAAGGTCCTGAATTCACACAGATCAGCTTGCCCTGATCCTGGGTCGCTAATCCGCCTCTCTTGGGTCCAGCTCTTCTGACCCAGGGTCACTGATCTGCCTCTCCTTCGCCACGATTCCGCCTCTCCAACTCTGGGAAAAATGGGCATTTATTGTAGGGGAAAAGGGGCATTATTAGAAAAAAAGGGAAATTTAGTCTATTCGGAGGGAAAAAAAGGAAAATATATACGGCGGACAGCGACGTCACAAAAATGGCCGGCCAGCACCTAGCTCCTATGCCAAATGCCGTTGTGCCAGAATCGATAAAATCCTACTACTATGATATATTCTAAATTACCTGACAGAATCATGCAGTTAGACAATTGAATCGAGTTTAGCACGATGGACTATCTGCTCAAGGCTCTTAGGCTCGCACCACGCACTCGACAAGCAATAGATTTTCATATGATATAATGTGTTCAAAAGTGGGTGAAATTATTATATGTAAAGAGAATAAACTATTTCTATAAATCGCGAAAGGGAAAAAAAATTAAATCATTTTACTACTAATGGGATGTGCATTAGCTTTATATAAGAGGCATATTAAATATCTATGGAAACATTCTGTTTTATTTAGATACTAGGGTTTACCCGCTGCTTCGCGCGCAGCCCTACTATCGGGTGCTCTTCCCACCGCGCTACTGCGGCCCCACTATAGAGTTCTCTCCCCACTGGACTACTGCGGTCTCACTATAGGGTCCTCCACCCACTGAGTTACTGCGACTCTTGGAAAGGAATGGAAGACAGCCCATAGACAAAAAGAAAGGAGAAATATTTAACAATGCTTTTTTATGCAGTAATCCTAAAAAAAGTTTAATCCAGTACCTATGAACATCCCTAATTTTTTTTGGAACCGTTTGAGATATTTTCCTGGTATAAAAAGTATCCTACGTCATTCTCTGGACCTCCAACCATATCTGTGCAAAAACTCACGTCGATCCGTTGCTCCATTTTGACGTGAAAGAAGGACAAACAAACACACTTTCGCATTTATATAGTAGTAAGGATTGCAGTGGGGAATTTGAACCTGATTTCTGCCCAGTATGCAAACTATATGTACAAATAATGTACGGATTGAACATCCGTAATAAATGTATACAGTACACAACTATATGGATCTGTGTTGTGTGGGTACCGCTTGAGGCACCAACACATTTCGTATGTAATGGAACACGACAGAATGACTAGAATCCGTGTCTTCATAAACTGTCCAGTTAATATGGTAAGTGGCCATGACACCGATTGCGGCCATGTTTGCCCACCGGTCGCCAGCATTGCCACGAAGCCCGCTTCGTGCAGTTTGATCTCTCCCTGCAGGCCTAGGCTCTTAGGTGCAGCAATTAGGAAATTAGGAGGCGCACTTAGTTGCCACCCTTACCTCGGCCCTCCGACTCTCCTTTTAGATTTAGTGTACGCTAGGAAAAAAAATAATAATTTCACTGCACGCACTCGGAAGTTACCATTTCTGCATCACTGTATTATTACCCCCCCCCCCCCCCCACCACGGTGCCAAACCGGCTCTCATTGTCCTGGAAAATTACTGATGTGTAAGACGAAGCCTCTGGTTTAAGCGTAGTTGACAGACTGAACACACGCTGACGTGATCCGGGTAGGATTCCTGGTAATGTCACAGCGAAATATTCGCATTTGGGAAAACGTGGCGGACATTGCCGTTGCCTGACTGGTTTTTCTCAGGGTATTCCCATTCCCCTATTCTCGCATTCCCGTCGTTGGTTCATCTTGTGATCGAAATATGTATCGCACCTGAAATTGACCCCACGCATATTTTTTATCGTCGTTGCATGTACTTTGAATTACACGCCCACACACACGTTGAACATACGCCATTTCAGAGCCCTGTCTCTAACAATATCACAGAGAATCTTGTTACCAGTATTCAATTTGTTTGTCTGAAGACGGGAATGGATGGCAGTTTGCCTAACATCGCTTTTCTGGTTCGCCAAGAAAGCTGTGTGTGATCTTCTCTGCCGTCTTCGTTGTGTCGCCATGTTTTAAGCTTAAAGGCTGTTCACGATAAAGTGAGCACTTTTGAAATCAACCCTAGAAAAAGTCACTGACCCTGCCAGCATATATTTTAACGGGCACAATGAGTGACGTTCGCCCAGTAAAGTTGGTAATGATGGGTGGGAAGTGATTCCATATCTTAACATGGAATAAAAAATGTTAGGTAACCATTTGGGATAACTTACTGTATATTATTTGTTTCGCTTTATGATTTTTTTAATGCACTGGTGTGTAGAAATAAGCAAATTGAAAAATATTTACTTTTATAATAATTTAACAGTTTCACTTGGCCGACGCATGGATAAAGTTACGAGGCCATGTCAATATTAATTTTACATAAGGCGGAATAATATACAACGTGCATGCAAGTAGATCTTAAGCAGGGCTTTCAGAAGTGCTCATTTTACCGTGAATAGCCCATACATGCTTGTATTTATCTGTGTTCCTTCACATTATTTTCGTTGGGTCGTCTACAATTTTGCAACTTATATTATAACTGATATATTGTTTGTATTTGTTGCTCTTCCACGCGTTACTCGTCCTGTTTTGTTTCGTTTTAGTTTTCCTTATGACAATATTTCTAGGTTTTAAATATCTGTTGACAACAGCTATAGCCTTGGCTTGTACTCGTGTACGAGTTTAACGTTATTCTGTGTGTTTCCATTGGTAACATGGCTTCGCAATGGCAAATGCGCGATGTAATTTTCCATTTAACAATAATCATTGTAGACTCGGAGGATATTGCGGACGATATAACCACGAGTTATCAAGGAACACAACTCGGCATACTTCACTTTCGAAAAAAGACGAGCGGTAGTTAGAGATCTGGAAATGAGAGAAACTACATGAAAAAATTTGGGTTTGGCTGTGTTGGGAACACGGCCGTTTGTGTTGGGTGAAGAACTGTCTACGTTGACGCGCACGGATGCCTTGATGATTATTTTAAGTTCCCGGCACCGTTTCACTCTATCATATGGGGTTTTATGGGTATCACTGGATTCCTTTCGAGATGCTCTTTCCAACCGTATACGATTGCTGTATTACGACTTAGCTTTTTGACGAGTATAGGCCGAAATTGTGTTACGTTTTCATTTTTATACACGCAATCGATTGATCTTGACGATAGCAGTCAATTTAAACCTAAACGAGCATCGTAGCTTCTCCTAGTCAAAAGTTATACTACACGGAAGTTATGAGACGCGGCGAAACGAACTCCAAATCACACCCCCCCCCCCCCCCATTTTTATTTACATCCCATATGATGCTTCGCAGTCCTCACTCAACGTAACAATTTCTTTGATCCTTTGGCAATCGACTGGTGTAATTTAATTTTTAACGTAAAAGATAGATCCGGAGCTGCAATGCCAAATTGTACCCCCCGATTTTGTTATCATCGGATTTTCTGGACTGCCTCCCACTATGGCCGCAAATTTAAAGACGTGTTCACGTCAATAACTGGCGATAAAAACAGTAACTTCACGGGAGGTGACCATATTGTGCTACAGAATATCACTCACGTGCTTCTCCAGTCCCACTCTTATAAACGTAGTCAGGCGATTCCAATTTCTTCTCTGATTTTATGTCTTACCATCGAGATATTGTGTTGATTTCAACCATTACGATGGTTGCTTTTATATCCGTCACCTGATTTCGAGAACTTCTAAATTTGTATAAACCCATCTGTAACTCACCGAAGAGCTTGTGTTGTGTTACTTTTGGGAGCTCCTCCCACTTCGGCCTTACTCTTTTACGATTAATAAACGTCATTCATCGTTTTGGTGGCTAACGTCGTGTGAAGTTTTGTAAAAACTAAGTATTTTGTAGTGTTCATATAGTCCAAATGCTCATTATTTCAGGTGCAATATTACCCATCCACGCTAACGCGGTTCATATCACTGATAATCGAAAACAAAGCCTGCAGCTTAATACTGGAGACTTGCAAAATTGGCATTTTTTTTTTTCGGTAAAGGCTGTTCACGATAAACATTAGAAAAAAAGTCACTGCTCCTACCTGCATATACTTTAACTGGCGCACTGAGTGACATGCACCCAGTGAAGTTGGTAACGATGGATGGGAAAGTACACCCATATCTTGAAGTCTAATAAAAAGTGTAAGGTGACTATTTGTGACAAATTAATTTTTTTTTTTCGCTATACGTTTTTCTTAATGCACGGAAGTGAAAAAACGAGCAAATTTGTACAATATTTACTTTTCTAATAATTTCACAGTTTCACTGGATCGACGCATGAGTAAAATGACGAGGCCCGGAGTAATGTTAATTTTACATAAGGCGGAAGAATACACAACGTGCATACAAGTATATCCTAATCAGGGCTTTCAAAAGTGCTCAGTTTACCGTGAACAGCCTATAAGATGCTATACTTGTAGGCCCTGTACCTACTTGAGAGCAGTTCGTGATTCTATTAGCTACTGACAACTATGCGAGGTCAATGACACGTGTGACCTCTTTACTGACTATTGGTTGCTCAACCGTTGAGCATTTGCTATTGGCTGAAAGCTTCCCTTGGGCGTGTGACGCAAGCTGTCGGCCAATGTCAGCAGGAGTTAAACGAGCACACAGCATCTTGCAGTTCAGTCTGCAGTCACAAGTATCAAAATATTAATTTGCAGCACAAGGAACCATAAATTAATGTGGGAATGGATGGGTTAAAATGTTTCTAAAACAACATTTTCAGTACTTTACATAGTTCTCAAATAGAGATCTATTTGTAAACATTATTTATGTCATTCCCAGAAAATAAAATATATATGGTTCCATAGTTTTCCATACTTTGAATATTTTTCGACAAAAGTAGTATAAAACAAGCCAGTTGTAAAATATTAGAACAAGATAAGTTGAAATATATCTTCTTCACTTGTTCTAAGATGTCCATATCAAAAGTTAATTTGTAAAGATTCAGAAGTGAGTAACAATGTGAATGAGAAACACCCATAAATCTTTACATGGTACAAATTGCAGGTTAAATTATTTTATTTCTGTTTCTGAATTTTTTTAGTCGTACGAATCACAAAAAAAAAAAAGACGATATTGATTTCGACGTGTGGTTATACAGAAACTACTGAGGGCAAACTTTTTCTTTAAGTTACGAGCTAAACACTATATTGGCAAATATAATCACTTTTCTGTACTTGGCTTTCGGTGTGTGGGTTGTAAATTACTGTGCTCGAAAATAGCGAAGCATTTCTCCTTGTCTACAAAAGGCAACGTGTCGTTCAATGCCGCTTAGGGTCCTTACCATTGAAAATACACGTCACTAACTTTCACCACCTCCATGTCGCACCCAAAAGACGAGGGGAAAGTACTCTTGTATCGGATACGTATTCATGTGCCTCCAACTTGCTGAAGTAATTGTGAAATATGAGGGATGTAGGGAGGGGATGGAGGACCATTTACGTCTGGCCATTATGTTCTAACAACTAGATTAAAACCGTTCATTAAATAATTATGAGTAAAAATTAACACTGTCGTGAACCTCAAAATCGGAATCCGTCAGGAAAAATTAAAAATATTTCACGCCTATAGGAAGAGAGACTTGGGGGGGAGCGTCATTAGTATAGTAATGTTTCTTCTGGTGCAAGGTTCAGGGATCGGAGTTCGGAGTTGTCTGCCATGACCTCACAGGCGCGGCCGGCGTCTACGTTGGTCCGTGCATTCCGTCATCATGGTAGGCGTCACAACCAGGGCAGACATGTTGGTCGGAGCCACCCTCCATCTTGGTAGGCGTCACAGCCAGGGCTCGATGCCATAATGGATGTTCGACCCCCCGACAACCCAAGAAAATAGATGACAAAAATATTTAAAGAAAAAATATTTTAATAAAAAAGTGCATTTAATAAAATTCTCAAAAAATTAATACCTACCACCATCCATTCCCTCACCATCACAAGCCTCTCCACTCTTAACCCCTTCAACAACTTAGTTACCAATAACTGTTATACATGACCTTGACCCATGACCTTGATATTGACCCCTGTGACCTTGAAATAAAACATCTTGAAAAATGCAAAACATTTCTTAGAAATCGAAGAACATGTGTCACCCCACCCCACAACCCTAAGAAACTTGGTGTGACCCTTCTCACCCCAAATTAATTATTTACCTTACATAACAAAAATTTTCCTTCCACCCAAACCAGTCAATCATATCCGCCCATTGACCACTAAATTACGACTTTAGCACATATTTGTCCAGTATCTGACACTATAGAGTTTGTTAGTTATTCCTTTTTTAACACCTACCACCAGAGAGCTCCCATGTCGTCCAATTTAAAACTGACTCCAAGAATAAAGTATTTACTGATAGTATTTAAAATTTAAAAAAATAAGTAAAACAATGTATGTATTTTAAAATTTATTAAAAATGACATGAGGAAACATATATGCCCTCGAATAAAAGTCTTTTTATATACATTGTCCTTTGCCACAGCGTGTTCACCTCTCAGAGTCCATTTCAGCGACCCAAGAATTAGCGGGTAGGGAAACCCCACCACTTGATGTACGCCCTTCCATTACCTCGTTTCAGCACCTTCCCAACAAAATACACATCTGTTAGCTTTGTTGGCTGGATCTCATCGGTGTATAAATCTCCACGGATGGGTGTGTTGTTCAGATCTTCGAGATCTCAGATATTTGCAGATCATGGATAGTAGCCAACAGTCTCATCTGATATAACACCGATCCTTCAGTTCACTAATGATAGAAGATATCTCGTTAATGTACAAGTTTATATTTTTTCAAAGCGATCAAATGTCTGAGTCTATCAAGTTCATTCGGGTCTTCGATAAACATGTAGTCAGTATTCTCAGCTTCTTCTGCCTTTTCCATTTCTCTCGTTGCAGCAAATGAACGAGCGATCTTGATGCCTTCTGCCTTCTTCACACCACTTGCTGAAGAATACTTGTTGGTGAAATGTTTGGTATCAATGAAAGAATCATCATGCATCTGATCAGATATTTCATCAACACTGTCTTCATAGTCATTATCATCAATGCTGTCCTCACAAAATATTTTCACCTCCTGTTTCATCCTCAATATCAAGTTTACTTTTCTTTGTAGAAGTCATATGGTCATCATCAGCATTTAGAGTCGACGACGGTTTATTTTGAAGTTTGTCGACTTCACGCAAAAGTTTTGCAATTGTACATTCCACACAAGTCGAATATACTGCACTCATTTCATATTTAGCATTAAGTGTTTCATAATTATCGCCTGAAGAATTAGTACACACCGATGCAACATGGCGTATTGGCGTCATAACTTGCTGGTTTCAATAGACAACCCCTTGGAGATCTCGATGTGTTCCTTCAATGTATCGCCTTGCATAAACTGCATGGTACCAATGTTATAATGCTTCATCACGCGAAAAGGATTACTTGTACAGGTGGATCTCTCATGTCGCCGAGAATGGCAGCTTTTGCTGAAGATCTTTCCATGGAAGCAACACTGTTTTCCATTTAATTTTCCAGCAGTGGTGGAAGGTACATTCATAGAGGTAAATTCTATAGTAGACTTCGTACAATCATTGACTTGCCTCATATTCATGAAATAACTGATTTTTTTCTACAGTAGCAACTTGTGTATCTACTTTGCCTAGCTACTGCTCTATATATATATAATTACCAACATATTTAATCAGTGAAATTTAAGCATTTTATGCATCCATTCCACAAGACATTTTATCTATCTCCTTGTCACATTACCATGCAGTTACATATTTAAAAGGTTCTTCCAGACAAGTTCTTTAGTTTGAACTCACGCTCTGCAAATAACCGCTTCTTCTCCACAAATTTCCCCTAAGTGACCCCTCGTACTCCATAAATGACCTGTAATTATCTGAAAATTACCCCTAATGCTCCGAAAATGACTCCTAAATTACCCTTCCTGCTCTGAAAATGGCCCTTGCTGCTCCACAAAAGAACCCCTAAATGACCCTAAATTATACTTCCTGCTATGCAAGTGACCCTTCCCAATGCTCAAATGACCACTTCAGCTCCACAAATGACCACCTCTGCTCCGCATATGACCCCTCATGCTATGCAACGCTCTTGCAAAAGTAAGCTATTTAAAAAAATTAAAAATAATATATCTATCGTCGATGCAGGTATCCAAACTGAGCTCGCATATTCCTTCCATGATATTACATTCGACTCCATCTCCGGATCTGACACCTACATTGTATTGGATAGGAAAACTTTGCCCCCATGTCACGAGCCACATCTTGAATGTATGTATTCCAAGGGCTGGTCTACAGATGGGAAAATTAATTCACCACCTAAAAAAATCTATTTAAAGGAATAACCTCACCACCATAAAAATATGACACCTCAATTATGGAAGCAAGGCCTTCATCTTCAGCTTCATCGCAGGCGTCACTTGGCCTCAATACAATTGCCGTAAAATAGTTTCAGAACAGTCCTTTGGCATAAAGTATTTTTGTCCTCAAGTTACTTTGCCGAAAGTGATTGGTCTAGAGAACCTGTCCTAAAAGTACACTCATTTGCAAAAAAATTGATTATCCTGATGATGCTATCGCATGAGTACATAAGAGAGTGCAGACACAGTACATGGCAGTATGTATATAGAAAACATCAAAATATTGTACCATACCAGGTATGCATTGCAGGGTTCAATTCAGTTCAGATATTAGGGCGGCTCTTAACAACTAGGTCTTGAGAGCCTATGCAGGGGACCAACATTGCCAAGATGCACTTAGTATGGTGTTGGATCAGCCGTAGCATGGAGACAAGGGGCGATATGGTCGGGCGTGGAGGCATATAGGGGTCAGATGTTCTCCTAAGAAGATTTTGCCACAGCTGTTACAATCAACCCTCCAAACCCATCGTAATTGCCACCAGCAGAATATTCCACCCAATCTGGTCCCAAATATCCTTGATGAGCGAAATTTTTGCGGACTTTGCTACCCAAAGAAGCTTGTTGACATCACGGAGGCAGGCCAGAGATAACCGTCCTGTGCGAGACCGGGCATTATCATGCTGGAGAATGGGGTTGTCAAGTTGTACCAGGAAGGGGAGCGCACATGGTCACAGAACTTCTTGGATGTATAGCTGCGCAATCAGGGTTCCTTAAGTCACCACCATTGGGGTCCAGGAATCGTAGTAATTGGCACCTCACACCATTACATCTCTCGTTATGTTGGTGTGTCGCTCTACAAAGAAGCATGGATCACAGCGCTGGCTATGACATCTCCAGATTCGAATTCAGCGGTTCTGTCTAGCCAGATAGAGCAAGCTACCATGCTACCCATTCCTGGCAGGTCACGCGTGCTCGGCGATGCTCAGGTCGTAATGATAGACAATGTCAGGGATGCCGCGACAACAGATGCCACTCTGCTAGCCACCTGGATATGGTACTGGTGGACACAGACGTATTCCCAGCTGCTGTGACATGTCCCTGGATAGTGCGCAGTGACGCGCGAGGAGTGTTTACAGCCTGTCACAAGATGACATGATCTTCTCTGCTGGTGGTCCGCTATGGTCGACCAAAGCCTTCTGGACAGGTATGTGTATCCTGCTCCCACTGCATCCAACACCGACTCGCGGTGTAGGCAGAACAGTTCAAGTGGCGAGCAATGCACCAAAACGTCCAACCTGCCTCTTGGAGATGGGCGATAAGGCCTCTCTCAAACTCATCCAGCTGGGCAAAGGCTTTCCCAATGCACCGTCGGAGCATGTTGCATGTTTGCTGTACTTGGCTCTATGGCTCTTACTGTTACCAAGGATCTTATTCGATGTATTGAAGACGTAAATGATAGTGGGGCATGTATGCGCTCTAGTAACAAGCAAACTGCAATACATGAAAATGGGACACATGTCAGGCTATGATGGTAATGTGTGGAAAACTTAGTTGTACTCGTGCAGTTCGATTATGGCCATCAGTGGCAAATTGCTGTATATGTTGTGATTAAGCCTAGAAATATTAGGCCTATAAATGGACCAAAACAAAAGATTTACAATTTGACACACCTTATGCCTATAAAACAATTTTCATTTCCCGAAGCTGACATACATATTTCCTTGAATAATTAGTGAGCCTAACGACTGAGCGCCAATCATTTGACTAAAATATTTACAATTATGTGGTGCTTATATAAATCTCTATCAGACAATTAAATAAAAAATCAATGTGGCATTAAGCAAAAAACCTAGTCTACCTAAGCCAAAATACACCTATGTTATCCATGCGTGTAGGCAATACAGGTATTACTGGTAACTAAGGGTAGTGCATTTTCGCGAAAAGATTTCAAGACAAGTTATGTTTCAAAACACTGTGGGTCTTTTACCTATCTTGATTGGCTGAATTACTTTATGACACGTGTTAACCGTCTGCACACGAATCACGTAGGAGCCGTCGATGATGCCAAATTCTGAGTGGCCTGGTAAAATATGAAAACGCCTTCTCAAGCAGTCAGCAACCCAATGGAAATAGAAAAATTGGTCGATGGGTGCTTACAGTATTGAAGTCTACAGTATTCTCATATTTTTTCGCGAGAAATCTATAGATTTACTCGTAAGAAGTAATTCGTCCACTCACAAAAGCGGATCTGCGTTAGAATATGCTTTGAAATACATCTAGTCACGAAAACTTTTCGCGAAACTATAGTGTCTTTACCCATGCGTAAATTAGGTGACATAATTAAACCACACGGCTATTAAATGTGTTATATTTACTTAAATTCTAACTATAATGCAGCCTAGAAAACTAAAAAAATATCAGTGATGTACCATTTTAATATTATGTATTCATTTCAGGAAACATTTATGATTTATTACCAATTTTCGGGAAGTAGTAGTTATGTGCCTGTCCTAGATCACTTTGACTAAACAGATTATCAATTTGATATCAAATTAAACGATCGGATTAATCCTTAATCCGATCAAATATTATTGTCGTTAATATGGAAATCTTAATCGGATTAAATTTGATTGATTGATCCAATTAATTTAATTGGATTAGTTAATCATAATTTTTTGAATTTTTGAATTTTTTGTGAATTATTAACTGTATAGTTTGGTGAACGAGTGTGCTAAGGGTCTTTCTTTATTTCTTTTTTATTTTTGGAGAAGCCGCATGGTACGCCCTCACCCTCGGATGTTTAGCTTTTTACTGAGGTGTGATGTGTTGGGGAAGGGGTATTTACTGTGTAACATTAATTTTTAATGATATTGAGGAGGGGGCATAGGAGTTTCTCCCCTTTTGCTGCCTGGCAGGCGACTGAGGGAACGGTGAGAGCATCACAAGACACGTCTGCTTCGGCAGCCGTCTGATTACAGACTGAGGTTATGGCAGAGCTCAGAAAAGCATAATTAAAATAACGAAGTATTTAATTGAAAATGAATAATAGTCTGAAATCCACGTCAGTTTACTAAGCCATTCAGTATGGCAGGAATCAAATCTATGGCAAACAACACAGACTCGTGCATGACTCCTCGACAAACAGAAGATATAAAGTGTCGGAAATAAAGATAACAAAGTATTTTATTGAAAATGATTAGGAACTAGCTATTGAAAGAATACATGTTTAATTGAAATTCAATTAAACAAAAACAGACCTGAATATGATTTATGCCCAAATACACAACAGTTTACTAATCAAATTGAAATGAATGCAACTATGTGGCTCCTCGAAAAACACAAAAGGAAAGGAGTAAAATAATTATGCAATGAAACACTTGACAAATCATTAAAATTTGTGTTTAAGATACATGTATTAGATGAATGAAACAATGAACATTTGAAAAAATATGAACAGCTATTACCCTACCAATATAATTTAGGACAGACTAAATTACACGAAGGACTCATCGACCCAAATACTAAGGAATCGCGAAGAGAAATCACAAATGAATTACAGCCAACAGAATCTATTTCACATGAATGACCAGCCCAGCTACCCTGATGTTATAAAGAAAGCAAACAACGAAGCCAAAAAACTATTTCCTTACCAATATAATTCACGGCAGAATAAACGACTATTCCTAAATCACAAGCATGACGTATCCTACAACAAAGACAAAAACTATTTCCTTACTAATTTAAGTTATGCCAAAGATCATGCAAACAAAATATGAAGAACTCCCAAAAACTATTTTACTAGCACTATAATTTACGACAAAATGAAATGTTATCTACATACAAAGAAATTAATCATGGAAACAAGTATTTTATCACACTAAAAACCTTACCCATTTCCATGCATTCCCTAGAAAAAAAATTGGGTGAATTCTAAAAGTAATGCTACGTTTAAGCATAATAGACTCCATACACACAACGTTTCAACTATGTATAAAGAAATTAAATAAAGATCTAGCACTTATACACTTCCACTTTGGTCACAAAATGTTTCAAATGAAATTTTAACCACGGACAGAGAAATATTAGCTATAAAATCAGTCACGCAAGCAAGCACATAAAACGAACTTACTCCATTTCCAAGCTTTAAATTAATTAACAGCATATTCACAAACATAGTTTATCGGTCCGAATAAGGTTTCGCTAGCGTGATAAAAGTATTTAAAATAAATAATTTTGAATACAACTTTAGTTGAAACCTAGCACAATTCTCCGCTCGCGTGGAAGCCGACTACACCTCGGTATAGTTATGACATAGGTTGGTTCCAAAACGGAATTCACATACTGGTTTCCCGAAAAAAATGGCACATAATTATTGAGAAAAAAGTATGAATTTAACTTTCCATGCAGTTCCTCGAAAAACTCTTAAATTTTTTTAAAAATCGATATTAAGTTACATTAAAGAAATTAAAGACATGTGTATGTATACATTAATATCTTTACGGAATCACGTGTCTTAACACAAACAACGTATCTACAAACACTGTTTATCGATCTGAATAAGTTTCCCCATCATGATAAAAGTATTAAAAATAATATTAACACAACTTCCATCGAAAACCTATCATAGTGAAAGCTTAGCAAATCTCGTAGTGAACAATCATAGACTACCTTCAGAAATATAGTCACACTCACTTTTTCCGATATGATTATTATTAACACACTTAAAAAGTAATTATTTTTAACATGCATAAAAAAGTATTATAAGCACACAAAGAAGTCATTAAAATATTACAATGAATTTTACAAAGGCTATGGGTAGGTATCCATGTGTAGATAGCAAGGGTTGACGAGACACTAGGACCAGCTCTCTGAAGTACAAGTGAACAGAGCGGCTGGGGTTGGAAGGTCCCGTTACTCCCCTCCCCAAAGCTCATCTTTGTCCAGCTCGGCCTTACCTTCTGCCGCAGAGCTTGGATGCTGCTGGGGTGAACCACCTCCAAGCCTTTGTCACAAAAACCGTTGAAAAACTTTGCAAGGCCCAAATGTTTCAACCGTTTGCTGCTAGCAAATCTAAATTTAAAAATTCCTACTGAAGAATTATTTCCTCAACACTAACAATTATGTCCCTAATATCATTCATCTGCAAACTTACAAGAAAATATTTAAATAAATTACGGATAATTTTGCACAACACCAAACAAACAGACATTTTCACTAAAAAAGTTGTACACAATTCCAGACTTTTTATGTAAATTGTGTTGGTAATATTTAAAGAACACCATTTTCAAACACATATAATTGGATTTAATAAAAATACATGTTCACAATATGTAAGTCAAAGGTTTTAACTAATACAATGGCAAACATATGTTAAACAAACGTGTGTCCATATTCCAACTGGCAAATATTTGTGTGTAGATTTCTCTGCAAGACGAAATTTAGTAATATTTCCTATAACCAAAGTTTCGTGCATGTGAAAATAAAGTATGATTTCATAAAATTACTTTGACAAATGCTGTCATCCAAGATTGTTGGTTATACCACCGTATAGGAAAACATAATACAATCTCGTTGAATTTTATCCTTGTATGTTAAGTAATGATGTGTTCCAAGTTTATTGTAAGAAATAATAATATGAATAGTAAGTCATATTGAAATTTTACTTTCCTGCTATGGATTTAAATAAATAAATCTTAAGTGAATGCTATCAGAGTTAAATGAATGAACATGTTTCTCTCGCATGAACAAGGAAGCGTGCTGAGTACTACCTCTAAGCAAGAAACTTGTATTTCTCGCACAAGGCAACAGACATCCTGATAACTGCTACCTGAGGCTAAGCTCTTTGAAGGAAAATACTCGAGCCATTTGGAATCACTGCCATTGAGAAAACTTTCAGACTTATCAACATTTTTCGAAGCTGTCTTTAGGGATATTAAATGTTATTCTTAAAAGAACTTCATAAATAACCTAATCTTAAACATAATATAGAAGAATTTCTTTGTAGTATTGAAACTATCACATCCTCATTCACAATTACTCTATCATTCCAAATACTTCATCGTTCACATTCATACTAAGTTAAATAGTTTAAACAAATAACAATATATATAATTCATTTTAACATTGAAATATTTTCATTTAAAAAATATATTATTTAACACAGACAGACACAAAGAAATATTTACAAACATTCTGACTCATTTATAAAAACTCTTCTCAAAACAATGTAAATATATTCTTTTTAAACAAGTCATTTTAAAGACATTTCATTTTAAAAAATTATCCAAATACCCATAAAATCACTTACAAAAACAAAGACTTTATACATACATACATTCTTCTGAATTCATTACATCATCTTACATCTGAAAACATTCTCTTGAAAACATTATGTCTTACATCATGTTACACCTGAAAACATTCTTCTGATAACATTACATCTCACATGATGTTACACATGAAATCATATTAAAAAATATTAAAATTACTTTATCCTGAAATCATTACATCTTACATCATGTTACATCTGAAATCATTTTTATGAAAACATTAAAATTGCTTTATCCTGAAAACATTAAAAACAATCTTCCACTTCTTACAATCATTCTATGAAAACATTAAAATGATTTTATCCTAAAAATATTTAACCTAACATTATGTGCATCTGAAATCATTATGCTGAAAACATTAAAATTACTTTATCCTGAAAACATGACATCTCATATCATGTTATGTCTGAAAACATTATTCTGAAAACACTAAAATTACTTTATCCTGAAAATCTTACGCCTTACATTGTTAACGGCAAAGGATACCTTCGCCCTAAAAGAAATTCCGTTTGTCTGCACCATGGGTACTATGCACATAGTAAACTGTTGCCCATGTCTTTGTCTCTTTCCCATGATTCAGATCTCGCTTTAGAAGGTGAGGATTTCACAAAGCGCGATAAAGATCTCCAACACAAGACAGTCCCCAAATAACTACCTGAAAACCACACCATTTCCAAATGTAAACTTCTAGCAGATAAACCAGTTCTATGAAGGCAGATCATTCCCACCCTTTAACTGCTGCTTGTTGACAGCACCAAAGCTTTGTAATAGGTTCACCATATGTTTCGTTTTGATAACTTTAGACGAGCTAGTCACGTGGTGGTAGTTGCGAAGTTTTGAAATTTGAGTACAGAATTTCATTGTATTTATTGATGTTTCAATGTGCATTTTTTACATAGTAAAGAACTTGTTAGTGACAACACATAAAAAAAATATATATATTAAAATATATTTTATAATACGTAACAAAATGCCAATAAATAATCTGAAAATAACAAGATTAAGTTTTTGTACATAGTCAAGTAGATAAGGAAACAATATTGATTCATAAAATTACAAATGTCAATACTTTACACAAAGCCAAATTTGCATATTAACAATATTTTGTATTAAGTTACTTATGTGTAGCTGATGCGAAAATTTACATATGCAAAGTTAACTGTTCACAAACATTGTTTAGTTGAGGGGTGCAGTTGAGAGGTTTGGGTGGCTAACATCTAAGGTCTTGAGAATAGATGAGGGATGGAATGAGGTTGATTTGAAGCAGCATCCAGAACGTAAGGATGGGGCAAACGAAAGATCCTCGAGATAACCATCGACTAACAGTATTGTCCAGGCACGATTCCCGCAAACGAAAATTACAGAAGTGAACTCCCAGATGATGGAATCTAGATCACCTTTGTGCTCTACCAGCTCGATCACCACTGTTTAGTGGTTACGCATTAAAGAACTTTAAACATGTAACAAGTAGAGGTCGATTTTTTATTGGACTCTTCATGAATGAGGGTTGTTGATCATAATACCAAGGAAACATGTGTTCATAACTGATAAGTTTTGTTTTATAAAAAAAAATAGAACTCCAAAATATGTAGTAGCATTAGCTGATTTTGCGCAAATTATGCTGAAAATGCATTTTCAAACATTTGGTGAGAAATTTGTTTACATTAGCTAACACCTAAACTACTCAGATTTGGTAAATGTTAGTTTCTGAATGTATACCGTTCTTGCAGTTTTGCAACTGTGTGATTCATTAAGCATGTTTGGGATTATTTGACGAGCCAGAAAAACACCGCTTCTGCAACTGCCACAGAAAGATATTTCAGTATGTATAATATTTTACTTCTAAACACAAGCTCTACTGGGTCGCTTGAAAGTTGGTTGCGTATTTTTCAAATAATAGAGACTAACATTCCATAACAAATGTTTTTTAAGTCTCATAAAAAACGTTTCGCTTAAAATATTGGAACACCAAAACAAACGTAATTCGACTAGTCTAAAAACAATGTAATGCAAATAAAAGTTATGTAATTTTATAAAGATTTTAAATTGTTTTTTCCTCAAACTCTCTTTGTAGCTGCATGACGCGAGTTGGGGGGGGGGGGGGGATTTAGCTATCAATTTAGTTTCACATACAAACAATGGCTGGACAAACAAGCACGGAACTATTTCCACCCCAGGCCAAAATAATTACAGTAAATAATGGGGAGAAATTGCTCCTGTACTGATATTTATAAAGTAAGAAAGGCTTGTAATGACTTGTACAGGAGTGTAACACAATACCGTAACTACAATGCACTAAACTGGGCAGCAGTTTCTTAAAATTCCTTATAGGTGTTAATTGATATTAGTAGACATATTCATGTAGACCCATTCCTGTTTTTATTGCTAAATGAAGCTGGCATGTAAGGTAAATTACAAGCTATATTGTTGCAGTTGTTTGTAATACAAAGACCAATCTGTACAAAACAAAGCAATTTACTGAGAAACAGTACAGAATACTTTTAATGAATAGCAGTGAAATGACGAAATCTTCTTTGCAGTAAAATATGGGTTAAAATATCTTTATAAGTAATTTTTACAGCTTTTGAATGTACATTTGTTTGCAATGCAATTACATGTTTATCAATAAATCGTCTAATAAGCATTTACTACACAAAGCTATAAATTTTATAGGCCACATCAGAAATTAGGTATTAAAAATAACAATTTTTCTCCGGATAAACTATTTGAATTCTTATAATAAGTAAGCCGAGCAGTAAAAAAATATGGGTCACAATGCTAATGTTACATGGCAATGAGAAGTCGCACTTTCATCATGGACGGGTGTATAGGGGCATAACCAGCATTCTTTCGGAAATAATTTCATAGATGACGACTATCAATATACTCCATTATAAAAGTATCCCCTTACTAATAAATCCATTAATAATAATTTGGAACAGCTGTGTACTCGGCACTATGTTGAGTTTCAACAAAACGGTTTATCATACTCCATAAATTGATAGAAATATGTCGGAACAATATTACTTACTATGGCTGTCTTTCTTAGGCGAAGTTAGGCTAGAACATCTCCTCCCACACTTAAAAAAATTGAATACAATAGAGCACATACATAAAGGTTATTTTAAGAAACTGTACTCTGTTAGGAATTTTGTATGAAAACTGCAGTCATGATTGGTCGGGACTGATGAGCGACTTACAGGAAAGTTTGAGTAGCGCGATAAACTTAATGATTTTAGCGCTAAAGGAGTGAAATGAGGTCATGTAGAAGCGATGAATGCAGTAGTGGGGGAAATGTGAGTACTTCGAGAAAACCCTCAGGCCAACTGCATGACCCATCAGGTTTCTCTCTTACAAAAATTCAATAGCGACACCACTGGGGATCGAACCAATATAGTATTGTGGGAGGTAAATACTGTAGCCAATACACCATATTCATATGTATATATACATATATACATATACCCTTAAATATATATACAAAACAGTGAGCACAGGCAAAAAAAATTCCAGTAATCAATTTATCTCATTTATAAAACAACCTACTAAAAGCTTTATGTAATATAAACATTTTAGATTGTCGCACCCTTGATACAAAGGCTACTGGATATGCGTTTACTTTTATTATATAAAATACCACATTGATAAAAAAAATTTATTCGTTATATATAATGTATAGTATATATTATATGTAGTATATATTATATGTAGTTATATTATATATAGTACATATACTATACATTATATATAGTATATATTATATATAGTATGTATCGTATACATAACATTAGAATGCACAGTCACCATTTTATGAGCAGAAGCTCATACAGATACGTTTTGTTTCTTCATGACCTGCAGGATATCAGTCACGAAAGGCGGGTCTCGGACTCTCATGCCTCATCACACTTTTATCTCCACATGCAGTGGAGTTCTGTGCGAACTTATTCATACATTTTCATTCTGCCAGCTGTGCAGACCATGGCGTGTTTTGCCATACGTTCCAATTGCGGGAGAAGAAATGCCGGGTTTACCACACGTCGTCCAGGAATCACTTCACAGAGTGGCAAAGGAGTTGGATGTTCCTCGACAGTGAGAGGTGGATAATCCATCTCGTCGATCTCAAATCCACGCCACACCCATTCTGAATTCTTATCGTCATGAATATCTTCTGTTTCGGTATCTTTTGAAATATAACTTAAGGTGCACCACTGGATCTCCCATAATAGAGTAACTCGTTTGAATGCTATTAGCGATAATCAACAAACTAATAAACTCAATAAACTAAGTTAATGCATAGTTTAGTTGCAGTGGCTGGTGTAGTATTTCATTTATAAACGTGTGGAGAGATTTGTGTGGCTCTTAACAGCGTGGTCTTGAGAGCCGATGGGGGTGATATGGAGCAGTGCCAGAATGCAAGGGTGGGGCAAACGGGAGATATTCGAGAAAACCCGCCCACCTGCGGCATCATCCAGCACGAAACCCCATGTTGCGAAAATTTGGGGGTGACCCTGCAGGGGATCGAACACAGTTCGCCATGGTAATAGACGAGCGTCCTAACTGCTACACCAACCGCTGCCCCTATTTGAAACCGAAAATTTAAAAAGTCATCTATTTTAATAATGGCTTCATAACTGTGGTAAGGGTAATGTGAATTAAATGGGAAGATGCTGTACTACGCACAGCTGGTTGCCATAATCGGACAGATAGGACATTCACTCTCAGAGGTGACATGGCATACGGGTATGTATTTATTTGTATTTTATTGTGTATTACTGGGATCAATTTTATACTAATAGACTAAATGGATATGTAAAGCCTGTAAGGGATGTCTTACACAAAAAATTAACATAAAACTGTTTTCTTTTAAAAATGGCACTTGCCTCACTGAAAAAAAAAATTTCGTAGCTGCCACAAAATATTTTTTTTCAGTGCTTGGTAACTGTATCCATAATTCGGATGTACAGGTTGGTGTTTCGAAGATACAGCAAATAACCAGTTCACGGAAGTTCTTTACTTAAATGTTCATTCCTAAGTCAGAAAATCCTAGGGCTCTATAAAGACTTATAGTGCCTTAGGAACATCTGTTACGCCATAGGAGCCGGAAAGAAGAGTAGACAAGTGACATTATTATTTTCGATGTGTATACATACAGTGGTTTGGAATGGCCATAGTTCTTTAACAACACACATTACCTAGGTCCCACAAAGCAAGAATTACATATTACCACAATGTTTAGCAGTTTGTAATAACATAACAAAAAATATAGCTGCTTAATGTACAGATAAGTAATTAAATGATGGAGAAAAAAAACAGTTTCTGTAATACTTTCATTACGTTTAATCTTTTATGATTGACTGAACACAATGTTGTGTTATTCAGTGTTATGAATCATGTTCTAATTTATCACGTTTACAATATTGCCATACTGAATTAGCATCGATAATGTAAAAACGCAAGGATAGACCCGTTTATGGAAATAGTGTCCACTTAATCGATGAGGTCATTTAAAGGAACACGTAATTGAACAAAATTATGTGAATGTAGTCCGGAGTGACAAGCAAAGTGATACGAAATAAATTCCAACATGAAAAAATGTATGTGTCTGTGTATTTGCGTACAATGATATTTAAAATTTTAAAATATATTAATTAAATAAGTATATTTTAAGACATCACATTTGTCACTTTTGTTTACCCGTAGTCGTTAATCTACTCCCGATTGATTTGGTATGGCACGTAATATTTGCATCATTAAAATTATCAAAAGTTATATAAATGTGAACTGAATCGATTTTACTGTGTCGCAATTCCCATTATACAAGATACGAATAAAATGTCATTACCTACCAATAGCATCCATATTCAACACATCAGGGGTAACATCTTCTTGCATTAATGTGTAAGAATTAATACACTTTAATTACTCGACAAGTGTCTTCTTATAGATAGATGTTGGCCATTTTTTAAGATCCAAAATAAAAAATTGGGATCAATTCCGACTTGTATATCTTTTTTAACGCTAAAAGTATTTTTGTATACGTTTTGTGACATGTGCATATATATCCTTTCAAATCTCACTAATCGATATCGAAGTAATTTTATTTTAATATATACAATGTATGATTCATTAAGTTAATCTAAATTCCAGTGCACAGAAATGCCATGCAAACCATGTTTAGGTTATTAGTTTTGTAAAAAAAATCTAGGCTTTCATGAAAGATTACTTCATGCGATAAAATCGAAGTTGCATTAAAATTCGTTCAAAATTGTTATTAACTAAATATATATTTGTGTTTAAAAGAGTTCAGGCCGCTTGATTTTGACCCCAAAGGTGTGACTCTTCTGTTGGTAAAAAGTTAGTGGATGATGTGCAAATAGCATGCGCACTCTTCCCCCTACATATTCTGTGCAATATTCTGTGACTTCGCCAATAATGACAAAAAATGTCATAGGCCACATTCCAGGTGTCAGAATGAACGTTATATGTAGTGAATCTATGCTTATTGAAACGTCCAAAATGGCACCCATCCAGGCAAATTGATAGATCGTGGACTCTTCAATAATTGCCAATATACTGAAATAGGGAACACTCGTTCATTCTTCAGTTGAGTGTGGCAAATCATCTCTGAAAGATCAGATATTGTATATGCAAAACCACAGTTCTTAACTAACTATTTTGACATTTGTATGACAATTTTCTTAAGAAGGCCTAGTCCTGATTTCTTGGCTACTATAAATATGCAGATTTTTTTTTTTTTTAATCAGGGCTTATATTGACTTTATGAATACCAAATTTGCTTACCAAGTGTAGTTTTCATTGGATATTATAAGGATGCACGTATTTGAGAGATACTATACAGCAGAACATTTGAATATGTAAACAGACGTACGCTCATACACTCGTAAATAGCGCGTACCTGTAAATTCTCTAACGTTGCATTTGAAAGTCCTCTGAAACAATCCGGATTTTCACAAGTGGGAATCGTGCCGGACGAGGCCGTTGGTCGGTGGTTTTTCTTGGGGATCTCCAGTTTTCCCCGCCCTGTTCGTTCTGGTGCCGCTCCATATTCACTTCAATCACCCTAATCGGCTCTCATGACCTCGCTGTTAAGAGCCGCCCAAATCTCTTCACACACTCAAAAATGATCATTTTCAAAAACGAACATGTCTTGAAGTCACGAGTCTAAAGTAAGTCGACATGAGCCGATGTTGAAGCTGTAGTAGAGCATGTTTGTTTGGAAATATGTATTTGAATGTCAAGCATTCTGAATGTAAGATATTAATTAAAGAACTAATCCCAAACGACATGTTGTACAGTATTGCAAAATTACAGTGCAACTTGGAAAGTACCAATACATTAGAATTTTTATACCATACCAAAGATAAAACCCAGTGTTTGATACTCAGCCCACAGATGTATTTCTATACTTCTTTTCAGTATATTATGATAACGATAGCACTTATAATAAGCAATGGTGTTTTGTTAACCATTGTGTGCTGGGATACACAGAAATAAATGGTGACGAAGATTTTAGCGTTTATTTACATCTAATTTATTTAAAAAAAACATTACGGTTCAGATAACACAATCTGTAATATCATCATTTGTTGAAGTATGGGAAAAAATTAATAACAGTAGAAATAACAAAATGTACATTGTTATTAAAAGTTACATATTTATTAAGCTTACTTTTGTATAATGTGAAAACACGAATGACTACAATTCATAATTAGTGTAGTATTGTTTGCCAGTCGTTTTTATATAGCTAACGGCCAAATTGATTCCGCGAATCCAACATTACGTGTATGTTTACTTTTATATAAAATACAAGGACACATTTATCCTTTCTAAGTCACTCAGTTTATTTATGATAATGAGATTTTTCTTTTGTGAAACAAAATATAGTCTAATAAATGGAAAGTATGATTTTGTTCTTTCTCCGATACACAATCTCCCCCCTCCACCCTCCTCACCCCACACTTTTGGCCTCTTATTAACAGGCTTGCAAATATATTACTGTTTTTAACTATTTAGTTCTGTTGTAGTTCAAAATTAAAAATATTGACATTTCCGATCCTCCAGCCCGAAGCCAGGTATTTTTTGGGTTTTAGATACTGGCGAAAGTAAAGAATTCCCGGTGATATTTTTTTTATAATGCGTTATTTGTTACATGTGTATATAAAACTTAAAAAAATACACTTTGCAAAAATCTTAATTTGTTTTCAGCCTGCACCATTAAAAGAAACCATAAAAAATATTTCGATTAAGGCATTTGACCACGAAATTTTAAGTATTAATAGAAATGCCAACCCCAAAATACCTTTAGTTTTTGGTGAAAGTGGCAGTAGCGTGTATTATTGATAAAAACATGTAATTTTCTCCACTATAATATTTACATGTTTTTCATTACAGCTGTTTTGCAGACTAACAGAACGGAGTTAATCCCTTGGGCTAGCGCACGCAATTCATGTATGCTTGCCACATTTATGAAGAAACTATATGGATAGTAAATTAAGTTATGGTTATACTATAATGACATAGCCAACAGGAATTGTTTCACGTTTGACCAATGATGCTGCGGTTGTGTAACGGCTAGAGCGCTCACCTCTTACAAAGGTGACACGGATTCTATCCCGGTAGGTCACCTCATATTTTTGCATTCAGAAAACACAGAGAACATTAGCATTGGTCTATGGTGTTTTTAGAGTACTCCAATTTCACCCACATTCATTGCTTCCCATCATTGCTCCATCTTCATCTCAGTTCATCTTCATCGGCACTAAATATGGACCTCAGATAATCAGCACCAGTAAAAACTCTTACATTTTACCACCCTCAATTTTATATCACTTTAATAAAATTAACAACTTATTTGGACTCTTCACAAACTTCCTGTACGTTTTCCATCGATGTGGATGGTGTAACCACTTCCAGTTTTTCGGAACCGCTGCCATTTTGTCGTGATGATCGTTGAGCAGAATTAAATCTCCTTATTGCTTGGGAAAGTTTGTTCCTTCTAGTTTTTATGTAACAACTGCCATTCTTAAATTTTTGCGGAGCCATTGCACACAAAAAAGTAGTGTTTCTCGTATAATTACGTTATACATTTCACTAAATACAATGGTAAAATTATACACTAAAAAGGTGCAAAAGTAGTAACTAGCACCTCAGTTGAGGGTATGAACGGGCATGGGCGAGACTAGCTAGGTAAGAAATTCAAGTCACGAGAAGAGTGTAAGTTTGTCAACCCTGAGAGAAAGAGCTAGTCCATCTGGCTGTGCATAGAGCAGGGAGAGGTAATTCCCTGACAGACACACTCAGACTCCCTGGCACCAGGTATGTGACAGGTTGCATCCAATATATTATGGAATTCCAGGCATAAAGTAAACATGCCACCTTTTTGTAGCAGCATTTGTATATTGTATAAGTATATTGACCTAGCTACTTCATGATTGTATTATTTTTCTCATTAAATTATTACTTTTTGTTTTTCATTGATTGAGAAAACAACCCTGTTTTACATTGTGCACATTACAAATTGACAAATTTTTGAGAATTTCATATCACATGAGTCAATAGTTAAGATAAAGTTCTCATGGTATCCCAAAAATTAGCCAGTTTCCTCTACTGGAACTCCAGAAAGCTGCTGTAGCAAATGTAAAAAAACTCAACTTCAAGAACCTACATCTATTAAACTATTAGTTGTAGCAATTCTTATTTAGGCTCGAAAGCTAGTCTGTATGATACCTATATGTAGGTATAATAATCAGCTACAAAACTTTTTGGGTCCAACAGCCTTAAACCTCACATCATGTTGCAACCAAAAACATTAAAATCACTTTATTCTGAAAATATTATGTCTCACATTATTAAACCTCACATCATGTCACACCTGAAATCATTTTTATGAAAACATTAAAATTATTTCATCCCAAAAACATTAACACATTCACTACAGTTTATGTTTAGATGCAAGGCTAAATGAGAACCTTCAATGCTTCTGAGGGGCAGTTGGGAATAAAATACATTATATGTAGGTTGGGGAGGAGAGTGCATTAGCTGAGGAGATATATGTGGTATAGGGCTATAACATAAACTAGGAGGTGAGGGTATGAAGTGTGATGGGGCTGGAGAACTGAAAGCTGAGAAAACATTAAGATATTCAAATAATTTGTTAAATAATAAAGGTGCCTCTAAAATGATATGAACCTTCTTAACATTTATGTCTAAGGATTTACAACAACACTTGTCCTGCCTATACAAATTATGCTCACCTGTCTTTGGAAGAAGTAGGTCTATAGCTTGTGGTGATGCTGGAGGCAGCATCGACATGAGTGTTGATGGAGACAGCATCGACATGAGTGATGATGTCCATGTTGATGTTGATGAAGGCGGTGTCGACATGAGTGTAGATGGAGGCGGCATCGACATGAGTGTATATGGAGGCTACATCGTCATGAGTGTTGATTGATGCAGCATCGACAGGAGTGATGACATCCACGTTGATGTTGTTGGAGGCAGCATAGACATGAGTGATGATGGTGGAGGTGGCATGAGTAATGAGGTCCAAGTTGATGCTAGATGTGGTGATGGAACCACTGGACTCAATGCAATCATTGAATGTATTGGAAGCAGTGCAGGCATGGTATTCATCATAGCTGTCGACTGAGTTATTGAAGTTATTGATGGTAGCAGTGAATGCAGCTGAGGTGTTACTTTTATTGAGGATGTCCCTGCATGCACCAATTAATCTATTAATGCTGATGATCCACCTTTGTTAATTACATCCCAGTTGAAATTAATAATTTCCCTCTCAAGAACTCGACATGTCATTTTTAAATACAAATCTTCATAACAACCCGACATCACTATGCTATGCAACAACTGTCACAACTACTTTATCCGCACTAGAAAGTTACTGGAAAAATGGAGGGGGACATAAGAGGTTAGACCCCTATTTATAAGAAATTTCAAATTTGGTGAAAGTGTTGGGAAGGAACACTCATCCCCTCTGTCCAGCTAGAAAGTCAAACACCTCTTCCCTCTCCGCATCTATGACTTACAAACAACTTCAACCCTCACCATAACCTCTGAGACAAACCTCTCTATTAACTTTCCTCCCCAAAGAAATGGAAACCATTTTATCTCCATAATAATTAAATAAAATCTGGTTTCTTATCAATAAATAAACAAAGTCTTAACAAGTGTGTTAGACAGCAACTTAGTTAACAATGTTCTCATACATCATTAACATGGTATAATTCTTTATATGGTGTGGATTTAAAGAAAATAGAAAATACTATAATTTGTATAAACATGTTATTACTATGACAATAAAAGATATTTGACATGTTATAATACTTCATGTCTATGTATTTCTAAGAATATTTATACTTTCTTAAAGGAATCATTGTTATATATTCACTTTTTAGGGTTTTAATTACTTACTCTTTGAGCTATTATCAGTTACATTTCGTAATATTGAAACATCATCCATATATATATATATATATAATCTGTAAACCTTAAATTATCATAAAGTAACTTTATTTTCAATCTACCTTATCAAGTTCATAAAACATGTTATATGTTATCAACTAATTTAAGTAAATACATTCCTGTTTTATCTATATCATATTAACACTAAACATATACAGATATTTTCTGTTAATGTATAGATCATGTTTTCACTATGGTCAAAATATTAGCTGTCTTTGAATAAACAAAAGCTTGTTTACTCATTTTTGATCATATATAATAGGTTTTAACACTTTCTATCTCGTTAGTACTAAAATATGTGATATATGCACAAAATCATAGGACATGTTTTCAATTTTTTTAAAGGTTGGCATGTGTGTAGAATAAATCCTCTGTAAAAAACATTCATTTTTTCAAATAAATCAGGATATGTTTCGACATAGTGTAAGTGTAACATTTCGTGGAATTAATTTTCTGTGTTTTCTATCATAATACATTAAACCCTATCTACTAGGTGGAGGATTGGTATGACTGTATTGGAGGCTGGAAAGTATTTATATATTTAATTAATTATAAATACATTGCTAGGAATGATTGCACTAGAGAGTTTGCAATCAGTTAGGAAGATATTTTTTCCTTAGTATGGCAAAAGGTTAAGTCATTGACCTGGGCACTAGCGGGGTGGTCCGTGTGCCTTACCTCACTGCCTTCTTCATGAAAGGCTATGTGAGAGACATCTCCAGGGTATTGTGAAGCTGGAGTTTTTTCTGGAGAGGGTTATTGGACTCAAGCTTTCACACTTTGGTTTTGTGGTTAGTATTACTGGGAAGTCAATCCTGTACATCTTGTGGCTTTTGATAAGAATTGATAGCAATTAAAGAGTTGTTGGACTCAAAGCATAATGGTTTTTACACATCCTGAGACATTTGCCAAGGGTGTATAATTTACCTATTCGAACCAAGTATAAACTATTGAGCTAACAATGTTTCATTAGAAATATTCCTCGCAATTCATTTATGTTAAAACACCTTCAAAAAAATTAAGCACATCTGAATTTTTCATTACTAAGATTGTATTTTCTCTTGATAGAAACCAAAAACTCTTTGCAAGAGAATTAGTGTTGTGAACTTTTATTTATCATGGTAAAATGTTTCCTTTCTTAGGAAAACAAATGTTTTTCACAGGTTTGAAGGGGGGAGGATAATAATTCACTTTACAACTTATTTTATTAATGATCTCTTTCAAAATATATACAATATTTAACAAGTACAGGTTGTTTCACAATTTAGCAAATAATTTTTAATACAGAATATTTCAAATTGCATAGAACATTTAACAACTAAGTATATTATGTTTTTCAGCTTGGAAAACATTAGGAATCAACATACTATTGGTTAGAAGAAATATATACAGCTGTAATGTCACAAAGTTATTAAAACTATTACTTTCCAAAACAAGTTCTGAATGGTTTGCACAATCGTGCAAATAGGTTGCTAATATTTAATTTACACTTTGATTTCTGTATGCATGAGCATTTGATTTTTGGTTCTCTTGATCCTTCTTTATGAAATATTTATTTACATAAAACCAAATAAGTTTTATACTAAATTTCACTGGATAGTTCACAACCTTGAAACACATACTGCTGATGTAAGGATTCCTGTCTTAACATGCATACAGAGACATTTCTCTCTTCGATATTAAAGTTTGTTCCAATAAACAGTGTTTAAATCTTCAGGTCTGGTGAGCTGATAAGGGATTTGTATATTGTAAGTTAAGTGATCTTGTGAATACCCTACTTTATTTATACCTTCTGTCACTGCAGGTAGTGACAACAACTCTATTATTAACCTTATATTATTAATCGGGTCTCCTCTTCCTCTACCTCCTCCTCACCATAATCAGTCATAAATGACCAAATGAGCATTTATTTAGAGTTTTCCTCTGCAGAGAAGAATATCAATTTATATCCACTTGTTTTACATAATTGTTTGAATGATGGACAATTGTATTCTTTTGGAATATCTGTTATTTTCACATCCCACACACTTTCTAAAATATGTTTCTACTCAACTCCACATACATATATTTCACAATTATTTAAGTATTTCTTGCAAACATCTTCAATGTTCTCATACTCCATACATCCACTCTCGCAAGTTAAACCATGGTAACCCATCTATTTGTTTTATTGTATTTAGGACTTAGATATTTCTAGGATAATTGCGATTTGAAGCTGAATACAGTAGTGTGTTCTTTCATATCAGTAATAACCAATTCTTTAATGATAGATTTTTCTGGGGATTGAAATCCTTGCACATTGCAAAACATCTATTCAGAATTGTGGTTCATCATCTACTGACTCAAGTCATTATCTTCACCAGCTTATCTCTTATACTATAGCTAGTTAATCTATCATAAATTATCATATAAGCTTGCATATTTTCTGTAATGGGTGTATTTTGCAATTGTTTTAATTCACAAATCAATGAAATTATTGCTAATGTTGTAATTTTGTTTGCTTACATCAAATGCAAATAACCCTCCTCTAGTTTTAAATGCTTTGGGTTATAATATCGAACTGATTTTGTTATAATATGTTTCCTGAAACTATGAGTACATATAATTGAAAATAATGAATTACCCATAACCAAAGATTATATTAGAATCAACATAGGGATAAGCTTTATAAACTGCATAGATACAGTTTAGTATTTTTCATGACACAACAATCGAATAGTGATCTATGTGCATTAAAAAGGTTTTGTTGGTTTGTTTAAAAACACATGACAACGTATCTCTCCTTTTTGGATGAAAATCTTGATTTTACACTCCACATGACTTTTTGTGATGTTGGTAGGTTTGTAATTGTGGCATCAACCATTCGATACTGATTAATTCAAATGTTCCTTGTTATTAGCTATATAAAATGTGGTGTTCAAATGCATATTACCAAATAGAATAATTATTCCAGTTTATCATTTAATATAATGTGTTTATATACTTAAGCAAAGCCACATACCATACTTAACGGTATAACAACTTCATATTTTCTGCCTGGTTTTATTCATTGTGAATAATCACTAGCATTGCTCCAACCAGTCATATGGCCTGTATAAAGATCACTTACAGTTTGTGAGGGATAGATTTTTATCTTGGAATTTATTCCACCATCTTGTGTTTGATCACTTTCAACACTATTGTGCAGATATGCAATTCTTTCCATTAAACAAAGTATTCCATTTCTTATTATTTCTGTAGTTACTGGATTACTTGCATCTGCTGTATTTTTAATTGTTCCTCTAAACCTTAAACTTGATTTCGATGACAATGTGTAAATATCCTGATTTTGTATAGAAATCCTTATTTCCTATATGCATGAGTACGGACCTGCTCAGAATGGTTCATACACATGTATTTCCACATTGGTGATTACAATTACATAACTTATTGATTCTTCAACATTAAGTATGTCTTCCATTTCAATTAACCATATATCATATTTCCTTTAAAATCAATTTGTTTCCTCATGTTAACTTCATGGTTAACTTCTTTGAAGTGACCAATATATGCTTGCATTTAGGACTTATTATAGTACTTTCTTCGAAATACATTCCTTCGAAACATAGTTCTTAAAAGAACCACGTATAGCTTATTATAGACAATAGTCATTATGATTGCAATGTGCACAGAATGCAAGTGTTTATTAAGCTCTTTTTAAATGTAAACAAATGGTAGTCTCTTCAATTCCAAAATTAATAAGTTAACTCTCCTGATCGAAAATTGTAACAACAATTTCATAAACACAATTCACTATTACTGGAAGATATATCAAAGTATTCTGCTTTCCAATTATTTTATATCTTGAAGCCACCACACATGTGAATTCATGTAATGTATTTGTTGGTTTTCCATTCAAATATGGACTTCCTACAATATTAAAATTTATATGGCATACATTAACCAACAATATATTAACCTGTTTTGATGCTGCATACACTTAATTAGCAAGATAAAATCTCTGTTCATAACCTAACATTTTGCAATTGAATTGTCTTCCTAGAAACCAATATCGACGTAACTATACATCGCACTAGTTAATGTGTTTGGATTTCCTCATAATCGGAAATGTACATCTTCAGGTAATGCTGCTTTAATGAACATTTCCAAATCATTTAACTTATAAAATCCTACCAGTACAACTATCTTGTACGTTTTGTGACCAATGTTAACTGTAAATGATTTGATATGCATATCAATATTTGGTATTCTGTTGTAAGTAAAAAATTCGATTAGACTTATTTGCTATTCCCCATCTAACTTCAAAGCTTGGAAATATATATCATGCAATCACAATGAATGTTTACTTAATCACTTAATATCAATGCAATTGACATAGTATTAATATGTTTTACTAATGCACTTACTTTTTTTTTCATTTTGTCTTGCATTTGATGCCAATGCTTCTGTTCACTTTTGCTTGCATCACTTTGTCCACAAGCCAAGTGCTGAGCTTTTCACCTGTTGATGTGGAAGGATTCTTCCTTATATTTGCTGTCTTTATCAATTAGACTAGTATCTGCTATATTCCTTTGTTTCGAATAAATTGTTCGATTATAAACTATATTGTGCTCTTTAGAGGCATTATCCAAAGAGTTTATTCCTTGATCATTCTGTATTAAATGTTTTGCAAGCTTTGTTCCATATCTGCAATAATTATACTTTGGTAAATGCAATTCAAATGGTAATTTATTAATCAATGTATTCAAATTATCATGTCCTTTTTTGATACGTTTAGTACAAGCCATTATATTCAACTGAATGTGAATCCTATAAACAGACCCACATTTATAGTTTTTATGTTAGTACGTTACGTTATACTGTGTAGAAATGAAGGTTATAAAACAAAATGTACATCTTCTGGTAATTGTATCTACGAAAGAAAACCTAATTAATCAAAAACATGGAATTCTTTAATCTCCAAATATATGTTGTATCATATGGAAAAACTTGTGTTATCATTTTGATGCTGGAACATCCAAATGGACTAAAATTGTAAAATTTATATATGTTTTCTAAAACAATACAACAAGAGACATACCAACCATTAGCAAACATTTAGTCATTAATTGAAGGAATGCCATATTACCCTTTTACTACTAAAGAAGATATAGTGTCTTCGAATGAAGCATTACCCAATTCCATATTTATGTCTGACGATGTTTGGTGTGAACCACAGGGTGAAATACAACAGTATTTTTGTTTTGGTAGACATACAAATGACGATTGTTTTTATCTATCACAAAGTTACACACATATTCCAAAATATAATTTGCATGATAATGCAAATATGATAATTGTGTTTAAAATTGACAATATGAATCTACAACATATTTACAATGATCATGTTTTGGGTGATATGGTATTTAAACGTTTAAAGATGCGTGTTTTTACTGTTCGAAAACAAGTACCATTTTCTGGTGATTATAGCAGTGCTTCCCCTATATAAAGGGAGATATAAATCTGGAACTGACAATTTTTTACTTCTCGCCTAAGAACAGTGAGTATTTCAAAGTTTGGATATAGTGGTATAAAACATAATCATTACAATACCTGTTTAACCAAATATCTCAATGGGAATTGGCTTTGAACATATATATATAATGTAACGTGGGTATGACTATGAAAGATACTGATGCTGCAAATAAACATTACGTGGAAGACTTAAATGTCATTATGCTAAATGTATTAAAATCACATTTGAATACTATGTAAGAGAAATTAATGAACTTAGTTGATGGGAATGATAATGTTTATAAAACACAAGTTTAATTGAAAGCATTTTAGCCAATATTCTGAATTAGTTGCATAGAAATTAACATAGAATAGACTAACATTTAAATGGGTTACCTATAGACTTCAATGGCGTGTTAAATGCACTTTTTACATCACAGGTTTTAGAAATTCAAAATAATCTGAGGATTGTAATTAATGATTTGCAAAAGCATATAGGAAATAAATTATATATGGCTATAAGTAAAATCGATAAGTTTGAAAAGGAACAAACTACTCGATCTAGTGTAGCAGTTAGTCGACCTACTGCATCAGTTAGAAAACCAATGACTTAATATATATAGTTGAAAGTTAATGTAACATAATAAAAACATGTCTGACTCCATTATGAGTAGAATCAATACATTGCATTCTGTGTTGAATATGCCTAATGAAACACCATTGGAAATTAAATTGGAAGAACTTTTAAAGAAGAAAAAGGAAAACCTTTCCCATTTAACACAACATTATTTAGTTTTAAAACATACATCACCTATGTGCAATATGACATTTTGTCTATCGACATGGTAACATATGATTTCTGGGAGATTCGGTAATTAGGTTTTTGTCTGAGAATATAATTCAAGTCGGGGATTATATAATTGATGTGAGTGAAGGATTGTTAGAATTATTATTTTTAATCTTCCAAATGGATATTCCGACACCATTTTGGAGAAATATAAAAAATTTGTTCATCGTATGAATGTGAATATTCGTTTAGGAGATGAAAACCACCTGAAACTACATTTATTAAGCGATATTGCTAGTAGTTGGCAATATGTTTTGGTTTTCTCCTGTTTATTGGAACAACCCTAATGAATTGGCGTATTGATTAAAACTTCTCATTGCTTTGAGAGAATCTGGGAATAATTCACATACGGACAAAATTATTTCTATTATTGAAGAGCTGACAGAAGAAGGTTATATTTTTAATGAAGTTCAGTAACATTTCTCAAGAACTTCATGCCCCTGCAAGGATTATGTTTCCTAGAAAAAGGGTTTTTACCCATTGTTTAAAAAATCTTTTTCAAGCCAATTATTATGAAATGACATGGTTTTCGAAATACAATAGAGGATACAAGTATATTGTAACTTTAATAGGTGTATATTCAAAATATGGCTGGGGTATACCTGTGAATAACAAGAGTTGGAAACAGGTTAGTGATGCAATGAAAATCATTTTGCAAAAAAGAACCCCAAAATCTCTCCAAATCGATTAAGGAACCGATTTTTTTGGAACATTGCAGAAACAAATAGCTGGATATGGAATCAAAAATTACGTATTGTATTCCGAACTTAAAGTAAGTGTGGTGGAACAATTTTACAAATTGATTAAAAAGCTAATGTACAAACATTTTACATTGAAGGGGACATTCATTAGGGTAGATGTCTTGCCTGCAATACTTATATTTTATAATTCGAAATATCATCAAACTATCAAGGCTACAGATAATAGATCGATGAAAATGGTACATAATAATGTTAAATTATTCTACAAGAGAAAGCAAAAGTTTGAAGTTGGCCAGTACTTATGGATCTCTCAGCTGAAAGTGGTTTTTGAGAAAAAGTATACTGTGAATTGGTCTTACAAAATTATTGAAATAATTTTAGTTAGACAGTTCTTTCCTAGAGTATATTACCAAGAATCCTATGATGGAGAACCCATTAAAGGCAGATTTTATGGTACTTACTGCAGAAAGTTACTTCTCCAAATGAATATTTAGTTGATAAAATCATTAAAAGGAAAAAAATATAGGTCCTTGGTTCGATGGAGAGGATTCTCGAAAGCTCACAATTCATGTGTGAAGATCCAGTATCTTAAAAGATTGTAAGACAATGTTTTGTAGATTTATTATAATCAATAAATGATTGAAACATATAAGATGTGTTTTTCCTTTTAATCAACCAGCTAATATCGATGGGGTTTTGGATGTACAATTATTGTGTATGTAGTTTATTATAGTTATCTTGCAATAATTCTGCTTGTTTCATTGGATTATCATTAGACTGTTAATCTGTTACATTTACTTCTTTTTAATCTTATATTTGTTGGAATTTTTATAATGTTTTCTGGAATTGTTTTATTTTAAAAACATCTAAAATGTGATTATTCATGTTTAGGAGACAATGGTATACTTTTCCAAGTGATTTATTTCTTAAGTTATATTTGTTAGGAAGAAGCATTAGCAGCGAGGCTGTTGTGTTTTTCAAATGGTCTAAATGGCAAAGGTGTGAAGATTCTTGACCCTACCTACAGGGAATGAATAGAGAGTGAGGTGTTAAAAGCAAGTGAGATAGAACGAAACCTAGTTGGGTTGTCTGTGTGTGTTCTCTAACAGCACTTTCGGCCAGTTGCTCTTGACCACCCAGGGGATTGGGTGTCCTACACGGGTGGAGGGCAGGGTTCCAGAGAGGGAAAGAAGTCGTACTTTCGTATCCTATCCTTCGCAACATTAAATGTGTTAATAATAATTACTTTTTACACATGTTAATAATTATTACTTTTTATGTGGGTTAATAATAACTTTTTACATGTGTTAATAATTGTTACTTTTTACATGAGTTAATAATTATTACTTTTTACATGTGTTAATAATAATCATATCAGAAAAAGTGAGTGTGAACTATGTTTCTGAAGATAGTCTATGAGTGTTCACTACAAGATTCGCTAAGCTTTCACTGCGACAGGTTTTCGTCGGAAGATGTGTTAAAATTATTTTTAATACTTTAATCACAATAGGGAAACTTATTCGGATCAAGAAACTGTGTTTGTAGATACGCTGTTTGTTTTAAGATTTGCGATGCTGTAAAGACATAAACATATATGTATGTATGTCAATTATTTTCGAAACATAACTTAACATTGATTTTTAAAAAAATAATAGTTTTTGGAGGAACTGTGTGGAATGTTTAATTCACACATTTTCTCAATAATTTTGTGTAATTTTTCTGGGGAACCAGTACGTGAATTCCGCTTTGAAGCTAACCTACATCATAACTATACCGAGGTGTCATCTGCTTCCACACGAGAGTAACATCATGCTGGGCTTCAATGGAAGTTGTGTTAAAAAATCTTAATTTTAAATACTTTTATCATGCTAGGCAAACTTTATTTGGACCAATAAACTATGTTTGTAAATACATCATTAATTAATTTAAAGCTTGGAAATGGGGTAAGTTCATTTTATGTGTAATAGTTTTTGGGAGTTATTCATATTAAGCTTGTGTGATCTTTGGCATAACTGAAATTAGTAGGGAAATAGATTTGTCTTTGTTGTAGGATACGTCATGCTTGTGATTTAGGAATATACGTTTATTCTGTCGTAAATTATATTGGTAGTGGAATAGTTTTTTTGGCTTCATTGCTTGCTTTCTTTATAACATTAGGATAGCTGACTCGGTGATTCAATTGAAAATAGGTTCTGTTGTCTGTAATTCACTTGTGATTTCTCTTCAAGTTTCCTTAGTATTTGATTCGATGAGTCCTTGTAATTTAGTCTGTCCTAAATTATATTGGTATGGAAATAGTTGTTCATATTTTTTTAACGTTCGTTTTTTTCATTCATCTAGTACATGCATCGTAAACATAAATTTGATTGATTTGTCAAGTGTTTCAATATATAAGTTTTTTAACTCGTTTCCTTTTGTGTTTTTGTCGAGGAGTCATGTAGTCGTGTTCGCTTTAATTGTATTGGTAACCTGTCATGTATTTGAGCATAAATCATATTCATGTCTCTTTCCGTTAAATTAATTTTCAATTAAATATGTATTCTTTCAATAGCTCTTTCCTAATTATTTTCAATAAAATACTTCATTATTTTCATTTCCAGCACTTAATATTTTCTGTTTGTCGAGGGGTCATGTACGAGTCTCTGTTGTTTGTCAAAATTTGATTCCTGCCATACAGGATGGGTTAGTAAACTGATGTTCTGGATTTTAGACTATTATTTATTTTCATTTAAATACTTTGTTATTATTACGCTTTTCTGAACTCCACCATAACTTCAGTCTATAATCAGATGGTGGCCGAAGCAGATGTGTCTTGTGATGCTCTCTCTCTCCCCCCTCCCTCAGTCGCCTGCCAGACAGCAAAAGGGGAGGAACTCATATGCTTTCTCCTCAATGCCATAAAAAATTGATATTACACCATACATACTCCTTCCCCAACACAGCACACCTCAGTATAATGCTGAATGTCCAAGGGTGATGATCTACCATGCTGCTCCCCCCAAAAAAAAATAAATAAATAAATACCCTTAGCACACTCTTGCACCAAACTGTACACTTATTAATTCACACAAAATAAAACAAATATTAATTCAATTAAACTAATTTGATCAATCAATCAAATTCAATGGAATTAATATTTGCGGATTAACAAAATTTTTTATCGGATTAAGATCGGATTAAGGATTAACCTGATCAATCGATTCGATTTCAAATTGATAATCCTATCAATTAAAAGTGTTCTAGGACCAGCACGCCAGTACTACTTCGGGATTCGCTGTACAACACTAACTTTCAATGCACTCACAAGCAAGTATTTTGTTTTCCAAATGTTGATTTCAACAGTGTTAACTGAGCCGTGAAGGAGCTACCTACTGAACGAGTTTTAACTGTACCTATGCCAGCAGTAATCTGGCCGGTTTATAAAAAGTTTGCAGGTCAACAGTCCCCGTCCTGAGTGCGTTTGTTGTCACTTTGTAAAACTGTCATGTCACACAGCGGGTACACAGATGAAAAAGGAAACCATCGCTTATCGACAGTCATCAAGTGTCTGGGTTCTATTTACCCACACGCTTAATTATATTTTCAAAATCCAGCACGTCTGTCAATCTGCACTACAGAAATTGCTGCTTGATCAAGTTTCCACGTATTACTGATTGATAAAGTAGCGTGTGTTTTATCCTTCGGCTATTTAATTATATTTATTAAATTTAAAAAAAACTATTTTACTAACGAGACCGTAAATACTTCTAAAAAATTAGTTGAAAACAGCAGTCAGTAAAAACGATGTTCCTTCCATTCTCTATTTATAAAGACCTTCAATACCCCACTAGTCTTACAAAAAATCTTATTCTAAACACCAAGATACGTCGAAAAAAACCACGACCTATAATTTTAACAATTCGGTTACTTTTTATTCATTTGTGGTTATTTCATATCTTATTTAGTTTACATAACAAAAATATTTCAAGGGGACTGATAGTATTTTCTGCTACGGAAATACAGTTCCCATTGTTTGAAATACAAGGTTTTTGTATCTAAAATAATTGTTGTGATGTTTATCTTTCAAAGGGTGCTGCAGTCGAGGATGTGGGCATACGTCATACACCCTCTGTTTAACCTCACTCACTACAGTATTTTTGTGCATACCCTCTGTTTTGCTTTCGTTAGTTATTTTTATCACTTAACATTTGATAATTTGTACAAATACGTTATAATAACACCGAAACATATAGTCATTACCGATCCGTTTTGCGGGTGAATTGAAGAAATCTCTATCACAGTAAAAGTTCATTGTAACGAACACTAACCCAACTTTACAAAACCAAACTACGAAGGGAGGATATTTTGGTGGCTCTTAACATCGAGGTCTTGAGATACGACGAGGGTGATTGAGTTGAGTATTTAACAACGTTGTAATGAAAGGGCGGGGGAAACGGGAGATCCCCGAGAAAACCCGCCGACCAACGGCATCGTCCTGCACTATTCCCACATGCGAAGATCCGGAGTGACCCGGCCGGGGGTTGAACCCCCGGATCTCCTTGGTGAGAGGCGAGCAGGCTAGCCGCTCAGCCACTGTGGCACCACGCCAAACTACAAATTTGTGTTCGCTGCGTTATGCGATGTATGGAGCGCCAGTGCACCACCAAGGTAAGTTATAATTTGTTTCGTTCGAGGCATGGAACTCTTGTTGCATTCTATCGGATAGCTAGTTTGCTCACGTGACGCGAGAGTGTGAATACGAAATGCGCGCGTTCTAAACTAGTTTAAGTCTCACATTGGTAAAGGCAGTTCGCGAAAAAGTAAGCACTTTCGAAATCAGCCTTAGAAAAAATCATTGCTCCTACCTGCACATATTTTAACCGGCGCACTGAGTGACTTGCGGCCAGTAAAGTTGGTAACGATGGATGGAAAGTAGTTTCATATCTTAACGTCGAAAAGAAAGTTTTAAGTAACCATTGTATAACTTCAATTATTTCTCTCGCTTTATATTTTTATAGGCACATGGCAATGTTAATTTTACCTAAGGCGGAAGAATGCACAACATGCGTACAATGAGATCTGTAGCAGGGCTTTCACAAGTGGTCATTTTACCGCGAAAAGCCTATAGTTATTTATTGGCAATACTGCAGGCGAGGGTATGCGCGGGTGTATGCCCGGGGTTTGTCGTGTCTTTTGTTATTTTATATTTCTACGTATTGGTGGAACAGGGCAATTTCAGGAAAGCTCGAGATGGAATGCAGTTCTTATCTCTTAGCTAAAAGTATTTAATATCAAGTGCACAACATCGGCACTTGGCTAAAAGCCAATTCCTTTGAGGAACCTTCTCGTCAGTCACGAACAGTACATAACTGTTCAACATGTAGACATTATTTCTAACTACTTCTTTCCTCATTAAATTTTTTTTATCCCATAGTTTTTGCAGAACGACATCTCAAAGTGATAATTCTACTGATTTGGTAAAGAACAAAGTAAACCAAAAAATTACAGAAAATTTAACAAGGGAAAACCGGAAGCTCTTGTCTTACTTCATTTTAAGTTGTGCTTAGTAAACAATATTTTACAGAATTTCAGGGGTCAGCCACAACACCAAAATACGCTCAAGAATGTCCTTATTTTCAGCAAATTTTTGAAATTACAGAAACAAGGCTCTAGGCACATTCTTTAAATACGAATTAATTACTGTACAATTAATTATTTATCCATTTCTAAAACAGGAAAATGTGCTCAAATAAATTTCTAAAATCTGAACAAAATGAGGTACAAATATAAAATATATTTATTCGTGGTCAACACCCTTAAAGGCATATCATTTAAAAATTTGGGGAACTCTGCACTGCTTCTAAGGTGGGTTATTAAAACTAGTACTTTGTGGATGACTTAAGTTCGTGGTTGTAGAGGGGGGGGGGGAGAGGTAGATTACACACTAAACTAAACATTTAACAATGCACACATAAGGTTTTTTTTTTAACCCGAAAATGTAATCAAGGGCACCGTACATGTTGAACTGTTGAACGCCACTTGATCGTGGGTACATGCGTGACAAGTGCGTATCGTCCAGATCGTCGTAGATTGAGTTGTTGAAAAAATATATATTTTTTTTTGTCGGCGCTTAACAGCGAGGTTGACGGTTAAGTGAGGTGAGGACGGGGGAGTTCCCCGAGAAAGCCAGCCAACACACGGTAACGTCCGGTGCATTTCCCACGCGTGAAAATACGAGTGACCTCGCCGGGAATCGAACCTTGTTCACCTTGGTGGGAGGTGAGTAGTTCAACAGCTGCACCACCATGGCCTTCTTCGTTGTTGGTGGACCCGTTCGTGCTGAGACTTGCGTTCCCAAACAAACTGCCGCAGCTCATTCACGGTAAACCGAGCACTTACTTGTACGCTCATTGCGTATCCTTCCGACATTTGTAAAATTAACATTTCCGCGTGCCTCGTAACTTTATTCATGCGTCGGTCAATTGAAACAGAACAAATTATTATAAAAGTATATATTTTACAAATTCGGAAATTCCTGCGTAATATACTTTCATTAAAAAGAGAAAGGAAAATAAATGATTTCAGTATTCGCAAATGTTTAAATTGGACGTTTAATTCGGTGTTAACACGCGGAACTACTTCCCGTCTGTCGTTACCAATTTTACTGGGCACATGTCACTCTGTGCGCCCGTGCTGGCACGAAGAACGAGTCCTGCACCTGTGGCGACAGACAATGAGCAAGTGGCCTCTGCTCGAGTTTGTAGAGGACTGTAGAGTCCAGCTTGGTGCAGTCTTATGTCGCAAAATTATAGGATCCATAGTCATCACTAGAGACCTGCAAAATTCGCATTACTATTTCGAGACATGTTATAATTCACCGACCTTTAACTGACAGAGCACAATTCGTGATCTCATTGGCTAATGGCACCTTTACGGCATCACTATGCTGTGTGAGCGCTTCACTGTGGATTGGCTTTCCATCCGTTCAGCTTTAACTACTGGCTGAAAGCGTCATCACAACGTGCCACTCAAGATGTCGACCAAGGGCAGACGCCAACCCAGCTTACAACGTCTTGGAGTTTAGTCTGCATCCAGAAAATAACGCGAATTTTGCTGGTCCCTAGCAATCACTAGAAGGCATGCAAAATTCGCGTTATCTTCTGGCAGCACGCTGAAATTCACCGTCCTATGCATGTTCGAGCCGGTGCCGCTTCCTTATTCGTTTCTGCAACGGTGAGAACACATTTCCCCTTCCGACTTGGTTGGACGTGATTGGGCCAGCTCCTCGTTGGTGGTTTCATGTCGGTCCAAAGCCGTCCTGGGCGTGTCCTCACAATCTCTAGTCCAATGACAAAAGGCAATGCAAAACACAAGTGTTTTAAGTCTCGCCTGTATTTAAATAATAACGCTAGTTTGGCACGTCTCTAGTCATCACAGACTCGCACTTAGCTCGTGTGCGTTGCCGTTGGACTACATACAGACGCTATTGTGCAATTCCTGACGCCCCGCAGCTGTGTAATGTCCGATGCTACTCGACATTACGACGGCGTTTCGACATGTATGGACACTGTAAAATTTTTTGTATATTTTGCTGTGAAATTCTTTGTACGTTTTCAAAAATTCAAACATTACAATAATACCTACCTTTTGAAAGATGTTTCCTTTGTAACTTTAAAAGTGCCGTATTTGTAATACACTTAGAACAGTTTTTTTAATTACCTGGAATCACTTTAAATCGTGATGTATGGAGTTTAAAACCATTACTATATATGTGATCATTATTTCACTTCAAACATATGATTGAGCATACGAATGACGTGCTAATGACTAATAACCATTCTAATGGGAGTGGCAGGAAGCTCATGCGACGACGCTGATCTCTAATTTCCCCCCCTGCCCTTACCGAGCAGACTGTAACGAGGATTTGTTGTTTTGCAATTCCAGTAAATGTCATCCCGGCGGATAGTATCATAAAACTCCAAGTGTGCGACTGTCCAATCCACTTGCAGACTTGAAGTCCTTCTGAAGTGAAGTAATTGCCTGAGTTAACAGCGTCAATAATTCCCAAGAAGTGGAACAATTTTATTCTCCTCGAGTTAATAAACTGCAATCGCACGACTTAACAGACTCAAGGCCTGAAAGAAGAAGTGATCTTGTGATAAAGTGGGTGTGTAGTAATTCGAACGATGTTGGTTTGAATCTCTGTGCCAATATTTACTTTTATAAATTCAATTAGAAATATTTTCCCTCATATATATATATATATATATATATATATATATATATATATATATTGTAATGCTGTTTTGAAGCATTATAAAAATAGTTTTATCCAAGGTAAAGTGACCGCTTTTGAGGTCATAGTTGCTTTATCCTTTCGGCCTTTATTTATCCTTTAACAACATTTTAAAACAAATAATGCCACATAAGGGATAAACACAGAGTGTCTATTACAATGCGCTCAAAAGTTAACGTCTACGGCTAAAATTAAATTTATTTATTTACTATTATTCCAAAACAGAGGGCTTTCAAAAGTGCTCAATTTACCGTGAACAGCATATAATTCTCTGTAACGTACGTTGATATAAAACCATTATTTTTTGATGTTACATTATTTACAGCAAATTTTTAGGAAAAACCGTATTTTAGCGCTACGAATTTTTTTTCGCTTAAGTATAAAATAAATTACAGGTGTATCTCACATCCATTCTGTATACATTTATCATCATAATCGGGTCTGCGTTTCAGAGTTGCACTCTCTCAAAAACAATGAAATATCACGGAATTATTTCCGCGAAAATTGGAGGGCGGAGAACCGATGAGTATAAGCGAGGTGAGTACGGAGTAGCACCGGAATGTGAGGGCGGGGTTAAACTGGAGAACCCTGAGGAAACCCGTAGACCAACACGAGAAGCATTTCTGTGACCGAGGCATTTAAAACACACTGCACTGTTAAAAATTTCCGTAAATTTGCGGAATGCTTTACGGAAATGTACAGTGTGTATACGGAAAGGCAATCCGTAATAACGAAAAACGGAGTTAAGTCCGTAAATACAAAATACGGAAAATCTCCGTATTTCCTTTGGCTTCGAGTTACGGGGACGAACAATGCCGATTCTACACGAAGCTTTCTTCGCCACAAGAAAATTATAGTTTCAGTTAAGGTTATCCACACGACTATGACCTATATCTTCAAACATTAAAAAATAGCGTCAAGCGTCTGTAACATTGGCAACACAAAAAAAAACATTAAATTGAATAGAAATAGAATTTTTACTTTTGCCGTTTGAATATAAATATAATAGTTATACCTCGTATTTCAAGTGAGAGTTCTAGGTGAATGGTCGTAAACTGGCTTTTTTTTTTTTTGCTCTGGTTCGAACCTCGCTAAGTACAAAATAATATAGCTTTTTTAATATCATGTTTTACACACGGTAGAACACGCACATAACGAAAATTAAATACATTTTCATTACCTCTTTTTATTTTAAACGGAAAATACAGAAAACTGAATTGGACATTAACGGAGAGGTTCTGCGAAATTTACGGAAAGTCCGCTTATGAAAGTCAATGTGTCCGTAATTTTACGGAGAGTTTACGGACACTTATGGATAAATTCTTATCAGCACTTTTCTGTAAAATTAAGATTTTTTTTTTTTTTCTTTACAGTGCAGACGCCGCGGTCTGATATTTACTCCGTGCGGCTTTCGTGAAACGACGTGCTACTTTCGACGAAATCGGATTCAGTTCATTCCACCCGTACTCAGCTCGCGACGGTGAAATTTCGGACCGAGCGGAGGGTGCCGCGTGGGGACGGATGCACTTAGATTTCTAGGACCTGAATTTCCCAGCGGCCTTGTTTTGCCGGCGATCTTGGCAGCAGTATTAGCGAAATTGGCACACGCGCTGTCATTTGCCAGGTTTTCTCGTCGCCGGCAGCGGGACAGCGTTCTTGCGTCTACCGTGAATGTGCCGCAGAATATCTGGAGCCGGAAACATTATAGGCTGTTCACGGTAAACTGAGCCCTTTAGAGGCCCCCAGTTACTCTCTCTTCTGAACCATTTTCTATCCTTTAGCCACCTTTTTAAAAATAAATACTGCCATGCAAGTAATAAGCACGACGTGCATATTCCATCCCCACTCGAAGTTAAGGTCAAAGGCTAAAATAAAATAAATTTATTGACTATTATTCCAAATGAGAGGGTTTTCAAAAGTGCTCACTTTATCGTGAAAAGCTTATACTATAGGCTGTTCACGGTAAAATGTGTAGCAAAATATATGTTTAAATAAACAAAATCTCTGCGTTGGGCCAAAAAAAAAAATTAGACTGTCAAATATTTTGTTGAATCAACGGTATATATTTGTTTGGCGACTCATTTGAATGCCTTCGTTCTAAAATACAGCTCGAGAGTTTATTTGTAATTTTTGTCACAATTAGGATAGTAACCATGTTTGTTAGTCCACCTATTGATGCTTAACGATCGTATAAACACATTAAATAAAACAATGCGACAAGAAACTGACAAGTAAAGCTGTAAAACTTGAAATATTTGTTTGCACACGTTGCCCACTGTTTGCCAATAAATCTACTTAAAAGAGCTTTCACATTCGCTGAAAAGCCCTGCCCTCATAGCTCAGGGGTAGGGTGGCGGGTTCGCGCCCCGGTGCCTCCGACGTGGCAGATGCTCAGCTCGATTGTCGCACTGGGAATTCGTCAACAAAGTCGATCTCACTAGAGCTTCGTCAGCGTTAAAAATGTCACAATAACGTCAAATGAAGGTTTAAAAAGTACATATTACTAGGGTGTAGCGTTCGGACCCAACTGGTCTAGGTACGAAACTCGGTCGGACTTATAAAAAAAATTTTATCGGCTCAAATGTTAAATGTACGTGTAGACAAACAAATTTTTTGTTGCAACAACCAAACCTTACTGTCTGGGACAACCAAATGAGAACAACAAAATAATTTGGTTTCAGCAATAAAATATTTTATTGCCCCTCTACGAACAAATAATTTGGTTGCACCAAACAAATCTTGTTGATTCAACCAAACCTTTTTTCTCAGTGTATGTAGTATACATGAGCGTAATGTGAAAGCAATGCTCGGGCTGTTTGAAGCAATTCGGGGAACTCGTGATGTGAATTGTGAACGGAATGACAATTTCTCTCTGAAGTGCAGAAATTTCTTGTATATATAAATATCAAGTATGATTTTATTTTTACATGCTGTGGTTTTCCTTCCAAACAGGGTGCGAATCAGGATCCGAATGGGTCGATGTTACGGGTATCGGCTTCGTATATTTATTAAATAGTTTCGGTTTTTGCCCCCACCGGTTAGTTTCCTGATTCCTTTTTGACTGGCTTAGGTTGCTAATATTTAATATGTATATTTTACTGATTTTTTAAATACTTAACGTCCCATGAATGGAATATTTGGAGGGATTTTTCATAATACTGTGTAGTTTCATGTCGCCTTCCTCTAACACTTTCTTAGTTTAAACGCGTGACCTTAATATTGGTATTTTTAATGTTGCGTCTTGAGGTTGATGTATATTAATTGTTCGCCTTCTTTTCGAAATCTTGTCTGCTATGGTATTTTACGCCTCTCACTTTCTATTACATCGCATGGTTCGTTTCTTACTGTTTCCTTTTTAGATTATTTTCTTGAATGAGTAAATATATTTCGACGGCTTGTTTGTAGAGCTACACCGGGACTGGATGGATCGTATGATGTACGGACTGCGAAGAGGGGAGCATCGACTCGGCCCAAGACTGAACGTATTAAAGAACACTGTGTCGATACTGTGAGAAGGGATCTTCTGAAAGCAGCAATGTCCGGCGACATGGAGCCAGCTATATTCGGAATGTGGATCATGTTACTTTTGCACGTGAAAAATACAAATCGCAATTTGGTCGACGAAGTGGCAGCTTGAAAACGCATCTCGAAATCTGTACTGGTCTACCTTCACTGCCTTGCTAAGCGTTATCTGCCGACATTCCATCGGCGATGTACTTAACTGGCGCTACACACGCTGGAGGCCGATAACTTCAGCTGTGAATGTCGTGGGCAGATCGTTGACTCCTTCCACGCGGCTACTACAAAAATACTTCAGCCGATGCTAATGAAGCACGAAGGAATGAAAAGAACGCATGTGTAAGAAGTTACACTCGCAGGCCATATCGATGTGAGAAGAGCTCCGAAAAGTTTACGCGCACCGAACGTTAAAAAAAATTTTACTTGAAACAGCGTGAAAGGGGTGCACCATCCTACGATAAAGGCCTTGCGGTTCATCCTTCCCATTTGTCGTTCACAGCAATTGCTGTTCCCAATTCAACTTCGAACCCCGAATCAGACGCTACACCTAGCAATTCACATCGACCTTGCATCGCAACCTAAGAAAGTAAGCCGAATGTGGATGGATTTTTCCTTAAAGAATCAGCATTCAGGAGTCTTTTGAAATTGTATGTAGCTTCAAATCCGATAACTTCGACGAAATATATTTTCTTCATTTCTGGCCTGTATGAAATAATAATAATATATCTACTTACAGGGTAAGCACTGATCTCTGAATGGTTGGAATGTAGCTATAGTAAACCAGATGCATACAAAAAGAAAGCAATCAAAACCTCGAACTTGCCAGTGCAATGCGGATGACATCGAAGCCAGTGTTGAAAAGAGCATAAGAAAGGTATGCAGCGAGGAAGAAGAAATGGCAATGAAGTGCTCTGGCTGGACACTCGATTCGGTAGCTGCAGCTGAGAACGAGTGGATTCTGTCCACTCAACATACAGGGAATATATTGATATTTTCGTCTTTGCTATGAATTACGAACACATCAAAATATCCACATTTCATGATAATTACAAAGTGTATACATGCAAGGAGTTTGCGTAAGTGAAAAAACCTATGGCTCGATGAGGGTTACACCTCTAAGGAGCCTGCAGTGCTGAGGAGTTTATATCAGGGTTGCTGCAACTTCCATAATCGGCGCGATTGGCAAAAGTAACTTCTTTTCGTTCATGTAAATCCTGAGTTTCAATGCCTACAAGTACGGATGTATCATTCAAGAACTCATCAGCAAGTAAACCATCTCTTCCTATGAAGTCAACTTTATTCCTGGTTCCTGCTCCATCCGACATGACGACAGCCGAACCATCCGGGTCCACTAGTGTCAACTACAGAATTAAGAGTGGCTAATCGGTGTCGCTATTGCCGTAAGAACTCTGCCTACAAGCTTGCTGCAAGACGACACGAAGTTTATTATAAGTGCCAGAATTGCTGGTTTCGTTTTTAACGAAGGACTTAAATTTTTGAATGAGAATGCACACTTCACATGGAAGAACATGAACAATTTTGTAGTAACACATTTTAATAAATTTGAAAAAATACAAAAAATTATTTCAATATTTTAATTCTATCAATCTTCTCTTCCCCTACTATAAATTGTTTTCGATAAAAAAATAAATATAGTGCAAATATTAGTTTTAATTTAGCTAATCACTATGTCAATAAACAGTCGTAGTTCTTACACATGCATACTTTCCTGGAGCTAGAAATTATACTTGCAGACTCAGTTTCATGAGCCTGGCCCTATGAAAAGGCAAATTACAATCTCATGTGCCTATAAATATTCGTTTGCTTACAATATAACTTGCGAAAATGTGGGTATACTGTGATTTTAGATACAGACCCGATTTAAGAAAATAACGAGATTTTATAATACATTGCCAGCCTTTAAATGAATTAAACCAAAACCGCTCCAAAATATAGTATTTATAAGCCATAAATGTATTGGTTGAAAATAAATATAACAATATGTTTAATACATTAAAAATTACTGTAATTTTACGAGGGAATGGCAGCCTCTTCGTTTGGTTGCTATTGTAACCAATTTAAGAACGCCTTTTATTGTTACTTAAGCAGCTCAGCGGTTAGGTCACCCGACTCCTGTTTGGGAGGTTGCGGGTTCATATCACTATCCCTCCTTGAAAAATTTTTCTTTTTATTAATGTTACCAAGTGTCATGAAAAAGTGTGAAATTTAAATAATTTCACTTTTATAAACCGATGTTGCATTAAAAGTTTATTATTGGTAAGTTTTACCGTATTTCTTTAAACATTTGAGCAATCTTTAAACAATAAATAATATAAATTTAAATTACATAATATTCACTATTTATAAACTAGGGGCCCCAGCACGTGACCTCTTTTTTAGTATTGACACGCGCCTAGAATAGTTACCATTACAAATTTTGGTTATCATACAAAGACTAAAAAAAAATCGTATTGCATATATATATACAGGTAATAATGAAATGATGTGAAATTAACTGAACATTGAAGCGACTGCTACCCATTTGATATTTCTCTAGCCACTTGGTCACTGTGGCCCAACTCGATATAGTTTTATCCACTGAGCCACTGCGGCCCCACTTGGGATCGCTCTATCCACTGAGCCAATAAGGCCTCACTTGGGATCGCTCTATCCATTGAGCCACTGCGGCCCCACTTGGGATCGCTCTATCCACTGAGCCAATAAGGCCTCACTTGGAAATTAACTTAACATTGAAGCGAGACATTTAAAGTAAAAAAAAATTATATTCCATTACCTTCATATCTTTATGCAATAATCTCTATGCACTAATACGAAACTTTCATGTAGAAATAAATAATTACAAATGAGTTTTTAGGGTCAAAAGTCACGATTGCGTAATCTGATCTTGCTGAAATTCGAACATGACTTGTATTTGGCCATGAGGATTCGCTCTGCAAAATTTGAAGAACTTCTGTTGAGTTTCAAGGGACTTAGAAGTATTAAAGACGGACGGACGGACAGACAGACAGACAGACAGACAGAGACCGTCTCCTTATTATATAGAATGTATCGATTCCTAGACGTCTTATTGTTTTACGATTGATTTAACGTCAGCCTGATGCCTGACGCATGCGAGTGGTGTGGGAAGAGGTGCTGGGTAGCGGGAAGGTGGTGGTCGACGCTTTACTTGATGGCTAGGTGTCATTGGAGGGTGAAAAGGGGGGGGGGGGCGTTTTGTATGGGTGAACAAGGGAAGGGGATCTAATGTTGTATATTCCTCGATTTTTAGAAAATGTTGTGACTTTTAATAATAATTAGAGGAGGGGTGATATGTGGTGAGGGCAGTGGCATGAGCGAGGGGTACAGTAGGGTAACATTATATGTACGGATAGGAAAATTTCGCGAATTCATTTCGGGACAAGATAGACGTCAAACACATATACAGTGGATTCACCTTTGCAATTGGATCAGAGTTTATTAAAAATTCCCTGGGTGACTCTGAGTCAATATCAGACTCGCAAGGAAAAACAAGTAGCGAATTCCTTACTGCCAGGTGTGAGGTAACACTGAGGCAGCAGCCAATGGACAAACATCTGAGGCCCTAGTGTGCACAGGGCTGTGGAGTCTAGCTTACAGGTGATTGAACTCGCGAAATTTTCCTATCCCTAATTATATGTTCTTCGATTTTTTCTTGTGATTGATTTTAATTAATGCCAGCTTTGGAGTCTGGGAGGTTGAGCTTGGATAGGGTGGGGTGAGTGATAGGTTAATGTTATATGTTCCCCGACTTTACCGATTATTTGTGTAATTCTTCCCGTATATGGAATATAACATCTCTGGGAAATAAAATTCCAAAGTGGCAAGCCAATTTATATAAAGAATTTTATTTAAAAACCTTTTTTTTTTAAATTATTTTTAAGGTTACGTTATGGGGCGGGGGATGCTGGGGAAGGGGTGGGGGGTTGGTGAACGAGGCCTCCGGCCGCACCTGTGACGTCATCGCGACAAATATCTACCTCCTATCCCGTATCCCGTAGCCACAGGACGAAGATAACCTATCTACTTCCATTGTCCTAGCAGACTGATCGAACGATATACCTGTCCCTCGGATAGGACTCCCGACTCCAATTGGCCACAATCATCTCTCATCCGTGATGTTGAGGGCCCGTCTACAACTACACTACCGCAAGTTGTGTCCTAGGACAAGGATACGATGATTGGTGCTGGTGACCTTGTGACGTTACGGCGCAGTCTCTGAATCTCCCATGTTTTATGACATCCACTGTGCTAAGACAAACGTTCTCCAACTCGGAACTTCTATCTCAAACTCCGTCCTAAGATGATAGAAGAAGAAAATTTCAGTTTTATTTTAAGTATTCGAAGCCAAATCCAATACATAAATTTAAAAAAATTATTCAGCCGTCAGTTATTATAACTAGGGTAAACATTCAAAGCTTTTTTTTTTTTTTTTACGCCCACGCTACTAATGAGTAATGAAGCACCCTACAGGTTTGTTGATAACTGGATCAAGGGTGCCGAGTTCAAATTTATATTTGGTAAGGCGTTGATCTGTGAAGAAAAAATGGGGGAGGGGCAATTTAATATGTTGAAGGAAGACTGATCGCCTAAAATAATACGGAGGATCGGGAACCATCACCTGGCGGAATTTGAATTCCAACGTACAAAATAATTATATTTAAACATATTTTGAACAAAAAAAATTCTGAATATACAGTTAATATACCTAAATTACTTTGACATTACATTCATGTAAAATTCAGTCTCAGATCATTTACAATACTGGAATTCGGTGAGATATGCCAGCATAGAAATTTTTTAAGGTGGTGAGGCCAAGATTAAAAAATATAAAGGGAGAAAACTGCTTTCGCTCCCCCCAACCTCCCCCCCCCCCACAAACACACACACAATAGCCTTTAAGTTCGCGCATAATACTCGGTTGAAAATATGAATTACTTGAAGTCCTTACTTTACGTTGAAAAACGGCATTCACAAAATTTTATAGTATATTAATGGGGTTAAAATTATAACAGGCATAGCATGTAAGTGAATTAAATATTAACATTTGAAATAATTGAAAAAAAAAAAAAATGTTCAGCGCTATTTGCGGCGGCAGTTTGTGAAAGCTCTTCTTTAGACATCGCAAATGTAGATCGTGATTCTGAATGCGTCGGTGTGACGTCATTTAAGCTGGGATTGGGACGCGGACGGTCACGATCACGGATACGAACAATATGATATACAAGCCGTAACAATGACGTGCGGATACGAACAATATGATATACGAGCCGTAACAATGACGTGCGGATACGAACAATATGATATGCAAGCCGTAACATTGACGTGCAGGTACGAACAAAATTATATACAAGCCGTAACAATGACGTGCGGATACGAACAATATGATATGCGAGCCGTAACAATTACGTGCGGATAAGAACAATATGATATGCAAGCCGTAACAATGACGTGCGGATATGAACAATATGATACATAAGCCGTAACAATGACGTGCAGATATTCGTTTCCTACCGCAGCGAGTTTCTGATACTTCCCATTCACTTTACTGATCCGCCTGACAGCAATACCCGAATTCTGAGCGAATGTAATTTTTTTTTGATCGAGATCAATGATTCAGATTTAGTGAGTAAGTAGCCTTGGCGGTAACGATCTTGAACGGATACTAGGTTATCAATGGGGCGTGAATCAGCGAGTTTTCGGGGTTTCAGCTTGTTTATTTTTCTTTCCGTGCCTCAGCTGTTGCCTTGCTCGTCCTCCAAGTACCATGACTAAGGACACCCGAATTTCGCGAAAAGATTTCTGTACATGTTACACTTCAATACCCTGCGGCAGTACCAGCAAATTTCTTTTGCTTATTGACGGCGTGTCTTTGTGAGAAGACGTTTTCCTACTCGGCTGCCCAATCAGAATTAGGTAACTTCAATACTGTGCGTCTGTGATTCGCGCGCAGACACCTAAGATGAGTAACACGGAAAGCATCGAAACACGAAAGTTGATCTGAGCTAAAAAGTGACGTACAACTGGTAGTTAACTCTTTTCGCGAAATTCTGGTGTCCCTAACCATGACTAAAATCTGATAAGATCAATTGTCAGTGACTTATAGGCTGTTCAAGGAGAAGTGAGAACTTTTGAGGCCCTAGTTACTTTTTCCTTTCATACATTTTTTTATCCTTTAACCACTTTTTAAAATAAATATTTCTATGTAAGTAATAAAAAGAGCGTGTATATTTCACCGCACTCGGAATTTAACGCCTAAGACTAACATAGAATTTATTTATTGACTATATTCTACATGGGGGGAGGGGGGGGGGGATCAAAAGTGCTCACTTTACCGTGAATAGCCTATGCGAAAAATTATGTTTGTTCTGGTAGTACTGCGCGGACTATAAAGGGAGAATACATATGACAGTTGTGATTGAATTTACACAACTTTCCACCAATCAAACGACAGGGTCGAATCTTGATGATCCGTGGTTACATGCAGCGTGTCCAGAGACCCGAGTATTTCGCGGATTGAGTTGGCAGCAAGCTAGGCTCGACAGCCCTCTATACACTCGAGACATTATCGTTTCCTTATTGGTTGCTGGGACCAAGTGTACAGGCCTGTTAAACACCCACTCACACTACTGATTCCTGCGCATTACTGGCTCGCAGTTAAACACGGCGTGTCTAAACAACTGTCGTCCAATCACAACAGAATGAGAAAAGAACAAGCGTTTGGAGTCTACCTCTACCACCGAATGAATTCGCGAATTACTCCTGGCTCTAGGCATGACAAAAGGCTAAGCAGAGCAGCAGATGCTAGGATAGACCTTTTGTTTAGACCACTCCTACGCTAGTGTACTGTTCGCGTGTTTTCGTCATTTCAGTGCAAAGTGTATTGGTGAAAAGTGTTGTATTGGAAGGATTTGGGGGCACAGAAGCCCTCGCAAAGGTGTTGAATGAGGTTCTGAATTTTTTTCCCCGAGGAGCTCGTAGTAAGAGGGAAACTATGCGTTGGTTGAGCGGGGCAAGGTATTGGAGAACTTGGGCCGTGCAGGCCATATTCCTTCCCCGTTCATGCTTCCTTGAGCAACTTGCTGTCTCTGATGACCTCGCTGGCGACGAGAAATTAAGATACTGCCTCACCCCTCAAAAATAAATTATCAATTTAGTGTCATGATAGAAAATTTGAATCATTACTGAAAATCTTTCGTTATAGAAGTAATACATTTCATAGTTCTGTGCAAATTTTTGTACCTCATTGTTAACAGGCGTTTCCTGGTTGTCATTAAAAGGCAAGAATGAAATAATATAATTAGATTTTGTCTTCATTTATTCATGTTAAAGTGAAAACTCTTGAAAGCCCTCTCATTTGGGACAATAGTCAATAAATATATTTTATTTAGCCATCGACATTAACTTTCGATTGCGGTGGAATATATACACTGTGTTTACTTACATGGCTCAATTTATTTAAATAGGCGGTTAAAGGATAAAAAATAGCTGAAAGGAAAAAGTAACTAAAGTCCTCAAAAGCACTCTCTTTGGTGTGAACAGCCTGTAGTCAAATACTATGTCCGCAATGATGGGTAAGGTAATTAGTAAAGATTTTACTGTCACATTTTTTCAATAAATCATCCTAAATTTAAATTAGGATAAAATAAATAAACAGATTCAATGTGGCGGGTGACGTGGGCTTTTAAACCATACATTAAAAAAAAAACGAAAAACTTTACTCCAGTTTGGCACCTTGAGCGATGAGGCAATTAGCACTTAATGATATGTGTGCCTGTGTCATTCTAATTACTCACGCAGAATATTTCTGGTAAGACAAGGGCCTTAATTCAAAAATTTTTGCATAATCATGGGCAACTAAAACGGAAGTAAAAGTGGTTGTTGGCCAAATTGCCATCATTTTGAAAAAAAAAAATGATAATTGCTCTATTAGTCTATTTACGCTAGAGCTGTCACGCATTTATACTGAGAGATAAAGTACGATCTAAACCAACCGTAAATTCTTTCCCAAGAGTCGGTCCACGTCCAGTCGTTACAAGGGAATCGAACAAATACTTCGTTGCTGTACGCATTTTTAAAGCACATTGAGGTCTGCACACATTTACTGGCACTTAAGACAAATTAGAAGTGAGTCACATATGTCAATTACGGCAAGAACACCCGGTTCTCTTGGTGTCTGTGTTCGACTAACCATCGTCCTATTGGTCCATATCACACCAGACTCCCACCCTGTACTTTAAAGCGTTCATTATTTGCCGGTCATCAACCAATGGAGAGCCGGGCTGATATTGACCCAATCAAATGTCCTTAATCAGTAGTATAGATATGCCGATTCGAGCGCAACCGCAAAAAAGTGGCTCAAAAAGTTGCGTTTGGGTGCATTTGTAAAAAAAAAAGTGCAAAAAGCCGCGTTTGGAAGCAGTTGCAAAAAAAGTGACTCAAAAGTTGCGTTTGGTTAGATCGTAGCCTTTAGAAAAAAAAAGTTGTGTTAAACTTTGCATTTGAGTGCATCTGCAAAAATTCACGTAAAAAATTGCGTTTGGGCGCAGTTGAAAAAAAAAGTTGCTTAAAAAATTTGGATATGTAAAAAATAAAATATTATATATAATAAATGGACGCAAATAAAAATCAGCTGATGTCTAATATGATGACGACCATGGCAATTGAAAAGGCTAACGCAAATGGCAATGTTTGGAAAGAATATAAATTTAAGAAATATGTGTTTGTTAAAAGAAAGAAGAAGAAAACTCAAGAGAAGTATGTCAAGTGTGAAACTTGTAATCACTTTTACAAACCATCTCTGATAAGAAGTCATCTTAGAAGTAGATCGCACAAAGGTCTTGCACCAATACATAATAAATCACATGAACCAACAAATGCATGGGAAATTTTTAAAATACCACAACATTTAATATCAAAACAGAAGTTCCCACGAGAGAAACAAGTGAAATGTGAAACTTGTAATCACTAACAAACCGTCTCCCATAAGAAGTCATTTGAGAAGTAAAATTCATAAGTACACACTCAGATTCAGTGTAGAAGAAATCGAAACAGCATTTTAAAGTAGGATCAAGAATATGCTGTAAAGAATGTGAATGCATACATAGACCCAAATCATTTCCTAAACTATGCAAAAGAAACTGTCACGGGACTAATTAATAAACATTTAAAATCACTCAAAGTGAACATGAAACTCTTCACTGGGCACAAAAGGGGAATTGGTGAGAATATTGAATATGTAGAAAGCTCCTTTAAACCAAAGAACAAAATTATACTGAAATCGACTAATCTGGAACAATATTATGCCAACAGCATATCGAAAATCATAGCTGAGATGGGGGCTTTCGAAGATAAGGGATCTCAGTGGGAACTCAACAGAAAATTTAAACTAGAAGTGCAAATAAATATGTACCATTCAAGGGTCATTCTTATGTTGATCTCCCAGAAAAAATCAAAGCTAAGCAGGTGGTAATTAATGTTAAGAATAATGATCAAAAATGTTTTTTGTGGTCTGTTCTATCTGCATTGCATCAAGTACAAAGAAGCCTCCAAAGAGTAAATAAATACATAGGTTACGAACATGAGTTTGATGATGCACTTAAGGGTTTGGAATTTCCAATGAAATTGGATAGCATACCAACCTTTGAGAAAAGAAGTCGAATTTCTACTCATGTATATGCATACAAATAAAAAAAATGGTGGTAAGGAATATATAATCTCTCCATTAAAAACAACAAAAATTAAGACGGATAAGCACATTAACCTACTCTATATCAAAGATGAAAATAACGACCACTACTGCTGGATAAAAAGTCTTTCGAGACTTATCGCATCACAAGTATCAAATAATGGTCACTATATATATATATATATGTTTGCAACATTTCTACTTTGTAAGTAAGCTAAAATATCACAAACAAGACTGCCGAGATCACGATGGTGTTAGAGTTGAACTACCATCTAAAGGAAAAAATAACATTAAGATTTCAAAACCAAAATCATTATTTGAGAGTATTTGTGATGTATGCTGATTTTAAATGTTTGTTGACTAAAATTGAAACTTGCCAACCAAACCCCGACGAATGTTACACGAAACCATACCAAAAACACGAGCCTATTAGCTTCTGTCACTATGTAAAATACGAACATGGATACTATAAACCACCAGTAGCTTATGAATGATCTGATGTATCTAGTGTATTCGCCAAAATGCTAATGGAAGAAGCAAAGTGTATTGGTGATATACATACAAATGAAAAACCAATGCTTCCACTAACTCAGAAAGAACAAATTGTTTATGATACAGCTACCCATTGTCATATATGTGAAAAGTCTTTGAATGGTGATTCTGTGAGAGATCATGATCATCTTATGGGGAAATTTAGGGGAGATGCACACAGAGATTGTACCTTATCGTATAGAAATCCATGTTTTGTCCCAGTGTTTATACACTATCTATCTGGTTATGACACACATTTATTCATTCATAAGAGATCTTGGCATCGATGAAAATAAAATTGATCTAATTCCCAACAACAAATAAAAATATATTTCTTTTACGAAACATGTATGTGAAAGTGTAAAGCTTAGATTTATTGACTCATTTAAATTTATGGCTAGTAGTATCGATAAACTCTCTAGCAACCTTTCCAGAAACCAATTATGAGAAACGTGTAAGCATTTTTCCAATGAACTTCTTGACTTTGTTATAAGAAAAGGTGTTTATCCATATGACTACATAGGTAGTACTGAAAAATTTTGCGAGACATCTATTCCATCCATAGATGCATTTTACAACAAACTCAATAAATGTGACATTACAGACGATGATTACGAATTTGCATGAAAGGTGTGGAAAAAATTCAACATAAAATCTCTAAGAGAGTACACAGAACACTATAACAAATCTGATGTATTGATATTGTCCGATTTCATGGAAATTTTTAGAGATGTATGTCTCAAAACATATAAGCTAGATCCAGCATAGTATTTCATAGCCCCAGGGTTAGTGTGGGATACTATGCTCAAACATACTAAAATAGAACTATAATTATTAACAGATTACGACATGATTTTGATGATAGAAAAAGGTGTTTGTGGTGGAATTTCACAATGTTGTAAGCGATATGCTAAAGCAAATAATAAATATATGAATGCTTATGATAGTACAAAGGAAATATTTTATCATACATATCTGGATGCTAATAACTCATATGAATGGGCGATAAGTCAGAATTTCCCCTATGGTGGGTTTAAGTGGAGAAATACAAACATAGATGTAACAAAAATTTGAGATGAATCTAGAAAATGTATTGGAAGTTGATTTGGAATACCAACATGAACTATACGATCTCCACAAAGTTCTGCCATTGGCACCAGAGAATAAAATACCAGAAGGTTAAAAAAATCCCAAACTCTTGACTACTCTGGATGATAAAGAAAAATGTGTATTACACTATGTAAATCTTAAGCAATATCTATCTCTTGGAATGAAGTTGAAAAGATCCATAGGGTTCTGGAGTTTGATCAATCAGATTGGCTCAAGTCCTATATTGATCTAAACACAAATATGCGAAAAAAAAAGTCTACAGAGGGCATTGAAAAAGATTTCTACAAATTAATGAATAATTCCATTTTTGGAAAAACAATAGCAAATATTAGAAACAGAGTGGATATACAGTTGTGCACAAGTTCTAAGCAAATGGATAAACTAGTGGCTAAACCAAACTTTAAAGATAGAACTAAATTTACTAACTCTTTGGTTGCAGTTCATATGATTAAAAAAAATGGCGCTTTAATAAACCCATTTATGTTGGAATGAGCATACTTAATCTATCGAAAGTCTTAATGTACGATTTTCACTATAATATAATGAAATCAAAGTGTGGAAAAAATACTGAACTGTGCTACCAACATACTGATTCTTACATCTATTATATAAAAACATCAGACTTCTACACTGACATGAAAGGAATGGTCGATCATTTTGATACTTCTGACAATAAAAAAAGATAATCATTATGGTATACCACTAGTTAACAAAAAGATTATTGGTAAAATGAAAGATGAATGTAATGGAAAAAAAATGGAAAAATTTATTGTATTGAAATCGAAAATGCATGCAATAAATGTGGAAGGTGGTGTAAAGAAAAGAGCAAAGGGTGTGAAAAATACTGTAGTCAGAAATTAGATTAGTTTTGGTGACTACAAAAAGTGTTTGTTTGGTAAAAAAAAAAAAGTGTTGTACAAAAGTATGAATCTCATTAAAAGTAAGAAACATGAACTCTATACAATTGAGATGAGAAAAAAAGCATTAAGTTTCGAAGATGATAAAAAAATTATTCTTAAAGATGATATTTATACACTACCATGGGGGCAGTACAAAATTGTAAAATAGTGGTACTATGAAAAAATATATAACGAAAATGTTTTTATGGGATAACCAACCATTAAAAACTAATAACCATACATGTTTGGCACTATTGGACTTCTACGATTCTTTCACTTTTAACATTATAAATTAGGTGTGTTTGGCTTACTAGTACCACATTACAAATAGTTGTAGCTGATATTCGTTTATTAAAATCAACTGTAAGTTTCAGATTAGTTCGATCTTTTACAATAGTGGTTTTTCTATAAGAACAATCAATAACATACAATGGTCTTCTTCCAATAAATGACCTAGAGTTGAGGCGCAGTTCATTATTACGATAAGGGGTATCTAGTTTAGTCTTTGAATTTCTATAATCAGTATAAGCAATATACATCTTATCGAAAATTTTATCATCAATGTTTAAATTCCAATTCTCTTTGGAAAACACTTCATTCCGTCCATGCTTAATAGAAATATTTTTGACAAAACAAAAGTCAAACATTGAACCGTGTGTGAATTGTCCAGGATCTTCTTTTCTGTTTTGCTGAAAACCAACAATTACAAAATCTGGCATATCGAATTGGATTGAATTGAACTGATCTTTTATTTCAAACTGAAATGAGTTTGCATTATTAGGTACTGGTTTTTCAAGACATTGCCAATAATTAAAAACAATTGGAATTGTGTGGTGTTTGTATAATATTGCTTTAATTTCATCTTCATAAATAGGATTGTATTCAACAATTGGCCAAAGAATTTCTATTTTCTCAATAACAATTTTACAAGCATATGGTCTATTATTTTCATCATCAGATCCATCTGCTTTCTTTGAGGGCCTTCTGTAAAAAGAAGCATCATCATTAGAATTTCGAATGAATGTGATCTTGTACCCACCTTTCCAGAATATTTCATTACAAACTCTCATAAACCCAAACAAATATCTTAATGGATAGGTAATTTTGTTATGCTTATCTTTCCAAACATATTTACCTAGTTCTATCCCCGACATTTGGAAGTATGCTGACTCTGATTCTGGACCTAGCAATGTATGCATCATTGTTGAAGTGAATTCAGAGTTGTCAATACTTTCGATTATACAACCATGTTTCGAGATCTCTATTCTTGGGAACTGGAATGGGAAGAAATTCTCACAAAGATCAATAGTTGAAGTTTTTTCATAATCTGAATTTGTATCTCTTTTAGTTAGCTTATACTGTTGGTATACATAAGCTTCATTCAGATGTGAAAATGCATCGCCAATAGGAATATCAAACTCAATGTGCATGTTGTATTCATTAAAATTATATTTTGTTTGATCGTTTGGTGGAAACGACTGAGGCTCATAACTTCCAATTTTTTTTGATCAATTTATTATATAGAAAAAAGTTCTTAAACAACTACACTTTTCTTATCAACCCAAGAATTATGACTGCTATCATAACCTAACCATTTAATTAGCAGCTTATTTCCTTTTCTTTGCACAAATTTTTCCACTAATTAGTCTTTATCATATTTGGTCTTAAGCAGCTTAGGCTCATAAAAATACCTTTAATAAGTTCATTTTTTAAATCTTTTATTCTGTACGTCGTGCGGTTTGTGTGCAATACTTCACACACCTCAAATACTTCAGTGGACCAATTTGGTGTACATATTTTTCAAACAAATTTTTACTTTTACTTATACGAACTTTATCTCCAATTGAAAACTTTGGTTTACCATTTTTCTTTCTGCTTCGTACATGTTGATTAGACTAGAACTTTCATTCTTTGCATTTACATTGGTGGGTTTCATTCCGATTGTACTGTGAACAGTGTTATTGTATTCACTTATTAATTTAGGTAATATAGCCACCCATTTATAGTTTCCCTGCACAGTAAATATCTTCCACATTTTCTCCTTCAATGTTCTATCAATTCTTTCTACAATGCCAGCTTTCTTTTCACTGTATGTTGAATAGTATATTATGTTGTTAATGGCATTAATGCCTTAAATGATTTATTGTAAAATTCTATCCCTTCATCTGTTTTTAAATGCATGGGTTTGCGATCATTCAAAATAGTTTTAAATGCTAACATAACTTTTCACCAGTTTTATCTTTGATTGGTTTTGCCCATGCATATTTGAAAAAAACATATATTATGGTTTACATGTATTTAAACCCTTTGTTAATTCTGTGTATACCTTTTAAAGATTCAGAATTCATCTCAACTAAATCAGCTTGCCAAAGTTCATCGATGCGAAAAGATAGAATGGTTCTTCTGGGGAAGTTTTTCGCATTGGTTTATGAATTTCATTAACAATATCGTTTTTTATACCCCCACCAGTGCATAACGAGTTATTGGTAACACAACAGCTACAAACACATTTAATTCTTGCTTTGTTATTATTTGTAAGTTAACATGAACTTAGTGTATTTTTCATACATTTGAGACAGTATACATTTAAGTTGTCATTATTCAGTTTATTTATATATATATAATAAATGAGACAAAAAAATTGTAAACAATATAGAAAACAATACAGAGAGAACAAGACAGCTAATTGAAAAGTTTAAAACTTTTAGAAAATTTCGCCAAGCTAAATATAATTAAAAAACATGATCAACCACTGATAGATGCAATAGACAATTTGGGACAAAAAATTGGAAATGTAACAAATGATAATAAGAACATAATAAAATAACTTCTTCCATTTTCTGTTAAGACTGTAGACTACCCACAGACACCAACAGAAACATCTTTTGAAAGAAAACTGTTTGGTAAAACAGACACCGCTGAACGCTATGATGATGGTGTTAAACAAATTGGCTATGGCAATGAATGCTACGGCGATGAACGCTATAACGATGGCATTAAACACATTGGCAATGATGATGAACACTATGACAATGAACGCTAAAAACGAAGCATTGGAGCATTTGAAAACTGATATCTCACAGTTAACTAACTATAAAACAACATTTATTGATAAGAAAGTGGCCGATTTCTTAATTGACTGCAAAGATGATGTTTTTGGACTAAAGGCTGACAAAGGTAGATTGTATATTGGTGATAGTGAAGAAACATTCATAAATGACAAATTTTCTGTAAAAGGCCGTACATACACTGGAACTGATGGTTTGATGAAATTACTAACTAGTAAGAAAGTAACAGAAAGTGACTACACTGCAACCGACTATGAACACTATAGTCGTATCCTAGCAGATACAAACACAGTTTTTCAAAACAGTGATCCAAACTTGGGAATGCCAAAATCGAGTAAAGGGAATAAATGGAAAATTATTGTTAAACCTGTTTATGATTCGATTAAAAAGAAATGCTCCTTGCCTAAAAAGGGGGAAAGGTATAAAGAAATATACAGACTACCCCAAAGAATATATTTGGCTGAATGATATTAGGATGGTTATTGATCGACTTCTTGTTATTTATGGCAAAGAGAATGCAGGAAATGATAAGTATTACAATTAAAAAGTAGGAATAATGAATATGCTCAACAGCAAGTTTAGTGACATTGTTGTGATTAATCCAAAAGGTATACCATGTCTGATACGAGTGTTGAACAAAATACCACATACTTTTTTGGGAGTCGGAGCATCGCGGAAAAGGGTTACTCAATGACATAATAAATTCACTACCTTTTGAGATGCATGTGCCCGGTTTATCAGTACTTAGGTCCGGGTACTAGACTAAAAGAGAGAATTGAGGGTGGTGATAAATTAATCCACTAGATGCAGCTGCAATGGAACATGATATAGCTTATCATAATCATAAAGATCTAGTTGAAAGACATTTAGCTGGCAAAGAATTAGAAAAGAAAGCGTTCAAAAGATTGTTAAGTTCAGATGCTGATCTCAATGAGAGATTGTGGGCTGGTGTTACTGGATCTGCGATGCATATTAAATGTAAGCTTGGTTGGGGAATTAAAATGAAATGATAAAATATTTGTTATAATAAATGAAAGTAAAAAATATTGTATTTCAAGTTCCTAACAAGGAGTTGAAGGGTTTGAATATTGTTTCTTTCCTAACAAAAGACTAACTGAAACATAAAAACAAGAAATTAAAGGAGGACAAAGGGATGACTATCATAATTTCAAATCCACAACTTAAGAAAATGCCCAAAGAAATGAAAACTGGAAATGGTCTGACAGTCCACAAGGGTGGATTTTTACCCTTAATTTTCGCAGCATTGAGAGCTCTAGGAGCGTTAGCTGGCGGTGCATCATCTATTGCTACATCAGTAATTAATGCTATGAAGAAAAACCAAGAATTGGAAGAACAATGCAGACATAATTTAGCTATGGAGGAATACGGCAAGGGATTGAAGAAAGTTAAGTGGGGTAAGAATGTTTAAAAAAAAGTAACTCCAATCAGTAACTTTGATATTGATAAAATGGAAAAAAAAATTTAACATTAAAATTTGTTGGGGTGTATTAATGATCGACGAGCTACTTAACACGCCACTCGATATTGAATGTGGGATTTTTAATCTAGAGATGTTTCAACAAATTCTGGTACACACTGGGTATGCTATTGGAAAAAAAGCAAACAACAAATATTATTTTGATTCATTTGGCGGAAATCCATATTGACAATTAATAGCATATTTCGGAAGTAATATTTTTTGTAATGATGATAGAATTCATAATTTCAATCAAGTAACTTGTGTTCATTTGTGTGTAATTGTGCTAAAACACTTTTTACATAATTTTAAATTTCCAAAAATTTTTTCACTATTAATAATCAATGGATATATGTGCAAATACGTTAATGAGCTCTTGTATTGAAGATAAAATTAAAGAACACATGGACAATGATACAACTACTGAGAAGATCAATCCTAATTATTTTGTTTCCTACCCACAGTTTCCACGACTTTTTAGCTACACTGACAAGAAATAAAAGATCATTGGATAACGCCTATCTTACTTACTTGTAAGTAGATAATAATATAGATTTTGAACAAAAAAAGACTAAAACATGTGGGTGATACCATTGCACCGATTGGATGCAATCAATTTAGAGTACTATCAGAATAACAGAATTAACATTAGTCATTTAGTTGGAAATACAGTTCAAAAGAAAAAGTATTTTACTTTGATAATCGAATAGAATATTTTTTTATAAGAGATGGAACCATAGTTGAAATAATAATAAAACCAGAAAAATATAGAAGTGTTCTCAACTTATACCATCAATGGAAAAAAAATTGACATGTATAAAACTTTTAAGTATACCCTGATGATATGATATATTTTAAAATACCAAAAGCCCACAATGTATCCGAAGGTACAATTGTGTTTATTGAAATAGTAATGGTATACCAATACATTAAAAATGATCATATTATGTTGGTTTTTAATGGAAACACTTCCATTAAAAACAAAACTTCTTATAATCTAAGGATTTAAAAAGTCTTTAATTTTTATTACTGTACTTACCATTATTTAACTTACGAGTCATATATATTGTAACAAATGCATATTCATTATTCCAACATTTTGAACAAGTCTCCAAGTCTCCCTAAATTTCTCAAACGACATATCACCACCAACAAAATCACTATGAATATGTTTAACATTTGTATTGTCTTGTCTGAATATGCAAAGAAAATTGGCATTGTCTCTTATAAGCTGCTTAGGTACTTTTGAGTATGTCTGGGCTAAATAGAAACAATCAATATCTTTGTGTCTACCACGAGTAAAGTAATCCCTGACCATATTTTGATTTTCAAGTATGATATCATCGAAAACAACTACAGACTCTTTATGGCATTCATTTACATCAACCATTTCTTCATTTGATGGAAAGAAGTATGCTATCGGTTCATTAAATAATTTTGATGCTACATCTATATCTTTCTTTAAATTGATATATTTTAGTTGGTCCAGACTTCTTGAACACACATAGAGAGCACCAAAGTCCAACCATCCCTGAGCATTTATAAAATTATCTATCATATGTGTAGTTTTTCCACAGTTACTAGGACCCACTATCAAACATCTAATATTATTAGGTAATAATTATCCATGACATTTTGTCGATACAGTATTGTCCGGCATTCTTATTTTAATATCCCAGTCTACATGTTTCATGTTTTTCTTGCTCATTTATTAATAGATTCTTAAAAATAATTTAATAAGTGAGTAAAATATTCAAACTAACAGATAACAAATCAGTGTTGAAGAACAGACTACATACCTTTTAAAGATAGAGGGGCACTCATTGGCTTTAGTTCAGTTCTATACTACTTATCTAATGCATAACATTATCTCTGGTAAAATAAGCTGTATTTTGTGGGCCAGAATTATATGGAATCATCGATTGATATTCCAGTTGGTCAATATAGCTTAAAAGATCTTGAAAAACCATAAAAACTATTTTTTAATTTAGTGTAGATTCAATGGATGGGAAAGAAAATGATATATCTTTCGAGTAGGATAAAATAACAAACAGAGTGAAAGTAAAATGTACGCTTAAATTACAGTTTGGAAAATGGGGTTCAATAGGAAAACTTTTGGGTTTCGTAGAAAATAAAACTCTGTAAGCAAATGTGGACCATTATGGCGATTCAATTCCAAAATTTGCTCCATTTGAAACAATAAATATACACTGTAATATAGTAAATGGTATGATATTAAAACATGATGAAAATTATCATAGAGAAACTAGCATAATTGCCACTTTTAAACCAAGAACAACATTTGTATTTGGTGACACAATCTATTACGAACCAGCTTATTCATTATTTTTTCCAGTACAAACAAATGAAGAAAATAAAATAATAGTTGAAATTAAGGATGAAAAAGGTAAGTTAATTAACTTTGATTTGTCCGAAAGAACAGTGGTATTAGAGATGAGACCATATTTTTTATTTGGGTTGGAAGTAGTCATATTATATATATATAATAACTTTAATTGTTTTTCAACTATTTAAGTTTCATATGATCAAGAAGAATAATATTTCTATAGAAAGTGCAATGAAAATTTAGTAAAAGAATTCAATGTTTCGACTACTTTAATATGCCGAATTTGGATATGTGTATCTAAATTTTTAATTAGACTATGTTGCAGAACATTACCGAAGTCAGAGCGATAATTGTGTTTTAATGATTGGATAACCATTAAAACTTTATAGAGATATGAATGCAAATAAACATCTACTGATGTCTAATATTACGGCGACCATTCACTCTTTAATAAATCGAATATTATGCATTTGTTTAACAACCCAATCCACCATTCCATCAAATGCAAAAATTATACCTCCACGATTAACATCATTTAAAACTTTTACACTGAAAATCTGAACATATCTGTCTGGTAAGGTTAATTTAAAATTTCCAGAAATAATTACCACTTTGTATCCATACCATGTATCATTAATTTCAGCATGGTTTATGGGATAGGACTGTCCAATTGTAAGTTCGGAGAGTTTCTTAAATTTTTTGTTCCGTTTAATACATTTAGCATCTGATACATCTTTATAATACACAATATTTTATTTTTTACATATTCAAATTTTTTAATCCACTTTTTTGCAACTGCGCCCAAATGCAACTTTTAAAGCGTATTTTTGCAGATGCACTCAAACGCAAAGTTTAACGCAACTTTTTTTTCTAAAGATTACGATCTAACCAAACGCAACTTTTTGAGCCACTTTTTTGTGGTTGTGCTCGAAAGCTACTTTTTGAGTCACTTTTTTGCAACTGCTCCCTAATGCAACTTTTTGAGCTACTTTTTTTTTCGGTTGCGCTCGAATCGGCATTTCTATACTACTTTAATCGTACAAAATTATTTACAATCAATCATGTCTCTTTGAGTGGCCATGAAAAAAAAAATTCTATCGTAAGCAATATCATTGTTTCTACGTTGTCGTGTTCTTGTGAGGTCGTGTTAAACACTAGCCGAACAAAGACTGCACAGCCATGCGAGTTTTGTTCTGAACAACAAATGAATTTGCTTGCTATGCTCCAGCTACACTCGAGCATACTCTACAAAGTGTTAAATATATAGTTTATGATGAATTCATAGGGTATTAAAAGTAAAATTCGCTCCACATATTTCTAAAATAATGATTTAAAGATCAAAACCAAGCTTAGTCACTGATAAAACTTTTGAAAGCCATGTTGAAAAAGTACTTTCAGGTATCTTTGTACTCTTACACCAAATGTGAATATCAACAACGTTATATATATATATATATATATATATATATATATATATATATATATATATATAGGCTGATACTTATCAACCAGTCGCAGGTTTTACTGTAAAATTGCTTCACGTATGAAACTTATATATAGAGACCTGGAAATTTCGTCTATTCATTCGGCGACAAGCTAGACTCCACAGTTCTTTGTGTCTTTGAGCCTCAGTTAAATGTTTATTGGCTGTTACTCCACTTAAACCCCAGACCAGGTGGCACGGGATTGGGTCCTTCATTTCCTTGCGTGTTCGTAGTTGGTCAAAAAGCTTTCCGGGGCCTGTCAAACGCGCTGTGGTCCAATAGAAGCAGAATCTCAAAATGCGCATGTAATTGAAGTTTAACCTGTCCTCAAATGAATTTGCGAAATTTCCGGGACTCTACTTATGTAAAACCGATTTCAAGTGCCAGTAACTTTATCAATACACTTTTAGTAAGATGATAAGTTGCTGTGTTTCTTTTTCAGATTTCGCTGCTAAATTTTCCTGGAAGCATCCATCCCAGCCGGTGTTTATAAATGAGAGACATTTTGTCTTAAAGAGTTAGATTTCACAATCGGTTAAGTAACCCCTTACACCCAACGGCACCGCAGTGACAGCACGTCTAGACGATAGGAGAGTAGTCCCCCGCCCGATACAGGATGAGCGTCCGCGGACTCGCGTTATTCGTGGGCAAAGGGGGTCCTTCGCGAGGACATCGACCGCAGTCTGGGCCACTGCTTACCCCCCCCCCCCCCAAAAGGGGGGGGGGGCAGAATCTCCCGGTGAATAATTCGGGCAGGCGAAGAGACAAGGCGGGCATCTTCGCAAGGCGAGGCCATCGCCAACGTATGCGCCGTAGAGATGGGTTGTCGTAGTCTGGTCGCGCTTTCTTCGGCCTTTTTGAATCAAGCCTTTGAAAAATCACCCTAGGCGTAACATGTCAACCTGTTGTGTTCAATCACTTGTATTCCGCAATTATCTAACCCTGTGATTAACGTTAAAGTTCTGTGTTCTTGAATAGATTAATAATCTACTTAGTATCTTCTATAACTTGTAATATTCATTTCGTATTAAATACTAATTAACAACAGCGAGAGCAGCGACGTGTTGGCAATGGCCGGTAAGAAATAATTCTTAATTACAATATATTTTAACCTCGTTTTTATGTATACTATTTGTAAATTAGATGTAGCACTGATGGAAACACATTTCATTGCTTGAGTAAAAAATATCAGCGCCAATCACCGTACGTAGGCGCGCTCTAGTAACATGGTGTTCCTTTTTTTTTTCCGTCTGGAAGAAAAGTTCAATAGGCCTATAAGCGAAGCCGATCGTGTCGCTATCTCGTTCTCTCTCGTTCTCTCTCTCTCTCGCTCTCTCTTTTTTCTCTCTCGAAAAGTTCGTAACACCTGTGTAGCAGGAAAGGTATACATTGTGTTATTTCTAATTTTCGCACATTTCATACTAATTACAGCAATAATAATGATGTTTGAAATTTTAATTTACCAATGAAACGAGATTTTATTGTTTAAATACTTATTATATGTTATTTATTTGCGATGGCGCAACGCTTATAAAACCAGTAGGTTGGCAGACGTGGTGTGGAAAGGAGAATCTAGAATTTGAACAGCTTTCCCCTAAGCACGCGTTTGTCCCAATATGGCGGGCGATTATACCCAGTTTTTATAGTGCCTTACTACTGGCAGTGAAGTGGCGACATGTCAATGACACGGCGTGTTTCTGAACGAAGCGTCAAGTTCGTACTCGTGTTTTTGAAACATCCTAGGAAAGTTACAATGAATGTTGTGATAAATATGTGTTTCCACGGCAGGGTTAAATGTGTTGTGATCACTGCGTTTGAAAGGGCATCGTGGCTGCGTTGTAATCGCTACGCAGGTCTGTGGATTTAAAATATATGCAAAGTTTATACGTTTTAATCATGACTGATGTTATGACGAGGTTAATTATTTATATTCACGTCTGTTTATCACAACTTTGTACCTTCGCGCTAGGTGTTTGCAACAAAGTTGTGTAACGAGCTTACGTTTCTGTGATTTGAATGTCTGCCACTATCCCAACGAAATACTAAGCCCAACGAGATAAATTTAAATAAATAATAAAATAAACCTACAAACCAGTAAGAACCAATACATGAAAATATTAGCGGAATAAATGTTACGGTAGGCCTATGTGTTTGCGTGTTCACCACTATCTTTTACGTTTATCGATGCTACATACAATAAATAAGTGACACGAGTTGCGTACTTCAATTAACTGTGTCGTTTCATTGGACTGATTGTCCCTTCGTTTTAATTTTTATTCCAAACACATATTAATAACAACAGGTTAAACACTACTATTGTTTCCGCAACAATTGTAACAAACACTGTCGTGGTAAAATATTAATGTGTATTATGTGTTACGTGCTATATCACGTGTAACAAATAGTTATAAAGTTGACCTAAATATTTTTATAGGCCTACATAGTGAACATTCGTAGGAAATGGTTTCTGCAATATGACATAATTCTTTGAACAGCTGTAAACAGCAACCAACGCATTTGACAGTTATAAAAGTAGAAGTCACGTGGCAGTGTTTATGTTTACGTGTAGCGGAAGGATACGTAATCAGTAACCAAAAGTAGAAATATAGCAGGGCTTCAGAAAAGGCCGAAGTTATCGTGAATCAACTATACTCGCCCATCTACTAACGTTCGCAAGTTGAAACTCATATCGACTGTTTAGTTCATGAGGTGACCACATAACTCTGTAGAGGTAGATACGGGGTCGCAGTGATAGCATCCACGTGGCTACCAGCGGGCAACTGAAACAGTTATTCAGGCTAATGGTCCCCTCTCCCGCCCGTAAAAATTTCCAAGCATATCACAGAATAAATTTTGTGATTTGTAAACCAGTTTTAATGTGCTGCGTAAGTTTAGAATTTTTAAAAATGTTTTGACAGTTTAAATTATTTTTATATTTAATATTTTCAATTTTTAAAGTGTATTTTATTAGTTTTCATTTTAGTAGCTTTAACGTGTTATTTTGAAAGATTTTTAGTCACCAACAGTCCCTTGGCGGTGGTAATGCTTTCTAACAGATATAATATAATATAACTTTTATATGTATGAGAAATAAATTATAGATTAAAGTATAAAGGCAAGATAGTAAGACCCGAAGGGCGACATAGACTGAATGTAGTTTACTGTACTGTACCATAAAGTATGGTATTTATTGTTTTTACAGCTATAATACCACGGAAGTAAGAACTATGAACGTCTTGGGCAATATCATGGCCACGGAATACATACATTCCTTGCATCCCCTAACATAGGCCTACGTGATCAATTTTACCCCAGTTCTGTTGTCAAAAATACTCTCTTACTGCCTTTCTTAAGCTTCAAAAATTGCATTAATACAACGTATCGAATAGAAGCAGCTTGAAGATTCTCCGAAATAATTTAAATCGACTTTTTGATAGTAAATGCATGGCCGTGTGAAACCAGCGATACTTTGATAACAACGCTCGGCGGCTGTTTCATGCAACTAAACCAGTCAATAAGGGCGGTAACTTTTCACGCCAGCATCAAGAGATGCCCTTCTAAGATCGTGGTCTAAGGTACACCCCTTCAGAGGACTATGTAGCTGCGCGTCCACGGTCAAGAAGCGAGGGAGCCATACGGGAGACAATAACACGCACTCCTACCGCCTCGCCGCTCCTACGCGCAAGGCGTGCAGTGTTTCCGTTGTAACGCTGCACGGTGCAAATGAGATCTGTAACAGTGGGACTGTATTACACGCGATGAAAGTGCACAGATCAAACTACGTGCGTATAGTCGTACTTTTCTCTTACCGATTTAAAAAAAAAAAAACTACGTAGACAAGCTTTAAAAGTCCGATATTTGCCCACTTTCACGAATTTATTTCTCCATTTATACACTTAATATGATAAAAGTAAATATATAGGGGTATAGAAAATAGTGTTTTATCCTTTCTGGCAAAAAAAATCGTATTTCCAGAACTTTTGTTTACCGAGATACGCGCTTACGCGCAAACGGCGATTTCACAGAAAACGTTTCGGTACTAAATCGTTTTCAGGACCACCAATTTAACCCGTTCATTACTGTGCGTTTCGATAGTAAAAAAATTTTTTATGTGCGCTGTGTCGCGCGTGCTTCTCACAAACAGTTAACAGTGTACTGCGTGTTCGCTGGCGTCAGCAATAACAATTCTCTTTAGGCTGTTCAAGATCGGATTGCAACACTTTTTGAAATCAACGTTTGAAAAAATATGGTGTGTCTGTGTTGGGGACACGGCCGTTTGTTTTGCGTGAATACGTCTACGTCGACGCGCCCGGACGCCTTGAGGTTTTTTTTTTTACGTTCCCGGCACCGCTTCACTCGATCATATGGGGTTTTATGGGTATTACTGGATTGCTTTTGAGTTGCTTTTCCCGACCGTATACGATTTCTGTATTTCGAATTGGCGTTTTGACGAGTATAGGCACAAATTGTGTTAAGTTTTCTTAATTTTTTTTTACAATAAACCCATACAGTTTCACCATAACCACGCCACACAAATATTTTTATACGAGTAATCGATTGCTCTTGACGAGAGCTGTCGATTGAGACCTAAATGAGTGTCGTAGCTTCTCCTAATCAAAAGTTATACTACGCAGAATTTATGAGACGCGGTGAAACGAACTCAAAATTGCCCCCCCCCCCCACCCCCCCCCCGAAAAAAGAGCGATGCTTCACAGTCCTCACCCAACGTAACATATTCTTTGTTCCTTTGGCAATCGAGTGGTGTAATTGAATTTTTATGTAGACGATAAATTTGGAGCTGCAACGCCAAACACAAATCCCCCTAATTTTTTTATCATCGGATTTTCTGAATTACCTCCCACTATGGTCGCATAATTAACGACGCAATCACATCAAAATGCCACTGGCCCTGCCTGCATTTATATTTTAGCAGGGACACTTACTGACATGCGCCTAGCAAACTTGGTAACGACGCGGAAGGAAAGTAGCTCCATGTCATAACAGAGACTTCAAGTCGATTGGTAGGCCCTAAATATTTGAGAATACTGAACTGGTTTCTTTCGCGTCCTGTTGTTGATGTAAACGCGTGGAAGGATGAGTAAGTTTGTACAATATTTGCTCGCCTAATCATTTCACCGGTTTACGTGATCGACGCGTGAATGAAGCGACCTGGCCCCACGGTAATGTTAATCTTACATATGTTAAGAGTAATGCACAGAGTGCATATAAATAAGAGTTCTAAAAAGTGCTCAGTTTAAAGTGGACATCCTACAATGAGAGGTAAATAAACTTCTGCAAACCAGATTTCTCGTCAGGAAGACGTTCAAAACAGCGACCACTGATTCCTTGCTGTGGGCCGCGCCAGCCGTACATACGGTCTATTCGAGGTAATTTCAAGCATTTTTTTTTTAAATCAAACCTTTGAAAAATCAGCCCGTGTGTGACGTGTTTAGTTGTTTCTTAAATACGTCTCGTACCACTAGCGTATTATACTCCTGTCAACATGAAGGTTTCTTATTTTCGGTTAAAGTACATTTTTACTTGCATTTTATTTATAAATTGCAATGTTTCATTTATTGTTAATATAAATGAAAAGAAGCGAGAAAAGAGATGTGTGGGTAGTACCTGGTGAGAAATAGATCTCATGCAAAATATTATTAAAGGCTGTTAACGGTAAAATGAACACTTTGGAAAGCCCTGCTTACGATCTAATTGGCTGCACGTTGTGTATTCTTCCGTTTTATCTAAAATTAATATTATCGGGGACCTCATCACTTTATTCATACGTTGGTCAAGGGAAACTGTGAAATGAGTAGTAAAGTAAATATTTTACCCATCTGCTAATTTTTACACTTCGATGCGTAAAAAAAAAAAAAAAAAAACAGACAGCGAAATAAATAGTTTAAGTTATCACAAATGGTTACCTAACAGTTTTTATTCGACGATAAGCTACGGAACTACTTTCCTTCCATCCTTACCAACTTTGCTGAATGAATGTCACTCAGTGCGCCCATTTAAATATACGCATGCAGGGTCAGTGACCTTTTTATAAGGTTAAATTCAAAAGTGCTCACTTTATCGTGTACAGCCTTTAAACTGAGTTCCTGTGGTATAATTTTCTCCCCGCGGTTAAGACTTTGAGCACTGCACTCGAGCGTCATTCGGGGCAAAACGATTTTGAATATTTCGTTCCACATTAAAAACAAAACTGGTCCGGGTATACATAAATGAATGCCATATTTCACAAGGATTTTAAACAGGAACTAATACAACATCAACAAAGAACTTTGTAAATGAAAGACAAAAATTTTTGTATGGTTACGGAAATAAACACGGTCGGATGTATGTCGTGTTACTTACGAAGGAACATTTGGTTGGAAAAACTGTAAACTAGGGCACTCTATTGGTTGGCAGCCGACCAATACAAAAACTGGTGTCGTTTTGACCAGTAAAATGGCGTTACGTGATAATAGGGACAAACAGAACATGGCGCCCCTGCAGTGGTATGTTTACAGGCGACAGTGTGCCGACCTTAAAGTGTTAAGCTTTGTTTGCACAAGGCGGACGAATATACGGGAAGTGGAACTATATTAGGGGTTCAGAAAAGTTGGAAGTAACCACGAATAGGCCTGCATGCCCTCGGTCAGGGGGGGGGGGGGAGGCGGGGACTGAACGGGTTAAAAATGGATAAATAAAAAGACGCAGTCGGTCAGCGGGCGGGCGGCCCGTGTCTTCGGGAACTCCTGCTCACCGCGTTGCCCACAGACCCAGTGAGACGTTCGACGGGAAGTCGTGAAGCGGTCCAGCGGTCGGTCGTTCACCTCTGTCGCAAGGTGGCCGTCGTCGGGCCGGTGTAACCGGCGAATTTCATCCGCTGGTAGGAAAGGACGGGTACCCTCGCGATCGAGACAGGAAGAGAACGTACCAAGTACATCATTTATACCATTGGTGAGATGTCGGCACAGAGGGGTGCCGTACGGAAAGAAGAAGGGGTGGTCAGAATAACGGCTTTTCTGAAAAATTATTATTTTTTTCTCTGAAAGTGGTGTAATTCCGCTCTACTAATTACACAGAACACGAAATTAATTCGCTTGAAAATCATTTCTGGGGAAACTCCAAGCTTCGCTGACGTGTGACTGCTTCGCGGTCACCCCCTACAAAAACAGCCAGCCTTCCTTGAATCACTGTGGGAGGGGGGGGGGGGGGGGTTATCAACTCCCCTGCTGGCGCTGAGACTCTGACTCGGTGCGTAATTTTTGCCTAAGCTTGAACAGTAATTTTATTTGCGAGCAGGCTATGCTTCTTCCGTACATTATTTCGGAGCCGTTCTGTCTAGAAAGTGATGCGGGTAGTGTTCGCGGGGATTGGTGTCAACCTAGTGTATTGTGGTCAGCCGAGGGTTGTAAACAGTGCTATACTGTTGTCGCGGTTGTCAGCTGACCGCCAAGCTGCTTTGACACGTGGCGTCACGCAGACATTCAGGGAGTAAAATTCGCCTGGGTAAGATTCGCCTGCTACACCGGGCCCGACTCCGCCACTCTCGTACGGCCCGCGGGGTTCGAGGCCGACCTCGAGCCGATATTACACGATACCTGCAGCCGTACTTGGTTCTTGTACATAGACGCTTCTACAAGGCCTGGTGCACGAGCCGGTATACCAGCCGCTATATTAGCCGCCATGGAAGATCCATATTACATAACAGTAGTTCGCCTACTAGCATTTGGCCGGTGGGTGCGCAGTGTGTGGTTTGTAGTAAACATGAACTCGATTCGCAGAACCTCTAAAGGCTGTTCACAATAAAGTGAGCACTTCTGAAATCAACTTTAGAAAAAATCACTGCTCCTACCTGAATATATTTTAACGGACGCCCTGAGTGACATGCGCCCAGTAAAGTTGGTAACGATGGATGGGAAGATGTTCCATATCTTAACGTCGAATAAAAATTGTTAGGTAACCATTTCTGATAATTTAAATTATTTATTTCGCTTACTTTTTTTTAAGTACATCGAAGTGTAAAAATGAGCAGATTTGTAAAATATTTACTTTCCTGATAATTCCACAGTTTCACTTGACCGACGCATGAATAAAGTGATGAGGCCCATGACAATGTAGATCATGCATAAGGCGGAGGAATACACGACGCGCATACAAGTAGATCTCAAGCAGGACTTTCAAAAGTGCTCATTTTACCGTGAACAGTCTACACCAGTTAGCAACTTGCGTAGGCCTATGAAAATACTAGCTAGCATATCTTAATATTGCTATATTACTGTTCGCCTTTTACATAAGTTGATTGCTTACTAGTACAGTTTCATTAATTTTCTTGAAAATGACTTGAAGTCACTAAGAGTACGAGTGTGTTATTTTCAATTTTGACGAAAATTACTGACCTGTTACAAAATGTAGTTTTTTCTTTACGTACCGGGATATTATCAGCATGTAAAATTTAATGATAAAAAAAATATGGGCCCGACGGAGCTGTGAACTCACACCAAATACTTACACGTTTGTAGCGAACGCCGCAATTTTACCATTGTACTACCAGCTCATACTCCAGAAATTTAGTTTATGTATAGTAGATGCGGTTAATAGTTAGAATTAATGTTTTAAGTATTTAGAACGGTTTAAAAAAAATATTAAAAGTTTTCATAGCCAATAATATTCCTCGTTGTCGTATTAATCTATCTGAAAGAGTTTCAACCTCACGGATGTATGATCAAGATGGAGGCCTTCCTATTCCGTTTCTTCATCAACTCGTTTCAAGACGTAGCCGCGGGGAGCGCGCGACGTGATTGGCCAGGTACGAAAGCCGGTGTGGAACCTGCCATGAAAAATAGGACGCGCCCAATCACCAAACCTGCGAAATCTGGCCGTACAAGGCGGGAAATTCCATGACGGGTCCTATGCTAGCCCGTATGCCGGTCGCTATGGCGATCCTTGCACAAGCTTTTGCGGAATCTGGCGTCGTGTACTATCGCCTCTAACACTGCCCTCCCCTTCCAACCAAACATCTCCTTATCGCCCTGGGGCCATGGCTCATAATCCGTGGGCGCCGCGTCGGTTTGGCAAGCTATTCGGAGCACAGCCATAACTGGCAAGCCCCGTGACCTTTGGCCCGTCCACGAGGTTAATGACACCATGATTCGAACAGACAGGAAAAATATTTTCCGGGTTCAGTGATCTGCCACCTGTACAGAATGACTCGGTATTCATGGCCACCGCGTCTATTCTGCAAGAGGTTTGAGCTCAGCCGTGGCCCACATATCCTTCGCCCTGTCCGCAATGAAAACTTGCTTTTAATGACGAAACTATAATTACAAGGACTAGGAAAATTTTCCGGGTTCAGTGCCCTGTCACTTCGCGGCATGAATCACAACCCCATGGCCACCATGGTATGTGGCTCGGAGCGTCGTCGTGACAGACAATAACCATAACCGTCGGCCTGCCCCCGTGAGGAACTTGCGGGTTCGATGTCCTGTCCCCCTTATGGCATAACTCATGGTCAACGCGTCGATTTGTGCAAGTGGCTCGGATCCCAGGCATAACCGCGTGTCTCCAAAAACTCTCCCGTCTATCAGTGGCAGGAAAACACGAGGGAAATCAATTCTTTTAAATACACTATGTTTAGAAGAGAGAGGAAAAATTAACGATTTCAATGGCGTGTCTTCCTCATAGCGTAACTCGTGCCTAGAAAGCCAAAAAAAATTTTGCGACGTAATTTCATAACTAAGCACAACTTGACAGTTCTGCATACAGTGTCGGCGCTGTCATTTGTTAATTGATAGGTATTACTCATGCTGAGCACTTTATCCTGTGTAAAGTCTGTTCACGATGAAGTGGGAACTTTGGAAATCAACCTTATAAAAAAGTCATTGGACGTGCCTGCACATATTTTAAAGGGCGCACCGAGTGATATGCGCCCGATAAAGTTGGCAACGAAGAATGAAAAGTAGTTCCATATCTGAACATCGACTAGAAAGTTTTAGGTAATCATTTAAGACAACTTATAGTATTTATTTCCCTTTCTTCTTTTTTGATACATAGCGGTGTAAAAATTAGCAGATTTTTATTACAGTTACTTTCTTAATAATTATACAGTTTCACTTGACCGACGCATGAATAAAGTGCTGAGGCCCGCGGCAATGTTAATTTTGCATAAGGCGGAAGAACACACAACGTGCATACAAGTAGATCATAATCAGGGCTTTCAAAAGTGCTCATTTTACCGTTAACAGCCTATACTGAGTTGTACGTGAGTAATATGATTTGTTTGGTTCTGGGGCATGGAGAATGGAGAAATAGCGAGGAGAGGATCACTAACCTCGGGCCATGTTGAATGACGTCGCCAAAGTCAAAATATGCCGATTTACCGCTAAAAAAATCCCTTCAGAAATCTATTATTTACACCTAAACTGTGTTTTCTTTCCAATAAATTTAGTAAGAAGAAAAAAAAGGGGGAGGGGGAATTTTCAGACCGAGTAGTTCTGCTTTTTCCGCACAAGTCCTCAAAACAGCAGGGCGTAGTCAAGGTTCCTCAATGTGTGAACCAAAAAGTACCCAGATCATCAAAGCGAAATAACCCAAAATGTAGGAAGTACTACCGCCCTGCCTTAAGTCATGTTATGGGTCAGCAGCTACGGTCCTTTCTAAATGCACAGTTGGCTGCAATTTTCGAACCGTTGCGGTTATACACTTTCAACTTGAAATGTACGAGGCTAGCACAAGTTCAGTCGGCCTTATTGAGCACACTGTGGTCTATGCCCTTTTCCATTGGCCACCATTTTCTAACCACTGACGATGGAGACACCAAACTTAGGCCGTAGGTAACACTTCAGATTCTGATATGATTCATTAAGTGAGAATCGCGTTTATAAGTGTAGTTTGACATAATTATTACATTTACTGTTACATATTGACCAACCAAGCTGATTATTACCGATTCAGCTCAGTTAAAATGGTTCAAAATATTTTAAACCAACCAGAGTTATCTTGGTGAATATCATAGTTATTATAAACATACAAACGTAGCCTACAGACAAGTTATAAGCTGTTCACAGAAAAATGACCAATTTTGAAAGCCCTGCTTACGATCAACTTGTATGTACGTTATGTATTCTTCCACCTTACGGAAAATTAACATTGCCATGGGCCTCAAAACTTTATTCATGCGTCGGTCAAGTGAAACTGTGAAATTATTAGGAAAGTTTAAAATTGTACATATCTGCTCATTTTTACACTTTGGTGCATTAAAAAAAAAAAAAAAAACAGATGGTTACCTGACACTTTTTATTCGACGTTAACATATGGAACTACTTTTCATCCATCGTTACCAACTTTACTGGGCGAATGTCACTCAGTGCACCCATTAAAATATATGTAGGCGGGGGAAATGACTTTTTCCTAAGGGTCATTTAAAAAATGCTCACTTTATCATAAACATCCTTTACCCACCCTTAGACAAGATCGTCCCTTCAAATAGTCAGCTGTGTAATTTCGCATCTGTGTGGATATATACCCTGTGATACGACAGAGTAATTTTTCAAATCTTCACTACGTAAAAAATTCACCAAAGTACTAGCATTAACAGAAGATACGTCAACAGTGGCGTGTAGTGAGTTTTTTTTTTTTTACAGGGGAAGCAATTTCTACTAACAAACTCCAACTTCCACCTTTGCGTACCCTCCACGTGTGTTTACCATTGTATAATACCTAGCATAATTATAAAAATGGAAAAGAAATGAATTTAATAATTATTAAACAAAACATTAGTTTGATAAACACAACAAATTATAGGAAAAATCCCGTTTCCCGAACACATTCAACCACTTTCCAAGGGAAAATGTTGGACTGGAGGACGCAAACAGGACGACTGCCTACCCAGCCGAAGGAACGAGGTCGAGCATGTGGCGTGTTGTTGCTTGCTAGCTCGGTTCATCGCTAGTCGCTCCCGTTCGCGGAAATAAATACTAGATACCAGCACTATGCGTGCGCAGGCTGTTCACGATAAAGAGGGCACTTTTTAAGGCCGTCGCAACAGGCACTAACCGCTAATAAATATATCTTATTACAGCCTCGGGCATTACATTTTGACGGTGGAGGAATGAATACACGGTGTTTATTGGTCGCATTGCAATGCTTGTATTTAAAAACAGCAGGAAGTTAAGGGGGAAATCTGTTAAGGGTCAAAATGTCCAATATGTATAGGGTAAGCTTTGCTTACCTTGCGTCTATGGAACAAGCGGCACGGATCGTAATACGACTGTCGTCGTAGCTCCGCCAGAGCACTGAACAGTTACGAAACGTCCCGTCGGCACCGGAACTTGGAGCTACGCGGACCTATACTACAGTTACAGCTCGCCTTGGACTGTCAACAGGCATTCGGCGCAGCACAGATACTTTCTCCCGCATCCGAACAATGGTTCGTTAGCGCTCCGCACTCGAGCGGAGGGTAAAAGCGGGAGAAATGACGGCGTCAAACTTCCCACAGAGAACTAATGAGAGGGGGTTAAAAACTCGTTCCCGTAACACAGCGACCAGGGACGCGGAGTGAATAAGTATCGATAGGCGAAATGACTTGACGGTCCTTTCGAGTGAAGCTCGCTTCACGACGGAATGGCTGTGTAATTACCTGGGAACGGACTTACGTGTGATTGGCTTTGCTTTCCTGGGCGGGCCATGTTCCAAAACGCTACTCCGAGAATTAGGCAGCATAGAATCAACGCCGAGCGAAGCTGGAGTAAAAGAAATACAAAAAAGTTTTTGTATTAGCATATGCCATGATTGTCATATATAATATACAAATATAAGTTAAAATCGGTTACATACCAAGCAAAAATATATTAATGTACGTTATAAGAAAATAAATACACCTAATACATATCAATTAATGAGACCTACTACAATATAACTTGTTCGAAAAATTCTAATGGAATATGTTGATTGTTTCCCAATATATGGCACAAAAATGTAATATTTCACTTGGGGCTATCTTATAAAATGGCGGAGATATTAGATTCTCTGTAGACAAATGACTGTAGATGGTTATAATGGAAACTAGCAGGATACAAAGTAGAGTTGAATTTTTTTTTCGTAGTTTCGTATATATAATATACTGAGCTAAAATTTTTATATGGCTGCAATTTTGAAAATAAGCGTCTGGCTTCTTCAAAACATACCAGTTTACATGGCCTACCGTATTTATACATGTTTGCCAAATTTTGTAGAAATCTGTAGGTTTTCTTCGGATATATGACTCAAAAATTTTAATTTTTCATGTGAATCTATCTTATAAAATGGTGGACATAAAATACTTTGTTTACACATTTGGTAGTTGTAATATATACTGCCAGCATACAATGTTGCGTTTTAATTAATTACATGGTTTCGAGGATGTAACAACGAAGCAAAAACAGCTATGTATCGACCAATTTGAAATTGTGCTTAAGATCTGATTGCATGTACGTAATGTATTATTCCGCCTTATGTAAGATTAACATTGTCATGGGCCTCAAAACTTTGTTCATGCGTCGGTCAGGTGAAACCGTGAAATTACTAGAAAAGTAAATATTTTACAAATCTAATTTTTACTTTTCGATTTATAAAGAAAAAAAACAGAAAGCGAAATAAATAATTTAAGTTATCAGAAATTGTTAGCTAACACTTTTCATTCGACGTTAATATACGGAACCACTTCCCATCCATCGTTATCAACTTTATTGGGCGCATGTCACTCAGGGCGCTCGTTGAAATACATGCAGGCAAGGTGAGTGACTTTTTTCTAAAGTTGATTTCAAAAGTTCTCAGTTTATCGTGAACAGCCTTTAACACTATTTTCGAGCTTTCGAACACAGCTTAAAAAAAATAAATAAATAAATAAAATAAAATAGAAACGCATTTTCTCGCTGCCTTATCGTAAATCGTAATGATCGGAAACACTCAAAGATAGTATAGGAATATGTATTGAACTTTGTTGCAGATTTTCCTCTAATAAAATGATAGTGTCACCGCTTTACGTCCCATAGTTCCAGCGGTAATACGGAACACTGCCCGACATATCTGAACCTTACAGGTACTGTGTGTACATCCACGAGGGCGATAGCTACGCGGGTCGGTGTCTCCCTCATCGATACCTCGTTCTTGTTCATCGATTTGCGAAAACAAATACAAGTACACAAGACTCTTCAGGCCTCCGCCCGGCTGGTGCATGAAGCGAGTTGCAGAGGTTTGGTAGAAAACATTTGATTCAAAAATGGTTGAATGTTTTATGATGGTGACTGGACACGAAAATCATCTAGAACACCAATCACATTTTCTACTGGTTTTTATAATCGAACAAGCACATATTATTACCGTAATTATAGTGGGTAACAACATAATTATTGTTTGTGACACTGAAAACCACGGAGTCATGAAAAGTTTAATCACGTTGAATGAGTGTATGTCGGAATGCACTAATACGAATATTTCTCTGCTTCTGACAGGACCTTATTGCACTCCACACATTGATCTTGAATGTGTTAAATTTATTGTACAGTCACTAAAACGATAATAAGGGGATGAATATCCTGTTACAGAGAATGACATGTGATGATACATTAAACATGACTATCGGGACTGATATCGCGCCCGTATATGGAGTATTAAAAATGTCTTCGGATATTCGCTGCGTGAATTTTATGATCCTCACCGCAGCTCACCTTCAGCGCGTCTCGGGGTGCGTAGAACCTTCTGGGTCAGGCGACCTGAGCTATACAAGCTGCGAAGCGCCTCTGAGTCGACGAGACTCTGGGTCCTAGTAGAGTCATTGGCTACAGGTGTGCCATACCATCGGATCGAAATGCGACGATAGAGATGAGAGAATGTAGTCTGCAAGCATCGGTACAGTGGATAGTGGCCCTGGCGGGCTTCACTTTGGAGGAGTTGGACTGGATGAGTGTGTGGCAGACATCTGGATTGATGTTAATGTACTGCAATGGCCGTCTAAACAATATGTGAGGATTAAGTAACTGAAGGTAGTATTAAAACAGTAATGACTCCAATTATAGTATAGATTGGCATCAAGGGTCCTATGTACCTGCGCGTCCAAGGTCAAGAAGCGAGGGAGTGATACGGGCGACACTAACACGCACGCCTAGCGCCTCATCGCTCCTACGCGCAAGGTGTGCAGTGTTTCCGCCGTAACGCATTTCCGTATTAACTACATCTGCAACGGTGGGGTTTTATTACGCACGATGAAAGTACACAGATCAAACTACCTGCGTATAATCGTACTTTTCTCTTACCGTTTAAAGAAACTTCATCGGCAAGCTTTAAATATGCGATATTCAACCACTTTCACGATTTTTTTCTCCATTAAAACACTTAATTTGATAAAAGTAAAAAGATAAGCGATATAGACAGTAGTTTTTTTTATCCTTTCTGGCAAAACTTCGTATTTCCAGAACATTTATTTATCGAGACACTCGTTTACGCGCAAACAACGATTTCACAGAAAACATGTCATTCCTAGGACCCTTAAAATATTGCGCTCGCTGATAGGACTAATGTATGAATAGCAGAGATAGGCAGTTAAATATTGTGACTAGAAGATGTGTGCATTTTTATATGTATAACGTTGTAAACAATTTAAGAAATTAAATTCAGTTATTTTATTTTTTAGCAAGGCCACCATCCCCAACCTAATTCTGATATGAAGGAACGTTATTTTCAGTAATAAAGATGATCTTAATGATCATAATCAGAATCTTAAATATAGTAGACAATAAATTGCTTGTGGAGGGTTCACATAAAAAAAAAAACTGCGCCAAAATTGATCTGTTATGGAGATTAAATACGGCTCGGTAAAAACCATGCACCCGTTCGATATCAAACACACAGCCTTCTAAATGTGAGTCAGGGACGTTAACCACATTTCCAAACATACTCTATGATTATTTTTACGTCGATGGAAAAAAAAAAAGCAACTTTGCAGTGGCAGATCAGTTCCCACCACTAGACATCGTCTCGGGTTGCAGGTTTTTGAAAGGCGCCTGCGGCGAATCGCATTGGTTCGTTTAGAATAGGGTCCATGCTCGTGCGCCGATGACGTGTGTGGGCGTGGCATCGCACACGAATCCGACCGAGTCGGTACGACGAGTTGATCGTGAGCTCACGCGCCGATGACGTGTGTGGGCGTGGAATCGCACACGAATCCGACCGAGTCGGTACGACGAGTTGTTCGTGAGCTCACGCAACTTGTGAGGGCGGAAAGAGCTGGCACATTGAGCCGTCGGGGGGCGCGCTGCAGATCGGATCAAGACAATTCTGTGTGTATAGGCCGTTCACGGTAAAGTGAGCGCCTTTGGAACCCTAGTTACTTTTTTTCTTTCGAACTATTTATATCCTTCAACCAATTGTTGATGTAAACCCCGTCACGTGAGTGTATATATTCACCATACCCAAAAGAAGAAGTCCGAGGCCACAATGAAATGTATTTATTGGTTATTAAGTCTGATGAAAAAGCTTAAAAAAGGTGCTCACTTTACCGTGAACGGCCTATACATACGTTTACCAGAGTAGTGCGAAGGATTTTTAAAATACTTAATCTGCATTAGAAGCAAAACCTTAGCAGCTAGAGTTTAGGCTCGTTAAAAATGAGGTTATCCCTGAAACGTACCACATTGGTAATAATCTAGTATTAATAGATGCACTTATTATAGTAACAGGAAATTTTAGAAAATTCGTAGATTTATTCACTTACCATTGATTTTTGATTGCACCTTTAAAACTGCATACGTTCTTGCAAGCATGCGATTTGTAACGAACAGATTTATTCACTTACCATTGATTTTTGATTGCACCTTTAAAACTGCATACGTTCTTGCAAGCATGCGATTTGTAACGAACAGTTAGCCCCAAATGATCACAATCGCCACTCACACTCGCCTAATATTCTACAATTTTACCTGCGTGTGAAAGTCTGCTAACTGAATAAGAGTTATAAAATGTGTCTAATTAAAAATATTTAGAAATATCTTATATGTAAAAAAAAACTGTCGTTTACACCTGTACTACTGCAGCTGATATTAAGACGTATCTTTAAAGCGAAATTTGGCTATGAATATAGTAATATTGCAACAAAACAATTGGTCGGAGTAAGACAAAATAATTTATACCCCTCCCCCTGTCAAACTGTAACGACGCCCTCCTTGATAGTTTGCTAGATTCGTCAATAATTGTTACCAACTAAATTCTGGACATTATCAACAACTAAGATGATCCCCAAACCACAAAGGAAGTAAGATAAAGAGACGAAGCTCAATGCTATTTTGGTGGGTCGTTATTTTCCTCTATGATTGCACTATAGGTAGGATTTGCTGCCAACTGTACAACTCTTAAACATAATTATTTTAATTTTCAGACAGAATAGTTAGTTACTGCTAATAACAATCTGGTAAAAAATGTTATAATGAAATGCTGTATTTACATACGGTAACATGGAACTAAATGTGTGTTTAACAAATGATGGTAGACAATACATTGGTTGGCTACTCTGTTAACTGCATAATCGTTTATTAAAATGCTAATTGTAAATATTTCTTTCTTTTAAAAAGGCATTGTCGCTGATATCAATAACTCTTGTGCCATTTATTACTAAGCAATCAACATTTGAAAATTCAATAAAGCTCTATTCCAATCACTGCAATTGATAGTAAACATCAACTCCACCTTCTCCAGCAACGAACATAACAACGGAAACAAAATAACTCAACACTCAGGCGCTGGAAGTGCATGCCTACATCAAAATTATATATTTTATGAATAGAGCTCCGAGTATTTCGCGGATTGACTTGGCAGCAAGCTATGCTGGACAGTCCTCGATACACCCGAGACATTATCGATTGCTTATTGGTTGCTGCGATCAGCTGAGGCCTCTGTACAGGACTGTTAAACACTCACTCCCACTACTGCTTCCCGCTTATTACTGGCTCACAGTTAAACGGGGCGTGTCTAAAGAACTGTCGTCCAATCAGAACAGTAGGATAAGAGAACAAGTGTTTGGAGTCTTCCTCGTCTCCTAATGAATTCGCGAAATACTCGTGGCTCTATTTATGAATGATAACAAGAATAATTTTACTTAATTTATTTGTTTCTTAAGTACATTTAAAAATTAAATTATATTGTTTATAAAATATGCAGCTTTCTTTATTAATGAGCATTATTTACATTTTTTTCAACAGTTGGCGAAGTTTATTCTACCCTATAATTTAGTGGCCCACGAAATATCTATAGAGCTTCGACCCCTTGTCCCAAACTATTTAACATTCCAGCTCACTTCTGAGCTCTTTTTAGTAGGCCTAGAGTTCGTTAAGGACAACTACCCTTGTTTTTGCTAGCGCCGTCACTGAGTCATAGCCACGTAGGAGTTTATTTCTTCTGTTCGTGACCATGAAACATACAAATCCCAGCAGCATTCGCCAACAGACTGGCCTGACTTGCTACGAATATTACGGGACGTTGGTAATCACCGCACGTGGACGAACTTGTCAGGCACCAACCGGACCAGTCCATCTTCCCGCAGCACGGCCAATCACGTCAAACGTAGCACACCGGTGTCGATCAGCAGTTGATAAACAAATTTGTATGCTATGCTCCTGAATTTTAAAAAAGTTATTGAACGGCCTTATGCAAAAACTCTAATTGCGAACTTGTTTTTATCACGCTTGAAGTTCTCGAATGTTGAATTGTGTAATGACTGGAGTGGACACTATAGAGGGCTATTGTCCGAGTTATAAACTTGTAAGTTTTAATCAGCGTCTTATGTTAAGTGCGCGTTCGAAGCAGTCGAATGAACTAGACTACACGACGCACTTGTTTGGGGCGCAGATCAGTATTTATAAATCCTTCTTTAAAAAAAAAAAACCCGTAATTTTTTTTTTCCGAGAAGCAAAATAACTCGCTTTTCCACTTCATGATACAAATATCGAGCGATAATATCCATTTTAGCTCTGGTAATGAGCAGAAAGTTTTTATTTTGGCAATATTGAAGTGATCCTGCTCCAAAGAAATTAAAATATTTACGCTCTTGCTAGAGAAATTAGCAGATAAATTATTAGAGAACAGATATGTCACGGGTTTTCAGGTAGATAACTACACGTCTGAACTGGTATTAGCATATTATGTTGGTTTGTTACAGTTCTACTTATTACACTAAACAATCGAATATTGCTAAAGTTATTCTATTGAAGTAACCATCTTCACTGTGGCGAGGTGTTTGTCAATCAAATCACACGCAGAAACTCGACGCTTAGGTTGTTACCATGGTAACAAAAAACCCCAAAAGCTTGATCTTCCTACCTCTTCTGACCTGGGGCAAGCCTTTTACGCGTATGCACAGCTATTTTACCCGAGGAATATAATGTTTTACTAATGTGCAAAAATACATACACTGACGTGTATTGTGATTTGTGGCACACCGACGTTTCTGATGCTGTTCGCCGGGTCGTCTCGTGCAGCCTTGTGTACAGGGCGACATCTGGTGTCCTTGCCAGGAAACGATATTCGATGGCCATGGACTGCCTGTTGAGTGTTTTTTTTTTTTTTTTTAATTATTATTCAGGGCGTAACAAAAGTTGGAATATATGATCACTTTTATGAGTTGGTCTGTTGAATTATATTTATTAGAACTGAAGCAGTTATCTCAGGAAGAATAAGCTTATCTGTCGTATTTACTTTTTAATATTGATGGTTAAAAGCTGCTATGTATATTGAACACAAGACGTTGTCTCAGAAAACTTGTAAGTTGATCTAAATTTGTTTTGGTGGCTAGTTTCGGTAAAGCGTATTTCACAATTCTAATTCCTACAAAAAATGTCTGATATTGCTTCCAAATATATCATTCCTACTCTGGCATTGTCATTCAAGAACCTGAAGCTAGTCGTGTAAATTACAAATTCACCATTAAGTACTCTTATCAATTAAATAATTATTCAATACTAGTTTCAATTACGGGGTCTTCGTGAGGTTGTACCGTCAGAGTATAGAGCAAAAAATTCTGCCTCCAGTAATAATAAGTTTAAACATTTCCACTCACAATACTATTATAAGTGTTAATAACTATTTTTATTAATTTGCTACCAACTTAACGGGGAACATGCATGTCAGTGTGCAATGTTTACCGAACAGCCTATGAGAGTCTTGAAAGGTTATAGATAAAAATATTTTCTACGTGCATTTTTTTACCAGCCTGTGCGATGTCATGTACGAGAACTCGAACATCAAAGGGGACCGCCGAGTTATTTCGTTTCTGCATACCTATCGACTTTGTAGGACGTGATACGTGACACGAGGTTTTAACTAATACTTGCGCTGGTCGTCTCTCCGCGGTCCTTGGAAATAAAGAGCTGGGAAGAGAGAGAGAGAGAGAGAGAGGACGCACCTTCCGAAAAAAAAAAAAAAAAAAGCAAGGAAGTGTGATGCCTTGTCCACAGTAGCTAGACCCAGGAGCCGAACTGCAGATTGGTGCACATGACCCTCTGACGTCACAGCTCGCCGTCCCCATGCCCCCCCCCCCCCCCAGGCTCCATGTCCCAATATCATTCGCATTACTTCAACTTTCGCCCGCGGACGTACACGTGAACGTGTTCCAAGTTGTTTGTTTTGTTTACATTTTATCGCGCGCGAACGGTAAAAGTTAATTACGATGTACTGATATGGAAACGTGAAGATTGAAAATACGAAACTAGCCATTCATTCAATTTCGCAGTCGCGAAAACGAAACTTCAATAAATAGAAATACAAAAAAAATTGTACTGACTAGAGAAAAAAATACATATGAAGTTAAATTAAAGTAAAGCTCAAATTAGAAAACAAAATAATGTAAGATAGAGATATCAATATTTACGAGTAATAGTATACAATTTATTGAAGCGCCTGTTTGAGTGCACTCTAGTTTCTTTATCTGAAAGATTATCTTCGGACGTCGTTATTAAGGCTTGTCTACAATTGCGCTATCCCAACCTGTCTCTTAGGGCAAAGGTACTCTGATTGGTGCACGCGACCTTCTGACGTCACGGCGCTGTCCCAAGCTCCCGTGTCCCAAATTAAGACATTCAGAAAACTGAACTTTCTGCCCAGGTTGTGTCCTAAGTTGATGGACAAAGAAGACGACTTCCTATACTTCCGAGCGCATTCGTGGAATGTTTACGTTGTAAATGTAAACAATGGACGGACAAAGGTGGGCTTCCTCGAAATTAATGCGACGAAGTGCTAATAAATAATTAGTGATGTCTTCGTTCGGTCTGAACTATTTAATATGAAGACTAAAACTTTTAAACCGTAAAGTTTAGAAAAGAAAATTTGGGGTGTCAGTTGGCGAACTTATTTGAAATAAAACTGGTAAGGCGTATATTATAAATAAATATCAAATCACGCATCTGGTAAACATGAAATATTCGAAAATTTAAACGTTACGATGGAACAACAAATAATGTGCCGAATTTACTGCAGCAACCCGGCTTACTTCGGACAACCCATTCGTAGACCAAGTTTGGACTTCGTCAATGTGACGTCGCTTAACGTCGGAGTTTCGAACACGTCCACGTCCCCAGGAACGGGCCGATCGTGGACAGGCCTTTAACTAGACACGCCGTTGGGACGTGCGGTGGGGGGGGGGGGGGGGGGTCCCCACTCATATCAGGACAAGGCCTGACGATGACCGCTCCTGTTATTCCCTCCGGCAACCAACCCCCCCCCCTCCCCTCCTCCTGCTCCAAACCCTACCAACCTGCCTATCAGTTACTCGATGCTGCTAACCAGAACGGGCGGTCCGTTCCCTTCATGAACGCACTAGCTCGAGAACCCGCTGCTGTGACCTGTTGTGAAGTCGAACCAGGACACGCAAGGAAGGGACAATGTTCGTAACCAGAGCATAAAGCACTCTATCACATTTACTATAGTCCATTCACGGTTTCTTCGGCCTTTTTGAATCAAACCTTTGAAAAATCTCCCCATGTATGACGTGTTTATTTATTTCCTAAATACGCCATGCATCACAAGCGTTTTATACTTGTGTTCGTAAACGTTACTTTTTTTTCTGTTAAATTGAACTGTAATTCATATTTGATATATAAATTTTAATGATTCATTTATAAATAATCGGAATACAAATCAGGGAGAGAATAGGTATGTTGGTAGCGACCAGTGAGAAAGACCTCTTATACAAAATACTGTTACAACTGAAGGCGCACGAATATGGTGCGTTGTCCCCCTGGTGTAATTCTCCAGGATTAGTTAAGCTTAGTTTGTACGAGGTGGGGGAATATACTGGAAGTAGAACTTTAGCAGGGTTTCAGGAAAGGGTGAAGTAACAATGACTGAACTATATACTTTATTACAAATACTTCATCTACTACAAGAAGTACATATAACCCTTGGCTATTACAACAACGTTACTCGTCTCATTAAATGACTTTATCACCAGACCAAGTTACAATAACAACAGCTAAAGAGTGCTCTGGGCTGGATGAGCCTTAATTATTTAATCCGAGGACCGTAATCCAGCAAGACCTAACACGCCCTACTGTGATTATGATTACCCTTTTAATCTTGACGGCGTCGTCGTGTCGAGACTCTCTCGACAATGGCAGAGTGAAGAATCGACGTCGTTACCACGGCCCTGTGGTCCACGGCGATGGCGTCTGGCTGGTCCCTCCGGAGCAAGATGGCCGCGAGCCACCATCGTCGCCACCTTGTATACTACCCCGCCTAGCCTCATCACCTTCCTCGGCGGGAAGAGTGTTTTCTAAACAGCGAGGCTGGCTCGTCGTGGCTGCACCGTTCCAGGTGCCGAGTGTCTCTTGCCAGCCCCAGCTAACATGGCTTGCACCACCGCGCAGTGCTGTTCCATTAATCAAACGCGCTGGCCACGAAAATATTTATGTTACATTTGCGCCGCATCATAGGCATAATCAGTAAATAATCATTCAAGCTTTCAAATAAATACATGTCAGAATCACAGTTGTACTATATTAGAATTTTACAGATGGTGAAATCTAACTTTAACAGAAATGAGACCATTACACGTTGAAACAACATGCCAAGAGCTAATTCTAGACGTCTATAAAAATGCCATTTAGCAAATACCATACGAGCATTTTTATGGTAATTTCAATCGTCTTCGGATGTGATATTGGGCGTTCAGTATTGCCTACTACGGATTCCCCTTAAGGCTGATTCACGCTTTTCATATCACGCCGAACAGATAGAGCAGACAGCCGCTTCTGTGTTTTCCGCGCAGACAATACTATCGTTACTCGCAGTACAGTTTGGTTGTGTGGTGTACAAGGAGTCCAAATTGGCTACCGTCCTAGAAGATGCCTCGGAGTTACGGCTTATAACCCATGTGAATGATAGACGACAATCGTTTCATACACAGAAAATGTATATACAAATATAAAGGAAAGGCGAAAAAAATAACAGGAAATATCAACATCCTCCCAGCGCAGCTGATTTTGAAAGGAACGAAAACTAGCTTCATGGTAACTGATGGGCAAACAAATCACAGATTGGAATTGTGGGTGCGCAGTTAACGCAGAAATTCTGGTGAAGTGTGAATCGCTGTCAAGTGAAATCCGCTCAGCACACACTGGCTGAGTCGGTGTGATCTGCAAACGTGTTGAACGTGTTAATCCGTCATTAATCTGACATAATGGACATTTAAGTAACGTAAGTTTTCTTTGTGCCGTACACGGTATTCTACAGGTTTTCTTAGTAAAACCTGTCCTCTTCACTAATCAGAAGTATTCCGACTCAGATCTCATTTAGCCTTTACCAGAACACTCTTTCGTGGATCATCAGATAGCTCTCCTCGCCATTTGTCATACTCTTCAAGCCTTTTGCCAATTCTTGTGGCGAAATCTTGCCGTAACTAGTGAAGAGCTTTATCTTTTATAATATTCTCCAATATCATGTCAAGGCCCTATCTATCTGCAGTCTCTTCGAGCCATTCTCTTACGTCTTCTGTCTTCAGACAGTTCGCGATGATGTGCTCGATTGTGTCATCAACTCCACATACATCACACAGCGGAGATTGCGCCTATCGGAATCCATGAAGATTCGCCTTAAAGTTGCCATGTCCCGTAAATAACTGTACACTATAGTGGTTCATAGTAATCCACTGGGACCTCATTCTCTCTTCCACATCTGGCAGCAACTCAAAGGTAAACCTTCCTTTTTCCGATCTTGACCATCTGTCTTTCAATTCCCATGTGACTTCAGTCAGAAGGTCTTGTTTCTCTTCCTTGTTTAGTCTTCCATGGGTACTCTCTCCACCATTATATCCCACATACTTGACCAGTAGGTCCACTGGCAGTACCCTGCCAAAACTGGAAGTGACTCATTGGACACTGTCCTTTATGCCCTTGTTACTGCCAGAAGTGCCTCCCTCTGAGCACCTACCAGTTTCCTTTCGTGCCATACCAGTTCTGCCATGTTGTACCACATAATAGCGCCATATGCTGTTATAGCTTCAAACACTGATCTATAGGTTGTCTTCAATGTGTTGAAGCTCAATCCCCAAATTGTATTTCCGATGCTCTTCAATTTTTGAAACACAACCATTGCCCTTCTATAAACATATTCAATATGTTTCAGATAACTGTTATTTTCATCCAGGATGAATCCCAGATATTTCATCTCGCTCATATACTGTACAGATTCCCCGCCAAAGTGCACAGTATGTGGCCTGCCTAATTTTCCTTTCAGCAACATAGTCTTTGTTTTTGCAGTGGAGAAATTTAACTTGACTTATTCCACCCACTGCTTGACCTTATCCATGATGTCAACTGCCTTTATCTCCAGTTATCTTCGGGCTCTTCCAGATATTATGATCAATCCATCATCTGCATAGCCAAATACTGTGCAGCCCGACGGGAACTCCAGTTCCAAAAATCCATCGAAGAGGATGTTCCTTAGAATTGGTCCAGGGGGGATACACTATAAAGGGCTTACAATCGCGTTATTTGAAGTAAGTGCTTGTGTAAATATCAACATCGACAGTTTACCACTAGAATTAATGATTTTATGGAACAGATGGGTTTTGAGTAAAAAATATGAGTGTTTTGTATCTCAAACATACTTATTTAACCTACATATATTTCAGGTGCTGATTTAATAACTTACTAAAACGATTATACGTATTTAATCGGATTTTGCACTGCTTGTGCAAGATTTATTCTATTCTGTTGGTCACATTTGGAGGTAACGTAAATATTTAAAAGACAGAGATAAGCTATTTTATTAAACATTGAACACAACGTGAATATTAACTACTTCAATGAAGCGTGTTCATCACAAAATAGTCATTTAAAACTATTATATTTGCTTTATTATACTAGGTGATTATTTTTCGTAACACGTGACTGCTGTTGGCATTAATCCAAGCGTTCCTGTCTCCTTACTTGCTCTGTCAATCGGTCCGAGGACCAATACCTGGGGGCAACACTTCGTTAACTTTTTCTTGGCCTTTACGGTCTTGGGCATGTACCAACTCCATCTGTCCTGAAAGTAGTCTAAGATCACTATATATATATATATATATATATATATATATATATATATATATATATATATATATATATATATATATATATATATATATATATCTGTGTGTGTGTGTGTGTGTGTGTGTGTGTGTGTGTGTGTGTGCATGACATCCCTTTATCATTAACTGGTTCATTACCTCCGGCCACCAAGCATTGTCAAAGGCCCCTTCGAAGTCAATAAATATTCCCAATATATATTTTTTCATTGCTGTCACTTACATACTTCTTGACATCACACAACACAAAATCTGTGCCTTTGCCTTTCCGAAACCGATGCGGTTTTCCATTTAGCTTCCCTTCAGCTACCAAAACTCCAACCAATCTTCTGTTTATGAGTTTTTCATTAACTTTGCCCATGACTGGAAGAAATGCTAATGGTCTGTAGGACTTAGGATCATCTCGATCTTTCCCATTACCTTCATACAAAATCTTCAACAGTCCCACCTTACATGGGGAAGGAACCACACCATCCTTGAGACAATCACTCAGAATCTTCACGAGCACTTTCTTTATCCTTGAGAAAGTTAGCTTTAATATTTCATCTCCTACCCCAATAAAAAATGCCAGGTTTTTAAGCCCCGAAGGCCAGCACACCCTCCTTCCTGACGCAGTAGGATTGTACTTGGATGAGTAAGCTAGTGCTCAGCATTTTTTCTCCTCTTCTGGACTGCTCTTCGTTCTGTGCTGTGCTTTAATCTCCTGTACCGACAGGTTTTCTCCCATTCTCTGTTAAAAACCTGTCCTCCTCACCATTATGAATAAGCTCATCCCTAAGCTGTTCTAGGGCTTACCCGAACTATTCGTGACTGGATAACTGGGCATTTTCTGTTTATCGGGGATCTCTCGGTAAGGGGCTTCCAGAGAATGCGGTTTTGCAAAGAAAAAGTGCAAAGAGTGCCAAAGTTCCCAGTGGAACCGGCGCTGGCCTCACCAAACCTCCCCTCTAGGTGGCAGAAACCTGTTAAAAGGTCATACCTAGAGCGATTCTTTCTAGCCCTACTTTAGCCTCCGCAAATCAAAAGCTAAATCGGCTCTTTGATCTTCAGGGTCCCGGGAACTTTGCAATTTAGAAACCGCCATGCTGTCCGAAAGATAAAAAGAGAACTACACTAACTACTCACACATTCACTAACTACTCACGTTCCGCGCTTGTCCTTCAAGTTCGAATTTGAGCATGAAGCTATCCCCATTAAAGGCATTCGCGGCCCAGTGCGCCCGAGTTGTGACGGGCTTAGTTTTGGGGGATGCCCGATAATCAGAAACATATCCCCCCCCCCCGCCACCTCCTCCACGGGTGCAGAGGGCATAGTCAAAACCACATTGCTACGTTCCGAGAATGGTACACTTTCACACACACACACACTCATACACACACTTATTCCATACCTACCCCTGTGATCTTACAGTAAGATCTATGTCGACAAAAAGTGCCAGTTGGAACACGGCCTCAGTTTACGCCGTCGCCATCACCGCGCCGACTATAAAGCCGGGTCGGAGCTAGCGGCGTAAAGGGGCCTCCGTTGTCGCCGCGAGCTACTTCTAGTGTTTGGAGGTCAACCGCTAGGTCCGTGAGTTTGAACCCGGGCGGCGAAGACTCGGGTCTGATCGAAGTATGTACAAGGAGGCAGGGCAGGGCAGGGCGAGCAGGCGTCCTTTCCCAGCTTCCGGGGCATCGTCGATTCATCGCCCGCCGTCGAGTCCAGGCGGTGATCGCGTGTCGGATGCAGAGAGTAATCGAAAATCTATTCGCTGTTTGTTCACACTTTTTGAATCAAACCTCTGAAGAATCACCCCCATGTATGCGTGGTTGATTGTCTTCTAAATAAATCATGTATCACTATAATAGCGTTTTATACTTCAGTTAACATAAAAACACGCTTTTTTTAAATTAAATTAAACTATTACTTGTATTTTATCTATAAATTGAATTATTTCTATTTATAATAATATATATTAAAACATAGAGAAAATTGGCGTGTTGGCAGTGCCTAGTAAGAAATAGTTCTTACTCAAAATATTATTACACCGAGTGCGCACGAATGCGGTGCGCTGTCCCTCTGGTGTAGTTTTCTAGACTCGGTTAAGCTTTGTTTGTATGAGGCGGAGGAATATCTTGGAAGTGGAACCTAAGCAGAGCTTCAGACGAGTTGGTCGTAAACGGAACGCACCATAGCCCTCACTGCCATTATAAACAAATGGAAATTGGCACTAGATGGCTTGTTTCGTATGCGTAGTCACTTCGATGGGGATTGCGCAGTAGGCTATTCGCGGTAAAGTTAGCCCTTTCTAATGCTCTTCCAACAGGCACTAACCACTTGTAAGTATATTTTATCGCAGTCTCATACGTTAACTTCTGAGTAGTGAAATGTTCACAGTATTTTCATTATTCACATAACAACGTTTATACTAAAAATTGCCTGTAAGAAAAAATTTAGCAGGGCCTTAAAAAAGGGTTCACTTACCGTAAAGAGCCTATAACATATTTTTAATGCCTCAAGGTCACGTACGGACGTAAGGGAGAATGGCGACGAGATGGTGTGTGTTTGGTTTCCTCAGAATCATAAGCTGTGTTTGTAGACGTTTAATACAGAAATCTTTTCAGAATTATTATTATTTTTCGTCATTTGTAGAGTAAACGGTTCTTCCTGCCATATTTAGATTTTTAGGACTGCGATGTTGGAAACACGTTCCTTTATTGTTTATAAAACTATTAAGTTTTGTTTGTCGGTCCAGCGCACGATTGCAGTGTCTCCTTGGAATTTTCTTCCAGACTTGCATACATCTCCTTTGTGAGTAGCGGAACTTATGGAAAGTTCAATTCATTAGGTGCAAAATGAACTTATAAAGCTTCAAGTTCAGTTAATCTTAAGGTTCCGAGTAAAAGCTCAAGTTCTCTTTAAAAAGTTACTAAGTTCATCAAAAGTTGTTTGGTAAAAATTACGGACATCAGTATATATGACTGAAGTGCAGAAGATGAACAGCATTCTTGTTTTAAACTTAAACATAGTATAAATATTTATTTGGATTTATATGCAATCAATAATTACTCGAATATGGCCAAAGAGAGAAAATTTGAACAAAATTAATGAACAAAATTAATTAACATTTGAGCCCACTTTAAGGCGCAGAACATCTTCGAAATGGTCGTCTTACAAGTGAAAATGTCACTACCTATACTGAAAACACTTTCCACAGCAGCAGTGGATGGTATTCCAGTATTAAATTTTAAGAACGACTTTCAGAATTGGAAAAGTGTACGAACACTTTATGTCCGCCGATGGAAAAGAGATGTATCTATCAAGTTCTCGTGCCCCAGTTTCTGAACCAGACAATTTTAGAGATATGAAATCAAAAAGGTCATTCGTGGTCGTCTTTTTCCACTTCTTTAACAACAGTTACTGGCAAGCTCTCTTTATGTGCAGTTGTCACAATTTCTTCTAGCCGTACTGTGTTGCCTCTTCAAGTTGTCCCAAGACAATACATTTTGTGTCTCAAACGAAAATCCACCACCAACAGCGTTATTGTACATTATTTGCCATACCAACCAGGTTGTTTTCTCTACAAAGCTAAAGCACACATTTAATTTACCACACCACACCCTTTTTCCATACACGCGGAGATGCAGCATGGATAAACACAGCATCTGTGCTATATGAGAGGAACTGCACTCGAGAACAATCGATTTTTACACGAGGATGTCTGTTGGCTGACTAGCGACTGAAAGAGTAACTACAATTTACTTGTTTTCAAAAGGTAGAAAGAGATCGCTTTAACGTCGGCAAAGCATGCGAGAACGTTTTAAAAAGTGTAATAAAATTAATAAAGTTCGTGCAATAAAAGAACTAATGAAAATTCAAGTTCGTAGCATATAAAATTAGTAAGTGTCTTTAAAAGTTCATGAACTATGAACGAGTTAGTTTCACAGCACAATACTGAGCGGAAGGAAACACACAGCTTAGCCACAAAGGAAAACTACAACAGGGCTTCAGAAAAGCTGAAAGTATCTACGAATGGAGTAGCATAGCGTAGAATACCACATTTAAGTATTTATTTAAGTAAATGTACTGCTAACACTTTACTCTAGGACATGTAGTTTGGACAGCTATAATGAGAAGGGGGGAGGGGGGATCCTCTCAATGATGGAACACAGAGAAGGTTAGTTCGCAGTTGGTATACGCAGTTCACATCATATTTTCTGTACGGATACAATCGCACGTACATCATCGTTGCACTAGCGAAGTTTATGCATGCATGAGCAGAGATGATAACATAATAACAGAACAGACTACAACAAGTTCACAGTGAGGACCTTGATGTCTCATAGTCTTAACCTGCCATGGAGCAAAATGCGCAGGTTGGTAAACAATTTCTCACATAACTGCTATTATCTTGTAGAGAGCCATGAAGGTGGTGAAAATTACACGTTTGCATTGCCGTTGTAATGTTTATTCTGCACGTTAGCGTAAACAGTGAAATAAATTAAATGATTTTTTTTTAGAAATATTCTTCTTTGTAAATACTAGCTAATCAAAATATCCAACCATGAGAAGAGACACCCGGCCTTTCGGCATGCCAAAACTTCTCTGTAACTAAATAGTATCAACATTTTTTTTTTTTTCCTTTACTTACGTGATACGCGGTTTTCTATTTCACGCTGCCAGTGATCTAAAATGTATGACGCGTGCTTAAAGTGTCGAGGAGTAAGAATGGAAAAGTCACAATTCTCTGAATGATGAGCTGTTCCAAACAGCCCAGTCAACTGATGTGTTTGCCGATTAATTCCACATTCCTGAACCGAAATTGCCAGTTTCAAAACAATTATAATGAGTAGAGTTGGGATATAATAATGTTTTGTTATAAAGAGTGCAAATTTTTATTCACGTATATTGAATCGAGGAAATCAATCAAATCTTAAAATATTGTGAAAGACCTACAATTTACAAAATGTCCAGCAGTTTTAAGTTCATATCATTACAATTTTAAATAGTATTTAGAAGGATGTGGGACCTACATCATAGTTAGTATTACACAGAAGAGCACGTGCGTGTAAACATAGTTTCAAGTGAACACGTGGCATTAAGCAAGTTAACCTATGTGTTTAAAACAGGCAGCCTCACGCTGCCTGTTTTAAAATATTTTATTACTAAATACCCAGATTTGATGGTTACTGAAATAGGATTAATTTGTTTGCCTTCGTTTGACACTCAACAATCATTCCAAGAAAAAAAATATATATTACAACGAAAAATAATTTTTTTTTACTGTGCGCATAACGCGACTTAAAAAGAAATTCGTGAGATCGGTTCAACCAAACGAACTTGACCTCCCTTCTCGAATTTCATACCTTTCACATTTTCGTGGCTGTACCTGGCCGCGTGTGAAACAAAAGAACCACGGCTACGGGAGGGCCATAAAACTAAAGGGCACTGCAAAGGCAAAAGACCGGAGAAGCTATAAAAGTCGGAACCAAATTTAAGTGTTGAGGGAGGGGAAAAAGATACGAAAAAAAAATAAATAAAAGAATGAAACATGCCTTGACGCAGAATTCCTTGTGTAGCCTGCGAACAGAGACTAGAGGTTGTTGGGTGGCTCCGGAAAGGGAACGCATTAGAAGGGGGAGGGGAAATCAAAACAAAAGCACAACACTTCTGCAAGTGTTTGCTCCGCCCCTCCCCCGGCTTCATTATACTTCGACATAAAATTCCTTTTGTCAACATCAAGCGTTCCCCCGCATAAAAAAAAAAAACATTTTCTACTTTGTAGATCGTAGTACGTGTCTGCCACGATACACTACTTTTTACTTGCGTCGGGCCCTTAATTGAGACCTATTTTTCTTCCTTTGCATATCGGGTTGTCCGGTCCCTCCGAGGAGCTCCGGTGAAGAGAACCCTCAGAGATCTCATTGGTCGGGAGCAGCTAAAAATTTTCTTGCGCAGCGCGAGTCTTCAACATCCTCCGGTCGTGGCTCCCAACAGTCCTAAAGAAGGCCGTTAACACTGCCAACGTCCCCTCACTAAATATTTCTCCGGATGGGAAGGGGTTGGGTGGGGGGTGGGTGGGTGGGTCTGAGGAGTGGTGCCTTTTACTCGGGTGACGTTTACTGCTTGCGAGAGCTGCACAGGTCGCATTGTCAGATCGGGACACGCGTGATGGAGTTGCTGAAGGGAGTCAGTCTCCCGAGTGAGACGAGAGATCTCAGAACCTGACGAGGCGTTGCACTCACGACGTCGGTGCAGGTCCTTCTTCTTCTTTTTTTTTTTTTTTTTTTTTCCCCTTCTTTTTACAACTCGCTGCGCGCTTAGGCCATCTTTCACGAGATCGTCGACGTTTACGGGCTCTGGAGCTGAAATGGTTCCCCCCCCCCCTCCTGTTTAAGGGTGAGTATGCGTGCGTGGTTGGGGGTGGGAGGTGGTGGGAAACGAAAACGAGGATGGAAGATGGGGGGATGTCTCCTCCGACAACTCCCTGAGAAAGACGTCTGTTCCTATCTCGCGCCGTACTGGCTGCATCACTGGCGTCAATAGAAATTTATTACTGGCATTACACCCCTGTTGATATGCGTATGCAATATTTAAATTACAGTATTTAAGGGGGTTACGTACACTCTAAAAATTTATTTTCAAATTTACCACATCAGCGTATATGTATATATTCTATTCACGTTAAAGTGAGCACTTTTGAAAGCCTTCTCGTTTGTAATAATGGTCAATAAGTATATTTTATTTTATCTTTCGACGTTAACTTCCGAGTTCGGTGGAATCTAAACACTGTGTTTATTCCTTACATGGCAATATTTATTTTAAAAGGTGGTTACAGGATAAAAAAATGGCTGAAATAAAAAAGGTAACTAGGACCTCAAAAATGTTCACTTTACCTTGAACAGCCTATAGTGGTTAGTGTGCTTCTTACGTAGAGGATCCGGGTTCAATCGCCCTCACCACTCTGGAGATTTTCGAGGTCGTAGTTGAGTAGTTGCCACGAAAGAAATAGACGCATGGTATATATTTCACCGGACTCGAAAGTTAACGTCTAAGGCTACAATAAAATTCATTTATTGACTATAATTACAAATGAAAAGGCTTCAGAAAGTGCTCACTTTACCGTGAATAGTCTCTTAGGCCACAGATGCATCGCCACGTCGTATCACATTTTGATAGGTTATACGTTAAGGTGACCAGACGTCCGGATTTTTTTCGGAACGGTCCCGATTTTCGAGGCCGTGACCCGAATTTTTTAGAGGGTCATTCGGGACGGCCATTTGTCCCGATTTTGCAAAAAAAAAAAAAAGTATGTTGAAATTTTGGATCATACCGGCACTCATCTATAAAAAAATAAAAACTGTTAGCAATTAATACAAATTACGTTACCATGGGAATGAAATACATTACCTGAATGTTGGAACCTGACAGTGTGGTCACTTGTGGTAAGGCCGGTTTTGGATTTGTAAAAAAAAAAAAAAAAAAAACAGCAATGATATTCACTTTTTTTTTTAACAAACCACCCCCCTTAAACAGTTCATCCTCCCCCCCCCCACACACACACACGCCCACCACTACTCTCCCCTTCCCACTAGCGACCATTTATGAGTCAAAACAAGCGTCCCGAATTCCGATCAGAAAAATATGGTCACCTTATTTACGTACTTTCGATGATTTAATCTTGTGGTAATATGGAGTATTTTACCTTCGAAAGAGAATAACAGTAAGTTTTCACTGAGGTGGCTGAGGAACTACAATTAATATAACACTATGGGACTATGGCGTTCCCACGTAAAAAAAAAAATAGTAGCTTTGTAAATACGGGGGGAAATAAATGATGCCTATAGCTGCCAAATTTTTCGAAGTGATTTTTATTTTCTTTATCGTTGCCAGTCTGTTGCTTATTTTATCATATATATTTTGTTCAAAGGCAGCTATGTGAATATACCTACTCGTATTGTGCAACACACATTTTACATTAAGGTATCTAAATAAACATTGCACGAATAAAAAATATGTATTGATTATAGTTCTGAACTTTTCTTGAAAAAAAAAAAAAAAAAAAAAACTGTGTGTGTGTGTATATATATATATATATATATATATATATATATATAATGTATTTGTGAATGTAGACCTAAAACCCTGTCCTATAGAAACAAATTTATTTATCCATAAAAATGAATCTCAGTACGTGCTTACATTCGTCCCTACTTACTTAACATAGCCAATGTGATAAGTTATACCCTACGAATTACGATGTGTCTGTGGCAAACCAATAACAACTGTCCATGATAAAAACCAGTTGCCAGAAATATAACTGATTAGCCTATGTTCTATATATTATATTAACATAATTTTGGGGAATTAGCTAATAGTACCCACCTGAGTGTAATCGCAAGTCTCTCCTCGGCTGGTATACTCTTCCTCATATTTGTATCAGCTTTCCCGATGTATGTTTTCAGTAAGGACAAAAGTTCGTCGAAAGAGTTTTTCGACATCCTGGAATAGCTATGAAACTTACAGCTGTCTTGTTTTAATTCACTCGTAATGGTGTAAAATTGTCCACTCGTCAATCGATCCGCGGTTAATGGATGCATCCAAGACAACCGCTGCTGTTTACGACGATGGCGACGACGCCACCTCAGGAGGAGCACATGAAGAAGATTTTCTTCGTCGGAGTCGATGTTTACAACTGCGTCTTCTGCCGCGTGAATCTTGCACACGAGCCACGACATCGTGCCAGAGAGATGCGCCACTTTTATACCCGACAGCGTGCCGTGGCGCAGTGGCGCGACCGAGTCGCCCGTGTGTGAGGGGCCTTACAAAGAATCTGCGATTTTACTATTTTGTTAGTGAGCAAATACACATGCACAGTGGCGAAATCACAATTGCGATGTCTGTGTACATTTACTTGCCGTGGAGAGAAAATACATTAATGTTGCAGTTTATTTTCTGCTAAATAGCAATATAATTTTACACTATTCTATGTAAAGTTAGTTGTACAAAGTGTATGTTATTTTGGTAATTTGTAGGCTAAATTTACTTGAACGTAGAGTAAAAAACCATTGACATATATAGGTAAGTAATAGGGGCGCACTGGTTCTACTAAATTTTCGATTAATCGGATTAACCATTTTATATCAAATTGCTATCAAAAGGGTTAGTTCTCAATCCGCTTTTAATCCGATGGGATTAATTATTAATTCGATCATAACCCGATAAAATGTGATCAAATAAATTTGATGGATTTTTTTTGTATGTGTTTATATAGTTCTTTATTTTCTCTCTTTCTTTTCCGCGGTGGGGGGGGGGAGCGGCTCTGTTACGTTCTCACCCTAGGAGCTCTGGCGTCGTACTGATGTGTGGTGTGTTGGCGAAGTGGTATATACATGTTGAGTTTTGTGGAAGAGTGGCATGAGTGATTTTTGGGTTTGGAGTGGGAAATAGCTCGTAGACAGTGTTGGGATATAGGCGACTCTGAAAGATACGATTTACGTCCTGTATGTTAGTAATGACAAACGATTACATAGACGAAGAATGCAATTAAACCGCTGATGTAACACACGAGAGAAATTAATGGAAATACAAATTTCAAATGAACACAACTACGTGTGTCATAAAGAAAATTAAGTAATGAGCTACAACTAAACAAAACTGCCCCTTTAAATATATAATTACTTTAATTGAATGACGGTCTTCCTAAACACATTAACAAGGGATTTGAAAATACGTACAAATTACACTACTCGAGGCCTCAGAGTTCTACACGTAACTTTCATTATTTTAAAACACGTCCATTCGCCTGTGAGCCTGGCGAATGAATGACGTCAGTATAGGATTTGCGGACTCCTATAAGCTGTTTCGAGCACAGCTTAACAGGCGACCTATCACAATAAGAAGCTTAGCGAAACCCATAATTAACGCTCGTAGTGGAACATCTGAAACAGAATGCACACGTTAAATGATTATTATTAAAAAATAAATTAATTTCTTAACATGCTTAAAAGAAAAAGTTTAACGAGAATCGTGGTTAACAGTCAGTTATTTTAATATGCGTCCTTTCCCTCGGGAGGTTGAGAGCAAACAGAATCTGTGTGTGCGTCGGCCTATGTTTAATTATAGACTGAGCTAAATAACTCGGAAATGAAAGAAAAGAGATGTGAATATGTCTTAATACAAAACGAGTGTTTCCAGATAAATTAAACCGTTGACGTAACACACGAGAGAACTATAACTAGGTGACTATCCTGGTATTTAAAAATAAATAAAGTACACTACTTGAATTTAAAAAAAACATGCAAAGAAATCGCACAAGCACCTCTATCAAAAGACATCAGTCCGGCTGGGAGGTCAGTCAAGGAATGAGACGTAGAGCTTGCGACCGAGTTAAAATTACAGCAAAAACTCTGAGTATGACACTCTAAATGAATTTCAGAACCTATATCCCTACTTTTGATGAGATATTATACACAAACAATTTAATCATGTCTTCTTGAATGTTTCACATAACATTTTAAAAACAACTCATCCAGATTTTAAACGCAAGTTTCACTTCCTTGAGAAAATTAAATTAAATTATTGTAAGAATAATTCACTTTTAACACAATTTCCATCGAAGTGTAAAGAGACTCGGATGCAGTGAGGAAGTAGGACTTAATCCTGCAAAGTGTAGTCCTGCAACACTTTATGGTAATGAACTATATATTTTAACAAGCAAACAAACTTCCTCGAAGAAAAATTATTTAAAATAACAGAGGTAGTACATCAACCCTAATAATGTTAACATAAATTTCTGTTAAGTCTGTGAAATTCGTGGCACTACTTAACGAAACGCATGTTGAAATCATTTGAACTTTCTTAGACAGATCTCAGAAATGGGGTTTACATGATAAAGGCTTATACAATTATTTGAAATAACGAACGCACTATATAGGCTTAACACACGGAAAATTTTTTTTGCCAATAAATTTAAACTTATAAAAAATATTTATATTAAAATGATAACTGAAGCCCAGAGCAGATACTATCGCTTAACAAGAATTTTCGCTAACAGTGAGCCGTATGATATGCCTAGACTCTCCTAAGCCCGCTGGACGTGGCTCTGCTAGCCCTTGGTCGTTGCACAGGACCCTGGAAGCTGTCGATCCACCTGGTGAAGAGGTGCTTCTGAGGAAAGAGCGATGTATGTGTGTATCCAGGGTGAGGTTTGTCGTCAAATTAACATGGCACCAGCCTGTAAGAACTGTTCAGATCACTCCTGCCTATCTACACCCCCCTTCCTCCTCTCCCATTCTACACCAGACAGCATCTTCGGCGATGCTCCCGCCTCCACTACTATTCCAGCACACGTTTTCTGATAGTTGAAATACTGACCTGCCCACACAGGGCGCTACACAACCTGCCCGACATCCTCCTCATAGTCCAGAGCGCATGTTTTCCTAGACTAGGGGTGCCTTCAGCCATTATGTGCCTCCTCCTCTCCTGCCAACCCCAGCCCAGATGACATCTTTGTCCAGATCAAAGGCTAGTTGCTGGTCTATCTACCTTCCCTTGGACAGAGAATTTTGAACTCACCTGAAGCGGTGAGCTGTTTCCAAAACTATGCTCTACCCATGAATTGTGGACTCTCCCGAAACTCTTCCCATCAGGTTCTGCGAGGGGAGTACTTATTCCCCCCTCCCACCCCTACATTGACTCGCCATACCTGGAGTTTGTCATCAATCTTCAAACCATTATGGCAGGGATTTTTGGAAAATTCTCATATTTCGAGTCTCAAGTGTCTGAACATTTATTTCCATCAAATAGATATTTAAGAAATTTTGCTGAAAAATTATTCCCTTAACATTAATAACAATATTGAAAATAATAGCTGTAGATATGTAAATGTATTTACGGAACTGCAATCTATTTTTTCCGAATAACTTTTGCTACTACAGTCATTTTTTTGCACCTATTCAACCAAATCCCTCATAGCAAAGTGAAAACTTTTATAAATCTTTAATGAAATTTCCGAAAAGTGATTTAATTTCTTTCATTGTTATTATTAGCCAATTTAATGCTATGGAGGAAATGAAATCATAACATTTATTTTCTAATACTGGAGCACAAGCTTGCGTGTATAGTTGACTAAACCCATTCCGAATGTTTAATGTAAAATATTTGAAAGTCTTATTAGGAACATCGACTTAGGTTTTCTCTTATCTGATGAGACCTCCTCTCTCTCTCTCTCGCTCTCTCTCTCTCTCTCTCTCCAATTATTTTTTGTATCTGATCATTAACACAGGATCGATAACCCCTTTCCTTTCTCATACACATTGTTTGTAAAAAAAATTGTAATAATCCTCTTGTCTGGTAAAATGGAAGTGAAGAAATAAATATCTTTGAAAAACTATTTATTATTCCCCATTAAAAGGCATAATTCATTTATAAATGTTTTTAACTTAAATGATTTTCCAAGAAATATAATAATAAAAGGAAATCAATGCAGTAGATAACGCTTAAATGCTAATCCTATGAAACAATAATCTAATAAACAAGCAGATTCATTTAATAAATCAAATAACACATAAAATATTATTTAAAATTTATTTTATTTAGTATCATAATTTTACAATTATTCTATTACTAAGTTTTAATATTTCTATTCTTAACCAACCTGCCGTGTGCTTTTGAGAAACCCCTCCATCGAACGAAGGAAGTATCTTTTTTCCTTTTAATGATTTTATCAACAAAATATGCATTTGGAGAACTAACTTTTTTCTTTCCATGTCTGTAAAAACCACCTTTTGTGGGTTGTCCATCGTAAGTCTCTAGGTAATACACTCTGGTATGTGTTTGTATAATTTAAATAATTTTAAATATTTCATACAACCAATTAACCATAGATTTTTCTCAAAAATTCCTCTCTGTTTCGAGATACGTATATATATGCCAACTTTGAACTTTTGTTTTCTCTCATCGATGACTTTAACATATTTTAAAAAAAAATTTTAAATTAAACTATTATTCATAACTTTTTGGGCAAGATCTAAATAGTTCTATGATATCTGGAATTATAAAATTTTAGTATTTGAGGTAAAACAACCCATTTGTAAGTCCCTTTCGACATGAAATATTTATATATTAATTACTTAATCAAAATGTTGCATTGTTCCAGAACACTTGCTTTAAGGCCTGAATAATTTGCATAGTGATTAATACCATAGTCTGTCTTTAGTTTCCGGAAAAGTGTACAAAAAAAATTGGTTCCTCTATCAGTTCAAAGGGAATCTGGTGTTCTCTCATTCAAACTGGTCTTCATTGCATTGCTAACATGTTTCCCAGTTCTGGTTTTCAAAGGTATAGCTCAACCATATTAGGAATAGATGTATATTACAGTTAAAATATATTTATATCCTTTATTGTATTTGGAAAGTAATGTCATTTCACACAAATTGGCTTGAAAAAGATCATTTAACACTTTAGTAATAACTCTTCTTCTAGGATAACTTATCCTAGCTGGATCATAAAATTCTTGAGAAATATTACTAAACTTCATTAGTATCCATCTTCTTTCAGCTCTTCAATAGTAGGAATAATTTCGTTCATATGCGAATTATTATCAGATTTTCTCGAAGAGATGAAAGTTTTAATCTATAAACCGATTGATTAGGATTGTTCCAATATACAGGAGAAACTTGGTTGCCAATTTTATCTTTATTTATTCCAATTCCGACAATAACTCTATTAATAGTAGTTAAAAATGATTCTAGTCTCCTAAATGGTTACTGGCATTCGTATGACGAAGAAGTTCTTTATATTTCTCCAAATTGGTGTCGGAATACCCATTTGGAATATTTTTAAATTATAATTCAAACAAACCTTGGCTCACATCAGTTATGTAATCACCTATTTTAATTCTATTATAAGACAAGAATTTAATTACCGAATCTCCCAGAAACCATGTGTTTCCATTTCGATATAAATCAACTATTGTATCATGCATAGGTGAAGTATGTTTTAAATCTAAATAACGATGTGTTAAATGAGAAAGGGGTTGCTTTTGCTTTTTATTGAAATTTTCTTCTCCATCCAATTTAATTTTCAAACATGTTTCATTAAGTGAATTCAACACATGATGTAATACATCAATTCTACTCATAAAAGGTTTAAAACATCCCATTCCATTTGGGATCGTTTGGCTTGTAAATATTTCTCCTTCACAGCAGATATGAGGTTATATAATTCCGAAGCAGAGTCAGGTATGTTTGATTATATTATATTAAATTTCAGCTATTTATACATGGATTAAGTCGTTGCTTTTGGAACTGCTGCAGTAGATCGACTAACTGGTGCACTAGATCGATTAGTTTGTGCTTTTTCAATCTTATCGCCTTTACTTATAACAGTGTCCAACTTAGCTATAGTTTTTACTCATAAATCATTAATAAAATATGACAATCATGTTTCAAATCATTATTTTGTTTTCTCAGATCTGTTTGTGTAACTAAACCATACTTTTTATTTAATAATTTTTTACTCATATATTTAATTATTTATTCCATTTATATTTCAAGTTGTTTTGTAATCCTAGCACTTCAATTATCTTGCATTTCTGCAAGCTGTGTTGTAAAAATTATGTTTGTCATATCATTAAAATCCTTATTAAATCATTTTAAACATTATTCTACTCTAAATGCATTACTCTGCAAATCATTACCAATATTGGTAAAAATGTTTGAAATTACACTTGTGTTTTTATGACATTATCATTCCCATCAAATAACTTTCTTAATTTCTCTTTAATATTGCTCAAATGCAATTTAAACATGTTTAGCATGATGGTGTTTAAGTCTTCCACAGAATATGTACCACATCAGTATTTTTTACAGCCACACCCACAAAACATATTATATGTCTGTCCAAATCACAATTTCCTTGCAATTTTTGTTTAAACAATTATTGTAATGATTGTGTTTCATACCGCTATGCCCAAACTTTGAAATACTAATTATTCTTGCTTGGGAAGTAAAAAACTGTTAAATGCAGACATATATCTTTCTTTATGTAGGGGAAGTATTTGTGCAATCAACAGAAAACAATATTGGTATTTCCAACATAAATAACACATATTTTCAAACATTGGCAATGTCATATCACTTAAAACATGATCATTGTAAATTTGTTGCAGATTCATATTGTCCATTTTAAACACAATTAATTAAAATATTTGGATTATTGGCCAAATTATATTTTGGAGGAACTTAGTGATAGATAAAAATAATCAACTTTTGAATATCGACCAAAGAAAATATTGCTGTATTTCACCCTGTGGATCGCACTGAACACCAACAAAATAAACATTGAATTGGGTAATGGTTCATTCGGAGGCACCATATCCTCTTTATTTGTAAAAGTGAAATATCGCATTCCTTCAATTACTGACAAAATAGTCGCTAATCCTTGACATATCTCTTGTTGTAGTGTTTTAGAAAATACATATACATTTTCAAATTTAAGTCCATTTGGATGTTCCAACAGCAATATAATAACACACTTTTTCAACATGAGGAAGGACCGCTTATTATACAACATATATTTGATGGTAAAAGAATGCCATGTTTCTGATCAATTATGTTTTCTATCATATTTACAATTACAGGAAGATGTAAATTTTGTTATTATAACCTTCATTTTTACAGTATTTTGTAACTTGAAATACTAATGTAAAACTATAAATGAGAGTGTATTTATAGGCTTGCATTCACTTGAAAATAATGGCTCGTTCTAAGCTTATCAAAAAGGACACGGAGTATTGAATACATTGATTAATAAATTACCATTTGAGTTGCATTTAACAAAATACAATTTTTGTGGACCTGGTACTAAACTTGCAAAACGTCTGGTGCGAACGCTAAAGGAATAAACACCCTGAATAGGGCTTATAAAGAACACGATATAGTTTATGATCGAACAAACAATTTTAAGTAAAGACATATAGCAAATACAATTCTAGCAAATAAAGCTGCGAATATAAGGAAGAATACATCTACATCGACAGGTTAAAAGCTAAGTGCTTGGGGTGTTGACAAAGTCATGCATGCAAAGGTTAAAAATGCATGGGTTTTAAAACATAAAATTAAACAAAAAACAAAGAAAGGAGGAATCATTCTGTTCCTATTTCCAGCATTAACAGCTCATGAATCAATCCTCGGAGGAGTTTCGGCTATCAGTAGAGCAGTTAAATCAAAGGGTAAAGGAATGTATTTGAAACCCTATAAAGATGGACAAGCACGAAAAAACTATAAATGAGGGAAAAAATACAGAATGTCTTAAATAATCTTCCAAAGTGTGCATTAACAAACAAAGATATTAATGTATTTATAAAGAAACTGGATATTCCCTATTTTCAAGGTGTGTATATGACAAATGATTTACCAAAGAAACCAAATCTCCATGAATATATGATTGTTAATTTAGATTCTAAACAAAACTAAAGTACACATTGGGTAGAATTAATTAAAAATGTAACTCAATCATTGAATTTCCAAATTTTTGGTGATTGACACCATCCAAATGAATTGCGTAATTATTTAAAAAATACACCATTAAGGTACAATTACCAAATACAATAAATTGTGGCCATTTATGTCTATGTGTTTTTACTGTAAATGCGATATATAAGTAAGTGCAGTAGTAAAACACAATAGTATTATGTCAATTACATTGATATTAAGTGGAAATTCGTCGCAATTGCATGCAGTATATTTCCCTTTGTTGGAGTTATATGGAGAATGGCAAATAATTCTAATCGAATTCGTTACTTACTTACAACAGCATACCAAACATTGATATGCACAACCAATCATTTATGGTCAGCATTGGTGGAAAAACCTAGCAGATTGTAATACTGATATTATATTATGTGTTGGATGACTTAGGAACATTTATTAAAGCGGCATTATCCAGAGATGTGCTTTCCAGTTAGGTGGAAATAAAAATACTTAACTAGTGCGATGTTTAGTAACATTGATGCCGATTTCTCGGAAGACAATTCAATTGCAAATATGTTAGGCTACGAATGGAGAGTGTAGCTGCTAATGAATTACACAAATCATCCAAACAGGTTAATATATCGATGTTAAATGTATGTCATATAAATGTTAATATTATAGGCGGTTCATATTTGAATGGGAAACTCACAAATATATTAGATAAATTCACGTGTGTGGTGGCTCCAGAATATAACATAATTGAAAAACCGAATTCATTTATATATCTTCCAGTAATAGTGAATTGTGCTGATGAATTAGTTGTTACAACTGTCGATCAAGACCGTAAACTTATTAATTTTATAAACGAATAAATTACAATCCATTTACATTAAAAAAAAGCTATATATACAGTTGCATTCCGTTGCGCATTATAATCAAAATGGGTATTGTGTATAACACCCAATACGGATGTAAAGTAGGCGGTTCTTTTAAGAAATAACTCACTTAGGAACGTATTTTGAAGAAAGGAAGTATAAAAAGATGTAAACAAAAGCATAAAATGCTCACATCAAATAAATTACCTGTGAAGTTAACAGGAGGCAAAAATTATTATTAAAAATTGGGATATGCAGTTAATCTAAATGGAAGATGTACTTAATGTTGAAGAACTGATTAGTTATGAAGATGCAATCACAAATACTGAAATTCATGTGTATTAACCGTTCTGAGTCGGTCCGTATACATTTCCATTAGATAATAAGGATTTCAATACAAAATTATGATATTTACACATTATCATCGAAATCAAGTTTAAGGTTTAGAAGAACAATTAAGAAAACAGTCGATGCAAGAAATCCAGTTACTACAAAAAATTGTAAGAAATGGAATACTTCATTTAATCGATAGAATTTCATATTTATTAAATGTTGTGGATATAGATCAGAAAAGAGATGTTGGAATTACTTCCGCAATAAAAACTGTCGCTCGCAAACTGTAAATAATCTTTATAGAGGTCTGATGACTTGGTGGAGCAATGCTAGCGATTATTCCCTAAAAATAAATCCAGAGAAAAATTTGAAATTGTTATACCGTTAAGTATGGTTTTGGTCTTTGCTGAAGACTACAAACACGTTATTTTAAATGCTAAATAAGATTTAATTATTCTATTCATTAACACATTTGAATGCCATATATGATACAGCTAATAACGAGGAAGGTTTTTTTAATTAAACAGTGTCGAATGGCTAATACCACATATTGAAATTAACAGACACAATCATGTAAAGTTTTTAAAATATATCGAAAAAGGGAATAATTTAGACATTGCATACAGCTCATGGTCTCTGGAGTCCTTTCCAACTCTACCAACCACACAAAAAATAGTATGGCATGTAAAATCAATTTTTTGTCTGAGAAAAAACCGCAATTTGTTGTCAGGTATTTTCAAACAAACCGACAAAACAATGTAAAAGCAGATCTATCAATATTCGATAATTGTGATATGAAAAATATTAAATTATATCTAAACAGCCAAGCTTATCCCTACATCGATTTTAATACAAAATTTGATAATGGGGAATTCCTTATTTTCTTTAATATGAATACGGAGACTAAGGAATCATACTATAAAAATTTGAGTTCACCTATACAAAACCCGAAATCTTTAAAAGTAGAGGATCATTATTGGCATTTGATGTAAGCAAACAAGATGACACAATTACCAATAGAGTAAATGGATCATGAATTGAAATAATTGCAAATACAACCAATTAAAAATCACCGGCATTTGTTTGATAATTCACGATAGATTAGTGAGTTCAGTGTAAGAGATAAGCTGGTGAAAATAATGAATTGAGTCAGTAGGAAATGAACCACAGCTACAGTGAGATGTGTTGTAACATACAAGGATTTCAATCTCCAGATAATTTTATCATTAAAGAATTAGCTATTACTGATATGGAAAAACATACAACTGTTTTCACCTTCACAGCACCATTTGACTGGAAATATCTAACTTCCAAATAGAAGAAAACTAATAGATGGATAACCAACCATCACCATAGTTTAAAATGGGAGAGTAGGTGATAGGGTATGAGAATATTGAAGATATTTAAAAACATTAACTAAATAATTGTGAAATATACATAGGTGGACTAGAGCAATTACACATTTTAGAAAGTGTGTGGAATGGAAAAGAAACAGATCTTCAAAAATAATTCAATTGTCCATCGTTCAAGCAATTGTGTAAAACACACAGATCTAATTCAACATTCTTCTCTGCAGAGGAAAACTCTAAATGAATACAAACTGGGGCAATGATGTCTGACTGGGGTGAAACACATTATCATGATTCTCCTCCTGAAACACCCATGGAGATTATACTACTGATATGGCACTATTTGGGATGGGAGAACATTGTGAACTAATGAGTGAAATTTACTATAAAAAGTATTTTATGGTATGTAATCCAATATTTCTTAAGATGGATTAACAACACAATGAAATCACCTGTTCGTGCATACAGAAATCGAAGTGTAAATGGAATATCAGCAAATTATTAACACATTGGAGTGAACCATTTCGACTTTGTTTAGGAAAGAAATAGTTTTTAGCAACTTTGTAACATCCTATACTTGCTACATGTATATACATTTTTTATAACTGTCTAATTTGTGTACCCTCATATAGTTACTTGTGTGTGTTTTGGAACACTCTGTCGTATAACAGAAAGGGAGAGAGCGATTTGTCTTTCAAAATGTTATACATCAATTTGTAAAACAAGCTATGTATGTATATATATTTTCCTATAAAATATGTCTTATAATGAATAACATTCATATGTTTATTTAATGTATCCCTTTTTTAAAAGTGACATTGTTTTCCTAAGAAATGAAAAAATGTTGATAAAAATCTCTCAACAGAGTGAGAGAGATTCTTAAAAGATGTTTGGTTTCTATCAAACTATGTTGCATTAACATATATGGGTGTTGTAATGAAAAAGCTAGATGTGCTACTTTTGTAGATACTTAAACTTAAATGATTAAAGTGGAATATTTCCAATTATACATTATTAGCTGCCTTATTTATCCTTGCTTCGAAATTGTAGACATATAGTGTTTGCAAATGTCTCCAGACATGTAAAAACCATTACGTTTAGAGCTATACAGCATGGCGCCCTCTAGGTCACGAGAACACAACAAGGTGGCTATACAAACCCCTAAGTTGCTCTGTAGTGAGTGGTACAGAGAAAACACAAGAAGGCACCAATGCAAAGCTAAATTATACCACTGTAACTGAACTGTGATTGGAAAAAGTCAAAACATAAGCATTTAAACAGAAATTCACTTCCCAAAACTCCATTGTTCTTCAATTTCACAAACAAAATTATGGTATCAATTTTTAGTAGGTTTTCCTAGGTAATACTGTAAATGACCTGTCATTAGTTTTTTGTTGTTGTTTTATAGAACACTTGCAGTATATTATCCTTAAGGTCATCACAAACTTAACTCTCATTTGTTTTGCATGAAAAAAAACAACTAAAAATGAATTTATTTTGGTTCTGGGTTCACCACCAGTTGGAATTATCATTAGTATCCTGCTGTAGAAAAAGGAGAAAATGCTTGTAAGCAAAAACTAGGTTAGGTAGCTTTATTTAAATATGCACAATGGCACATTATGTAAAAGTATGTAACATTCTGAGCTGAACATCACAGGTATCAATTAATTTTTTAATATAATAGAAAGGGTACAAAAACACATAATGTTTCCAATTTATATATTGCCCATGGCTCTTCTTGCCTAAGTACAGGGCATTTCCAATTATCATTGCAAAAACTAATTCGACTTGTGAATTGAGACACGTCTTATGAAAAATATTTTTAGGAGTATCTGTGACCATAACACAAAAGGCCACCAAACAAATACTATTGGTTATACAAGCAATATTTTATACTAACAAATTATTTACTTGGTAAGAGCCCCTATATTGAAAGCCAATATTTACTATCATCAAGCTAAATGCCTCCAAACAAACCATACCTGGAATATGCTATTTATTTAGTCGAATAAATATCAAAGATTAAATCTGATTTCTCATTAACCAAATACTGAAACATACAAATTATAGAGTATTGCACAATATTTTAAAAATAGTCTTTTCTCAACTTGGCCATAGCAACAAAATGCTAAATATACCATTAATCATCAACCAAATACATTACACGGGCAATTTCATCACTTGGCTATCACCACAAAGCTAAAAACCTATTTTCATTTCACTCCTTTAAAAGTTTTCCACAACAGACATGGATTTTAAAACTCCTTTTAAAAATCTTTGACAGGAGCATTATGTTAAGTCACTTTAAAACAATGAGTTATTTTTGATGTTTTTTTTAAAGAAAAATGGCAAAATTTTCCATTTCCTAATGCCATCATTATAAACTTTTAGAAATTACCACCGAAACTTCATGATGTCTCCAAAAATCCCTTAATAAAATGAATTCCTTGGAAGAACGATAACAAAGTTCTGAGCTCTACAATTTCTTACCACGACCTTATGCCATAAGGGCTTAGAGTTCAACATTTCAGAACAACTATCAAAAACACTTAACTCATGACGACGCTGTCTCCTCTTCTTGGAATAGCCATCTCTCCCAACTGGCTCTCCTAGGCCGATATTTATACAAAAATACCAAGATATTAAACCTCTAAAGCTCGGCCAATAGAAATCAGTCTCATAGGTGCGTATCCAATAACAGGCACCAGCACATAAACATCATCATATTGGGGTGAACTCAGGCGGTGCTACCAATGACCGGCGAATTCTTCCTTCCCTCCAATTGGTCTCATAGATGCGTAGCGAATGACCATATGCCTGGGGAGGCGGAAGCCTGCTGACCACCGCCGAGCCTCGTGCAGGCCAGACAGCTTGGCGACTCCGGACAAGACGCATGTGCATGGCGCTTGCATGAGAACTCCTCGCGCCGAAGCACTCTTCCATCTTCAGTACAGCCCAGCGAGACCTGCCAGACGCCGTCTCCATGCCACTCTGGCTGCTGAACAAGTCAGATGACATCACGGCCAACGGAATCTTTAGCTGATATTCACTCTTATTTCACAGTGGGCTCCTTGTAGAATTCATCCAGATTACCCCAAAATGCAAGTAAGTGAGGGAAATCAATGTAGTGTAGTTAGACCAAATTGATGAACAAAATGCCAGTCTTCATAGCCAATGTCAACCCTGTCCAATGGGGCAGTTGTATTATCATGACAGTAATTTTCTCAGAAATGTATTTAAATCAATATTTTCTGGACGAAAATAACAATTTCAACTAGTAAACATGTATCAGTATTATGTTTTCTGTATATACAACATAAGTGTGTGCTAAAAACCTCGTATCAAAAGTAGGTTATGTTTTATTCGTAACATCAGAGCATCGAAAAAGAGTAAAATTAGTTTGTGTTCCAGAAAAATGCAACATTTTCAAATCCAATTTGATTGTGTCAGCAAAAAGATGGGAAAGAGGGGGGGAGGGGGACATGTAATGTAAAATTGAGACACCTTGTCTCAATCGGTCTATCAATGGTACAAATCCTTGTCCAGAGTCACAAATCTTCAGGGTTTAAATTCAATGTGTTACCAGCGCTACCAACCAAAAACCGAGATCACAGAATGTGCACACCTTACACCAACAAGTCTCATAGAAAGCACTTCGATTTTATTATACCCTTGGGAACGTAGCTCTTTTCACAAAGCGAGCAGCCTCGGCCGTCTGCATCCCATAGTAGGGAGGCCAGCTCAGGTGAACGATTTTAACAGTCGAGGAAAGCAAGGTGAATTAAAACCCTCGAGAAAAATATTGTGTTTTCTACTTTATAAATTAATTATTCACTTTCCAACCTCTATTATGCAGGAAAGTATACAGATATAAAAAAAATACAAAAGATATATATCAAATCCATACTTATGAAACAAGTTTTACTTCCCCATAGACACCAACTTTTTAATATTGTAAAAATATCTTATGAATATAATTCTAACCACAGTGAAAACATGATCATACTCATAAATGGAAAATATCGGTATTGTCTAGTGTAAATATGATTAAAAATATATGTATTAAGAAAACAGGACCATATTTACTTAAATTAGTTCGTAAAACATAACACATTTCTTGACTTCTATATGATTTATTGACAGTAAATTAATTTTATGCTAATTTTAGGTTACAGAAATATTATCTGATGTGTTAATGCTACGAAATGTAATAGTTCTCTCTATTAAAATTTAATATATTTTAAGTTTCCAAAAAAAAGGTAAATAATATTTCTTTTAAAAGGTGTAACTATTCTTAGAGAAGCTTAAATAGGGATTATAACAAACATCAATGATTTTTTTTATGGATTATAGCACCTTATTTTTCTACAAATTATACATCGATTCATTGATTGTGTTGATCTCTAACACATTTGCTATTCGTTTTAATAAATTAATAATTAAACAGAATTTATTTGCTATGAAATAGAAGTTATTTTAGTGATAAGTAAATGCTATTCATTTCTTCGAGGAAGAAACTTAGCAGAGACGCTTGGCTCAGAGGTTGGGGGTGAGGTGTTGAAGATACTTGAAAGTCGTCAGTGCAGGAAGGGAGGGGACTGAGTGTTTGGCCTTCTGACTTCTGGTTGGAGGAGAGAAATCATGCTTCTCGAGCGTTTACCTGGGAATTTGAAATTTTTATAAATAGGGGTTTAGCCTCTATGCCCCCTTTCCACTGTTTGCCGTTGTTTGTCAGTGTTGTTGGCCTTGCGATGTCGCATTTCTATGCAGATTATTTTCTTGGCTTATCTATTCGTTACTTTAACAGAGAACTTGAAGATTTTAATTGGGATTATTTTCATGATTTTGTGAACAGTTCAAATCATTTGGCAAATAACTTATTAGATTTTTTGGACAGTGATGACGAAGAAAGTGGTTCTACACTACAGCCGTCCCTATTCACAATGCCTTCCTTAGAGCTGTCACAGTCGCCTCCGGCGTTAGGACTAAATAAAGCATCGCCTTCAATGTTGAGAGCAGCTACCGTGACGCCTACTGTAGCGAGACCTACAACGATGCCTCAGACATCGAGAAGAGCTACAGCATCGCCTGCGGCATCGAGAACTACAGCAGTGCCCTCGACGTCGAGGAGAGCTACAGCCTCGCTTCCGGCATCGAAACCTAAAGCAATGCCTTCGATGTCGAGGAAAGCTACAGCATCGCATTTGGCATCGAGACCTACAGCAATGCATTCGATGTCGAGGAGAGCTACAGCATCGCCTCCGGCATCGATACCTACAGCAATGCCTTCGACGTTGAGGAGAGCTAAAGCTTCGCCTCTGGCATCGAGACCTACAGCGACGCCTTCGATGTCAAGGAGCGCTACAGCAAGGCTTTCGATGTCGAACTTGAAAGCTCTAAATTTGACAACAGACATCAAATCAGGTGAGACACATGTACAAAAACCAAAATGTGTTCTTGTTGCCCTCCATTAGATTTGACGGTTATACCCTTAAATAATGTGCGGGAAGATATGTCTAATTAATTCCAAGCATTAGAATAATTTTTACTTTTCTATTTTGTCTTTTCATCTGCTCCAAGTCTACTGTCTCCTGAATTATTGTCACCTAAATCACTGCAATGTAAATTAATTTCCCCACATCCTCCTTCGTTCATACCTTCACCAGTATAAATAATATATAGTCCTACATTATCACCAATATCACCCCCTTCACCTGCTTCACCAACACCACCACTATTGTCCCTGTAAAGAAACACGAATTCAGCTTATCTCTTAACCCAAAATGGAAATTTCAATGTAAATTCAAACTTACAGTGATGAAGTGATGATTTTAATGGTTTCTGATGCAGCACAATTTGATACTTTTTTTCAGTTTAAAGTTTTATTTTTCTTCAAATTTGATATGGTGACAAGGTTAAATGATTTTCAAGCATAACATGATGTGATGATTTAAATGAATTCAAATTAATTTAATGATCTTCATCTGTAATATGGTGTGGATTTTATTTTTTAGCAATTTAATTATCGAATGTATAAAGTTGTCTCATAATTAAAATATTTTTTAAACAATTTTAAATAATTTTAAGTTTTCAGACGTAAAATAGATGAAAATTTGTAATGACTTTAATAAATTTCTAGATTTCATACTAAAAATTATAAACAGTTTTAAACGATTTTAATCAATTTTAAGATTTCAGATGTAAAATGATGGAACATTTTTCACTGATAACAGTATTTGCTGTGGTTATTTGACAGTTTTTAGATTTTAGATGGAGTATTTATTATTAAGTTTGTATGGTTTTCACACAAATAGTAAGCATTTTTAAATAGTTTTTTAAGCGGTAACATGATTTATTGTGATTATTTAACAGTTTTAAGATATAAGATGGAGTATTGGTTATTAAGCTTGTATTGCTTTCACACGTAAATAAAAAAAAAAACAATTTAATGGTTTTCAAGTCGTGGCACAATTTGTTGTGATTATTTGACAGTTTTAAGTTATACGATAGAGTATTGGTTATTAAGCTTTATGGTTTTCACATGTAAATGGTAAAAATGTTTAATAGTTTTCTGCTGTGACATGATTTGTTGTGATTATTTAAGACATAAGATGGAGTATTGGTTATTAAGCTTGAATTGCTTTCCTCGTAAACGGTAAAAGTATTTTAAAGTTTTCAAGTCGTGACATGATTTGTTGTGATTATTTGACATTTTTAAGATGTGAGATGGAGTATTGGTTATTAAGGTTGTATGGTTTTCATGCATAAATGGTAAAAATGTCTAATGTTTTTCAAGTCATAACATGATTTGTTGTGATTATTTGGCAGTTTTAAGACTTAAGAGGGAGTATTTGTTATTAAGCTTGAATGGCTTTCAGTTATATCATGTCGAAAAAAGTGTGTAATGAATCATATGATTTTGAGGTGTAATATGCAAAGTATTTGTCTTGGAAGTATAAACTAAGATGTGTTTTATAAATTTTTCTGAATAGATTTTTGCATGTCAAAAAAAAGTAGTGTGAATTGTTATTTATTAGTTCGTCATTCTTCATGCCATTAATTAATAATTTGTTTATGATGAGTGGATCGAACATGTACTATAACTTAAGAGATAAAATATTGGTAAACTTGAGACTAATGGATGTCTAGCAGTGAAGGTAAACTGTTGGTTTGTATTTAAACTCAGGTTGCAGGAAGCCTGTTTGCTCACTTACATGAGAAAATAGATGTTTCTCTCTCTTGTTCCTTAGTGAGGGAGAAAAGATACAATATTTTTAAAGTAACATTTAAATTACAATTTAATTAAAACAAACCAACTTTGAAGGGATGAGGGGAAATATAATAACAAAAGTAATGGAGAAAAAAACAATTTGCTGGAATGAATGAGTGAATTTGAAACCAAAGGAGAGGAAACACTAGAATCTCGAGAAAACCTCCTTCAACACACAACTCAACTTGAAGGATCCTGGGGGACATAATGAAAAAGAGAGTGGATTGCCAAAAATACCTTTTCAGAGGCAGGTAGAAAGACCTCTTAATGCCCTGCCTACATGAATGTTTCCCACTGACCTTAGTTTCTACAGCTGCAAGTGGCAGAGTTCAGCGAACTTTTATTAAAAATATTTTGTAACACCGACCAGATTACAACTGCTGCTACTGCTGGGATTCAACATGGAGATGCCTGCTGATAAAATACATTTATACTTTATGCAAACTAAAAAAAAATTAAAGTATTAAAAAAGCCTATTTATGTTAAAAATGGCCACTAATTTAATTTAAATTTGCTTAAATTTGGACTTTTTAGAAACTAAGTTGGAATATCATGGAATTGAACAGATTTCAGCTTCGATAGCATTTTTTTTCAAGCTAGATTCGTGCTATTTCAGTAATATTACATCGAAAAAGTAATATTTGTAAATAAAATAAGTTTAATATACACATTTTATGCTACTTAGTACAGTCTAAATTCTAGGCTGGAAAGCTTACGGACAAATCTACACATGAAATATGCATAAATATTTAAAACAGATTGGTTATGTATGTTTTCCATCACCATGAATTTAACATAATTTGGTTTTAACATATTTTTTCATTGACTGAAAAAACTTTTCCTTACATATTGCTTAAATAGAAAGATGTGTGTTTGAAAAAAAATAATGATGTTCTTTTAATGTTAAAAATTTAGTGAGTGAAGATATCTCTTATAGTTAAATGCAGTTTCCTGGAAATACTTTAAACTTAAAATTTATTGTAAGTTTGCTGGGAAAAGGGATAAACTTAAATTTTATTGGATTAAAATCTAAAATATCTTTAACTTTTATCTGCAGATTAGAATTCACTTCTTGGAATTAAAATTCATTAACTTCAGGGAAATATTTTCATTAAAAGGTCTTTGGTTTGCCAAATTTTATTTTGCTGGTAGTAAGCCAGGGTTTTGAGAATAGCATAAACCTCCCTTTCTGAACAAGTCAACTGACAAGTGAAAGTGAGAGTTTGTGGTGGAGAGGGTGAAGGGGAACTAGCCAGGCAGGGTGAGTTCAAAATTTGTTGCCCAAGAGGTGTCTGGCAGTTGAAGAGGTTCCGATGTGGTACACAAAGATGTGTTCTGGGGTGGGGAACACAGAGTTGTCTAACCGAGGCACTCTGCGTCTCGGAAAACATGCGCTCTGGATTACAGTTTGGAGGGGGTAAGGGAATATAGTGCCAAGCAGGTTTTGCATATCGTGGCATTGGATTGATAGTGGGTGCAGGGAACCTGTCATCTCGGACAAAGATGGTTTTAGGGCTGGGGTTGGGGGAGGAGGGAGGGTCGCTAGGAGGGTGCAGGTAGTCCTCGAGCTAACCGAAGATGTTATCTGGTGTTGTAGAGGGGGTTGCAAGGAGAGGTGTAGGCAGGCAGGAGAGAACTGAACAGTTATTGCAGGCTGGTGCTATGTTAGTTTGATGACAAACCTTATCCTGAATATATATATATATATTCCCTCAAATGTCGGATGGGAACCTGCCAGAATGCCATGCCTGGTGAAGAGGTACTTCAGAGAAGAGTGCTATGTATATATATGTATATATATATATATATATATATATATATATATATATATATATATATACATAGCACTCTTCTCTGAAGTACCTCTTCACCAGGCATGGCATTCTGGCAGGTTCCCATCCGACATTTGAGGGACAGGCAGTCAGCGAACTTTGGTCAGCGGGCTTCAGCTCTCTTTAAGCGATAGTATATGCTGCAGTCTTCAGCTGTTATTTTAATATAAAAATTTTTATATCTTTTAATTTATCAGGAAAATTTTTTCATTGTGTTAAGATGAAATATGATATTCGTTATTTAAATTAATTTTATAAACTTTTATCATGTAAACCCCATTTCTGAGATTGTCTACAAAAGTTCATGGGATTTTCAAATCGTGTTTCGTTAAGTACTTAGTGCCATGAATTTTACATACTTAACAGAAATTTGTGTTAACATTATTTGGGTCGATGCAGTACCTCCATTATTTTAAATCATTTTTCTTCAAAGGAAATTAGATTGCTTGTTAAAATATATACTATGTTTCCATAAAGTGTTGCAGGGTTACGCTTTGCGGGATTAAGTCCTTCTTCTTCACGACATCTGAGTCTCCTTCACTTCGATGGAATTTGCATTAAAAGTGAATTATTCATACAATAGTGAAATGAAATTCTCCCAGGAAAGTGAAACTTGCATTAAAATCTGGGTAAGTTTTGTTTTTATTTCATGTTCAGGAAGATGTGATTAAATCGTTTGTGGATAATAATGCATTAAAAGTAGGGAAATAGGTTCTGTAATTCGTTTAGTGAGTGGTATTCAGAGTTTTTGCCATAATTTCAACTTAACCAGAAACTTTACGTTTCATTTTTGACTGACCTCCCAGCCAGACATACATCTTTTACGAGAAGTGCATGTACGATTTCATTATGTGTTTTTAATCAAAGTAGTGTATTTTATTCTTTTTTAAATACCACAATAGTCACCTAGTTATAGTTCTCTTGTGTCTTATGTCAACAGTTTAATTTATCTGGAAACACTTGTTTTTCATTTAGACGTATTCACATGTCTGTTCGTTCATTTCTGAGTTTTTCAACTTAAATCTATAATCAAATATAGGTTGGCATACACACATGTTCTGTTTGCTCTCAACACCTCGTTCAGTTTATAAGTCGATGTAAGTTGTATATCCAAGTCAGTGCTGCAGCGACCTCCCGAGCGAATGTAAAAATCACTGACTGTTAACCACAATTCTCGTAAAACTTTTTCTTTTATGCATTATAATAAATTAATAATCTTTTTTAATAATCATCATTTATGCACAGATTCCATTTCAAAACAATGACAAAACATAGACTGATTATTACGGCAAAATATATTTATAATGGATTAAAATACAGTTCTGCAAGACCATGAATATGAAAGTCACCAGTCGTACCAACCAACTTGTGATACAACCAAATCTCATCACCAATTTCAAACTTCAACTTCTTATGCGAGAAAATGGACACATTACCAAATATGCTAATAACAGCAGTATTATCTGCCTTCTCTTCATGAACAGGATACGTTTTCCAACATATTATATCACGAGTATGAATATCACTAATTTCCTTAGGTGCAGGTTCCGTTTAGGTATGAGACTTCCTGTGTACCTGGCATGATAAAATTATTTCTAAATACACAGTATACCTGCAACTGATTTTAAATATTGCAGCTGACATTAATATTACTGTCTATATGCTGCCACATGAAATGCTATAAGTCCATAACCTTGAAAACTGAAAATGCAATAACGCCAAAACTAATCAACCGAATTCGGTCAAACAACCTGTAATGTTATCACAATCACTATAGTAACACAATAATGGCAAAGAAATGGGAATTTGCGACAACAGTAATTATGTCACAACACCAACACTAATAGACCAAAACCAGTATGGAATAGCCTGTATATTGGATATTAAATCACATATAAAACTACAACCACAATACACAACAAGGGTGTATTCTTCCTAATGAGTTCCCTTCAAGATCTGTTATGCCACTGTCAAATGTCAATCACGTATGTGTGTATAATTTTTTATGTATCATTTGGTGCAGGGCAATTGGCAGGTGTATCTGTGACCCAAGTATATTTATTACAACATTTATACATTATTATACCAACTGTACAATAAGTTCACAAAGTTACAAACTGATCATTACATCCCTAATAATTACTCATTATTATTAATTATAGCATAATTATTATTTGTAATGAAATGAAAAAGAACAATGACAAAACATTGATCGATTATTATGGCAAACAATATGTATTATGGATTAAAATATAGTTCCACATGACCATGGAAATGAAAGTCACCAGTCATACCAACCAACTTGCGATACAACCAAATCTGTGTACACAATATTCTACGGGATTCGCTAATCTTTTTATTGCGATAGCCAAGTGGCGTTCAAAACAGCTTATAGAGTCCGCAAATCCTAAACTGATGCCATTCATTCACCAGTCTCACAGGTGGACTGACATGTTTTAAAATCATGTAAGATAATGTAGAACTCTGGGGCTTTAAGTGGTGTAATTTGTACATCTTTTCAAATCCCTTGTTTAAGTGTTTAGGGAGACTGCCATTTAATTAATGCAATTATATATTGATAGGGACAATTTTGCTTCGCTGTAGGTCGTTACTTAATTTTCTTTTTGACTCCTGGAGACTCACCTAGTTGTGTTCATTTGAAATTTGTTTGCCATTAATTTCTCTCCTGTGTAATGTCAATGGTTTAATTGCATTCATCGTCTATGTAATCGTTTGTCATTACTAACATACAAGACGTAAATTGTATCTTTCAGAGTCGCCTATCTCCCAATACCATCTACGAGCAATATCCCATTTCAAACCCAAAAACACTTATGCCACTCTTCCACAAAACTCAACACATATATACACCTTCCCCAATACACCACACCTCAGTACGACACATGAGCTTCAAGGGTGAGGGCGTTCCAGAGACCCTCCCAACCCCAAAAAAGAAAGAAAGATACCAAAGAACTATACACACACAAAAAATCCATCAGAGAAATTTGGTAAAACTTATTTGATCAAATTTCTTTGATCATATTTTATCGGATTAAGATTAATTCCATCGGATAAATAAAATTTTAATCGGCTTAAAATCGAATGAAAGATTAACCCTTTTGATATCAAAGGGTTAATCCGATTAATCTAAAGTGAAGTATAACCCGTGCGCCCCTACTACTTAGGTGTAAAATTACACTGTCAGTGGAGACACTTATGCCACATACATTTAGTGCAAAATTACACAAATATTTTTACAGTGTACATCGACGGACCCCCACGGCATTTCGCTTCGTTATACTTACCTGTTCTTTTACCGTGTGTAGGGGTGCGGTAGTCTAATGGCTAGACTACTTGCCGCCCATCAAGGTGATTGCCAGCGGGGTCACTCCCAGACTCGCGCTAGACGATGCCGCTGGTTTACGGGTTTTGTCGGGGTATCCTACTTACCTCTCCGCTGCATTCCGACGCAGCTCCACACTGACCTCACTTCACACTCATTGACTCTCAAGACCTCGATGTTAAGAGCAGCCCAAATATATCCACTCATTGGCCGGGGTAAAAAAAGAAGCAGGGGTTTGAAAAAGGGTCAGTGAACACTTTGTTTGAACTCTGTTGGTATTTACTGACATTCGAGGAAAGCTAGATTTGTTTCACTTATATCTACCAATTGTATTCGAACGCCATTAATTCTGAACACTGTTCTGTTGATTCGCCCCACCTTTGACATGCTTACTGCTCCGAATAAACTTTATTGATTGTGTCAGCCAATGGAATGGCGAGTCGATCGTCTCCCAATCAAATACTGACTCACGTAAAACAGGCAATAAAATCAATATGGTTCATTTCAATTGTTATAAAATTATTATTTTTCTATTCGCGATAATTAGCGTTGGAGATCTTTACCGTTTCTAAAATCCTGACAGGCATTCAGGAAGTAATTGAACTGAATTCACCCAAATTTTGTTTTCAGTGTCACAGATATCCTTTTTTTTTTTTTTTTTTTTTTTTGTAGCTCGAGTTACATTTGTGCATAGTTTCTAAGCGTTAAACTTAAACCATAGTGTTGGGTAACAGCCAAATTTCTGCCCCGCTCAAGTCTTTGTGCGTAATCTCATGGCGAGGTTGTACTGAAAGCGGTGGTCAACGACCTCCAAGGCGTACGAGATACTATCCCACATTCACAAAGATAATGATTCAGTATCTCAAGTTTGCCCACGCTTTCATCGACAACACTTACTCAGAATGATGTCTGCAACTGCTACCGAGCGGGATGCCGGGGTGATGCAAACACACTGTAATCGCATTCGGGAAGTGTTGGGTTCGGCTCCCGGACCGCACATTCCTGATTTCAGGTTTCCAAAGGTATTTACGAAATTGCTCCTTTTAACCCTTTCAGACGCAGTGTACGACATTGTGTACAATACGCACTTGTAGTTAACTTTTGGCCTGTACTGCAAACTTTGAAACTCAACGACCAATGGTCTTACCTGTGGATATATTATTCGCAAATCGTCTTAGTGGTCTACGTCATTATTGGTTTATATAACTGTAGCCGAACATAGTTAGGGATAAGAAGAATTTCGCAACTTCATTTCAAGATAAGATAGATTTTAAACGCGTGTGCACTGAAGTCACCTTTGCAATTGGATCGAAGTTTATTAGACACACCACTGGACGACTCCACGCCAATAGCAGACTTGCAAAGGAACAAGACGTGAATACTGCACTGTCGAATGCGGGGTAACACTGGGGCAACAGCCAATAAACAAACATCTGAGGTTCGACTATACAAAGGATTGTAGAGTCTAGTACACAGGTAATTGAGCTAGCAAAATTCTCCTATCTCTATATATAACCTGCAGCTCATTAGCTGTGGCATAAAATGAAGCGTAGTGTCGACTTCAGTGCAGCGCACATCATAATTGTTTTTTTTTGTTTGCAACAGCTGAAACAATAAATTAAAGTGCGTATGAAAGGGTTAAGTGACGGAATTATTCGTTAGTACTCGTCATGGCCAATTCTTTTCCCGCCCCTCATCGATAGAGCGCTGCTTCCGTCTTCAGTGATCACACCGTCGTAATTTCAACACCCGCCGAAAAACACGTAGCTAAATTAGAGCTTGCAACAAGCTAAATTCGAAAATCTATAAGTATCTGTGAAGAGCTGACTGTATCATTGACTTGTCTTGTATACCGATGAATGTTTCTAAACGATCCACCATATCCAAGGGTGCAACCATATTCACGTCCTGCTATAACAACAGCTAACACAATAAACAATGTTTGTTTATCAAGCTCATACGTGTATTTTACGGTAGAACAGTTTTTTCCAGCCCTGTAATTTTTTTTTTCCGAAAGCCAGATTTTCCATCGTATTCTCCTCGATTGCCAGATTTTACAATAAAAATAATTAAATCAATGTAAAAGGTAAAAAAAAACTGGGAATATCGATAAATGATTGTCCGTATGACGTACTGGTAACAATTTCATTATAATCCCTGAATTTTCAAATCCCATTACATATAAATTAATACCAGTTTTAATTTCACTATGTAATTTCGCCAAGGGCTGAAAATGTAAAACACTTACTTATATTTCTAAATCGAAAAGTGCATTTCATTTGTTGGTAAACCTTATAAACGCAGTCGTTAAAGCAACGGTGTAAAAATAAATGTAAATTTACACAAACAAAAATTGTTTTGTAATTTTACAATTAAGTATATGTAATTAGCAGTAGGATTATGGGGAAACGGGGAAACAGGGATCAGGGAGTGGTTCTGTGGTTCTGACCTTGACCTAAAAATCTCCTTTTTTCCCCCAAAAATCGCTAATTTTCGCACAAAATCGTATGTTTTAACCAAAATTTGCATTAAAATTTGCCTTTTTCCTTAAAAATTTCCCATTTTTCCTTAAGAAAGGTAGATACCACGCCAAAGCCCCCGAAAGACAAAATCCGGCCGATTTTAAGATGTTGGGGGGGGGGGGGGAGGGCCCTTCCTTAATGCTTCTAGACGAAACAATGAAGAATCGATAAAATAAAATAATTCATATATAATTTTTTTTAATTTAAATGTATTTCTATAATTGAAAAATTGAAAGGAATATGTAATGAGTGTTATATATATATATATATATATATATATATATATATATATATATACGAGTCCGGTGATATATATATATATATATATATATATATATCACCGGACTCGTCTCTTTAAGGCGCATACAATCACGATATCATAATAAAATAATTCAATAAATTATTTTAAAAATATTAGTATATTTTTTAATTAGAAAATTTAAAGACATAAGTATTAAGTGTTACATGTCACCAAACTCGTCTTTTCAAGGCGCATACGATTGTGATGTCATACCACCATTCTAAGTTATTATTTCATGCTCTATTATTCGAAGCTTTCTTTCTCTCTTTTATTATTTCATTTCTATTTCATTCTGTCATTCTATTTCCTTCTATCTTGCCTCCCTCATTCAATATGTTTCTCTCATTCCATCCCTTTCTCCCTCTCTTTCACATCTCTCTATTTCTCTCATTACATCTCTTTATCTCCAGCTCTCTTTTCTCTCTTTCTCTCCGAGGGTTTTCTCGGAGTCCTCCCATTTTTGTTTTTTTTGTTCTATTTATCTCCTATCTTCTCTTTCACTCTTCCTACCCAAATTACTCACACTTGTTCGATTAGCCACATTTGCTGTATTCCACAATCTACATAGTTCCTTCATCGGCTGCTAAAGTGCGCGAATCGTCACTGCATATATTTATTTACGAATTTCAAGATGTAATTATCCATACACGAGAAAGTATATAAAAATTTTTGTGGCATCCCTTAACCTAACCTCACCTAACCTTACTTCAAATTACCTAACATCGCCAAACCTAACCTCACCTACCCTACAGTAACTTCACCTTACCTAAGGTAACATAACATATTCATCTTTTAAGAATTCTGAAAAATTTTTATTTTATTTTTCTTGACATCCACTTAACATAACCACCAGTCCAAGTAAAAATTCCTTTTAGTCAATCCACATTTGTCGTATGCGAAATGTTAACCTAACCTAACTCCACCTAACCTAACCACCACACACTATAATAATGTACATAAGACGTGGAATTCTTTTATTCATTGAAAAATTTCAAGTATATTGGTGGAAGTGGTGGTGGAGATGGTGATGGAGGTGCTGTTGGAGTTGGTGGTGGAGGTGGAAGTGGAGGTGGTGGTGGAGGTGGTGGTGGAGGTGGAAGTGATGGTGGAGGTGGAAGTGGAGGCGGCGGTGGAATTAGAGGTTGAATTGGGGGTGGTGGTGGAGTTGGAGGTGGTGGTAGAGTTGGAGGGGAAGTTGGAGCAGAAGGTGGAGTTGGAGGTGGAAGCGGAGTTGGATGTGTTGGTGGAGGTGGAAGTGGAAGTGGAGGTGGTGGTAGAGGTGGAGGTGGAGTTGGAGGTGGAGTTTGAGTTGGAGGTGGAGTTTGAGTTGGAGGTGGTGGTGGATGAGGGAGGCAAAAGAGATGGTGATAGATTGAGAGAGTGAAAGAGAAATGAAATAATGAAAGAGAGAAAGAGAGATAGCATGGAATAATAGAGCATAAAAGCTAGGCAGAATGGCGGTATGATATCACAATAGTATGCGTCTTGAAAAGACGAGTCCAGTGATATACAGCACTTCATATTTGTCTTCAAATTTTTTTAATTAAAAGAAAATTTTAAATTTAAGAAAATAATTTATTGAAATTATTTTATTATGGTATCGCGATCGCATGTGTGCCTTGAAAAGACGAGCCCGGTGATATATAACACTTAATATATACTCCTTTAAATATTCTAATTATAAAAATATATTTAAATTTTAGAATAAATAATTTATTAAAATTATTTTATTTGTATCGATTCTTCATTGTTTCGTATAGAGGCATTAAGGAAGCCCCCCAACATCTTAAAATCGGCTCTTTTTTGCCTTTCGGGGCCTTTGGCATAGCTTCTACACTTCTTAAGGAGAAACGGGAAATTTGTAAGGAGAAAAGCAACTGTTAAGACATTTTTGGGTTAAAACATACGGTTTGTGCGAAAATGAGCGATTTTGGAGAGAAAAAACGGGAGATTTTTAGGTCAAGATCAGAGCCACACACTGATCCCTGTGTCCCCGTTTTCCCATAACCCTACTACTCACATTTTATTTTTGGTTTTTAAGCATTAAAACGATATTCAGTCTGGCTGCAACAAGCTTACAGTTGAGAATTTTAGTGCTTGAGTTGTGGACAGTAAATTATCATCTCTGTTTGGAACTTACTTTTTTAAATGTAAGTGTAAGGGTACAGGGGAAAAACAATGAATGTAATTTTTTTTAAGTTCTTGGGGAAATGGATTTCAAAGTATGAAACGTTATAGTGGGCAAAGTTACAGGAATATAAAATAGTATCTGGGTTATTGATTAGTCCGGCATATTTACTTTAAGTAGCTGTATCAAATGATAAAAATACGCATATAGTGTAGTCATCGGCCTCATTATTTCATTCAAACTACACAACTCATACGGGAAAAACAATGAATTTCATACAAAAAATGAAAGAACAATGAATGTCGAAAACTAGTGAAAAACAATGAATGTCAATGTCAATCCATGATAATGCCATATTAACTCATGTTTTTATCACATTAATGCATCCAGTATCACTGTTTCATAACAAAAGCAAATAAAACAAAACATGCGGTACTGTTAGGTTATTAATGTCACTTGACCGATTTGTTGGTTGTCAGCAAACATAATTTTGTAAATGTGGTAATGCACCAGTCTCTGTTCATTTGTACATTCACAGCATTATTGTTTCAGAAACAAATTGATTTGCAAGTAAAAAAAAAAACGCCGCAAACATAGCACAGGCAAGCACACGATCTTTGGCATCTAGTTATGTACAACTGTATAGTCATTACTTCCTCGAGTAGTGTGTGGTAAATATGCAAAGTAACATTTTACTTCACGATCACAAAAATTCTTCAAGACCTGTCGACCTTTGTACTTAGCTTCGTTTATAGGGATTAGCTCTTCTTATGAACGAGGAAAAAGTCTACATTCACCACGTTGAAGGTCTGGTGTATGTCGCTTCTTCTTGGATGGAACCACAACTGCAGCATCATTTGTACCATTGTATGTCAGTCGATATTGAATTAGTCGTCGATGATCCTGTGAAATGACCAAATGTTTTATTGGCCTTGTTGCAAAAAGGGCACTGCGTAGCATACAACGGGGTCAAGAATTTTGTCCAAGCTAGAAACGCACACTGACTTTCACACGAAACAACCTCGAATTGTCGAGGTTTTACACGTGCTGTAAGAATTTCATCATTCCAGCCTGATGGAATCTCGACAATCTCCTTCTGGTTATTACAGCCATATTGCTGTCGCATTCCATATACGAGTGACCACGTTCAGGGACCGTCATCGTCACTTTTTTTCAAGTGTTTCGTGTAGTGTACCACATAGTGTAGAAAACGAAAGATATCGTGATTCTTGTTTCGACCACAACAAGAATCACTGTAAATTTCCAACTCTTCTACATTATCATCCAAGTGATTACAGATGAAACCCCACAGCATTGAAGCAACGTCACCAGCTCCCTTCTTCCCATGCATTTCAGTGAAGGTATGAAATAGAGATTCAGAGGATGACAGAATGTGAATATTAAAAACGTGAACAGACAACTGTCAGCGATAATAAACGTCGTTTGTTGCAATATTTGGGACATGTAGATTTTTCTGAAAATCTATGCAAATGGCTTCTCGTCGCATCGTTTTTCGACAGTTAAGTCATGATTTTCGCTTGCTGCTATACAATGCTTGAGCTTTGCGTAAACGCATTTCATGTTCTGTCTCCATCTTCTTTAAATCTCTTGTTATTTCCTTAGCTTTGCAAGGATCCACTGCTAATACAGCTTCGTTACCAACTCGTAGTTTTATCAATTGATCTTCTAGACTCTTTTTATTGACTCTGTAGGAATCGCATGAACTACAAATATCTTTCCTTGGATAGCCAAACGAGATATTGTGTTTAGTGTTAAATAGATTCCTATATGTCTCATATGAAATTTTTTTTATACTCCTCGGTGCACACCTGATGCATTTTCTTCATGTTTAAAGTTCCAGGAAGATATAGCCGTCTGGAATCAATGAAACTATAATGTGAATACCTACCTTCAAAAGTGATTATATGCTCATGACTGCTCACTGTTGTATCATTTGGAAGCATCTGTGGCATATTTGTGTGACGACCACGACCATCTTATGGGGCTGTTCCTATCGATTTCAGGCTTTTCTGTGTGTTCTGTTTACGCTGTGCTGTAATTCCATGTAGAGCCATCATGGCTTTGTTGGATATTGGAATGTCAACTGCAGAGCCATCTCCCTTCACTCTAATGGTGTATTTATATGATGCTGAGTCGAATCGAATACACTTCAGGTTCGAAAAAAAATAAAAAAAAATCCTCCATGGCTGAACACTGATATTTCTTTAGAAGTTTCTTCAGAAAGAGGGAGAATCTCAGGTACATACATAGAGGTGATAAGAAAAGTGCTGAGTGAGTGATAAATAGTCGGCCTTAGCAGTGAACGCGTTTCGAGGTATCGAACTCGCAGAATAACTGCAAGCAGGCGAAATCCACATAAAGTATGTGTGTGCAACGATGGAAATTTCCTTCGAAGATTCCATGTAAACCTGCATGGTTGCTTGTAAGGATGGTTTTTATGAAAGATTCGGCCGACTGCTGGCCGTTTTCGTAATTGCTAGGGACCTGTAAAATTAGCGTTATTTTTTGACATCAAGCTAATATTCACCGTACTATATACACTTCAGCCTGTGTTGTTTCCACATTGGCTGATGTTTAGATGTTAAAGTAACTCACTTCCCGAGTGAACTGAACGAGATCAAGTCACAAGATTGTGAAGGGTTCATTTATTGGCGCAGAGTTACCCAGGGTGTGTCAAATAAAGAGTGGTCCAATGGCAAAAGAGTTGCAAAGGAAAAGTGTTTTAAGTTTAAAATGTCGTCAAACAATAACGCGAATTTTTCAGGTCTCTAGTAATTGGTCGTGTGCAATTTTCGACGAAAGATTTTTTACCAGGTGGAGATTTTAGTCAATTAGAGAGAAGGTGGTGCAGTGCAGTACTGATAATAGTTGTAATTTTGTTTTATTTTATTTTGAGAAACAGCGATAAAACGATTAAATAAAAAGAAATATCACATTAAGAAACAGCTAAAATACATATTGAAGCTAAAACTGCATTATGTGAAGATTATGGCAAACATGTGAGTATAATTAGCACAAAAAGTTCCGGACGTCACAACAAAACAATTAGTGAAGTGAAGTAATTTGAACGGCTCTAAACGTCGAGGTCTTGAGAGTCGATGCGGGTGACTGAGGTGAGCATGGAGCAGCGCCGGAATGAAGGGGCGCGGGAAACGGGAAATCCCCGAGAAAACCCGCCGACCAACGGCATCGTCCAGCACGATTCCCACATGCGAAAATCCGGGAGTGACCCGGCCGCGGTATTGAACCCGGTTCGCCTCGGTGGGAGGCGAGCAGGCCAACCGCTCAGCCACCGTGGCCCCCAAAAGTTCGTTCTTGAAGCACGGTTGTAGGGCTAAAATCGCAACAAACGCAATTGTATTCTCTTGTGCGCCAGCGAATATCGCGTGACGGAGTGTTCCATAGAGACCTCCATTCTGGCTTGCCAGCAGGGCTAACACCTGTTTTCTGGAACATTGTGTCAACGCTTGCGTCTAAATGGTATATAGTACATTCACGGTTACTTCACATTTTTCTGAAGCCTTGCTAGAGTTCTACTGCCATGAAATTCCTCCGCCTCATGTTAACAAAGTTTAACCGAGTGTATAAAATTACTCCAAATGAACAGCGCATCGTATTCGTGCGTTCTCAGTGCAATAAAATTTTCCATAAGAACTATTTCTTCTAAGGCATTACCAACACACATTTTTTTCACCCTGTTTTATACGTATTGATTATAAATGCAATATTATAATTTATAAAAACTATATAAAAATTAAAGTTAAATTTATCCAAAAAATAAGGCGTTTTGTTAACAAGAGTACAAAATGCCTGTCATACAAAACATATATAGGATGATTCTCAATTAACCCGACAACTTCAGGAGGTGATTCTTCATGAAAAAGTAAAAATAAAACATATGTGACACTTTATTCCTAAATAGAATATTAAGGGAACTAAAAGCCCTTAAAAAAAAAAAAAAACAGATTTAAAGCCGTATTTGTGCAAAATATCGGCTCTTACGTTGAACTTCCCTATAACATACAATAATGTTCCGAGAGTTGCAATTGTATTTTACTTCGTCACCGATATTTTGCACAAATACGATTTAAAAACCCCGTTTTTTAAGGGCTCATAACTCTCATAATATTCGGTTTAGGTATAAAGTGTCACACATGTTTTCCTTTTACTTTTTCATGAAGAATCACCTCCCGAAGTTTGTCGGTCTAATTGAGAATCGCCCTGAATGGAAAACAACCAAACACATCATACATGGGGCAATTTTTCAAAAAGTTCGATACAAAAAGTGTTAACCCATTCAGACCCAGTGTACACAATTGTGTACATTATGCACGTGTGGGTAATTTTTGGTCTATACTGCACGTTAGGAAATTTAGTGACCAGTGATCTTACCTTTGGGTAAATGATTTGCAGACCCTCTTAACTGGTCTAGGTGATAATGTTTGGTATAACTGTAGTCGAACATATACCCTACAACAGCTCATTGGCGACGACTACGAAACAAGTGTTGTGGCGGCTTAAAGTACTGTACACATCATAAAAATGTACACCCGAAACCGTAAAATAAAATAGGTGTGGAAGGGTTCAAGAAACCGCGAGCAGACTATAGCCAGAGACCTGCAAAATTCGCGTTATTATTTGGGGACTCGTTTGACTTCAACCACGGGTACCTTCGCAATGCGTTTTGTCATTGGGCCGTACTTTATATAGCACGCCCCGCGTAACTCTGCGCCAATGAATGAAAGTATCACAATCGTTTGCCCTTATCACGGGTTGTATAGTCAGAAAGGGAGTGAATTCACGATTGTGCAGCAGCCAATGGAGAAACGACGTCGGCTCTACTGTATACAGTGCTGTGAAGTTCAACCTGATGCCAAATAATAACGCGAATGTTGCATGCCGCTAAAGTATAGCGTGTGCGGGGAATTCTGCACGCGGGTGGTACCGGGAATGACACGCATGCGCAGACGTGGCTATCTCGAGGCTCGAGGCTAAGACGTAGTAAGATTTGGAAGGGAGGGGGTAGGGGAGATAAAAGGACGTCAGATACGCCCTGCTCGCGGTGCACAAGTGCGCGCGCCCGACCCTGACGTCACTTGGAGTGCGTTGCAAGGTGGTGTTTAGTGGTTGGTTGGTTTTAGTAGGGTGGGGGTTTGGGGGGGGATGGGGAGACGCAAACGCCGCGGCATTCCGTCACGAGGTGACGACCGCTTTGCGTGCGAGCTTACTCCCGGACTCCGGTCACGTGACGGCGCTGGGTCCGAGGTCCCGCAGCCATCCCCCCTCCCCCCTTGCTCACGCTACAACCCCCACCCCCCCCCCCCCCAGATCTTCACACTTAAGACACTCTTATCGAAGCGATTTGCCGCGTGCCTCGTTGCGTCATCGCCTCCAGCACCATGCAGAAAGGGTAGAGGAGGAAATGGGGGTGGAGTCCACGCCCGAGGTGCGCAGTGCACTAGCAGCCACTCTCAGTGTCCCAACTTTAGGGCTGCTTTTCTGTCATTGCGACTGAAGGCTGTTCATGATAAAGTGAACACTTTTGAAATAAACCATAGAAAAAAGTCACAGTTCTTACCTGCATATGTGTTAACGGGCGCACTGAGTGACATGCGCGTAGTGAAGTTCGTAACGATGAAGGGAAAGAAAAAAATTATTATTATCTAAACTTCGAATAAAAACTATTAGATAACCATTTGTGATAACTTAAATTATTACTTTGACTTACTGTTTTTTTAATGCATCGAAATGAAAAAATGGGCAGATTTGTAGAGTATTTACTTCGCTAGTAATTTCACAGTTTCACTTGGTCGACGCATGAATAAAGTGACGAGGCCCATGTGATTTTAATTTTACATAAGGTGGAAGAATATACAACGTGCATAAAAGTAGATCTTAAGCAGGGCTTTCAAAAGTGCTCATTTTACTGTGAACAGACTATATCATGAACGATGTGTAGCTAGCATTTAAGGTGAGGGCATCTATGTGAACAATGTCTTTGAGATTTTTCTATACTTCTACCCAATTTTCGTTTTTCTAAAAATTAAATTTTAAACGGGTATAAGTATTTTATTCATACAAAAGGTCTTCTCTTTTTTTTTTTAAATAACTTAACATAATGTTCCAGTACTACAAGAAAAATGTATTATGCAAACTGTACTTAAGTCGACACAACGCTTATGTCGTTGTCACAGCCGATGGGCTGTATGTTATATGTTCGGATACAGTTATATGACTCCATCATGGCCCAGGCGAGTAAGTCGGTTTGCGAATCATTTAGCCACAATTAAGATAATCGGTCACTGAGCTTCGCAGTGTGCAATACAGGCCAAAAAATTACTTACGCGTGCACAGTGTGCAGAATTGCGCACGCTGTGTCCGAACGGGATAGTATAAACGAACACGTTCATCGCCGTTGACCATATGACTTTGGCAGTTTTGCTAGCGTGGTGTAGGTAGGCCAATGTCGAGTACGTGCGCAGATGACGATAAATCGGCCTACCTCATCTTTAGTCTATCAGTAGGGGGCCGACAATAGCAGGGCGTTCTTGTACACCGCCTTCCGTTAGGCCTGCAGCTGATCGACTCCAGACTCACAGTCTTCAAATTGAACCTTTCGTTAGTTGGTCGTGCGCGACTTTTTTAGGCTTCAATTAGGATGCTGTAGACATCGAAATTTTTTCTAGAAATATATATTTTATAGAGAATATAGATGTTAAAAATAAATGTGTTTATTTTACATAACTCCTTAACAACTTCATTAACACTTTATATTAAAATTAAAAGCCCAACTTAATATTTTAGAACAGTTACATTTTGTAAACAAAGTTACAGCTTTACTAATGATCTGAAATTGCGGTCATGAAAAAGCACAGTTTTTTAATCCACGTCAAATTAGTTCATCATCCCGGACTTTATTTTAAATATTGGCATTTTCAAATGCGGACACGTAATTTGTAAAATGATTCAATGTGTGTTGATACTCTTTTTATTGCGACTGATTTCAGTTATTTCGTTGCGTTGATTTCTGCGAGGTGACAGACGATTATTTAAATACTAATTATAAACAACAAAATATTGCTGTTCATTGTGAGATATTACCTCGCGAGTATTTTCTCTGTAGAGTCTGTAAATAAATTAGGAAAATATTATTAACTCTTTTATTCAGTCAGGACCTTCGTCCCTTAAAGTACCTGGCTGAGCCCACTGAATTTAAGAAATTGTAACAGTCTGTCACGTATAAAACGGTCGTGATACTTGACATATTTAGGTAACATCCAAACACGTCATATGTGGGGTGATTTTCCAAACGCTCGATTCAAAATGTTTGAAGATGCGGCGAACAGACCATAAACATGCGACTGTGGGGTCACTGAGCTCGCGAATTCTTCCGGCCTCTGGTAACTAAACGTCAAATAATAAAACGAACTAAATTAAAGATTGAAATTCATTCTTAGTTCCGTGTTGCTTTCGCTTTGGCGACTATCGTCGCCGAGTGACTCGGAACTATCAACTCGCTGACAAGACGAAGTATTTTCTGGGCGCTGATAACTGTTGTTCGCTTAACTGTTGACGGACAACGATGGCTGGAGGCAGGGAAATTTTTGGAGTTCAACGGCCTGAAATCTAGGCGTCATAGTCTCATGTAAACACAAGCCTCAGCTATCTGTCGAATGACTGCTGCCTCGAAGCAGAAGATTGAGTACTCGTATCCTCCGAAGCATGTCTCAAAAACTGCGAGTAGTTTAATAAAGTCGTATATTTACAATGTAAAAAAAAAAAAACTTGAGGTAAAATTCCCTTGCATGTAAAGGAAGCTAATTACCTCCATATGTAAGGTAAAATTACCTCTAAAATGTAGAGTAAATTTATATAACATTTAAAGTACTATTCCCTAGTCGTACGGAAAAAGCACCTGTTTTAAGTGGGGGGAAATCCCATAAAAGTAAGGGAAATTCGACACAAGTAAGGGAACATTAACTACATTGTATAATAAAATTATATTTAAAAATAACCCGGACTACTAGCACTGTCACTTTTTTTTATTACTTTCATCCTCTGACAAATAGCAACCGAAACCTCAACTCTAAAATCCTCGACACTTTCCAGTGGGTGGGCGCAAAATATAGCCCTCTATCGCGAGAGGTCGATGCTATCAATTACACCACAACGGCAGCATGACTTCGTTAGTGACTATAAGAGTGTTACTTTATTGTTTCTTCCTCCCGTCCTCCCACTTAGCTGTCGAGACAATGCTGAAGTGATGCAAGCCTCGTAAGGTAATTTTCTCGTCTAGTTATGGGATTTTCCGCTGCTATGTACGTGAATTTTGCTCCAGAATGCGGTAATTATACCTTACCCGTAAGGAAAACTATGTTTCCCGCACAAGTTTGAGAATATTATCTTACACTTGTCACGTAATTTTGCCATTATTTTTACAGTGTGTATACGTAAATTTGGACGTAGCAAAAAAACAACTTTTTTCTCCCGTACCGTACTAGTATCCATACGACACACTGTAATATTTGCGATACCAATTAACCTTTTCGGTCACTTTGACACCGAATTCCAGTGTTTCGAAACGTAATTTTTTTGGTATACCTTGTTCTTGAGTTAAAAGCGTTGGCAACGAGAAAAATTATTTTATATTATATACTTCTAGATAATACTAATGACTACTCTTTCCTAGAAAAAAACATCTGAAAACGTAGTTTCTGCATAATTAAAAAATAAATATATTATATATATCATAGTTTAACTGTTTTTGAAATGTAAAAATAATAACAATTAACCTATGTACAGAAGTCAGATAATTAATTTACACTAAAAAGAAGCTAACAAGGGCTGCTTCAAGACAAATATAAATCCACACGAGGAAATTATTCGCAATTTTAAAAAAGTTGTTGAAAATAAGGAAATTATTGCATATTTAATTAATTGTGGCTGCCCGAGATTTTTTTTCAATTAACTTTTGCATAGCATACGTTAAAAAGAATTAAGATAAGGCGTTTCAGTTGTCCTGCATACATTTTATACAAATAGCTTTATTCATTTTGTTTGTACTTTACAAAAACTGTTAAATTTGGGCTTTGACACACCATTTTGCAAACACCATTGGATCTGAAATTATTACCCGAGGAAATATTATTCACACATTCAGTAATGTCTACAAGATGGACAGTATGCTGTATAAAACTAAAATAACAAAATTTCTCGTCTCCAATGCACTTCAGCAATTTTCTTACAATCCGCGAACAACGTACTACGAGCTAGAAGATATCAATATTAAGTATCTATGTCGATAAGGTGTAGGAAGTTGCACAAATCAGATCACCGCAAGAGTCCATTCACTGTTACTTCCCACTTTACTGAAGGCCTGCTTAAGTTCTTCTTCCAGGACATTCCTCTACCTCATGCAAACAAAACTTAACCGAGTCCTAGAAAATTGCACCAAAGGCATAACGCACCGCATTCGTGCGCACTCAGTGTAATAATGTTTTGCTTAAGAACTATCTCTTACTAGGCATTATCACCACAACTATTTTCTCTCTGTTTTTTTATTCATATTAATTATAAACGAAATATTATAATTTACAGATAAGATATAAGTAAAAGTTCAATTCAACCGAGAATAATGTATGCTTACGAAGTATAAACCCATTGTGACACATCGCATATTTAGGAACCAATGGGGTGATTTTTCAAAAGTTTGACTCAAAAAGTGCAAAGAAAGCTTGAATAGACTATAGTGGGCAACGATGCCTTGCTGTGTGCACTGTACAGTAGGTGTCATAATTATCACTCACACGCAACGTGTTCATGATTGTGGGCACGGTGACTGAACTGTTGAAATGTAAATTTTTTCCTTAAGTTTAGTTCGTCTTCAAATGAATTAGCGAATATTATTTTTTTCCAGACCTCTATTAATAAACAACGAATGGATATCGCAAAACTTTGGCGAGTTCCGTGACCTGTAGGGTAGACTTCGCAGTAGTTTGAACACTCAGGCACACTGTAAACGCGATTAGTTCCCGTCCCTACCTCGGCCATACATTTCACACTTAAAAGTAGGGGTGGTTAGGAAAAAAATAATCTGAAGTAATTTGCTATCCACATTTTGGAGTTGACGTATTTATAACTCTGTTTAGCTACCAAGTTATAAAACGGAGTAAAATAACATGGAAATTGTAAAAAAATATACAAACAAAATATGCGAATTAACATGACCCAGTTGTAAAAGAACATATGCTGGCGGTAAAATTTCTTTGTAAAACCGTGAAAAATTTACAGAAATTGTGTAATTACAATTACAGTGAATCTACGAGTTCATTTTTTTTTGTAAATGAAAAAATACACTACACAATGATGAAATTATAATTGCGATGTCTGTGTAAATTTACTTGAAATGGGAATAAATTACACGAATGTTAAAGTTTATTTTCTGCTAGATAGTAATAGTAATTTTACACCATTATATGCCAAATTAGTTGTATAATGTATATGTTATTTTACTAACGTATAGAATAAATATACTTGGACGTAGAGTAAAAAATCATTGAGAGAAATAAGTGTAAAATTACACCGATGTCAGTGAATACACTGCTGTCACATACATTTACTGTAAGGGGCCACGGTGACAGAGCGGTTAGCCTGCTCGCCTCCCACCAAGGCGATCCGGGTTCAATCCCCGGCCGGGCCACTCCGGCCTTTCGCATGTGGGAATCGTGCCGGACGATGCCGTTGATTGGCGGGTCTACTCGGAGTTCTCCCGTCCCCCCCCCCATTCTGGCGCTGATCCATACTCATATCAATCACCCTCATCGGCTCTGAAGACCTCGATGTTAAGAGTAGACCAAATCTCTCCACTCCAGTTAGTGTATATTATCATTTTTTTACAGTGTAGGTAGGCGACCCCACAGTGTATTGGAATAGTGCTTGTCTTGATATTTCTCGCAATACCCTTAGTAACGAAAGAAGTACTGTAGATAGTACGCAGAGCTTTTGAAAGTGCTCCGTTATCGTGAACAGTCTATACATTGTACAGAGGGGAAAAACACAGCGTTCAATAAGCAATAAAGTAAGTCCATCGCGCGGTGGGAGACATTATTGTTGGGACTCTATTTACGGACAGGTGTATTTCGCGAAAATATTTGTGGCCATGCTAGACTTCAATATCCTATGTCCACAACAACAACTTCCTTTGGTTATCGGCCACGTGTCTACGTGTGAAGGCACGTTATTATTTGGCTGGGCCAATCGTAATAAATGACTACGGTACTGAGCGTCCATGACCACAACTTCCGTTGTTTATTGCTAGGGGTAGTAAAATTTCGCGAAAATATTTCAAGACAATTTATATTGTAAAACACGGTAAGGTAATTTCCTTATCTTGATTGGCCGAATTACTTTTTGACGCGTGTTAACTGTCTGCAAGCGAATCATCTAGGAGCCGTGCCGATGTTGTCGAATTCTGAGTGGCCCAGTCAAATATGAAAACGTCTTCTCGAGCAGATAGCAACCAATGACAGCAGACAAACTGCTCTTAGGTGCTGACACTATTAAAGTCTACTGTGTACTCGTATTTTTTCCGCGAAAATTTCACTTGCTCTAGTTATTGGCCGAGTGTCTACGTGAGAATGCACGTTCTTATTTGACTGGGCCAATCGTAATAAATGGCTCCGATATTGAACGTCCATGATTCGCAGACAGACACTTGCACGTGACATTTAAAATCATCCATCCACGAAAGTGCAAAATCAATCTCAGTGTTTTGGAGTAAAACTGGTCTCGAAACGTTTCCGCGAAAAACACTTATTCTTCAGTATTATAAACACCTATTGCCAATAACGTGAAAAAAAAAAACACTTTTCTTTATTTGGTTCCAACATATCACAGGTCGTTATGCTGATATTAGTAAAGTTCCAATCAAACAACTTCGTTCTTTGCAAAGCTTTAAATTATGGACTTATATGTAAGAATAAGAAAATTCCCCGTTTAAAACGACCCGTAAGGTAGAGATGTCAGTCTCCTACGTATTTTCGAGCCTCAGCTTTCGGCTCATTGGCTGCTGCCCCATTGGTGTAGTCAGTTTTACCTCAGACCAGGTGACACGGGATTGGGTACTTTGTTTCCTTGCTGTTCTATTGGCTCACAGTTCACCTGGACGTGTCTAATAAACTGTATCGTAATTGCAAACATAACAGAAGTGCACGCGTGTCTAGCCTGTCGTAAAATGAATTCGCTAAATTTTCCAGTCCCTTCTTCTGTGTGACTGAGAGGGCTGATTTTTTTTTCTAGTGTCAAGAAGATTCGCATTGTTTCTAACGAATATGTATACCATATTTTAATCGAATTTTCAATACTAAATTTAAGTTTAATCTTCATATATAGGCTGTTCATGGTAAACTGAGCAATTTTGAAACCCCTGTTTAAGATCTACTTGTATGCGCACTGTGTAGTCTTCAGCCTGATGAAAAATTGACATTGCCATAGGCCTCGTCATTTTATTCATATGTCGGTTAAATTAACCTGTCCAATTATTAGAAAAATAAATATTTTAAAAATATGTCCATTTTATACTTCGATGCATTAGAAAAAAGCTAAATAAATAATAGTAGTATAAAAATACCGTATCGGGCTCACCTGGTGTCAGGCGGTGGATCAGTGGATTGCGATTTGCATATTAAAGTCCCTGTCCATAAAAAATTTCCGAAATGAACCTCTTTTCCCGTGGAAAATTCCAGAACGTACCATCCGATGGCGACAGCGGCCATTTTATTAGCCAGTAAAGGATTTCCCTTATTTCCTTTTGTCCCATCCAAAATGGTCAATTTCGCGTTAAAAAACATGATTTTTTTTCCCCTTTTCCTGCAGAATTTCCCGAATTTCCCTACTGCCGACGGCGTCCATCTTGGCGGTCAGTGCCGGCCACCCTTTTTTTGGCATAAGTATCATAATCCAGCTGATGACTCCTCAAGTTGGCAATGACTCATGTGGGATGCATGATCTCATCACAGGACAGCTTTGCCATAATTGGCATAATCCAGCGGGTGACTCCTCGATGTGGCAGTGACTCATGTGGGATGTGAGATCTCACTACAGGACCGACATCTTGGATCCCGAGCACCACTGAACAACATTATGGAGGCCGCAGGACAACTGAGGATGTCGGCAACTCCCGGCGGTCATCTTGGTATGGATGACGCACGTATACTCAGATCAATTAGCGACTAGCCTATGATGTCGACCATTTTGGCGGCCAGTGCTGACATCGCGAACGATATTTGATCTCGTGTAACACTGCCCCCTCCTGAAGTCTGTGTATGTGTGTGTGTGTGTGTGCGGAGTGTGTGTGTACCTGTCGGCCAGCCGGCCAGCCGGCCACCTACATGATCGTCCACCACCACCCGCCATTAGTTAGTTAGACATTGTGACATTCAGACTTAATACTTACAAAAAAAACTGACATACGATGTCATCGTATTGGTTAGATGAAGTATAAAAATATCTCTAAACATTTGTTTATAGATCAGTTTTCCAACCTAATATCCAAAACATGCCGTTTTCGCTGGACGTGTTGGCAGAAAAGCAGTTCAGTGGTTGGGATACGGAGATCGGTCTACCTCATCTTTAGGCTATCTATGATTCTAATGGGACTTTTCACGTCGACGTGACGGCGAAACTGGCCTACAACGTGGGACTCGCGTAGTTACGCTAGATTCCGACGTATCTCTTCCGGGAAAGCTTGCCGGGCGGTGCGATTGTCGAGTCGATGTTTGCGCCTCTGTTCCGTGAAGTCGATATGTCACAAAACAAAACCCTGGTCGGTCAGTACGCACACAGTTGTGCAACGACGCAGTGCCCTGTCCCAACCATGTGCGGTATCGAGGAAATGAACACACAAGCTCGAGTCGTCCCACCAAAGGTGCCGGCAGGCGTTCGAAGAAGGCGAACGTTCATATCTGGGAGATCTTGTTGCCTGGCAGCACAGGACTGTGCACGAACAAGCCGGGTTCCCAGCGGAATCGAGCGAGAACGGTGCAGACGATTCGAAGTATTCGCTTGCTGAGAATTGTAGACGAGCGTGCACAAACACAGTAGTTTGGAAATTCCAAACCAACCACAGCAGCGTCAATAAAGACGAATGTTTGTCACGTAAATAGTTCGTTTGTTTCCTTCGTGTTTCAAAGTGCTGTGTACATTCCTGACGTTTTTATTTCATTATTGGCTGACACGCATGATGAATCTACTATCCCATTTCACTGGGCCAATGAGGATTCTGGTACTCTAAAGCAGAGGCTTTGTAATTGTTCTGAAAAACTTAACCCACTCAAAATATTGATCATATAATCATAAATAGGTTAAACTACAATATGTTACCGGAAATATGTCAACTCAAAAAATTTCATTTTTTTAATGTTTCTAAATACTAACATAATATATATAATCATATATAATATAAAATTATATATCATTTAGGACGTTTTATAAGAGTGGTATTTTTTAAGTACTTACTCATAAAGGGACATATGCTTTTATTACTTAATTTCCCTTTTAATTATCGGAGACACCTTGCGCTAGTAAGGTAATGTAAAGGTTTGCAGTATACTGTACCGTGTCTCCTTTAATTAAAGATCTCTTAAGTAGCAACGGGACACCTCAAAACAGTTTAGAAAAATACAATACGTAGAGACATGTGGGTAAGAAAAGATATAAGGGATAAACGAAATTATTTACAGAAATTTCACATGTTTGTAAGTTTTGTACGAGATGTAATTGTTTCGTTTTAATATCGGCGCAATTATTAAAAGCGGGAAGAAATTCGCGAATCATTTTCATGACAGATTCGACTTGAAATGTCTGCAGGAACGTGTCGCTTTTTCGTCTGGTTCTCGTTTATTTTGCCACGGCCGGGATATCTTTGAACCAGTCTCGCTATAACAACCGATATTATACGCAATCCAGATAAGCGTGACGGTCGCCCAACGATCAAATTCCAGTGCCTTTATAAAACATAAAACTTTGTATTTTAGCTTACAGGACACGCAAGTGATTTTTTTTTTTGGTTTCTGTAGTGATGATAATAATATTAATATTATCACACGTCTCATGGCAATTAAAAGACACGTAAGTAACGATCATTATAAAAAACAACCAAGTAGAACCGGGATCAATCCCCGGCCGGGTCACTCCAAAATTTTCGCAAGTGGAAATCGCGCCGGGCGATGCCATTGGTAGGTTGGTTTTCTCGGGGATCTCCCTTTTCCCGCGCCCTTTCATTCCGGCGCTGCTCCATGCTCACCTCAATCACCCTCGTCGGCTCTCAAGGCCTCGCTGTTAACAGACCCACTTTAATTTAAGGTTTCAAGTGTTCCAAACAAGAAAATTTATGATGCGTGCTGTACTCAAGTCGACACAACCCTTGTTTCATTGTCACATCCAATGAGCTGTAGGCTATAATTTCGACTGCGGTTATATGAACCAATCATGACCCAGACCAGTAAGACGGTTTGCGAATCATTTACCCACAGTTAAGATCATTGGTCATTGAGCTTCGCAGTGTGCAGTACAGTCCAAAAATTACTTACAGGTGCGTAATGTACACAATAGTGTACACTGGGTCCTAATGTGTTAAAGATCCATTTAAATCTTTTTACTCACTCCATTCACCTTCAAACCTCCTCCCACCCCCCTTACGATCCTTTATAATACACGGACTATGTGCACGTTTGTTTTGGGGTTGTAATTGGCCCGCGACTCATTACACGCCTACTGGAGGGCTCTGAACCGAAAATAAACCAGGATAAAAACGCCAGTGATGCCACGACCTCCCACTGTGGCAGGAAGCAGCCAATGAGCAGTCGGTATTCGCTTGCTTGTACGAACGATCATGAATTATAGCTTACACGTCACTGAACTCCCGAATTTTTTCCGGTTCCTACTTAACCTGTTCAGTCCTGAATTCACTTACGCGCTCAAGTATTGCAGTCATTTTGTTTTAATTTTTTTTATGTGCGGTGTATACAGTCGTGTTGAGCGTTCTTCTCGCATTGGGTGAAAAACTTAGTGCTTGTTCGTTGACATAGGCGGTTCACGGAAAACTGAGAACTTTTGAAAGCCCTGCTCCAAACCTGCCCGTTGTGTGAGAGCCGATAGTGTTGAAAACCAGCTGAGTATGGAGCAGTACCAGTGCGCACGGGCGGGGGAAACGGAAGATCTCAGAGAAAACCCGTCGACCAGCGGCATCGTCTGCCGCTATTCCCACTTGCGAAAAACTGGAAGTGCCTCCGGTTGAACTCGGTTCGCCTAGATGGGAGGCTAGTAGTCCAAACCACTACACCACCGCGGCTCTAGCGCTGTAGGAAAGTGTTGTATTTTATTAAGCCCCTATCACGATGTCACATTTTTTCTGTCAAACTGCTTCCAATAAGTTTTGTCAAATAAAGTTGGACAGTTATGACGTGGTCGAAGCGCTATAAACGCCGCCATATTAGTCTGAGAAAGTTGGATGAGTTCAGTTTCTTTGAAGATTGGACGGGTTCTGAAATTTATTTGATGTTTGACGGTATCAGTCAATCAAAATCGTGCACGACAAAAATGGACGTCAAGAAACTTTAAAATAACGAACAATGCTGGAAACTAAGTATGTTATGAAGGTAATTTATTAATGTAAAAGATGTGGTAAGGCATGAATGCTATTTTAATATTGCACATAATATTACGAACTCAGAGGCATTGAATTTAATTGTGCAGAAAATATCTCCGATAAATAAAATTTCAGTTTAGTAAAGAAGCAAAAATAAATTATAACATTCCTTGCATTTCTTCCTGTAACGGATTGCATTGAAAAACGAAAGCAATATCTTACTATGAAAATTATTTAAAAATAATATTTCAAATTATATTCTCCCAGTAAAAAAAAAAAAAAATGTAACAGTGTAACACATTTTCAAGTACATTCAAGATTATTTGATAATATTTGTTGCAAGGAAAAATTTGATGGCCGTATTATGTACTCAAATTTTATTGTCGAATATACAGTAGTTGAAGGCAAACATTTGATAGTTTGACAAGGGCCTTACTTATGAGACCCCCCCCCGCCCGCCGCAGCTTGGAAGCGTTTGCTGGGAAAGATACGACCGAACTGACTTGGGTCAGGTTATTGGTCGGTCCAAGGGGGGGGGGGGGGAGAAGTGATAGTAGATACGGCTTACAATCGGAGTTATTTGATGCAAGCGCCTGTGGAAACACCAACATAGACATTTTACAACTTGAATTAATGCTTTCATGGAACAGATCGGTTTTGTGTCAAAGCTACGAGTGTTTTGTATCTCAAACATACTGATTTGACCTGCATATAGTTCAGGTGCTGATTTAATAACTTACTAAAACGATTAGAAATATTTAACCTGTATTTTGCACTGCTTGTGCAAGATTTATTCTATTCTGTTGGTCACAATTGGAGGTAACATAAATATTTAAAATACAGAGCTAACACAAACATCACAGGTATATATTTAATTATTGCCGAAAACAGCATTCGGCAACTACTGTAGATGGAGTTAGTCAAGTAGGTTCTAATTAAACAAATTTAAAACTTCGTTCTAAAACCTCTCAAGAATAATGCAAGCTGTAAACATACTGTAAATGCTACCCGGCAGTAGCAAAAAAAAAAAAAAAGACAGTAAAATCTTACATTTTTTGTAAATAAGTTTATTTTATTAAACATTGAACATAACGTGATTACTAACTACTTCAATGAAGCGTGTTCCTCACAAAATAATGATTAAAATCTGTTATTTTAGTTTTATTATACTACTAAGCATTTTCGTAATGCGTGTCTGCTGTTGGTATTAATCCAGGGAACCTACCACCCACCCACCATCCCTGGAAAAGACTTCAAAATAAGAAGATCGTTACAACATGGAAGTGTCTGCTCTTGTCTCCTTACTTGCTCTGTGGACCGGGTGAAAAAATGGTTAGGTGGTCTGATGAAGGGAGGAAGGGGGGGGGGGTGGTTGTTGAAGAGTGAAGAGATGAATACGACTGCCTACAGAAAAAAAAAAAAAAAAAAAGCTTTAGCGCGGCGACTTAAAACGTGCGACCTTTGGTGGCAGACAGGGGTTTGTTATGACGGCCGGCAGATCGCCGGCGAGCACAGGGCAATAATTTATTCCAACCCCCTTGATTGCATGTAGTAATTATGTAAGGAATGCCGCCGCGTCCAATAATTGGATTCCTGCTTAAACTGTTGTGGGGCCTCCAATCGGCGTTCCTTTTCCCCCCGGCCGAGCGAGCGTCGACCTTGAATCTTGCCACATAAATATCTTTTTGTGTTGGCGCGTCGATATTATCACTAGAAGGGAAAAAGGGGGGGGGGGGCCTCTGAATAAAAATTAACAAAGAAAAAAATGTCTGGGGGGGGGGGATCCGGCGTGATTCAGCAGCCCGGGTCCCGAAGTTTAATTAATTCTGTTAGCACGCGGGCGGTCGGCGCTTCAAGGGAAATTCCCCACGACGTGTAGAAGAATCTCCCCGTGCGTGCACAGCTAATAGGAGACCGCCGGACTGCAAGTCACTGCTCTTCGTGCCTCACAAATAATACGTAACATGTCAATACAAACAACAATATTCAGTATATTGATGTCGAACGATCCACACAGACATAAGAAAAGAAGATAAAAACTTACACTATAAAACACCTACACAAACAACATTACACTGAAACCTACTTAACACCGACACAGACATCAAACACGCGACGGGCACCTCTGTCTCCGGAGAGGATGACGTGGTGAGGGTTCAAGGGTGGAGGCAAATGAATTTTAACTTTTGATATTTCTAAATTAAAACGTAACATTTTCTTTTAAACTTTAACTAAATAATTTTAAGCCCCTGTTTTAAAATTTAACTTGTTTTTAAATGTTACAACACGACAAATTTTATGTTTCGAATGTTTTATAAGTTTACTTTAAATTCAAGTAACTGAGACCACGTCATGGCCTTCGGCTGGTTACTGGTGCCATTTTAATATGTTCAGTTCTGATCTGTTCTGTTCTTCGCACTCTCACACGAGCACGAGTCTTACAGCGTGCGACTGCTGTCCCGAACAGTAACGGCAATCACCGATCTGATTCCCTCCTGAGGGGAAGAGATTTTCACCAATCCAAGTAAGCCTATAGTCAGGGATAGGAAAATTTCGCAAGTTCAATGACTCCACAATCCTTTGTATAGTCGAACCTCGGATGTTTGTTTATTGGCTGTTGCCCCAGTGTTACCCCGCATTCGACAGTACGGGATTAGCTTCTTGTTCCTTTGCAAGTCTGCTATCGACGTGGAGTCGTCCAGGGCGTGTCTAATAAACTTCTAACCAATTGCAAAGGTGACTTCAGTGTACGCTCGTTTGAAATCTATCTCGTACTGAAATGAATTTGCGAATTCTTTCCTATCCCTACCTATAGCTAGGGCCAGTGATTTTCCGCGATAAAATCTGAGCACACAGCATACTTCAATACTATATGTACACCTAGGCTGTCGTCGCACCTCCATTGGCTGTTGGTGTCGTTTCTGCCTTTGACCGAGCCACTCAGAATTCCGTAGCTCCGACACTGAACCTTCGCGATTCGTGCGCAGACAGTTAACAAGGACCGGACGGAACATGTGTCAGCCAACCAAAAAGCTGGACGCCCGTACAGTGCTTTAAAATGTACATTGTCTCGAAATTTTTTCGCGAAAAATCACTGCCTCCACCTACAGTCCACTCACGGTTATTTCCAACTTTCCTGAAGCCCTGCTTAGGTTCTACGTCCAGGCTATTCCTCTTCATCGTGCAAACAAAGCTCAATCTAGTCTAGGAAATTACACCAAAGGGTCAACTCACCGCAATATTAGAGAGCTGAGAAATTCCTGTGTTCAATACAGGACAAGCTAGAAATCGTGAGAGTGTACGTATGTTTCACTGTCGTGATTGGTCCACGGCGTTACTTGACACGTCCTTGAGATCTCTGGACCAATGACAAACTTACAGCAAAACGCATGCCCAATCAATGCCATCCACCATGGAAGCGAGCAACCAATAAGACGTTGATATCTGTTTATTTGACCATAAGATTGTGAATTCTAACCTACAGGTCACTGAACTCGCGAATTTTTCAGGTCTCTACGCATTATTGCTCGCACTCAGGCTAGCAATATTTCGTATAAGAACTATTTCTTACTAAGCATTACCAACACGCCTATATATTTTACTCTGTTTTCATCCATGTTAGTTCTTAAAAGAAATAATGTAATTTATGTATATCGTAAGTAAAACTAACCAAAAATAAGTTTGATTCATTTTAACCCACACATATAACGCTTGTTTTAGGTGGTATATTCAGGAAACATTCTAACACGTCACACATGGGGTTATTTTTCAAAGGTTTGATTTATGCCTTAAGGTTTAACTGGCGTGCAGTATTTTCTCTGTGTTGGTTCTACCTATGAGACTTCAAGCCGTAAAGCCACAATTCTATCTGTGGAAACTGAGTAGCATGGTTTAATGTAGGCTACACTTAAAAAAAAATGTGTTGTACTTTTACAAGAAAATCTTTGGAAACCCAGTTTCCAAGAAAATTCGTTGTAAAACTTCAAACACATTTTTTTTTTTAAATCTGCAAACCATATATTTTTAATATTAGAAATAATAGCATTGTATCACAACTTACATTACTGTAAAGTGTAGGCTACGTATTTTTTTCTCCTAGAAAACAAATGTGACGAACAGAGGATAGCAAAAAAAAAAAAATTCAAAATATTATTTACTATAAAATAATCTACACCTGGCCAGCACGGGGACCAGAGGCCAAACCCCTTGTAATATTAGCTAGCACCTTACCACAAGACTAATTTAACTTCGCGGATAAAATTAATTTTTATAGTGAATTCAGCTACAAGTAACTACAAAATATCAAGGAAGTTATTAAATTAAGGGGAATACATTAATTTCATTTCAAGGGTTCTATGTAGCTAGGCATCATTAACAGTTGAAGAGTAATACGTCATGCATTAGTCATACCATACGTATTCCAAGCTGGCTCCACCCTGCTCTTAACAGCGGCCACGAATGAACCTTGATTACGCCATTTCTACTTCACGATGTTAGCACTGACGTCAGTATTCAAAGGGAGAAGTTTAATTTACTGAATCCATACATGTTGCTATCCCATTTAGCCGTATCTCTCCGGAAACATGATTTGTGGTGAGGTCAAGCGAGTTTAAAAGTACACAGAACTTCGCGGCGTATTGAATGAATGAATGACTTCGGAGAATCACAGAATTTGTTTTTCATTTCGACTTTGTTTGCTTTCATTTCGTAAACCGTGACCTCTTTCTAAGGAGAAAATGCGTTTTATCCCAAGTCCTGTCGAGCTCTAAATTTTTTAATAAAGGTTCTCGTGTGGGTAGTGTTAATCGGTTCTTGCAATGATGAAGCTCGTCTGATTTCCAAAATGCGTTCTTGATCACGCATGTCTTCGTATAAAGTAATGTTTACCTACATGAAAAAAAAAAAAAGTCTGGCTTCAAAATTGGGCCTAATTATTTTGAATTTATACATCAGTAGCTTACAAACCTGTTCAACATATTTATGGGTTAAGAACTTGATACCAATTTCCTTTCGTTAAAAATTGTGCAGTTTAGATTTCTAAAAGAAAACGAAAATATACCCTATACACACATAATTTATGGAAATAAATTTAATTTTGTCCTGATATAGTTACTTCTCGTTATTTTTGCAACGTAACACTATTTCGATCTTTTTAAAAGCAACTTCGCATCTACTTGTCAAGGCAGAGCTTCGTTTGGAATTAATTATGTTTATAATTAAGTATATAATCCCATTAACCACGCTACTTCCACAACCTTGCCAGTCCCAGAACAGCAAGATTTTTTTTTTTTGAGACATCGGGTCTGTATCTTCAAACTCCCGTATTCGTAAGTTGTCGCCAGGAAAAAGATAAATGTGAAAGTTTTAATTTTTTTTTGTTACTACCAATTATGACAATCATACCATTAATGTTCCCATTATGACAACATTTATAAATACACACATTAGTTGAAAATCTTACTTTTTATGGCGAGCCCTTCTGTTCGCTATTTTATTTCTGTTTCAAACACTTTTAAGTTGATAGGCATTGTGAACAACTTCATTCTAAGCATGGAGAAATCCTTTATGTAATTCATAATTTCTGCTCAATCACCTATCCGGTTTATAATTCACAAGTTTTATGGTCAACAAATAAGCCTAACTACGAGTACAAAAGGGGAGAAAAAATTACGAGGTTGTATTACAGCCGGTAATTTGAAACCGCAACTTTCAATTTAAATATTTAAAATACTTGGAAAATAGGTATGTGGTTTTAACTATTCCCAATTTTCCCCTACTTCGAAATTATACATGCATTTCTCGTAGGGCATTCATAAATATTTAACAATAGCAGGTTACAGTTATTGTAACCTAATGTGTTTCAATTCTTTAGGTCGGAATATGTTTTCTTATATGCAAACATACTATATATATATATATATGCAAACACACTATATATATATACATATATATACACTTTATTATATTCTCACCCTTGTAGTTCTAGTCGATTTGGGCAGCTGTCCGCCTGGAATATCTTTAAGATAAGGTATTCGTACAATTGAAGAGCGTTTTACAGGATGCCCTGAACCATATACATAGATTTTTCACTTTTAAATAAGCGTTTTCGAAATCAACCTTTGGTGAAATTCGCTGCCCTTAATTGCATACATTTCATCGAAGCCACTGACTGAAATAGTGGATATTTTTATGTTGACAATGGATTAAGTGAATGGTTTCTATGCCTCAACGTCGTATTAATAGTGTACTTTTATATTTGTAGACGTCGAATTTATTTCACTTACTTTGTTTCGTGCACATGAGAATATGAGTTGACGTATTGTAATTTCAAAGTTGAGAGCTGAGAGTGTTTGGTTGGCTCAAGCGTTTCCCGTGAGCTGCCCCAGAGTAAATAAACCTGAAAGTAACCAATAACAATGAGGACATTTTGAGAAACAATACTTAGATAATTTGCTATAGAAATATCAGTTTTGGAATAGACGTATAAAATAAATACTGCCTGTTACTTCGTGAGTCAAGAGATTTCGGCGTCTCGTAACATCGAGGTCTTGAGAGCCGACAAGGGTGAAGCGATATGAGTATGGAGCAGCGCCGGAATGCAAGGACAGGGGGAAACGGAAGATCCCCGAGAAAACCCGTCGACAAGTGGCATCATCCGGCACGATTCCCACATGCGAGAGCCCGAGAGCGACCCGGCCGGGAATCGAGCCCGGTTCGCCTAGGTGGGAGGCGAGTAGTCTGATCACTTCACCACCGCGGCCCCTTTCAACCCTTGGAAAAAATCACTGACCACAACTGCGTATATGCTACTGTACACACTAGCATAAAGTCTCCCAGATAGGTTGGCAGTGGTGCAAGACAAATAGTTTCAACCCTTGGCGTTTAACTGAGGTGTAATATTTAAGTCTATGGCATATCATGATGGTGTTTCTATGCCTTATAGGTAGAGATCTGCAAAATTCGCGTTATTATTTGGGGACTCGTTAAACTTCAAACACGTGTACCCTCTCAATGCGTTTGTCATTGGACCATACTTTATATAGCACGCCCGGCGTAACTCTGCACCTATGAATGAACGCATCACAGGTGTTTGCCCTAATCACGTGTTGTTTAGTCAGAAAGGGAGTGAATTCTCAATTATGCAGCATCCAATGGAGAAACGACGTCGACTCTAGTGTATACAGTACTGTGAAGTTCAGCCTGATGCCAAATAATAACGCGAATTTTGCATGCCCCTACTCATAGGTTATTCACGGTAATGTGAACTCTTTTGAAAGCCCTCTCATTTGGAATAATAGTCAACAAATATATTTTATCGTATCCTTAGACGTTTCCTTCAGAGTGTGGTGGAATATACACACTGTTTTTATTACTCACATGGTAATATTTATTTTAAACGGAGGGGGGAGGGAGGTAATAAAATAAAAGATGACTGAAAGGAAAAAATAACTAGGGCCTCAAAAGTGCTCACTTTATTGTGATCACCTTCTACCCGTATTAGAGTAGAGGTTGGCATATGAGCGACATATTAAGATTACTAACAATTTCACGTTTGCCCTTGATTGACGCATATGAATAAAGTGATTAGCCCCACGGCAATGTAAGGTCGCCTCCGAATGATCTTGTCCATACTTCATCACGCTTGTAACATCACCACGAGCGCTGTCCGAATTCCCAGCATAGCACACAGAGGCTCTACATTCGGCAAGTTAATTAAGAGACGCTTACTTGCCGGGCTTACGTGAGTACTCGCTGCGGTCGCCACACTTGTTTGGTTCGAGTTGTGAACGTTTCTCGGGAGTTACGCAGAGTTGCAGTTCTAAATGTTAGTAAGTATTTGCCAATGTTGCGCGCTCGTTGTCACGAGCCATCATGCAGTAGCAAGAAACCAGTTTTATGTCTCCAAACTTACCTTCGCTTATTAAGATTAGTGGCAGGTAGTGCTTCCAGTTTATTGACATCAAGACTGCAGAAATTCAACATGTGTTTGGTAGTTATCTGCTTTGCGCATAATATAGGAATGTCAACGTCTTTCGTGTTTTCTCGTAGTTTATGCTGTTTCCGATAGAATGCGTGGTGAGCATAGCGTGAAGAGGCGATGCCCATTTTGAATATTTGGACATGCATTTTTCAGCTCGAGCCTATGCGCGAATTTAAGTATATTCTGATAATTCGGGTACGGCCTAAATCCTACCTACGGTGGAATTATATAAAACTGAGGAGAAAAGTAATTGATTTCCGGTGCTATCAAAATTGTTAAGTAAACTGTTAATGCACTATAGTTAAGGGGGATTATTTCATTCCGTCTTGGATTCATTCATAGATTCCCGTGACTTCCATTGAAGAAAATTAAACGAGATTTCGTGCATGGCAAAGCACAAATAATAGATTGTCAAGCTTTATCAAATTATCACTGCTGCACTACCTTGATTAATTTTTACCTTAAGGATTGCCAGCAACAAATAAATCAATTTTTATCGGGGACGATTACATAAATGATGCTATAGGTCGTTAAGGTTTCACTGACCATCTTGGAAATCAACCTTCGAAAAATATCACTGACCCAACCAGCAAACAAAACAACTGTCAAGGTGGCATGTATTCAAAATCGAATTAAAAGTGGCAAGTAAACATTTGTGAATACTGAAATAATTTATTTAAATGTCCAGTTTTTTAAAGCACTTGAGTGCAAAAAATTTAAAGAAGAAAAATATTACTTTTTTATAATAATTTAACAGTTTCATTTGGCCAACGAATGAATAAAGGGATCGGGCCCACGGCAATGTTAATGTTACATATTGTTACACTATGCGTATACAAGTAGATCTTACGCAGGGCTTTGAGAAGTGATAAGTTTGCCGAAACAAACCTTGGAAAAAGTAGTCAAGCAATACAGATTTGAGAAAATTCGCGAAGGAAAGGCCTATGCCCTGTCGATGCGCAGAATTCAAAATTAAAAACCTGTAGTGCAGTTGTAGTGAAAATTCTGTAATTAGAAGAATACGGAAACAAGATATCTTAAGGCTGCCACGTTGCGAGGGGCGTGTCTACGTGTGTGAGGCAGAAATATATGAAGATCTAAGGACGACGCCCGCCGGCGCTTGTGAAGCGATATCGCCTCTACGCGCAAAGTCGAGCTCGCGTGCAGTGTTCCCGTCTATAGGCTGTTCACGGTAAAATGAGCACTTTTGAAAGCCCCGCTTAAGATCTACTTTTTATGCACGTTGTGTGCTCACCCAACTTATGCAAAGTAAACATTGCCATGGGCCTCATCCCTTTATTTATACGTCGGTCAAGTGAAACTTTGAAATGATTATTAGAAAAGTAAGTATTGTACAAATCTGCTCATTTTTACGCTTTTATACATTAAAATATATGGAAAGCGAAAGAAATAATTTAAGATATCGCAGATGGTTACCTAACACTTTTTTATTCGACGTTAAGATATGGAGCTACTCTCCATTCATCGTTACCAACTTTACTGGGCGCATGTAACTGAGTGAGTCGATTACAATATATGCAGGCAGGAGCAGTGACATCTTTCTAAGGTTGAACAGCCTTTAACAGTTGGAACTATGGCACTTAAAGTGATAACCATATCATTTTACTATAGTCGATTCGCGTTTCTTCGCGCTTTTTAAATGAAACCTTCGGAAAAACAGCATATGGATGACATGTTGAGTTACTTCCTATGCTATGTATCTCAAGCGTTTGACACTTGTGTTAAGATAAAAAAATTTCCTATTTTTCGTTAGATTGAAGTGATGCCTACAATTGATTTATAAATGATAATATTTCATTTCAAGTAAATATGAACAAAAACAGTGAAAAATCCTGTGTGTTGGTAGCGCTTAGTAAGAAATAGTTCTCATGCAAAATATTATTACATCTGAGTGCGGACGGACTCGGTGCGTTGTCATTTGGTGTAATATTCTAGATTTATTTAAGCTTCGTTTGCACGAGGTGGAGGAATATCGTGGAAGTAGAACTTTAGTAGGGATTCAGAAAAGTGTGAAGCAACTGTGAATGAATTATATAGACGCGATACTGTAGCGAACTCCAATGCACTCCTCTATCGTAGTTACCAAGAATTCCGGTTCGTGTGTTTCGAGAAACAGCAGTCTGTAAAAGCCCTTTTCAGCCATGCTGAAGGGCATTATAATAACGTTTCCAATGCGTGTGCTGTCTTGAGAGTATCATGCACTACTAGTCTGAAGTGTTTACTTTTCGTATATAGCAATTTGGGTGCGCGTTTACTGGCTGCTTAAAAAAAAAAAAAAAAAAAGCTGGGGTTTCAAACAATGCAATGAAGTTCCAGCACCATAGGTAGGAGAGTCCTCCAAACTCCGGAACTGCTATAGTCTATTGACGGTTTCTTCACAATATGTGTATCAAATCTTTGAAAAAACACCCAATCTATGACGTGTTTGTTTACTTCCTAAATGTGTCATGTATCACATGTGTTTTATACTTGAGGTAACATAAAAATATATTTTTGGTTAAACTTAACATTTATTTAGCTTTTATCTATAAATTATGTTTTTTCATATATAACTAATATATGTGTTGGTAAAAAAAAAAACTCGAGTGGGGAGTGAATCCAGGGCGTAAATGCCCGTCATACCCGGAAGTGACATGAAATGAGACCCTAGGAGGGAGCGGCGCTGGAGTGTAAGGGCGGGGGAAGCGGGAATACCCCGAGAAAACCCGACGGCAAGCGGCGTCGTCCAGCACGATTCTCAACATGCGGAAATCCTGGTGTGAGCCCGGTGGGGATCGGGCCCGGATCGTCGTGGTGGGAGGCGAGAGCCCTAACCACTGCGCCACCGCTTCCCCTGTGTGTTGGTATTGTCTAGTGAGAAATAGTTATTACGCAAAATATTATTACACAGAGTGCCCGCGAATGCGGTGCGTTGGCCCTCTGGTGTAATTTTCTAAGCTTTGTTTGTACGAGGCGGAAGAATATCCTTGAAGTAGAACTTTAGCAGGGCTTCAGATATGTTGGAATTGACCGCGAACGGAGTACAAAGTTGTTTGCCTGTAATCATCTTATCTTCGCGGGGCCACGGTGTGGCTGAGCAGTTAGCCTGCTCGCCTCCCACCAAGGCGATCCGGGTTCAATCCCCAGGCCGGGTCACTCCGGATTTTCGCATGTGGGCGTCGTGCCGGACGATGCCGTTGGTCGGCGTGTTTTCTCGGGGACCTCCCGCTTCCCCCGCCCTTGCATTCCGGCGGCTCTCACGACCTCGATGTTAATGGCCGTCGAGATCTCTTCACTCCCTCGCCCTATCTTCGCTCGAGGACTCGGTAACCTACATCCTGCGCTGCCGCAGTTTGCGTGGCCGGGCCGCGGCGCGAGATTACCGCAGGTTGTGGCGAATGTAGTTTGATAGGCCTCGCGCGAATCCAGGGGAGCTGTTTCCCGTAGTGGTCGACCTTGAAGAAGGGGCCCCGGACCTCCCCCCCCCCCCCCCCCCCGTGGCCATCCGCTCACGCGACAAGCTACTCGAGTGGGCCCGCTGTTGCAGTCGATTTGTTTCTCCGGCCTACGACTCCGGCACTTTTCCTTTTTTTTTTTTTTTTTTTTTTCTTTTCTTTTCCTGGGTTTGCGGTCGGACCAGCGCGGAGCCTCGACTACATCTGCTCTCGGGACCCGTTGGACGTTGTCATTTGCGAAAAACTTCCTCGCAGCTACAGGCGGTTCGCGGTAAAGTGAGCACTTTTGAGGCCCTAGTTTCTGTAACTACCTTTACAACACATTCAGGTCTGCACATATTTACTATAATTGAAGACAAGTTAGAAGTGAATCACCTCCGTACACCGCTGCACAAACTTATATTCTGTTGGTTTACGTATTCCCACTTACCACTCTTCTATTGGTCGACACCACACTGGGCGTGGTTACTGTGCTCTACGACGTTCATCATTGGTTGGTCGTCAGCCACTGGGGTCGCAGAGATGATTACGCTCCAATCAAATGTCTTTTGCTGTGTAAAATTTTACAGTCAATCATGTTATTTTATAAGAGTATAACCAAAAATTATTTTTTGCATTAAAACTGTAGCTACTGGATTGTATTGTTCTTGTACGATCGTGTTGAATACTAGCGGAACAATGACTCTACAACTATGCAAGTCTTATTTTCTAGGACGAAGAAATGTTTAAACTGGCGTTGCTCGAACTTAGCTCGAGCGTAGTCCGGAACGTGTTAAATAAACATTGCCAGGCAAGTAATAAACCCAATGTTTATATTTTACCGCACTCGGAAGTTAACGTCTAAGGCTAAAATATAATATATTTATTGACTATTATTCCAACTGAGAGGGCTTTCGAAAGTGCTCACTTTACCGTGAATAGCATACTTTAAACGCCACTAGTCCCTAGATGCCATGCGTTTGGGCTGAAGGGGTCGGCTCGGCCAGCTGCAGCTATGAGCCATTCATGGTTAATTCACACTTATCTGAAGCCCTGCCAAAGTTCTACTTCCAGGATATTCCTCCGCCTAATGCATACTAAGCTTAACCGAGTCTAGAAAATTACACCAAGGGGGCAACGCTTTGAATAAGTGCACACTCAGTGTGGTAACGTCTTGCATACGAACTAGTTCTAGCTAGGCATTACCAACACACCTGTTTTCTCCCTGTTTTATACTTATTAAATTATTGTAAATTAAATGTTATAATTTATAGATCAAATTTAAGCAATTTTAACCAAAAATAAGTTAGTACTATGTATAGAGCGTTCCACTCTTAGATTGCAGTATAGTGTGAATGGCGCGCGCTGTTGCCGCAATACTCCAGCTTAGCGTCGTAACTGGCAGGCTGAGTAACAATTGAGTGGCGAAGGAAATGGCATGATCAAAAGAATTTTATCTGTTCACCTCCCTGACAAGTCTTCAAGAGAATCCAATCCTACGACGCAGAGCTCCTTTGAAACTGAAACCGGTGAGAAACCGTATCTCATTGTGATTGCATGGCGCGCACGCAACGGAAATGGCGTTTTTTTTTTGAGGCTGCAAAAAATAAAAGGTAACTTATCAGGCAACAGGGCACGCAGGAACAAGGACAGCGTTAACGACAGAAATCGTGTATTGGAAAGAGAGAGAGAGAGTGAATGCCCATTACACCGCACACTGCATTCTAAGAATGAGACACTCTATAGTTAGGGTTAGGAAAATTTCGCGAATTCATTCCAGTGCACAATAGACGTCCAACACGTGTACACTGAGGACAACTTTGCAATCGGATCACAGTTCATTAGACACGCCCTGGACTACTCGGAGCCAATAGCATACTTGCATGGAAACAAGTGGCGAGTGCCGTACTGCCAGGTGTGGGGTAACACTGGCTGCTCTCTGGAGCAGCAGCCAATGAACAATAACCTGGGGTCCGAGTGTACACAGGATTGTGGAGTCTATAGGCTGTTCACGGTAAAGTGAGCACTTTTTAAGACCCTCCAAACAGGCATTAAAAACTAATGCATGTATCGTATTGCATCCTCAGACATTAAATTTTGAGGGCGGTGAAATGTATACATTGTGTTTATTGGTCATATTGCGATGTTTATATATATAAACAGCAGGCATATGTAAATTGGATGAAAGGAAAGATTGAGAAGGGCCTTAAAAAGTGCTCACTTTATCGCGAACAGCCTATAGTCTATAGATGATTGAACTCACGAAATGTTCCTATCTCTCGATATAGGCTGTTCACGGTAAAGTGAGCACTTTTTATGTCCTAGTTACTTTTTGTTTGAGATTTATTTATCCTTTAACAACTGTTTTAAATAAATATTGCCATGTAAGTAATAAACACAATGTGTATAATCCACCTCACTCGAAAATTATCGCCTAAGGCTAAAATTAATTTTTTTTGTTGACTTTTCCTCCAAATGAGAGGGCTTTCAGAATTGCTCACTTTACCGTGAACAGCCTATAGTAGTAGTGATGGTCCGGCTGTGTACAAACTGTTACAAAAACATTCGGCGCGCATCGGCCAGCGCGCAACTGATAGTACGGAGATTAAGTACGACATTCAGGATGCGGCCACCTGCGCGCGAACGTAGGCTCTCCTACATCTCGCTCCCCGAACAGTCACCGGCCAGGACTCGTGGCGCCAACAGTAGATTGCCCCCCTCCCCCCCTAAAAAAACGTAACTTACTTCAAACTCGCCGGGAAGTCCTCGCGGGTTTGCAGAACTCTGACGTCACCGTGGATTTTTTTTTTTTTTTTTTTTTTTGCGAAATACAGGAAAGTACACGTCATATTCGATGCCTTCTTGGGCAGTCATGCACTCCTTTATATGTTGCTCTTGGTAAACTGAGCTCTTTTGAGAGCCCTGCTTTAAAACACATTGTGTATTATTCCGCCATATACCAAGGGCCTGATCACCTTATCCATGCTTCGGTCGAGGGAAATTATGAAATTAACATAAAATAAAATATTTGCCAATTTTGCACATTCTCGCGTTTCATATGCATTAAAAAAATGCAACGAAAATAAATAATTTTAGCTTTCACAATTGTTTAGCCTACTCTATTAATTTAACGTTGAGAAACGGAACTATTTTACTGGACGTATACTAGTCAGTATTCCAGTTAAGGTGGCCGCCTGGTTGAAAGAATTTTGTCACGTCTGAGACCTAAAAGCGCGGGAGCGCTAGGGGCGACCGAGACATGCGCCATCAACACTCTCATCGCCTCTACGCGCGAAGCACTGAACTGGCGTGCAGTCTTGCCGTCGATGTCGCGGCCTCTAAGAGACTTTCAGCGGAGGCCCTACCATTTTATGACGTAATAATAATAAAGCTTTGATGCAAGTCCCTATACGTTTTTCCATGTTTTGTACCGGAATGTTCATACCTAAAAATTACCGTGAAAACACCCGTCTGAGCTATTTTCACTATCACAAAAAACTTGCTTTGGAGAGAAATGGAGGAACTGAAATACATGCACAGACGCGTAACGTTTCATAAATTTTACTCGTAAGCAGACCTCTCTCAGACACGTTGGGCGGTTTTTTAATAAAACTTTCTCTGCTGGCGCTTTGCACACAGTTCGGCGGCCTGCCCAGGCGGCCACCTCAAAATGTTCCTACGCACGTAGGGCTGGTGACATTTTTCAAACGTTGGTCTCAAAATTGCTGAACCAACCGCGAACAAAATATAACCACCACTTACCCACATTTCCCCGCTGATTGGGTAGGGGGTGGCGGCCTCAGGATGACCTAGCGCGTATGTGTTATTCTTGATCCGTGAAAGGGCCCAAGTTCTTTTTGTAGATTTCGTTCTCTACGTCCGCGTGATTTCCACGCAGTGATGGATCATCCCGTCAATCCGAGAGCGTTCCCTGCAAGACCCCGCACTTGAATGTCCGGTAGCTTCGAGGGCACAAGGAAATTCTTACGGTTCTTCGTGTAGGTTTCATGATAATTATTCGTTGCTCCTTGGCTGAGCGTCACTATTTTACACTGCTGCAAAGGTTACGTTAAACCCATTGGCTTATACTGTGCTTAAAAAAAGGGGGGAGGGGAGGGGAGGCATTCGTTACATAAAAAATTTACGTGAACAATCACATTGTCCTTATTTTACCCACATACATTTATTACAAAACATTTTCTGTTATAGGCTGTTCACGGTAAAATGAGCACTTTTGAAAGCCCTGCTTAGTATATACTTGGTTGCATGTTGTGTATTATTCCGTATTTTGTAAAATTAACATTTCCGTGGGTACCATCACTTTATTCATGCGTTGGTCAAGCGAAACTGTGGCCTTGTTAGGAAAGTAAATATTTAACAAATCCGCTCATTTTTACACTTCGATGGGAAAAAAAAAAAAAAAAAAAAAAAAAAACAGAAAGCGAAATAAATAGCGTAAGTTATCAAAATGTTTACCTAACGCTTTTTATTGAACTTTTAATAGATGGCACTACTTTCCTTCCATAGTTACCAACTTTACTGGGCGAATGCCACTACGTGAGCCCATTAAAATATATGCATGCAGGGACAGTGACCTCTATCTAAGGTTCATTTCAAAAGTGCTCACTTTATTGTGAACAGCCTTAAGCACCATTTTCTGTTATGTGGCGTGGAATAAAGTGAATACATATGACAAATAGTGGTAAAAATATGAGTTTACTTACTGTGATAAAAACTGCAGCTTTGCAAAAAAAAAAAAAATCCACAGACACGTCTTAAAAAGCATCTGACTATAAAAATGTAGCTTCAACGAAACACTGCATTGTTGGATATTCAAATGTATGAAAGGAAACATCAGTATTTCTGCTATGTATTTCACATTCGTTTATCGTTTATCGAATATGTGATAAAAGGATGTTAATACTGCATAGAATAGCGCAACTGCAGTCAGAGAGTGTCAAAATTGGGGGGGGGGGGGCTATCCCTCCCCCCTCAAATGTTGTGGGGACATGTCCCCCCTGTCCCCCTCCCCCTTCCCTTATTCTACGCCCATGGTTAAACCAACAAAATACTTATTTGGCGTATGTAGTCGCTCCTAAAAAATACTTTGTCGGGACGGCCACTTTGACTGGCAGGCGGTCAATAAAGTTGGTAGCGACTGAGGGTGGAGGTTCGCAGTTTGGCAGTAAATTCTTATTTTATTTTATTGGCGATAATGCATCTGTTTGATCAGTTGACGGAATTGTATCTATTGCTACATAAATTATAAGGTTTGTAATTTTTTTTTTTTTTTCACTTTCACAAGAGAACACACTGTCTGAAACTATTTTTTAAAAATACTTGGCACCAAACGAGATCTGTAAACACAATTCGTTACAAAAAATCTTGCCTTATTAACATGTGGATATAACGATTTCTGTATTATACGAATACCTGATGCATATTCTTTCCTATTGTGTGCAGAAAGCCATGCTGCTCTTGAAGGAACTATATTTAAATTAATGTTTTATGTCTAAAGCATTTTTGACTAGTTTACAAAATACGAAGTTTTTAAGATATGAGAAACCAATTCCAGTAATTTTTTTTTTAATGCACTGGTTAAGTCGAGTTCACGCTTCTATTTCGGCCCTTGATAACTAGTAAGCCTACTCGAGTCGTATTCTCTTAAGATTCGTTTGAAATACCGCGGGCGGGTGCTCGCGGCGAAGCGCGCCTCGCGTTGAGAAAGCGGCCGACAGAGAGCAGGCAGTGCGCTGTCAGTCTGTGGCGGGCCGCCTGTGCGCGCGCAGCGCATCGTTGCCGAGTCCGTACGTGAGGTGTGAAAACGTGCGACCAATAAAAACTATGATGTTTACCCTCCTCATGTATTCACCGTTTTATAATACCTAACTTTAGTTATAAAAAAAACGGGAACGAAATGAATGTGATAATAATTAGGTTAACCTGAATATTATTTAGAGAGCATATTACAAATTATAAGAAAACTCCCGTTTTCCCGAACACTTTCATCCACTTTCCAAGGAAAAAACGTCGGACTGGAGGACGCAAACAGAACGACTGCTTACCCTGCCGGAGGAACGCGGTCGAGCGTGTGGTGTGTTGTTGCTTGCAAGTTCCATTTATTGCTAGTCGTTTCCGTTTGCAGAAGTAAATACTAGATGGCAGCACCAGACGTGAACAGCACGGGAGTTATAGGTTACAGTATAGGTTAAGCATTGCTTGCCTTGCGTCTACGGAACAAACGCCGATGGAAAAGAGGAAAATCCTTACCACTGTAAGGAGAATAACAAAAAAAAACCCTTAGCGAAAATCTTATTTTGGCGAAGAAGAAAATAAGGCTCTGTGTTGTAAGGTAATAAAACGAGGACGCAACGAACGAAGTAAACCCAGCTCAAGAAACTCTGCAGTTCGTAAATGAAAACAGTCTTTGCATTAGCTGCAATATTAATATATATTATAATGAATCTAAACCAATATATAAATTAAGTTTTGTTTATATCAGCAGAAAATAAATCACTAATGTACATTTCTTAATTTAATTTCAAATTTACATCAATGGTAAGGGTGGGGGAGTACCGAACAATTACGAAAAAAAAAAAAACCCTGTATCTTTTGAAAATTTAGATTTTTAAAAACATCATCGCAGTTACCACAACCCTTGTTTCATATCCCTTGCGTCGATACAACATAGTTGAAAAAACAAAACTAATTAGTTTATTTGTAATTAATCAAAACACAAGACAATGTACTCGTGCGGTATTCCCCACCCCATAGGGCGAAATCGCACACCCTGTGGGGCAATATCACACACTGAATGGTTTGGCACAAACCCCCCATTAAAAACTAGTCAGTTACAGTTTAGTATGTACCGAACAGTCCACAACATGATCCATTACAATTCGACATTCAGGGAATAAGAGAAAACTTAAATATGGCTATCGGCCCAGAAAATTACACATTGGGCCTACACAATACATGATGAATACTATGTAAATATTATTGTAATTGTCGCCTTATACAATTTTACTAGTTTTGGCAGAAGTCGCACACAAAATGTTCTGCTGTTTCAGTTGCACTAGTCAGCATATATCCACCCCGAACAAAGTCCACACAGGAACCACAAGTCCTTCTTTCTACCAGATTCCCTGCGAAACATGCAAGTTTCACAATAATCTCCAGGTGTAGCTAGGTGCACTGACACACGATAAAGGTTCTAAATGTTCAAATTTCATTATCTTCACATAAATGAGAAAGCTCGTTTTATTTCATCCCCCCCCACCCCTGTTCTCTCGAACTTTAATTTCTTATGGTTGATCATCACATGCATATCAGTATTTATTTTCATATTCTTTATTTTTGAGTTGGTTTTATTTTCCTCCACTTGTTTATTCTTCACTGCTTCTTCAAGCACGGCTTTTGTTGCCGTCGCAGTGAAAATTACAGGATGCTGCCGCTTAGGCATATGTGTTTGCTTTGATGGTCCAGCTGTGGAACTAGGACAGGGATTTATATCTGAAAACCGAATGGAAATCATTCTTGAGATTGGCTGCTTGTTATGCACGTGATAGGCCTTTTCACGTTCAGTCGCGCATGTTTGCTGTTGATCTTCAGTTTTTTCCATTAGATTCATTCAGAATGTTTTCTTGGTGAATGTTTTCTTGTTGGTTAATGTTGTCCTTCGAAGGAAATTTTGTGAACCTGGGAAAAGCCGATCGGGAATCAAACCCGCGACTTTTTGACGACCGTTTAGGCACCCGATTGAACAGACAAAATCAGCCGAGCTTCTTGAGTCCGTTTTCGCATTCACAGATTACATCGTAAACTTCAACGAGTACGTTCAGAGCTGAGGTTTAGACGTGTGTGGTTATGATCAAGCAGTGAAGAGCCATCATAACACTCGTGTCACGTCCGGTTGTACTGGGAACTGTTCCGAATACGTAATCGTGCGGAGGTAAGTCAATATCTCTCGAACAGGGGCATTCTTACATCAATACAACAACATTGTCAATAAGCCTGCTTAGGAAAATGCTATGGAATTACCTGAAAAAAATCGATATTTTGTTTAAAGTAAACAACATTTTTTTTTTAGAATATCGTATATATATATATATATATATATATATATATATATATATATATATATATATATATAAGCATAGACATTCGTTTCTGAAGGAGTATCTTATCTGCTTAAGGTTTCCTTTTGCACGCAATGACAAATTTTTTTGGAAAAATAAAATACTATATATATATATATATATATATATATATATATATATATATATATATATATATATATAGTATTTTATTTTTCCATATATATATATATATGTGTGTGTGTGTGTGTGTGTGTGTGTGTGCTTATCTCTGCTACAGTATCCGAGGTGAAAATCCAGTAATTGTTACCACGTTACTGAAAAATAATATAATTAATTGCGCTTACCTTAACGATGTTTAGATGGGAAGAAATTGGACCAATTAAAAGACTCTTTATGCATAGGCTAGTATTTATATACTTATATATAGTATTAATGTGTACACATACAAACATAAATGCGCGAATAACTGAGAATTTTTTATTTACGTACGCTTGTGTGAATTTCAAAGTAAAACGGCTGTACAGGAATCAAACTTCAGGTTTTTTTTTTTTTTTTTTTTTTTTTATATACCTTCCCTAAAACGTAGGGTGCATGGCTTCACAAGTCAATAGCATTTAAACGAGGATTAAAGACAAATACATTTTTTTTAAATATTCATGTTTCGGTGGACATTAAGGGCGGAACGTATAATGATATTACATATAAACTGTTAAAAACAATAGCAAAGTACTGTTTTTTTTTCCTACAAAACCGAGATTTACGCATGTTCTATTGTACGGCCGCACGAGAGCTCTGCATTTTTAGAGCAGTATTGAACAACGAAGTTGTATTATAAGCACACTGGCGTGCGCTGGCTCAATGCTCTGCATAATAGGATTTCTGTCGTGAACTACTAGTCACTACCTCTAATCAAGGCACACGAGATAGGAACTTTTATAGACCTGTTTGTATGACATATAGATAAATTACTGCTATACACGAACTTAATGTTTGAATGTTCCAAAATTGCGTTTTTAGGCATCATCACAAGAAGACTGCTGTGCCGACCGCCGTAACTCGTAATACACTATCTACCAAAAAGTAAGTGCGCACATGTCCACAATGTTTGCACGGTGGTTGTCACCCCGTTAGAATCTCGTAGGGCCACCTCTTGCGGCTATAACAGCAGCCACCCTGTCTGGCATGCTCTCTACGAGTGTTTGCAGGACATCCACGGGGATTCGTCGTCATTCCTCTTGCAACCATTCCATGAGTTGAGCAATGGATTTTGGCCGCGCCTGACGAGCCCTCACCCGGCGGTACAATTATTCCGAAAGATGTTCTATAGGGTTGAGGTCGGGACTCTGGGCGGGCCAGTCCAATCGGCGAACAATGTTGTCAGCGTACTACTGCATAGTAGCCCTTGAAACATGGCACCTGGCATTGTCATCCTGGAAGTAACACGGGTCCACTCCGTAAAAACGCCACAATGTTGGGAGCATTTCATTATCCAGAATGTTACAATGGGCCTCTGTGTTCATGCTACCACGGACAAACACCAGCGGTCCTACGCCGAAGGCCGTGAAACACAAGTCAACTGACGTACTGAATTAACTATCTTCACTGGTACCTAATAACTTTTTGGTAGATAGTGTACTTTATCAGCCTTCGGATACTTCTCGAAGTGAGACAGTTACAATATACTAACGTGGCTCTCAGTAAGGTAGTGTACGTAGTTAACTTAACAATGTTCCCCCGACTTTAAAGTATTTTATGTACTCTCCAGATGTTTTATTATGTATCCACATAGAAACCTATAGCTTGTTATATTTATTTACCCCATATACTTTACAACCATGAGATTCTCCCATCCTTAACAAGTACGGTTTGACCACAACATAAAAACAAAGTGTAACATTGGTAATAGTAATTAACTATCGGTAATAGTAATAAACTATCGGTAATAGTAATTAACTATCGGTAAAGCTCGATATGCCATAATTGGTTGGTTTTAGAAGGACTTAACCTACCTCATTTAATCGTCAAGTGGCGTATATCTAAACGATTTGGAACTACTGTAACATGAAAATCAACTATACATAACCGAGGACTTAATGCTTTTTTATACAATTTTGTATAGTAACTATTACTCCTATTAATATTGATTCATATTTTATAAATATTTTTTAAGCATTAAATTATTATGTATTTTTAATATTTTAGATGATTATTATTATGGTAAGTGGTTGAGTTTTATCTTTCGTGTATTTTTTAGTGGATGGTACTGATGTTAGTTCCAGTACTCTTTAAAGATTTCCGGGCGGTCCAGAGAAACACTTGAATTCTTGCGACTTGTAGGAGCTTACATCGTCGAAATATTCAAGGGGTTTTTGACTCTTCCATAGCGCGGCAATATTTAGCACGCCAGTCCACCTGGGAATTTCGGTTGTGGGGTCATAAGTACTGTGTTTATTGATGTCGTTATTTAGTCTGCGGGTGCAGTGGGAAGATGGCGAGAAGGCGTTTCCTACAAAGAATAGATTAAAATAATGCTTCCTGTGGTTCTGAGAAACATCCTCGTAGTTATCTCTCTCCCCCCCGGCACACGCGCACTTCAGAAAGGGTCGATGAACGTGTAGCAGCATTTAGCCACGGAAGGAAACCAAGGTTAAGGCCAATTTACTACGGAAAGATTTGAAAGTGTGGCATAAACCCGTGACTTACGGGACTGGGTACGATGATTCCAACCTCACTGCAGCGAATTCCGCCGTTCTCTGCGACAACCAGAACGACCTGCTTGAACTATAAACTTCCCGCAAGAAGTTTCCGGTTTGTTAGGAATTCCTTGGTTCCAAGTCAAGCAACAGCTGTAACTAATCATAGGTTGAGTAAGATATTTAAAAAAAAAATTGGGATGCGGCTGTGTTGGGGACACGGCCGTTTGTTTTGCGTGAATACGTCTACTTTGACGCGCTCGGACGATTTGATGTTTATTTTACGTTCCCGGCACCGCTTCACTCGATCATATGGGGTTTTATGGGTATCACTGGATTGCTTCTGAGATGCTCTTTCCAACCGTATACGATTTCTGTATTTCGACTTGGCTTTTTGACGAGTATATGCTGACATTGTGTTAAGTTTTCCTAATTGTTTACATTAAACTCATACATTTTCACCATAACCACGCCACACAAATGTTTTTATACTCGCAACCGATCGATCTTGACGAGAGCTTCTTCTAGTCAAAAGTTATACTACGCTGAAGTTATGAGACGCGGCGAAACGAACTAAAAATTGTACCCCCCCCCCCCCACCACCACACCCCCCATACCACGCGCCATTTTCTTACATCCTCCGCCGCGCGCGATGCTTCGTAGTCCTCACTCAACGTAACATATTCTTTTATCCTTCGGCAATCGGGTGGTGTAATTGAAATTTGAATGTAGACGATAGATTCGGAGCTGCAATGCCAAACTATATCCCCCGATTTTGTTATAATCGGATTTTCTGGATTGCCTCCCACTATGGTTGCAAATCTAAAGACATATTCAAGTGAAACATTTTTTTTTTTTTTTTTTTTTTTTAAGTTTACAGCTTCTAAAATATGGTAGGCAAACACGATTCCAGCAGAAGCTTCTAAAATTTCGATTATAATATCGAAGGATGCGAATATCAGTGTTCCAGTCATATATTGCTGATAAGTGCTGCAAATTGTTTAATATTAACTTTGAGGATAATGTTCCACCTTGCCCTATTTTAGTAGCTTTTGAGAATGTGCGTGTAGTAATAAAAATATTTTGAGTATTTTAAGTTTCTTTTCCGTTACTTCAGATTTCCTTTTACAATTTCGAAACTATTTCATAGTAAATGAAGTGATGTTTGGAAATATGTGTAAAGTCGACAAATTCTGCAGTAAAAACCGAAGAACCCTACTGCAAACTCACCCTTCCATCATAGATGTGGTGTTTCCCATATATATATATATATATATGTTTACAATAAAATGAAAGAATAGAATATGTGGATTCGCATTAGTCAACTTTTGCTTCTAGATTTTCAAGGCTCTTTTAATATATATCAGTGTATCCTGTGTTCCTTAAGAATATTTCTACAACTCAGATTGTATGTAGTTTACAGTAATTTTCTGTCGAGGGGTTTCAACTTTTTCTGTGTTTGAATTCACCTGCAAATTGTCCTTCGCTTTCGTCATCCTCTTCAGAAGGGAACCAGTTCTGTGACGTCAATATGCCACTGTTCGAATCCAAAACAAGGGCACGTACAAACCCTTGAAGAACCCCTTCAGCTTGTGTAAACAAAAGTGTCCCACTCGGGTTCCCTGCGTAGCGCTTTCCTTTATTAGACTGTTTAAAGTACCTTTCAACCAGCAGGATCGTTTCTTCACGCCAATTACTGTACACTTTTGTTTGTAAACAAATCATGGGAAAATGAGGCATATAATAAAGAAAAGGGTGGTAGAATTCAAGACTCTGCACAAGTCGCCCCGAAAGTGTCAAGGGATGTGATGGGAAAGCGTGGGTAATGAAGGGAAAACTGCAAGTGAGCAAAATGTGCGTGACAAGTGAACTTAAGCATGGCTTCGAAGAAGTTTGAAGTACCCACGAATGGACTATAGCAGGCTAGTTGAAATTACGTCAAAAAACTCTGAATACGATTTACACACTACTCATATGCATCCTGAAATATATCTAGAAAAAATGTATCCCTACCAAGCATTCTGTAGAATTTAATTGGCGAAATGCACAGACAATGATTCATCACTTCCACTTAACATGGACAAATAAATATGTCCAAATTCGCATTTTGAATTTTAAACAGACACAATAAAAATATACATAATGAAATCATACAAGGAGCTCTCCCAAAACACATCTGTCCACCTCGGAGGTCAGTCAATGAATGACTGGATCGTATGACATGCGCCTGCTTATGGGGAGTTATATATACGTGGAGCACGTCTGAGCTGAAATTTACGACTGACAGAACCTATTTTTCTACCAAGTTACTATTAACGACTTGATTACACCATTCGTCCTACATCTACATGATTGTATAAAAGTGAATTATTTAAAAATAACGGACATACTACAATTTAATTACTTCTAGTCTGTGAAATTTACGGCACTTGGTAACAAAAATGCGAGTTGAAAATGCTATGAAGTTTCGTCTATCGAACATATAAGTGGGGTTTACACCATACATGCACTATCGCATGAAAATATATTTATTTTTTCCGGATAAATTAAATGCTATTAAAAAAATATTTCACGCTATAGTTTACGAAGACTCTGAATGAGATCTGAACCCCGGAACATATAATATCACTTAGAGAGAATCGCAGATATCACACTCCAAAGGCCGGTGAAGTCCAGAGTTCCAGTGTCATGTCTATGCAGTGTGAGGGTTGGGTATTCAGGGTGAGGTAGAGTAGGTATTAAAAACCAACATCTAAGACAGCAGAAACCAGCGAGAAACCTCCACGTCGCTCCTACACAAGGCTAACCACCCCCACTCCTTATATCTGCCAAAAATACGTTTTTCTTCTGGCTGGAGGGTTTCTCTGTCCACACAGCCCCGGTCCCCCTCCAATACACAGTTCGTTTTCGCCCTTTCCAAAGCTCCGGGCCATGCACCCTGATATCAATTAAAAAATGCAAAAACTTATTTAGCTGCAAACACCCCCTCCACCTACACCAGCCAAGAACTGACCCTCCCAAGGCCGTACTTCACAAAACCTGCCCTCCTCAAGGTCAGAAGATATTTTGTGATTTGTTATCAAACAAATTTACAAAACAATTTAAAAGCTTATAGATCATTATTCGATAACTGTGATATGAAAAATATTAAACTGTATCTAAAAAGTCAAGCCTACCCCTTTGTGGACTTAAATATGAACTTTGATAATGGCGAATTCCTCATTTTCCTATTATATGTATACAAAGTCCAGGAAACATATTATAACAAAAACAGTTCACTGATCCTAGAACCACGAACATTTAAAAGCAGAGGAGCATTATTTGTGTTTGATGTAAGCAAACAAGACAACATAATTACAATTAGCATAATTAATTCACAAATTAAAATTATTGCAAATACACCAATTGCAGCAAATACATAAGCTTACACTCTGATCATTCGCAATTGAATAGTTATTTACAATGTAAGAGATAAGCTGGTGAAAATAATGAATTGAGTCAGTAGACGATGAACCACGGCTATGACGAGATGTTTTGCAATGTGCAGGGATATCAATCTGCAGAAAAAAAAATTACCATTAAAGAATTAGCTATTGCTGAAGTGGAAGAATATACAACTGTATTCAGCTTCAAACCACCGTTTGACTGGAAATATATAATAACTCCTAAATACAAGAAAACAATTATATGGTTTACTAAGCATCACCACGGTTTAACTTGGGAGAGTGGATATATAGAGTATGAGAATTTGAAGATATTTGCAAACATTACCTAAATAATTGTGAAATATATGTAGGTGGAGTTGAGCAAAAACACATTTTCGAAAGTGTGTACAACAAGAAAGTAATAGATATTCAAAAAGAATACAATTGCCACTCATTCAAACAATTGCATAAAACATATGGATCTAATTCAACATTCTTCACTGCAGAGGAAAACTCAAAATTAATGCTAACTTGGGCAATGATGTCTGACTGCGGTGAAACAGACTATGATGATTCTCCTCCTGAATCACCTGTGGATGTTATTTGAGTGATATGGCATTATTTAGGATAAGTGAAATTTAATACCAAAAGTATTTGCTTGTTTGCCATCCACTAGTTCGTAAAGATGGATCAGCAAGACAAGAACAAAGTTATATGGTCTTGCATACAGAAATCCGAATGTAAATTGAATATTAGTAAGTTATTAGCACATTGGAATAAACCATTTAGAGTTTGTCCCGAAAGAAATAGATTTTAGTGTCTTTGTGACATTCCTACTGTAAACATGTATTTCTTCCACCCTACTGGTATTTACGTCTCTGTCACCCCTGGAAACGCAAGTGTGAATTACTCTTGTTTGTTTAATGGAATAATACTCCATTTTTGAGAGATATGCGATGGGCTGTTTCATTTTAAAAATATCCTATTTCCCTTGGAGGGTGACAAATATAATGATTTAGTATCTTGTCCAGATCTGAAAAAATTTCCTGTATACCAAATGTGTCCAAATACAAGTCTACCAGCGAGCATCGAAGAAGTGTATTCGCACTTTTATGAAACCTTCCCTGATTTACCAGAATATGCAATATTACAGGCATCCAAATACACATAAGATTATAACAATCAAACATATGAAAACACTATAAAAATTGGCAAGGAGAGAATGGAAAATATATCATGTAAAAAGTGTTTTGTAAACACACAGTGGTGTATTATGTAAGCAAATGTATCCAAATAAATGGTTTGAAACTATTTTTCTGTTTTACTGACTTTATGAATGCATGAATTGTAATTTTCCCATATTCTGACAATCAAATGTTACATAAACGTTGTGTGCATTTAACATTCAAATCTAAATGTGTTTGCACATTAAGGTTTGTGAGCCAGATAATGATTAAATAAACCTTTAGTAATTTCAAAGTGATTTAATAAATAAAACTTTTTAAACGTACATCCTAGGATTCAAACATCTTATGTTTAAAAAAAGTATGTTTAACACAATTCAGATATATTGTGTTTAAAACAAATAACGTAATCTAATTGCTTCCTGGATTTGCCTATAACTACCTTAAAAAGGTGTGCACCTAGCAATTTAATTCTAATATTTGAATGGTATGGAAAAAATGATGTCTTTGCTGTGTTGATTCTGTGGTAAAGAATTTACAGATCTGTGTAACTTATGGCGACATGAAAGAACGAGCTGTGAAATGAAAAATTCAAGAAAGCAGTTTCAGTGTGATTTATGCCATAGAAAATTTACACAGAGCAATAATTTTACGAGACATTGTAAAACTTGCAAAACTGATTCTATGCAAGCAACACCAATTCCTCAAACAGCTCCTCAGACAGCACCACAATATGCTCCACTATCTGCCCCACAATCTGCTCTATAATCTGCTCCACAACCTGCTCCACAATCTGCTCCATATCCTAAGCCAGCACCACAGTTAGCTCAGTAGTTAACATTTCCAGCTCCACCCACTGAATTAACTCCAAATATTCGGTATGTTAACTCAAGGATAAAAAGTAATTTGATCACTGACTCTCAAGCTTTTGTGAAAAGTTCATCATCCTATCTCAGATACGAGATGCTGACTAGTGCCTTCACTGGCATGCTAACTGATGGGCAAATAGTTAACGATAGGCTTGACAGTAACACAGACTATGCTCGTTTTTTTTCGAGAGATTTAAGGTCCCTTTATTAAGCTTAATAATGGCATCACTCTGACCAGTTATAATTAGCTTAACAGTAACGTGTAAGTACTTGAAATCCCTCATGGCAGAGGAAGGCATTACGCAAACCTTTTATTTTCAAAGTAATTCCCTCCCTGTCCTACACTCATCCAATATTGGTGAACTTTATGACATTAACATAGTACCTATCTTAATAACCAGACTTGAAGAATTTAGTGCTCGTTGAAGTGGGCGAACTTTACAAGTGATATCAAAAAAGGGAAATATTAGAAGTGTATTTCAAAGTGAATGTGTGTTTCATTTATTTTCAAACTGTAGATCTGGAATTTTATAAAACATATCTCTTAGAGAAATGAGTGAGTGAGTAAATGTTTTCGGAAAAAAATATAAAATATTTTACTACTTTATCGACCAGGGGTTGTAGCTTTTCAGTTTGCTTGTGTAAAGAACATCTATTTATTTGTGGGCGTTATCTTTTTTTACATATATATCTTGAAATGGTATTACAACATAACAAAACCAAAATTACCTCGTTAAATATTATGTTTTAAGTGAGTAGAAATATTTGGATGTGATTTGAATACGTAATTTTTCCTTCGGTTGGTTTAATGAGTGTGTGTTTGTTCGCAACAATTGGTGAATCACTTTGTCGGGTGCTTTCCATTACAGCGAACAATACTCTCTTGCTGTGAAATCAGTTTGCGTGAATATCACCTAAAAATAGCGAAATCGTTAGTATTTAACACAGTAAAGACTACGGAGATCCGCAATGAGTTAACAATTTTACTTCATAATAGAAAACAAGTCAAAATAAATAATAGTAAACTAGCTTTCAATACGAATGTTAAATGCATTTAATGGGTATTAACAAACACTGATGATTTTCACAAGATATTTAAAACATGTAAAAATGACATTCCTCCAATATCTGCTTTTATTGTGTAAATCAATTAATTTTATGTTTAACAGTTTGTGTGAAGTCTGCAGGATTCATACACCTGGGACATGTATAAAACTGAAGCACTGCTAGCAGCCCTTGTCCCAAGCGAGACAGGCTGGTTGCTTGAAGACAGTTTGCCAGGTTCTTGCATTCCTTTGACATGTGAGCGAGGTCATCCCTCTGGCTAGCGGTCTGTTATAGGTTAGAAAAGAGGACAAAGTCGGGCCAGTCTACAGCAGTGGCCCATCCTGTTTATGGACTCGCAGCGACCCCATGCTTCGCCTAGCTGCCCCCCAATCCACATTGATTGTTAGGTGATATCATTATCTGTCTGTTCGGGGTTCACACCTCGCTCACAGTTTTCATAGCAGTATTTTTCGAAATTTAACCATCGTTATATAAAATACGATAGGAGTTAGAATTCTTTTACACATGTTTATTTCTTTTTAAATAAACAATGATTAATGTTTGAATTCAGTTTATCTACTAGTGTTAATTATGTAACTAAGATTTTTATTTCGATAGCTTATAGTGTAGAAATATTTTCCGTTATTTAAAACTTGTGCGCATGTATTATTTCTTTTAAATAATCCATGCCTTATTAGAGTAGGATTCATAAATGTGGATTTCCGAAGCTACTCTACGTGTGTTCGCTATGACCATATTTAAAACTGTCTCTGCGATACATTTTCGAAGGAATTTTTGTTAAAATTATTTCGGATTGAGAAAATGTGTCTGTGTTAAGTAACTTTGTATTGATTTCATGGTTTTTCTTCCACGAAGTTGCAGATACTCAAATATTTCCTAGATTTATTCACTTTGTGGCAAATTTATATGCAAATAAATTCATTCGAGTTGATCGCCTATATAGTTATTAGATAGTGTTCGTACATTTTCTCACAAATGATATGAAATTATTAAATAGTGGGACTTGCTAAAATTTATTCGATGGAAATAAAGGATCAGACACTTGAGAGTGTAAATGCGAGAAGTTTTCAACATCTCCTGCCTGGCACAATGGTTTGAAGGTTGTTGACCAGCTCTAGGTATGGCGAGTCAGGGTAAGAGGCGGATGCGGGAATAGCCATTCCTCTCAAAGAAGCAAACAGAACAGATATTCGGCAGAGCCCACAATTCATGGTTATTGCGTAGTTTTGCAAACAGGTCACCGCTTTGGGAGAGTCCAACTTGGTGTCTTGAGGGGTGTCTGGCAGTTATAGAGTCCCCGAAGTTGTTGGACAAAAGACATATCCAGGGCTGCCGGTGAAGGGAGGGGGTCGGGACTGCATTGCCTTATACATGTTTTGCAGACAACATCGTCGGATCGATAGCAGACTCTGAGACCTTGGACAGAGCAACCCTTCAGCCAGAAGAAAAATGTGTTCTTGGCTGGTGTAAGGGGAGGAGGTGATTGGCCTTGGGTAGGAGCAACACGGAGGCTTCTCGTTGGTTTCTGCCATCTTAGTTCTTCAGCATCTCTCACTCTGCATAGGCGCGACACTGGAACTCTCGACTTCACCGGCCTTTGGAGTGTGAGCACTATGATTCTCGTTAAGCGATATTATATGCTCCGGGGTTCAGATTTCGTTCGCAGTCTTCGTAAACTATACTGTGAAGTTTTTTTTTCTTTAATTTATCGGGGGAAAAAAAAAACAACAATTTTTGTAAGGTAGTGCGCTTATCATATAAATCCTGTTTCTGTGTTTGATAGACGAAACTTCGTAGCATTTTCAACTCGCATTTTTGTTACCAAGTGCCCTGAATTTAACAGACTTGACAGAAAAAATTTGTATTACGTCCGTTATTTTTTAATAATTCACTTTTATAGATTCATGTGGTTGTAAGATAAATAGTGTAATCAAGTCGTTAATAGTAGCTTGGTAGGGAAATAGGTTCAGTCTGTTGTAAATTTCAACTCAGCCACACTCCACGTGTATATATATATATATATATATATATAACAATATATATATATATATATATATATATATATATAACAGCTTATAAGCAGATGCACATCATACGATCCAGTCATTCATTGACTGACCTCTGAGGTGGACGGATGTGTTTTGGAAGAGTTCCTTGTACGATTTCATTACGTGTATTTCTATTGTGTCTGTTTAAAATTCAAAATGCGAGTTTCGAAAAAGTTATTGGTCCATGATAACTAGAAGTGTTAAACCATTGTCTGTGCGTTTTGCTAATTAAATTCCATGCAGTACTTGGTAGGGATACATTTATTCTAGATATAATTCAGGATGCATATGAGTAGTCTGTAAATAATATTCAGTTGTATTCCACATAATTTCAACTCGCCCGCAAGCTCCACATATATAAGTTGGTGCACGTTATACACTGCCAGCATTCCTTCAGCAGCCTCTGAGCCGGACTGACGTGTTTTGGGAGAGTTGCGATTTCATTACGTGTTTACTCATCTTCATATAATTGTTTGTTTAATTTATTTCAAAAAAAAAAACATTCGTTTTTCACCTCAGTCTATAATCAAACAGTGCTTCTCTAAGCGCCCGAGTGAATGGACGTATATTGAACGTTTTCTTTTTTTTACACGTGTTAATCAATTAATTTCTTTATATGTGTGGATTACATTTATAAAGTTCCTCACCAGTCTCATAGGCAGATGGATGTGTAAGGTATGTGCGAGATGCATGAAGTAGTCTTATATATCTTGTTATTATGTCTGTTAGCCGTTTAATATATAGGGACATTTTTGCTTCGTTAATTAATTCATTTAATACTGCACACTCACATAATTGTGTTCGATTGTTATACTTCCCTCATGTAAATTATATTCCTAACATACAGGTTGGGGTAGACTAATTCATCTCTTTATGTTTAAGACACCTGGAGAGTCACATGATTGCACTTCTTGTTCACATAATTGGGATTGTTTGGAATTTGTGATTCGATGTGTGTAATTTATTCATACATAGACTGTTATTGATATGGAATAATACTAAAATTCAAAGTCGCAAATCTACCAACACTGTGTACATGCTAGATCCCTACCAACCCAAAACAATTTTAACTTATGCCACTCTTGCACAAAACTCACCCCATATATTCCCTATCCCCAACAGGCCACACCTCAGTTGAGTGCCAATCATGCTGAAATGTACCAGAGGTGCTCTCCAACCAACAAAAAGAAAGAACGAAACTAATAAATTTACCCTTGGTAGACTCTTGCACCAAACATACAATAAAAATATTTGATCCGATTGAAAATTAACACTTTCAATCCATTTAACCCTTTAAAAAGATTTAACCATTTCAATGCATTAAACCCTTTCAATGGATTTTATCAGATTAAGATCGGATTAAGGATTAATCCAATCAATCAAATCGATAACTCATCAATTATTCCCATGTGAGTTAGGACGCATGCGCCCCTACTACTGCCATTCATCTACACCATAAGATGCGATTGTCGATTGTATATGCAAGATATGTCAAAAGGAAGAAGAAATGCTGGCTAAGGTTTCGGGTTGGACGATGGCTTCAGTAAATGCTTTAGAGTTGAGGATTAGTGGGTACAGTTCACTTCGCATATAGACACATACTGATTTTCCCTCACTATGGAGAAGATGTCAATAAAGCTTCGTCATCGGTCGTTAGAAGGAGAGGTATAAAGTATTCCATCAACAGACATCCACACACAGTTCTAAACCATCTTGTTAATCAGAATTGCAAAGAGTCATCCACAAGGAGTCAGCATCAAGGAGTCATCCTTGAGCGGTTATCATCAAGGAGTTATCTGTGAGGAGTCAGAATCAAGGAGTCATGTCTGACGAGTCAGCACAATGTAGTAGTACACGTGTGTATTTGAGTTCATACATACGCTTGAAGAGGATGCCAGCAAGTACACCTACACGTGAAACTGCCCAGAGCAATCAACAATTATGTGGTAAACAATGTAGTTACTTCGACAAATAAAAGTTGCAATGCTCGCCGTCATGTACAGAGCGACTGTACAAAGGCACCGACCTATAGAATACAAACATGTGATAAACGTGGTACGACATTTGGTAGAGGTGAAAATATGAAGAGACATACTGATATGTGTAAAGGTACTGTACCTTTGCTTGACATGAGAAGGCACGACAAGGCCAGTCTTCCTGCTGATTCGAATGTTACTTCGAGCACCTATATCATTACATGGACCTGCATGGTGCCCCAAACCAATGTGTGAAGAAGGGATCACGAGTGATGCAGAGCATGGAACACATAGATCGTCAGAGGTTGTGAACAACACTCCTGCACTGCTATCATGTAAAGTGAAAAAAAAAAACGAAGATGCTACCCAGGATGTTGAGAACGACAATGTTACCCCCAAGTCCACTGACAATGATAATGGGACCTCCAAGTCTGCTGAGAACGATAATGTGACTCCCAAGTCTGCTGAGAATGACGATGTGAACTCCAAATCTGCTGGCGATGACATGACAACATCTGCAAAGCGAAAGTGTGGTACTGAGACCTATTCAACTCGGAAGGACATAGATGCGGTCATGTATAATGTGACACCCAAGTCTGCTGCGAACAGTAATGTTACTTCCACATCTGCTGAGATCGACCATGTGATCTCCAAGTCTACTGGTGATGATGTATCGACATCTGCAAAGCATGTTGCTGAGATCTACTCAACTCGGAATAAGAACATAGACGCAACCATGTATTGTAAACCTTCTGCGAACAGTGATGTGAAATCTGGCTACTTGGGAAGACCCCAACGACTTAGTTGATAGAGTACGATGGTTGGTTTCATTGCAGAGAGGTGGATATCTGGCTGTCATCTGAGAGATAAATTCGATTATTGCTGGACAGAGAGTTGGAGGCTTTATTTAATGATATATGTGCATGTGTGTACATATCTGTGATATGGTTATATATATAATAAATATAAACATCAACAATATTGTTTTTGTTGTTTTATTTCCTACTGTCTAAGAACTATATCTACTGCTATGTGTTAGCCGGTGTCTTGCTGCGCCAGCTTCCTGATGATGAACAACACTTTGTGTGTGTATACAGGTTATCACCTCAGGTAAACACAGTGAACTGTCTTGTATGCCAGGGCTGAATATGTACTATCAACTTACATGCTAGCATAATATGGTTGCCACACAGTGATACCATATTGCTTGCAGTGGCCCTTCAGAGACCCTTGACAAAGCTGACGATGTTACAGATGTGTCATTGGTCATGTAGTAGAGTACACAATCGCAGTTGTATCACCAATGCCATAGCGACCAACCTTAACAATCATCACGCATTGTACAAACAACGAGCACTATAATCACACCAGTCATTGCCTAAAGTCTGTCAGAGTACATGTGACTGCATATAAACCTTTAGTTTTATGCACACCCACAAAATCCTTATCTAACATGGGTAACACACCAATAAGAAAGCAGGAAAATATTTTTCAGGTGTAGGATTCGAATCTATGCTCCACACACAGGGAACCGGAACTTAAATCTAGTGCCTTAGACCTCTCAGCCAACCTGACAATCTGTATTAGAAAGGAAATTACAAGGCTATTGAATGTTATACTATATGTATGATGCGGTTACTTCCTAATTTGAGCGATGGTAATGTTGAATATGATACACTACATGATGTACTCATCTTTATGTTGGAGCAGGCTGACATCGTCGGAACAGAAGCGATGGCTGAGTATTCATTGCAGCACAGATGTGCGCTATGTACAGAGAGTTGCAACACAGATGTGTGCTATGTACAACGAGCATATGACTACACTTCATTGCATATATTAAAGTCTCGGTACCAACTACTGTGGTTTTGGACCCCGGACATGCAGTGGTGGTGGTGGGGGCAGAGTATGGCTACGAAGGCTCGGTATTTGGGTAAAGTATAACTCTGTGTATATTTACAAACATGGAAGGCCGAAGGGTCAGTACACGAGTGTGCACAGACTGCCTCTAAGTATGCATAATGAAGGGTCAGCGTGCAGGCTCGGTACACAAGTATAGGTAAGTCATGAAGACAGAGTATGACCACCTGTTGCAATGAAGGTTTGGTGTACAGGCATGGTACACAAATGCACATAGGTCATGAAGACAGACTATGGCCACCTGAAAGTAAGTGTAGGTGATGTATGACCACTGCTAATTGTAGGCTTTGTACACAAGTGCAGGTAGGTCATGAAGACAGAGTATGACCACCTGTAAAGACAGGTCCAATGTATATTACACATGCTAATCAATACCAGAAAAAATATTATGCCTGGTGGCGGGGTGGTCATGTTGGCAGCCAGTGTGATGACAACATATATTTGCACAATGGTGGCAACCAGTGGTGGTGGGCAGCCATGGTCGGTGGTGGGCATTACCTTGACCTTGATCTTTTCTGCCAAATATTTACTTGCTGACAAAATAACTTCTGTAGGTACTGGCTGACAAAATGGCCACTATCGGTATGGTCTAGAAAATTGGCTGCCCTGGTTGGCAAAAATCACCACCATCAGTACTTGCTGGCAAAATGGCCACCATTTGAGACATTAACTTACATTTTTGTGTACTTGTGTCCTGAGCCAGAAGCCAGATGCATCAGAAGCCTCCAAAAATCGTAAGACTGTGCGGCTTCGTTGTAGTGTTGACTCATCACAATTGACTCCTTGATGCTGAATCCTCACGGATGACTCCTTGATGATGACTCCTCAAGGATGACTCCTTTATGCTCACTCCTTGCGAATAACTCCTTGCAGTACCAATGTCGTACAAGACGGTATAGCAACTACATGCGAATATCTGTTGATGGAGTGCTTTATACCTCTCCTTATAATGGTCAATGACGTAGTTATGTTGACATCTAATCTCTAGTGAGAGAAAATCGGCATGTGTCTATATGCGAAGTGGAATGTACCCACTAGTTCTCAACTATAGCACATTTACCGAAACCAGGGTCCAACCCGAACCCTTGGTCACCATTTCTTCTTCCTCTTGACATATCTTGCATATACTATAAACAATCACATATTCTGCTTCAGATAAATGGCACACAGCTACAGACAAAGTCTTGAAGGTTCTGGTACAATATTCGTCTTCATGCGGTTCTGGTATTGTATAGCTACAGTCCAGCCACATATATTTGACAGGACCATTTTGTTCCACCTCATCGATAAGTTGCTTAAGTATATTAGGGCTCATACTTGTCAGGAAAGACCAAACATTGTGTGGTGTAGTTGACATATTCGGTTCAACCAAATCTTTTAAAAGTCCCCTGAATGTGGATTGCTTCAGGAAAAAGCCATTATCATTAAGCTTCGTAGATGGTGAATAATCTTGTGGTTGTTTATCGGTGGTCTTTCCTTTACAAAGTTTCAAATGACTACTTAAATCCTCATCATGTACATACCTTCATCGGTACTTATCACAGTGTTATGCCCTTCAAATGACGTTCCTTACACATGTACTGGTTTCATGTTTCCTAATATTGTATGCACTTATAAATGTCTTGTCACAATAGTTGCATGGATGTCTTGGCAGGAGCAATGAACTAGCTTTTTCATTTGTAGATGAACCTGCACATTCATTTGGTAATCTTTGCCTGACAGGCAGTGCAGTGCGACCCTTACATACTGCATGATGTCGTCTCGAGTTGGTATATCGGGCAAACTGTTATTTACACTTTTCATGGACGAACACAGTACGCTCTGGATTCTGACGACAACTGGTTATTGTAGAAATGTTCTTACAGTAGCGGCACAAATGACATTTATTGTTCCATCATTGTGTTAGAGCATGTTATCCACAGCAGATGTTCTCTCTTAGAGGTCTGGACAGCGATTGAGCTGAATGGCCTATTCTGACATGTTTTATACCACATTTCCATGCCAACCTGTCATGGGTACTATTAGTATAAACTTAAGAGCAAACTTTTGTATTTGTAACTTGCAAAGTTTCCAGTGCAGTGATGTTGCACTAATTCATACCTACAATCTTCTGGTCAGAGATGAAATCATCAGCTGTCTGCGTATTCTTTCTGTTACAAAGTTTTTAAATGTTTATTTAAATAGCTGATTGTGGCATACACAGTTTCAAATGTATTTTTAAAGTGTTAACATGCAGATATGTTCTTCGACACTCATACCATCAATATGTCATATGAATGGTACTCTTCTTACATGAACTTTGTGCATGTCTCCTGGCATTGTATGCATATGTAAATGTCTTGTTACAAAATTTGCATGGATGTCGTGGCAGTGCCAAAGAATTGCACTAAGGTGAACCCTTACATTGAGCTGGTAATATCTTCAGAAACTGCTTAACAAATAGTTCAGCGCGACCCTTACATGTTGCACTGTGTCTTTTCAGGCTGCTATGATGACCAAACAGTGATTTACATTTTAACATGCGAACATTGCACAATCTGCATTCTGATAACAGCCAGCTTCATGTGGTCTGAATATGTTTTTATAAGAAAATACCTTTTTACAGTAGTGACACTAATACCTTTCCTGTTCCATCGATAAATAAGAGCACATTATCCACAGCCGATGTTCACTTTTCGAAGTCTAGATGACAACTGAGCTGGCCAACCCTATACTAAAACTGTCATATTGGAAGTTTAACTAGTAGTACTAGTACTGTAAGATTCAGGTATATCTTAAACCACAGTCAGGAGGAGGAACTGCGAGAGTGCGAAATGCCAGAACATCTCTACCACTGAACCAAGGCTCTCAGGGACAGAACTACAAGCTTGATGGTGACTGCCAGCCAAAACTGTGTCGGAACAACGATCTCGTCAGCTGCTCCAAGTACACATCTCTCTCTCTCTCTCTCTCTCTCTCCTCTCTCTCTCTCTCTCTGTCCTTCATGAGTTTCTAAGGGAAGAAATCAGTGTTGGATGCTCCTTCAACACTCTTCTGATGTGCAGTACACCATACACCAACCCATGGCAGTGGAACCTTGCTTCCTTCATACAAATCATTGTTTGTTGGCGAACATGTAATCGGTACTTTATTGTGTGTATGGAAAGGCAGGGTAGTCATTGCTTCCAGTGAGTTCACGACGATGATATGTGCTCGAGACCTACTGGTTTTCAGAAAGGGCTACACTCGTTAAGGTAAAACCTCTGCTCTGCATAGTCTAAGAGCAGGGTACATACTTAGTTGACATTTGTGAGTGTGTTTTGCGATACCTCCTTAGTCGGTTCATGTCTCGGGTTTTCACAGTGTGTGTGTGACTCATGTCTGTAGGGACCTGGGTGCGAAACTTGTCACTATGGGTAAACAAAATGTTGCAATTATCATAGTGGAACATCTGAACATGTAATGGTGGATGGAAGCCATCTAAGTGCATGCATTAACAGCTCGGGAAGGGTCGACTGCTTGTAATTTCAAAGGCATGGTACATGATATAAGAACAGGCATTGAAGGATCAGGTAGGTCCGATAGAGTATGTCTGTGTCTAATTACAAAGGCTTGATACATGCATTGGAGGTTCGGGCAGGTCTGGCAGAATATGGCTTCCTGTGACTCTAAAAAAATCTGTCAGTACAAGAGTGCAGGTATGGTCGTCACAGTATGACTGTAATTGCAATGGTTGGGTACATGAGTGCAGGTTTTGTATGGGGTATGGCTGTCATGGCCGCTGCATGATCACGTCATGGGCAGTGGAACTGATGATGAACGATTGTTTGCAGATGTGTCAGCATACACTCTCAATGGGAATCGAACATTCGATACCTTCGATATCTCGTGGAAATTTCCGGAATGTTGGTTACGATGCTTTCAGCCATTTTGGCAGCCAGTATACATTTCATGCTTAAACCAATGGTGGTGGTTATTTTGGCAGCAAGTGAAAAGTATATTTTTTTGGCACCAACTGGTAGCATTTATTGGCACTGACTGACCACTGGAGGAGATGGTGCATGTGCACGATCGTTTGGTGTCAATCAAAATAAATATTTGTTTGCCACTGGCTGGCAACATGGTGGTCACCAATGCTTTGAAAATTATAACAATTTATGCATATATGTAAGCATAAGTCGTACTTGACCTGAGGCTGGCAGAGTGTCTTAGAATGGGGGTCTCCCCCTCCATGCTGTGCATGTGGGCAGGACATGCACACTTTCGGTAGGAAGGCAGGAAAACACAAAAAAGCCATACTACTCTTATCGGGTAGGAGCATCCAGAGACTACCGGTAAGAATGATAGAGTAATAAGTGCTATCAAGATTACCCCACACCTACAATTGTTGGCTATGTTATGAATTTGATACCTATAACTTAAATGGTTTGTATATTATGCCCAGCTATGCTTATAGGTTGCCATACTTGACCATGACCCACTTCTCATAGTCGGGGTTTGAATTATGTGTTATGAATTTGAAAACTATATCTTAAATAGTTCGGAAATTACAATTAACAAAGCTTATCAGTTGACATAGGGTATTCTTGACCCCAACCTTTCTCATAGTCATGATTTATGCCTGTGTTATGAATTTGGCAACTATCACTTTAATGGTCTGGAATAACAGCCAACTATGATTTTATGAATGCTTAGGTCACTTTTAACATTCGGTCCTTTTCCTTGTCTGGAGTGATGTCCACATTATGAATTTCATGACTATAACTCAAATGGTTCGGACATTAAGGCCAACAATGCTTATAAGTTGACACAAAGCATACTTGACCCCGCGACCCTTCTTCTAGTCGCAGTTTATGTCTATGTTATGAATTTGGCAACTATAACTTAAATGATTCGGAAATTACAGTCAACTATGCTTATAAGTTGGCATAGGGCATACTTGGCCCTGCGACTCTTTTCCTAGCTGGGGTGGATGCCTATATAATGAATGTGGCAAGTATAACTCAAAACAGTTCGGAAATTACACCTAACTATGCTTATATGCTGACATAGGGCATACTTGGCCCTGCGACCCTTCTCCTAATGTGAGGTTGGTTGCCTATGTTATGAATGTGGCAACTATAACTCAAAATGGTTCGGACATTACACACAACTATGCTTATATACTGACATAGGGCATACTTCACCCCATGACCCTTCTCCTAGTCGTGGTTGATGTCTATGTTATGAATTTGGTAACTATAAATTAAATGGTAGGAAATTACAGCCAACTATTCTTATTAGTGTTATGCCCACAGTGGGGCAGTGTTTTACGAGATCTGAAATATAAATGTTCGCGACAACTTGACGCCCTGGAGCCGCCCCTGGCCACCATAATGGCCGACATCCTCAGCTGGCCGTCAATTGTCCTGAGTAGACATATGTCATTGATACCAAGATGACCACCGGATAAGTGTTATGCCCCAATCTTGCAGGAATGTCTCAATTTCTGCACGATTCAGCCACATTGTGCAAACCTCAGCCGCAATGTGCAAACTGCCAGCTGGATTGTGCAAAGGCACTTTCTGGCACTGGCTGCCAAGATTGCCGCCTTCGGCGGGAGGGACATTCGGGAATTTTATGCGGGAAAAAGGGAAAAAACGACAGTTTTTACCACAAATCAGCCATTTTGAGCACGCAAAAGGAAAAAAGGGAAATCCAAGATCGCCGCATAGGTAGGGTAACTTGCTGCCAAAATGGCCGTCCTGGCTGACAAAATGAGTACCATCTGTACTGGCTGGCAAAATGGCCGCCGTTTGTGATTATACCTTAACTTACATTTTTCCATCCCTCCATCGCGAGCCAGAGGCCAGGTGGGTCAGAACCATCCTTTTTATACTACTTACGCTATATAACCCATTCCACATGCCTTCTCTCCTAGTTAGTATATCAGCGAGTTGAAAAAAATAGTTGTACTCCTCGACTTTGTACCGGAAGTGTAATGTTTAGGTTTATAGCTACTGAAGTCATTTTTTCTGGTTTTATTACTACATATTAAAGTATGCATTTGCATACTAGAAATACCTTTACTCTCCTAAAAAAAAAAATCCACAGTTTCATTTGAATAACGCGTGAATAAAGCGAGACAGCCCATTGCAATATTAATTTTACATATGGCGGAAGGTTACAAACTGAGGATGAAAATGGATTTCAAGCACGGCTTGGTGACTTGTTTTACCCCGCCATTGTGGAAATCAGTTTGTAAGTGTCGATGTTCGTTCTAAATATGTGAAGTGAGACTATGATAGTCTATTTGCGGCTTCTTCAAACTTTTTGGATCAAACCTCTGAAAAATCCTACCATGTATGGTGTTTTATGCCTCTGTAAATATTTTTTCGTTAAGTTCAGGTTTTACCTGTATTTATAAATTATAATTTTTATAATAAATATGAATTAAAGTGTGTTGGTAGCGCCTAGTAATAAATAGTTCTCATGCAAGGTATCATTAGAACTGAGTGCGCCCGAATTCAGTGCGTTGTCCTTTTTGGTATAAATGTTTAGACTTGTTAAGCTTAGTCTGCACGAGGCGGAGGAATAGTTTGAAAGTAGAACTTTAGCAGGGCTTCAGAAAAGTGCCTGGCAATACCATAAAAGATTCTGTAATCACAAAAAATATTTTACGGAGGACTTAAATATGTTATCCTTATAATTAGAATATCCCCGGCCCGCCCTATGCGTGAAAAGAGTCTGAGCAAATTCTAACTATTTTTGTATTTTCAGAACCTTTATAGGGGTACGTATATTGTTTTATAAAACAAATTTTATTAGCTGCACTGAATAAGCAGAGGTACTTTAGACATAGAATAACATTGGGCGATTCATACAATTCTGATTTCTGACAAAGCTAAACCAGTATCACATTGTGCAAAAGCAACGAGTGTTTTTTTTCGCACATGGCAAGTAATGCATTATTATACAAAGAGTTTAACTCCATGAGACATCACGAGTGCACTCGTTCATGTCTGACATGATGCATAATATGTGAAATTATGACCGGTTCTCGGTGCTGTGCAAGTACAGAAGCTAGCTACCTATACAGAAATCGCATTTTTCCTGGACAATGCTCCCGGTAGCTGCTGGCATTCACCCTATTTCATAATTGGTTGCTTCTTGTGCCATGAATCTACTGAACGCCTTTCTGCAGGATCGAAGGAGTATTTTGTTATGTAGGCTGTTGACGGTAAAATGAGCACTTTTTTGAAAGCGCTGCTTAACCTCTACTTGCATGCATGTTGTGTACTGTTCCGCCTTATGTAAAATTAACATAGCCACGGGCCTCTGCACTTTACTCATGTGTCGATCAAGTGAAGCTGTAAAACTATTAGAAAAGTAAATAGTTAACAAATCTCCTCATTTTCAAACTTCTGTGCATTAAAATAACAGCGACGATAGAGTGGGCAATTATATAACAAGAATTTTTTTTTTATATTTTCGAACTGAAAAGAAGCTGAACAATATATTACAAATCATTTAATATCATATGAACATTTATTAATGCAAATTTATTAAAATTTCAAAAAAGAAAATTTGTTATGAATTATTTAAAATTATTATCCTAGGTAATACCGACTTAAATACGATCACGTTTGAGTAAAACATACACACAGTCTTATTTTATAATAAATGTGATAATGAACACCAATTCAGAATTTTCACCATACCGGTGGGGAAAGGTCCACTGGATATTCTTGTATAGTTTGAATAGTGGTTGATCACATTCTAGTACAGGTATTTGGCCTGGGTTGACATGAGCCGTTGCATATCTGATTACATTCATAGCATGTCTCATCATTGCTACTGTCTTAGAATCTTCATAAAACAGGGGGAGTAGAACAGTCTTACTTAGGTAGCTATTCAAAGCACAGTCTTCTTCCATATGTGTACTGTGAAATGTTGCCCAAGATATATGGACATCTAAATCTTCAGTGCCCGCTATGTTAATTTCTTGTACTGCCGGTGTCTTTTGGAAGCCCTGAATGGGGAGTACTAAGGTGTAGTTCTGGGTTAACACTTTCACTTTCTTGTGCCCGTAGAAGTTATCAGAGGTAATATTGTCTCGTTTAAGTTGAGGGCATCAATATCGACATGCTGGAACAAAGAAATTCCAGTTCCGTGAAATTAACTCTTTGCACTCATTGAGAAAGGGTTGTGGTCTAGGTTGTCGACTGCAGCGGTAGCGAAGAAACATTTCTGGAAGCTTTGAGGGCTCACCATACCAATATCTTCGTAAAATGTATCAGTAGTGTTTCCTAGATCGGCTGACATAGTTAAAACCTGGACGTATGAGACGGACAGTCCAAGGCTGTAGAATGTTTCAATCATTTCTTTAGACCTTGTTCTTGAATGGATATAAGCGCCAAAAAATAGTGGTAGAGGCGTCTCTTGGTGCATATAGTGCTGTTGGTTTCCAGACAAAGAGGCACGACTTGATCGATCATTAAAAGCCAGCAACTGAGACAGCGATAAAATTGGCTGCGTACAAGGTTCAGATTCGTCAATACATGTGTCATTCATAATAAGAGACATGAAGCATAAAAGGGAATCGGGAACTGAGTTTTGTTGACAATTCGTAGAGAAAGTTCCATTGAATGGCTGACAGTTGTTTTTCAGTGCGTCCTTTCGTATGATCTTCGCAGCTCGCGACACGATAACAGCTTTCGTTTCTGCATCATATTCACTTGAATGAAGTAGAGACTGCCCAACATCATCGGGACTATCTAGGTACAGATCCCTGCCTTCAGCATATGGCCTCAGCTCTGGCATATAGTTCAGTATTTTATCTTTCAAGAGCGTGGAATGCACAGTAGACGCATAACCCCCTAGTTCTGTTACTCGGTCTTGAAACATTTTCGTCAAAGTTCGCAGTCGAAATACGGGAGTCACAACATCGATGAAGCTAATTGTCTGTGCAAATTATGTCTCCCATATTTGCGGCTGGGTAGAGACTTTTTCATTTTCTTCTCTAGATCGCAAATCTTTCTTGTTCAGTATAACCAATCATTCCCTGTGGTATTAGGCTTCAATTGCTATTAAGTTGCCTTCACTTAACTTTGTGATCAAGTCTTTGTCCTGTCAGTTCGTAGCACATCGCCTAACTCGTGCATCTAATACAAAGGTACACACTTCATGCAACACACGCGAAGAAGAACCAGTATGCTACAGAAGAAACACGCTGCATGATCAGAATTCACCTTCTCAGTGAACACACGAGTTAACTTCCTTTTCGGACATTCGGTTGTCCCTTCACCATTATCAGACATGCTTCGTTTTTGTGCACTTAGAAGAAATTTGTTGTTATATTTAATACTGCATGTTTTATGGAATTTAGCTTTATGTTTTGTGACAGTGATCTCAATACCATTACCATAGCCAATGCGCCCGATTTTCAAAGTTTCTGGTGATGCTTGTAGTTTATCAAGGTCTCTAAAATTTACACTAAGTGTTCAATAGCTTCCACTGCGCTGAAAATATTCGCCAGGGCACACAAGACTATCCACAATCCTTTTGACACAAGAAGCACAGGTTCCAGTTTGTAGTGTTAAGTATTGGTGAATGTTCATCTTCTTTCACACCTTCACCACCTTCATCCACCAGCTTAAAACATTTCTCCGTACTTGCACATTATATTACGTGTAAACAGAAAGAACAAAGTCAATTACAAACAATACAAACTATTCAAGTATAGTAACTTCAAATTTAATTAATACATTATGAACTAGAAGCATTCATTATAGCAGTGGTTTCCACCCCCAACAAAATCTGAGTTTCGGCATTTTTTAAATGGTATATAAGGTCCCTATAACAAGTATAACGCATTGTTATTCTTCAAAGAATATGATACTTTTTTAACATTACATAAAAGTCAAAAAACATGCGGCAATGTTGGGTAATGCGTTTTGGCCGTTAAGGGTATATTTAAGGTGTTGCAAAAATTAACCGGTGTGACATAACCGAGGCCTCCCGCCTTTAAAATGAAGTTAACTGACCCCAGATCACGACAAAACAGAGAACTCGCTTTTTTCCAGAAGTGCATAATTCGTCCGAATTTCTGCAGTATTCCGTCGGACTATTTGTAATGGTGCTCCGCGTTAACGACGGAAATACTGAAACCCACTGGTAAACAAAAGCTAGCACATAAAAAAATATAAAAAGGAGCATCTCAATCAAAGAACAACCACAAGACAGCAAAGAACTAGGAAGCAGTCATTAAGACATGGACAGCAAAAAACAAACAAGCGAAAAAAACATTCAATCCTATTAATTGCCACTTTTTTGACACATTAGGGTCATATTAATTTCTTAAAAATTAACCGGGTTCAATTTTCTATGGGGTAGCTCCCGGTTTCTCGCACGTGGGAATCGTGCCGGATGGTGCCGCTGCTCGGCGGGTTTTCTCAAGATCTCCTGTTTCCCCTGCCCCTCAATCACCCACATGGGCTCTCGAGAGCTCGACGTTTAAAGACGCCCAAATATCTCCATACTCCACTCCACTTTTAATAATGTGTTAGGTTTGGATTGTTTTGATCATTTCAATAAATCCATATTGAGACGGGTTTCTCAATGTTCTACTAAATTCGCCCCCCCCCCCCCCAATTCCCGGAAACATCACGTACCTGTTCGGCCAAGAAGCCTACATGAAGACCGTTAGAAGATTGACCGTTTGTAAACTTTAAAGCACGTGTGTACAATATTAGCTACGAAACCACATTACCTGAATTTATAATACGACTAACCTATTTTTCCATGTACATCGCTGATGCTGTGTAGAAAACGTTTCTTGTTGACTGGAGAAATACAACATGGCTTAACACGGAGCACAGATAACACATGTCCTTCTTGCATCATGGACTGCCCGAGACTCTTAAAACGAGAAACTCTGGTGTTTCGCACAGGTGTCGCCGTGTGGCGCTGCCATCGCGGAACGGTAGTTTGCAAGCACAGAGCATGCCCCACGTGACGCCATTTCCGCAATGTGACAGTTTAGTTTCAAAAATTAAAAACTGGTGGAACCTCCCACGGTCCCTGATTGGACGCGCATTTAGCTGTACCCCGATAGGGGTTATTGTAAGTTCCCTTGTATCGGGAAGTCGGGAGGCGGCCTCGACAGACCAGACATGGAGAGCCTGGGATCTCCGACTAGAAGCTAAGTATTTGCACCAGTAATGTTGTAATTAATTAGAGTCATGGGCCCATCCGGCCGGAAAAATAAAATATACGTGATAATTGTAGGCGCCTTAGATCATGGCGCAATGTCAGGAAGATGCATGCATTGCCTACAAACCGGTATTTTTCAAATTTGTAAATTTTTAGTATTTGCCGAAAATAATTTCAGAAATGGGATTTTGTAAAATACAAAACGTTTTACCCAAGTTGTTATAGATTGGGTCTATGTTTCACCATTTTAAGGTTCATTTGTGCCCATTGTGGATTTTGTATATAATACGGTCAAGCTACTTATGTGAAAATGATCTTTCAAAGTTTTCTTTTTATACGCCAGTTAGTTTTTTTATAAAAGTTTCATTGCCTGTGGTTGGACGGCGTATTTTTTAAAGAATCGAAAGTTGCAATGTTCCCTGGCGTGCATATAGATTTCGGACATTAGTAGTGTTCAAAATGATCTCTGTTAAAGTATGGTGCTGTTAAAATTAGCTACGTGTAATGTGTACTTGTATGAAAAATAATGATTATACGTTTTGTCCACGTGGGACATTATGGAAACATTTTAAACATTTTCAAAGTTGCCAGGTGCGGTGGCGCGCACATAGAAATACACTGACTTCAGCAAATTTAAGGACAATCCACATTAAGCTTGAGAATACTAAAATTCAGCCGCATGTCATGGCGCACACGAATATCTGTTTCGTTTTTCCCTGTTGTAATTTTGGGACAATAACGAGATTCTCTAAAAAAAAAAAAAATCAAAGTTTCAATGCATCGTGGTGTGCACGTTTTAACTGTAGTTTTGTATTCGTATGATGGGAAACGTGAACAATGTTACCACACATTTTTGTACAAAGTAAAAAAAAATGATCTAAGTCCAGTGTTCTTCTTTTCAGTAATTGCAGATTGTTTTGGACAAGATAGCAGGTTTACACTCCTTTGAAGTTGAATTGAGAAAGTTTTCAATACATAGTTGTTCTTGCTTGAATTTTGGGCATTATTATTCCCCTTTTGCCACGTCCTTGGGATAAGGGCGTCTCAATATATAATTACATGTACACATGCAACACCATAAATGGTTTCGTGTCTCCCATAAAATATGACGTGCACACTTTCAGGCGGTAATGTTGCTTAAAAAGCTGAAAAATTGTTTACGTGTATATATATATATATATATATATATATATATATATATATATATATATATATATATATATATATATATAGGGACTGTGCGGCTTCAAAATTGTGCCATGTTGATATTATTGCTGCTTTAGACCATCTGCACTGGAAATAAAGTTATACCAAATTTTTACGGATAAATAGGTGTTCATAATTATATTGCGCGAGGGTCATTTTAACATGGAATTATGTCGTGTTGATGTTTACGGATAAATTATAATAGTTAACGTGCAGCAACTTCACTGGGGATTACGCCACACTGGTATAATTCGAATAATTTGTTATACAGTGGTACACGTGGTCTAGCCTCGCCGTAAATTACGCATTTACGAATTTTTTAACGTATTAATTATTATAGCTCATGTGGATTTCATCTTCATTGAAAATTACATGCGGAATTTTTAAGGAAAAATAATCATGGTACAGGTGGATGATACTGACTGAAAATTACGTCCCGCTTACTTTTTTTACGGATTAAAAAAATTGTTGACGTGGACCATCCTCGTTGGAAATTACTTTGCCCTGACATTTTACGATAAATATAGTACATGTGGAACTTCCTCACTGGACTCGCAAGATCTGGCGGGAGAGACATTTCACACTCGTTACTGGCACGTCCTAACAACAGAGAGAACAATTTTTCTGGTCCACTGGGAGGCAGATTCCTGCCCTACTTAGCGAAAGTTAAAAGAGCTTTTAACGTGACCTAGAATTTTAGACTGCTGGACGCTGACAACAGATTAGTGTCCTCACCGTTACTTTTTTTTTTTTTTTTTTTTGAGGGAGAGAGATTTACGGTTTTCCCGTCGTCCATGAAAATTTCCCCCATTTATGAGGTCACTAAGTTTCGGCGTTGAAACAAAATGTCTTAGTAATCATGCGGTGATTCGAATGTCAAATATATATTCACCATGCCTCTCCTTTTACGATAATTCATTAATGTTGTTAATCAAAATGTTATGAATACGTAATTATTGGAAATTACTACTTCAACTATAAATTTTAGGCATTCTGTGGTTAAAGCACGGCGATTGATTGATATTATCTTACACATAGTTTTTTACTTTAATTTTGTTTATAACAACGGAAATATTTGGTTTGATGCGCCAATACTTTCGCTCAACTACAGCCACAATATATTTTTTGCAGGAGTGATTAAAGATTTTGGAAAATGTGCCCGAGAGTAGGTCAGAGATAGAAAATCTCAGAATTACTTAACCTTGAAGGAAAACAACCACATTGATATAGTTTCACGTTTTCTTAGTTTTTATATAGTACATTTACAAAAACTTTTTTAACTCATCAACAGGCATTGTCGTGAATAGAATACTGAATTTACGTATTAACGCCCAAATGAACGCAATGCTTCGTATATCATGTTGAGTGTTAAAAGAATATTTATTTGGAACACATCTAACTCACCACTTCATTGACAGGCAATATAAAAGCTTTATGTACAGTACAGTACAGTAAATTTATCCAGCTAGTCTTGAATGTTTGTTAAATATATACTGGTTTCAGTAGAGGTTTCGGTAGAATTAATATTGACATTATCCTGTTGCGACGCCTTTCTCAAAGGCCGTGGCAGGGGGCTTATACAAAGCCCAGCAATGCAAGTTAACAAAATATTTCAAAAACAAATGTATAAGACAGAACCACATAGTTAAAGGAGTTCTGGAAAAAACTCATACGAATTCTCTCACGACATTTCATACTGTAATAGTATAACATACAAATTGATTCATTTGAATAATATCCAGGAGAAAATACAACAGTTTGGGGTCTTGACATATTAATGCCTATTCATATTATTTTGGGCTAATAGAAATACAAATTTACCTAGAATAAATTATTTTACAAATTACAATACTGAAATAACTGTTACTTTTTAGACACTCCAAAAATTACAGGGGATAATATTATAAATATTATATACTTTATATGTGATTATTCTATCACGCGAAAGTTTTCTTTTTTTCTTTACTCGTACTTATTTTTCATGAATCTAATATTTCACAAAGAAAGAAGCATCAGTATAAAAATTCAGAAAATTCAAGTATTTTCGCAATATTAGATTCTACAATTTTAACGTTTTCACTAAAAAGTAATTTTTTTTAAAATGAGTTTTCCACAATTACTTATTATTATAGGCTATTCGAGGTAAAGTGAGCACTTTTGAAGCCCTAGTTACTTTTTTATTTCAGCCATTTTTATCCCTTAACCACTTTTTTTTTTTGCCATGAGATTAATAAACACAGTATGTATATTCCACCGCACTCGAAAATTGACATCCAAGACTGAAATAAAAAAATTGATTGAACATTATTACAAAATAAACACCTTTCAAAAGTTCTCACTTTACAGTGAATAGTCTATATATGTATTTATTTTGGGTTATTCAAAATCATTTTCATAACTATCCTATTATTTTACGAGAATGGCTACTTCTTTTAAAACCTTTGCTGCATTTCATCATTAAAACAGCCATCTAAAATCCCTAGTTTTATCCCAAAATGACTGAGTTACTAAAACATGATTTGATGTAACAATCTTTTGGTTTTCCATAAATCGCGTTTGGTCACAAAATGGCTGTTACTTTTAAGCATTAAAAGGCTTCTACAACCTGTCTATCAGCCACTTACCAAGAAATTATATCTAGTAATAAATTAATAAAGGCCCTATCTTTATGGACGGACATAGCCGCCATCTTGCCTGTTTTCAGACCTGAAGGGTCAAAGTTACATTGGCTGGAATTATGTGGAGAAGTCCAGAAGGAAAGTCGGTCTCTGGTGCTACCGACCACCTACCGATGTTTCATACGCTAGGACCGGGCAGTTGCTCCTAATCCACAACACCAATATTTCGAATCTGGCGAATCACGGCCCCGGAGAACATTCGATACTAGTCTTGGCTGGTGCCAACCTCCTTCCACGTGGGCTAACATCCGGCGAACAACGTCGCCAGTGGCGCCACTGCGCCGCGTGGCAGCCGCTCGAAGCTGCAACGTCCGCGAGCTCGCCAGTGTAGACTTGGCGCTGGCTGCGGCTGGAGGCTGGAGACTGTGTTGCATCGTGGAGTGAAGTGTTGGCAGTCGTAAAGTCCCTTGTCGTAACAAGGATAAAGTCCCTTGTCGTAACAAGGGTAAAATACAGCAGGTCGTCCAGAAAACACAGGTTGGCGTTACATTTGCGGGTAGGAATGTAGTTTTAATTTTGTAGTATAAGGAACGTATTTTCTGTCGGGTCGTAGATCGCAGTGTCTTTCCGTTTCTTATTAGTCAAACGGTATGGTGAGCAGACAGTCAAAGGCGGGCTTGGAGACACTTGTCTCGCTGTTACTATGAAAGAAAAATCTGTTGTCACTAATGTGATATAATTAAAATAATTGTTTATGTATAGTTGATATTATGAGATATAAAGAGTGCGTAAAAAATTATTTCTTTCGACAAAATTTGAAATGACGTATTCGGCATCAAAACACATAGCGAAGTTAGACATAAATATATTGTTTCAATACACGGAAGTTTATGATAAACAGTTGTACGTAAACGGATTATCACAAAACATTTACCATATAAGGGGGGGAAAAGCTATAAATCAATTAAAAATTATTCCGAGTTGTTTATAAGCATCCCGTTTTGAACCAGCTTTTTAATCGGACAGTGAACATCGTATTTACCTGAGCTTACTTTTGTAAACGCTGCAGCAATTAATGATTCAACCTGAAGACCTACAGCAAATAAACTGAAGGGTTATCTCAGTTAAACACTTTAAGGCAAGTGCGCATTTGCAGGTAATCAAGATAAATGACACACGAATTGCCACCGCTACTGGAAAACCAGTTCCAGTGGGCTGTTTATTCTCACTTGCACCATCCCATTTGCCGAACCAACACAGGATACGCTCATTAGCTTACACAGTGTTCATTAAGTAACCTGGCCAGCTACCACCCAATGTAATGTTGAGTTGATTGGCTCCCAATCAAAGTATATTTTCATTTTGTATTAATTTTTCAAAGACGCTGGGTGTAGCAGGTTATTTAAGGGATTGTGGTTCTATTTAAATGAAAGAGCTAATAACAATTCTCTAGTTCATTTATAGGCAGTCTACGAAATAAACACTCAAAACTTAATATTTTGACATTAAGAGCTATAAATTGCTAAATACACCTAATGTTTATGTAATCGTCCGTCATCTAACAGAAATTAACAGAATCGAAAAGTTAAAATAAGTAGTTAATTATGGTCTATTCGCGATTTCATCACACTTTTCGAATGTAATCTTTAAAAAATCATTCCACGTATGTGTTTGGTTATTTCTTAAATATGTCATATATCAAACACTTTTTTACTTAAAAATTACAATATTTAATTAAAAATTAATACGAACATAAGCAGTGAGAAAAAAAAAAGGAGTGTTGTTAATCCTTAAGGGCTATTCACGATAAAGTGAGCACTTTTGAAATTTAACCTTAGAAATAAGTCACTGCCCATGTCTGCATATACTTCAACGGGCGCACTTAGTGACATACGCCCGGTAAAGTTGGTAACGATAGATGGAAAGTATTTCCGTATCTTAACGTCGAATAAAAAGTGTTGGGTAACCATTTGTGATAAATTAAATTGTTTTTTTTTTTTTTTTTTTTTTTTTTTCGCTTTCTGTTTTTTTTTTTTTTTTTAAGCATTAGAGTGTAAAAATGATTAAAAATATAAAATGTTTACTTTTCTAATAATTTCATATTTTCACTCGCCTGACGCATAAATAAAGTGATGAAGCCCATGGCAATGTTAATTTTACATAAGGTGGAAGAATACGCAACTTGCATAGAAGTAGATCTTAACCAGGGCTTCCAAGAGTGCGCATTTTACCGTGAACAGCCTATAAATTCTTATGCAAAATATTATTACACTGAGTGAGTACGAATGTGGCGCGTTGCCCCTTTGGTGTAATTTTATTGACTTCTATATAGTTACGCTTTTTTCCCTTCTTTACGTGTGATGGAGAAATATTCTGGAAGTAGATCTTCAGCAGGGCTTCAGTAAAATTGGAATTAACTGTATATGGACTCAATAGCAATTATTGAATTACTATTAAAAGTTATGTATTTGATATCTGACAGCTCCAGTATTTACAATCGAGCCTGCAACACTCGTCTAACCAATTTCGGTCCATTTATTGCCAATCTTTCCTGTCCGGGATATTCTGGATCGCCCTGATTGCTGCCATGCACAGTAGCCATCCACACGTTGAATACCTCGCCCTCCAGGGGTGACCCAACCGGGAATCGAACCCGGTTCACTTTAGTGGGAGGCTAATAGTCTGACGACTATACCATCGCGGTCCCTCAAATTAATTCGTAGAATGTTCGTGCCTTTACTGATAACTACTGGCTAGGGATAGGAAAATCTCGCGAGTTCAATGACCTGTAGGCCAGACTCCACAGTCCTGTGTATACTCGAGATTGAGATGTTTGTTCATTGGCTGCTGCTCCAGATAGTATCCAGTATTACCTCACACCTGGGAATGTGGTATTCGCTACTTGTTTCCATGCAAGCCTGCTATTGGCTCAGACGCGCCGAGGGCGTGTATAATAAACTGTGCTCCAATTGCAAGGTGACTTAATTCTATATGTGTTTGACAGCTATCTTGTCCCGAAATGAGTTCGCGAAATATTCCTATCCCTACTAATAGCCAGTGATACTCCAAAATGTTTCAAAAAATTTAAAATGCTACTGTAGAGACAATACATGCTCCAAAGTATACCAATAGGTAGGAATAGAAAAATTTCGCGAGTTCAATTACATGTATGCTAGACTCCACAATCCTTTGCAAAGTCGAACCTCAGATGTTTCATTGGCTGTTGCCCCAGTGTTACCCCACATTTGACAATACGGGATTCGCTTCTTGTTCCTTTCTAAGTCTGCTATTAGCGTGGAGTCGTCTAGGGTGTGTCTAATAAACTTCTATCCAATTGCAAAGGTGTCTTCAGTGTACACGCGTTTGAAATCTATCTTGTCCTGAAATGAAGACGCGAATTTTTCCTATCCCTATCCAGCACTAGAGCCACGAGTATTTCGCGGATTCACTCGGCAACAAGTTAGACTTCACCACACTATTGTGTGCCCGAGCTTCAGCTAGGTGTTAATTGGCTGTTGCTCCTGATTACTCCCGGGCCAGGTAGCACGCCATTCGGTCCTTGATTTCCTTGTAGGTTCTTTATTGGCCGAAAGTTTTCCGGGGCATGTCTTACGCGATGTGGTCCAATATAAACCGAAACTCAAATGTACATGTGCTTGAAGTTCAACTAATCCTCCAGCGAATTCGCGAAATTTGCGGGTCTCTACTGTACTGTGTCGTCCGACCAGCCCTTGTACGAGTGCCTGGCTGCCATTGAGGCCCCACGTAAGGGCCCAAATTTCTGTAACAGTCAGTGCTACTACCCTGAACTGTTACAACAAATATGGCACAATCCCCGACAATTCAAATGTGCACAACATAAAACTTTCTAGCATTACAGAATAATATGACGGGATGTACAAATTATTATATGTATATATATATATATATATATATTTAATTATTACTATTCATTATTTATTTGCAACTGCTATGAGACTCTTCCATATAAAGTGCAAAAGTCAATATTACATGAAATTATGAATTAAAAAATAAAATCTACATAATATTCAAATATTTGAATGAATACTACAAGAGAATTATTCTACCACATAAGAATTCATAGATAAGAAAAGATCTCCAATTAACACCCTTCGAAAATGCACTACTGATTAGACTTCGCAAAAGTTTCATGACTGGACTTATCTGTTGATGAGGGAAAAAAGTAGTCCACAGCTAGATCTGCGGTTCTCCTCCTGGGTTCGAATCTGATACCTCACAACTCCTTGTCCACTGCGATTCCATGACGGCATAGGTACTCCGACATCCTTCCTTCATTCACGGTCTTGGAGTCGGCCCCCGACTCAACCACTCAAGCTCCCGAAGGTGGAGCTATTCCTCGTGACTCAGCTCCTTCAGAAAATGGATGAGAATGTCTGACAACCAGAAGTTACTCGGAAAACCAAATTACTAAGTTATCAATCCCTTTGAAAGTTCGTCGTCGACACCTCTGTTACTGATGACTCAATAGTATGCAGTTACTTTCATCTTTTGCATTCTTCTGTTTCTTAAACTTAACAATATTTAATCATAAAAAGAATACTTCTTGAAATTAAACACCGATATTAAATTAAATTCAGTAAAAACTCATTAAATCGGAACCTCTTACATATTTTTCAATTCCAAAAACTAATACTTTTTAGAACAACCTTAAAAGATTTCTAACATTACATTAAAAAACAGTTTGCAAAATAAAACATTATCATAGATTAATACAGGGTTAATTATCACGAATTTATATCTAAGGGATCTGTTTAACATTTATACAACTATTTTTTTCATTTTGAACTGGATAAAATTTTACAAATATATACCACTTGTGATATTCAAATTACGATAACATCATTCACCAAATTAGGAAGAAAAACCAGGTGTTACACTACCAATACGACTCACAAGGTGGTAAACAATTAGAAATGTTAATTTCAATGCAGTCTTGAGACATAGCTTTGCTTTTCATAATTCTCTGGAAAATTTTTCGTAGCTATGAAATTTAGTGTATGGGTTAAAATATACGCGGATACGACGAAGGATTTCCTTTCAAATGTTGATCTAGGAAGTGTTAGCAGTATACACGTTCGAACGCACGATGTCAAAGTCCATCGGTGCGACAGACATAAATGCGCCCGTCGAAGGATCGCACGAGAAATATCCCGGAACTGGTTTCTTCCTGGAACCTCCGGCGTGACTAGAAATTCTCTGAGCTCCAAGTCGTGGAAGCCAGTGATACTGAGCCAATTATAACTAGGAGATCCCGCCAAGCGTTAGCCGTGCGCAACCTCGCGACACGTGCTAACATTACTTTATTTTGGACGTTTTTTTTCTTTCATTTCCTGGGAAAACCTGAGACAACTCAGCAGGCTGTTCGGAATACCGAGTCATCTGCGCCCACGTCACCCATGTGGTGGCCTACCGTCACAGTTACGTTTAGAAATATAGCTAGGGGTAGTAAAAATCTCGCGAACTCATTCCAGCACACGATAGACGTCCAACGCGTGTACACTGAAGTCACCTTTGCAACTGTATCGCAGTTCATTAGACACGCCCTGGACTACTCGGAGCCAATAGCATACTCGCATGGAAACACGTGGCGAGTGCCATACTGCCAGGTGTGGTGCTACACTGCCTGCTCTCTGGAGCAGCAGCCAATGAACAAGCACCTGAGGTTCGAGTGTACACAAGAGTGTGGAGTCTAGCCGACAGGTCGTTGAACTCGCGAGATATTCCTATCCCTACTAAAAAAATATATTTTGTTGCAGCCTCAGGCGTTAAATTTAGATGGCGGTGAAATGTATACACTGTATTTATTGGTCACATTGCAATGTTCATATTGTGACAATTTCTCTCTCTAGAAATTATGTGGGCCATACCAAGTTCGTTAAGGGATATAAGTATTAATTTAATTAATTAATGAATTTTAATTTCCTTATTTTATTTACGCTAACTACGGCAAGACTCTCTGAACTCAAATTCTCACAATAAATTGAAATCACTTACTGTTCACACTTGACACCAACTAATAAAATTTATAATTACAACAAAGAAATCAATTAAATTAAATAATTAAAGATCAGTCCCAATATACAGTGTATCAACCTATTTAATTATTTTATAGTTTATGCGCCCATTTTTGACAGTTCAAATATTTACATTAAAATCAGTATTAGATTTCCAGTCAGTCCCATCTCAGTTCAGTCCATGTACCGCCAGTCGCAATGTTCTAGAGTCCTCCAAGCGCCCTCACACACAGTAGGCTTCACTCGTCTGTTTCACAACCTCTCGCCTATTCAAGCCACGAACACCTCACTCGCCGTCGTCCCGCAATCTCCAGTCGTCGTCCACACTTGTCTTCGCTCGCGCACACTCTCCAGACGGCCTCCGTCACAGACTCCCGGACGCTGGGTTGCGGTAGTATATATTGTGTCTTAGGCCGCCACCTAGAATATTCCCCTATTCGCGTGTGATGCGTCGCGGAGGGCTGAGGCGCCAGCCAGTCTCGCCAGAACATTCTTGCGTCGTCGCTAAACGTATCGGAAACTCTAGCAGGCGAGCGGAAGGTCTGTGACGCCAGCAAGTCTCGCCGCTGTCGGCATTCACGGGATTACCTGAACGGGAACAGACAGCCACGAGCGCATCGTTCCAGGTCGAGGAGAGGGCGAGGTGGGTCTCCGATTACGGCGCGGGACAGCGGATTCGGCGCCAGCTGCAGCACATAACAATATTAAAAAGCAGCAGGAAGATGGGAATTGGATGAAAGGAAAAAATTTATAAGGGCCATAAAAAGTGTTAACTTTACCGTGAACAGCCTATATCATTATAACACTGTGTCATGTGTAGGGGCAGATAAAAATGTGTTCGTTTTTTATTTTATTGGCAGCAGCTGTTTATGTATACGATAACTAATAACGAACGATGTCTTCCATCGTGTGAGGAATTTCCCTTATTGAAAGAGACACTATTATTTCCCGTTCTAATCCAGCACCAAGGTGGAGTAACGATGGTGTCATGGTTAGACTGTACTCGTCTCCCACTTATGTGAACCGCATGTGGAAATCGTGTTGAACCGAGTGCTGTACGATGCTACTGGTCAGCGGGTTTTCTCGGGGATCTCCCGTATCCCCTGCCCTTTCATTCCGGGCGCTCTTTGATACGCACCTCGCTTCACGCTCGTCGGCCCTCAGGCCCTCGACGTTAAAGAGCCGCCCAAATCTCTCCAATCGTTCACTAACAACGTTACTCGCATATCCCCCCGGCTACGGTCACAGCCAATGGACAAACAATAGTGGCTCGAATATGTAGGGAACTATAAGTAAGGACACACGCAATTCGCGAAAAGATGTCACGACCATTTGGACGTCACACCACGTTATCTCAGATCCACCGCCGTGATCGGATGACCTAGATGTTACGCGTCTTGGAATCACAAACGTACAGTATCGGGGTAACCTAATTCTGATTGGCCAGTCAAGCGAGAAAATGTCTTCTCACAGGGACACGCTGCCAATAAGGAAAGGAAAACGGCTGTTACTTCAGTAGGGTATATAAATATGCCATGCGCAGAAATTTTTCCGCGAAATTCTGTAGTCCCTAACTATGGGTTCTCACCCCAATCTAAAATTAATTCGCTACATACTCCTGCCTCTACTTTCCATGCCCAGCACGTTGACGTTTACTCCACTATAAAAACACGTTGTTTGTTTAAAGAAAAGTTTTATTAAATATGGTCCGCTGCTAGTAGGTTTGCCGCAAACACACACAGTTCTCGTTTGGTCTATATACGTATTACTGCATATAGCTGTCCGGTGTTTCCTTCGCGTGGGGAGGCGCCGATAGCTGGAGGTCATGTTTGTAACGTTAGACGAAACGAGCGGTCTGTCATAAAGGTCGCCGCCGCACACCCCAATAAACCGATAGCAGCTCGCGCCTCGCTGATACCTGAGAAGCTCAAATTTGTCAGTTTTCCGCGCAGGAATTTCGTCGTCATCGCCATTACCTTTCCCAGAACAACTTGGATTGCCGAGGACGTTCTGGACGGTATAAACACCACGCGCGAGCGTCCTAGGAGGGAGTAATTAAGAGTTTGGCGTCTCGTGCGACCTCGAGCGATAGTTGGGCGATTCCGGAGCGGCGAGGGACGACTGCAGCGATCTGCGAGAGTGCGGGCGGCGAGCTTGTGTGCAGTGAAGAGTGGAACTGATCTGCGGGACTGTGGACTGGATGAGTGATTGAAAAGGCATTCGGGACGATGGAAATATACAGTTTCAACTAAACGTAGGGAAATAATTGGAGCAGTTTAAGTGACATTAGCCAGAGTTATGACTGTGATTAAAGACTTTAATTGAAATGGAGGTAGAGGCTGTTCACGATAAAGAGAGCACTTTTGAAACTAACCTCAGAAAAAATTCGCTGCCCCTGAACGCATATATTTTAATGGGCTCACTGAGTGGCGTTTGCCCAGTAAAGTAGGTAACGATGGATGGAAAATAGTTCCAAATCTTAACGTCGAATAAAAAGTGTTAGGAAATCATTTGTGATAACTTAAATTATTACTTTCGCTTGCTGGTTTTTTTAATGCATGAAAGTGTGAAAATGAGCATATTTGTATAATATATACTTTCCTAAAAATTTCACAGTTTTACTTGACCAACGCACGAATAAAGTGATGAGGCTCATGACAATGTTAATTTTACATAAGGCGGAAAATTACATAACGTACATACAAGTATATCTTAAGCAGGGCTTCCAAAAGTGCTGATTTCACCGTGAACAATCCATAGTAATTAAATATTGCGATCAATAAGAATAATAGGAGTTAATAGGACGCTCAAACTGGTAAATAACTGGTGTTTGACTGTCTGTAGTATTGGAAATATATATAATTATTGAATAAAGTTATTTTTATTTATCATTAAGACCTCCATCCCTCACGAACTCTGATACGCCCCTCAGGCGTCCCATGTGAAAGTATAATTGACGATGGTAACTTTGCCTTGTCGTTACAATATTTCGGCAGCAATTTTTGTGGTGAAGTGGTTTGCTGTATTTAAACCAATAGAACATGATGTCGATGGTCTAAGAAATTCGTTACTTGTCAACTCAGCCATTAGTAAGTTTCGTTACGTACTTTAAATACTAGAGTGTTTGAATGGAATATTTTGACATTTTCCCCGCGTTTCTATGCTTCATACGCAGAAAAATTGCTCCAGGAAGGTGGGCCCCTGAAGAGGACTATGTAGCTGCGTGTTCGAGATCAGCAAGCGAGGGAGCCATACGGGCGACGCTAACACGCACTCCTAGCACCTCATCGCTCCTACGCACAATGCGTGGCGGTGTTTCCGTCGTAACGCTGTGCTGTACAAATTAGATCTGTAACATAGGGGTTTTACTACGCGGGATGTAAGTGTACAATCAAACTACGAGCGTACAATCGTACTTTTCGGTTACCGCTTATGGAAATTTCATAGGTACGCTTTAAAAAATGAGATATTTGACCACTTTCACGAATATTTTGCTCCATTAATACACTTAATATGATAAAAATAAAAATATAGGGATATGGACAATAGTTTCTGTAGCCTTTCTGGCAAAAAATCGTATTTCCAGAACTTTTATTTGCCGAGATACGTGTTTACGCGCAAACGATGATTTCACAGAAAACGTTTCAGTAGATAGTTTTCTTAATAACTGCTGTCCAGTCGTGATGGCAGAAAAGAAAAATATGCCGCCGAAATAATTCGCGAAATACTCGATGCTATCGAAGTTAATAGCTGATGCAATCTGTCAGTTACTGCGCTGCTAGCCACCGGTGATGAGCGAATGAGTGAGTGCAGAGATCGCGTGCGAAGATCTGGGAGCGGCCCCTCCGAGAGTCCCGAACCCGGTTCACCGCCTAGGTGTTGAGATGAGTATTCTGCCCACTACACCACCGCGGCACGCCCCGGCGATGAGAGAAGGTCGTGGTTTGCTCTGCACGACCCGCCCGCCCCAACTGATGCATCATTCACAAGGCGGCTCTTTCATCGGCGCGTTACCTTGAAGGTGGCATTAGCCGCGCTCGGTGCAGCGCTACTGCGCCGCCACCTTCGACAAGGTCGGGAGGAGGAGCGAAGACGGAAGGAGATTGCGAACTGCTTCAAGGTCACGTGTCCCTACAACCCGGGTATAGACTATTCACAGTAAAGCGAACACTTTTTAAGGCCCTCCCAAAATGCATTAATCACTAATGAACATATCTTATTGCAGACTCGGGCATTAACTTTTGAGAGTGCTAAAATGTATACACTGTTTATTGATCACATTTTAATGTTTATATTAAAAAGCAGCAGAAAGATAGAAATTGGGGGAAAGGAAAAATTTAGAAGGGCTTTAAAAAGTGCTCACTTTACCGTGAACAGCCTGTAGCAATGGTTCTTCCACATTGGCTTGTTTTTTTCCGACGGGGCGATTTTATCTTCGTAGGGTGCTCTAATCTATACTAATACTAGCTGGTCCCGGCGAACGTAGTTCCACCTCTTTCACGTTCTATTTTGCCTTCTCAAGACGTCCTCTCTGTTACGTCTGGCACGTCGACCGATGTTCAACCGTCGTATCGCTGGCATTTTTCTCTTTTAGATCAACAAACATTTCCTGCAAGTATGAGCAAAATCGGCCCATAAATATAGAAGTTAGACTACAACGCCACCTATCGGAATGAAACATAACTAAAAAAAACTTATCTCGGGAAACTACACGACCGATTTTTATTATTATTTCATTATTAGAAAGCTATTTTTTTCAGATGGACATAGGATACGTTTAATTAAGAAAAAAATTACTTGAAAAATTTCAAAATTTGTAAACCAAGTCGGGGGAAAAAGAGCTACTTGGCTGCTTTTCATACATGCGGTAACAGAACCATCATTCGCAGGTAGTTATGAGTAGTCACGGGTATTCACTGCTAGTCAGCAGATACTAAAGATGAGGTAGACCGCTTATTCGTCTTCTGCGCATGTGCCCAACATTGACCTACCCCAATCCTACACAACTGTCAAAGTCACATGGTCAACACTGATGATAGTGTTTGTATCTTGATTTTTAAATGCCAAGAAGTATTATATGAACAGTTTTTTTTTTTTTTTGCCAATTTTAAATTAATCCATCTGCAATATAAATTCGTTAGAGGAAGTATTCAAATATCTGAAAGCGTCTGTTTACAAAACAGTTTTCTAACCTAAAATACAAACCACGCCATTTTCGCTAGACGTGTTGGCAGAAAAGCAGTTCAATGTTGGGACACGGACATTGGTTGTGCGCAGCCAGCGAGAGCGGTCTACCTCATCTTTAGTCTATGGTAGTCACGGGTAGTCACGGTAGTCGCGGGTAGTCACGGGTAGACACGGGTAGTCAAGGGTAGTTCGCGGGAAGTCACGGATAATCGCGTGTAGTTCGCGGGAAGTCACAGGTAGTCGCGGATAGTCACGGGTAGACACGGGTAGTCACGGATAATCGCGGGTAGTTCGCGGGAAGTCACATGTAGTCGCGGGTAATTGCAGAATATAAATTTAAAAACTCCATAACACCTGAGCGAAGAGATGGCGGGCTGCTAGTTCTACATGAACCCCATCCATCAATGCTCCACAATCCTGTGCGTCAGAGGTATTGACATCGTTTTATTGTATCTTTTACGCTCATTTCTGAGATGCAAAGCACTATCTTCTACACGGATTAGAGTGGAGTGGAGAGATTTGGGCGGCAATTAACCTCGAGATATTGTGAGTAGGGCTGTTCGATATCATAAAAATGTAATATCGATATTTTTTGAAACAATTACTTGGTTTTATCGGTATACCGAAAATCTCAGTAATTGACAGTAATTTGAACGTTATTTCCGTACGAGCAAAATTTTCCACTGCGTCATCAAAACAAAGAGCTGTTGTGATTGCTACTTTCTCGTAGGATGGGGAGCAAAACAACCTCGTCTCGCGAAAGATGATAAATGTGACAAGTTAAAGTTCTACGCCCCACCAATTAAATAAACATTACTTCAACTAATATATTACTTGCTCAATAATAATAATAATAATAATAATAATAATAATAATAAAAAACTGTGCCAGCTACAATTCGACCTCACTTAACCTGAATAATTTTAAATAACATGTTTACATGAAAAAGTAACCGAAAAAAAAAAAAAAACCATTCCGTAATACCATAGATATACGGATCTATGGAGCCTTGGCCGCATAAACGTGCGGCCAGCAATTACTGGTGACGGGATATTTTATTACCATTTTTGAAATAAGTATTCGGTAATATTTCTATTTTTCACATTTGCTTACTACCAACGAGGTTACATTAATTAGGCGATGTAAAGTGAAAAAGGATGAAATGCAAACAATATAAGTTCATTTTAGAAAGTCGCCGAGATCACTTTATTTCCGAAACATAGCGATGTACCGTAGGAATAGGTGCTCGTTGGCGATATCGCTTCGGCGGTGTTACTTCGATACATCGATTGGGTCGACTTCCCGATTCCGACTACATGTTGAAACGACGGTTTATCGAATTTGCTCCGTATACATTAGGATTCATAACACAGAAATGAGAGTGAAGTGTTTATTATGATAATGACCCCGTTTTCGAAAATCACAGGCATTAAAACCAGATAAACAAACATGGAAGTGAAAATATTCTCGTTCTATGTCACGTTCTGTAAAACTGTCTGGTTTTCTGTGGAGTTTCGCCTTTACCTTGAAACAGAAATCCCGTGCAACTCTTAAAAATAATAATTGAAAATATGATATTTCGTGCGAAATTTCGCGAAAAAGCATAATTTCGGGCAGTTTCGTGTAAAACAAGAAAAATTACCATTTTCGTGATATTTCGCGAAGCCAAAACGGTAAATGACATCACCAAAATAACCCCAATTGTTGAGAAATAGGTAGGCCATACTTGCTTATATAAAAATTTCGTAAAAAAAAAAACATTCGCGAAATTAAGGGGTCCCTACTTATCGGTTATAGACGGAAGACTCTAGCTGCAGAGTTCCGCGACTGGACCCCGAAATCCTAAGACCGGGAATTATTTACTTCGGATAGGGATTTTCAAGCAGTGTTTGCCCCCTCCCTCTCCTCCCCCTGCTTCTTACCACGTGAATAACTAATATTTATTAACAAATGTACTTAGTTTAGATTACACATTTACGAACTAAAAAATCTAATCGAAACTAAGTAATTGCATTACTGTGTATTATAATTAGTATTCCATACCTACGTGAACTTTTAAAATTCTAAAACAACAAAGAAAAATGCACATTCAAATACACCATAACAAATTCAGTCTACCCCATAATTGGTCAAACAACATCATTAAATTATTAATTAAATCACAGTACTACTTAACCTTTAAATACGAGCTTATTAATACTAATCAAATATATAATGGTATATAAAACAATTTAATACATCATAAATAATTAGGGGAGCGAGGAGCATGTTGTGACAATTTTCAGAAAATTGTGTATGTTATGAAACCTATCAGGTATTTATAACGATGATTGCTTTAATCGATAAACCAATCATTCATCTTTTTATTCAGAACAGCAAAAACATCAAAAAGTACAGCTTTTTACCACAACAAGGTTGGTTGTTACAATTTTCCCCGTGTTTGGGGATATCTCTAACAGCAATGAGGTAAGTAATAACAATGACATAATCGTAAAATTTTTAATAGGTTGGAACGTTTATTTTGAAAAATTAGTAGAAAAACAATAATTTTAGGAAATCTTGTATTTATGTAATAATTGTAACTTGCGCTTTATTGAAATTACCAACAGTTTGTTTTTAAACTAACATTTAAACTTTAACATCAACAAACAACAAAATTAATTTGGTACGTCCTATAAACGTTTTCATTTACAGAACTATCGAAATTTTTTGTCCTTGAATCTAAAATAAACTTTGTCATCAACAATCAACTGCATAAATTAAACAGCGTTTTATTAGTTTACTTAGTTTTGATCAGCTATACTTAAAAATCAATATGGCTCGTTATTTACAGGTTCACAGCCTTTGAAACCTTATATAAATATGGCACTATTAACGTCAGTTGTTTATAATCAGCCTTTAAGTAGGAATATACCTAATTGACACTTAGTAAGTACTTAAATAGTTGACATTGGTTTTGTTTAAAGATGTTGCTCGACTTAGTGATGTTGCTTCTGGTGTTCTTAGCGATAGTCGAGGGTTCCTGTGCATGAAATTTTGAAACCAGTCTGGTCCGGCCATATTATTCTCATGCCAGGAAGGGGGGATGTTTTTAATTTCAAGCATTACAGCTCATTGGTAAGGTAGCTTCCTGTCTTCTGTAGGCAATAACCCAAAATATATATCTAAACATTCGAGTAAATAGGAAGCCAATTTATCTTCTGCTTCTTGCCTAAATATCACTGTAGGTTCGACATAGCCAACAGTAGGACATTCATTTTTTTTTTCTTTTTCTGAATTCACCTATATAATGTCACATGGCAATAATTGACCGTTTTACTTGCTTTTCGTATGCTATTGTTCTCCAAAACTTCAACTGCAGTTAAATCAAACACATCTTGACTTTTCGAAGTCCTGTCAGTTTTTTTTTCTTTTGTGGTCTCTTATACTAAAAAGGAAACAAATAATATATGATGGTGAAACGCATCGAATAAAGAAACAATCACACAAAATCAGTCACGCTAACATAAACACCAGGGGCATGTTGCAACATGTTACAACTAACCCCACGAAATTGTTACTTCTTGCCCCATGGCATGCATTTCTAGGTTAATTTAGATTACTATTGGTCTATGTCGTTAGCACTTAAAATTAATAAAGCATAGTGAGGGTAGATATATTTAGAACCTTAATGATCAAAATAGTTATGAAAAAAATTAATAACAACTATCAGAAATCAAAGTTTGCGTGTGTGTGTCTATATATATATATATATATATATATATATATCGTTACCTGGCCCGATCGGAGCATGTGCACACACAACCTCTCGCTGCGCCGCTTGGCGGAACACTGGTTGTGCTTACGTAATGCGGGGAGTTATAAGGACAATATCGAGTCAAATAGTCGACGTCAAAGACTTCAAAATCCCGGTAAAAAATACGTGTTACTATTTAACCCTGTCACAATAAGCCCCTCGCTCCCCTACCGGCAAAGTTATTAAGTATTATTAAATATTTTATATTATAGGTACTTAACTATGTATTATTCCCCATAATTTTTAATTTTTATAAAATTTAAATTAAAAAATTATGAGGTTTTATTGTACATTCAATTTTTTGTTCAATTTAATTACCTTATGATACGTTAGTATCATGAAATATCTTTATATTATAATATAAATTATTTATATTAATAAATTTAACTATTTCTATTTATATTAATATAAATGGTTCATATAATAATATTTATCCTATTAATTTATAATGATTAATATATTATAATAATATAAAATCAATATTATTATATTAATCACCAATAGAGGATCTCCTCGGAGTGCTCCCATGTTCTCCCCCGTAACTATTCCACTTATCCAGCCCCAACTCACCTTGTGAAATCTTCGGACTAGCTGGAATAACAGGTATACCACATGGGTCATGGAGAAGACTCTGTCTAGCGCTACTCGCCTCTAACCCAGGTTCCGACTGAATGCGAGAGCGTGCACGTTTTAAATTACTTGGCACATTTTATTTCCACGAGCTATCAGTAGATGCATTCTTCTATCATGAGAGGACCAGGAAGGTTAATTAATACCTGTACGTCACGCTCTACATAGAGAACGGGAAGCTGAACAGCCAATCATGGATTCGTCCATCCTTTATACAGGACACTCCACGTCGAAAAGTTGCGAAGTCACGTCGAAATTTCTGCTTTGCGCAAACAGCAGATTGTTTCACTTGCTTTATTCCAGCAGTTTCATGGATTTCCAGCGAGTAATGATGAATTGGTTTACAATTATTACATTTTATGTATTTGTAACGAAGCACGTAAATCTTAGATGTTAATTTTGCACAACACTTTTATAAAATAAATGTAGATAGGAAATGAATCATTACATAAGACGAAATTATAAACCATTTTTAGAAGCATAGAACTCATTTATGGACCCTCTGAAATAATTCAATAAAATTTCTTACAGCATTGAAATTGAAAAATTCGAGTAGCTATATATATTCTTACCAGCAACGGCCAATTCGTCGTCCACCATTTACTTCGGAACCTTGGTAGAATACATTTTCACGGTTACATCACAGGATTTTTTTCCGCCCCATGCAAACTAGGGGCCACGGTGGCCGAGCGGTTAGCCTGCTCGCTTCCCACCAATGCGAACCGGGTTGAATCCCCGGCCGGGTCACCGGATTTTCGCAAGTAGGAATCGTGCCGGACGATGCCGTGGGCCGGCGGATTTTCTCGGGGATCTCCCGTTTCCCCCGCCCCTTCATTCCGGCACCACTCCATATTCACTTCAGTCACCCTCATCGGTTCTCAAGACCTCGCTGTTAAGATCCGCCCGAATCTCTTCACGTTGTTGCAATTGCAGTAGTTGATTGTCAATTGTGATAATGCTGTAGTAACAAATATTTGGTTATTTGACTGAAAAGGAAGTTATGACATATAAATGACAAAATTCAACATGGCGGGTGAGGCCGAATATTAAAGTCTGGTCTTAATACTCCAAGCAGACGACGGGACAAGATGGACCACCAGATGGGGTTTCGTCCGCCATAGTCGAGATGACTATCAGCCTTCGGCAACGCTAAGGTACTGCCGTTCCAGCGGACGACAGATGAACTCTTAATTAGACGCGTGGCAATAGTTTACTTAGATAAATACATAAATAAATGCAGGATAAGAGTAACATAACGTAACAAGCTCCCCTGGCGCAATTTAAGGTATTCAAGTAGAAAGTTACGCATCCCACATACTTAGGGCGGCCCCCATATGGGAGCGTTACAACGCGTTAAACGTCCTATCTTGTCCTGAAATGATTCCACAAAATTTTCCCATCCCTATCTCTGACTCTGTCGTGTGTTGGGATCAATAATAATGAGTTTATTATTTGATCTAATTTGTAGCATTTGTTTATGTTACGAAATTTGTTATGGAACATTCGGACAGAACCTATGGTTGTTCACGTGTAAAAAAATTCACATTTGTCTACGTTATCGTTCTGGCGTTTGGTTAAATGCTCAGTTTGCGACATTCTGGTTCGTTCTTTACTGTTGTGTATCCGCTGTTTCGTCAGACTTTTTTAATCAGACCTTTGAAAAGCCACCGCATGTATGACGTGCATAGTTATTATATAATTATACCAAATACCACTAGCGTTTTATACTTTCTCATTTTTCGTTAAATTTAAGTTGTACCTATATTTCGTTTATAAATTATAATATTTCAATTATTATTGTTACGAATAAAAAGAGTGAGAAAACATCTGTATTGGTAGCGCCTAGTTCTCGTGCAAAATAGTAATACATCTGAGTGCGCACTAATTCAGTGCGTTGTCCTTTCGTGTAATTTTCTAGACTGAGTTAAGCTTAGTTTGCACGAGTGAGTGAAGTATGTGGGATGCGTAACTTTCTACTTGAATACCTTAAATTGCGCCAGGGGAGCTTGTTACGTTATGTTACTCTTATCCTGCATTTATTTATGTATTTATCTAATTAAACTATTGCCACGCGTCTAATTAAGAGTTCATCTGTCGTCCGCTGGAACGGCAGTACCTTAGCGTTGCCGAAGGCTGATAGTCATCTCGACTATGGCGGACGAAACCCCATCTGGTGGTCCATCTTGTCCCGTCGTCTGCTTGGAGTATTAAGACCAGACTTTAATATTTGGCCTCACCCGCCATGTTGAATTTTGTCATTTATATGTCATAACTTCCTTTTCAGTCAAATAACCAAATATTTGTTACTACAGCATTATCACAATTGACAATCACCTTCAAATTTAGTCGTCGAACTTCATCCACATGTGATATGGTGATTGTAGAATGGCATTAATCTGTTCATGATTCTCGAAAAAATACGCCGTGACTACTTAACGAATTTTCAGAATTTATGTTTGTACTTCAGCGTAACGTATAATGTCATGATTGTATAGTAGCAGTTTCATAATAAGTGTCGGTATACAACTGAAATAAGCTAGAACTAATAATTCAACATGGGGTGTGAGGCCGAGCCTTAACTCTTCCCCAGCCATAAATACACAGGCCGTTTACTGCGGCGCTTTGCTTTCGTGACCTCTCTCTCTCTCTCTCTCTCTCCCCCCTCCCCCCTCTCTCTTTAGATGTGCGCTGGTGTGTTCAGGCAAGCGCCACAGCAAGGTCTTGCCTACAACGTGTACACTGAAGTCGCATTTGCAGTTGTATCGCATTTCATTAGACACGCCTCGGACGATCGTGAGACAATAGCAGACTTGCAAGGAAACATGTATAGGCTGTACACGGTAAAATTAGCACTTTTGAAATCCCTCTTTAAGATCTACTTCTATGCACGCTGTGTATTCTTCCGCTTTATGTAAAATTTACATCGCAATGGTCCTCATCACTTCATTCATGCGTCGGTCAAATTAAACTGTGAAAATATTAGAAAAGTAAACATTTTATAGATCTGCTGATTTTTACACACTCATGTATAAAAAAAACCAGAAAGCGAAATAAATAATTAAAATGATCACAAATGGTTACCTAACACCTTTTCTTCGACGTTAACATATGGAACTACTTCCCATCTATCGTTACCAACTTTACCGGGTGAATGTCACTCAGGCGCTCGTTGATGTATATGCAGGCATGGGCAGAGACTTTTTCCAAGGTTGATTTCAAAAGTTCTCACTTTATCGTGAACAGCCTGTAGCAAGCGTCACACTGCCAGGTCTGGAGCAACACTGGCTACTCTCTAAGGGAACAGCTAATATACACAGGACTGTAGAGTCTAGCCGGCAGGTCATTGAACTCGCGAAATTTCCCTATCCCTAGCCATTGAGTAGATTTTTTTTTGTGGCCAGCCAAGGCGGGTCATGCAATTTTCTTATCACCCCCGTGCCTGTGCCATTTCTGGGTAATACAGGGGTATGTGATGTTCCTTTTTTCCCCCCTTTTATTTTGATACTTTACTTTCTCATTACAGCCTGTATGGATTACAATTTTATATAATATTACAACTATCTACACCAAGTTGCCTGGAAGGTGAGGGTGGTGCGGTTTTCCTGCATTCCACCCTGACTCCCCTACCAGCTTGGGGGGGGGGGGGGTCAATATCTTGACATTCTATTCTATTGATGATTGCACTATGCCTATATTGTGGCACTGAACTACTACTATTTAGATTATATATATTTCAATTCCAGCCATCAGTTTCGGAACTGCCAGCGGAGAGGGGGGCCTCCTTTCCGAGCTCCCTCCCCCCGTAGTCCGGTTCCTTAGTCTAGAACCTTGTCATACCATTGCTATTTTTTCTTATACATTGCCTAAGTCTTCAGCGTCCTGATTCGTTTCCTATTCAATTGCCTTGGTCATTGCTATTCCGATTTCTCATGTCCTTTTTTTCGTTGCTTTGATCTTTAGCATATCTTTTAGGGTTTTTCCGAGTGGGAGGCAAGGCCTCCCAACTCATCAGTCGCCTTCTGATGTTTCCTTTATAAGTTCAAGTCTATGTGCATTGGCAACACCCCAGCTGTGTGGTGGGGCCGCTCCCACCACAATGTTTTATAGCGGTTTTACAGTGCCACTTCCTGTGTAACAATTTTTTTTTTTCCATAATCAGGTAATGGAAACCTCTATCTATCTATGGAATAGGAACATTCACGAACTTGTGTGGATTTTCTCGAATCCATTTTTCGATTTCTTCCAGGTGTTTTGTTATCTTTTCTTGTAAACTCTTCCATTATCTTGGCAGTTTTCTATTTGCCATGACATTTCTAAGATCTATTTAATTTTCTTCTATTTCAAGCTTCCTGCAAAGTTCAATTCTTATATCTTCTATTCTTAAACAATCTCTAATTACATGTTCGGCAGTATCTTCTACCTGACAGATTCGGTAGAAGGGAGAGTCAACAAAATTAAATCCATGTAATTTTGCATTATAGTTTCCATATCCAGTTAGTAACTGTGAGAGATGATGATCTATAACAGTCCAGTCCTGGCTATATCTTTCCAATATGTTAGGAAAGATTCTATAAGTGACTCTGTCCTTCAAATTGTCCCTCCTTTCCTGCCAGAGGGATAGTGTAACACTTCTGGTTTCTTTCTTCATGATCTTCGTTGCAGATCTTCCTTGAGTTTCTTGCTTTAGCTGTCCTCGTTCTTCTACAAGCAAATCCAGTGGGATTGCTCCAGCGATCACATGTAGCTTCAATTAATGTTCTCTTGTAAGCCTTTGTTATGGCTAGTAATGCAGCTCTTTTGGGTCTTTAGCAATAATCTCTGAGTATGTACCAGTCTTGCTTTCCTATGCCACACACCAGCTCCATAAAGGGTGATTCCTAGGAATACACTCTTGTACAGTGTCATCATGGTCCTGAACCCAAGTCCCCATGATGATGCTGAGACTGCACTCATTTTAGTGAATAGATTTACTGTCTTATCCATCAAATACCTTATGTGCTCCTGGAAGCGAAGTTTGCTATACAAGACCACACCTAGGTACTTCACTTTGCTCTGTAGAAGTAGTGGTCTTTCCTTGAAACGGACCACAGGCGATCTCTTTAAGCTTCCTTTAAGTAACATTAAGTTGGCCTTCTCCACTGAAAATAGTAACTTTACATGTCTACCCCAGCTCTCAATCTTTTTCAGTATTTCATCAGATTTGATCTCAATTTCAGCGCGACTCAAGGCTGTGATTAAGAGCAACGCATATTCTGCATATGCAAAGATCTCACAGTTTTCTGACAGCTGCAGCCGAAGAAGTGTATCAAACATAATGTTCCATAGGATCGGTCCAAGGACCGATTGTTTACTTCATACTGGCTGTACCTTTCTTTAAGGTAATTAATAATATTGCTGTAAATGTTTCTTGGGCATTCGTGGTCTCTGAGTTGCCAGAGCACCTCCGGCCATCATGCATTGTCGAATTCACCACTGATATCCAGGAAAATTCCTAATACATAGGTCTGTCTGGTTGAGTTCACTTTTTCAACCACATCCATGACTGCCTTCTCGGTACCTCGTCCTTTTCGAAATCCATATTGTTTTTCATGGAGCCCTTGTGTAGCTTCAAGGAAGCTTATCAATCTCATATTCACTAGTTTTTCTAACATTTTTCCCATGATTGGCACACAGGGTTAAAGGACGGTATGACTTAGCTAATGTTGGATCTTTATTGCCTCCCTTATAGAGAATTCTCAATATTCCTTGTAGATAACTACACAGAGACGAAATCACGTGGCGCTTCTTTTTATGTGGGCGTGCTCGTTCACCGATTGGCTGTTAGAGGATATGGGAACGGGCCTTGCTTCTGATCGGCTATAGTGTGCTGCGAAAGATTCCCTAATGACAGGGTTGCCCCTCCCCTCCCGCTGATTGGCGAACGGTGTTCCGACATGATGCTGTCTAGTGACGCCATCTTGGAGTTCAGTATGTAAGCGGTTATTTCGCCTCTGTATTCGCGAGTGCCTTGTGACAGAGCGTTGTGCTGATACTCGCTCGTACACTGCCAAGCGAAAGGTTTGTTCACTGCAGTGTATTAAAATTTTGGTCTATCTGTGAACATGAAAAGACGTAGTGGGGTGGCGGTTCCTGTGTGGCGGGCTTTCCATTCGCTGATTGGATGCGCGAAGATCTGGGAACGGGCCTTTTGTCTGATTGGCTGCCACGTGGTGCGAAATATTTTCTACTACGGCGGGACTGCCGGCTATGGCAAGGTAAGCTACCAAAGGACTTACTTGCGAACGGCATGCTGACATGTTGCTGGCCAGCGAAGCTATTCTACTAGCGTGTTCGGCCGGAGATCACGATGTAAGTTGCTGTATCGCTTCTATATACTTCTGCGTATAGTCTTTTCGCGATTTCATCACACTTTTTGAATGAGACCTTTGAAAAAGCACCCCGTGATTCAAGCGTTTTATACTAATGTTCATAAATTTACCTTATTTGTCATTAAATTCATATTCTTTATTTTTATATACCATGTTAATTATAGTATTAAATATGCAATTATTAATATAAACAAAAGTCAGTGATAAAATGCGTGTGCTGGTAATTCCTATAGACTATTCACAATAAACTGAGGACTTTTGAAAGCCCCGCTAATGATATCCTTGTATGCACGTTGTGTATTCTTACGCCTTATGTAAAATTAATATTTCCGTGGACTAAACGAAATCCAGCTAGTTAGTATGAATAAATAACACATTAACAAGTTTACACATGCCTTACACAGTCCAGCCTGGTGAATTTTACGTTATGGCAAAAAAAATTCTGACTACGATTTAAACCAGACACAATAGCGTATGTCTATTCTGATAAGTAAAATATATAACCACATAAAAATCTTACCCCAAATGATATTAAAATATGTCCGTCCGATGTAGGAATGAGTAGCACTTACGTCGAGTTGTGAGTAGATATGTCTAGCGTGGCAGATAGACAACTGTGTTCTAATTACGGCAGAAACTCGTAAATGAAGGTAATTTTTTTTATGTTTATAATATTTACTGCAATTGTAAACACAAACTGTAATTTTATAGACAGAACACAGAAATCAATTACTTATCACAAACACAGTATATCGATCAGAATATAAACAAATTGTTAACACGCGAAAATTTGTATATTATATTAAATTAAATCGCAGGTAGCACTATGGAGATGAAGGTACGCCAGACTCTTGCAAATTTAAGGGAAAATATACGGGTATTTTTACATAATTTGAGTTGAATTTTGTTTTATTAAAAACTAATTTAAATTTATATTATGTTTATCTTCTTCTCCAGACACCATCATGTTGTATTTTGAACAGGAACTCTTGTAATTTGTGTACTTGTGTGTAAAATGAAATATTTAAAATGTTTGCTGGGCTATGTTCGTTGGTTTCTGTTAGGTGCAGTCGTAGTTTGTAGGCAAGGAGGGACAGAGGTCTTCGCTACCTGCCTCTGTGAAGGTATTTAGACTTCGCTTTCAATTTATTCACCTGGGGTGTCACTAAAGTTGCCCAGCAGGCCGCAGTGTCCTACTCCAACTTTCAACTTGAATAGACGGAGTGGACGAAGGTTCTCTCAAGATACTAACTTCCTGCCTTGTTTCTTTGCAAAACTTCATTAATTTATTCATTCAGCTATTTTCTCCATATTTTTTTTTGTAATTTTCCCTCAGCCCTTCAAAGTAAGTTAGTTTTTAATCAAGTTTTAATTAAAATGATTCTAAGTTTTTTTGAAGTCAGTGAAGCAAGCAAAAAGTTATCCTGAATTTTTAAATACAATATATCAGCTCACTATAACTGCTAGACACCCATATATTTTTCTCTAGACTACTGTTAAAACCACCACTCATGATACATAAGATAATATTGAAAAAAGTTAGTGAAATGAGATACAAAAATAAATAAATAGTCTCACACCATTCATTTTTAATAATTTATTATAAAAAATTGTTTTCAAAATCATCCTTAAAACTATGTATTTACAATATCACACAAAAAAATATTGATTTTAGAATTAACATCTGCACACAGTAAAAGCCATTTTTCAATCGCAATTTTTATACAGGTATTTACAAAACAATTTTACACATACTTTAATAACAATCGTCTTACAACTAAATTACCAAAAAAATGTTTTACAAAAACACGATATTTCATCAATAACATTTTAACAACAATCAACTTACAAACTGAAATACATTTTTTCAATAACATTTTATCAACAGTATTTACAAACATTTCATCATACTTTTTTTACATCTGGAACTTAGCACTAAAACTACTATTACTATTGCTACACTACTGTTACTACTACTGTTACAAAACTGTTTGACATATCTTACAAGATTAAAAATATCTACACAAACTATACAAACAATTGAAGAGATTTATGTAAAAGAAACAATTTTCAGAGCATTATGGTTGATGTCTCTCTCTCTCTCTCTCTTTCCTAAATATTTATAATATTTTCCCTAATGACACATTCGGGAGGTGTGTTGGTAAACACGCACAGAGGGGCGTTCATTTGTCAGATACGGGTAATTCTCACTCACCCCCCCCCCCCCAAGTGACAGGCAAAACACTCACACGCACACAGTTTCCACTGGGAATTAGAGTTTCTTCTTTGACAAAGGGAAATTGGATTGAAGACACTTCTATCAAGATAGTTGTTATGGAAGTTATATAATGCCTTACAGGAAGGCAAATAGAGAGCAGCAGCATTGAATGGTGATGCAAAAGGTGTGGTAAATATTTGTAGTTGGTGTAGTCAACTATGCGATGATGATTCTAATTAGCTGCGATGATGATTATAGCTAGCTGCGATGATGATTATAGCCAACTGCGATGATGATTGTAGCCAGCTGCGATGACTGTGGAACAAGAGGTGCGTGTGGTGTCGGTAGATGGATGTACTTGGCATTGTGTGGTGTTGGGAGGTCTATAAATTTATTGTGGTTTTGAAACTGTCATAGGGAGGAAAAGAAAAAAAATACAGTTATTCGATAGTGCCCCTTGGTAACGTTGCTATTCCAGCTGCCTCAATGTACCGCTTATCATTCATACCTGACAAAACTACCTTTGTTACGCATTCGGTGCAGACTTGATGAGCAAGTGAACAGAACTGATATTGGGTCCCCATTACCGCTTTGCTATTTTCCAGGCAATCTCGATAATCCTTGTACCTGAGTGATTTCAACATGTTGGGTTTTACACCTTTCGCCTTACAAATACATTGCTCATTAGCAACAACATATGCATAAATCTTAGGATGTAAACCCACAAAGTGTGTGTTTATGTGCCCAGCACATTCATCTTTCATCACCCCGGTATGGCCTTTGTTCCTGTGAGGGAATCCTTGCGGATTATGGAGCGCATAGTTGGATGTATCAAACTGCGCCTTTAAATCTGGGGTAATTATTTTATATACATTATCACAAGCAATAGAGCATACCAAGAAATGAGGTGCAAAGCCAGCAGAAGAGATTTTGTACACATGTACTGATAGTGAAATTCATAGTGTTGATTTTGGCAACATGGCAACACCAGTGTACAAAGGTTTGTTGAATGCAACAGAACTCTTTGACATTTCGATGAGGACTAAGTTTTCATCGATAATCTGCCGCAACTGGAATGTCGGACGTCCTATCAGCTCTGCAGCCCCAAAGATCATGCCATGCCTCGAAACGACTCTGATGTTCCTTTCCCAGCGGACATTCTACAATGTTTTTCCGTATGCGGAATATTCATCAACTTGAAAAATTATTTTCGAATGCATTCGCAGCCTGGGCATGTTTCTCAATGTTAAAGTCGATGTACAGATCCATCCATGCCTTCTGCTCAAAGCACAAAACGCGATGAATATAGTAAAGTTTGGCCCCACAAATCAAATACTGCCTGAGTGTATCCCGGTGTATAACATTTTATCTGCAGTGCAAGTGGTATAAGAAGTTTCTCATGCCAGACGTTCTGGGGTACGCCATTTTCTGGAGTCAAAAGCAGATCAGATAGTTTATCAAGAGACTCATCTGGAAATAAAAAGTCAACTTCTGCGAACAAACAAGTGTCACCGTCATTCACAGTGTTTACAAAATCCCATGAAGAGAACACATCAGCCTCATCCCACTCGAAATTACCAATCAGAAGCTTTGACCGCATTGCATGACTATAGAGCCCTTTGACGTCGAAATAGAATATGTATTTCGATGCCACACTGGGGTCATAGTCCTCACATATGTAAATATTGCTGGTTTCCGCACATCTTTTTGAAACCTGGGTAATGCCACCCCTAACCCCACATTCTACAAAATGATACATATCAGGATCAGTCAACAGCTCTAGCCACGCACATGTCATTGACAATAAAGCATCCCATGAAAGAGATGGAGTTGTGACATACATGGTTGGGTCAAGACCACAATGAACCATATACTAGGTCCTGAAACTCTCAAAAACATCAGCCAGCAAACAACTGTCCACACGTAAGTAATGAAAGACATACTGCAGCAAGTTTATGCAGTTGAATGTATCCCACGCAGCTTATGCATGAGCATAATCCTCGTCGCTAATGCCTTTGCCTCTAATCACATTATGAAATGCGTCCTTTGGTGGGAGTGACTTGCACATCAGATAACAAAGTCATAAGGAAAAACTCCCTTCTGTTTTGCCAATTCGAACTGGGTGTTGTCTGGAAACATCGAGCGGATGATACTCAATTGTGCAGTTAGTAAATTACCTGCCAACGTTTCCAGAGAGGTGCTCATGAATTGGAATAAAATAATAAATCATAGCTTGAAATATTGCACCTTTCCATTGCAATTAGCCCACATTGTAAATCTATTTTGTGATATATTTGTATTTTTCAAGGGTCATTTCAATCACTTGAATTTTTCCAGGGTTTTCAACTATCACGGATCAGTCATGTAACGTTACGTGATGTTCAGCCAGGGGCTTTATAAGAAAGTGAACATTGTAATTCTGTAGGTTATGAAAACAGTGACAATTTGTCTTTTGGGCAGTCTGAAATTCAAGTTGCGCTTATTATGCGCACAGACCATGAGATGGTCATGGTCGACCACAATATCATCTGTACCAAACAGTTCTTTACAAATGTGACAACTTTTCTGAGCTACCAACCTAGCTTCATCAGCAGGGGTTTTAAGCTTCATTGGAACAATGGTGCTGTAAATTCCTGCATTCCACTTTGTCAGTTCAACTAATTTGTCAACTAATTGTAAATACAATCAGCACCCACAAACACAAAATACTGATATAATCTTGGATCATATGAAAAAACCAAGAAAATGCTACAAATATATGGAACATGGTTGATGGTAGTTTTATTACTCGCTTCATCATTAGACAACAAGTGGATGTGGGTTTCAGGAAATTTTCTATGTCGCAATAGGCGACAAAACCCAATCTCTGCTGTTTGCTGTAATCTTTAAACCCCAAGTACTTGTCGTTCCCAGTGGGGAACGTACTGCGAACAGCCTTTTGTTGCTGGCAAAGAATAGTGGGAGTAATGAGTTTCTCATCAGTTCTGAAATACTGAAGGTAAAGCTTGCAAACATGTTTCTTACACTTCATCTTACTCAGCTGACTACCAACCAGCCAGGGAAATTTCTAATACAAACAAAATGCAAATGAGTGACATTTCCAATTGTGCGAATTGCCAAAATATTTACATGTTTGTCATGGCGTACAGGAGAAATATGCATGGGTACTACAACCCCACACTTATCGCAAGGTTCGTCACTTATATTAATATCTTTGTCTACCACACAGTAGACATTGATAGAAATAGAATTGTTCTCCACAATCCTTGAATATCCTGTATGACTACAGGTGTCGACAGACCTTCGATATTCAAAATCTGGTGAGGTTTAGGATATGAACTAATTCTGTAAACATGTTGTGTGACAGGAAACAAAGATACTACGATGGCGTAGTGGAAACACATTCCCTTCTGGCAGTATACAGCAACACAAGCTTTCCTATCAGCAATAAACTTGGGCAGTATTGTACGCAGCACAGATGGTGACCGGCCGATATTGACTTACATGGATGTCCATGTACGTCAACATTTGGAGACTCCAGCCAGAACCACACGCACTAGACTCCTCAAGTCTGTTTGTGAGATAAGGAACGATATCCTCATCATAGATTAAACCCACATAGGATGAATGGAGGACAGGAAGTGGTTTTCTTTGAAAATAAAAAGTCTCTGTAGCACATTCTTCTGTGGTGAGCGATTTCAAGTACTTACCCCTACAGAAACTGATAATATAACTGGCCGGGGTGATGCCATTAATGAGCTTATTAAAGGGACTTTACACCTCTCAAGGAAACAAGTAAAATCCGCCATGGACTCTAATTGATTTTTACATATCCGCACGTCATTAAGTCTTCCCGCGGACATAGTAGTCAATAGCTGGTACGTCAGGTCTGGCAAAGTTTCCAATGAGGGTTGGGAATCTGAAAAGGAAATATCTGGTGAAATATCTCTAATCGACTAGAAAGTTAGTTGTGAGATAGTTGGAGCACTCTCCGAATCACAGCAATCTACCATGTCTGATAGAAATAAGTTGTCATTCAAAAGCTAACCTTGTCATGTTTGGGGGAAGAAGAACACATTTTGACCTTTTGGTTTTGACAATCTCGTCGTAAGCGAATCCGTGCTCGATTCGCTTAGGAGAGCTAGTCCTCCAAAAGATGATCTCGTGTCTGCTTAGGCACAGAGACACACTCTCTCGCAGCATGTTTGTCTTTCCATCTGCCATTCCGAATCGGAATCGCTTATGTAAAGATCTTCAAGCAAGATGTTAATACAGGATCTCTTACGCTCACCCATTACAGCCTAACAAAAAACTTTCTTTAGTTTCCCCAATATAAAAGTTTAAACATCACAATTAATACACTGAAGTGACCCCTCATTCTGAAAAAAGAAAACAATCTTAATAACACATAAACACATACACAATATAAATGAAAAAAAATAATTTTATTATTTTTAACATCCTAGACAAAATGTTTTTTTTTTCTTAATTTTAAATTTTATGTTTGTTGGTGAAAGATAGCAGTGAGATCTGTGAGTAAAAAGGCAGCGAAATACAAATACTTTTAAACATGGACAAGTGTCAGGTAACTAGCAGGCGGGGAGAAACACAATAGATGGGCCAAAGACTTGGCCATCCCATGGTCCGCGTGTACAGAGAAAGGGGAAACGAGTCGAGAAGCCCCAGGCCAGGCCTGTTTACGCGGATGTGAGATATGCATAGTGTGAAGCAGGCGAAAGAATGGGAACTCTAGTACACTAAGTTTTCTGCTAGCACCCGCATGCACCACCTTAAGGTCGCTCTACCCCTCCCACACACGACCGATAACCCATGCCTGCTCCCTTTCCCCTCCAACGAGACATCGCATAGATCCTTCAGGTGTCTGTGTTGCGACGAGGGTAAAGTGAGGAACTTGGCACTTCTCTCCAGCCCTGCCTGACAACTTCCCCTTCATCCCCACTGTCACGCAAAGCCTGCTTGTCTGGCATGCGCATTAACATGAGGGAGACTGGGCACTTCCCCTCCAGCCTGGCCCTCCAGCGATTTCCAGACTGCATCCCGTCTCCAGCAATGAATTGGCTGCTCTTTGTGTCTTGTCTCTCCTTGCCTTATTTTTCCCAGCACAAAGCTTTTGTGTTTTGTAAAAAGCGAATGGTATGTGTTTACAATATTGCATTTCAGTTAAAGGGCACTTTAAATGTTATTTGTGTGAGAAAAAACTTCAAATTTTAAAATAATGTGAATTACTCGACACTGTAAAAATTTATGAATTTCCACACCATCAAAACTTTTAAGTAGAGATACACCATTAAAAAAAATTCAAATTTGTATAGCATCGAAAACTTTTAAGTAGTGGTACACCATCAAAAACGATTAAGTAGTGGTACACCATCAAAAACTTTTAAGTGGTGATACACTGTCAAAACTTGTAAGAAGTTTTACAGCATTAAAACGTTTTTATGGATTTTATAATTTCTTAGAAAATAAGTTTAATAACGAAAGTTTTATCAAGGGAAATTAATCTGTTTCACTCAAAGCATTTAAAAGACTTGTATAAAATTCAAACATATTTTATGCTATAAACTAACCATTCTTTTAAAAAATACTTAATATTCAAATATTTTATGCTATAAAACAAAACACGCAATACTTAAAGCAAACCTATATACACATTTAATACTCTTACAACTATACAATCATGCATTTTAGAAGTAAAATTTGCTGAACCTTAAAAAAAAAAATACTTGAAAAATCTCTCTCTCACACACACACACACTCTCTCTCACTCACTCACACTCGCATTTACTCATCAATTATGAAAAAGAAATGTCTAAAAACTAACTTAATTACCCCTAACCAACCCGTCTAACACACTTCAAAACATTTCATTTGTTAGAAATACTCAAGGCTCACATATTCGTCAACTTACATTCTTCTCCAGTCAACTCATACTGAACAAGATTGGAAGCTGAGGTTATGCACTTCCTGAATAAGCAAGGCATATCCAGCTTAGACAACAAAATTCTCTCTTGTGTAAATTATATTTCTAAGCTCTAGACTCACATTACGTTTACGACTCATGTAATTCCACTTATTATTCACATAGCCATTTGAAATTTCCGATTCGGCGAGTGTAATTGATTCATATGTAGAACACTCTGAAATTCTCTAACATTTAATTGCATTCCGAAAACAGATTGTTTAACACGTAAATCGCATCTTTCAAAGTCGCCTATCTACCATCTACAAGCAATATCCACAAAAAAACATAACATTTACACTTAGGTCACACTTAGAAATCGTTTAAACACACTGAATTTCTCTCATGTGTTAAATATATTCGTAAAAATCGTCTATCTACCACCAACATCCCTACAAACACTTCAAAATTAGAAAAATTAGAAAAAAATAGTCTTTGCACATCCTTGCACACAACTCTACACCTATACAAGACATTGCAACCCACCACTCTGGTCAGCCGACTGCCAGAGCTCCAAGAGTGAGGACGAACCAGAGCTCCTGCTACCCCCTCCCCCATTCAAAAATAAAGAAGTACAAAAAAAGAAATTAACCCTTTCAATAAATTTAACCCTTTACATTTATTAATCGGATTACGATCGGATTAAGAAATTTTAATCGGATTAAAATTAAACCTTTTTTGAATAACATTTTCAATCATTTTAATTAATGAATTGGTATCAATTTAACCCTTCCAATCTATCAAAAGGGGCCTAGAACCCCTACGCCCCTACTACTACTTCCAGTGAACTGCATGGTTAACACAAAAGTTGTATCCCGCTTTGAAAAATACGTTTAAAGGATGTTCACTCTAAAGTGAGCACTATTAAAATCAACCTTATAAAAATGTCACTGCCCCTATGTCCATACTGTATATTTTAACAGGCGCTCTGAGTGAGTGGCATGCACCCAGTGCAGTTGGTAACGATGGATGGGAAATAGTTCTGTATATAAACGTCGAATAAAAAGTGTTAGTTGACCATTTGTGATAACTTAAATCATATCTTTCGTTCTGTTTTTTTTAAAGCATCGAAGTGTAAAAATGAGCATATTTGTAAAATATTTACTTTTCTTATAACTTCAAAGCTTCTCTTGTCCAACCCTTGACTAAAGGGATGAGGCCCAGACAATGTTAATCTTACGTAAGGCATAGGAATACACAATGCGCATACAAGCAGATCTTAAGCAGGGCTTTCAAAAGTGTTCATTTTACCGTGAACAGCCTATAGTTAAAAATCATGTTAGGTTCATCAAACAAAAAAGTTATATACTGTGACAGATTTGCAGAATTTTTCACGGAATAATTTTATGGTCGTACTTTTCGGTTTCATTATTGTCAAATACTGCAATGTGAAGGTGAGAATTTGACAGCGTGACAGATGCTTAAGAGAGAGTTAATTCTTCTCAGTTTGGATAGCACAGCGGTAATAGTTTGGCAACTAAAATGATCATCTGTTCGTATAACCATTTGCACAAATGTTTGTTAGTATTAAAATATAGCAAAAATTATTAAATTAGTGTAACACATATGGCTGGCTGATAATTAGTTGTAGTATAACCGCATTAGAAAATAGTCAAAGTTTACCAAGTAAATTACATTAAAATAAAATTAAGAAGCAGTCTAAAAGTAGCTGAAATTATTGTAAGGTATTATAATAATTTTACGTACGGCCTATATGAATATATTCGTATTCTAAAGCTAATGGATTTTTTATTTTATTTCTATACAAGTCTCATGTTATTTGTTTTAACAAATTTAACCAAATTGAACACTTTGAGGACTATACTCGAGTGTAGTTCGTGCCAAACTTGTCTGAATATTTCATTCCACATGAAAAACAAAACTGATCTGGGTGTACTTAAATGGATTCCCGATTTCACAAGGATTCTAAACAGGAACTAATACAAAATCAACAACGAACTTCGTAAATTAACGATAAATTTTTGCATAGTTACAGTACATCCTGTTACATGCCAAAGAACATTTGGTTTGGAAAACGGTAAACTCGGTACTTCATTGGTTAGCAGTCGGCCCACGTGGAAACGCTGGTGTCGTTTTGACCAGATGAATGGTGTTACGCGCCAATAGGGACCAACAGGGAACACGGTGTCCCTGAAGCGGTATGGATACAAGTGACTATTGTCTAGCTTGTCTGTATTGCAGGTAAATGTGTGTCGACCTCAAAGTGTTAATCTTGCTGCATGTATGGAAACATCCTGTATATTACTAAATGGCTTTAGTACGTGCTAATGAACATGTTATTGTGCACTAAAATCCATTTTTCTTCCCCAAGAAACAAAGGTTTTCCTTAGAAAGTTTCAACAGAATAGTTTTTAAAGCCAGCAATAAACACTTTCTTTCACTGAGGGTTGCCTATGGCGCGCCTACTCCTCTAAGACTCTTGACACGTGTGAATCCTCAGACACGTCACAAACGCAGGCGTGAGCATTTTCATCTGCACCACATGCCGTACGGTGTCGTGTGATGAACATTACACTGTAAAGCCTGTTGCACACAGTTCACTTTCTTGTGCAGTTCTGCATCGCGTGACTGGCCAACTTGTTTTCCATTGCCTTGCATGCACGGGCTTGCGTGCTAGCTAGGATCGTTTGGAGACTGTTCCATTTATCGTTCGCCTTCTTGTGCAAGTCGTTTGTTTACATTTGCGTTTTAATACGTTTGTGTAGTTTCCGTACACTTGTTTCCGCCGATATCGTCGATTTGGGAGTATGAAACAGGTTTTAATTACTTATTAGAGATTTGTTAGATTTGTAAAATATTTGTGTCTTGAGGCGGAAATGAGACACTGGCATGTTGCAACATTCAGCTACTACTACTATGTACAGTAGTATATGGGACTTGAATACAAGAGGGTTTTCACCTTCTTGTTCACAAAAGATGTCCGTCTGTATCAGGCTTATGACACATACATAAGGTTGAATGATCATGTCCTGTTTTTACAGTGAGTTTTTTTAATTTCAACTACAGCGCGTTTAGTACCTGAAAATCTCTTTACACAGATAATTAAGTTTCCACTCATTTTGTTTCTTTCTTTTTTTTTTACGACAGCGATTCCCTTGGACGTAGTTATAACCATGCAACAACGAATGTCTGCTACTGTTTGACCTATATTTGAGGGTCACAAAGAAAGTTAAATCACTCTACTACATGGCTTGTCTGAACCTAGCTCTGTCTATAGGCCCATGACGCTGAGGTTGAGCATCGCGTGGTTTTCCTGGTAATTCCATTTCCATTTACATTTGCTTATCGGCAAAACACTGCTGAGAGGTCAAAAGTCGCGATGATTCGCGTGGTAGTGGTCCGTACATATATAGGCTGTTCACGATAAAATGAGCACTTTTGAAAGTGAAAGTCTGGAATCCAAATTATATCCTTTATTGTACATTAAGCCATATGCACAATCTCAACATGGCCAAGTATTCTAATATATCCTGTCGTACCAACAAATTTCCTGTGCAACCATGTTTCATCTCCCAAGTCAATTTTCATTTTCTTACGAGTATACAACATAGGAATTCCATATATACTAATTACGGCTGTTTGATTTGAAACATCTTCTTGTATTGGTGCAGTCTTCCAACATATATAATGTCCCTCGGGTCACGAGATGATATTTCTCTAACAACAGGATCAGGCAAATTGTGAAGTTTGCGAAAGAAACAGAATTCTAACATACCACTTCCACGTTTAGCTGCCATACCTTGCAGGCCAAATGTAAGCTCTAATGACAATAACATAGAACTCTCCTCAATACTCAAAGCCTTTCTGCAAAATGAATTGTCTTCCTTTATCACATCATAATTTGCACTGACTATATTACGATAGTCCCTATATGAGCTATTACCACTGCTTGGAAATTTTTCTTTCGTACATTTTGGTTTGTGTTATCTCCTAACCTAACAACACCGCTTCGCGTCCATGATGGGTGAATCACTGTTTACCTTGTATCACTATTCTAAAATTAAATCTGTTTTTTTTTTTTTCGGGCAGACTTAATGACGGATACAGTAAATTGTAACGTTTAGGAATTTTGGAAGCTTGTCCAGCGGATAAATGGGTGTTTTTTAGAGAAAAAAAAAATCCTCAGAAATTACGAAGTATGGGCAAAGTTGAACTGCCCTGAATACTCTACGAATATGAATCACGGCTTTAAAACATCGCTACTGATCGACTGAGGTCAGAATATTATTATGCCTCGGACGGTCATCTTTCAGAAACAGGTTTGACTGGCTGTCGACCTTCACCGGTCAACAGAGTTGTAAATTTTTCAGCGTTCGGAAATAGTCAGAGAATTCTCTAGAGTATCTAGAAATCAACGAATAAAACTGCCTTCATTTTTACACGAGAGTGACTGTAGGCTTGGGTATGTCATTGCTTATCGTGGTTAAACGAAAATTTATGTTTGTGTCCATCACTACATAATCGTTGAAGAAAGATAAACGCATTTCATTGTTGGGCGTAGTACGATCATTAACCCATCCAGGCCCAGTGCACACTATTGTGTACATTACGCACGTTTAGGTAATTTTTGGTACTTACTGTACACTGTAAAGCTCAATGACCAATGATCTTCCCTAAGGGTAAATTATTCGCAAACTGTCTTACTTATCAAGGTCATAACTGGTTCATATAATTGTAGCTGAACATATAGCCTACAGCTCATTGGATGTGACAACGAAAAAAGTGATGAGTTGACATAAGTACAGCACGCAGCATAAAATTGTTTGTTTGCAGCACCTAAAAAGGTAAATTAAAGTGGGTCTGAAAGGGTTAACACAGCTGCTGAAATGGATTTTCCCGCTATTCTTACACTAGGAAAGTTACGAGAATGATATATTTTTTACAGTTACTTAAAATTATTAATCCAGTTATTAGTACTGAAGCTGTAAATTTAACATGGTCGGTCCTGTGAATGTCCGAAAGCTATAGGCTATTCACTGTAAAATGAGCACTTTTGAAAGCCCTGTTTAAGATCTACTTTCATGTACGTTGTGTACTCTTCCGCCTTATGTAGGATTAACATTGTTATGGGCCTCATAACTTTATTCATGCGTCGGTAAAATGAAACCGTGAAATTATTAGAAAAGTAAATATTTTACAAATATGGTAATTTTTGCTCTTAGATTCATTAATAAAAAAAGCGAAAGAATAATTTAAGTTATCCGAAAAGGTTACCTAACACTTTTTATTCGACGTAAAGATACGGGACTACTTCCCATCCATCGTTATCAACATTACTGGGCGCATGTCACTCAGTGCGCCAGTTAAAATAAATGCATATATGTTTTGCAAACAATTAAAACCGCCCAAAACATGTCATCGCTTTCCAGCAGGATGTGAGAGTTATCCGCGAAGAGATAATTATTTGAGTTGTCAGTGCTGCTTTAATGTTTGCAGAAATGACTGTCGAAAATAGCGACGCATCCACTTGATGTCGCCGATCTACATGCTGCATAACAATAATTTCTCGGCAATTATTCACGCCGCGTCAAAACATTTGTACGCTCACTATTTGTGTCTTAATCGTGCGTTGATATCGCCGAAGGAATTTTCTTTTCTTTACTGACTCAGAAAGACGATTCATACGTGCAATCAATGTGATGTCTCACGTTAATCTCCACGAGGTCGGAAAACAGACAAAAGCTTCTTACACAATAGAAAACTTTAGCATTTGAGTTTACATTTCCTTTCCTCTGACGACACCACTGATCCACAATACAATTGTAAAGTCAGAGTTCAGACAATTGAGCATCGGTTCTGAGAGCTTCGTATAAATGTGTATCTTGTTATGAAAACAATTATGGTATTATACAGGAATCCATTTTACGTATCTTTTTTAAAAAATAGGCATAAAATTTATATTAAAAGTTTATTTCAATACAAAAGCTCATTTGTTCACTATATTAAAATATGCCAATTCATATATTTTCTCTTCATGTTATATTCGTTTGCCATTTATTTAATTTAAGACAAGCTTTGTTGAATATACCGAGATTGAAATCGCCCTACAACAAAATAACGCACTTTCCACATAACCTCTGTTAATTTTCAACTTTTCGAAATCGTAAAGTCAAGAGTGCTTGACATTACCTTTGACAGTCACGCTCCATAAGAAACAACATGTCGGAAAGCAATCGTAAAGTCAAATATTAAATTTTTCAATTGTGTAAGGGCCCTATACTAATACATCAAGTTTACGCAGAAATCTTCAATCGTCTGCGAGTACGTTTGCTAATGGGGTTTCACAGCGTAAAGTCTGAGGACGCAAATTTATGATGGAACGGGTCTGGTTCGATTTCAATTCACGCTAACCAGCTGACAGATACTTCAACACTGAACAGTGGGCGGAGCATGGTCGAAACGTGACTATGATAAAACATTTCTTATACGACGCTAAGTTTATTTCTCAATCCTAACTCGCTCACTGCTGTAACTACGCTGTAAGACTGCTAAGGTGTGTATGTGTATTTTTGCACTGCTGATGGTCAGCTACGTTAATTTTCTCCAAGGTCACCACTATAAATATTTTTTTTCGTCAGTGACGCACAAAGGGTGGTGAGCGTAATTGCAAGTCGGGGAGGAAGGGGGAATTACATTATTTCCAGGAGGGGAAATAAACAGGTTGTTTATTAAGGTTCGGGCGAGGTATAGGTAGTTCACGGTAAAGTGAGCACTTTTTAAGGCCCTTCCAAATTTTTCGTTTCACCCAATGTCTATCTTCCTGCTACTTTTTAATATAAACCTTGCAGTGTGTAAAGGTGCGTTAAGTAATATTTATTATTGGTTAATGCCTGTTGGGAGGGCCTTAAAGAGTGCTCACTTTACCGTGCATAGTATATATATATATATATATATATATAGTATGATTTCACATGGCAGGACAAAAACGAGATGATTGATATATCGTGCCGGACGAACGAAGTGGCACCGCTCTGGGGCATTATATTTCTGCTCTCCCTTCCTCTACGCCCCTCCTGCCGCTGACGATAGTGGTCGCGCGCGACCTTGGAGGAGGAGGAGGTGAAAAAAAAAAGAAGGGAAAGAAGAGGCGAAAGAAGGGAGAAGGAAGACGCGGCGCGCGGATGTACCAGGAGTTGAGGAACCAGGCAGATATGAGCCTGGCGGAGGTGGCGGGACGGGACTGCAGCAGCGGTCGTCGACCCCAGCGCAACGACGTGCGACAAAGACGGACCTATGCCCTCTCGTGGAGCGCGCGCGCGTGTGTGTGCGCGTCCGCGCGCGCGAGTGTTTTCTCTTTCTCCAGCAGGCACACAAATACAGAGACACACTGCCGCCACCGTTTACACACACGTACGCCCGCCGAGGAAGGAAGGGGGCGCACTCGCTCAACGTGCGCGCTTCGGACACCCGCACTCGCTGCACCACACTCCTCCTCCTCCTCATCCTCCTCCTTCCTTTCTGCGTTTTGCTTCTTCTTCGCCCCCCTTCCCCGACTAACCATTGGAGTATTTTCACTGTCTCTGTCTCGCTCTTGGAGCACGTGCTGACCAGCTGTGAACTTCATTGCGGGATGATGGCTTGCCTCCCTTCTTCACCTACCTGATTCTCCATAGCCGCCCACTGATCGAGTTATTCCTCCCCTCCCCACCCCTTAGGACCATGTCATCCCACGCTCGCGGGATCTCGGACGACATGCCTCCGGGACTCCGCCAAGTATCTAGTATAGCCTACTCACGGTTAATCAACCATTTTTGAAAGCCCTGCTTAAGACCTATTTTTTTGATTTCATTATCGGGGCCACGGTGGCTGAGCGGTTAACACGCTCGCCTCCCGCCAAGGCGAACTGGGTTCAATCCCCGCCCGGCGGGTCACCGGATTTTCGCAAGTGGGAATCGTGCCGGACGATACCATGGGTTTTCTCGGGGATCTCCCGTGTCCTCCGTCTCTTCATTCCGGCGCCGCTCCATATCACTTCAATCACCCTCATAGACTCTGAAGACCTCGATGTTAAGAGCCGCCCGAATCTCTTCTCTCGCTCATTTTTTTTTATGCTTGACACTGCCGGGGATCAAGTGAAAACGTGCAATTGTCGGGAAACCTAAATATGTCACTAACATGGCAATTTATGTTAACAAAACAGAAATCTCAAATTTATTTGCCAAAAAAGTGAACGTTACACTCACAATACAATTTCAAGATTTGGAACTACTTTCCCTTAATTCGATGCCAACATAAATGGCGGCCCGACCACATGCCAGTGTTGTACGGTAGCATAATGTGTGGTTGAAGGGCAGCAATATATATATATATAACACTGGCATGTGGTAAGGTAACAAATTATGAAACTAATCTTTGAAGAAAAAAAAAAAATATATATATATATACATTTTTTTCTTCAAAGATTAGTTTCATAATTTGTTACCTTACCGTGCACACACTGTAACAACAATTGCGTTGCTCCACGCAGTTTCCGCCTGTTCAAAGCGAAATTCTAGGGCGAGGATCCGGACAGGAAAACAACCTCGCAGCAATGATCACAATACAGACCGCATTCTTAATGTTTACCAACACGCAGATTTATTTTCGTGTCATTGAATATCTCGGTGACAGATATAGGGTTGTAGTTGTAAGAGCCATCTTGTGGGCCGCTGGTTCGAGTCCTTCGTTTGGCGTGGGACCTCGTGTGGGTTGAGTATACCACTTAACCGTCATCGTACCGTACGCCTAGATTGTCATAAGGCTCTCTGAATATTAATCCATAATTCCAGGACGACTTTGTCGAACTAATTGGCATCCTGCAAAAGTCTTCTGGAAATGGCAATGTATGCTGAAGGTTGCTAATCAATTTGATGTCAGGGCTATAGAGGTTTTTATTGAAGAATGATTCCAACGGCATACGGGGCCACGGTGGAGCAGTGGCTAGAACGTTAGCTTCCCACCGATACGAACCGGGCTCGGCTCCCGGCAAGACCCCAAATTAAGAGGAGCCCAAATGTCTCACTTTCCATTAACTTTGTACGCAGCTGAAACAGTTCGATTCACCCGACTGTGCTTTGTTCGCAGGAGTTGACAGAAGTATAAACTGTAGTTTTAAAATGTTCGCCGTCAGCATCTTAAAACATCACAACCTGTAAACAACCTGTAAACTAGTAGGGTCGCTACGGGAATCTATTTACATATACGCCTTTGGGAGTAAACCGTTCTATTCGCCGGCCTTATCACATACGTAACACAAATCTCTAACGGACAAGGGCTTTCAGAACAACGAAATTTTGCTTAACTTTTACGAAACTATTATTCGTCCAAATCCTATTGGAATCGCTGAAAAAAAAAAAAAAAATCTTTTGAAACATATTTTTAAATCCATTGTGACAAAACGGACTTGTTGGAGAGAAATGTGGACATTTGTAGGGAATCAGTGTGAATATGTAACATAACTGGATTCACGAACATGCTATCGAAATTAACACAAATATTTACAAACTTTTAAAAGCTGACAGTCCCGAGAATAAAAGTCGCCATTCGAGGCCATTTTCTTGGTGTCTGTAAAATATAATATTGTAGCAGCAATAGTAGTTTACGCAAAATAAAATATTGTTTACGAAATTCAGTTTTAAAATAATAAAAGCAGGTAACTCATCACTGGGCACAGTATTTGTATTGCTTACGGTATCTTCATCCGGCCTGAGTCAACATCCAAGATTACAGCTTTTGTATTAAATAATTAAACTGAACACTAGTTTCCAAGTCTGGATGCCAGCTAGCTACCTGTGGCGTGTTAATCATGCGGATCGTCTGCTCACAGTATCTAAACACTTTTTTAATCAAACCGTTTGAAAAACTACCCAATGTATGGCGTGTATAAAAACAGAAAGGCAGGTAGGTGATTGGGGCTTAGCGTCTCGTCGACAGCGAGGTCATTAGAGACGGCGCAAGTTGCACAGGGAAGAGGGACTGGGGAAAGAATCGGCCACTGCCTTTGTGTGGGACCCGTCCCAGTATTCGCCTGGAGTGATTTCGGGAAACCATGGACGACCGAAATCAGGATGGCCGGACCGGAAATCGAACCCGGGACCTCCCGAACGCGCATCCAGTGAGTTACCACTGCGCCACCTCGCTCGGTAAAAACAGAAGGAAAATAGTTGTGTTGTTAATGCGTAGTAAGAAGTAATTATCATTCGAAATATAATTAAACTGAACGCACACAGTTGTGGTATGCTGTCGCTTTTGATTAATTTAGCTTTTTTTGTTTGTATAAGGCCGAGGAATAACCTGAAAATGGAACTTAAGTAGGTCTTCAGAAAAGTTGAACATAACCATGAATAGACTAGACTGTACTTCAATAAAACCCAGTAGGATTTCGGTTATAATATATTCAGGGACAGAAATTTCTCAACGTTAACTGATAGCTTCCAGTATGCAGTGTATGAAGTTCGTTCATATATTTTTTTTTTTTTGTGAATGATATTACCTGCAAACAAATAATCCACCTCAAAAATGTATCACCCAAAACAACAAATGAGTAAGTGTTATAGAAAATGTAATGTTTATCCTACGATTCTAATGAAAACTTCCTGCTATTCGTAGCTTGACATTACGGGGATGGAAAAAAGGAATTTGTTTTATGTGCACTTATTAAATTTAGATTCAGTTAAGCTCACTTCGATTGCAATATTGCCGAAAATAAATCAAATGTCATATATATATATAAGAACGAAGTGTCGCAGCCACAGACCGACAGCATGACAAGGCCTGGGTTTGCCTCAGCTCGCTTCATAATATAGTTGGGCCTCGCGTGGGTTTAAATCTCGCTATATTACACGCTAACGAGACGCCTGGTTTCAAAGCAAGATTTCCACGAATTTTTGTTTTACTTAATTGAAAATAGAGATAAAAATTCAGTTAACTTGCCGCCAGTTAACGTTTCACTTCGTATACGCTAGTATTACGCTACGCTTGAGACAAGCGTACATAGTAACTCAGAAAAATAACGGACATACGTTGTCTGGAGAAAACAACTGCAAGGCTGGTTACATTGATTCAGTGTGAGCTTTTGACATGCGTAATTTATTTGAACGTGTGCTGGATTTAACTTATTTAGTGTCACTTATGATAGGCCAATTACTTCTATATCGAGCAGAAAGGGAGTTATGAATGATAATATTAATATAAGCAACTTACAGAAAAGTCATCCTAGCAGTGGCTTATCGAACCTCAGCAATATCGCGTCTTTAGCCGGGTTTACGACACAGATATTAAGCGTTAATTTGTGCGTTATGTGGTGTGCAGAATAACTGAAAATGTGTTGTCTTTATATGTTGATTTCCAAATGAACTTAGCAGATCGTGTATGCTCTTGGGATTTTATTAAAAGTCAATATAAATAATTACATTTTATATTTTAGGTAAAGTTTTGTGGTAGTGACCAATAAGAACAGAGCAGGCTATGATGTCGGCGGAAAACTATCTGCAGTAATATAGAGTGAGCATAAAAATTATTGAAATATTTGCATATTTATAGGTATATTTGTGAATGAAGTTCATAATAATAAGCTACTCTGCTAGAAAATATCTGCTTTGGAGGATAATTTGCGTGTATATACAGTTGTGTTAAACGAGGTTACGTTATGAATAGTTTTCAAACTAAAGTAAAGAGGACAGGTTTGCCTCGAGTTTTCATCGGCTGGACTTATAAATTATCGCATGAATTCTGAATCGTGAATTCATAAGACGTAATTACACGTGCGAAAAATGCGGTTTATTCGCTTTTTTTTTTTTTTTTCAATCAAGCCTTAATCATCCTATGTATGCTGTGTTTGGTTGTTTCCTAAATATGACATGCATCACAAGCGTTTTATACCACAGTTCATAAAAATACCTTGTTTATGACTAAATTAAATATTTATTCATATTATATATATTATATTTCGTTTATAGTTAATATGAATAAAGCACAATTAGATAACAGGTGTGTTTGTAATGCCATGCAATAAATAGTTCTTATGCAAAATATTATTATACCGAGTGCGCACGATTGTGGTGCGTTGGCCCTTTGGTGTAGTTTTGTAGACTCGGTTAAGCTTTGTTTGCATGAGGTGGAGGAATATCCTGTAAGTATATTTTCCGCAGAGTTTCAGAAAAATTTGGAAGTAACCGTGAACAGAATATAACATTTTTATTTTCTTTTGAACGTGATCCCAGCAGGCGGGCGAGGGAGTTGTTCAGTTCGCCTGCGTCTCGTGGCTGTGGAGAGTGCAAGGGGGCGCTTGCCGCACGGAGAAATGAGCTCGACGCGAGGGTCGGCGAAGATCCCGGAGGCGCGGTCGTCGGGACGCCACGCGCCCCTCGAAGAACTGTTGCCCGCCCAAACCACAAGCTACGCCCATTCCTCTCCCCCCCCCCTCCCCCCTCGGCCGAGGGAGGGAGGAGCCGGCCGGCGAAAAAAAGAAAGAAAAACATACCCCCTCCCTCTCCGGGCTGGTTCCCCACTTCGACTCGGAAACCCCCTGGTGCGAGACCCCTCTACAATCCGGGTAGGGCCCTGAAGAGTCCTCGAGGTATATATAAGAGACCGGGCAAGGACAAACTTTAGCTCATTGGTACCCTGATTTCGAGGCGGAATCACGCCACGCGATATTTCCCTTTGATTCCCCCTCCACGACGCGGGAGACCTACGGGGAACTAAGACAATTTTTTTTTTTTCGAGTCTCGTACCCGCGAGTTGCCGACTTGTCAGTCGTCAGCGCGTCACGTGAGACTGCTTTTAAGATTTTCTTTTCCCCCCACTCCTCGACCTCTTCGGCTCATCCCCTCTTGCATCGGGAGGGGGTCCCGCGCCGGACCGACTGCCCCTTCTCCCGCCCCCCCCCCCCTCAGTCAACCGCGTGCTGGGACGCCGTCAGCGAAGGCACCCGCTGACCCACTGTCGGTGCTTTATTCGGCCGAGGAGCTGACGACGGACGGACGGACGGCCGCACGATGATCCTCGAGTGGCTGTGGCGCCAGCTGGAGCTCGACGCCTACCCCACGCTGCTCGTGTTCGTGGCGGCAATGGTGTGCGTGCGCGTCGTGCAGCTGGTGCGAGAGCTGCATCGCCTGCCGCCCGGGCCCTGGGGGCTGCCCGTCATCGGCTACCTGCCCTTCCTCAAGGGCGACGCTCACCTCCACTTCAAGGAGCTGGCCCGGCGCTACGGCCCCGTCTTCAGCACGCGCCTCGGCAGCCAGCTCATCGTCGTCCTCAGCGACTACCGCACCATCCGGGAGGCCTTCCGGCGCGAGGAGTTCACCGGGCGCCCGCACAACGAGTTCAGCTCCATACTCGGCGGATACGGTGAGTACCGACACACACCCCTTGCCCTCTCCTCAGTTGGCCCGCCGGGTCACGAGTGGTTCGGAGTCCACTACGTCCCGTACTCCCTAGTACCCCGTGTTCAACCTCCAGGGCGGCGTTCCAATATGTTAGTCCGAGGAAAGCAATTTAACCGTGGTTTTGGAACGAGCACTATGTAAATAGGATTCCGTGTTTGCAAACATGAGTAATAATTAAGCTACCAATGTAAATTCCAAATGAAGATTGTACATTCCCCGAAATTCTTTTTTTTTTTCCCCAAAAATTTTTTGTTATGTACATGTGAAGCTTTACTTTCGAAAAATTAAGTACGAATTTTTTATCAGTCGTCATTTGTGATTTTCCGGTGTGCAGCTGTGAACGGTATGTCCAAAAATTTCCTCTCAATTTGTTTAATTGTACTAAACTTTCCGCCATTTTCAATTTATCCCTCGTCACTCGCTGAAACTGTGCGTGTAAAAGTTCTACTCTCCAGTTTTGGGACACTGCTGAGAGCGAGTAGTGCAGGAATCATATAGCCCCGACCAACAAAGCACGACACGACCGAAAACGCAACCACGACACATTTCAATGTGACTGCTTGAATTTACAGCGCGACCGACACCACGTTCTCGGCATTTAACCTAACTATTTAGAAGGCGCTGATAAGCTACGTTAGTTTCAAAGGCGGTGAACAAGAGGGAAATTTGTAATATATAATTGTACCAATTGGTATCACTAATGCATGCAAAGGTAAAATTAATATTTTTAAGAGTTAGATACAGTAATTTTCAATTTATTTTTTCTTTTAAGCTGCGTATTTACCGTTGCAGGGAAGTCTTGCAATACAATTTCATTTTGCAAGGTTGTACATTCTGTGCATCGTGTCGCACGACACGACGACGAATATAAATAATTTCTAATTCAAAATTGCTGCTCGGACGACAAGATCGATCTATCTTGTATTTCATTGGCTGTTGGCCGCCGTATCGTGCACGTCGGGGCTATGCGAGTCCGGCATAAAGAGTTTTGGGACAGCCAAATAGAAAAGTTCACTCGCAGAGTGACGTTTTGGAACTCCGCCAAGGTGAAGCTTGTGTAGCGTATAGCCTCCTGAGTCATTCCTTTCGCGAGCACCCAGTGAAAATAACATCTGGTTCGGAACCCATTATAATACCGGATGGCCCATTCTTTTTAATGAGGCTTCAAATTTTTTTATTAAATGGCTGTTCACGATAAAGTGAGCACTTTAGAAACGAACCTTAGAAAAAAATCACCGACCCTACCTGCGTATATTTTAATAATCGCAGTAAGTGGCATTTGCTCAGTAAAGTTGATAACGATAGATGGAAAATAGTTCCATATCTTAACGTGGAATAAAAAGTTTTAACTAACCATTTGTGATAACTTAAATTATTACTTTCGCTCTCTGTTTTTTCTATGCATCGAAGTGTAAGAATGAGCATATTTGTATAATATTTACATTCCTAGTAATTTCAAGTTTTACTTGACCGACATATGAATAAAGTTGTGAGGCCGATGGCAATGTTAATTTTACACAAGGCGGAAGAATACATGACGTGAGTTCAAGCAGATCTTCAGCAGGGCTTTAAAAAGTGCTGGCTCATTTAACCGTGAACAGCATATACCTGTGCCGGACCCGGAGTTCGCGAGCAAGGCCTAGAAATGTTGTATTCCCGTCAGCCATTTACTTGCCATATGCACTCGTACTAATACAACACCTGCATGATTTGAGCCCATGGACGGACTTTCGAAAAACTTTCCTCAACTGAAAACATTTAATCCGGAAAATAACTTGCAAATCCTTTTTCGACCCACTTTAATTGACGGTTTCGTTGCAAGCAAGACATTCTTGCTTGCTTCGTCGCTGCGACGAGTGATCTGTAGGCTTCGCGTTCAACTGTAGCGATACGAGCCGGTCAAGAACCTAGAGCTGTAGCGTTCACGAATCAAGTTAACCCAGAGGAAAAGGTCACTGGGCTCTGGACATAGCAGCGTTCAGTCCCGGCGAAAAGTAGCTGCCCCGTGCGTTGTGTACACTAGGATCTGAAAGGGCTTTAAAAATAACTTTTGAAAGTGAATATATCCTGCTGCAAAACTGGGCTTCTCTCACGACCGTGTAAGCTGTTCATGGTAAAGTGAGCACTTTCGAGTCCCTAGTTACTTTTTTTTTCCTCTCAGCCGTTTTGATCCTTCCGCCACTTTTTGAAATAGATGTTGCCATGTGAGTAATAAACACAGTGATTTCATTTCACCGGACTAGGAAGTTAACGTCTCAGACTACTGTAAAATATATTTATTGGCTATTATTCCAAGCGACAGAGATTCAGAAAGTGCTCACTTTACCGCGAATAGCCTGTACGTAGCAGGTGAACGGCGGCGATTAAGAACCACGTCGAATCATCTGGCTCGTGGGTTGGCAAGGGCGCGCGAACTGGCCGAACGCTAGTAACATCAGCGAAAGCGATGGCGGGATATCTTCCCGACTCGGCCTATCGCATCGTTTGAAGTACGTTCAATCAATTTCTCGGGCTATACAATTTGACATGTACCTAACACATTCACAGTTACAGCGATAAGCACATACAAAACATAACGCAGTCACAGTGGTCTAGCTACAGTTGGCTATAACGATAATATTACGGGTTGTTCTCGACAAAGTGAGCACTTTTGATCTCAACCTGAGAAAAATGTCACTGCCCCCTGCCTGTATATATTTTAACGGGCGCACTGAGTGACATTCGCCCAGTAAAGTTGGTAACGATGTATGAAAAATAGTTCCATATCTTAACGTTAGATTAAAAGTGTTATGAAACCATTTGCGATAACTTGAAATATTCCTTTCGCTTTGTACTTTTTTTGATGTATTGGAGTGTAAAAAAGAACATATTTGGAAAATATTTACTTTTTTTTTTTAATTTAAAAGTTTCACTTGACCGATGCATAAGGCGGGATAATACACAACTTGCATACGAGTTGATCTTAAGCAGGGCTTTCAAAAGTGATCATTTTACCGTGAACCACCTATACTTTGTTCATGTTGAGTTCTGCATAACTGATAGCGGTTTTTATCAAAAACAAATTTGTTCGAGTAACCTGAGACGTTTTCGAAATTATAAACTATTTTAATTTCAATTTTTACTATTAACGCTACCTAGAAACGATACAAAACTTCCGTTGTTGCTATTATACAGAAATAAACAAAAAAAAAATATATCTGCCCGAAAATGAATTCAAAATACACACTTTCTTGAATCGTATATAAGTTTTTCTTTTGATAACGTAGTACAAGTATCGAGGTTTCTGATTGGCTGAATGAATATTGAGGCACAGGAAAGTTAAACGCCTTGTTACTGCAACTGTGCGTGATTGCAGTCACTCTATCTGAAAAAAAAAAAAAAAAAAAAAAAAAAAAAACCATTTGTGATGTGCTTTTATAGTAATTGTAACCCGGCCTTTATGTAACAACTGAGCCGCTAAATCAAGACGTCGTGAGCGTGTGCTACGAAGGCAGGATCAGCGCGTAGTAATAGCGTTTGGCCGACGTATCCAGGCGTCGTGCGATGTGAAGAATTCGCGAGTTCAGTGTCCTGTTGGGTTAGGCTAGACTGCACAGTCGTATGCACAAATATGCTGATAACAGCTGCACACTGGTTGTCTGTTGTCACAGCGGCAGGCCGCGATTGGGCCACCGTTCCCCAGGAGGTGCCAAACACCGCGTGGACCAATGGCTGAAGTTGTATAAACGCACGCGTTTTGAAGTCTGAGGCATTGTCCGAATTGAGCAGATTTTGCTGACGAAATGATCACTTGGCCCGATTATGTATACGAAAATGGTGACGTGTTGTATCTAGCGGATGTTAAGCAAAAATACAAAATGACAAAATCAGCGCCTTGTTTGTTTTCACTTTAAAACACATGCGCGAACGCGTAAATAAAATTACTTTTAAAACAAATAACTGTGCATAAAATACACACTAGGCATGTTTTAAAAAACAAGTAAGAGTTGTGCTTTGTGTGTGTGTGTATATTATATATATATATAATATACACACCGCTATAAAAATTTTAAAAGTCGTTATCGCATAATTTATTATTTTCTCATTTTTAAAGTATTCGTAGTATGCCAGTGATGATTGCAGAGATATTACTTCTGCTTTAAGCATTAAATTTAGATAAAAAATATTTCGCACTTTTAATGTAATAATGTGTTATACCACGAGTGCTAAACAAGTGACTGTCGACAACGTCCGAATTGATACTCACCAAATCACGGATTAACGAAATAACAAAATTTGTCAATCCGGACACGGCCTAAGTTCGTCCCGAGATGAGTCCGCCAATTTTTCAGACCTCTAGATGTTATTTCTTCTATTGCTTGGGAAGACGCTGTGTCACGCCCACTGCGATAGCCATGTGCGGATGTTTTAAAGCACACAAGCTTAAAAAATTGTTTTTGTGTTACGTTCACTGTTCCACTTGTCCACTCACCGAGAGTCAACGTAACCTGCTTACGCGTTAGATTCGCAACTAGGGTAGTAGATTATCTCTACGCATTGTCTTAAGTTAGCTGCGAGCTCTCCTGCTAGTACAAATACATGCAAAATCCAATCATTATGTCATCAGTACCAAAATTAAAATCGAATTATATTTAAATGTTAGAGAATGTATAAATCACGCGCTTGGAAATTTCAGCCAAAGCCTTGCGAATTGATGCCAATTGAAAGTTTCGTTCGAAGTTACACGCAATATTTTGCGCTTTTGAAATAGTAGGTTTGGAAATTGCGAAGTAATGTTTTCGTGTGAACAGAGAAAACGATGCGTACCTATTGTGCCCGCGTGTGCTGAGTCGTCGAAACTTGAGCGTTGAAGGTTCGATTCCAGGCGTCGGCAGCCACGAAAAAAAAAAAAAAAAAAAAATCTGGGCTTTAGTCTCTGTGGGGAAACTGTATGACTTTACACTCGAATTATTTCGTATTCTTATTTGTTAGTAAAGCTGGAATCACAGTCCGATACTACCTCAGAACGTGAGATGTCATGTATTTTATTCAGTGTTCACAACACCCCGACGACGTCTTGTCAGACAATTTGTGTACTTGTTTGTTAAATGGTCATCCTTTTTATATCTAACTGGCAATATAGTGAATGATCATGTTGCGTTTGACAAACAGAAACGTGATTTAAGCGGTAAGTTAGTTAGTTTATTATTTTTTTATAGTAGGGAAATATAAACGAAATTTAGTTTTGCAATGTTGTAGTTGCGTCATTCGCGTTCCCTCACGAGCACGACACAACGACAATAATCAGAATCTACTTCATTCACGCTGTCGGGGCTACGATTTTTGTCGGGCTGAACTTGCTGTCGTGTCGGGGCTGTCGTCTAGTGCCATTTGCAAACTCCAGCATGAAGTAGTTTGTACTCGTTACATCTGCCCTCCCTTCCCATTCGCCGAATTGTTGTAAATGCTGTTCGCAATAAAGTGAGCACTTTTGAAATCAACCTTAGAAGAAAAAGTCACTGCCCCATAGCTTCATATATTTTAACGGGCGCAATGAGTGACATGTGTCCAGAAAAGTTTGTAACGATGGAGGGGAAAGTAGTTCCATATATTTACGTCGAACAAAAAAAAGTGTTAGGTTACCATTTTTGATAACTTAAATTATTTATTTCGCATTCTGTATTGTTTAATGCGTCGAAGTGTAAAAATAAGCAGATTTGTATTGTATGTACTTTTCTAACAATTTCGCAGTTTCACTTGACCGACGCATGAATAAAGTGATGAGGCCCATGGCAATGATGATTTTACATAAGGCGGGAGAACACACAACGTGCATACAAGTAGGTCTTAAGCAGGGGTTTTATAAATGCTCACTTTAGCCGAGCAGCCTATAAATACGCGTGGAAGTTTTTTTTCTGATTGCGAAAGAGTCGGGCACGGCAGCGACGGGCTGGAAGAGTTATTGCGCGAATATTTGCTCGCCGTGAAATGCGAGACTTGTCGCAGCGACGGTAGCTCGAGCAGTCTTCGTGGCTGCACTTTTTTTTTTTTTTTTTTTTTTTGTCGGTCAATGCCAACCTGTCTGCGTGTCTACGTCGCGAAGGTGAAGCCAGGTGTTGAAACACGCTAAAGGCTGCTCGCGTCAAACGAAGCACTTCTGACGGCCCTGCGCAAGACCTGCTTGTACGCGCATTGTGTGTTACTCCGCGTGTAAAGTTAACGCTTCGCTTTAGGCATGCGTCGATTGAGGAAAGCTGTGAAAGTATTACGGAAGTTAATATTTTGCCAGTTTGCTAATTACCGCACTTGCTTGCAATAAAAATGCGTGGCAAAAGAAATAATATCAGAATTCACGAATGTTTACTTAGCAAGGTCAATTCAACGTTAAGGCACGAAAATTCTTTTAAAAATCCACATACACTTTATAAATGGCAAATTCAACACAAGCCCGTATGGAATTACTACTACTCTAAAAACATAGATAAACATACTTCGAAAATATACCTAATACCTCAAAAACATACATAATGCCTCGAAGAACAAAAAAAAAAAAAAAAAAAAAAAAAAAAAATAGCATTATTTATATAAATTAAAAGAAAAGAATATTTAATGTTAACCTATTTTCCCATACATTTACCATGTAGACAAGTCAAAAACATTGCTTCAGCACCCATCGACACCAAATTTTTTTGTATTATATTAGTACACATCGACAAAGTTCACTTTTCTCATGCTGCTCACTGTGTCCATTAAGGAATGTTGATATTTTTCAAAAGTTAATTTCAAAAGTGTTCAGTTATTCGTGAAATGCCTGTGCTTGTGCCTCGCTGAAGCTTGGCCCCAAGCTAATCTCTCCAGCCAGAATGAATACATAAAAACCGTGCATGTTAATGTGTCTCAAGAGCCAAAAATAATTATCCAGATATTGGGTATTTTTGTGGCTTCTTGACGTGGTATCTATGTGTGTGCTATGAGATATGTGTAAAGCACAAGCTGTGTCTTTCAACCAGTGAAAAAATAATAATAAATTAATGTAACTGCAACATCTTCTAACTTGCAGGTTACAATTACAAAAGTTTTAATTAAATTATTTTTTCTTTTGATTACTTGTTTCTTCAAAAATACGGGATAAAAACAGAACCGAACGCACACTTTCAATAGATTCTTAAAACAGACTGTCTGGCAAGCCTACTCTGCTTAGTTTCTTTTTTTTTTAATTCTCAGCGAGTGTCAGTAACATGATGATATAATACTGTCGAGAGGAATAAACTATATTTCACTAGCAATTTTTTTGCTCTAATCAACATTAAACGAAATAAATCCACATGACTACAGAAATGCATTTTATTTTTCTAAGACGTTGAGGAATATAACTACATACTCTAAATCGTAGCAGGGGCCACAGTGGCTGAGCGATTAGCACGCTCGCCACCTCCTCCACCCCCCCCCCCCCGAGGGACAATCCCCGGACGGGTCACCGGATTTTCGCAAGTGAGAATCGTGCCGGACGACGCCGTTGGTCGGCGGGTTTTCTCGGGAATCTCCCGTTTCCTCCGCCCCTTCATTCCGACGCCGCTCCATGCTCACTTCAATCACCCTCAACGGCTCTCAGGACCTCACTGTTAAGAGCTGTCCAAATCTCGTCACTAAATCGTTGCATCATTACTGAACGTGTGTCAAGCTATGTTCGTTTTCAAATGTACGCAGTTAAGGGCAGGTTTATTTTTTAAGCGTTGATTTCAGAACAGTCCGGATTATGACATATTTCCAGTACGCATTCATAAAGACATCGTCACAGCTGCGGAAGCTTAGCGTACAACGTGACATCATCAGATTAGCCGAATACTTTCCACTTCTTCTCGATTGCGTGTCGTATGTGTGTCATCTCTTTATCGCGTGTCGCCCGCGAACTGCGACGCGCGTGTTCGTAAACTTCTGCAAAGTTACGCGTGCGGCTCATTTGTAATACTTTTTGGCAACTTCGAAAAAATATTATCTTTTAGGGAAAAAAAAAAATACTTTCGAGTTGCCATACTCGAGAGAGTAACTTGAACTCCAGTGCATTATTTAAACGGGTGGGAGGATTCCACGCCCATGATGCAATTAAAGGCTGTTCGCGATAAAGTGAGCACTTTTGAAATCAACCGTAGAAAAAAGTCACTGCTCCCACATTCATATATTTTAACGGGCGCACTGCGTGACATGCGCCCAATAAAGTTGGTAACGTTGGAGAGAAAGTAGTTCCTTATATTAACGTCGAATAATAAGTGTTGGGCAACCATTTTTAATAACTTAAATTATTTCTTTCGCTTTCTGTTTTTTTTTTTTAATGCAGCGAAGAGTAAAAATGAGCAGATTTGTAAAATATCTACAGTTCTAATAATTTCAGTTTCACTCGACCGACACATTAATAAAGTGATTAGGCCCATGGCAACGTTAATTTTACACAAGGCGGAGGAATACACAACGGGCATTCAACTAGATCTTAAGCAGAGCTATCAGAAGTGCTAATTTTACCGTGAACAGCCTATACACGATTGGTTTCAACAGTTTTAATTCCGTCAAACGAAAATTTGTTGGTAATTTTTCTCAGTGCCATAGCAATAGGGCGGTGGGGTATGCTTAACGTAACGTGAATTGGGAAATTCTATGAAAGCAACAAAATTTTGTATGATTCTGTGGAGTATTCTGTTCACGAAGCCACGTTTTGCATCCAAGTAAACGATTGCCAGGATGTTGACATAATGACTTGTATTGACCAACTGGTGATGTTCATTTACTTCGCTGAAAAATGTTTATAAAAAATTTGTGTCTCTTGATGGTGAATTTAATTTTATGCCGTAACCTAATTTGTTCTGACGTTCGGCGCTTTAGGAAATTTTAATCAGGAATTTAATTAGATATGAAACCGGGTCATCTCAAGGATTCGATATAATACATAAACACTGGACTTGGAAGAAATATCGTCAACTTAAGAAGTCATACAAAATTCTATTTTGATGATTTTAACACTTATTCGACTTCTCTCGTTCTCTGTCTTTCTTTCTCTCCCCCTCTCACCCCTCACGTTTTGTTAATTATATGACGCAACTGCCAGCACACAATGTCTCCTATTTTGCTCTTCTTTTCATTTTCTTTTCCTCATTAAAAAAAATTAATCGGATCTCCAATTATTATTTGAATGTTTTATCAGAGCACCCATCAAATACTTGAGCACTTCGCATTTAACGTTATCGACTACATTTACAGTAAATATAATCCTTTCAGGCGCCGGTAAATATACAGACAATTCCGCCATTGAAAAAATTAAACATTTGTGTTTAATTTCGGGGCTAATAAATATATATTTGGAGTTTAAATCTTACTGGCAGCAGCTTTTTTATAGCACTACAAAATATAATCTCAACAAGGAATGACATTTGTCACACAGGACGGACTTACGTTATCGGAACATGCTTCCTGCTGAGTAAAGTGTGGTTAATTAAATTCACTTCCTGTGTGACTTCCCATAAACAGGACATAGTGACTGGAAGGCTTAATTCAACGAATTTAGACATTTCTCCAGGGAGGTTAGGTGCCGCGGTGGTGTAGCGGTTATACTGCTCGCCTCTCACATAGGCGAATCGGGTTCAATTCCTGGCGGGGTCGCTTCAGGATTTTCGCATGTGGGAATCGTACCGAACGATGCCGCTCGTCGGCGGGTTTCCTTGGGGAGCTCCCGTTTCCCCTGTCCTTTACGTTGTGGCACTGCTCCTTACTCACATCTCTTCACCCTCATCGGCTCTCAAGACCTCGATGTTAAGAGCCGCCCAAATATCTACACTCCACATTCAGCGAGGTTACTGTTCTGCCCGGGCGTGCAAGTCTCCAAAATCACAAACTATTTTTTAAACCCCCGTTAATTGGTACAGACTTTTTGCATCAAACATTTGAAAAATCACCCCCGTATGACGGGATTATTTCCTATACATGTCGTGTATCACAAGCGTTTTGTACTAAAGTGTTAATATAAACGTATCTTATTTTTTGTTAAATTCAACTTTTACTTATATTTCATCTATAAATATAATTATTAATTTACAATTAATATGAATACAAAGAGGGAGAAAATATGTGTGTTGGTAATGCCTAGGGGTAGTGAAATTTCGCGAAAAGATTTCAAGACAATTTATATTCCAGAACACTGTAAGGTAGTTTCCCTATCTTTATTGGCTCAATTACTTTTTGATACGTGTTAACTGTCTGCAAGCGAATCATGTAGGAGCCGTGCCGATGTTGTTGAATTCTGAGTGGCCCAGTCAAATATGAAAACGTCTTCTCGAGCAGATAGCAACCAATTACAGCAGACAAACTGCTCTTAGGTGCTGACACTATTAAAGTCTACTGTGTATTCATATTTTCCCACAAAATTTCACTAGCTCTAGTAATTCCCAGTAAACAATAGTTCTTATCCACAATTGTATTACACTGAGCGGTTCAATTTTCTAGACTCGGTTAAGCTTCGTTTTCACGAGGCGGAAGAATGTCCTGGAAGTGGGAACATTAGCAGGGCGCTTCAGAAGTTGCGGAGTAACGGTGAATAGATTATGTTATGGCTCGTGGCAGACGTATTGAGGACACAGACTAAAGATGAAGTAGACCGATCTCGCTGGCCGGGCACACCCAATCTCCGTGTCCCAACATTAGATTGGATTTGAGGTTAGAATACTGTTTATTAAACAAAAATTTCGAAATGCTTTTATACTTCAGCTGAACAGTTTGATTAAATTCAAACTGGTTGGAGTAATGCATATTAATATAATGTTGCTTGTCGTTTTAAGATTAATTGACACGTGCATCATTGTTGGCCGTGTGATTTTGACGGTTGTGCTCGTTTGGGGTAGGTGAATGTTGGGTGCATACGCAGAAGACGAATAAGCGGTCTACCTCAGCTTTGGTCTATGGTTGAGGAGGAGTGTGTTGACTGTGGCTGTTGTTGCGAGCACTGCGCGAAGGCGGGGATTGAAGGGTGGTCTGTCTCTCTCTCGTCGCCAGGGATCGTCAACAGCGACGGACGCCTGTGGAAGGACCAGCGACGGTTCCTGCACGAGCGTCTCCGCCAGTTCGGCATGAAGCACGCCGGGGTCGGCAAGGACCACATGGAGACCAGGATCATGGTGAGTGTCCACCCGCGGCTGCAGGGGTGACGTGGGCGGACGATGCGCCGTTCTCCTCCACGGGGCTTCACTCCGCGCTTCCCTTCCCGCCGCTAGAAAAAAAAAAAATCTCACCGCGGAATTGCTGCAGGGCTGCCGCTGGTCTGGGAAACAGGGAAGTGTCAGGGAATCCGATAACTGTCAGGCGAATGTGAGGGGATTTCAAACAAGTTAGCTAAATTTCAGGGAATTCTGTGATATGCGTGATATGTTTCGCAGTTCTGTCATCAATATTGTGCACCGCTGCCAGAATCACGTAAAATTGTTTGAATGATTGTTGGCTAAATGCTTCCGCATTTTTCTTTGCAATCTGTGGGGTGAGCAATTTTGTAAGATCAGAGAAAAGTATTTTGGTGTAAAAATGTGTTATAATGCAAAGGCGCCAATCCTCAGAGAAAAAAAAATAGATTAGAAAAAGGTCAGGGAAGCAAAGTTATTTTTGTCTGGAAATCAGGGAAATGTCAGGGAATTTTCCAATGGAAAAAAGGTGGCAACCCTGTAATGGCAAAAAATTACCCAGAAAACTTCGTAGAATCACACACTCTTAATTTTTTTAAATACAATAATTTCCTTAAATTTACTAATCTTTCCACACGTTTGCTGTTATGTTTCCGTCTAGTTACAGCCTGTAAATAAATATTACGGCGGGAGGAGGGATTTTTAATTCTCGTTATATGGATGCTTATCCTGTTAAGACCGTTTGAACACGAGTCAAAAGATTGCAGGCTGCGACTCTTACAATTCAGGAAAGGACTGATAACATTTTATCAAAATATATTTAGGTATGGCATTTTTTTCTGTTTCATAGTAATGTTGAAGTATTTTATGGTGTTGTTAATCATAGCAAGTCGCTCGTGCTGCAGTTTGATGTTAGAACTAATAGGTACAAGTGGCGTTAATATCCGAACTGCCACAGGAACGATAATTGTCTAGTTAAGGCCTTTACACAATGGAAAAACTTAAGCATTTGACATTACATTTCTTTTCTTTCGACGGAACCACCAGTACTCAATAGAATTGTTAAGTCAAAGTTCAGACAATTGAAAATCGGTTCTACCAGTTTCATAAAAATGTGTATCTTGCTATGTGTGTGTATATATATATGCATATTGCTCTCTCTCTCTCTCTCTCTCTCTCTCTCTATATATATATATATATATATATATATATATATATATATATATATATATATGCTTAAAATAAAATTTGGATTAAAAGTTTATTTCAAAACAAAGAACTTACTTGTTTACTTTATTCAGAAATATCAATTCATATTTTTCCTCTTCGCACTAGACACGTATGGCCGTTTATTTAATTTAGACGAGCTTGGCTTAATATACCAAGTTGAAAAACGCCCTACACTAATATAACACTCATTCCATCTAACTTCTGTTAGATTCTAGGAAAAATGGCTACTTGACTTTGACTTTGACTTTAAACTCCAACTTTTCGAAATCGTAAAGTCAAGAGTGCTTGACTGTACCTTTGAAAGTTCCGTCGAGTCGAGTTCCATAAGCAACAACATGTCGGAATGCAAGCGTAAAGTGACATGTTGAAGTTTTCAATCGTGTGAGGGCCTCTACAGCGGCGAAGAACACTCCTTGTAGCCTCGTGAATGTAAGGGAAGTTATAGCTGTGCAGTTGTATGACGGGCACCTACACATTACCACGCCACCTGGAGAGCTGATGTTTCCCTGCCTTGGAAACCGGTGTGATCGCCGTTCATATTACTAATGGAAAACAATAATTTTTATCAGTTTCATCTCTACGGAAGACATTCGTTATTCGCTGAGAATCCAAAGCTCATTATGAAATGCATCTGGCTACGAGGTCTTAAGTCTGTATCCCCAGTAAGTCGTGCCCGCATCTTTTATATGTTTGGATACTCGTAAGTCCCCGTTATTGTTTACGGCAAAGCTACTGTCTTAAATTCGGGAGCGTCGAGAAGTCAATGGATCTGACCTATGTTAACACAGCAATACATAGATATAGGTTTGAATAGGGATAGGAAAATTTCGCGAATTAATTTCGGGATAAGATAGACTTCAAACACATATACAGTGAACTCGCCTTTGCAATGTGATCAGAGTTTATTATACATGCCCTGGACGAAACAAGTACTGCAAGGAAACAAGTGGCGAATCCCTTACTGCCAGGTGTGAGGTAACACTGAGGCAGCAGCCAATGGACAAACATCTGAGGTCATAGTGTACACAGGGCTGTGGAGTCTAGTTTTCCTATTCCTAGGTATGAAAATGGTGATGGTAGGTTATTTAACGAATATAAAGTGGTCGAGGATCACCAATAATAAAAAAAAAAAAATCTTGTTAATTATCTGTGTGTAAATTTTGGAGGGAACGAACGTGGGGTTGAAACAGCGAACCATCTGCACATTGAACAGTTTTTTGAGTATTAGCATTAAACGGCTTACTTGCCAGTGTCACCGTCTAACTATGTGGTGTGAGTGAGATGGTTGCATGTACACGTGCTTATAATTTTTTTTGAAAATTCCTGTTTGAGTTTCAAGGCAAAATAAGTTTTAAAAAAATCACGGGTTTGTTCAAGCCAACTGAGCTTAGGATATAATTCTTGCACAATTTGTATTGTTCCGACAGATAAGCCATCCGATATTGCGCTAATTAAGAATAAGTATTAGTTGTTACGATAGTAAACATTTCAGAATATGTAAATGGAAATTAAAATAAATAATTTCAGTAACTACAAATAAAAACATTATACTTTCAACATGACGTTTAGGTATGGAACTACGATTCCTAAATTAATACCAACTTCACTGGAAGCACGCCATTCTGTGCCCGTTAATTTACCTGCTGTTCCACGAGATACATTTTTTTTTTTTCAAAAGTTATTTTCAAAAGAACTCAATCATACTCCATCTATTACAAGTCAGCGGCTAGTTCAACTTCGCCTACCAGCACACATGAAGGTTGTGTTCCCAACCACCAACCAACACATGAGTTATAAGCAGTTAATGTTAGTGTTAGAATAAGCGTCCAACAATCTCTTCGATGTCGCACTGTAAAAATAAGTATTTTAGTCAGGTATTTATCATAAAGTGGATTTTTTTTTTTACTTTCAGAATTAAATAATGATCTCTTTTTTTTTAGCTACTTGGCTCTTTTCTTTTATGTTGCTCGACACGTGGTGATACTTCAGCGTGACCCGCCGTGCGCGCCATCTTGTACATCACTGGTGACTTGGTGCCTTTCTTACCACGAAGCAAAACAGCAAATCTGCAAACCCATGTATTCTTGCATTCTCACTTTATTGTCATATTGCAAAACATCAAAGTACGGAATTAATAAAAAAATGTCTTCTCTACTCTTGGCCTCAGAAATTGTTAAATATTTTGGAACTATTCTCTGTCGTATTGTCATAATGTGAAACTACTATATAGCCAATGGCGTTGAATCTTTCACTGGGAGGGTTTATCTCTGCCACCACCTCGGAATGTACAAAGTATGATGGCTAGCTATTGCTCGTATTTAGTAGATGGTAGTGTGGTGAAGTGTTAGGGTGGGTGACTGAGCGGACGTTGCTTGCGTTTGCCCCCGCAGAGCGAGGTTGAGAAGTTCCTGAACACCGTGTCGCGTCACCGACATGCGCCCATGGACCTCAACACGCCGCTCGCCATGTCCATCAGCAACGTCATCTGCACCATCATCATGAGCGTCAGCTTCAAGCACGACGACTCGCGCTTCAAGCGCTTCATGGACCTCATCGACGAGGGCTTCAAGCTGTTCGGCTCCATCGCCGCCGTCAACTTCGTGCCCATCATGCGCTACCTGCCCGGCCTGCAGCAGATTACCAAGAAGTTGGCGCAGGTCAGTGACATCCTCCTCTGGCACCTATCCCGGCTTTTCCCGCTTCCAATTCTGGGGCAGCGGTGGCGCAATGGCTAGAGCGCTCGCCTTCCACCAAGGCGAAACGAGCTCAATTCCCGAAGGGGATGGGGGGGGGGGGGGGGGGGGTCGCTAACGGATTTTCACACGTGGGAATCGCGCCGGGCAATGCCGCCTCTGGTTGGCAGGTTTTCTCGTGGATTACCCGTTTCCCCCGCCCTTGCATTCCAGTGCCGCTCCACAATCACCTCGCTTCACCCTCTTCGGCTCTCAAGACCCTGATGTTTATAGTCGCCCAACTCTTTGTTTTGTACCGACTATCCGGGGCAACACTGCAAGCGTATTCGCAATATGGTTGATACTGACGCAACATCCGATTGCAAAACCGCACCAGATACACCCGTTGATATCGCCAGAAACGCTGGTACGTCACAAAAACCTATTTCCCCAAAACTTTATAGTACCTTGCAACTTTCATAAATGGATAATGTATTTCTGACCTAGCTTACAAGTACGCAGACGAATAACATACTTCAGCACTACATCAATGAAATACAGTTTTGTCTCAGTCAAATTGTGGCTATAGATTTGAAACATTTCAATAGTACACTAAAACATAAAAGGCACTTAACATTTCTTTCTCGTCAACTGCTCGATAGTATGTGGTGAACAACTGAGGCTCCCCAACCAACTACAGCGTATTACGACCACAACATTTTATCCAAACGCGATTATATTAAAATAGCTGTTTATACTTGGTTGAAACATTTCAGACTTAACGTTTATTTTTATTCACAAAGTTCTGACAGTAACTCTACGTTCCTGCCTGAATGCTTCAATCGGTACGTACCAGTTCCCCCGGACTTGTTTTAGGTGGCCAATCACAGGCCGGACACTATTTCTTATAATTCTCGCATGTGTGTCCTTTATGGGTAATACGGGGATAAAGGAGCACCCCTTTTTAATTTTGCTGTTAATTCTGCATTTCTTTTGGTCTTCGGCTTGCTTTCAGGACAACGTAATTTTGCATCCCGTTGATTTTATTCTAATACATCTAGTTCCCCACACTTCCCGGGATATATGATATGTTTTTCAACGGCACTAACTACTTGACACCGAGCGAGGAGGCGCAGTGGTAACTCACTGGACTCGCATTCGGAAGGACCCGGGTTCGATTCCCGGTCCGACCATTCTGATTTCGGTTTTCCATGGTTTCCCGTTATCACTCCAGGCGTACGCTGGGATGGGTCTCTAACAAATGCCATGGCTGATTACTTCCCATTCCTTCCCCAATCCCTCTTCCCTGCGCAACTTGCACCGTATCTAATGACCTGGCTGTCGACGAGACGTTAAGCCCAACTACCTATCTAACTACTCGACTAATTAACTGATTTTCTACTTTCGATCCAATCCCTCTGTGTCGACATCCAGCGGAGGGAGACTGCCGGAATGCCGCTACATGATGTTTTGGTTGTCTTCCCCGCAGAACCGTTCGGAGATGGCCACCTTCTTCCAGGAGACAGTGGACAAACACAGGTTGACCTTCGACCCGGCCAACATCCGCGACATCATCGACACCTACCTCCTGGAGATCGATAGGGCGAACGAAGAAGGCCGAGGCGAGCAGCTGTTCGAGGGAAAGAACCACGGTGAGTGACAACACTTCAAGCGTTCCCCTACCGGGCCCCAAATACCGAATCAATTTACGGCCTCGAGCGTTGCAATTTTTTTTTTTTTGTTGCGCTCTGTACTTGTGGTCGAGCGTGTTACTCGCATACACGCAAGAACGTACTGCTAGAGACAGGAAAATGTCGTGAATGTAATGTCCTGTAGGTCAGACAGACTCCACAGTCCTCAATACACTAGAGCCTCAGCTGTTCATTGGCTGCCACCTAAGTGAGTAGCCAGTTTTCATCCTTGACAAGGTAGCTCGAGATTCACTACTTGAGGTCTGTTGTTGGCCCGGAGTCTTCCTTCCACTGCGCGTCTGAGTAACTTAAATATACGAGTGTTTGAAGTCTAGCTTGTCCTCAAGATCGATTCCCGAAATTTCCCCATCCATACGCACTGCATGTTCATTGGTGCCAGGGTTAACCAATAACGAAAATGGGGTGCAAAAATTTCAGCAGATCATATTCCTCACGTGAGAGACGCTCAAAGCACTGGCCACTGATTCCTTGATGTGTACAGTGCTTATCATAAATATCGTCCGTGTTCAAAAAGTCCTCGATCAAGGACACAGGGGCTGGACGTGTCAACCTCTTAGTCACAGTATCAGGTGGCGGCAGCTGTTCCTGAGGCTGCAGAACATGGTCTTCACCACGGAGGATCTCTCCCACGTGGTGAGGGACTTCCCTCGTTGGTAGACACCTGCGAATTTCGCGTAATTATTTAAGGACAGACTGAACTCCCAAGTTACTCTGCGTTTGACTGACTTCAGCCGTTGGCCAGAAATATGCCCGTCACGCCTAGGAGAACTCTTGAGCCGATAATATGAAATCATCGGTGGAGTGGTCAATCTGTTGCGAGGAGATCAAGTCGGTAGGTGATGCTGATTAAAGTGTAGCGACCAATGAAACCACGGGACAGTGTTCATTTGTTTGTAAGACGGTGGAGTCTATCCTGTCACCGAATGTTAACGCGAATTTTGCGCGTTTCCACTCGCCGAATGTTGTTTTTCTGCTGTATGCAGCGCAAATCTCATTAAAACGACTTCTTGTGGGACGTCCCATAGGTGTATGAGGCCATGCGAATGGAAGGGTTGATCCATTTGTGGTTACTTCCAGCCTTTTCTTACTCGGTGTTATCAACACACATTTACTCTCGGTTTTAACTAATATTATTTACGAATTAAACATTATAATTTGAATTAAATATAAGTAAAAGTTCCTATTAACCAACAATGACATATATATTAATATAATTATAAAGCCCACGTGACACCTAAAGTATTTAGCAAACAACTAATCGCGTCATCCAGGGGGAGATTTTTAAGGGTTAGATTCAACAAGTGTGAATGGATACACTGCTAACAGACATTAAAAAAATTGTGCCATATTTTGTAAGCTACTAGCCAAAAAATATTCCATGTACTCTAAAAAAAATTTACATTGTAGCTTTATATATGTGTTTTTTTTTTTTTGTGTTACCGACAAATAACAGCCCTCTTAAATTAGTTGTAAACAAAATGTGAACCTCTCCAAACATAGCTAGTAAGCATAACAACACTCTCATCGCGTGGAATTCCCAGAAATGGCAGTTAACATGATGCTATCAGTTCCTAACTGAATGTTTGTAACAACACTAAGTGTTTCATTCACAAATCACTCAAGAGCCAGTCTTGTGAATGAAGGAAAGCTGTGTCTGCATGTTTAAAAACTGCGATACTGTGGATATACAATAAGTTTGTCGTTTTAAAAGGATACGTCATTTGCAGACACAAAATTTGTATAACCACTGCACACAACGCCTACAGCGTATTGGTTGTGATAAATAAACAAGTTATTAACCAAATCAAGTACAGCACGCATAAAAAATGTTCTTATTCGCAACGCCAGAGATCATAAATTAATGTGGGGATGAAAGGTATAAACACGTAGAGACCTGAAGTATTCGAGAGTTCACTGACCTGTAGGCTAGACTCCACAGCATTGTGTATGGTCATACATGTATCACTACCCACTGGTTGCTTGCTACCACAGCATGAGGCAATGATTTGGGTGTTTATTTTATTATTAGCTCACAGTTCGAGGTGTCGAATACCACATGAACCAATTACAAAAGTAAAATGAACGTACAAGTACCCACTTATTTTTCAGGTCTCTAAAAATATGTTATTGCTAGAGACCAGAGAAATTCGCGGAATATTTCGGGACAAGCTAAGAATTCAAGAACCCGTACGTTAATTTTTCTTCTGTAATTGGACCATGTGTATTTGACACTCCATGTTGAATTGTGAGCCAGTAATGAACACGCAACAAAAATGTAGCCCCAATCATCGCTTTCCGCTGTGATAACAAGCAACCAATGGGTAGGGATAGGAAAAATTCGCGAGTTCAATGACCTGTAGGCTAGACTCCACAGTAACGTGCATACTCGAGCCTCAGATGTTTGTTCATTGGCTGCTGCCCCATAGAGTAGCCAGTGTTACTTCACACCTGGCAGATGGCACTCGCTACTTGTTTCCTTGCAAGTCTACTATTGGCTCAGAGTCGTCCAGGGCGTGTCTAATAAACTGCGATCCAACTGCAAAGTCAACGTCAGTGTACACGTGTTTAATGTCTATCTTGTCTTGAAATGAACTCGCGAAATGTTCCTATCCCTACCAATGGGTAGTGATATCTGCATGGTTACACTCAATGCTGTGGAGTCTAGCCCACAGGTCAGTAAACTCGCGGATTCTTCAGGTCTCTAGTTTATTGCTGAAACCAAATAATTTAGTTATCGTTGTTGTTGTTGGCAGACCGGCAGATCCAGCAGATAATCGCGGACCTGTTCTCGGCGGGCATGGAGACGATCAAGACGACGCTGCAGTGGTCGGTGGTGTTCATGCTGCACCACCCGGAGGTGGCGCGAGCCGTCCAGGAGGAGCTGGACCAGGTGGTGGGGCGCCGGAGGCTGCCGCGTCTCGAGGACCTCGCCTACTTGCCTTACACCGAGTCCACCTTGCTCGAGGTGCTGCGCCGCTCCAGCATAGTACCGCTCGGCACCGCCCACGCTGCCACCAGGTACTTACTACTTGCTGCTTCTTCTGCGGGACTCGAACCTGCAGCCACTATCACTGAAAAAAAAATAGTGACCGCCACAAAATGTTTTTTTCAGTGTACATTTCGTCTACACGACCACCAGGTCTATCGACAATCATTCGGGATAGGAAAATTTCGCGAGGTCAATGACCGGTCTGCTAGACTACTCAGTCCTGTGTACACTGGGGCCTCAGATATCTGTTAATTGGCTGCTGCCCTAGAGAGTAGCCAATGCTACTCCACACCTGGCAGTATGGCACTCGCTACCTGTTTTCTTTCACGTGTGCTATTGGCTCACGGCCATCCGGAGCGTAGTCTATTGAAATGTGATCCGATTGCAAAGGCAACTTCAGTGTACACGTGATGGACGTCTGTCATATCCTGAAATTAATTCGCGAAATGTTCCTATCCCTAACAATAATGCATCACCTTGCTGTCAAGACTCGAACCCAAAACCACTACATTTAATTTACGCGACCACCTGGTCTGTCCTCAACAACGCCTTACCTTGCGTCTTGCCTGGGACTCGAACCCACAAACCCTCACACCCACACGTCGTGTGCGCCTCCACCAAGTCTGTGGACAACCACGCTTCACCTTGCTTCTTGTCTGGGATTCGAACTCACAACCCCTACATGTCGTGTATTCTGCCACCAGGTTTGTCGACAACCACGCTTCACCTTGCCTCTTATCTGGGACCCGAACCCACAACCCCTATTGTTCATTTACCTCACTACGAGGTCTGTTGACAACCATGCCTTTGCTTGCTTCTGGTTTCCACACTGTCCGGGACTCGAACCCATAACCCTTGCATGTCGTCTACGTCGCCACTAGGTCAGGAATGATACTCACGATCGTACAAATCTTTTCAGGTTTTCTTGCAATCAGAATTATTAACTGGCCAACAGTAATTGATAAGGTGATCCCACACGTTAATATTTGGTGTTTGTTATGTCGTTTGAGCCGACCTAACGTTCTTACATAATAGTTGTTCACGAAGAAATAGCGGACTTAAATAAGATTAGATAGGGCTAACTTTAAGAAATGTTCCTCTTCTACCATCTTTAAGTTCGTATCGCTAACCTGCAAATAATTTGCAATGCAATTATACTAATTACCACTTTTGCGTTTTTTGTGAACATTTTGAGCTATATATAATTTTATTTACCTTTATTTTTTAACACATTAAGGTCTGCACACATTTACTGGCACTTAAGACAAATTAGAAGTGAGTCACCTATATCCACTACTGTAAGAACACCGGTTCTGTTGGTGTCTTTTGTTAGAACTCACCATCGTCCTATTGGTCCATACAACACCGGACACTACCCTCTACTCTATAGCGTTCATTATTGGCTGGTCATCAACCAACGGAGAGTCGAGCTGATACTGATCCAATCAAATGTCCTTTATCGTATAAAAGGATTTACAATCAACCATGTCCCTTTGAATGGCTATACAATAAACAATTATATCGTTAGTAATATCACTGATACTGTGCTGTCGTGTTCTTGTGGGGTCGTGTTAAACACTATCTGAACAAAGACTGCATATCCATGCGAGTTTTGTTCTGAACAACAAAGAAATTTACAAATTAGCTTTGCTCGAGCTACACTCGAGCATAGTCTACAAAGTGTTAACCCGCATTTTATTTTCATAATATTCACCCATAACTATTTTGCTGTTAGCATTACATATGTTTATGAAATTTTATTTTAAATAAATTTATTTGACCATTTACTCGGATTTACTTTGACACTTAAAGCTTATTATTAAATTATCTGTAATTATGAAAATATTTAAACTTGTAGCAAACTCTCAAAATTCAATATTTTGATATCAAATCACATTGTAATAATGCGCACCCGTATATCAAGAATATGGTTTCTCTAAATCATTCAATAACATATTGTAAATGAGCATAATAAGACTTATATTTTATAACTTAAAATTACTTTTATCACAGACTCTGGTTTATGAATACAGCACGCTTTTCTGTGATTGCGATTGCATCCGACTGTGACGTACACAAAACACTGGCGCCGAGGGAGTCAGCTGGTTTGCGGTAGGGACGGCACGAGGAGTACATAAGTACGTAGGAACACGAGGAAATAAGATTACTGTCGACCTTATCGGCGCCGGCGCACGTAACGCTGTGAGAGCAACACAAAAGAAATCGCGAAGTTGGGTTCGATGACCAGGGGACACGCATGTATGCCCCATTGTTTTGTGCTGGCCAGTAGAAATCGCTGTCTTTCTTCTATTTCTTTTTTCTTCTTGGCCATTTGGCAATGGGCTTTCAAAAAATCGTTGGCCTCCTTCCCCTCCCCCTCTATATTCTTTTTTTTTTTTTTCCCCATGCTCGAATCATGCACATGCAAGTTAGTGCGATAATACGCCTGTCAACCGGTTACGCGTCAATGCCTTTTAACTCCATTCTTTGTAAGTTTTTCCTTCTGCGGTTTGCGCTGGTTAATAGGGGATAAAACGGGGGGGGGGGGGGGGGGACTAGGCGAAAAGGGGGTGGAAGAAAATTGCCATTCAGGTTTCTATTATATCGTAACCACGCAAAAAAAAAAACTGCAACTGACTTTTTTTTAAATTATTTTCCAGCGTTGTTCTTTGCCTGCTTTGGCGAACCGTAAAATAGCCGAGAGTTCAGCAACTCTCGGCTAGGCCTGAGACGGTCGAAATCTAAGGAACCGGAACAGCGCGTATCATTGGGGAGTTTTCACACACGTGACTCACTATGTTTCGCCAGCCAGATTTCTCCGCTTAAGCGGCGAAGGATGGAGGACGTTGAAGGGGTTGGGCGAGTGGTGCGGGTGGGGGGGGGGGGAGAGGCAATTAGAGGAAGCAGTGACAGAGAAAAAAAAAAAAAAAAAAGAAAACACATCCGAGTGTAGTGGGTGTGGCTGTCGTAAGCATTGCGAAAGGAAGTCGAAAAGGGAAACCGAGGACCCCGGTGCGAAAGGTAGGAGAGGGGAGGAGCATAAGGGGCAGCAAGCCAACATGTTTTAGACTCCCGTCAGTTTTGGGGATCTGCCAGTAGCAGCTGTCTCGGCTGCAGGTCCAGCACCGCCGGACAATAGTCTGCTTCTCTTGCCGAGCGTACTCTGAAAACAGCTTCAGATAACCTGGGTTAAACTATTAAAAACTTGCATAGCTATCATCGTTTTAGGTTACTTGATGTTTAACTGTGTAAAACAAAGATTGGCTAACTGTCATATGTTATTTTAGGCGCTGCTGTTAGGTTAGGCCATTATAGGTTGTTCATAGTTTATTGAGCAATTTTGAAATCAGCAATTGTAAAACGTCACTGCACCTATCTGCGTATATTTCAATGGACACTTCCAGCAAAGTTGATGAAGACAGAGGGAAAGTAGTTCCCATTCCATGTTTTAATGTCGAGTTTAAAGTGTAACGTAAACATTCGTAAGTACATTGAAATAATTACTTTGTTTTTTTTTATCCAATTGATATTAGTGTAAGACGTTACTTTGTTTTTTTTTTATCCAATTGATATTAGTGTAAGACGAAACAAGTTTGTAAAATATTTATTTATTCAAATAGTTTTACAGTTTCACTTGACCGACGCATGAACATACTAATCAGGCCCATGGCAATGTTGATTCGGCATATGGTGGAAGAATACACAATTTATCACGAAGCGCCTAGACATTGTTTCACTCCGCACGCGCATTCGCAAAAATATGGCGGCCATGTCGGTCCACAGCCGACGAGAGAACCCGAGTATCTCCGATGGTTGTCGAACTTGCAAAATGGTCTCTGCGGATTAGGCTCGGCTTACGATTGAAAACGCGTATAATGATAATCGTTGGCCTTCTTCATGGCACAGTTCACGTCAATCATATATACTGACTATAAAACATCTTCGACATGCAGACGGGGACGAAATGGCAATATTTTATTTATTTTTGTCGTAGCCTGAGGCCTTATGCGATCGGTAGAGCCACGAGTATTTCGCGAATTCATTCGGAGACGAGGTAGACTCCAAACACTTGGTCTTTTCTCATATTGTTGTGATTGGACGACAGTTCTTTAGACATGCCCCGTTCAATTGTGAGCCAGTGATAAGCTGGAAGCAGTTGTGTGAGTTTTTAACATCCCTGTACAGAGGCCTCAGTTGATCACAGCAACCAATAAACAAACGATAATGTCTCGAGTGTATAGGGGGCTGTCCAGCCTAGCTTGCTGCCAATTCAGTCCGCGCAATGCTCGGGTCTCTAGCGATAGGATTTCATGTTAAAGAATACGAAATAATTTATTGAGGAAATTTCTTTGCAAAGAAAATTTCTACTTTATATATTTGCAAAATATGTCAACTACCGTATGTTGTTTAGTTAATAAATAATATTTCATTAAAATTGGGATAAGTTACATTCGTTTGTGATTTGTTGAACATAAACACGAGTAACTTCACTATAAACTTTTATTTACATTATCTATGAAAATTTTTCTTAGCTGAAGAAAATGAATCGTGAACCAAGCGTTGGACGTATCGAAGTGTTTTTGACAGTGCGCAGAGTAGAGTCTGCGCGCGTCTGATCGTTCGACCTCGGGTGTACTTGCCGCGAAAATTATTTTCTCTCTCCTTTCCCTCTACCGATGGGCCCCTTCCTGACTTTTGTCAACTCTGTCGCGCTTGCGATGCCAAGCGAGACTGTCTGGAACCGCGGAAGAAAAAAAAATGAAGACAATGGGCTTGTTTACGTGGATAATTCATCAGCGCCGGCAACGAAAATTTGGCCGAATAAATCAAGCTGAAGCACGTGGTGATTTTTTTTTTATAACTTTTTAACCAATCTTAAGAACTGTATATGAATTCAAAGTCGTGTTTCTCTCGATCGACACGGGATAAGTTTGTGCTTGTATAGAAGTTAAAACACATTCGTTACGTTACCAGATCGGCAAGTAATTTGGGATTTCAAGAAAGTGACGCAATTCTTTTTTTCGAAACCATCCATCTGATACAGCCGTGTAAAAAAAATCACAATTCGACTACACGTAGCAATCTAAAATGTCAAAGGCTTAATTTTCGCAGTTGCTTCTTTGGGGCTAATGCCAAAGTAGATACGGGCGAGCATTGCAGAACACAAGTGAAATCGTGGCTGCATACTGCAGTTATAAACTATATCAAACTACCATTATCATCCTCACGTACTGCGCGCACTGCAAAATTACTAGAAGTTGTGGACATGGTTCATGTTTCGGAGCTTAATAAAATCCTGCAGCTACTCTTCTCTAACATGTCGATTGTTTAATTACCCAGTAAGCGGATTTATGAAATAATTCCATTGCTTTTTTTTTCTTTATGACATTAGCTTACTGGCATAAGAGTTCTCCGAGGATTGCAAGACATATTCCAGCCAATGGCTGTAGTCGGTCAAACGCACAGTAACTTCGAGTTCAGTCTGTCCTTAAATAATAATTAGGGATAGGAAAATTTTGCAAGTTCAATGACCTGTAAGCTAGACTCCACAGCCCTGTGTACACTAGGGCCTCAGATGTTCGTCCATTGGCTGCTGCCTCAGTGTTACCTCACACCTGGCAGTACCTAAGGGATTCACTACTTGTTTCCGTCCAGGGCGTCAGACGTGTATAATAAACTGTGATCCAATTGCAAAGGTGAATTCACTGTATATGTGTTGACGTCTATCTTGCCCCGAAATGCATTTGCGATATTTTTCTATCCCTAACGCGAATTTTGCAGGTCTCTAACCCATTAGTAGAGACCCGAAAATTTTGCGGATTCATTCGGCAACAAGCTAGACTCCACAATCCTTTGTGCACTCGAGTATCAGTTAATAGTTCATTGGCTGTCAACCCCAGACCAGGTGACACGACATTCGATTCCTATTTTCTTTACAGGTTCGTTACTGACTGAAAGTCGTTCGAGGCGTGTCTAACAAACTATATGATCCAATGGAAGTACAAGTACATACGTACACGTGAATGCAGTTTAGCTTGCCTCAGATGAATCCGCGAAATTTCTGCATCTCTGCCCATTAGCAGAGACCTGAAAAATTCGCGAGTTCAATGACCTACAGGCTAGAATCTTAAGCCTTATGCACAAATATGCCGAAGTCAACTGTGCATTGGTTGTCTGCTGTCACAGTGGAAGGCGACGATTGGGCCATAGCTCTCCAGGAGGTGTCAAACATCGCTTGGACCAATGACTAAAGTCATATAGAGTTACTTGTATTTAATTATAGCTCGTCCAAAAAGGAATCCGCCAATTCTTCAGGTGTCTACCCATTAGCGTTCTTGAAGGGACGTGCACAGTGTTATGTTAAGCGCTACACATGATCAGGACGACACAACAGCTTGTCCTGCACCTGCTTGCAGGGACGTGTACCTGAACGGGTTCAAGATCCCGAAAGACACGCAGGTGGTGCCGCTGCTGCACGCAGTCCACATGGACCCGGGCCTCTGGGAGGAGCCCGAGAGGTTCCAGCCAGCCAGGTTCCTCAACGCCGAAGGGAAGGTCACCAAGCCCGAGTTCTTCTTGCCGTTCGGAGTGGGTGAGTACTGGCTCACACCTTCCTCCAGCACGTGGGTAGCTTCACAGTTACTTCACACTTTTCTGAAGCCCTGCTAAAGTTATGCTTCCAGGATATTCCTCCGCCGCAAACTAAGCTTAACTAAGTCTACACTGTAAAGAAACTTGAGATAAAATTCCCTTACATGTAAGGGAAGCTGATTACCTCTACATGTAAGGTAAAATTAAATCTTAAATGTGGAGTAAATTTACATAAAAAGTAAAGTACCATTCCCTAACCATACGGGAAAAGCATCTGATAAAAGTGAGGGGAAAAGCCATGCAAGTAAGAGAAAATTAACTTTGTTGCATAGTAGAATTATTACAGTTAATTTTTTATTTCCGCTATCTTCTGACTGATAGTAACCGAAACCTCAACACTAAAATCCTCGTCACTTGCTGGTGGATGGGCGCGAACCATTGTCCTCTATCACGATAGGCCAATGCACTATCCATTAGACCACCGCGACAGCGTGACAGCATCAGAGAATACTAGCGTGTTAAACGTTTGTTTCTTCCTCTCGTGGTCCCACTTAGCTGTCGAGACAATGCTGAAGAGATGCACGCGTCATAAGATAATTTTCCCATCCATTTATGGGATTTTCCGCTACGTACGTGAATTTTACTCCAGAGTGCGGTAATTTTTTTTACCTTACCCGTAAGGAAAACTACGTTTTCCCCACAATTTTGCGAATATTACCTTTCACTTGTCAGCTAATTTTCCCCATTACTTTTTACAGAGTAGAAAAGTTCACCAAAGGCCAACGCACTGAATTCGTGCGCATTTAGCTGTAATGATATTTTGCATAATAACAATTTCTTACTAGGCGCTACCAACACACATGTTTTTTACTGTTTTCAACTCATATTTTTCATGAATGAAATATTACAATCTCTAAATATAATACAGATGAAACTCCAGTTTAACGAAAAATAAGACACTTTCATGTTAACGTAGGTATAAAACGCTTTTGATACATGCCATACTTGGGAAATATCCGCACACGTCGTACACGGGGTGCTTTTTCAAAGGTTCGATTGAAAAAGTGTGAAGAAACCGCGAAAAGACTATATACCTGGCTTTTGAACTGCGTTGTAGAGTGTTTGAAACGTAAATTTTTTGCGACGAAAATATTCTGGACTTGCAGCAGGACAAAAACACTGCACGTCAGTCCAGAGCCTCGCGCTTAGTGGCGATGACGCACTTGATGCGCGTGGCAGTGTAGTCCTTATCGCGCCAGCGCTTCTGAGTTTCAAACGCAAATGGCCCCAGGCAGACGACCGCTTTAAGGCGAACAAGTTCACCGACATATTCGATTTATTTATATATTTTTGTAACCAGTTTTTGTAACGTGATACAGTATGTGCTTTTTTACTTATATACAAGGACATGTTCGGTACCACGGGCCAACCGTAGTATGTAGGCCTACAAGGTAAACTGCTGGGTACTTATTTTAAGTTATAAGGAGGCGGGGGGGGGGGGGATTTATCCTCAAGCAAAATATTATTACTACGAGTGCGCACTTATACGATGCGTTGTCCCGTTGATGCAATTTCCTAGAATTAATTAAGCTGTGTTTTTCATGAGGGCGGAGGAATATTCTGTAAGTAGAACTTTAGCAGGGCTTCAAGAAAGTCGGAAGGAACATACGAATGGTGTTCACGATAAAGGGAGCACTTTTGAAATCAGCCTTTAAAAAATGTCACTATCCCTACGGGCGAACTGAGTGACATGCGCCCAGTAAAGTTGGAAACGAAGAATGGAAAGTAGTTCCATATCTTACCGTCGAATAAATAGTGCCATGTACCCATTTGGGATAAGTTAAATTATTTCTTTTACTTTCTGTTTTTTTTTTATGCATCGAAGTGTAAAAACGAGCATATTTGCAAAACATTTTCTTGTGTAATAATTTCACAGTTGAACTTGACCAACGCACGAATGAAGTGACGATGCACATGGCAATGTTAATTTCGAATAAGGCGGGGAATAATACACAGCATGCGTGCGAGTAGATGTTAAGCAGGGCTTTCAAAAGTGATCATTTCACAGTAAACAGCCCGTACGCAAGTTGAGAGTGTGAGGTCGTGTGTCCCGCAGGACGACGGATGTGCCTGGGCGATGTCCTCGCCAGGATGGAGTTGTTCCTGTTCTTCTCGTCGCTGCTGCACGTCTTCGACCTGCAGCTGCCCGAGGGCGAGGCTCTGCCCAGTCTCAAGGGCAACGCTGGAGTCACAGTAACCCCCGACCCGTACAAGGTGAGCGCCGCCACGTGTCATATTTCTTCCTCACCTGCCCCAACTCCTTTAAGTGCTGCGCGAGTGAGTGAAGAGATTTGGGCGGCTCTTAGCGGCGAGGTCTCGAGAGCCGATGAGGGCGGTTGAGGTGAGAATGGAGCGGCGCCAGAATGAAGGGGCGGGGGGGAACGGGAGATCCCCGAGAGAACCCGCCGACCAACGGCATCGTCCGGCGCGATTCCCACTTACGAAAATCCGGTGACCCGGTGGTCGGGGATTGAACCAGGTTCGCCTTGGTGGGAGGCGAGCGGGCTAACCGCTCGGCTACTTAAATTATTTATTTCGCTTTCTGTTTTTTTTTAATTCATAGGCAGTATAAAAATAACGAGATAGGTAGAATATTTATTTTTATAATAATTTAATTTTACATAAGGCGGAAGAATACACAATGTGCGTAAAAGGAGATCTTAAGCAGGGCTTTCAAAAGTGCAATTTTTGGCGTGAACAGCCTATAGTCTCAAACTACTCTGTAATTGTACAGTGTGTGAACGTCTTTTACGACCTTTTAATTTTACGATATCAGCGACACTTCATAAACTTTTAAGTAAAAACTGCTTCACTTTTATTTTCGTTGCGCCTTTACTCGAATCTCCAACTACGGCGCGGAAATTGGCGAAGGCTGTCCTCAACGCGAAGGACAAAAAAAAAAAAAAGGCTTCCTGGTGAACGCTGACGTTATCACGCGCCGGCAGGTAAAAACAAACATCCCCGGGTTCTCAAACAAGCTTAGGGCGGCCTCGCACAACGTCTACAGCGCTGTACCGTTGGTAACGGCTCGAACCACTATAATGGGTCCTATTGTCCTTTCTGGAGAAGGGAGGGGAGATCGCTTATCAGGCCGGGCCAATCATGTGAGGAGATTCCCGGCGCTCCATCGTCGTAACAGGAGTTTTGTGTTCGGAAAAAAAGGGGAAGGAGGGAGGGGGGGGTGGGATTTTCGGCCGGAGTCGCGGGGAAATGGGGGAGGTGAACGACCTCCACCATGACTGCACAAGGGTTGTTTCTCACACCCCTCCTTCTCTACCATACCCCCTGGGGTTTCAGTGAATCGCTTCCCTCCCCGGAGGTCAACGATCCTTCCGCCACGAAACTTCCCAAGGACTTTGGCCCACGTCTCCTGGGATCCTCTCCCCGAGAAAATATTTTCGCCCCGTTCCGTTGTTTTCCTTGGGGCCGCGAGTATGAGGAAGGAATTCCTCGAGAGTTGTTTTCGCTAACGTCACCCCCTCGTTTCTTTTTCCGGATTGTTTTTTTTTTTTTTTCTCCTCCTCCAAGGCTGGACCCTCCCGCCCATCGTCTGCAAAAATATTGTTCGGTTTCGTCAATAGGAAACTATGTGTTTTTCCGGCTCCCTTTAGCCGCCAGGTAGTTTCTAAAACTTACAAGTGGAGTCCCAGATAACTTACGGAGATAAAACTGTGGTCACGATCGTTTTCGTCTGCAAGCGCGGGAAAGTCACCTTCAATGCATATTTACTTGTAGCGCATCTTCTGGTGGGCTGAAATACAAGCTTGCCTCTGATTTCATCACTGCAGTTATCATGTAAAACTGTTTTCCGGAATAAAATCCACAAAAGATGCTGACACCTGCTTCACCATAGGCCTATACGAGACAATCGTAAAACTTTTTATGAGAATATTTTTGTTGTTTCTGTAGACGACAAAAAATAAAACGTATATCTCACTAATGTTACAAAATTATCTGTACATATTTTTAAGGAACTTCGGGGATTGTTGGTACATGTACATTTTTTTTTTATGTGTAATTCCATTGTCGCGGTGTTTATGTATCCTAATCGACATTTTTTTACGTACACATATGCGATTTAAAAGGACGCTTACTACTACACGAATATAATGCTTGTCGACTTATTGCGGAAAATACAGCGTTACAAATAAAATTAATTAATTTTATATAAATGTATTATGTAAAACAATGAAATTGTTTGATAATTAGTGTCAGTGAGATGTCTTCTTTTAAGTAGTTTGAATATAAATATATATATATATATATATATATATATATATATATATATATATATATATATATATATATAGACACACACACGGTGCTTGCGGATGTTTTCCAAAATAAATATTTAGTTATTCTGCGTCAATGCAATGGCCATTCTAACAGAACTCACATTTATGATGAGAACAGACATGAAGCACTAAACTATAAAATATTTCATGAAGTATAAAACAAATTAATGGAAACTTTAAAATTTTTAAATAAAAATTCTTACAACTTTGAAATGAATAAAGTATAACAAAATCATCGGCAGCGTCTAGTTTCGTGTCCAAAATTTTTTTTTCTCTGTACCTCGGTATTAAAAACAACGAGCAGACCAGCACGGTTGTAAACTGAGCTTCCAACCGAACAGCGGAATGATAGCACGAAAAATTTGCCTATAGGCTGTTCACGGCTAATTGAGTACTTTTGGCAGCCCTGCTCAAGATATACTTTTCTCTTCGTGTTGTATCCTTCCGCCATTTATAAAACTTACATTTCCACGGACATAATGACTATATATTCACGCGTAAAATTTTTGGGATCTTAAATGCGTCACCAGAAATAGAAACACAAATAGAATTTGCCGTAAATTTAAACATTATACACTTGCGATACTAATTCGACGCTACGAACTACAGTTCTCTGCCAACATAACTAGGAGCCTGAATGCCAGCGTGCGCGCGAAGTAGCATACGAACTTTATTCGGAGGTCGATTTCAAAAGTGCTCACTTTACTGTAAACAGCATATACCTACACGTGGACACACACCAGAAGGATCTTTATGCTCCATCAATCCGGCGTGGTTGGCGCAAAATGTGAATGATGCTTTATGTCCTGCGCGTTCTTTCTGAAAATCCATTCGCGATTTCTTCACAATTTTCCAAAAATTTGGAAAAATTACCCCGTCCGTGGCGTGCTTGAGTGTTTCCTAAATATGTCATACACCACAAGCACTGTGTACTTGTGTTAAAGGCTGTTCACGATAAAGTGAGCACTTTTGAAATCAACCTTAGAAAAAAGTCACTGCCCTTACCTGCAAGTGTTCTAACGGGTGCCTCGAGTGACATACGCCCAGTAAAGATGGTAACGATGGAAGGGAAAGTATTTCCACATATTAGCTTCGAACGAAAAGTGTTGGGTAACCATTTCTGATAACTTAAATCATTTCTCTCGCTTTCTGTATTTTTTTAATTCATCGAAATGTAAAACTGATCGGATTTGTACAGTATTTACCTTTCTGATAATTTCACCGTTTCACTTCACCGTCGCATGAATAAAGTGACGAGGCCCATGGCAATGTTAATTTTACATAAGACGGAAGAACACACAACGTGTGTGCAAATAGATCTTAAAGCAGTGCTTTCAAAAGTGCTCATTTTACCGTGAACAGCCTATAACATGAAAGTGTCTTATTCATGGATAAATTAAACTTTTACCTATATTTTATCTCTAAATTATAGTATTTAATTTAAAATTAATATAAATAAAAAAAGGAAGAAAACAGGAGTGTTGGTAATGGCGAGTAAGAAGTATTTCTTATGCAAAATATTATTCAACTGAGTGCGCACAAATGTGGTGCAATGTCCCATTGGTGTAATATTATATATTATACACTTGGCTAAGCTTTGTGTGTATGAGCGAGAGGAACAGCTTGGTAGTAGAACGCGCGGGGGGGGGGGGGGGGAAGAGGGAATTTGTAAACCGAACTGAAAATTTCTTGTAATAATACTAATGCTAACACTTTTACAAAAAATTTATCTGGTAAACCTGTTGCAGTTAAACTTGTGCAAAAACAGGATTTGTAGAACCATATAAAAATTCTTGCAGCAATACTGACACTTGTAAAATTTAAAAGATTTATTTTTAACCCACTCATACCCAGTGTGCACAATTGTTTACATTACACACGTGTAGGTAAATTTTCGTCTGTACTGCACACTGCTAAGCCAATGACCTGTGAATTAAGGATGCGCAAACCGTCCTACTGGGCTCTGGCTTAATCGGTTCATACTACAGTAGCCAAACATATAGCCTGCAGCTCACTCATTGGCTGTGACAACGAAACAAGTGTCGTGTCGACTTCGACTTAAGTGCAGCACGCATCATAACTTTTTTTGTTTCCAATAATTCAAACCGCAATTTAAAGTGGGTCTGAAAGTTTTAGTGTCAGATATTTTTTTTTTTTTTGGGAAATAGTAAAAAAAAAAAAAAATTGTAAAGTTACCAAAAAAATTTCGTGTGTGAAGAGGTAAATTGATGTGTTTCTTTTCCTTCGCAGGTGAGGCTGGAGCGAAGGGCCATGGAGGTCGACATGGACTTCTTGGACGCGCCCAGTGAGTGCTGCCTCCAGAGGAACTGCGGCACGTAGGGGGGGCCAAACTTCCAGTCGGGCGACCGCTCCGGCAGGTTCCTTCCTCCAAGTTCCTGTTTGCCAGCTGGACCAGTCGATACTATTGTGCCTTCTCTTCGCCTTACTGTATACCCATTACGTCAGTTCGGACCCCCCCCCCCCCCCCAACACGGTCGCCTGACGCTTTCGACAAGCGAGGGTGCGTCCCACTCCAAGAAGACTGCTGCGCAGAATAATGATAATAATAATAACAATGACAATAAAAATCCACGTGCCATAACGGAAAACGCTCCGTGCCCATTGTATTACGTGTGTTTTATTTATTTCGACGAGATGGACGCCACAAGGGAATAAAAAAAAAGAGAGACTCTAGGTGAAGGGTCCCAGTCTTGACGGAAGTGCACGAACTTCCATTATTCTAGTGGGACTTCGTTTCAGTGCCTGCGTGCCTTGGCACGCGACGAAATATTTCACATAATCCGGCTGTGCACATGTCTACCATTAACAGTTAATTATTTTTATTTTCTGTGTTAGGTTTATCGTCCCCGGTTTGTGTGGTCACGAAACGCTGGGGAAAAAAAAACGGAGAGGGTTGTTTTTCTGACGAACGTTTTTTTTTTTTTTTTTGTGATGGATCTTTGTGGGACTTCCATTTGTTGCTAGTCAGTTTGCCTTCATTACACAATATGATAGCAAATGTTTGCCCACTTCACGTGCGGGCCATTGTCTCACGAAGTTTTACCTCATATTCCTTGAAATAATTCCGGACAGAGTATTGTATTTTAACTCGTGATGAGAGTGGATGTTATATTGAGCCATTCTATGAATGCTGTATTTAAGACTCTGTACTCTGTTGATGTGTAATTTCTTTTCCAAAACCACGTGTCAACGGAAAGTAAGATTCGTGTCAAATGTAGCCCATGTTTCCATCATCTTTATACATATCAACCTGAAACATCACTGGAATCATAATAAAGTCTTTGAATATTTAAATAAATAATTTGTGGTAAGTTTACCTAGGTCTTTAAATATAATAATTATTATAATTTTAAAAACAATGTGTTGGTTCCTATTGGCTTTGAATTCTAAGCTGTGTCCTATGATTAAGCTAGTCTGTTAAATGAGTCTGCACTTTTTCAGCCAAAAGTAACATAAACTGCTCCACAATACACTTTCTAGTTATGTTGGTAGTGACAATCAGTGCAGTTAATGGATTATACTTGATTATATTACACATATTTTGTTTATCCATACAGCAAATAAAATTGAAAGGTCGACAGTCAGCTCTTCTTCATTAGAAAGCAAATTTTTTTAAATGAAACACACTGCAAGAAGTACAAAGCTGTGAAAAAATAAACAGCGTAATTTTACGTTATTGTGTTCCTTTAGTTTTTTTTTTTTATGACATTGAAATGAGTAAGTACTGTAGCTTAAATTGAGTTACTCATCCATGTACGTAGTGTTAGACAATGAATTTCGAAATGTACTCGTATGTATTTCAATGTTTAAATAACACTTCATCACTTTATTATATTTAAAAAAAAGTTTACATTTTCTTTGTATTTTCTGTGTTTTTTCCTTATAAACAATTTTTAACGAACTGTCTTCAAGGCAAAATTGTTAGTTTTTCCGAAAATTATCACTGGTAGCATAATCTGTTTCATACCAAGGCAGAAAGGTGTAGTTTTTACTATAATCTTTACTGCAGAGGAATATGCCAAAACTATGTCTGTTCTAGAATGTAGAAATGTATTTATTAAACTTTTTCATGGTGATAAATGCCTTATTTTATCATAATATATTTTATCAGTGTTCATTAGTAGCACATAACTAGTAGTGGATTTTCTCAAGTAGTTGTGTTTTATATGTCAATTGTATGTACATATTACCTCGAGCTTACTATTTTTATAACCTATGTAAGATAAAATTTGTACCAGCTGTATTTGAAAACAGTTATAGATGTAGATAATGTTATTTGAAAATATTAGTGACATTACAAAATGTGACATTTCTACGGCAAAAAATTGCACAAAAATAAATAATTCCTTAAAAAAATAAATGTGTATTGTTATTTTATGTTAAGTGTACTTTTACCTCTATTCCTTAATTTGTACGAGTAATTCTTCCAAAACATTGTCCTCCACGCTGGGCACAAAAAAATTTAAAGTTAAATTTTTCATATGTTAATCATTACATTTTAAGAAACCAAGCCAGCTGAAACACTGGGAATTAATAAAAATACTTTGTCATGTTGCGGTGAAGAAATATTTTGTAAGTCGACAGTGCTGTTAACACTACCATGTGGTAAAGACAAAATGTAGCAGCCACTGTACAATCAATAAATAGACAAACTAATTTGCAAACAATTATGTATTATTTAATTGGTGGATTTCCAGCAACAAAATTTTGTATGTTAGTGCGAAATCTTCAACTACTTCTCTAAGAGAAAATAAGTAACAAAAAATATCAAACTATCATCATAGCCTGTTGATACGGCATCCTGGGGCAAGATACAATAATTTATTGTATTCAGCGGTTAACATAACACCGTAGTTACACTGGCTTTAAAATCCAGCAAATAGCCCCAAATAGCAGGAATTATTCAGCTTTTCGACTCCTCAGAATTTTGAATTGTCTTGACGGTTTTTCATTGGTTCATACATGCAACTCTCTGGCTGTACGATGTATAAATGAGCAAGGAGAATATCACCTACCTTCGCAGAAAATGCTTCTTTATAGAATAAAATCTAGAAAATTCTTAAAAATTTGGAAGTTAAAAAATGTATCCTGAACTTCTTTAGTGGGTGAAAATAATTGTGTGCTGATTTTAAATAAATATAAAATAATTGTAGGTGGTTTAATAATAGAGCCCAGCAGGCCTATAAATATGTTCGAGTAGTCCAAAAAATTATGTTATAGAAGAATGTTGTATTTGCATTGCATCCAATCAATCACCAATGCAATGAAAATGTAAAATAACAGGATACAATTTCTATAGGGCCTATATAATAATGTCACAATGATTCAAATTTTTTATCTTCCAGTGAACATATTTCCAAATTTCATAGTTTGCAAGGTTTTTTTACAATCTCAAACGATTAAAATATATTTAAAAATAAATCTCTTTCAAATACTAATATTATTTCACCTACAGTTTTACTCGTTTCCTGTTTAATTACGAAGTAAAATATAAAAAAAAAATACTATGATACAAGCGAGGACATGGTTGTAATTCAAAGGAATTAGTTAAGCCAGTCGTGTGAATGAAAAAAAAGCCAGGAAAAAATGAATGTATTTTGGTTTTTAAAAAATATATTTGACGTGAGATGGTATGTTTAAATTAAATTAAATAACAGTAATTTTTAAAGAAATGTACTTTGCACGGTGATAATACTTAACAAATAAATTTACAGAGCTTTGCATTTTTGGTCCCGAAAATATTTTTTTTAAATTTATCTTTCAGAAAACGCATATCCTTCTAACCACAGTAAAACAGCTGGTAGGCTGCATGACTGAGTGTGATTATCAGAAGTAATTATTCGTATATGCCATTCACCAATGTTGTCTTGACGTGTGCTGTATATATAATAATTAAAACATCAGTATTACTGACTAGAACTTCTTTGTTGCAGTATATAAGTTATTGATCTACTAAATATATAAAAGTGAGACTATTAAAAATAATATTTCATACTGAAATTTCTGTATTACTGCAAAAAAAAGTTCTTGCATAATAGACGGGCATTCCGCATGTACGAGGTGATCAGAAAATACTAGTTAGCGCTTGTGTAATAACTTATAGTAAATCGTAGAAACATTGGTGAAATGCACTAGCTATTGAGCAGTAGATATATGTACTATTTAAAAGGGCTAATAAAATATATAATTATACCCTATTTGATGATTCAGGTATAGTTCCAGTGGACTGTAAGCTGAGGCATAATAAGTGACAACAGTCAGTAAAATATCATTTACTGAAAGTAACTTAATAAGCTAATACCAACTAGATAACCGTTCAAATGAACTGTGAACCATAGTAACTTATGTTAGTGCTGGAATTCTCAACGTTCAGTGGGGATCACATATAAACCGGTGCAATTCAGTCATCGTAAACAGTAATAGTCAGTCATTTGCCACTGATCACCAGTGGAGCCGTCTTGAATAGGTTTCACTTATTTTGCTCCATGTCCACTACTTAATGTTGAGATTGTACTGAAAACATAAATACTCAATCTCTAAAGGAACATGCTTTTCGCTATTATACTTGGCATCGAGGGACACGAACACGACATATCTTCAAGTTTTCCACTCCAAAAGTGGAAACTATGACCATTTCATCATCTTAATCAATTATGCCTGTGATGTACACAGAAGAAAAAAACTGCAATAGCACAATCACAGGGACTGTGCCGATCATTTCGGTGATTGAAGTTCAGTGATTTTACAGCGATTTGGCTAGGTTCTACTGCTCTGGGTTGAATTGACAGTGCACCGTACTGGTTTCCCCGATAGCGACAGCTCAATAACGCGATATTCTGTTAGTAGCGTTACACTGACTGACATTTCAGAGTTTCTAATTCGCAATGTGCAAAAAATGTGTGTGTGTGTGCGCGCGTGTGTGTGAAACCCGGTGCGTGGCGTGCAGTTTCAACATTTTCTCCTTCCGTAAGCAGATTGTTCTGAGGGGTACTCACGTAGCAACCACCTGTTGTAGTAAGCGAATAATGATGACTGAAAAAGCTGCGTTTTTTGCGGGAAATCGCAGTATAGGATGTTCAAGCTAAAGTGAGCTCTTTTTAAGGCCGTGCTAAAATGTTCCCCTTGCTTTATCTGTTTCCTTTCGCAAATTGTTAATGTAAAATTTCCATGTGGCTATTAAACACAGTGTAATATTTTATAGCTTTCAAATACTAAGTCTGAGACCAGGATAAAAAATGTCTTTACTATACCTGCTGAAAGGGCCTTAAAAACGGCTCACTTTACCGTGAACAGGATGTATAAATAAACGAGTTTAATACTTACCCGTACTGAAAACATCAGATTTTTGAAACATTAATATGCTCTCTCACCCCTGCTCACCAAACCGTTTGGAAAACTACCAAACACGCGATCGATCCAGTGCGCATGCCTACTAAGGTGAGACATATCTGCCCTTTATTTTATATTATATTGTTATTTCTTTACTTACGTATCGTTAGACGTCATTCACACAGTCACCCGAAAAAATGTTAAACCGTTAGGGCAAAATGGGTATTACTATTATCATTAAAAAAAATGATTTAATAAAATCTAAGTAGTGCTGGTATAAGAGGTAGGCCTATATGAAAAGACGAACCGCTATTTCCTCCACTTAGAGACAAGGCTAAAGAATATACCACTAAATGCTCCAATGACCCTTTCCCTTAAAGTCAACAGCAAGACACACTGGCATTTTTATGTAGCAAATATAATGATATGAATCGAAAAAAAACTTTGTTCTATGCAAGCATTAAGCTTGTTTTGCTATTTTTTTTGCACACATAAGGAAGGAAGCGCAGTAATACGCTGATAAGTAGTTTTAGGAGTGTCATATTTCTTGCCATGTTCCATTGACTTATGACTAGGGATAGGAAAAATTCGCAACTTCATTTCAGGACAAGATAGATTTTAAATGCGTGTACACTGAAGTCACCTTCGCAATTGGATCGAAGTTTATTAGACACGCCCTGGGCGAATCCACGCCGATAGCAGACTTGTAAAGGAACAAGAAGCGAATCCCGTACTGTCAAATGTGGGGTAACACTGGGGAAACAGCCAATGAACAAACATCTGATGTTCGACTATACAAAGGATTGTGGAGTCTAGCATACAGGTCATTGAACTCGCGAAATTTTCCTTTTCCTACTTATGACAAGGATAAGATTCCTCGAACCTTAGGTTTGTCTAGTCTGGTTTCCCTCGATCACGAGCATTGCTTTGGGAACGCTGGCGTATGTGACTACGTGAATGAATTCCGGATGCATTTAGAGCCATTTTATATTTATTAGTGTTGTAAGTGTAATTTTTTTGAAGCGTCACCTCAAAAAATTCTGGCACAATGTACGAACGCGTACGTCATGAATCCAAAGATTTTTTTTTTTTTTTTGGCCTGCAATGTACGTGGTTCAATGTCTAATGAAACTCCCAGTGGGTGACATACAGTCGTGACTCTGATCTAACTTACGAGTGGTTCATATTACAAACACAAAGCATACAGCTGATTAGTTGTTTTAACGAAGCACATTATTTGTTGGCGTAACCCTCTTTTAGGCTATGGTAAGTATAGTTCCCGCAGTTAAAAGTAATATTATGTTTTCCATACGTTATAATCAGCACATCCTCCCAACGGTTAAATATATACAATATGCAATGCATTCATATTACATTCAAATTTCTGGCATATTATCAATATGTTCAATTTCTCTTAATATTAACTTACCAAAATAGTTCTAACAATATTTTTTAATGCCAAAATAAAAAAGAGTTGTAAAGATGGAGGTTACTTGGAACACTACGGGTTACTCGGGACACTTCGTAAGTAATTTCGTTTGCAAGAACACAACCGCTCCGGGTAAAACGAAACATCGTGCATGATAACAGCAACAAACGTTGCAAAACTGCAACGTTCTACTCCAGGGCTGCCACGCTTGCAAACGAAATCCCCTGCGAACTGGGACAGCTCGCATAAAAAATTTTTTTTTCTCATTTGCGAAACCCGGGACCGTAAGGATAATGAAAAATCGGGAGAAACTTCGCTTGTCTGTGAATTCCAGACCGCCTGGAAAAGGGGGGGGGGGAGGGAGAGGACTGGAAATTGCGTATTATTATTATTTTTTAACCAGGGCAATCTAACATGGAATGGGTTCCTCTCGTTCCGTCATCATTACCATCCTCGACCTACCCAACTCCGGCCGGCGACCAGAGAAACCGGGCCACTAGTTCTCCGGAACAGGGTTGCTGCTGGAAGGGGGGGGGGGGGTACACCTTCCCGTCGTTGTTGACACTCGAAAATGTTTGGCGTTCGAGGGCTCCGCCCCCTTCCCTCCCACCACCCCGCAAACGCCCTCCTTCCATCACGGGAGGTCGTTCACCTCGTGGGTTCGCTCTAAGCGCTGTGCCAACTCTCTTTCCCTCCCCCCTCCTCCTCACCCTTGGACTACTACCCCCTCTCCACCCACCCCCACACGAAAACTCGGTGTCGCGAATCCGCTTTCGCGTATCTGTGCCAACAAGTTTCGCACACTCCTCGCCACGGTTCGGCTCGCGAGCGCGCAGTGGCCCGGTGACAAATTTCTCGGGCTGTGGTTATTTGTTTACCTTTTTTTTTTTTTATCACCCCTCTACTACCCCCTCCGCCCCTATCTACAAGCTAAATGGTCAGTTCAGTGGTAGACACGCTCGACTTTACGACTCTAGGCCGAGTTGACGCAATGGTAAAACCATTCAGAGGGGTTGCCAACCTTTTCATTACTGAGAACCATTTGTCATTATCATGATCATTAGACACGATACCTAAATACCAGGGGAGGGAGAGGGTGAGTTAGGATTTTTTTTGCACATTTTGGAGAAATCCGGGTTTTCCGAGGGGAAAAATTTTCATGGACGAAACGGGAATTTTTTGCGGAAAAACGAAACATTTTCAGGCATTCTATCACTAGTGATAGGAAAATTTCGCGAGTTTAATGACCTGTATGCTATACTCCACAATCCTTTGCACAGTCGAACATCAGATGTTTGTTCATTGGCTGTTGCCCCAATGTTACCCCACATTTGACAGTACGGGATTCGCTTCTTGTTCCTTTGCAAGTCTGCTATTGGCGTGGATTCGTCCAGGGCGAGTCTAATAAACTTTGATCCAATTACAAAGGCGTCTTCAGTGTACACGCGTTTGAAATCTATCTTGTCCTGAAATGAAGACGCGAATTTTTCCTATCCCTACCTATCACTAGAGCCGAATTCATTCGGAGGCGAGGTATGGTCCAAACGCTTTTCCTTTTCTCCTACTGTTGTGATTGGACGACAGTTGTTTAAGACACACTGTATGAGCCAGTAATGAGCATGAAGCAGTGGTTTGAGTGGGTGTTTAACAGCCCTGTACACTTGGTCTCAGCAACCAATAAGGAAACGATAATGTCTCGAGTGTACAGAGAGCGCTGTCTAGCGTAGCTTACTGCCAACTCAATCCTCGAAATTCTCGGTGCTCTAGCTATCACATCTACGGGAAACCACAATGGACTCGCATTCGGGAGTATCAGGACTCGGTTCCTTATCAGGTCAACCTGATATCATTTCCCCCGTGGATTCCTGAAATCGCTCCAGGTTCTTTAACACAGGATATCACATATTCCTTCCGCATCGCCTGCATGTGCGAAGAACTCGTTCGCTCCGTTTCTAATTAATAAGTAGGGATGGGGAAATTTCTCGAGTTCAGTGACCCGTAGACTAGCCTACACAAGTATTTGTATAGTCGTGCCTCAGATATTTTTTTCATTGGCTGCTGCTCCAGTATTACCCTACACGTGCTTGCAAGTCTGCTATTGGCTCAAAGTCATCTTGGGTGTGTATAATAAACTGAGCTCCAATAGCAAAGGTTACTTCAGTGTACACCTGTTTGAAATCGATCTTGTCCTGAAATGACTTCGCGAAATTTTCCTATCCCTACTAATAAGCTACTTTTTCACGGCAAAAAATGAATTCCTTATGAAGCCTTGCATGAGAAATTTTATTTATTTAATGGATGAGAAAAGTCGATGGCCACACCTAAGAGATATCATTTTAATAATTATACCTCATGAAATAGTACTGCTTTAACACATTATGGACTACGCTAGAGGTAAGTTCGAGCAAAGCCAGTTAAAAAATTTCTTCGTTCTTGAAAATAAAACTCGCATGGTTATAGAGACATTGTTCCGCTAGTATTTGAAAGGATCTTACAAGAACAATACAACTCAGCAGCTATAGTTTTCCTGCAAAAAATATGTTTTGGTTATACCCTTATAAAAGAACACGATTGACTGTAAACCTTTTACACAGTAAGGGGCATTTACTTGGGGCTTATTCAGCTCTGCGACCCCAGAGGCTGATGACCAGCCAATGATGGACGTTGTAGGGCACAGTAAGCACTCCCAGTGTGGTGTGGACCAATAGAAGAGTGGTGAGTGGGAATACAGAAACCAACATAATAGGCGTTCGTGCAGTGGTGTATACAGGTGATTCAATTCTACCTTATCTTCAATTATAGTAAATAGATGCAGACTTGAAAGTGTTAAACAACGTAATAGTATAACAGTATATTTATTGTATTCATCCAACAGTCTCATAATGCTACTTGAACTCCACTCCATCAACAAAAAATAATTCAAGATATCTTAAAATGAATATTATTCGTCTGATTAGTCTTTGCACAATTACTGCTCTTCTCCTATGCCTATAGGCTGTTCACCGTAAAATGAGCACTTTTGAAAGCCTTGCTAAAAATCTACAAGATCTACTTGCGTATACGTTGTGTATTCCTTCAACTTATGCAAAATAAACATTGGTATGGTCATCATCACTTTATTCATGCGTCGGTCAAATGAATCTATGAAATTATTAAGAAAGTAAATACTTTACAAATATGCTCATTTTTACACTTTGACACATAAAAAAAAAAAAAAGCCAAGAAATAATCTTAAGTTTTCACAAATGGTTACCTAACATTTGTTATTTGACGTTAACATATATAATTACTTTCCAGCCATCGTTACCAACTTTACTGGGCGCATGTCACCCAGTGTCCCCGTTAAAATATGTGTAGGCGGGGGCAGTGACTTTTCTCTAAGGTTGATTTCAAAAGTGCTCACTTTCAGGTGTTGCAAGTAAGATATTGTTAGATGCGTTCTGTACTTAAGCTGGCAGCAGGGAGAACTTCTTCGTTAGTCCAACCAATAAGCTGTAGTCTTCGTCGTGGTCAGTGATCAGTGATATGAACCAGTCATGACGAAGCGCGGCAGCAGAGTTTGCGAAACAGTGACCCGCATAGAGGGTCATTGGACACCGAGCCTCGCGGCATACACTGCTGGCAAAATACGAATTTCCTGTGTAACATGTGCACACTAAGAAATCATCCCTAAAACTACCATATCATTGTTAGAGACCCGAGAATTTCGTGAGTTCATTTCTAGACAAGTTGGAATTCACACACATTTTCGTTCAAGTTACGTTTGTAAATGGTCGACGTGTTTTTTGACAACCCCTGAAGATAAATAAGCTAATAACGAACATGCAAGAAATTGTGCGCCCAAACACCGCCTTTTACAACCATTCAATTCAACCAATAAACAGTTGATATCTTTATGAAAGTATGTCAGACTGTGAAGTCTAGCCTACAGGTCATTGAACTCGCGAATTTCTTGGGTCTCTAATCACTGTATACGAATAGTGACAAACTGCGAATTGTAAACTCTTTTCCCATAAATCCGTGGTATCGTTCATACATTTGCTCACGAAAAAGTCAACTGCGTAGGGGAGTCCCCAAACTTGTATAATAACAACGCTCAACATTCCTATAGGGATTTGCAGTCTGACAAGTGGAATTATTTCCATACAATTATAGATAAGGATAGTAAAATTTCGCGAATTCACTTCGGGACAAGATAGACGTCAAACCTATGTACAGTGAATTCACATTTGCAATTGGATCAGCGTTTATTATACACACCATAGACGACTCTGAGCCAATAGCAGACTTACAAGGAAACTTACTGCCAGATGTGAGGTAACACTGAGGCAGCAGCCAATGGACAAACATCTGAGGCCCTAGTGTACACAGGGCTGTGAATTCTAGCTCACAGGTTAATGAACTCACGAAATTTTCCTATCCCTATGTATAGGTTAAAAACTTCCATTGCAGTTTAGGAAGTTTACTAGAAAGAATTTTTACAGTTGAGAAAGTTCTATAAATGGACATGATCGTGTTATTTAACTCCAGTTCTGAACTCTGCGATTCGCGGCCAAGACATGTAGCAAATTAAAACCACCCATTGCAAATTTTGTTAGCTAAAGCGCATTTAAATACAATTGTAAAATAAATATTTTCGCGAAAATTGACTGTCCCTACACTGTTATTTCCTTCATTTTTCGGAAAAGTGATGGTAAAAATTTATCCAGAAGTGTTCGTAAACTCTCCGTAAAATTACGGACACCCTGATTTTCAGAAACGGACTTTCCGTAGATTTCACGGAAACTCTCTGTTAATTTCCAAGTTAGTTTTCTGTACTTCCCATTTAAAATAAAAAGCGATTGTTAAAGTGTCTTTTTATTTTCGTTACGTGGGTGTTCTACCGTGTATAAAATGTGATATTAAAAAAGTAAAAATATTTTGTACTTAAGCGAGGTTTGAACCAGAGTCAAAAAAACGCCAATCCATGGATCTAACCATTCACCTTCAACTATCACTTACAAATTGTGGTATAACTATTATATATTTTCTAATGTTTGAAAAAATAAGTCATAGTCGCGTGGATAACCTTAACTACCGCAGAAACAATGGCGAAGAAAGCTTCGTGTAGAATCAGCATTATTCGTCCCCGTGACTCGAAGCCAAAGGGAATACGGAGACTTTCGATAGTTTGTATTTACGGACTTAACTCCGTTTTTCGTCATTACGGATTGCCTTTCCGTATATACACTGTACTTTTCCGTGCAGCATTCCGTAAATATACGGCAATTTTTAACAGTGCAGTGGGTTTGAAATGCCTCGGTCACATAAATGCTTCTTGTTCATTATTAGCTCATATTTACGCATGCCGTGTCTGAAAAACCACGATCAGAGCTTGAAATCTACTTTTTCACCGAGTGAATTCGTAATCAGGAGTAACGCGTCTTAGGTGTCTGGCACAGATCATAGACATTCGAGATACTGAGTGGTCCGGCCTAGTAAGGAAATTGCTTCTCAGACAAGCTGACTATAATAAAAAGAATCCTGTAACTGTGCCGACCCTGTACAAAAATCTTAGAACTACAGTTTTTTTTTTGTTAATCAGTTGTCGAAATTTTTTGCAGCACCACTATTAAAGGTTTTTTACATATTTTTATAATATTACAGATTAACTTAACGTTACCAAGGAGTGGAAACTGAATTATTTTTATAATTTTGTAAAAAAAAAACCTCTGCAATGAAAAATAATGTTGAAGGGAACGTATTTCGAATTGAATTCACATAAAAAATATAAAAAAACGCTGGCATCGAGAATAGGGCTTGCATACTCTGTAATTTCAAGGCGAGAACTTATCACACTACTTTATCTTACAGGAAAAGAAGACAATATTTTGAGTTGCTATGTGCAGTATAGCCTAATTGATAGGGATAGGAAAATTTCGCGAGTTCAATGACCTGTAAGCTAGACTCCACAGCCCTGTGCACACTAGGACCTCAGATGTTTGTCCATTGGCTGCTGCCTCAGTGTTACCTCACACCTGGCAGTACGGGATTCGCTACTTGTTTCCTTGCAAGTCTGCTATTGGCTCAGAGTCGTCCAGGGCGTGTATAATAAACTCTGATACAATTGCAAATGTGAGTTCACTGTATATGTGTTTGACGTCTTACCTTGTCCCGAAATGAATTCGCGAAATTTAACATCCCTACTAATTGAGGTTAGTGATTTAGGCAATTTATTCATTTCAGTGCTTTTAGTCCACGGGTGGATTAAACATTTGTGTAGATGTAGTTTTATAATTTTATAAGACATTATTTTTTAACTTTGCGTCGGTATGATAGTCACTGGTATTGCAAGACAACAAATCATCATTGCAGCCTGATCGGTTGGTTATGTAAATAACTGGGCAGGTATAAACCACACAACAGCGTGATCGTATGAACTATGCAAGTAAGTATGCGGCAATTAAGTATTGTACTCATTTCTCTGTGCCTCAAGCTCGCAAAATAACTCCCGGCAGACAAATTTCTTTACTAAAGGCTGTTCACGATAAAGTGATCACTTTTGAAACCAACCTTAGAAAAAAGTCACTGTCCCTACCTGCACATATTTTGCCTGCAGCACTGAGTGAAATGCGTCCAGTAAAGTTGGTAACGATGGATGGAAACTAGTTCCATATATTAACGTCGAATAAAAAGTGTTAGTTTACTATTAGTGATAACTTATTTCTAACGCTATCTGGTTTTTTTTTTTAAATTCTCTAAGTGTAAAAATATAAACAGATTTTTAACATATTGATTTTTCTAGTGATATCACAATTTCACTAGATCGACGGACGAATAAAGTGATGAGGCCCATGGCAATGTTAATTTTACATAAGGCGGAAGAATACACTACGTGCATACAAGTAGATCTCAAGTAGGGCTTTCAAAAGTGCTCATTTTACTGTGAACAGCCTATATATATGCAGAATCGCGCGCAATTTCGCGATTTTATCTAACGGTAATGTTGGATTTTGCACTTCATAAGACAAGTTAGTATTTAGCATTTATTTATTCGATGCCACGCTTCATGGCCGGCCTTTTCCTTGCGTACTCAGGTGTAACTGATTTTATCGTACTATATTATGTGTTTGTTACTGGCGATAGAGTCCTGCAGAGTGTGTCAAACAAATGTTTACCAAATCATTGGTAATAATGAGAAACTACAGTCAGACCAGCTCATAAACTTGGGAAAAAATGTGTCTCTAGCTACAAAAAGATTTGTTCTTATTTTCAGATGAGGCCAAAATAGATATATTTGGTTTGAAAAGTACCTATAAATACCTTCTAGTTTACTCACTGGCACTTATTTGACGATTTTCCGTTCCTGGATTGTACCGACAGAAACCAATAAAAAGTGGGTTTTATTACAATTGTTAGTATTATTTAGTAACATTAGTAACAGAACATGTCTTGAGGAGTTAGCGTTAGTTTTATATCTAGCATAATACCTGGTATTAAATTATTATTTTGCAGAATGCACAAACACTTTGTCGCCAGTCTCATACAGGTGCCTTAGATATTCCATAGTAAATGAGATTAGAAAAGGCCACTTAATGCTCAAGAAAATTTAATTCAATTCACGTTGTGTGATTATTTACCTTCAATATAAATAATTTACTTATTTATTTTATCAATTATCTTGCTGAGATAATAATTACGGAAGGGTTATTAAATACAAAAATATTATAAACTGCAATTACATTTAGTGACATAAGCATTAATATTTAAAACATTCAATAAAAACTTTCACACAAAAATTACTCTTCGTGTTTCTCTCAATTATAGCACAGCATTAATAACCAAAGTTAAACTTACCTCATCTTCGTCATAGCGTAAAAGGCAATCAGTTCTCGTGTTAAGTATCGTTTGAAGGTTTTGATTGATGTTTACATCTCAGATTATCTGTGCATACCTGTATGCAAGATGATGGCACATCTCCTATGGCCCCTGCGTGGAGTCGATTTAAGTTGGTCCATAAATATTGTGAAATGTCGAATGCTGTTTTTTTTATGGTTTTGTATATGTTTGTTGACATTCTTGTTTCGTAGATTATTAAGGGGCCTCCCAAGTTGCCATATGGGGTAGTCGTTGATAAGTATCAAAGTCAACAAAAAACGCTGTAAATCTAACATTATTATATTTATTCCTCAGTAAAACAGTGTTGTAAACTATATCGAAAATGTGGTTGATTTTCTCAAAAGTGAGATGGACCAGCCCTTTTTATTTGAAATAGTTGTTTGCGCGAATACGAGTATCTCGATAAATAAATGTTCTGTAAATACTACTTATTGACAGAAAATATAAACAATTATCTAAAACCATTATCTATGAATATATATATTTATTTCTGCTTTTGTCATATTAAGTGTATTCTTGGAGAAAAAATTCGTCAATATGGTCAAATATCGCATTTTTAAAACTTGTCCGTGCAGTTTCCTTAGGCGGCAAGAGAAAAGTACAACGATACGGACGTAGTTTAATCTGTGGTCTTTCATCTCGTGTAGTAAAACCCCGCAAATTGCAGATCAAATTTGCACAGTACAGCGTTACTATGGAAACACTGAATGCCTTGCGCGTAAGAGCGATGAGGCACTAGGCGTGCGTGTTAGCGTCGCCCGTATCGCTCCCTCGGCTCTTGACCTTGCACGCGGAGTTCCCAGGGAGAGGTTCCGTAAATTTCCGGAAAGCTCGGTGAAATTTGCGGCACTCACTCTTTTCCGTATAATAAAGGATTTTTTTTTTTTAAATTAACAATGAGAGTAGAGAAGAAGACCCCATACTGTGCTAGTGTCCTCACCATGCTTCGGATAGGGAAAATTTTTATTTTATGTTTCAGTAATGGTGCATACTATTCGCGATCACGTAGTTATTGCATACGGCATACGCGACTAAGACTAAATTTTCGTAGTTTCAAATTAAAGGATTTTCCTGTGATTAACTTTATCTTTTCCTGGTTGCAAAAATTCAATTTCGGTTTTTTGTCCATTCAAAAACATACTTTCTACTAACGCCACATACATAAATTCAATTTCGGTTTTTTGTCCATTCAAAAACATACTTTCTACTAACGCCACATACATAAATTTTTAACCACTGAAACCAATATTTTGTTGTTCTGAACAAACAATATTTTACCGTACATGGTGCAATAGAGTACGGCTAAAGTAAAAAAATCCCGAAACTCCCTGTCAAAGTCAACAATAAAATGCAACCAGTATCATCCCAAAGATCCTTGCGCCTGCATCGAAATAATGTTACAGCCATCTTTGATACGGGACCGATATTCTGTAAGATAAGATAAGATTTTAGCTGTATTAAAACCAGGCTAGAAGAACAAAACAAAAATCGCAAAGTATTTGCTCACATGTAGTCTTATAAACCTCGAATCCGCAGCATGTCCTCGCCCGTGCCTTTCACAACTTTTGGTGTCGTCTGCACACCTGCCTTGAGGTCAATGGCGGCCACTTCCAGAACCTACCCTAGATATTTTGTTGTCCCACTTGACTGTATTTCCTCATTCCCTCACACCGTTAGACACATGTCCCACGGGACCTATTTTAACACATTGAGGTCTGCACACATTTACTGGCACTTAAGACAGATTAGAAGTGAGTCGCCTACATCCACTACTGTAAGAACACCGGTTCTGTTGGTGTCTTGTGTTAGAACTCACCATCGTCCTATTTGTACATACCGCATCGAACCCTACCCTGTACTTTACAGCGTTCATTATTGGCCGGTCATCAACCAACGGAGAGCTGAGCTGATACTGATCCAATCAAATGTCCTTTATCGTATAAAAGGATTTACAATCAATCATGTCCCTTTGAATGGCTATACAATAAACAATTCTATCGTTAGCAATATCATTAGTACTGTACTGTCGTGTTCTTGTGGGGTCGTGTTAAACACTATCTGGACAAAGAATGCATATCCATGCGAATTTTGTTCTGAACAACAAATAAATTTACAAATTAGCTTTGCTCGAGCTACACTCGAGCATAGTATATAAAGTGTTAAAGGATTCGCCCTGCACGTACGAGACTGAAGTAAAAATTTGTGCGCCGAGTACACACGAGCATGACGCTCCGACTGAAACTTATCGCGCCCGGTGTACAGTGCGTGTGCACCGGCCACGGGTAACACACCGGCGAGTGAAAGTCAACAAGCGCGCGCGAAGGTTGGCGAAAAATAGTGGGCCGTGGTTGGCGGGATCGGCAAAGACGCTTGGTTGGAGGGGAGTTGAGAAGTAAAAAAGGGGGGAGGGGCAGGAAGAAGAGGGGCGCATTCTGACAGACTGCGCTCGCGTCGCTCGAGGCTTGGCGCGTCGCCAGGTAAACTCCCCTGCGAAACATTATTGGTTTATGCGAAACATACTGAGGCGTTGTTTATCCCGCGTGTACCCTCGCCTGCCATCACACCTTGTTTGTTGGCACGCCTGGGAAAAATGGCGCCTACATCTCCGCAGCTCGAGTGGATCCCCGGCGTCGTACGTGGTCTTCGACGCCATTGCGTCAGGGTGCTTGGAATGTGCGCCCACCTCCTCCCCCCCCCCCTTCCGAGATCCCACGTTCTTCTTTCTTCTTCTTTGTTGCTTCTCGCCATTTATTTATTTACTTGCTTGCGCTTTAGACTCGTTCGACGCGAACTCCAATCTGGCGGTTCGGTCAACAATCCGAATGACTCTGGTTCTTCTTTTGAAAAGTCCTGTCAGATATGCAACTCATCAACGGAGGCGTAGGCAGGTACAGGTTATGCACGGTAAATTGAGCACTTTTGAAGCCTTAGTTACTTTTTCCTTTCAGCCATTTCTTATACTGTAACCACCATTTAAAAATACATTTTGCCATTAAATAATAAACATTGTGTATATTCCACCACACAAGGAGGTTAACGTCTGTGGCTTTTATTACGTTATTGTCTTTTATTCCAAATGAGAAGGTTTTGAGAAGAGCTTACTTTACCGTGAACAGCCTTTATAGTCCATTCGCGGTTTCTTCACACTTCTTGAATCAAACATATAAAGTCTATCTATGCATAACTTGTTGTATTATTTCCTAAATATGTCATAAAAAAAAGCATTTTGTACTTATGTTGATATAAAAGTGCTTTATTTCTGGTTACATTAATCTTCTGTTTATTTTTCATTTGGAAATTATAATATTTCATTTATAATATTAATGTGGATGAAAAGTGAGAAAATATGTGTGTTGGTAATGACTAGTAATAAATAGTTCTCGATCAAAATATTATCACACTGAGTGCGCACGGATGCGGTGTGTTGTTCCTATGGTGTAATTTTCTAGATTTGGTTAAGATTTGGTTCGCATGAGGCGCAGGAATATCTTGGAAGTAGAACTTTAGCAGGGCTTCAGAAATGTTGGAAGTAACAATTGTGACTGTGTTTTCCAACACATACAGGACGAGGTCCTTGTCTCAACTGCTTCCTGAATGTAGGTGTTTTAAGTAGGAAAACAGCTGAGAGCCCCCCCAATGATGTCAAAAAAGGGGATTTTGGTTGGTTCCAGTGAAAAGGTTTGAAAATATTCGTTGCCTTGTTTTTTATATCGAAATATAACCATTTACATAGTTTTTCCCCAAAATTTTACAATCAATAAACGTTATATAAACATATAGTTTTCCCACTGATTACATTTAGTATAAAAGGGTATCGAAAATAATTCTGTTTAAAACTTCCCCCAAAATCTACATTTTTACAAGATTACATCTCTTTCCAGCTATATGCAGGCTTTAAACCATACTTAACTAAAATGGCAGCAAGCCCTACTTTTTTTAAATGTTGACGGACGGAACAACAGTTCCTGCCCAAGTGAAAACCCCGTACTGTCTCCCCGAACATGTGCGAGACACCAGGAAGGGCACCCTGGTGGTACGTAACTGGCTGGCAGGCGTCACGTGGTCAAATTGACGTACGAGGGAGAGGAAGGTAGTAATATTTTCGTGGGCGGCAGAAGCCCCGCGGCGCCCATACTTGCAGACCAGCAGGCCCACCCAGAGGACGTGAGACGTGGAGCTCGTCAAACACACCCCCGTGCAGCGAAGGTAAGCCATCCCAAACGGCCAATATTTTCTCAACTTCATATGGCACCGTCGGTTTGACTTTAGTCCGATGTGCAGAGATAGCCGTCACACCGTGAATGGATTATAGGTAGGACTTAAAGAGTCCTGTAGCTGGAGCTTGTTTGGCCATTCCAGTGACAGAAGCGAGGGCGCGATAAGGGCGTCACTGACCCGCGAACCTTTCGCCCCGGCAAATCTACACGCGAGGATGTGAAATATCGTGCAGTGTTCCCGTAGTACAGGTTGTTCACGGTAAAATGAGCACTTTTGAAAGCCCTGCTTAAAATCGACTTGTATACGCGTTGTGTATTGTTCCGCCTTATTTAATATCAACATTGCCACTGACATCACTTTATTCATGCGTCGGTTAAATGGAACTGTGAGATTATTAAAAAGTAAATACTTTACAAATATGCTAATTTTTCCACTTCAATGCATTAAAAAAACAGGAAGCGCAAAAAAATAATTTGTTATCACAAATGGTTACCTAACACATTTTATTCGAGTTAAGATATGGAACTACTTTCCATTCATCGTTACCAACTTTACTGGACGAAATTCACTCATTGCGCCCATTGAAATTTACGCATGCAGGGGCAATGACTTTTTTCTAAGGTTCACTTCTAAAGTGCTCACTTGATCGTGAACAGCCTTTACATCTGCGACTGCGGGATATTTAACACATAGAGGTCTGCACACATTTACAGTCATCAAGTCAAATTAGAAGTGAGTCACCTATATCCACTACTACTTAAGTCAAATTAGAAATTAATCATCTATATCCACTACTGCAAGAACACCGGCTCTCTTGGTGTCTGTTAGAACTCACCATCGCTCTATTGGTCCATACCATACCGGACCCCATCCTGTACTTTACAGCGTTTATTATTGGCCGGTCATCAACCAATGGAGAGCCGGGTTGATATTTACCCAATCAAATGTCCTTCGACGTATAAAAGGATTTACAATAAATCATGTCCCTTGGAGTGTCGATAAAAAAAAAAAGAAATAAATCCTGTCGTTGGCAATGTTATTGTTATTGAGCCGTGGTTTTCTTGTGAGGTCATGTTAAACACTAGCCGGACAAAGACTGCACATCCACGCGAGTTTTGTTCTGAATAACAAAGAAATTTTCTAATTAGCTTTGCTCGAGCTACACCCTAGCATATTCTAGAAAGTGTTAAGCGGTGACACTAACGTTTTATTAATGCACGATCTGCAGCAAAGTTCAATATGTGTCCCTTTGAGTGCTTCCGACGAGTACATTTACGATAAGTCAGCGTGAAAAGGCAGTTTGTAGCTATACTGGAGAGCTCGGAAATAGTTTTTGTGATGTGCGTGGCGTCATGAAAGAAGCGTTCATACCTCGTTTCAAAGTGTATTTTTTTTTTTTTTTCATAGATCAGTTGATACGAGACACGTAGAGAAGTTTGCTTGAATACGTCTACGTTGACGCGCTCGGACGCCTTGATGTTTATTTTACGTTCCCGGCACCGCTTCAATCGATCACATGGGGTTTATGGGTGTCACTGGATTGCTTTTGAGATGCTCTTTCCAACTGTATTCCATTTCTGTATTTCGACTTGACTTTTTGACGAGTATAGGTCGCCACTGTGTTAAGTTTTTTTTAAATGTTTTACGTATAACTCATACAACTCCACCATAACCACGTCACAGAAATGTTTTTATAAACGCACTCGATTGATCTTGACGAGAGCTGTCGATTGAAAACGAGCGACGTAGCTTCTCCCAGTGTAAAGTTATACTACGCGGAAGGTACGAGACGCGGCGAAGCGAACTCAAAATTGCGACTTCCCCCCTCCCCGCTCCGCACGCGATGTTTTGCAGTCCTCACTCGACGTAACATATTCTTTGATCTTTTGGCAATCGAGAGGTGTAATTGAATTTTGAATGTAGACGATAGATTCGAAGCTGCAATGCCAAACTGTATACCACGATTTAGTTATCGTCGGATTTTCTGGATTGCCTCCCACTATTGTTGCAAATTTTAAGACGTATTTACGTCAAAAAGTTAAAATACTAAACATTGCTGGTGTTATGCATGGTTCATTCATTAACGCTGAACATTGAGTGATGTGTAACCCCGTATGATGCCGTTGTACGCTTTACGCTATTATGTTGCGGGTTGCAGCTTCTTCGTCTATCAAGGCGGCAGCGTAGTGAACCGAAAATGCGATTCATAGTTACAACAGTAGTTCGCGTCCAGGTATTCTGGTTAGTTTATAACATTCGCCGCGTGAACGCTTATGCGCGCAGTAGTTCAGAAAAGAGCTTCGAAAAAAATCTCAACATCTAAAATCTGCTTTGTATAAACTAAATTTCACGGTCACTTCTTCCTCCAAAGCGTACCAGGCCTGACCAGCCACAAAAACACAACAATGTCACTATTGTGAGCGAGGGGGAAAAAAATACAAAGTAGTAAATAATGTATGCTTGTATTTTCAATGAAGCAATGTCACTATTCGAAACTTTAAAGAATTGTTATAAAAATATTTTCCGGAACTTCGCCCCGCATCCAAGATTTGAAGCTGGGCTTCGATTCATAAAAGTTAACGTCGCGGTAATATAGTTTATTTCAGCCAAACTTATGAGATAATAATTAAATTACTATAAAACTCTACGCATTTTTCCATAAGTTCTTCAAGTCGAAATAATGGATAGGGGTATGCAGAAAAATGTAGAAATAACTTTTTTACAATTCCATTATTAAGTCTTTGTGTAGTGTTCGTCCCCCAACTAGGTAATTCATGAGGAGTTACCGCCACTCATAGTGCCTATTCCTTACATCATTTGGAGCAAAATGTGTCATATAAATGTGGGTCCTGTTCCCAATATAAACAGCGTAATTCGACAATCAGTATACCCACAATACAGTGGAAAGGAGTTTTTAACACAGTTTCAGCATCATGGTGTGATGAGGTGCCCAACACTATAAGCTCTTTGGGCCAGTCATTTGCCCGGGATGCTTGACTCGTGTGATGTATATGCAATTGTTGCAAGAAGAACTTGTACCCGTCGTTTTGCCTAAAATAGTTTTTTCCAAAAAAAAAAAAACACGCAAAACGACTAAAGGCAAAACGACTTAAGGCCAAATGACTTTTAGGCTAAACGACTTATAGGCAAATCGACTTTCTAGCAAGTTAAGAGAGGAGCTAGAATTTTAGGCGAAATGGTTTTTAACAAAATTACTTTTTTGCAAAACTACTTTTAGGCAAAATGAATGTGGAAAAACACTTTTAGGCCAAACGTTTTTAAGCAAAACGACGCGCTCCAAGAACTGTCGGTGTTATAGGCTGTTCACGGCAAAATGAGCACTTTTGAAGGGCCCTGCTTAAGATCTACATGCATGCCCATTGTGTATTCATCCGCTTTATGTAAAAATTACCATTTCCGTGGGCCTCATCACTTTATTCATGTGTCGGTCGATTGAAACTGTGAAATTATTAGTAAAGTAAATATTTTACAAATATGCTAATTTTATACTTCGATGCATTAGAAAAAAAAAAGAAAAAGCTAAAGAAATAATTTTCGTTATCACAAATGGTTTCCTAACACTTTTAATTCTATGTAAAGATACGAAACTACTTTCCGTCCATCGTAACCAACTTTACTGGGCGCATGCCACTCAGTGCGCCCGTTGAAATATATGCAGGTAGGAGCAGTGAATTTTTTCTAAGGTTGATTTCAAAATTGGTCGCTTTGTCACGAACAGTCTTTACTTTAGTATATTCCGTTATAGGTTGTTCATGGTAAAACGAGCACTTTTGAAAGCCCTGCTTAGGATCTACTTGTATGCACGTTGTGTGTTCTTCCGTCTTGTGTAAAATCACCATTGCCGTGGGCCTCGTCACTTTATACGTGCGTCGGACAAGTGAAAGTGTAAAATCACTATAAAATACGATATTTTACTAATCTGCTCACTTTGTCGTGAACAGCCATTAGCGATGAGACTTCGGGCGATCTTCCGGCATGATGGTGCACCTCCTCACTTCCTCCTCGATGGCCAGTTCTGTCATCACTAGATGATTGCGTTATGAGGATGGATGAAGGCCATTGTTTACCAAAGAGCAGCAGAACACGTGTATCATGTGCACCGCGAAAGAAATCAAAGACAGCCGCGTGCAGCTACGCGGAGCAACACGCGCGATTCATAAGCGTGCGGCCGAGCGTGTGGAAATAGACGTCAAACATTTATGAATATCTTTGGTAAGCTTGTTAGACGCAGTAGTCATGCTCGACTGTAAACAACACGGTCTGATAACTAGGGATGAGAGAATTTCGCGAGTTCAATGACCTGTATGCTAGACTCCACAATCCTTTGTGTAGCTCGAACCCCAGATGTTTGTTCATTGGCTGTTGACCCAGTGTTAACCCACATTCGACAGTACGGGATTCGCTCCTTGTCCCTTTGCAAGTCTGCGTGGAGTCGTCCAGGGCGTGTCTAATAAACTTCGATCCAATTGCAAAAGGTGACTTCAGTGAACACTAGTTTGAAATCTATCTTGTCCTGAGATGAAGTCGTGAATTTTTCCTATCCGTACTGACAACACATCACCGTATTTACATCTGAAATGTTTATTATTGTATTCGTCATATTTCAAATGTGTCGAATTACTCTGTAAATATTGGGAATAGGTCTCACATTTATATGACATATTTTGCTTGCGGGTGGTGTTAACTCCTCGTGAATCATCCCGTATATCTGCATTACACTTTTAGTTCAGTTACAATCTACAGCACAAAGTCTAGTCATATTAGGGTTTGTTTCAAAATTTAAATAACTTCACTGCTATTTACTAAAATTTCATGTTGATGTTCAGACCAGAAAGACAACGGAACTTTTCTCTCCTTGCAATCAAGGTTACTGTTTGTAATTTAGAAAATTCCACCTGGTGGCGGTAGTGGTTACCATCGTGTTGTTAGGCTCGCGACTAACACGCTGAGTGGGTTTTGATAACGTTGTTACGCCAAACTGCAGGAAAAAAAATTTGTGTCAGTAATACATAGCTGTCGTTTCGAGGCTTTACGTTGCAGTTTTAATAAAGAAATAGTCACACGCTTTTGTTGACTCCATAACCGTGAGATGATTTCAAAAATGAGTCCGTTATTTTTCAACTTACGGCTTATCATCAAGACAAACGCGGATTTGGGCAGCTGCGATGAAACTTTCTTTACAATGTAATATATCTGCGACGCACAGCTAACGTTGACGAACTCAGTAAAGTTTTCGAAATAGAGTGGAACTTAAATATAGTTACTATGCGGAAATATATCAAACAAATGTCATCACCACGCCGTCGAGAGCAACTACTGTGTATTGAATATAGGGGAATTACGTTAAAAATATTATATCTACTATCAAAATGAAGAATTTTTATTCTCATTCAACATACGAAGGAATTCCAATGAAATGGTACCGCATTATAAGCAGAAGTATTATGTCTTCAACTAATTATATGTGCGAGAAATGTGACTTAACTCATGAGATCCTCTAAGTGCTTAATATTTTACAGTTTTGAGGCAGGAAAGACAGCAGTAACAGCATATTTACAAGGAAAAGGAAGACACAAAATAATAGATGTTGCTAGAAATTCACTTTTATTAATGATAAGTGTACAGACAAACACATCATACATTTTTTTAAGTGTACGAACAAACACTTCATACATTTTTTTTTGGTCGCATCTTTCCACCCTACTTACTACCAAGTCAGGAACTGAAATAGGAAACTTAGATATAGCCTGCAGTTGTTTGTTTATACCCTATGACAATATTGTAGTGATGACAGGTGAGTAAGGATGGGTGGTTTCTCATGTTCATCTCTCCTTCACTTCCTCTCTATTCCCAATCACTTCTCTAACAAACTATTTAGTTAGTATTATTTTCTTACTTCTACGAATAGACTGCTTCTGTATTACTTTAAAAAACATATTAAAAAAAATCACTGCTTGTATGAAATATTTTTGTTGGTCAGAAATCAAGTCTTCAAATTTTGTCCCTCCCCCATAAAACATAGCTGAGTGGAGACAAACACAAATTACAAAACTGGAATTGATGATGAGTAAGAAGTGGCCCATGGCAGGGTGGGCGTTGGCCAAAGGTTACAAGAGACGAAGTGCAACATTAAGAACTACAGGTATAAAGGAGTTAACACCGAGAGATCAAAAAGAGGTTTAACAGGCCTGCTTGATGTACGATATTTTTTCAATTGACATTAGTGCAAAATGAAATTCTGCTTGCTGTTTGAATTTCATAACTAACGAACACGAACACGGTGCTTTGGAAGACTGCGCAGAATCAAGTAGTATTCATTCAGCTTAGTCATATCTATCAGCGTATCAGCTAAGTATGAAGATATATATATATATATAAATAATTATGAGGATGGAGATATGGTAGTAACATTAAATATGAGGGTGCTGAGAGCACGGTGAAGAAAACTCACTACCAGAGTGCAGAAACTTGGAAAGATGAATTTATTTTTATTTGCTGACTCCGAAAATACCTGCTATAGTGAGCTAAACATAACATCAATTTCTCCAGCCTTCTTGGCGTAGTTGGAACGTCAGCATATATTTACGAAACGTTCTGGATTCAAACCACGGAGAGGTTGAATTTCATCTTAAGTTCAAGCTGTTAACCCATTTAAAGGCTGTTCACGATAAAGTGAGCACTTTAGAAATGAACCTTAGAAAAAAGTCCCTGCCCCTGCATGCATATATTCTAATGGGCGCACGGAGTGACATTCGCCCAGTAAAGTTGGTAACGATGGATGGAAAGTAGTTACATATCTTAACGTCGAATAAAAAGTGTTAGGTAACTATTTGTGATAACTTAAAATTATTTATTTTACTTTCTGTTTTTTTTATGCTTAGAAGTGCAAAAACTAGCAGATTTGTAGAATATTTACTTTGCTAATAATTCCACAGTTTCGTTTAGCCGTCGCATGAATAAAGTGATGAGCCCATGGAAATGTTAATTTTACATAAGGTGGAAGAATACACAACGTGTATACAAATAGATCTTAAACAGATCTTTCAAAAGTGCTCATTTTACCGTGAACAGTCTATAACTTTCATTGACTTACAGTAACAAAATTTAGATGTCTAGAAAACCCATAAAAAAATTTAATATTTAGGAGTTTTGCTTAGCTATATAACCATTATTTATTTTTAAAAAAACTTGTCCCCTCTACCCTAGGAATATAATTGGCCAACATTTACAAATCATGCGGAATCTCCTGTCCTGGCGCCATCACAATTCCGCTGTCACGCGTGAACGACCCGCGACGAGTCTATAGCCGCGCGGTCGCCGCGGGTTCTAGAACCTGGGCTCGAACACCAACTCCTGGGGCCTGGGCGTGAGGGTGATGCCAACTTCGCCTCGCAGGTCGACCACGGAGCCCTCCGGCGGCCGGATGCGGAACTGGTGCACGACAGCGGCGCAGAAGAGGAACAGCATCATGCGCGCCAAGTCTTCGCCCACGCACATCCTCTTCCCTGCAACACGCCAAGCCAAGATTAGGTACAGGCCGTTCACGGGGTGAAACGGACACTTTTGACGTGAATACATCTTTAAGTTTACAACCATGGTGGGAGGCCATACAGAAAATCCGATGATATCAAAATCGGGAGATAAAGTTTGGCATTGCAGCTCCGAATCCATCGTCTACATTCAAAATTCAACTACACCACTCGATTTCTAAAGGACTGCAAAGCATCGTGCGTGGTGGGGAAGGGGTGAGGTCAGCGCAATTTTGAGTTCGTTTCGCCGCGTCTCATAACTTCCGCGTAGTATAAATTCTGACTAGGAGAAGCTTCGACGCTCCTTTAAGTTCCAATCGACCGCTTTCGTCAAGATCAATCGATTGCGTGTATAGAAGCAATTTTGTGGCGTGTAAAATGTAAAAAAAATTTATGAAAAGTTAACACAATGTCGGCTTATACTCGTCAAAAAGTCAAGTCGAAATACAGAAATGGTATACGGTTGGAAAGAGCATCTCAAAAGCAATCCACTGATACCCATAAACCCCGTATGATCGAGTGAAGCGGTGCCGGGAACGTAAAATAAATATCAAGGTGTCCGAGCGCGTTAACGTACAGACGATTTCGCACAAAACAAACGGCCGTGTCCCCAACACAGCCAAACACAGTTTTTTTAAGCTGTTTCATAAGATATAATAACCAATAAATACATTTCATTGTGGACTCAGACTTTTGGTTTTGGATATGGTGGATGTATACACTGTGTTTATTACTCACATTGCAGGGTTTCCATTTACAAATGGTGAAAGGATATAAATTGGTTCAAAGAAAAATGTAACCAGGGCTCTAAAAGTGCTCACTTTACCGTGAACGGCGTATAGACAAATTCGTGTCCTCAGCGTGACAGTACTGTTGTCAACATCGGATGATTAAACGTGATTAATATTTCAATTTTCAAAAGAACCGCTATTTAACACGGATGAAATACTTTGGCCGACTTGAATGTATTCTAGTCAAATCAAAACTAAACCAAAGCTATTTATTGTAAACTGAGCACTCTTGAATGCCTTGCTTAGTTAGCATCTACTTGTATTCACATTTGTGTATTCATCCACCGCTTGTAAAAGTACCATTACCACGGGCCTGATAGCTTTAGCCATGACCCCGATGTTAATAACCCTCCAAATCACTTCACTTCGCCTTGTTCCTGAGCCGGTCAAGTCAATATTTGAAATTATTAAAAAACAGTAAATACTTTACAAATTTACTAATTCTTGCAATGCAATAAAAATACAGAAAGTAAAATAAACAATTTCAGTATTCACGACTGTTTGCCCAACACTTTTAATTCAACGTCAAAGGATGTGCTCGTTAAAATATATGCACGCATTAGTAGTATCAGTTTTCAAAGGTTGATTTCAAAAGCGCTCCTTTATCGCAAACAGTCTTTACTTGTATGCACGTTGTGTATTCTTACAAAATACGTAAAATTAACTTTGACATGTGTCTGATCACTTTATTCATACGCCTCGATCAGTGGAAGTGTGAAATTATTTGCAAAGTAAATGTTTTGGAGTTTCGCTCATTCTCACGCCTATATGTATCAAAAATAACGTAAAACAAAATAAATAATTTCTTTGAACACAAAACGTTTCCCTGGCAATTTTAATTAGCAGTTAAATCGCGGAACTATGTTTCCTCCGACGTTATACGCCGATCACGGTAAAGTGAGCACTTTTAAAGGCCCTCCCAACATGCATTAACCACTAATAGTATGTTGTATTTCAGGCTCAGAAGGTAACTTTTGAGGGTGGTGAATTGTATACACTGTGTGTATTAGCACCATTGCACTGTTTCTATTAAAAACAAGCGGAAAAATAAAAAATTGGCTCGAAGGGAAATTTTAGCAGGGCCTTAAAAAGTGCTCACTTTACCGTGAACGGCCTATACCAAATTTACTGGACACATCACGGACAGTTTGCTCATTAATATGTAGAGGCAATGAGATTTTTCAAAAGTTGATTTACCGTGAACAGCCTTTACTTATATATTCTGTGGACGTGTTTCGTCCTCAAATCATGTCGTCAGATATCTTGAAAGGAGAATATCTATCTAACAGTGTGACGAATTGCTGTGCCACTATGTCGTCACTCCACGTGTGTGATAGGTATGTAGCCGTATATCACGATAAATTTTTATTTCGTTATCTGGAATAGATTTATACAAGAACGACATCAATGTACTTTTTTGTAGTGAAATGATTATAGTTTTCAAAATATAGCTTCGAAAAGTCAGAAATTTCAGAATACGGGAGCCCAAGACACTATGCTCCTAATAAACTTTGCCAAATTAATCACGTGTCGTATTATATGTATGATATACACAACGTATTAAATAAGTGTCAAGGATATTTAACAATCGGTACTCGGGTACTGGCGTCCTCAATCTATTTTTAAATAAGCTTACGTATTGATGTTTTCGCCAACACCTTTTTATTGGTCAGAGAGAAAATAATATTAATATTTATTTCCTCGGTCGCAATACTTTCAACATTCTCAGACTATAGGATAATTATTTGCTCCTGCTGCGTGGATCGTTGGTGTAAAGTAATGAGCAAGAAATAGCATAAAATTCTAATGGTTCACCGCCTCGCCTGTAAATTGCTTAGTGCTGTAGGCCTGCACAGAAAATTTAAATAAACAATTTATTTTTAAATTAAAATGGTATACGTGTTTCCAAAATATGTTGTCGAATCTCAGTAATGTTTATGCACTGCTGTTGTTTTTTTATCAATCGTTCACGTTTGGTTACCAACTTTCGAGATCAAATTAAAAATAATATTCGCTGTCCGCATATGCAAGATTTTAAACTGAACAATGAGCGGACTATTTTGAAGTCAAGCTGCCAGCAAATTAGGGAAAGTAATTCCAAGTCTCGAAAGTATGATGGCGGGCAGCTTGTTTCCCGTCACATTGTTTTTTTTATTAAGTTTGGTGGGAGTCTATGCTGAAATCGAAGAGTCATCCTACCTTAAGGAGACTTCCTACGGTCATCATTGTAACTGCGTCCATTACAATTTAAAAAAAAGTCTATAGAAACGGCCGTAGAATACAGGCCTGGACACTCGCCTATCTAACAATGCTAGCGAATTGACCCCCCTTATTGACTGATGCAGTAGCCGCAGAGCGCTGCAGGCGAACAAATGTTGTTAGCATTGCTGGTATAGGGATAACACCATTGAGATATCAACGACATTTTCCCATTTTAAGAAAAAAATTGCAATTCCCCTCCCTATGCTATCCATGTCAACAGCACTGCTTCGGTAGCAGCGATGTGCGGCTGGGTAAATGAACTGAATGGGTCAATAAGGGCGTCAACTTTTCAAGCTAGTGTCCAGACCTGCCTTCTACGGTCGTGCTATAGAATATTTAAAAATGAACGACGATAGTTTGTTGCCAACTTATGATTTTGGTTATTGAAACATAAATGTACTAGCTGAAAACTAGTCAAAGTCATCAAAAATAGCTGTAAGAAGCCCTCTGTTCATAATTTTGATTTTCCTGTAAACCACTGTTTTAAACTATAGCGACAATGCTGTGTATTTTCTGAAGAGATTTCATTGTTAAAACCCTATAGTTGTCTCTTAAATTTCGGAGGAAACAGAACATCGTTCACTCCATTCTCACCCAGTGTACACAATTGTGTAGATTACGCACGTGTAGGTAATATTTCGCCTATACTGCACACTTCGATTCTCAATGTCCAATGATCTTACCTGTGTGTAAATTATTTTCAAACCGGCTTACTGGCCTAGGTCATAATTGGTTCATACAACTGTAGCTGAACATATAGCCTACAGCTCATTGGCTGTGACAACGAAACAAGCATTGTGTCGACTTAAGTACGGCACGCATCATAATATTTTTTTTTTGTTTGCAACACCTGAAACGATAAATTAAAGTGGGTGTGAAAGGATTAAGCTGGGCTCACAACCATCCGTCGCATCTGCCAGTCGCCCGTCTATCTGGCGGTCACGTGCTCTTCAACCAATCGCAGGGCGACATTTTTTTTCTACCCGTCAATCCGTCAAATATTGATCAAACTTCAACTTTCGACGGATCGACGGATGGGATACCGCCATCTGACGACATTCCCTTAGACGAGCATATACGCACTTTGTAATCAAATGCAAGGCGTTGGATCTGCATTAATTCATGTTTGGCGGTAAATTCAGGAATTTAAAATGTAGACAATAATTCAGCATTGTAAAAAAATTATTTCCCCGAAACGTTTCTCTCTCGAAATTTATTTCTGACCAGAATACACCTCCAGTTAAAGAAATATCACGATGTTATGTTGTCACACTGATATTTTGCCGTACAGAAGGTTTGACGGACGACAGATTGTTGTGAGTCCAGTTCAAGTGACTGGTTCAATCTTTTCTGCTTGACCCACGAAGGCGAACAGTGTTCAATTCCCCCCCCCCCCGCCTCACTCCCGGATTTTCGCAATTAGGAATCGTTCCGGACGATGCCGTTGGTTTGTAGGTATTCTCGGGGATCTCCCGTTTTCCCCACCCTTGCATTCCGGCGCTGCTCCATTCTCACCTTATTCCACCCTAAGCAGCTCTCAAGACCTCGTTGTTAATAGCCTTCTAAATCCCTCAACTGAACTCAATTTTTCTGCTTGAATTTCCAAGGAAAGGAAACACTTTAAAATCTCACTAATCAAAAAGAAAATCCTGAGGATCAGCATGGGTTGATATGGATATTTTTTGAGTCAAAATACATTGTTGATCCCATTACAGCTTATACATAATTTAATATAATATATATAATATAATAAAAGAAGCAGATGTTTCATCTAACGTAAACAACATGTGATAAACATTCCGTCCTAAGGATAGATACGCGATTTTCATGTGGGCATTAATGGTAAAGGTTTTGCTACAAAGACTGCAAGGTTGTATTCCGGTATCACAAACTACAGAAATGTTGCCAACCCCACAGTATGCACCTTTCGAGCCAAGTGGTACGTTTTAATCATGTCGGCGCAAAGTGTCACGACAACGATTTTCTCGTTTCCTCGATGACCATAAGAAGAAACTGCTTCGCTGCCAAGAATTATTCGCTCGCTACGTCCCCTTTAAAGGAATGAGTTAATTTCATATCGCCAGCGATCGTTATCGTTGGCAACATTACAAGAGTCCTGGGCGACTGGCGAATTCGCCAGTTCCGCTTTCTCGGTTTCTCCAACCCCCCCCCCCCCCCCTGCTCCAAAGGCGTACAGTTTGATCGCGATTTTTAATTTCTCTCGTAAATTTTCCAATGCTTCATTTAAACAGCACCCACACACGAGTAATTACCTCAAGCTGTATATGCCAGTTTAAGAAAGAAAAAAAAAATACAGGCTCTGTAAAACGTGACGTACAAAATGAAATTTAATGTACGCGCAAGTAACGGGAATCTTTGCAAATTACTCACACGGTCATAATAAAAATAAATAATAAACACAACTTTATAAAATACGCGATAACTGAGGAGTTAGGTAGTGCATATAAATTATCACACTTATACTTTGCAGGCAGGGTGTGTAAGTTCAGTGCGTTAGTAGGCGGGTCTGAATCTCCGTCGTGTAGCTAAATTTTTTATGTGATACATTATTGCTGTTTACAATGTATGTTATTGTTAGAAGACGTTTATTTCCACAATCACTTTATCTAAAAGCAATAATACTTAACTAACAGCGCAGTGTAATGGACTAGCTATGGTTGTTTGCTAATCAAATCGATTGGTTTCTAAAGTAGATAATTTGAGCTGTGTAGCTTAAGCAATGTTAACAGGCACACATAAAAGCCTTAAGATTAACGTTGTGTTAGTTTGACCTTCTAACCGTAAAACTTTTTAAATTACGTAAAACACAATATTGATTATTATGTTCATTAATGACACATAGTTCTATGTAAATAAAACAACTTAGCCGTGGAAGGAAGGGTGATATCGGGACATAACCTCTCCACCGAAATGAAAATAAAATATTCAAAAATTAAATTTCAAAACTAAATTACAACTTTTATTTTATTTTAATATAAGAAATGTCTGATCTCCCTTGAACATGAAGGATGTTATAGCATTTTGTGGTTCCATATCTGTATATTATCACATTGATTATAAATAATATTTTAACTACTAATGTGTAATATTATAGCTTTTGTATGTTGTCCAAAAATAGAAATATGTAATCTTCATCCCCCCCCCCCCAACTAACCCTCCGTGAATTCAAGGCTACATCACTGTTTAAATAATTTGCTAATGTTTTAATGAGTGGCATAAATGTCCGTCGTACATACATGTGAATAAAGTACCTTGTTTTCCATACATACGCAGTGCCGTTACTCATGTCGTTTTCCATACATTAATAGTACTCGTTCTTAGAAACCTAAGTAAATGCAGTCTTCAGGGGAAAGAAATAATCTTCGTACTTTTGGACGCACCACAAAGCTTCTACATATAATATTTGTTTGCATTTGTAACCCTGCCCCCCCCCCCCCCCGCGAGTTGTTTTGCCTGCCATTTACAATTTTCTGTTAGCACTTTCGATAACACGTGGGTATGAACTGATGCGTTATTTCTTCTCTTCTGCTATAGAAACTCGTATGCCTTCTGTTGTGCCCATGGGTATAACAGAAGGTAGCAAAAATTGGGTATCGTGTAGTGTCAGCTTAAACGAGTCCCGCCTCTCGCAGAATTTAGACACCGGAAACTTCATAAAATTCTTTTTGAATATGGAAGACATACTGTTTTGAAAATAAGATACACTACATACTGGTAGTATATTACTAACATATTAAAATTAACACTGTTTAGTGGTAGGGGAGTGCTGATAAAGAGGATGAAATAACCACGATGAACGAATCGAAACTAAATTTTCTGTATGAATTAACACTCGTCGTTGTGAAGATGATCTTACATGTTATAAAATATATTACATTCGTATAATATAATGGTTTAAACAATACGAGTGGTCGTTAACGAAAAAAGTATTTATTCATTCAACGAAACATGGGGCACAGAGAACATAACTACTTTTAGGTAAAGTAAATTATAATTTTGTGAATATGCCACAAGGTCAACACACAAGGATGCCCTACTGTCACAAATAATTCAAATGGTTACACATTGTTCGTAAATTGTTACAATTATCCATTTGTAGGCTGGGAGACGACATACATTCCAGAATACATGAAATAATCTTGACACAGAGAAGATATTTACAAATAATTTCTGTTCTTGTAACAACTGTACACTATAAACTGAGAAGTTATTTGATCTGACTGCGTATTTTAATTTAGCGTAAACTGCGAAGTCTGAAATAAAGCTGGGTTCAAAATAGAAAATTTAAGCGTTAAATTTTGCGTTAAGACGTGTGCAGAAGAAACGAAAGTGTGTTTCCTCATGCATTGGTTTGCAATGGAACTTAGCAGGTTGTATATGTTGTTAGGATTACCTTAGGCGTTGAAAGAAATATTTATATTTTATTAGCGACCCCCCCCCCCCTCCCCACATCATCCCGCCCTCGCTTGGGTGCGATTTATAAATATGGCGTTGTTTAGGTTTTCAGTAAGTGTATAAGCTGAATGCTTAAGGTAAATAACATATTTAATTTGATAAGAATTAATACTGTGTTGTTAAAAAAAGTCTTCCTAAGTAAACCCCTACATTTAATCAAATTTTAAAAGACAAAAATGGTTACTGTGGGCCATCCTTAAAAGATAAACATATGCTTTTGCGGACTTTTTTGTATACCGTTTCCAGATCTATAATTCTGTAGTACATGGATTTGGTATAGCCCTTATAGTTTAGTCAATGTAAGCTGTGCAAGCGCCAGAAAAGTGGCTTTTTCCGATTTGATTAGAAAATCTCGACATTTCTCTACTATCCTTATACTAAATATTGATGTATTATATACCTGAACCTTCCTCAAGATAGTCTCTAAATGATGGCGGAAACCGCATCAAAATCGATCAAGTAGTTTAGAAGCCTTAACCGAACACACAGACGCACGCGGCCGGGCGAATTTGTTTTATACTATGAATAGCTATCTTAAGTGAGATGTGTGAAGCGACAACCTCTCAGAACACAGCAGGCGGTGTTGCTGGCGGGAAACGGTTATTTACGGTAATGAAGCATGTGTGTGTACATGTTAACTATTATATTTGTTCACAAAAATAAGCTTATCTGATAGAAAATGCCAGCTTTGAAGTATGATATGCTTAAATGTAGTTGTGATATACAAAGTTTGGTTGGGAACAACGGTATAAACACAACTGGCTTGCCGCCTGTTTCCATTTGCTAGAATTAATTATTAAAATGTTATATTGGAAAATGCAAATACAGCAGACGTGTTTCCGTATGGCAGATAAGCGCTTACTGCATAATTATTAATGCATAATATGTTTTATTGTAAACTTTGTTTAACTATTAGCGATGAGCACCGAGTTATTGCATTCAACCGATGTTTAGTATAGAAATAGTTATATATTGTAATGTAGTCTGAAGTAGAATTTTGCGACTCTCTTTGTTATGTCTGCGTTTCAGGGGTTCGTTAGTGTTATCATTACTGATAATAACTTCAGTGTCAACACTGTCAACGTTTTTCGCACTGTTATGAGTTCGGGGTTTCAGTGTAGAATATTAAATGGTGTGCTGTGTTACACTCGCGTAACTATGAACGCACATAGATGCCAGTTTTCCAGACAATAGCCACTAATGTGCATCATGATTGCAAACATGGATCTTGCAGAGACGACAAACATATTGCGCTTTAAAGAAAATATTTGTTCGGTTTGAGCCTTGTACATAATCATCAATGTCCTTTTCCCGCAGTTTGCACAAAGTTTTCTGCTTAATGAGATGCACACTCATACAGCGTTCTCATTCGTCGAAGTACGCAAATGTTGAACATGTACCGGGAAATTACATACGCAAGTACACAGGGAAACCAATGTGTGTAAGTCTCACGCCCTTACAGTACAGACAACTATTTTGAAAGGAGATTTATTTGTAGTTCATAATTGTTATTCCTAATATTCCTTTTTCTAAAGAGTGGTATGGAGGCATTAACTTTCGAAAAAAGCCACTGAGAAAGGTTCTTAACAATGTATACTCTTTAACCTTTTATGATCTCGAAGAGCCAAGATACACATAACCAGTTTTATTCGTGATTCGTGATAAACCAGGCGTGGCAATGAATTTATAGTTAATATGCAGGGCAGTAGAACATTATCAATTTTTTTACAAGGCAGGGCATGGATGATTGTAAAAGTTATACCAAAATTCGTAAATTAATTTTTATATTCATACCATTATTAGAGATAAAATAAAAATTGCATCTAGTTTCTACCAGTTTTAATATATTACATTATAGATAACTGCGTCAAATACTCATTCCTTCCTTTCTTGAAAAATGTCTAAGATTGATTAATAGCAACACTTTCATTGCCATGTGCTTTTGAGCTACAGCTCCTGATGGGTTGATAATTCTAAATATATACACCTACGTTCCAGCACAGATTCAGTATTTGTTTTCCATCAACATGCTTCTTCAGGCTCTTATCAGCTGGCTAGTTGCTGTATCGGATGCAAATAAGTATGCCTGTAGGAATGTATCAAGTAGGCCTTTCGATCCGAATGGAGTATGCTTATATACGTAAGTGCGTTCCTATTTTCAGGCACAGCCTTAATAACATTGAATCTACAAATTTAACTTACTGATTATTTGTACGAACAGTTACCTTTGTAGTAGATCACAATCCCAAACTGTAAATAATTCACATTGTAGACCTTCGTGCGTCGAACATACGTTTCTCGACTAGTGAACAATAATTTCCTGTCAATGTTCTTTCACATAAGAACGGAATAAAAACACTACTATGATGTGTGCCATCATTCATGATTAATATCAAATGTGTAGTTGTAAATGCTAACAGTACTCGTATTTTATCATGAACACCTAATATAGGCCTAGTAAAACAATAAATTAGAATTAAAAACAATGACCGTTATATATTTTTGATCATTCATTTTCGCAGAGGTAAATGGAATCAAATAGTAGTTGATATCGCTGCAAATTTTAGCAAATATACAAATCTATTACAGAAACGAAACACATGCCATGGTCGCCAATAGTAAATCATGAGCTGGGTATTCACAGCTGCAAAGAAAGCTAATAATTCGCGTGTGCCAGGCTCGCCTTTAGCAGAATGTGAACGAACACGTGGGTGAGCCAAGGCCAGCGCGATGACCTACTTTTGCCGGCTGCGAATCTGGCAACTCCGCACGGGTGGCGAGGTATTTCGACTGCTGCGTCGTCTGCTGCCTGCTGACTCCCAGTCGAGAACAATAGCGCTCCTCTGAATCATCCCAAGAACTAACACAAAAAAATAAAACTGGTCAGACTTTTTCCTATCCCACGGCGGCCGCTCTAGTGTACATCTTAACTCAATGGCAGAAGCTTCTAAACTGTGTTAACACTCGTAACTTTTGTTTCTCTGTGCGATGTGTTGGTCTTTGTTCCTCTGTGCGCATGAGTCATCTGATTGTAGCTGCTGCTCTGCCACGATACGCGATGGCTGGCTTTTTGAAGAATAGTTAGTGATTCATTTAGTAAGGGACTCAAGCTTCATGAGAGTGAAAATTGTAATAATGCCACACCGTCGCCGGTAGTGCCCCAGCAGTCCTGTCAATGTATTTATTTTATTCCAGTGGAAATGCTCACCGAGAGTTTTACTGAGTCAGCTTCAGGCGGAATTCGTAAAGCGGAGGTAATGGAGAAAAAATAATTTAGTGTGACTTTTTGTTAGCAGCAAAGGTTGTTCACGATAAAGTGAGCACTTTTGAAATCAACCTTAGAAAAAAAGTCACTGCCCCTGCCTGAGTATGATTTAACTGGCGCTCTGAGTGACATGAGCCCAGTAAAGTTGGTAACGATGGATGGAAAGTAGTTCCATATCTTAACGCCGAATGAAAAGTGTTAGATAACCATTCGTGATAACTTAAGTTACCTCTTTCGCTTTCTGTTTTTTTTTTATAAAGCATCGAATTTTAAAAGTGAGCAGATTTGTAAAATATTTATTTTTCTAAAAATTCCACAGTTTCACTTGACCGATGCATGAATAAAGTGATGAGGCCCGTGGCAATGTTTATTTTACATAAGGCGGAAGAATAACACAACGTGCATATAAGTAGGTCATAAACAGAGCTTTTAAAAGCGCTCATTTTACCGTGAACAGCCTGTAGTAAACTATACAATAAATTAATATACGATTTCTTGTTTTCATTACGTTACAAAGGACTATCGAAATACTTCATCAACTTTCTTGTTACTCTACTACTGCTTTATTAATAAAATAATTTGTTTCACGAATAATCTCATTTTACTGAGAGTACAATGAAGCTCCAAAAAGAGGGTGAGTGGTGGTTGAAGTTCCCTTAGCTATCCTTTGGGTCTGCCCTTGCTATTCCCTGCATTTGCCTGGAGCGGTTTCAGAAAACCATCGAAAACCGTAATCATAATGGCCGGACATGGAATCGAACCCGGGTCCTCTCTAGTGATAGTTTGGTGTGTTACAACCGCAACACCTTGTTCGGTGATACAATTTAATAGAAGACTGTTTGACTACCTCCTCCCTCACAAAAAAAAAAGATAAGATAAATGTATTGTTGTTTTAACGATCAACATTTACGGTCTCGAAAGCGCATCAAATAAGACTTCTTAGAAACTGATATGTCTAAAATCAGCGATCGTGCATTTTGAATGGTTTAAAGAAATTACAATGCCCGATGCGTGAAACACCTTAAGCTACAGTTTATTTAAGTATTTGTTTTATGCGGGTGACACAAAGCATATTCATCAAAACTGGGAAACGGTTAGCCGAACTACTATCCGCATGTTGCTGAAAATTAGTATTTAAATTTTTCCGTAAAGTTTACCAGGATAAAAATAATATAGTTGAAAAGCTTGGGTCTCGCAAATAGAGTATAAACTACATGATGGTTCGTGTTTGTTTGCAAGACGACTGAAGCAAAGAAAACGTGGTAATAGTTTTGCGATGTGTAATACAACCCACACGCTATTGCAAGTTCCTTTTGTTCCGGACAACGCTGTTCGCGGTGGACGAACATGGGCGGAAAATGTTTTTTCGTCGTGCTTACAAACCTACGATTGCGACACTTAAGATTAAAGTGATACGGTTTTTTTTTTTTTTTTGTGGAATTTCTAACTTGTGTGAAGCAACTGAAAACTTTCTCAGGAAATACGATGTCAGACACGACTTCCTCCGTTCTCACTAAATTTTCCTAATCGTCTAATTTTGAAACTGGCAGCATAAAAAAACTTTTTTTTTTTCCAATTTGTAGAATTTATATGTTTTTATTAAATTGATTTCCATCAACTTTAAAATATCCCGACAAACTGCAGTCATTCCGTTTGTATTTAACGTCATAGATTTCAAAATAACCGCTTAAAAAGTGACACAAATTATTTTTACTGAGGTTCAGAATTGTGATTCAATTTTTGGTAGAATTGGCTTTATTTAAAACGAACTAAATATACGTTAGTGTAACGTTGAAAATGTATTTATTTCAGCTTCTTATGTTTTATTGTAATTACATTATTTAATCTGCAGACGATTGACAAGCCGTCGCAATCCCGGCGTTTTGTTGCAACTATGGGGTAAACCTAACACCGGATGAACATGTCCGAATTAAAAACAAGAATGGGATGGAAACAATGACTCCTGGGAATCCTATGATCACCGTGATGGAGTGTAACAGAAGCAGAAACACATAATAATACTGTTTTACAAAACATTCTTATGTTCACTCGTGGTTTACGGGTTATAAACACAACTTCAGCAGCACGGGATTTTTCGTAACCTGCACCAGACGTAGAACAAAAAGATTGTTTTTAGAGGATGGATTTAAGATTGAAAATACACTACCACATAAGGGACTGGAAAAAAAACACCACTAAAATTTAAATAAAATAAATGTTTTTTTTTTTTTTAAATCCCAACAAAATTATATCTCAAGTCACTTTCCCCAGATAGTTTCAAAATTTTAATCGTGGTGCATAGGTAATTTGGCACTTTTAAAAGTCTTTCTTAATTTGTGTTATTTATAATTCCACCAGATGTAAAGCTCAACATGGACCAATCAAGTAACCCCTTATATATTTAAGTAAAAATAATATTACAATTACTTGCACGATTATTTTATTTAATACAGACAGGAGAAAAAGTAATCGAATTCAGTTCGCCGCCTAGCTGGCTGGTGACCGTCGTTACAATATTTGGAATTCTCCTTTCTCAGCAAGAATTTCGAACGTGATGTTTTCGTGCGAAAAGACATCACACAGGAGGGGGGGGGGGGGGGACTTCTCGTTCACCTGGAGCTCTTTTCCGCGTGAGGCCGAGAAGCGCAGCGGCGATAAGGGCGACACTAACTCGCGCATCAAGTACGCCATCGCCACCAAGCAAAGTGGCGTACAGTGTTCTCATAGCCCTGCGTGTATCTGCGGGACTTCAAGTGGCGACCCTATCATTGCGTTGGCGGAGGGTTTACAGCAAGGTTCAGTTCACGGCCTCGAATATTTCTCTATGTATCTCACGTGTAGATTAGAGAGTAACAGCGATCGGAAAACCCGTTTTTTTTTTTTACAAGCTTTTATTTAACTTGCCGTGTTTGTTTGTTTGTACGTTCGGGTGAAATCTTGCAAGTCGATTTTAAACCACTTCCCGTTATCCAATTGAGCTGAAATTTTGCATACATGTGTAGCTACGATGACAATACAATGTGAAGGTGCTGATCTGATGATGGAGCCGGAATCTAGCCATAGGAACTCTACAACTACATGCAGTAAACATCGTAACGAGTTCGTTTGATGGAATCGCGTAACAGTAAAATGGAGATTAGAAGTGTCACTGCTGTTGTGAGCATGCCTTTTTTTTTTGTAGCGACAAATGGTTCTCAAAACTATTATTATAGTTTGCTCCTAGAGTATGTCCCGTTTCGGAATGAAAGCGAACTACTGGTCGATCACGATACTTCATGGGCATCTGTCTAAACAAGGGAAAGCCATATTCGTGATACAAACACATGGCTGGAGACTAAAAAGTGAAATATAAAATAAATGTAAAAAAAACTTTTAAAACCAATCTTTTATTTATACATGCACTAAAAAGAGAAAAATAATTATAATAGTTACACAATTTGTAGAACTTGTAAGATGTGGTCGAACAGCCGTAATAAAATTTACTTCAAATTAATATGTTTGTATCAATTTATATTTACTATATAAAAGCTTGGCGCGAATAGTCAAGAGCCTTACGCACGATATGTTCTTCCTATACTTACGCAAATGTGATATACGTTCTATATTGTGAATAGTTCAGAGCCTTACGCAAGATATGTGCTTGCTACGCTTACGCAAATGAGGTATGCTTTCTACATCGCTCCAAGCTTTGATATACTAAATATAAATTAATACACACACATATAAAACCGGGCTAAGTGCCAAAATATTACTTTTGAGATATTTACATTTTTTTGGTAAATCATTAAAAAATACACATTAGGTGTTCTAGTAATTATTTATTGGTTCACCAGCACCAAAGAAATAGGCTAGAGGAAAACTTAATTAACCAGTACCTTCAAAATCACACAAATATAATCAAACCACACAAAATTGTAGAAGGAGCTAACAACCAACACATAATACATAAATAATGGGCTACGTGGCAAGCCACAGAAGCAAGGTATGTTCACCAGGAATATTATTATAGGTTATAAGTTAGTAATAATTGCATAGGATACGTATGTCTTCTTTCCTATTAGGCAAACAAAAAATAAGTTGCCTAGTCTTATCGTTTTAACAGTTCTTCATAGAAAGGTTTGTTCTCACTTTTCAGGTAAGGGAGCATCTGTGCGAGGTCATTCTTCTTTTCTTCAGAGATCCTGGAGTAGCAATTTAATGGCGGTAGCATATTTTTTATTTTGCCTCGTTCGTCACATTCTTCTTCAAAACGTGAAAAGATGACCAGCTTTCGAACTCAGACAATGTTGTTCGTGTTCTCAGAGTTCCAGGATATGCCTTCATCATGTTGATCCACTGAACTTTGGGAATCTGTACTTTAGATGTGCTAAGTGCTTTATCTGCAGCAGTCTTAAAGTCGTAGAAATCATCTGGCTGCATTAGTGTTACCATAAAAGGATTTTTGTGGTTAGCAGTCACCATTACTTTCATTAAGTCTGTAGGTACTTGACAATGTTCGACACGTTTTCGTTTCTCTACAAGAGCAAAATCTCTGTCACAACTTAAAAAAATGAGTGTCCTGAAACTAAGTACTTGTGGTTCACTTCATCAACATATCCCTTACATATCAAATAGCACCACAAGAATAAAAGCATGCGGTTTATATTCTGGGCTACGGGTTGTCACTCCACACAGTTTATGTTCTCTTCCTAGTCACATCAGATGTGATTGCCTTGGGAATACATGACGTCACTTCGTTACCATCACGCCCACTTAACCCTTCAGGCCAAATAAATATGTACCCTCTGTTGTTGTCTCCAACGTGTACACACAGGTTATAACGCGATAACTGACGCAAACAATATATTTAGGAATGTGTTAATGCTGGAAGAGACAGAACTTGCTGAGGATCCACTGAAATGGTGGTACAGTCACTTGATGGAAGCTGTGATCTGGAGTGATCCTCCTTCATTGTCTTCATAGCCTTTTCAGATTTGCGGTGATGAAGCACTAACTTCTGTACTGCTTGTGTGTTATTGTTACTTTTTATTTCCTCCTGCAATCTATCACATGTCCCGCATGTGTTAGTTCGTAGATGGTGGAATGCTAACATAGGGAACTAGCTCTCGAATATTACATAATAGTGACGATACGCTACAAAAGAAGTTGGGTACTTTTCTTTGAAAGTAAGGTGCAGTTTATTGTTGCTCAAATCTGGGCTGAGATATTCTTTCTGACTTTTCACTCTAGAGTAATGACTCTGCTCCCGAGGAAAGCTATGTATGTGTTCGACAACGACTGCTTCGTCGTCTAATGAAAATTTCCTGTGTGTTGTTTTGTTGACTCGTTTCTCGGTGTACACTGTTTCGCCATTCTTTTTTGCTTTAACCAAGGTCTCAATTCTTCTCTTAGTCGCACTAAACACTTCCGTGAACATTTGTTTACACACTTGCACAATATTTCCTTTGCAGTTAGGTCAAGTGTAGGAAATATTGGCTTGTCGTCGGCTTACCTCTTCACCATCTCTCTTGCCATGCCTCCTTCGCTGTACTGGGACGATGGCAAGAAGACCCATTAAATACGAATTTTGTTTTTCACTGTCCGCCATAGCATAAAAGTCCATGAAAAGCTGTAGTTTATAGTCATGAGCGATATTGTTGAATTCATACTTGCACTTGCAGGTAATCTAAAACAGAACATAAAAGAGTGATTATTGCACTTTCTATAATAGTAGGGAAAATCATGTGCGATAGATGCAAACTAGTAAATTTTCAATGATATTACTTTAGTAAAAATTGTACCCGACTAATGTGAACGGACTTTTAAAAAACTCTAACGGTTCTACTGTGAATTGTGCCATAAAATGTTCTGTCGTTTTGCAACTGCTGTAAAAGTAAAACAAAAATTAAATGTAGCAATATTGATGGTTAAAATCCATCAAAAATGACTATATTTCGAACCAGCGCAGATGCGTGTAATAAGTAGTTCGTTATGGTACAACTTACCTGTTCTGCAGGCTATGTTTTAGCTGGCACTTCTTTTTGCTGGCTATTTACATACAGTTCGCCAGAACATCTCCGTTTTTTCATTTCAGAATGAACAGTTCCTTTCCCTTTACGTATTTTCCTGCTCGAAGAACTCCCTTCCATAACACTGGATATTAACGTTTCGTTCCTTCAATAACAACAGACAACAACTGACTAACTGAAACAACGACGCAGCGATTTAAACACTCATCTCTGACGCTCTGGCACTTATCCCGGTTTTAATTGACACGCCGGCGGACATGACCACCCGCACGATCTTGTGGTGAACAGTTGTACTACTACAAAGGCAGCTGGAACTTAGCCCGTTATTTATGTTATAGGAGCTGGCACATAGAACACATAAAAAAAAAAAATTGTTTACATTTTGGCATTTAGCCCGGTTTTCATATCAAGTCTTCATTAATTTTATTTTACTTAGTTGAGGTACTCTGAAATGGTGTTTCTAATGTGCCTTACTTCTTCAAACCTTCAACAGCCCTGGGGCCGCGGTGGCTGAGCGGTTAGCCTGCTCGCCTCCCACCAAAGCGATCCGGGTTTCAATCCCCGGCCGGGTCGCTTCCGGATTTTCGCACGTGGGAATCGTGCCGGACGATGCCGTTGGTCGGCGGGTTTCTCCAGGATCTCTCGTTTCCACCTTCCCCCCTCATTCCGGCGCTGCTCCATACTCACCTCAATCACCCTCATCGGCTCTCAAGACCTCGATGTTCGAAGCCGTTCAAATCTCACTTCAACAGCCCTCGCCTGATGTGTGTGTTCTCTTCGTAGATCAGCGTATTGGAAACGTGTGTTTTAAGGTTGAAGTAAAGCAACTGCCTACGGAGCACTGCACCCGACTATACAACGTGAAGAACTCATAAAAAAAGTATCACAGAACCATAAAAATGGTCAGAAAGTGCGATTTATGCTGTATATGAAATAAGAATATATACATTTTCCAACATTATAAAATATTTTACTAAATTATACTTTTTGATGTAAAAAAATAATTCATTGAAATAGTCTGTATTTTAAATAAATTTTAAGCGTATTTCCACTCTGGATGCTTCAGAAAGCAGAATTTACAAGAGAATCTTTGTCATGGAATATCGCCATAATGTTTACTATGATTGTGTGTAACAAAATTGTAATAATAATGTAGGAAATAATGTTTATAGTTGAGTTTATATGCGTCCATTTGTCACAAACATTTATGGCTGAAACTCACATAAATAAAGTAAATTATAAAATTGATATGATACATTATTACTATGATTTTATTACACATGATCACAGTAAATATTATGACGATCATTCTCGAAGAAGATTTTCTTGTAAATACAGCTTTCCGAAGCAACCACAACGAAAATGCGCTTAAATTCTGTTAAAAATGCAGACTATCAATCGATTAATTTTTTACATTTAAGAATTATAATTTAGGAAAATATTTTATAATGTTGCAAAGTATATACATTATTCTTTCATTTACAGCATAAATAGCACTTTTCTGACAATTTGTATGGTTTTTGCACTAATTTTTTATAAGTGCTTCACCTTGTTTAGTCGGGTGCAGTGCTCCATAGGCAGTTGCTTTACTTCAACCTTAACACATTCAGGTCTGCACATATTTACTATAATCGAAGACAAGCTAGAAATGTATCACCTGTATACACCACTGCAGGAATGTTGTCTATTCTGTTGGTTTCTGTATTCCCAATTACCACTCTTCTATTGGTCCACGGCACACTGGGTGTGCCTACTGTGCTCTACAACGTTCATCATTGGCTGGTCGTCAGCCACTGCGGTCGCAGAGCTGATTACGCTACAATACAACGTATCTTACTGTGTAAAGGTATTACAATCAACCATGTCATTTTTGCAGGAAAACTATAGCTACTGGATTGTATTGTTCTCGTACAATCCTGTTAAATACCTGACGAACAATGACTCAGTAACCATGCGAGTTTTATTTTCAAGAACGAAGAAATGTTTAAACTGGCGTTTCTCGAACGTAGCTCGAGCGTAGTTCAGAATGTGGCAAACACTTTGCGACACTGTGCCCCTGGAAGAAAGATGAAGGAGGAGACACACCGACCTGTCTGGAAGGGAATGAAGGCCTCAGGGCGGCGGAAGCTGCCGTCTTCGGCCAGGAACCGGGCGGGGTCGAAGAATTCCGGCAGCGGCCACAGCTCTGGGTCCATGTGCACCGCCCACTGCAAGGGCACCAGCATCGTGCCGCGAGGTATGCGGTACCCGGCCAGCTCCGCGTCCTTCAAACAACACGTCCGCACATCAATCACACATTTGACACGCGCTTATGAAGGAAAAAATTGTAATTTAGTATTTATAACTTGTGGGTGGGCAGACGGTGCAAGTTGCGCAAGGGAGAGCGATTGGGTGAAGGAATGGGAAGGAATCGGCCATGGCGTTTGTTAGGGACCCATCCCCAGAATTCTCCTGGATTGATTTCGGGAAACCGTGGAAAACCGAAATCGGGGGAAAGGCCGGACCGGGAATCGAACCCAGGTTCTCCCGAATGCGCGTCCAGTGAGTTACCACTGCTCCATCTCGCTCGGTTTCTAACTTGTAGACGTTGTTTCTAAGTACTTTTCTTGTAGGGTGCATAGATTTTACAAAATCACACGTTGAAGTCAAAACTTGTACCTATACTGTTTTTGTAATGTAGCTTATAGATCAAATAAACCGGACTATTTGCAGGAAATTTAACAAGAACGGATGAAGGGTCTTGTCTTAAATCATATCAAGGCTTGCTCGGCGAAAGTTATTGTTAGCAAAAATTCATGGGTAGCTACAAATAAAAATTATTCAAGAATATATCTTATTTGCAGCATTTTTTTTTAAATAAAAAAAAAAAACATTTGTACGATCTTGCAGACGTCTTGAAGTAGTTTTTGGCATCTTATTTCAGTGTGAATTACCTTATTTCTATACGTCAGTTAGTTTTCATTATTTGTACATTTATTAAAGCGTAGAATTCAAAAAGTGTGAAGAAACCGTGAATAGGCTATAATAAGAGACCTGCAAAATGCGCGTTATTATTTGAGGACATGTTAAACTTTAAAAATCTTTACCTTGCAATACGTTTGTCATTGGACAGTACTTTATTTGACACGCCCTGGGTACTCTGCGCCAATAAATGGACACTTCACAATTGTGTGCCCCAATCACCGCGTAGTTCACTGATAAAGGGAGTGACTTCACAACTATGCAGCAGCCAATGGATAAATGGCGTCCGCTCCATTATATAAGGCACTGTGAAATTCAGCCTGATAACAAATAATAACGCGAATTTCGTAGGGCCCTAACTATACCAAGTTCTCACTGCTTTCGGGCGAGCAACAGCCTAAAGAGCCGTACAAACCACGCTAGTGCACTCCTGGCCCGGCAGCTGGGCCCGGGTAGGAGCGCGTCCTCACCTCGACGGCGCCGTGCGGGATGCCGAGCGGCACCACGGAGCGCATCCTCTGAGTCTCGGCGATGGACGCCGACGTCAGCGGCGTCGACTCGGCGTCCTCCAGAGTCGGCAGGCGTCCTTCCGCCAGCACGCCGTCCAGCTCCTCTTGTACCCGCGCCTGCATCGAAAAAAATTGCATTCAAATGTATGGGCTCTTCCCTGTAAACTGATCACTACTCACAGCCCTGTACACCCACCCTCCCCTCCCTCTTCGGTTCATGCACACCTGCGGACATACACGTCGCTGTACAAGCTCAAAAATTAATTATAACTACACAAGCAAGGCTTAAGTGTTCGTTGTTAAAATTTACGCTCTGCAACACTATTGAAATGCATTTAATGTATTGAATTCATTATGCTCAATTTGTGAGAGTGATTCAAAAACCAAAATTTCACTTTCCCAAGAATACAAATTTTTGATGTGTTATACTGTTGAACTTGTACCGCGACATATTCATGCCTTTCTTACGTGTCAAACCCAGGAACTCCAGCACCGCGACCTGGCCACCTACGACGTGGAATCCAACCAGGCGCATCAAACGAGCAGGAAAGTACCACAGAAGGAATTTGTCTAACATATCTTAAACTTAAAACGATAGTTGGAGGCCCAAGGTTGGAGATGGGATGTAATTGCTTCCTCAGGGTAGAGCCCCATCTATAATCATAACCACACAGAAAAAGTTCTAGCTGCAGGGCCAAGTGCATCGCGGGTTTTCTGGGATTGGCGAAACATGGTCGCAATTCGGGACGAGTTTACCTCCCTTGCTAACTTCCCGTAGAATAGGGAGCACACCTGGGCATCGGCGTGGGCGACCATGAGCAGAAAGGAATTACAGTAGGTAGGGGAAGCTCGGATAATTTGGCAATATTTTTTTTTGTTTTCGCCTAGTTTTCGTTTTTTCTCGAAGGGTTCATTCAAGGAATATGATAAACATCATTAGTTTAACATGTTTTCATAATAATATCATATTAAGATTAAATCTCTCTTAATAATTTACATAATTGTAAACTAATGTCATAAGCATATAATTATTTAAAAAAGGGTAATTTGGCAGTAGTATAAGGGCAATTTGGCAGTAGTGTGACCAAATTTGTACAAAAACAATAACCTTATATCCCATGGCTTACAAGTCATAACGAAATACAGGTAATAAAAATGAACTCTGACTAACAGTTTCCTTACATTTTTCAGTCTGAATCACCAATGCAACTGAGGCATTCAACATTATGACGATACCGCTTAAGGTCTTGACAAACTTCATGATATCACATACGGCATTTCACACACTGAATTCATGATTCACCATTTTTGTCATTGGCAAATAATCCCTGGCAGCTGTTGTAAGTATCACTGTTGTTCTTTTTCTTTTACTGAATTCCACTAGTAGATGCTTTTGAATGAATCACTTCTCTTAAACGTGCTCTTGTTTGGCTTCTAGTCGCCTGCAGTGAAGGACTGTCCACTGCCGATCCTAGAAATTCTTCAGGGGATGCATTATCGCACTGCTGCTCCAAAGGACTATCTTGTTGTGTATCAAAAACGCGCACTTTTTTTGCTGCACTCTTTCACTGCTGAACCCGGTGGAATTGTTGGGGAAGTGGAATTTGTGCTCTTATTTCTTGCAAACTTGTCGCACTGTGAAGTTCTGAGAAACAGGAAACATCTTCGTGAAGTGCATTCCTGTCGAAAGCAAATATTCCAGTGTGTTTAAACCCACTGGTTATGTTCCTCATATTGGCTGCCTCGCGAAAAACTCCAGTAAAGATGAGAATTTTTTTTTTTCTTGTTGGCTTCCTCGCATGCTTGACCAGGGGCTCCTTAACAGATTGTTTCCACTTAGCCTTCGTCGGACTGAAGATGGACACCTCAAGTGGTTGTAGGATGTGTGTAGAGTGTGATGGAAAAGTCAAAAAGATCTGAAAGATCTCTGAACTTCGTAACCTCCACAGACATTTGGCTGCAATGTGAATCATGGATTATGATGACAGGTCCTGCTGGAAGAATATTTTCTTCAGAATTATTCATGAAATGAAGAAATATCTCTGAATTTATCCAATCGTTTGGAGAAACACACACCATTGAATTTGTAAGGTCATTGTGCTTCAAATCATCAGACAATCTCTGTCCATTGAATATAGTTAAACATGGACCAGCTTGTCCTGCGGCGTTCAGAGTAAGAAGCACTGTGGTAGTCTCGTCACGCTCTGATGCCGTCTGTTGGTAGACACGTTACCATCCTTTCAGGGAAACTATTTTGCCTGGTTTGTTCGAAAAAGTAAAACCACTTTCACCCAGGTTCCAAAAACGGTTTGGTTTATCCTTCAGGTCATGTTTTTCTAATGTGGCACCCAGATCATCGTAAAATTCATTAATGGCTTCTTTTGAAACTGAAGAAGCTCTGTTAAAGGACAAGTTCTCTGGCAGCCTCATCACTAGACCCTGCCGTTCCTTAAATGAAATCCTCCAATCCCAGCCAGCTACTTCTTCTTCCACATTAAAAGGATTTTTCTACCACTTTTTCTAATTATTTCAAACATCCGTAGCGCACAAACCAAATCCAATCTCTTTGTATCTTTATTACGTAGGCTACCAATGTTCGTTCCTTGGCAGCTGTGTAAGTACAAGAGGCCTTCCTTACTTCGCAATAGCAACATCATCTGATCCAGATGATGAAGTCAAATAACGCTTTAATGTGTTGAAAGGCACATTATACGTCTGCGAGGCTTTATAAACTGACCAACCATCTCGTAGAACTCGTCCTACAGCAAAGCGCACGTCATCAGGCGTGTATTGTGAATATTTCCCTCGTTCCTCTGGCATGCCAGCAACACACAAATACGCCTCGAATAGTAACACAACTCCCAGATAGATAGAACACGCTGTCTAATCGCAAAGCAGATAAAAAAAATAACATCGTACGGCTCTCCAACTTCGTGTTCACAGAAAACCCGCCAAATTCTACAATAGGCCTTACTTTTAAATGCTAAGAAAACTATGTCGTGAGCTAAGCTCTCAGACGTGTCAAACAAAACATATTATAACGATCGAAAACTTACCGGAAATTGTAGATTCTCTGCTTCAAAACACACTCTGATTAAACTCCGTGTCACTAAAAACTAAAAAGATATGACTTCCTTCACAGCATGCTTCACTACGTGAATGTAACTGAGAAAAGCAATACGTGCTTCTGTTAGTTCACAAATGATACACAGAGTATCGCAGCTGTAGCTTGCGAAACAGTCAGATATTCTGCGCCAGGTGCTGCACTCTTTTGGGCAGTACCAGAAACTACGTCGGAAACATCGGTGTAAGTTGGAAATAGAATAAATACAATATAGTGTAAAATTACCCGTACTGCCAAATTTCCCGAGTCTCCACTACTCGCAAGGATGTCGAGGCGGGCGGCCAGGAACTACAGGAGGAGATGCCCACCTGGATGTCGGGGTGGGCGGCCATGAGCAGCAAGGAACTACAGGAGGTGCCCACCTGGATGTCGGGGTGTGCTGCCATGAGCAGGAGGAACCAGCGCAAGGTGGTGAGGGTGGTGTCGACTCCGGCGCCGAAGAGGTCCGCCAGCAGGTGGTGGAACTGGAGCGACGTGTAGAAGTCCTCGCCTCCTGCTCCTGCCGACGTCTGTTTGCGGCGTGACATCTCGGCGAGGAAGGCCGTCAGCACGTCCTCCGGGTCGCCCTCGCTGGCGGCGGAGGCGCGCTCCTCGATCAGCGACTGGTACACGACGTGGGTCTTCTCCTTGCCCGTCAACAGGAACTCCATCACCTTGCGGTAGCGCGGCACGAACCTGCCACAGCCCCCACACAACTGTATCAGTGTTAAAAATTTCCGTATATTTACGGAATGTTTTACGGAAATGTACAGTGTATATACGGAAAGTCAATCAGTAATGACGAAAAACGGAGTCAAGTCCGTAAATACAAAATACGGAAAGTCTCCGTATTCCCTTTGGTTTCGAGTTACGGGGACGAACAATGCCGATTCTACACGAAGCTTTCTTCGCCACTGTGACAAGAAACCTATCGTTTCTGCCGCAGTTAAGGTTATCCAAGTGACTATTCTTTCAAACATTGAAAAATATCATCAGGCTTTTGTAACGTTTGACAACACTGAAAATACACTAAATTGAATAGAAAGTGACTTTTTGCTTTTGTCTTTTGATTACAGATATAAACATTATACCCTAATTATTAAGTGAGAGATATAGGTGAATGGTTAGATTCGTGGAGTGGTAATTTTTTTGACTTTTGTTCAAATCTCTCTTAAGTACAAAATATTTTAACTTTTTTAATATAATTTTTTTTTACACGGTAGAACACCCACATGACGAAGATTAAAGACATTTTCATTATCTCTCATTTTAAAGGGAAAGTACAGAAAATAACTTGGAAATTGACGGAGAGGTTCCGTGAAACTTACGGAAAGTCCGTTTCTGAAAATCAATGTGTCCGTAATTTTACGGAGAGTTTCCAGACACCTCTGGATAAATTTTTACCAGCACTTTTCCGTAAAATGAAGGAAATTTTTTTTAACAGTTTACTTTCATTACAGAGAGTAATATAGAAACCAAATTTATTTACTCACAGCCCATCTGAACAGTTATAACCTGTCCACGGTGAATTGAGCACTTTTGAAAGGCTTGCTTAAGCCCTACTTGAATACACGTTGCATACCCTTTTCTATGTAAAATTAGCATGATATTCGCCCGGATCAATTAATTTATGCGTCGGTCAAGTGAAACTGTGAAATTATTAGAAAAGTAAACGTTTTACAAATTTGACAGTTCTTACAATTATATTTACCTAGCAATTTTAATGCAATATTAAGACATGGAACGTCTTTCCCCCTGTCATTAATAGAGGGACGACAAGCAGATTGGTTGTTGGAAACATCTAAATATTGTTAACGTAAACAGTAATCCCAACATAACCAGAACTGCATGTTGTGGTCGTGCCTGGGACTTATGATTCCACCTCAACACCGGAAGAAGACATTCCCAAACAATATAAAATTAAATTATATTTTGTTACTTTAATTTTTTATCAACTTTTACAGTTTGCATCCTATAACCGGGCGTTGTACAGGAAGTAGTGCATATTACACTCATTGTACAAAGCAAAAGAAACTACGTCCAATAAGGGAAGTCCCTCTCATGGTGGGATACATCATTTGTTGTTAAGACTTCAAGGTGTTTGTAATAACATGTCGAAATAAAAACCACAGTATTTATGGACTAATATAAACCAAGAATTCTAGTATAGTCCTTTCACGGTTCGTTCCTTAGTTCCTTCATTTCTGATGCCCGCTGAAGTTCTACCTCCAAAATATTCCTCCGCCGTATGCATAACAAAGCTTACCAAGTCTGGAAAATTTCACTAAGGGACAACGCACCACATTCGTGCGCAATTAATGTAATAATATTTTGCAAAGAATTATTTCTTACTTGGCGTTACCAACTCATCTATTTTATCACTGTTTTAATATGTATCAACTATGAATAAAAATTGTAATTAATAAATACAATATAAGCATACGTTAAATTTAACAAAAAATAAAGTACTGTCATGTTAACACGAGTATAAAACGCTTGTGGAACATGGCATATTTAAGGGGAAAGAAAACCAAAAGTTCCATACATGGGGCAAAACAACGCAGGGAGTCCCTAGCTATAAGTATTCGCCTGTAGTACAAGTAGCATATCACCAAGGCGAACGGAACCGTCGCGCCATGCGGAGAGCGTCTGCACGCAGGACAACACATACTCGAGGTACGTGGGCGCCGCTAGTGGTTGCTTATTAGTATAGGTTGTCCACGGTCAAATGATCACTTTTGATAACCCTGCTCAAGATCTACTTGTGTGCACGTAAAGTATCCTTTCGCCTTATGTAAAATAAACACTGCCATGTGCCTCATCACTTTATTCATGCTTTGGTCAAGTGAAACTGAGAAATTATTAGAAAAGTAAATATTTCATAAATCTGCTCATTTTTGCACTTCGATGCATTAAAAAATCAGAAAGCGAAAGAAATAATTTACGTTATCAAAAATGGTTACCTTAGCCCTTTTGTTTTTCAACATTAATATATGGAACTAAATTCCCTTCCATCGTTACCAACTTTACTGGGCGCATGCCACTCAGTGCGTCCGTTATAATATATGCAGGCAGGGAGAGTGACTTTTATCTAAGGTTGATTTCAAAAGTGCTCACTTTATCGTGAACAGCCTTTACACGAGTGTAAACTAAATGAACAATGGGAGATTACCAATTGTATAGTAAAGGATTTCAGAAGTGTTTGCATTCTTTTTTTCGCAGGGCGTGCCAATTCTGTTCGCCTTCGTGGTATGCAACTTGTTTCGCAAGCAGTTACGTATATCTGTGAACTCCCTGCGTTGTTATACCTAATTTCAACTTAAATGTAAAAACTTCCAAAGGGTCAACACAGCTGATGCGCCAAGACTTGGTTTCATCGTGACTCCATACGAACACAAGGTTACGTTCCACTGCAACGATATCGAATAGAGAAGCATCCGCGCCATGATAGGTAGAAGACGACGTATAGGCTATTCACGGTGAAACGAGCACTTTTCGAAGCCCTCTCATTTGGAATAATAGTCAGCAAATATATTTCATTTTAGCCTTGGGCGTTAACTTCTGAATGTGGTGGAATATGTACAATGTGTCTATTTTTTACGCGGGAATATTTATTTTAAAAAAAGTTCAAACTAAAAAAAAGTACGACTGAAAGGAAAAACGTAACTAGAACCTCAAAAGTGCTCACTTTACTGAGAACAGCCTGTAGTCTGATTTTCGTCTCCTGCGCATATCCCACAAAATACGTAATCAAACACGTGAGCTGAAAGAGATTTTGGTCGGCGAGGTCTTGAACGCCAGCGAGGGTGAAGTGACGAAAGGATGGAGCAGACTACGGAAAGCAAGGGTATAAGTAATGGGAGTAAACTGAGAAAACCAGTCGACCAATACCAACGTCCGCCACGTATCCCACAAACGAAAGCCTGGGTGCCCCCTGCCGGGAATCGGGGCTGTGATGTTGTGGTGATCTGACTGTTCGCCTCCAACCTAGGCGAACCAGTTTCGATTCCCGGGGATGGGTCGCTTCCGGACCTCCGCACGTGGGAATCGTCTCGGACGATGCCGCTGTTCGTGGGTTTTCTCGAGACCTCCTGTTTCCCCCACTCTTGCATTATTGAGCTACTCCATGCTCACCACACTTTATCCTCGTCGGTTCTCAAGACCTCGATGTTAACTTGAGTAGAGTTCAGAGATATGTGCGTTCTTGACAGCCAATTCGATGTTAAGAGCCGCCCGAATCTCTTCACACACACACTAATCATTATGGTTGATATTACAAGGAGAAAACTGCGTGCAGTAAAACCAGGCAGTTGCGGGAGTGTACTCAAAAACAGATGGTTCCAAACATTTTTTTTGTTGTATGTTTACAAGTGGTTACGGCTAACCTGAGGAATGGCAGGAAGTTGATGGGTCCAGCGACGCCGATGAGCTTGGTGCCCTCCTCCTGGAGGTGCCGCAGCCAGCGCCACACGACGTCGTCCTCCGCCCAGGTGCGGCCGAACACCAGCGAGTTGACGACGTTGCCCATGCTGTGGTGCAGGATGGCCAGTGGGTCCCTAGGCTCTCCGCCTGATCGCAGTTCCTGAGGACACAATATCACACTCGAAACTATTCCTCAAGTCGTCTACCAACTGACCACATGCATTCCTGCCCGAAGTAAGAAATGGTGATGACATCAAAGACTTGACATTATCCATGCTGTGGTGGTGGATGGCCAGAGGCTTCCCAGGATATCCGCTCGGCTGCAGATCCTGCAGACACAACATCACAAACGAAACAATTTCCCAAGACGTCAACCAACTCACCACATGTATATCTGCCTGAAGTCAGAGTTGGCGATGACATTAGTGAAATTTCATTGCCCATGCTTTTGAGGACTATGAATAGCCTAGGATGCCTCATCCTAGGCTATCCGCTCGACCGCAGTTCCTGAGTACACGACACCACACATTGAACACTTCCCTAAGACGTCTACCAACAGACCACGTGTATTCCTGCCCGAAGTCAGAGTTGGCGATGACATTAGAGAAATTTTATTGCCCATGCTTCTGAGGACAAAGACTAGAGGCTTCCTAGGCTCTCTGCTCGCCCGCAGTTCCTGAGGACACGACACCACACATTGAACACTTCCCTATCACGTCTACCAATTGACCACATGTACTCCTGCCCGAAGTCAGAGTTGGTGATGACATCAGAGAAGTGACATTGCCCATACTGTTTTGGAGGATAGCCAGGGGCTTAGCATGCTCTCTGCTCGGCTGCAGATCCTGAGGATACGACACCACACACGAAACACTTCCCCAATACGTCTACCAACAGACCACATGCATTCCTGGCCGAAGTTAGAGTTGGCGATGACATCAGAGAAGTGACATTGCCCATGCTGTGGTGGAGAATGATCAGAGGCTTACTCTGCGCTCCGCTCGACCGCAATTATTTAATACACAACACCACACTCAGTACACTTCCCCAAGAAGTCTACGAAGTGATCACATTTAATCCTGCCCGAAGTTAGAGTTGACGATGACATCAGAGAAGTGAAACTGCCCATGCTGTGGTGGAGGATGTCCAGGAGTATACTAGGCTCTCCGCTTTACCACAGCGCTTTAGGACACCACACTCGGATCACTTTACCAAGAATTCTACCGACAACACACTGCTCCCACTGGAAGTCACAGTCGCGGCACAGAATAAGTACGTGCACAGAGATGAAATGACGGAGCGGTTCCTTTGATGTGTCTGTGCTCATTCTCTGATTGCCTACATGAGGCTTTGGAATGGGGCTTTTATCTGTATGGTCACTGGGTGCTACGATTGGTTAGATATTGGCTTTACTGCGATGGTGGCAAGTAAGCTAACAACGCTAGAAAGTGGAATGGAGACATTTGAGCGGCTAACAACGAGGTCTTGAGAGCAGATGAGGGTTAAATTAGGCGAGAATGGATCAGCGCCGGAATGCAAGGGTGGGGGAAACGGGAGATCCTAGAGAAAACCCACCGACCAGCGGAATCTCCCGGCAAGATTCCTATTTGCTGAAATCCGAGAGTGACCCGGCCAGGGATTGTTCGCCATGGTGGGAGACGAGGATTTCTAACCGCTCAGCCACCGCGGCCCCGTCACCAGCGCTGGTTGACGATCGACTTCCCGACATTTCGCTGGCCAGTGACGCCATTTTGCTGAATTGTGGTGTTGAACTTCGCGATTCATGCGGCTGTTTTTTAACTTCCGTATTCTTAGGTTGCAGCGGTCACACAAGAGATGAGGCTGACGGACAATGTAGAGGCTGTTGGGAATGCACCACATCCCTCCAGTCAGCCGAACGTGACAGGATGAAGCGAAGATGGAGAGGTGGCTGACCCGACTGGAGCACCCCGAGAAAATTCGCTTTCAACAAGTAATGCCAGCTACCTTACACCGCGGGTCGAGCCCAGTTCGCCGCGAATGGAGGGGAGCGATCTTCTTGCAGGGTGCCGCTATGGGAAATGAAACCGTAACGCTTTTATTACATTAGTGGAAATACCGTTGAAAAGTTATGTGTTGTTGTTTGTCGATGGTGGGGAAGCTGACCCAGAATCGTTTCCCCTAACAAGTTCATTCACCTGTCACTTGACACAAAATTCGTTCAAGTGACAGGCAGTTGTCCTAAAGTGATTTTTCCGACAGGCAGTACACCTAAAGTCGTTTCCCCTGGAATTGACATGAGGCAAAGTCGTTTCCCCTGGAATTGACATGAGCCAAAGTCGTTTCCCCTGGAATTGACATGAGCCAAAGTCGTTTCTCCGACAGCCGTTTGAACGGCAGTCACCTGACTTTTAAAAAAAAAAAAAAAACGCAATTTTTAGGTGAAATAATTTCCGGTCAAACGGTACCGGAGAAACGACTTTGGCTGAAGGTAGGTTTGGGAGAAACAATTTTTGTGCAAATGACAGACATCGACTGTGCTGATAGGCAACGTTTTTGTCACCGTCATTTATACACATAACAACATGTGAAAATAGCGCTTGTATGCCATATATCGGGGACCAATCAATCGTTTCTCATCGATGTGTGCACACAAGTAGTGCAATAGTAGGACATATTAACTTAAATTATTTAAGTGGCTTGCATTCTCGATTTTCAAAATGACTGCCCTGTAAAGGTCTCAAGTTAGTAAAACCTGTATACCAAAACATCAGACTGATTACAACCGAAGTTGATGAGCCTATAGTCTAGTCACGGCAAAATGAACACTTTTGAATGCCCTGCTTAAAATATACTTGTATGCTTGTAGCGTATTCTTCCGCCTTATGTATGATCAACATTGTCGTGGACCTCATCACATTATTTATGCGTTGGCCAAGTGAAACAGTGAAATTATATGAAAAGTTAATATCTAACAAATCTGCTCATTTTTACACTTCGATGCATTAAAAAATAAACAGAAAGGGAAAGTTATCAGAAATGGTTACTATACAGTTTTTATTCGAGGTTAAGATACGGAACTACTTCCCATCCATTGTTAACAACTTTTCTGGGCGCATGCCACTCAAGGCACCCGTTGAAGTATATGCAGTTAAGAGCAGTGACTTTTTTCTAAGGTTGATTTCAAATGTGCTCACGTTATCGTGAACAACCTTTAATCTGAAATGCAGTTGGCTGCATTACAGCTTACGGTACGAGGGGTTCTGGGCTGTAGTCCTGGAGAAGGGATACGTATATATGTAATAGTCTCGCTACCATTGCTTATATTCCTGCTTCCAGCTCAAATGATATCTCTGTCAACAATACGTCAAGGCCTACCTACAATTTACACTTCAAAGAACTTCATCAAAACTATTTTCATACATGTCGAAGACAGTAGGCTCATTAGTTATATTGGCTAGTTCTTTCTGAGGTGAATCCGTCTTTAAATTTGCAACCATAGTGGAAGGCAATCCAGAAAATCCGATGAAAACAAAATCGGGGGATAGAGTTTGGCATTGCAGCTCTGAATCTATTGTCTGCATGTAAAATTCAACTACACCACTCGATTGCCACAGGATCAAAGAATATTTTACGTTGAGTGAGGACCGAAGCATCATGAGTGCGGGGGGGGGGGGGGGGGTTGGTTAGCAGCAATTTTGAGTTAGTTTTGCTGCGTCTCATAACTTTTGACTATGAGAAGCTATACGACGCTCGTTAGAATTTCAATCGATAGTTCTCTTCAAGATCAATCGATTGCATGTATAAAAACATTTGTATGGAGTGATTGTGTTGGAATTATATGCGTTTAATAAAGATAATTAAGATAACTTAACACAATATTGGCCTATACTCGTCAGAAAGTCAAGTCGAAGTACAGAAATCGTATACGATTGGATAGAACATCTCAAAAGCAATCCAGTGATACCCATAAAACCCAAAATGATAGAGTGAAGCGGTGCCAGGAACGTAAAATAAACATCAAGGTGTCCGAGCGCGTCAACGTAGACGTATTCACGCAAAACAAACGGCCGTGTCTCCAACACAGCCACACCCATATATATATATATATATATATATATATATATATATAGGGCACGTATAGCTCTTTTTCACATCGGTGAAATTTTCCCACGCAGGGAAACTCATTACTGTTAAGACTTACAAAGATTTACACCAATGCCTTACTCGGGACTTGAATCGCCTACGTCGGCTCGCAACTAACTGCGCCACACAAGTCAGCTCCTCGCTCGGTCATTTGCTACTCGCGTTTCGAAACAAACCTGCCGAGCGTGCTCCCAGTATGCTTGAGTCTGCTCGCCTGAGTCTACCTGGGAATGGTGCAAAATAGGACATGCAAGGCACCTGTCAGCAGACCTAAAGTCTGCCTTTACTGCAGCAGTTAAATCATTTTCCATGATATATAAAAATTCGTATTTTCTGTCAAACAACTGTTGGAGAAACGAATTTGACAGAAGTTAATTGAAGATGAAACAATTTTTTTTTTTTTTTTTTTTTTTTAGGTTTTCTGCTTTTACGCTTACTGCCTGTTGCATAATTTTATTCATTTTACATGACATAAAATTCGCTTCTAATTTCAATCGACTGTCGGTCGAACGACTTTTGTCTGGTACCTGTCAGTCACTGCAAGAGTTAAGAAATTTCCCATGGATATAAAAAATTGCGTTACCTAAACCCAGCAGAAATTTTTCCCGAGATATGAAATAGCACCCTAAATTTTAAAGTGACAACCATTTTGATAAACAACATGCATGGACTAAAACTACTTAAGTCGGACCTCCTTACTAATTGCTATGCATATACCGAGCATGGTGAAATTCGGTTCACGGGTTAAAAAGTTTTTAAGCACACACACACACACTTAATAGCTATTAGTCTGTTACAAAATAATATAGGCATTGAAAATCTGCATTAAATAACGTACCAACATGTTGAAATTTTTAGTAGGATCATATCTGAGAAATTGTTTATCCAAAGTTTTCAGGCGGACCTAAGTAATCTGGTACCCGCACAGTATTCTACGTGAGATTTCTTAAGGAATACTGACACGTTACGAAATCTTCCAAATTCTTAGCCTGTCTGAGCATACAAGTGTAACTAATACGTGAGGATTCGGTTACCGTAGCTAGTATAAAGGCACTGATGAGGGCTGCAATTATCATTTAATTAGTCACAAATATTGCGCTCACTGATAGGAATAATGAGTGTTAGTACAAATAGGCAGCATAATGTTATAAGGCTAGCTGTGAATATTTTTACAACATTGTAAATAAATTAATAATTTACATTTAGTTAATTTGTTTTTATAAAGACATCCCATCCATCACACACACACACACACACACACACACACACACACACACACACACACACACACACACACAAATTTCTGTGATTTTACTTTTAAAAAAAAAAAATGGAAAGTAATTGCCAAAAAAAGTTTGTAGTAATATCACAAGTTAATACTTGCAGATTTCACAAGTGTCAGTATTACTGCAAGAGTTCTACAAAAACTGTTTATTTTTCTTCCCCACAAGTTCAGCAGGTTTACAACAAACTGTTTTACAAAAGTAATAGCATTTGTATTCTTACAAGATTTTGTTTGATCCGTTTACACTTTTTTTTTTTTTTATCTGTGCAGGCTCGGATGGGCCGCCTGGCGACTTGTGTAACAATATTATTTAAGTTGTCCATCTATTATCTTATCAGCGTGAACTGTCGTCACAGAAACTTAACCGTTAAAATAATACAGTGAACTTATCCACTAGAATACCTGCAGTGAGTCAGTACCTGGACGCACTCCTTGACTCCAAGCATGATGCGACTTTCCAATTTGGACCTCTTTGGGCCGAACTTGGTCATCCCGAAATTCTTCAGGCACGAGGACACGAATTTGCGCTGGTCCTTCCACAGGGCTCCTTCGGCACAGATAAGCCCTGGAAGCAACAAGAATAATATAGCAACAACTTTTCATTTCTGATACAAGCGGTAGTGACAGCCCATTGCTACGGACAAGATTTTATACTTCTATTTTTAGCTCAATTTCGTTTTAAAACTGCAAGATTTCTACGCTTTCATTGTTGTAAACGCTCTATAGATTTTACAAAAAGATAATTTTAAACACTTAGTCATGAAATGTTAGTGCGTAGCATTTGAATAACAATGCAATCTTAAGTAATAATTTTATTTACAATAAAATAACAATGACATTTTAGGCATTAAATTTTATTCTTGTCCAAACATTGAAGTTCTAGCTCGACAAAGTGTAGGTATTCCCTGTGTTTAGAATTTAAAAAATATATATATAATCCAAATATAATCTGTTACAAGAAATAATTGAGGTTTTACTGATACGTATTTTTACGTATTTACTTTTGTTTCGTGACGTAACTTCAGTCTCGATGTTACGCAGAGAACGCACATGATTCTCGATGGTATTTCGGTTTTATCGCCATTCACTATATAATCATGTCTGTAACATTGCTAGAGACATGCGAATTTCGCGTTATTATTTCGGAACAAGCTGAATTCCATATTATCTTATACATTAGCGAGAGTAACGCACAATTCTTAGACTGCATATTTTTGTCATGTTAAAATCGCAGATTCAGTATTTTTGGGACGTATAAATAATAATAAAAACACTAACCTGTCTACAGGAATTAAATAATTAACTTTCTGATAAGAAACCACGAGTTACTCCAAGAAATCTTTAAAATCACGCTCTGAAGTGCTTTCGAAATTTTTAAAAATTGCTCAAAGTAAAGAAATTTTTGCTTATTTTTAATTTGTGGCTGTCATTATTTTTGCAAAATAAATTAGGTTGAAAGCATACTTAAAATGAATGAAGAAATGAACTTTCAGTCACAGTAATTAAATTTTCTGTGAATGTATTATTTTACTTGATCTGTGTTTCCCAGAAACACTAAAATTGTGATTTTGATAAACCCCTATGAGAAATCGATATGATTTAAAAAAAATAAAATTTTTGCGGTGAAAGGTACTTACAAGAGATGTATGCAATTTCGACGGTATTTCGTATGCAAAATATAAAATATTGATTTTTTTGATGACAAGCACCGTTATACGAAACTACTTACGTGTAACTGGGTTAAATTAAATTGGCTCTTAACGTTTGAAATTTTATTACTAAACGCTGTTCACGATAAAATTAGCACTTGTGAAATGAACCTCAGAAAAAAGTCACTGACCCTGAATGCATATATTTTAATGGGTGCACTGAGTGACATTTGCCCAGTAAAGTTGGTAACTATGGATGGAAAATAGTTCCATATCTTGACTTTGAATAAAAATTGTTAGGTAACCATTTGTGATAACTTAAATAATTTTTTCCGCTTTCTGTTTTTTTAATGCATCGAATTGCCAAAATGAGCAGATTAGTATAATATTAAGTTTCCTAATAATTTCACAGTTTTACTCGACCGACGCACGAATAAAGTGATGAGGCCCATAGTAGTGTTAATTTTACGTAAGGCGGAAGAATACACAACGTGCATACAAGTAGATCTCAAGCAGGGCTTTCAAAAGTGCTCATTTTACCGTGAACAGCCCCAGGCTGAAAATACATCCGAGGCATGCTATGCAAATACTGTATAGCCCATTCGCGGCTACTCCACACTTCTCTAAAACCCTGCTAAAGTTATACGTTCAGGATATTCCTCCGCGTCGTGAAAACAAAGCTTAACTAGTCTAGAAAATTACACCAGAGGGACAACGCACCGCATTGGAGGACACTTAAGGTAGTAATATGTTACAAAATAACTATTTATTACTAAGCATTACCAAATAACCTGTTTTCTTACTGTTTTTAATCACATTATATATTTGTGAAATATTATATTTTATAAATAAAATATAATTTAAAGTTAATTTGACCAAAATAGAATACTTTATTGTTAGCAGAAGTAGAAAACGCTTGTGGTACGTAACATATTTACGAAAGACCCAAACACGTCATACATGGGGTGATTTTTCAAAGGTTTGGTTTAAAAAGTGTGAAGAATCCACGAATAGATTCTAGTAGGCTAATGGTAGCAGTCTAGCAAGCGTAAAATAATTTGGAGTTAAGTGTGTTTCAAAATAATACGCGAATTTTGTAGCTCCCTATCGTTTATGTATTTAAACGGGATTCATCCCACTTAACATGAGATAATATAGTTTACACAAATATTACACTATGTGTAAATTAAATTTAGTTTAAACATATAATTATTCCAACAATAATGATTTATTTACGCAAAATTTTCAAGTTGGCGTAAGTTCAGATTTACATACTAGGTTGTAACCGAAACATATTAACCAAGCTAGTATTGTCAATTAAATATCTGAATGTTTATCATGAAATAATTATAATATAAATAGTGAATAATTTATCAAATGCGTACCAAATGTCGTCTCTGAGATGAAAAGACACGAATATTTTCGTTATTTTTTATGTGCATTTCAGAGAGCAATACTTTATTTCTTCGGAAAATAATAACACACGTGAGGAAAAGTTATACCCTGTTACTGGCTATCGTGAATTTTCCGAAGATATTAAGGAAGACGTAAGAGAATTTTTTTTTCCAAGCCACGCCAGTGTGTTTTGATAGAGGATGTACGATTTTTTCACTGCAACCTATCATGAAAAAATTGTTTTGGATTTTGCGACATAGGGTGATTCTTGTCAGATTTTCTTAAGTCGGAAGTTTTTGACCGCGGTAGCTATTATCGCTTTTGTGTATGCCCACACAAAGCCATCTTTGATGACGTCACGCCGAACCTACTTACTCTGTCATTCCTCGCAAATGGCAGCGACCATGTTTGATTTCCCATTTTTTACCTCCTGCTCTATCATTCCTTCCAATATCTTAATGCACTTGCATTCCGCTTCTTTTTCTCACGCTCTGTCATTCCCTCCAGTCTCTCTTGCCCGCTCTATCACTTAGGGTTTTCTCATAGTCCTTCTGGTCTCCCTAATTTTTTCATACTCTCTCATTATCTCCTGTCTCTCTCGCACGTTCTATCCCTTGGGGTTTTCTCATAGTCCTTCCAGGTCTCCTGCAAAAGGAGCGAATCCGAGCCTTAGTTAAAAAGTAGAGCAAAGATAGACATTGGCTGAAAGGAAAGACATGTAGCTGGGCCTTAACACATTCAGAATCAGTGTACACAATTGTGTAAATTACGCAAGTGTAGGTAATTTTTCGCCTGTACTACATACTGCGAAGCCCAATGACCTGTCGCTAAATTATTCGCAAACTGTCTTACTGATCTAGGTCATAATTGGTTCATATAACTGTAGCTGAACATATAGCCAACAGCTTTTTGAGTATGACAACGAAACAAGAGACGTTTTGACTTAAGAACAGTACGTACCATTTTTTTTTTGTTTGCAACACCCGAAACCGTAAATTTAAGTGGTCTGAAACACACTCAGGTCTGCACGTATTCACTATAACTGAATACAAGTTAGAAGTGTATCACCTGTATACACCGCTGCAAGAACGCCCATTATTTTGGTTTCTGTATTCCCACTTTTCTATTGGTCCACACACCACACTGGGCGTGCCTACTGTGCTCTACAACGTCTATCATTGGCTGGTCGTCAGTTTCTGGGGCCGCTTGATTACGCTCCAATAAAATGTCTCTTACTGTGTAAAAGTTTTACAGTCAATCGTGTCCTTTTATAAGAGTACGAAAAAAAAAAATCAAATTTTAGTAGGAAACCCGTAGCTTCTGGGTTGAATTGTTCTTGTAAGATCCTGCAAATACCAGCGGAACAACGACTCTATAACCATGCGAGTTTTATTTTCCAGGACGAAGAAAATTTTTTTATTTTTTTTTATTTTTTAACTGGCGTTGCTCGAACTCAGCTCGAGCGTAGTCCAGAACGTGTAAGGCGTGTACCGTGGAAGGCGTACACCTCATATTTACTCAGCCCGTGGCGAAAACCGGCGGCTGGCGAGAGAGCGCGCACTACAGCTGCGAAGGCCACGGTTCCGACCGATGCGTTTTCACTTTGGTGTGTCTGTCGAACGCTTGTTGCTCGTTACACAACGCGCCTCGCAGGCAGGCAGGCAGGGACCCGGACATTTCGCGAGTTCCACTGATAGGCAGCGCTTACTCACAACTCGCTGCTTGGTCCCCCTCGCGTGATCCCGCTGCACAGTTATGCCTGTCTGTTTTTTTTTTCTATCTTTATTCAATCAGAAATTATGTATACTAATTATTCTTAATTTTACTGCTTTACAATTATGCTCGTCTTCAGCCATTTCTTACTAACTAGTTTGAAAATGAAAATCCTACCACAAAATAAAATGGATCATACAATACTCATTGTAGGAATAAGGTTGAAAAAACCTATAGTACATTGACAAGTTAGGGGATCATGAATTACAAAAATTAAGTTAACATTTAATAGAACTTAAATTTTAATATTTACACTAAACATCAACAAAAATATATAATGAACAATTACTTGCACTTAAGGGTCTTTCTAGTGTCCATATGGGTCTTTATAGTGACCATACGGGTCTTTCTAGTGCCCATACGGGTCTTTCTAGTGCCCATACGGGTCTTTCTAGTGCCCATACGGGTCTTTCTAGTGCCCATACGGGTATTTTTATTAATAACTATTTACAGGTATATACACACACATACAAAGGAGGAATAAAAACCTATCTTAGTTATTTGAGGATTTGGACGTCCACTGGATCACGTAACACAAAAATTGCTGACAACAAGTTAAACATGAATTGAATGAGCGGAGTGATGGATGATACAATAGTAAAAATGAAATGTGAATGAAATGAAAATCACATAAAAACTGTTCGAGTAAGAGAGACAAAAATTATAATTAATAGACATGTACGCCGATCACGCACAACAGACAGAGCCGGCAGAACCGATGGTGGTTCACATGTAAGCAGATTTTCTGCTGTAAATTGCGTGATATTTAACGCGAAGATTATAAAACAAATTATAGACAACAAACTAGATGCTGTCGTCTTTCTACTATAATTTATTAATTCCATTATAGTGCGATTTACTTACAAAATGATTTTCAAGAGATTGTAAAGTTATTTTACATCCAAAAATAGTTTACACTTTAGTGCCACCTGTCGGTTCATTTTCAAACTACGTTTATTTAATACAAATGTTGACTAACATTAACGGTTATGTTCACGTATTTCATTACAAACACGTACATGGAAACATCAATACACATCGATTATTTAAGACATTAGTAGCAAAAAATATGCGAACCAGCTCACGTGTGGGAAATATCGGCGAAGTCTGCTCTTTCCAGGAGTAGTAAGTATCGCCGAGATCTCAACTTTTCTGCGCGACTCGCGCAGGACACCGAGGACGGCTTCTGATTGGCTGTTCTAGTTTTCCGTTCTGTCCGGCGTGATCGGCGTACATGTGAGCCAAGCATCAAGGTGGCCGCCTGGTTGAAGAAATTTTGCACGTCTGAGGCCTAGAAGCGTGGGAGCGCTAGGGGCGACCGAGACATGCGCCATGATCTCTCTCATCGCCTCTACGCACGAAGCACTGAACTGGCCGCGTTATCGTCTTGCCGTCGATAACGCGGCCTCTATGAGACGTTCGGCGGAGACCATACCATCTTATGGCGTAGTAATAAAAATAAAGGATTGCTGCACGTCCATATTAATTTATCAATGTTTTGTACCGGAAATGTTCGTACCTAGAAATGACCGTGAAAACTCCCCGCTTGAGCCATTTTCACCAGCACAAAAACATGCTTTAAAGAAAAATGGAGGAACTGAATAACTTACACAGGAGCGTAACGTTTCTTAAATGCTATAAGTAAGCATACCTTTCTCAGACACATTAGAAGGTTTTTTGATAAAACGTTTTCTGCTGGAGCTCTGTACACCGTTCGGCGGCCTCCTTAAGCTGGGTTTACAATAAAAAACGACGCGTTGAGAGTTATGCAGTACTAGCTCTTACCCGTGGCTTCGCCTGCGAGAGTAAATAAAACCCTCAATTATGATGACCAAGTGCTATATCTTAATGATTGGTGGCATATTTTATATGTTCCCTAAGAAACAGTTCGTTTCTCCGGGATGAAAAGTACCCTATGTTCTATTTCAGAATATAATCTACCCCTGTACCAAATTTCATCCAAATCCGTCGAGCCGTTACGACGTGATTGTGTAACAAACAAACATACAAACTTTCGCATTTGGAATAATATTAGGATAATCCATTCCGGTTAATTCACACTTTTCTGAAGCCCTGCTAAAGTTATACTTCCAGATATGCCTTCGCCTCGTGCAAACTAAGCTCAGCTAAGTATAGAAAATTACACCAATGGACAACGCACTGAATTCGTGCGCACTCAGTTGTATACGCCGTTCACGATAAAGTGAGCATTTTTAAAGCCCAGGTTACTTTTTTCTTTCAACCAATTTACATCCTTCCACCACTTGTTAATGTAAACCCTGCCATGAGAGTAATAAACACAGTTCACTATATACAAAATTAAAAGTCCGAGGCCACAATGAAATGCACTTACTGGTTATTATGTCTGACGAAACAGCTTCAAAAAGTGCCCAGTTTACCGTGAACGGCCTATAATAATATTTTGCACGAGAACTTTTTCCTACTAGGCGGTACCAACACAGGTGCTTTCTCACTGTTTTTAAGTAATATCTGTTATAACTGAAGTATTATAATTTATTATAAATCAAGTATAGGTAAAACTTCAATATAACGAAAAATAATATACTTCTATGTTAACAGAGCTTATAACGCATGGCATATTTAGGAAATAAATGAATATGTCACACATGGGGTTATTTTTCAAAGGTTTGATTCAAAAAGTGTGAAGAAACCGCGAATAGACTATAAGGGTGAAGAGATTTGGGCGGCTCTTAACAGCGAGGTCTCGAGAGCCGATGAGGGCGATATTGAAGTGTATATGGAGCGGCGCCGGAATGAAGGGGCGGGGGAAACGGAAGATCCCCGAGAAAACCCGCCCGACCAACGGTATCGCCCGACACGATTCCCACTTGCGAAAATCCGGTGATCCGGCCGTGGACTGAGCCCGGTTCGCATTGGTGGAAGGCGAGCGCGCAAATCGCTCAGCCACCGTGGCCCCTAGACTGCAAGAGCTCATCTGGCATAAGGAAACATTCCTTCTGTATTTACAGTTCCAGTACAGTGTTTTAGTTCTCAATTCCAACTAACGTAAACAGGCGACAAGGCTATCATATTTACTTTTGTTTCTAACCTAACCTTGTGCAACACACGCATGTATAGGCAGATCATAATACAAAGCCGTCGTTTCCTATCAGAGAAGGTTATTTTTGTGAACAAATATGATCGTAATTATGTGGGCACACAAACCGTTTTAATATTTTTTATTCTCTCATTACTGCAAATAACAGTTTCCCCCGCCAACAACACCGACTGCTGTGTTCTGGTTGGTCACCGCCTCACAAGTTTCAATTAAGAGATAACATATAAATACTTGTTTTAAAGCTTAAGGAAATCCCAAGAACACACACGACCTGCTAAGTCCCATTGGAAACCAATACATAATATAATACACTTTCAGTTCTTCAGGTGGTTAGCCTGCTCGCTTCCCACCAAGGCGATCCGGGTTCAATCCCCGGCCGGGTCACTCCGGATTTTCTCATGTGGGAATCGTGCCGGACGATGGCGTTGGTCGGCGGGTTTTCTCTGGGATCTCCCGTTTCCCCCACTCTTTCATTCCGGTGCTGCTCCATACTCACCTCAATCACTCTCATCGGCTGTCAAGACCTCGATGTTAAGAGCCGTCAAAATATCTTCACTCACTCACTCAGTTCTTCTGCACATTAAATAACCCACAGTTATAAACGCCTATTTTTTCTAGTGTAAACCCAACTAAAGAGAGTAGATAAGTATACGGATCCTGTTCATACAGTTATATACATAAAGGTATTCTTCAATGCTGCTTGTTGCTAATACATCCTAAATATTTTCTGTGCTGTTTTATGGACAATTAACAATAATGCCCTAGATGAAATAGACTCTGTCCGTGGTCTCCTGAAATCCTACTTACACGAACAAAAAATAATTAACGACATTTACAGTACGCCATGCGTCTTAACGAGGTTGTCAGTAGAGACACCATGGTGGATGTCAGTAAATTGATGACTTGTAAAAGGAAATTTTGACACATGTCGACAGGAACGTGCAAAAAATTACTTCATAGAGTTTTTTGAGTCCAGCAGCTGTTAGTCGTTAACTTTTCGAAATTTGGTTGACGGAATCTCAATAACTACTTAAAACATGCGGTATATATTATTTTTCGATTGTTCTGGTGTTTAAAATAATTAGGTTTCTGCGCCATTTTAAAACACCGCAAAATTTTCCAGAACGTAGAAAAAAAATGGGTTACTTGAACCTTATCAGTGGCAAAATGCAGCAGTTCTCTCGTTAAGGCCCCGATGTACCTGTAACTGATCTCCGCATTCGAAACGCAGAAGCGAGGGAGCGATACGGGCGACATTGGCAGGAACGCCTGGTACATCATCGCCCCTACGCGCATGGCGTGCGGTGTTTCTGTCGGCGCTCTGTTCTATACGCAATTCAGATCTGCAACAGTGCTACTTCATCACACGCGATGAAAGCCCGCAGATTAAAGTATTTCCGTGACGCTGTACTTTTCCCTTGCCTCGTACAGAAACTGAGCAAGTGAGCTCTAAATAAAATGCATTCTTCTATGCTTTTATAATTTTCTCTTCCACTGAATACACTTAATACCATTAAAAAAAATACGTGTTGAGGTAATTGGTTATTACCTTTTCTGGCGAAAAGTCGTGTTCCCGGTACATTTATTTACTGAGATACGAATCTTCGCTCAAACAACGATTTCACAGAAAATATTTTAGTTAATAGTCCTCTTAATTCAGGGGACACATAAAAAAAAAAAAGCCGAGGTATTCCACGCGTCAATCGACAATTACCTGGGATCGTTGTTAGGGGCTTCCACGCTCAAACAAGTCACCAATTAGTACGATGGCTGCCGGATAGATGGCGTTGACCGGGCGAGGGGAAATAAGAGGGGACGGGGGAAATGGTAAACAACAACTTGCATGCCTGTAAGACATTATCTTCATTAACGAGATGACTCTTCAACACTGTGTGTGTGGACGACGTGGTAGTTAGTCTCTTCCAACGGCCAATTCAGAATCTTCTTTCATCCGTTCCGATGGACAGTTCTATGATAGTCTGCAGGTTAACTGAACCCTTTGTAAGCCGGAGTCAGCAACCAAAATTATCTCACCAGAATTACAAGCATTCGTACAAACAGTAAATATTAAATGACGTATCAAAAAGCATGAAGGGACCAGTCTATACCTGTCGTTTGAACTGCGTCGCAGAATGTGCGAAATCCAGTTTTTTTTTTTTTTACTAGAATACGTCTTTAACTTTGCGACCATAGTGGGTCGTGGGAGGCCATCCAGAAAATCCGATGATAACAAAATCGGGAGATACAATTTGGCATTGCAGCTCCGAATTCATCGTCTACATTCGAAGTTCAGTTACACAAATCGATTGCCAAAGGATCAAATAATATGTTATGACGTCGAGTGAGGGCTGCGAAGCATTGCGCGGAAGGGGGGGGGGGGGGGGGAAAGCTAATTTGAGTTCGTTTCGCCGCGTCTCATAACTGCCGCGTAGTATAACATTTGACTAGGAGAAACTACGACGCTCGTTTAAGCTTCGATGGATAGCTCTCGTCAAGATCAATCGATTGCGTGTATAAAGACACTGTGGTTGTGGTTAAATCGTGTTCGTCTAATGTAAAAGATTTAAAAAATTTAACACAATGTCGGCCTATGCTCGTCAAAAAATCAAGTCGAAATACATAAATCGTATACGGCTGGGAAGAGCGCCTCAAAAACAATCCAGTGATATCCATAAATCCCCATATGATCGAGTGAAGCGATGCCGGGAACGTAAAATAAACATCAAGGCGTCCGAGCGCGTTGACGTACAGACGATTTCGCACAAAACAGACGGCCGCATTTTTAAAGCTTGCCTATGAAGTTTCTATAAGCGGTAAGAGAAAAGTACGATTATACGCAGGTAGTTTGATCTGTGTACTTTCATCGCGTGTAATAAAACTCCGCTGTTACAGATGCAGTTTGCACAGAACAGCGTCACGATGGGAAACACTGCACGCCTTGCGCGTAGGAGCGATGAGGCGCTAGGCGTGCGTGTTAATGTCGCCCGTATAGTTCACTCTCTTCGTGACCTTGGACGCGCAGGTACATAGTCCTCTTAAGGTCAAATAACAAGTGTTAGATAATCATTTGTGATAACTTGAAAATTATTTCTTTAACTTTCTGTCTTTTTTAAAGCACCTTAGTGTAAAAACGAGCAGATTTGTAAAGTATTTAGTTCGTTAATAATTCCACAGTTTCATTTGACTGACGTATGAATAAAGTGATGAGGCCCATGTCAATGTTAATTTTACATAAGGTGGAAGAATACGCAACGTGCGTACAAGTAGATCTTAAGCAGGGCTTTCAAAAGTGCCAATTTTACCGTGAAAAGCATATAGGTACAAAACTATTCGATGACTATGCATAGTAACCTGCAAAATTCGCGTTATTATTTGGGGACAAGTTAAACTTCAACCACGTGTACCTTCACAATGCGTTTGTCATTGGGCCGTACTTTATATAGCACGCCCGGCGTAACTCTGCGCCAATGAATGAACGTATCACAATAGTTTGCCCTAGTCACGTGTTGTTTAGTCAGAAAGGGAGTGAATTAACGATTATGCAGCAGCCAATGGAGAAACGACGTCGGCTCTAGTGTATACAGTACTGTGAATTTCAGCCTGATGCCAAATAATAGCGCGAATTTTGCATGCCCCTAGTTATGCATTTATCCTTGATACACACTTTCCACCAATAAAATGACAGTGTCGCCGCTTAGACGCGTTCTACAATAGCACGCATCGGAGACGGATAACGTACGGATACACGTAAGAAATTTGGGCGTCTCCCATCTCTTCCGTGTCCGTGAATTCGTGTAGCCAATAGGAATCGAGTATTTGGTTTGTTGATATTCGTCTTCAAGACCATTGTGGTATACATGGCAAAAAGTGCTTCGATTTGCCGTGGCGATTATCATTTTTGTTTCAATAAATAAGTGCACATGGTTCGGCAGTAGTATCTACGTATTTTTAAACACTGTGAAAATGTGTAAAATTAGATGTGTATATTATGAAACCAGTATCGGTAATTTGCAGCAACTGAGTATTTCTGATTTCGTAAGTTGCAAGACTGTACGTTTCTTCCTATTGTAGAATGGTTTAAATGCATCTCGAGTCGTCGGCTTGTTCCGCTTACGTTTCTAGTCCGTTTTCTTACGTATCCGTGCATCGCAGAATGGGGGCCTTAAAGTCCCAGAGGCACACGCAGCGCGATGGGAAACTGCACGGCATCTACAAGCCCTGTGCGTAGTGGCGATGGCGCGCTTGACACCCCTAAAAAAAAAAAAAAAAAAAAAAAAAAAAACTATTATTTGTGACTATATGTATTTACTTTTAACATATTAAGTACAATCACAGAGAGAGAAAAAAATCCGTGAAAATAGTCAAATATAGAATTTTTGAAGCTTGCCTATGCAGTTTCCTTAAGCGGCAAGAGAAAAGTACAAACATACGGACGTAGTTTAATCTGTGGGCTTTCATTGCGAGTAATAAAATCCCACAGTTACAGATCTGATTTGCACAGTGGAGGACCACGACGGAAACACTGCACGCCTTGCAGCGTGGGAGCGATGGGGCGCTAGGCTTGCGTGTTCGTGTCGCCCGTGTCGCTCCCTCGCTTCTTGACCTTGGACGCGCAGATTCACAAAGAGGATCGGGTCCCGGCTGCAATGAATATTTCAAAATCTACGTACCGATATCCTTGCTATTCCATCTATAACTTGCTCACGGTAAAATGAGCACTTTCGAAAGCCCTGCTTCAGATCTACTCGTATGCACGTTGTGTATTACTCCGCCTTATTTAAAATTAACGTTGACACGGCCCTCGTCACTTTAGTCGTGCGTCGGCCAAGCGAAACTGTGAAATTATTAGAAAAGTAAATATTTTACAAATCTGCTCATTTTTAAACTTCGATGCATAAAAAAAAAAAAAAACAGAAAGGGAAAGAAATAATTTAAGTTACCACAAATGGTTTCATAACATTTTATTATTCGGCGTTAAGATATGAACTACTTTCCATCCATCGTTACCAACATTACTGGGCTCATGTCACAGTGCACCCGTTGAAATATTTACGGGCAGGGGCAGTGGCTTTTTCCTAATGTTGGTTTCAGAAGTGCTCATTTTATCGCGAACAGCCTTTGTGGCAGTGCACTGTTCTGTAATTACCGAGGGACTTTTAATTTTAGTTATGGCAAAATAATAATGACATGTACAATGGAAGTTGCCAATGTAGTCCGAAGCTAAAAAAAAAAAAATTTATGTTCGAACCACGAAGATCAGCTGTCGAATTCACGAGTTCGCGAAATGCGAAATATACGTATTTTAACGTGAAATATGTTGTCGTCAGCTTGGATGTTTTATAATGTAACCTGAGCAGCATATGCGTCTAATGCGGGGGATAAAAATATAACGGGGGAAACGAATTTATTACAGCACACGTTTACATCAACTTGTGTATTCTTTCGTGAAATTGCGTTTCGATACACCTAAACATGTTTTCAGATTTCCTCAACTTAGGGCAGTGACGAAACTAAATATTTCCTAGCGGTAGTAACGAGGCGATCGCAAAGCATATAAAGACGTAAAGCGCTTATGATACATGGCATACTTAGAAAACAATTAAGCACGTCATACATGGGGTGATTTTTCTAAGGTTCGATATAAAAAAAATTGTGAAATAACCGCGAGTGGACTACTGAAATATATTCACGTTCCAAAAATTTTCACAGTTTCAACTGATCGACGCATGACTGAAGTACAAGGTCTATGGCGATGCTAATGTGGAATGAGGCGGAAGGATCAAAACCGTCAGAGTAATAATTCCTAAGGCAGGGCTTTCGAACGTACTCAGTCAATATCGAACAGCCTATAACAAAGATTGATTACAACTTGTGCCGTTCTGGAGACGCCAATTCCTCTAAGTAAAACTAGGCATTTGGGTAGGGAAAATTCTTTTAAAAAAATTCCCGTCACATGTCGCTGCCACTGCATCTAGTGCCGAAGCGGATGAACGTTTATAAGCTGTTCACGGTAAAGTGAGCACTTTTGAGGGCATTATTACTCTTTTCTTTCAGCCATTATTTATAATTTAACCACCTTTTGAAATAAATATTGCCATGGCAGTGATAACCAGTGAGTATCCCCCCCCCCCCCATCTCGAAGTTAACATGGCTACAATAAAATATAATTACTAAATATTATTCCAAAGTAGAGGGCTTTCAAAAGTGCTCACTTTACCATGAATAGCCTATATATAGGGGTAGGAAAATTTCTCGAATTCATTTCGGGACACGATAGACGCCAAACACATATACAGTGAAGTAACCTTTGCAATTGGATCAGAGTTTATTACACACGCCCTGGACGACTCTGAGCCAATAGCAGACTTGCAAGGGAACTAGTAGCGAATCCTTTACGGCCAGGTGTGAGGTAACATTGAGGCAGCAGCCAGTGGACAAACATCTGAGGCTCGAGCGTACACAGGACTGTACAGTCTAGCCGACATGTCGTTGAACCGGCGAAATTTTCCTATCCGTACTGCTTGTATGCAGATTGTGTATCTCATGTAAAATTAACATTGTCACGTACCTCATCGCTTTATCCATGCGTCGGTGAAGTGAAACTGTGTAATTATTAGCAAAGTAAGTATTTAAAAAATCTGCTCATTTTTACACTTCGATGCATAAAAAAAAAAAAAAAAAACCACAAATGGTTACATAACATTTTTTATTCGTCAAGATATGGAACAACTTTCCATCCGTCGATACCAGCTTTACTGGGCGCACGTCACTCAGTGCGCTCGTAAGGGCAGTGACTTTTTTTTTTCTGAGGTTGATTTCAAAAGTGCTCTCTTCACCGTGAATAGCCTGTACACGCGCGGACACCCGTAGGCCGTGTCCGCTCGGCGCGAACGTAAATCAAATGCGTCTGACTCACTCCTGGTTACGAGGGAAAACCAGATGATTCGAGAATTCCCGGCAGTCGACAGGAAGTGGTGACGCAAGACGGCGAGGGTCGAGGGGGAGAAGCGTGACGCAACGGAGGAGGAAGATGAGCCCTTCATCCGAGAAGCAGTTCCAGCAGTTCTCCCTCGGAGAGGGTGGTGGCGGAGGGATGCGCTTACTCCTCGTTCCAGCGTAACGACGTGACGTTCCTGGAAGCCTGGACAATGCTGCCGCGCGCCGACCCTCCTATGCTGGGCGCGCCGGGCTGCTGAGTCTGCCGTGACGTCGTCGGCCGCATCTGTCTGGAAATACATCGGTGGATGGATCGCCGAGGGGGGAAGGAGGAAGTCGACTTGGCGTCTTTGCGTTCCAGCTAACACAGCTAATAGTTAAGCCTTGGGAAGCAGAAATTAAAAATGCATTCAAATGATCTTGAGCACGACGCATTAGGCATGATGTCATCTTTGGCAAAAAAAAAAAAAATATTATTCAACTGGTTTTGTATGATCGCGTATAAAAATTACAATTTTACTTTTATTTTTAAATTTTTTTTAAAAGACGTAGGTAATAATAACTAACTCACTTGCGTAAAGTAGACAATTTACACATAAATAAAAATGCTAAAAAGTGCTTTAAAAAAAACCACCGCAATGTGCATACTTATGTTGCAGTAAGAAATGACATACTTTTTAAAATTAAAGTGTGAACATAAATTAATTTCTGCGTATTTTTTTATCTGTGACTGCCACTGAAATTTTTTATTATAACTTTTACCGTTAGCCTTTTAAAATAAATCAAGAAATTGCCTTTCATGATACTTTTTTTAATTGTGAGATTTATTTAAATGAGTGTTCAAAAACCAGTAAAATTGCCATTTCAACAAGTTACAGTGCTGGGAATGAGGTCCGTCATAATGTATACAATGTTTAGCACAAACTTGCATAATTTGGTAACCTCTGCTTTATGTGAAGAGCGTAGAGATAGTGGGTAGAGTGCTCATGCTAGTTGCGTAGGTGCCATCTCTGCGACGCAACAATTGAACGGCTGGTTTTTCCATTATGACAGTGCAGAATTATTATTGTTTTTTTTGTGCTCTAATTGCGGGAGTGCTGTGAAACCTTAGGCTACATAAACAAAATGCACTCCACTATTTTAACACGTGTTTCAGACAGTTCTTATGGCAGCTGGTTCGTGCTGAGGGTACGCGTAGGAGACTAAAATTACTTTACCTCGTCTTCAGTCTATAGTTTAGAGCCCTGCCTTCTTAAAAGTCTAATCTTTACTTTCTGTACTGCTGCGAGGTCAACGCAATTTAGACAATCGTAAATTCGAGCTTCTTACTTCAAATTTGCGTTCCGTTACGGAAATCACTGATACACAGTATACAATGTTAATTTTGAAGTTAAGAACATTAAAAAATCGATTTTGCAAATATTCTAAAAAAAAATTTGTATTATTGTGTAAATTATCATAATTATATCACAGAGTGATGTATTTTAATAATTGTTCCATAAATAACCCGTTATTTTTTTTATTAAAACTTTATTTTAAACAATTTGAAATACTCCCTTGTTTACTTTGTTCGTAAGTATCAAATAATCTGTTTTTTTTTTTTACATAACACTCGTTAGTCATTTATTTCATTTTGGCACGACAATATTACTACGAGCTTGACAAAACGTACCGAAGATGAAAATCGCCTCACAGTAAAAAAAAATTACAAATAATCTTTCCAACTAAGATCTGGATGTTTCGCGGCAAAAAAACAAGTTGATTGAGTATGTCTTTCAATTTTCAACTTTTCGGAATCACGAAGTCGAGAGTGTCAACCAGTGTGACATGCTCCATAAGAAAAGACAAGATGATAAGCAAACTTCTTTAAGTCAAATGCTTAAGTTTTCAATTGTTTAACGGTCTAAAGGCCATTGGTGGGTGGTGAAAATGATAACTTAAGCTCTTATTAGAAGCGTAAAATTTAAGAAGTTGGCCTCTGATATTTTTTTTTTTTGTTTATGCATACTGGAGTAAGCAAATGCGCAACAAAATAGTGATATGTTTATATTTATCATAGTTTCAAAGGGCTACTTCTAAGGCACGTTGGTACCAGTCACAAAATTTATGTCATCGTCACTTTTTATCTGTGGCGAGCAATGATACAAACGGCGGGATAGTTAACCAAGCACAGCTACAAAAGTGTTCAATATCTCGTGTACCAACTACCCAGAAAATTTTTTCTGCGCTGTAAACGGAAAAGACTTGCTGGTTTACCTTATTACACGAACCTCATGAACTTTCAGTGTTAGTAAGTTGATAATGAACTCCAACTCGTTTGGCAACCGTTGCGACTCAAGGTCCCAAGTCCTGCACGACAAGACTGTGTTTATTTTCCTCACTCAGTTCGCGTTTCTTTTATTTATTTTTCATACCAATTATGCGTGACGAAAGGAGTTTTTTTTTTTTTTTTTTTTTTTCGCACATCTACCTGCTTATACACTGCAGGTGATGCGTGCTGCACTGTTTCCGAGCGCAGTGTAATTATGTTGCACCGTCTATTGGAAAGTCGTCTGGAATAAAGGTGACAAGCTCCATCCTCTGAAACATTCCTTTAACTCTGAAGCTTTGCTTCAAGTTTGACACGCGTGTCAGTTAGCAAACTCAAGCAATTTTATGTGAGTACTCCTGTCCTGCCTGAACTATTTATTATCCGGCCCGCCAGATGGCGCATGGTGTGATGCCTGCAATTTTCTGGAGTACAATTAAACGCTGCTATTATGGGGTTGGTGTGTTTACAGAACTACATGACGTTAATGAACTTGGTTAGCAAGTCTGCTTGGTTATTTGCCACCTCTGTATTTGGCAGCCCAGATTAATAAACTGTTATTTTGTTCGAAGAGGGGTTACTATTTGAAAAGGTAATATTTTTGCTGCAAAAAAGGTACTTTGTTTATCTTCAACCCCACCCCCACCCCCTTCCCTCGGAGTGACGCACGTCTGAACGCTTCCAAGAGCTGAGCTATACTGAAGAAAGGCGCGCGGCGCTCCTGGCGCGGCTGGTGGCTACTACTGACAACGAGTTCAGTCTCGCACACTCTGGCACCTTCCATACGCCTCTCCGGTATACTCGCCGTCTCCTTAACCTTCCCGAGCCGCGTTTTCGCATATAAATGTTCGTCCCCAGCCCGAGCAAGTGTGCAGTGTTCCTCCTCGAGTTTCGCGGGCTGGTCGACGACAGATCATGTCTAACCCACTTATTACTTCGAGGCTTCAGCATCCTAGACACGTTTTCGCGTGATATGAGTACACAAGTTCAGTATTGCAATGAACGTAGTTGTTATGCCGGGGGTAGAATTTTTTCTTCTTTTTTTTTTTAGGGAAGTGTTTCTTTTCACTGTTTTGCTCGTGTGAATTTTCAATATGGTATTTATTTTATAGGGATGTTTGTTGTAAAAGGTGGATCTTCTTTTTTTTTGGCGTGCTGTAGGAATGGTCTCCTGGACTACGATATGCTAAAATAATTTTACTGCCAAGGAGTTTAGTGAATATTTTATGGCATGCCTTTATGCTCATGGTTATGTGTAATGAGGGTTTTTGCTCCTTTCCAATGGTATTCAAGAAATCAGTATTCCATGTTGTACTTTTTAGTGAATCACCAGGCGTACTTTACTTTTAAAGTAGTAATGGTGCTTGCTTTACTCAGGGAGTTATTTTACCTTTGTTAATGGAATTTCGCAAGTGTTTATTCAGGTTGAGTGATTTTTCAGGATATATTAATATTTATGTTTTTCTGTTTGTTCCAGTGCATGTGTGTTCTCTCCTTCCCCTAGTTCACCGATTGGTAGCAAGCAACAGAAATGTACAGATGCAATTTATATTTGTCAAATAAAGTTGCAAAATGTTGTAGTTCTTGGTGATAATGTATAGATGGCCATCAATATATTTGTATTGATTTTGGAATTGTGTCCATACTTTCTTGATTTTTTTTTAATGGTGTGCGCCCTTCACATTGCCTTCCTTTAGCCCTACTACACCTTAAAGGTGCGTAACAAGGATGTTAAAGTGCCAAAAAAAAAGATTTTCGATATTTTTAGGATATTTAATAATTCTGTTTTATAACATCAAATAGTACATTGATAAAATTATAAAAAAATCATAAAATATTAATTTACAAAAATTAATGACAGAATATGTAAGGAATTTCTAATTTTTATGTATTGGTATACAAATATAAAGTTTTTGCATAGTTGTCATATTCGGCTACAGTTTATATTAATTGCTAATGTCATTATAATAATATGAAAATACTTCATGGAATTTCATCCAGTTGTTCGGCTATACTTTTATTTTAAGTATAACAATAAAATTGAAATCCAAAACAGCTAGAAGTTAAACCCTAATCGCAGGCGAACAAAATGCCACACTTAAAAGAAATTTCTTCGTGGTGTTACTTAATCTTTAATAAACACTTTAGTTGAAATCAAAATGTTGCACTCGTATACCTATCTTTTCGAAATTTGTTCGACACAAATTTAAAGGTTAAAATACTTATAATTCTGCTCAAAATACGCGAGAGTTATTTTAAACTTATTTGGTATTGTCATTAAGTAGTTAATTGATATTTTATAGCAAATCTGCAAAACATCTTTATAGTGCAGAAAACAGAGTTTTCTGCTATAGAACAGTTTTAATTTGCCTCGACTAATTTGGCAGCCCGTTCGTTCGTACAGGTTATTCACGGTAAAATTAGCACTTTTGAAAGCCTTCTCATTTGGAATGTTAGCCAATAAATTTATTTTATTTTATCCTTGGATGTTAACTTCAGAGTGCAGTGTAATCTACACACTGCGTTTATTACGTACTTGGCAATATTTATATAAAAAGGCGATTAAAGGATAAAACATGGCAAAGAAAAAAATAACTAGGGCCTCAAAAATGCTCACTTTACCGTGAACAGCCTATAACTCACGAGGTCCCAGCACGCAAGGCGGGGATAAAAAAATAACTAGGTCGCCCAATGCGAAGGTTTCACAGCATGTAATTTGTTCTGGCATGATTTAATCGATCGCGCGCGCACACACACACACACACACACCACGTCCTACCTATTGTGATCCCTGGCTGAAATATTGTATAATGTACGGGAGATCGCCATCGATCTTAAAAGAGACGTTTAAAAAAGCCGCTATTTATACTGGGGCAGGTCAAGGATGGAGTGGATGCAGTGTAAACACGTCTGGCTTAAATGGGCAGGATATGCAAACGAAGGTGGAAAAAATAAATCACCGGAATGAAAATTACTCTCGGGCGGAGATTGGCGATCGACGTGGTAACAACAGACCCGAGAAGTAGGAGCGACAGCGTCTGTTATTTCGTAGGCGTAATTACAGGACGAACAACAATGATCCTCGGTGAATCGGTAAAGCGAGGGGAACTCTCGCGGCTTACACTATAAATGACGGATTGCAAATAAGACATTATCATGCGCGCCGTTCTGGGAACAGCTAGGAATGTAATGTAACGCAATTAGGGACTAAAATAACTTCAAGTCCCAAGGCCAGGTAGTTCTGGGCAACGAAGGTCTTTATCCGTTGAATACGAAAAAAAAAAAAAAAAAAAAAAAAAAAAAAAAAAAAAAAAAAAAAAAAGAAAAGTGGGTATTGGCTGGGAGAAATTTCCTATTTAATTGGGCTTATTAACTCTTCCGCTGTTATGCATTGTGTATAAATGAGGGCGGGTGAGAGGCGAGGCGAATGCCTGTCATACAAAATGAAATTTACATCTTAATGCTGGCTCCCACACGCCATAGTAAGTGCTTTTGTTTTTTGTTTTTTTAGTGATTTAAGTGCCTAAAAAGAAAATATTGCGAGAAAGAACTAGAAAATTTAAGCTAATTTATCGTACTCTTCATACGCAGAGCTACAAATTAGTTATTTATAGAAATTATAAAGAAACGCTCTCGATGTAAATGGTCCACATGGGATGCTGCGAACAGAGTGAAAAATTAACTAAATGCAAAATAAAAATAATATTCTAGTGGATTAAATTGAGACATGTGCCTTTTGTTACGAACAAACTTTTTTTTTTTTTTTTTTTTTAATCTTACTCTCTATGCACAGCTGTGGAAATAATCTTAACAGATTCTGAATTTCCCAGCTTGATTTTCCACAATTACTATAATTTGATAAACTTGAGCTTTAATGCTAAATAGTCTCTTTAAGAGCTTATTTGGCAGGGCCTATAAACGTGAGTTGCTGCAAGGTAAAGATAACATTAATTTAACAACCAAAACTATCAGAGACAGACTTGAAGTAGGGTATTGAGGCATTATCAGTAGCATACCTATTTACTCTGCAGGATCTTACTAGGAGGACATCATTCTGCCTAGTCCTATCTCATTTTGCGACGATGTTATTGCTTTATTTTAAGACCATGGCTTTCCCGATAATTTTCAGTTGAGAGCTTGGCCCATAATGACACACAATAAGGCGAAAGCGAAACCAGCAGGACATTTTAAGTTGCCAAATAATCCACGTTGTTCTTGTGAAGGATATTGAGCCGTATCCTAATAGCAGTCTAATATAGATTTAACACATTAGTCCTCAGCATGAACTTCGAGACGAGCAATGGTAAAGGTATGCGTGTCACAAATTTAATAAGATCTGTAACCAACAACTCCTGGTCAACTGTCTCAGACTGGCCGTTTCTTACTCCTCACCAAAGTACTCGGAAGCAAAGCAGTGCCACCAACAAGAAATCAACAAACAAACAACTTTCTTGTGACGTACAAAACTCCAAAGCGAAATGGAGGAAAGTTATTGAACTCGTTACTTTCTGCTCAATTGATTCTCAGCTACTGATATTTGCGGTAAATTGTAGTGCAGTGTAATGTGGCAGGAAGTCATAAATACAGTACAGAATTACATTATTTGAGGTTTTGCGGTGAAGCAAGCGTAACATGTTTTAGTTATGGCTCAATAATGAAAACAAGAACATGCCGGCTACCTTCAGTCACGCTTGGCTAGAATACACTCCATGGTAACTGTAGAACTGAAGCTATATTGACAACAATCCCCTATATCACGAGAAAAAAAAATCGCAGTTTACAAATAACCACAAACCTAAATTACGATTTGTTAAATATCTGTGCAGTCGCTGAGTTTCGTTATCATACGCTTCACGAATGGGAGACAATTCTGCACCAACCCAAGTAGGAGAATTATTGGTACGTACTAATATTATGTTTAGTAACTCTGTAACACGAGTAGGCGCTACCTCTGTACCAAATATATAAATTAAAATAGTCGGCAATTATAAATAATCAACAGTATTTATCACTTAAAATATATATCATTAAAAATAATTATACATATTTCGCTTGCCTCAGCTATGAGGATCTTTAAAATGAAGAGCAAGTGTCAACATTATGTCAAATTACTAAAACCAATTAAACTTTGTTACTATTCAAAAGGTATAATAAGATACTGAAATGAAATTTAATCTCAAACAACTCTTGATGTTGTGTTTACTAATTTAAAAAAAAAATCCTACAAATGAAGTTGCAATTAATACAAAATGGATACTCCTTGGAATATTAGACTTCTACCAATATCAATATAAATTAAACTATATATATCTAGTAAGCACACAAGCTTAAAGATAGCATCATTACAATAAAATGATATATGAATTTATTATAAGGATGCTGGTCAACCAAGCAAGCATTAGCAAGTAAGGTGGGACCCCGACTAAACTGTACGAGTCGCTCTGGTTTAGAGCTCTTTAATATTTACCATTTGAAAAACAAAGAAAGTTCGAAACAAAGCAGGAGACGCTGGACTTAGATGTTGTAGCAGAATCAGGCAGTTAGCAGCTGAATCTGGAATTCTCCCAATTAGAGCAGAACCTGGTACTCCTTGTGTCCCGGCAGACTGCAATCGCATGTCAGCAATAGGCACTCCGACATCCTTCCTGTAGTTGACTCCCGTATCCAACCACTGAAGCGGCGTACAACTGCGCTGACCTGGGCTCCGAAGTTGAGACTGCTTCCGGTGACGAACCTCCTTCAGAATAAGGCAGTGATGAACCTCCTTCGGAATAAGGCAGTGATGAACCTCCTTCAGAATAAGGCAGTGATGAATGTCTGCATGTTACTCAAAAACTAATGAGGAGGCCTTCGGTTCCTTTCGAAATCACTGCTGACATCTCGGCCTCTGAAGACTTACAAATACGTTGTTAATTTCTTGCTTTTTGCGTATTTTTGTAGTTCAATCTTGATTCCGTTTGGTCACAAATATAAAACATTCTTCAATTAAACATCAGCGTCAAATTAACATCAATCAAGAGGCACTTAAAATTGTAGACGTACTTCTATCAGCTTCCCATATATTACATTATTTTAGAACATTCCTCAAACGTTCCAAACATTCCAAAAAAACTGTTGTCTTCTTTCAACCAGTACTATTTATGTTTCAAAAGAGAAAACATATACTACAACAAAATATTTTCATACATAAGTAGCCTACCTGACCAAATATTACAAAGTTATAACTAAGGGATCTGTTTAACATTTAAACACCTATTTTACTTTTTCAACTATATCAAATTTTACACAAATGTACAACTTGTGAAGTTCAAATTGCGTTAATGTTATTCATCAAGTTAGGAAAAAAAAACCAGATGTTACAAAGAAGAGAACATAATTTGCATTTAAAAAGGTCAGAAGTTACTTCATTGTTTCATTTAATAGCATTTTTGGATATTTTTAATTCGTGATGTAATACTTCAATATTTATGACTTTATGATCATTATTCCATGTCTCCAAATTTGAATCAAATGTTAAACTTTAATGTAATCTATAAGATGCTTAACGTATTGTTATAATTTCTATCTCTAGAAATTAAGTGGGCTGTACCAAGTTCGTTAAGGGATGGAGGTATTAATTAAATAAAAGATTAATTATAATTTCCTTATATTATTTACGTTAACTACAGCAAAATTTTCTGAACTCAAAATCTCACAATTAATAGATACCACGTACTGTTCACAACTAATTAGTCCAATTTCATACAATTTATGATTACCACAAAGAAATGCATTAAATTAACTAATTAAAGATCACTCCAAATAGACAGTGTATAAACCTATTCAAATATTCTATAAAATATGTGTCCAAATTGACAGTTCGAATATTTACAATAAAATCCGTATTACACTTCCATTCAGTCCCACCTCACTGCAGTCCATGTCCGCCAATCGCAATATTCTAGAGTCCTCCAAGCGCCCTCGCGCACAGTAGGCTCCACTCGTCGGTTTCATACCTTCTCGCCTATTCATGCCACGAACACCTAGCCCGCCGTCGTCCCGCAATCTCCTGTCGTCGTCTACAATACACTTCGCTCGCGCACACTCGGCCAGGCAGCCTCCGTCAAAGACTACCGGCCGCTGGGTTGCGGCAGTATATACAGTGTCTTAGACCGCCACCTAGAATCTTCCCCAACTCCTTAATGCGTTGCGGAAGGCCGAGGTGCCAACCAGTCACACCAGAACATTATTGCGTCGTCACCAGACCCGTCGAAACATCCAGCAGGGGAGAGGGGCCGTGACGCCAGCAAGGCACCGAGCAGCACAGGCACAGGCAAGGCACAGCAGATGGGTCCACTGCCACAGCGCTGGGCAGCAGCGCATAACACTGCCCCTCCTTAAGTCCGTTCGTCCCGAATAGATTCTACAATCAGGACCTTCATACAGCACTAGTCTGTCGATATGGTCAACCTTAGGCTTCGCCCGAAAGCCTTGTCGACAAATCCTATAGACCACATCATTTATCTGCTTCAATATCGTGTACGGGCCTTCCCAAGATTTATGTAGCTTCGGGCAATATCCCTTCTTCCTTTGAGGGTTGCACAACCACACCAGATGTCCTTCTTGAAAAGTCTCCTCAGGTTTTCTTCGGTTATATCGTGTTTTCATTATGTCATTGTTAGTTTTAAAGTGCCCCCAGGCAAACTCATGAATGTTAGTTAACTTCTGACGTAACTTAATAGTATAATCTGGAGTGGCTGCTTCTTCCTCCACTGGACGTCGGAACAGCAGGTCACCACGTAGGCGGAACTCTCTCCCAAACAGCATCCTTCAAGGTGTTATCCTTGTGGACTCGTGGACCGCCTATCTATATGCGAGGAGAAATAAGAGTACCTTAGAGTCCCAATCACTCTGATTGTCTTTGTCTTCTACGAAGATAGCCAGATACTGTTCCAGGGTACGATTTAGCCTTTCAACCATTCCATCCGACTGAGGGTGTAATACTGTGGTTCGGGTTTTCTTCATTCCTAAAATCCTCGTTATCTCTTGGTAAAGATTTGCTTCAGAATTTTGTCCTTGATCCGAATGAAGCTCAAGTGGCACTCCAAACCTGGAGAAAACATGCTCTACAAGAGCATCAGCTACTGTGCCTGCCTCTTGGTTTGGTACTAGTATGACCTCAGGCCAATTTGTGAAATAGCCTTGTGCTACCAGAAGTATTTCTGTTTCCCCTTTCAGTGATTGGTAGGGGTCCGAGAATGTCAACTACCATCCTCTCAAATGAGGCCCCAACATTGTAAGTCTGGAGGTGACCGCATCCCTTAACCCTCGGTCCCTTCCTTGCAGTACATGCATCACACAGATGGCACCTCTTCTCAACATCCTGCCTACAATGCAGCCAATAGAATCTCATTCGGACTCTGTCAAGTGTCTTATTTACACCGATGTGACCACCTGCTGCTGTGTTGTGCAGTTCTCTTAGCACCTCTGGGATTCGGCACTCTGGTAGAACCAATTGTAAATGACTTTGTCTTCCATCATTACTTTCCCAATTCCTGTAAAACACACCATTCTTTATAACAAGGGAATTCCACTGTGCCCAGTATGTCTTAACTATCACACTTAGGCTAGATATCTCCTCCCATCTCGATCACCGCCCGGTTTTCTTCCACTCCAATACTGAACACAAGGTGGGATCACTCAGCTGATCATTTCTTATGTGATTTTCATCCCATGTAGTTGACTCATCACCAGATACAGGGCCTTGAATTCTTGTCCTGCTTGCTTTCCACGGTACACCAACCTTCTCCTGGCGTTCACAATGACGACAGCATGATTCGCATGGTCTCCTGGAGATTGCATCAACATTGATGTGAAAGCGTCCAGACCTGTGTTGTACTTCAAAGTAATATTCTTGCAGGTGCTGTATCTACCGAGCTATTTGACCTTCGGGGTTCTTGAAATTTAGCAGCCAGAGTAATGAAGCATTATCAGTTCTTAGGATGAAGTGTCTTCCATAAAAATATGAATGAAAATGTGCAATCGCCTTCACCACTGCCAAAAGCTCCCTATGTGTCACACAGTAGTTCCTTTCGGGTTTGTGTAGCACCTTACTGAAGTATTCCAATGACCGCTCTTTTACATCCTGGATCTGAGATAACACAGCTCCGATTCTAACATAACTATCATCAGTATCCAGAATAAATTTACGCTCTCTACTCGGGAAGCCCAGTACTGTGGGAGATATCAAAATTTTCTTTAGACTATTGAAAGCAATTTCGCACTCTGGGGTCCAATACAATTTTCTTTTTCCTGGGTCATTTCATGAAGAGGTTTGGTGATAGTGGCGAACCTGGGCACAAATCGATGGTAGTAAGCACATAAGCCCAAGAAACTTCGAATTTCAGCTTTATCCTTTGGTATAAACCAGTCTCTTATTGCTCTGATCTTCTCAGGGTCTGTTTCGATCCCGTGGGCTGATACCTCATGGCCCATGTAACTAATTTTCTTTTGGAAAAGGTGGCATTTCTTGGGAACTAATTTCAGATTGGCCACAGTCACTTTCTGAACCACAGAATCTAAGTGTGCCAGGTGCTCTTCAAATGTTCTTCCTGTGATCACAATGTCGTCTAGGTACACCTGACAAATATCTAAAGGCAGAACTTTCTCCATTAGTCGTTCGAAGGTGGTAGGGGCATTGCATTGGCCAAAGGGCATAACCTTGAATTGTCAGGTTCCTTTCCCTTGGACACAAAAGGCAGTCTTTTCCCTGTCATCCGGGGCCACCTCTCACTGTCAATACCTGCTCTTTATGCATAGAGTAGAAAACCAATGTGAACCTGATAAACTGTTGAGGGTGTCATCTATCCTAAGGAGTGGGTAAGAATATTTCTTGGTCACATTGTTAAATTGGCGGTAATCAACACAAAATCTAATAGAGCCATATTTCTTCTTAACAAGCACAATGGGAGAAGACCATGGACTGACTGATGGCTCCATCACATCTATATCCCTCAACTCTTTCAGAATACCGTCAACGGCCTCATATGAAGCTAGTGGTAGTTACCTTGGTGGCTGCTCTATGGGTGTGGTATCCCCTGTGTCGATGTGGTGACATGCAACATTAGTTCTGCCAAGGTCATTGGGGTCGCAGGAGAAAGCACCTCTGTTTCTCTGTAACTATTGTGAAACTGCCCTCTCCTGTCGCCAGTTGTGGTTTTCTCTTATTCTAGTCAGCATTTCCCCCAGGCATCTGGAAGAGGACGTTCAGTATGCTGTGGCATTGGAACTTTCGAAACATTTGGAAGTACCTGTGAAACCTGCTTGCAAAATCCTATTGTAGCTCCCTCTTCATGATGGATAGCACGGTCAGACAAATTAATCATCCTAACAGGCAAACTATCTGATTTTGAAGAAATCAATTTCCTGGCTACAATGATACTATCTGGTAAAATGCCACCTTTCTGGGCTGGTTCGATTATGCCCAAACGCCTGACAAATTGTCCCTGGCATCTGCCTGTTCCCTGCTTAGCTAGAAGCAGGGAGCACAGTTGACTGATTACACACCGGTGAGGTTCTGGTTCTACGTCCGCCTCCGCTGTTCCGGTCCGCAGAGGAGTAGTTAGCTGAGGACCACCCGGAAATGTGCTGTCCTTGGTGAGCGGGAGAACTGTTCCTAGGTTCTACACCAGTGAAGGAAGACACCACGACATTGGCCGAGTTGCGGTTATTTTCCGCTATCGACACAGCTAAGTCGCATTTTTCCCCAGGCAAATGTAAACCTATTTATAACACCAGCACCAGTAAATTACAATATTGGTAATTCTTTTGATGTGTAACGCCAAGGCTGGTGTTGTCTGTAATTTTGAAAAATTAGAATATAATAATATTTCACAACTAAAGTCATGCAAAGGTATTATATTATTTAAACCGGTTTAGTTATGTTTGCTTCTTGTTAAATTCACTTAACAGTATTAAGATCACAGTAATTTTATTTATTTTTAGAATTAATGGTCCAATTATTTTAAAATTAAGAGATAACTCAAATCTGGATGAATATATCGATTTTTGTGTGGCAGCATATATTTTAGCCGAGGCATATAATAGAGTCTAACCTATCAGGATCACACCCATACACAACTATATTTTCTGAATACATTACACATCCATACCTTACATTACGTATAACAGAAATAATATTTTATAGCCGTAATATTGTAACACATATCAGTGGTGTTACAGTGACTACCCTGAATTTCTGTGCAATATATGTTTCCAAAGCATAATAAAATATTAATTGTACAATTTTTCGCACACTATTTCGTACTGCAAAATTCTTATTTTTATTTGTGACTATCCTTATTTTGAGGCCAATAACATCACATACATGTAACACGTACAAGTTAAACTGATTTTGGCACATAAACTAACTAATTATTGCTGTTCCTACTAACACTCTTAAGATAACAAACGAATATTTATCTTGCGAATTCGCTCACATCTGCTTACACTTTGGTGAACGTACCTGCAAAAGGTACATTCGAGGAAGTGATTGTATTCGAGTTATTTTGCTACTAGCTCATTCTATGCCTAGCTCATTTTTCAATCTTTGAGGGTAATTTTTTCTTACGTATTAAATCTTTCGTACATTTGAGAGACCAAAAATATGAACGTGATATGCATACCGTTTATTTATGCTGGAGGATGAAGTTTTAATAGGAACGGTAAAACGAATATTTATTAAACAAGACTCACAAAAAACTACACGTTTCGATTGTCATGTTTATATGTATTGGTGTATGAATTGCAAATATAACAACATTTGCTTAGACATTTTCTTAACGAGAATATAGAATTTGTGCTACTGACAACTTCTAAAATTTAAGAAAAATAAATAATACAAATACACGAAGTTTAGTTAGAACAGGTTTTCATCGGTTCGGAAGACGTGGCATACTGACCTAAAATATTGTTGCTGCTCTTCCCCCCCCCCCCCACGGCACGCCCCGGCCGACCACTTGTAACCTCCCAGTAGCTTGGTGACACATGCGTAGGGCCATGCAAAATTCACGATATTTCCCGCAGCCCGCTAAACTGAAAAATAATGTACGTTTTCTCGAGTTCGGCAATTGGACAGGAATTTATGTGCCACGCCATAGGACACCTCTAACCAATGATTAAAATGCAGCCAATGTCATACAACGCGATCGCACTGATTAATGACTCTGTGTAAAAGCAAGCTGCCCATTGAATAACGAATATTGCTCAAGTGTTTATAGGTAGACACTTGAAGATTTTGCGAGTTCACTGACCTGTAGGCTAGACTCCACAGTCTTGTGTACAATCATGCAGATATCACTACCGATTGGTTGCTTGCTATCACCGCGGGAAGCGTTGATTGGGCCTACATTTTGTTGCGTGTTAATTATAGGCTCACAATTAAAAATGCTCACTTTACCTTGAATAGCCTATATTGTCTGGCGAGAATTCTCTCTGAGATTAGGGGAGCCATGGTCGGTCGTTGGCGGCGCTGGGGTTATGATCTGTGACTGTTGGGAGTCTTCGGGGTGCTCCCAGAAGAGTTCTGCAGTATATGTGATCTACTTAGGCCACGGAGTGGAGGTGAGAGTTCACAAAAGACTGATATAGGCTGTTCACGGTAAGGTGAGCACTCTTTCGAGGCCCTAGTTACTTTTCCTTTCAGCCATTTTTTATCCTTTAACACCCTTTTAAAATTAATATCGCGGTGTAAGTAACAAACACAGGAGTATGTTCCACCGCACTCGGAAGTTAACTTCTAGGTCTAAAATGAAATATATTTATTGACTATTATTCCAAGTGAGAGGGCTTTCAAAAGTGCTCACTTTGCCATGAATAGGCTATACTCACCGGTATTGAGTATTTGACTGGATAATTTAGTTAATATGGCTACTTTGACTATTTTACTAATCAATATAATAGAATAATTGGTATTTGTTTATTATGAAAGATAACTCTAAAGTTGTGAATGAAATACACACCCGTATACTTATGCTATTGTTGAGAACACACGAGATGATTAAATTTATATTTTTTATTTTATTAAGACCTCCATCTCTTTATGAACTTGGACTCGCTCAGGCATGTGTAATACTATTTCTAGGCCACAATTATACAAATAAGCATGTGATCTATAAAAGTAATGTTATTTAGGAGGCATACTACGGCATTAATAGCGTGCGAAATTTGATTTAAAAGGTTTCTTTTTAATTCAAGATATGCTATCTTGCAAATTAGGTGGATAAAGAGGAGGTAGCGAGTGCCTGCATTTCTGTCAACATACGCATTTTCGTTCCCATGGATAACGGTTCCTAAGACATGACACAGCAAAGAAGATTGTTTAAAATAATTATCAAGTCTGGTGGTAATTTATGAAAGTTGTGTGTTAAAATTAAGTGCCGACTGTCGAGTTTGATGAAATTCGCTGTATGGATTCAAAGATTTAGGCGCTCCACACTAGATGAAAGGTAAATACTACAAGCTTATTTTGCTTCAGAGAGTCGTATGAAAAACACTTATCTAGAGCACAATGCATGTTTATTTTATTCGTAGTGCTGCAATTTTGGTTCTTGTCGGTAATTTCCTAGATATGAATCTCATACAAATAACCCACTGTCTTAATCTTGATTGGCCGATATCTGAATTATCACCAGTAATAGGCTTATAATATCAATCTTAGTGTAGTGAGCAAATAGTTTCTGACAAAGTATTAAGTGACAGGAAAGCCGATGCGAATTGCGAATTTTGAAGTGTTGCCTACTTGAAAGAGAACCGACGATTTGATCGAGTGAATCAGGGAGGGGTTGGTTTTCTCGGAATACTCCCATTTCCTTTCTCAGTCGATACGTTCCTACTGATACAGGTTGTTCGCGGTAAAATGAGCACATTTGAAAGCCCTGCTTAAGATCTACTTGCATACATGTTGAGTGTTCTTCCACTTTTTTTTTTTTTTTTTTAAACATTGTCATGGGCCTCATCACTTAATTCATGCGTCAGTCAATTGAAACTGTGAACTTACTAGCAAAGTAAATGTTGTACAAATCTGCTCATTTTTACATTTAGATGCATTAAAAAATACAGAAAGCGAGATAAATATTTTCAGTTATCACAAAGGGTTACCTAACACTTTTTGTTCGACGTTGATACATGGAACTACTTTCAACTCCATCGTTACCAACTTTACTGGACACATGTCACGCATTGCGTCCGTTAAAATATATGGAGGTAAGGGCAGTGACTTTTTTCTAAGGTAGATTTCAAAAGTGCTCACCTTATCGTGAACAGCCTTTAATGAACAACAGGTGTGTTCCGCTTACAGCCACCATTCTCCTTAGATCCACATCGACCTTGACAGAAAAGCGCAAATAGCCTATATCTACCTGTAAGGGACCCTCGGATTTTTATTACGTGTACGGAAAAGTGATCACCATTTGCATACTTGGACGACGTTTACGACGCTCAACAGAGTTGTCGCCCGTCCGGAACACGCGGCGGTGCACGAATCGCTGACAAAACGGATCCGCCGCACCTCGCCTTTCGGGTTCCATCCCCATAACCTTCTCGTAGACAGACGTTCGCCATGAACGCCACCCCAACCGCGCGCTCGCCAAGTTTCGATAAACACTACACGCTCTGAGAGCATGTACGCCCGAAAAGCTGTCGGCCAGGACACTCCATACTCTTGTGGCTGGGCGTCGCGCAGTTTACGACGCCCGTAAAAATGTTTTTTTTTTTTTTACCGCCTGCGACAAACGGCCCCTCGCGGTCTTTCCAGCTCCCTCTGCAGCCGAGACACAGGCGTCGGAAATATCCTTGTTTTTTTCTCGTCCTAATTAGGGCTGCAAGTACAGCGACTTCATGTCCTCGCATGAAGAAGTTTAGGGAGGGAAAATGAGGGGGGGGGGGGGAGGAACGGACCTGGACTTTACGGAAACGCTCACGGCCAATATTTTGGAGCGTTAGCACAGATATTAGAAACCGGTGTGTGATGAACGAAATGTCTCCATTTCAGATGCTGAGAGAGGTATACTGAACACCAGTGGCTTAGGAAGGAGGCGTCTGTCACTTGAGATTGCGACTGTCGGATGTTGTGTTGTACCCGTTCACGACTTACAGCCAAACTGAGAGGAAAGTCAACTAAATATATGTTTGTATGGGGGCAAAAATATATATTTAGTTGCTCCTACAAAAATATTTTGTTGAGTAAACAAAACTTGAAAATAAACAAAATAGTTTCGCTCATCTAACAAAATATGCATTTGAATTAACAAAACCTCTGTGTTCGGGCAAAGAGACATTACACTGCCGACAAAATATTTGGCTGGGTCAGCTGTATATAATTGTTTGGCCTTCGTTGTAAAATACAGCTCGAGAGTTTGTTTGTATTTTCTCTGCCAATTAGGATTGTAACAATCTTTGCTAGTGCGTTTATTGTTCCTTGATAACGTTGTGAACATCCTAATAAAACAAGTTCAACAGGAAAATGTAAAGTAAAGCTGTAAAACTTGAAATATTTATTTGAGAAGTTTCAAGTGTATGAACTGTGTGTATTTAAAAACATTCCGCTAGTATCTGCGGTCACTTTAGGTGAGGTTGCTAAAGCTTAATGCTCAGGTGCATCTGATCGAAGTTCGGATCTCACCTGGGCGTTTTTTATATTAAACAAATTTGTTTGATGTACGTAGAGCCAAACAAATCTTTAGTTGCACCAACCAAAATTTTGTTTGGGGGAACCAAATAGGGCCAACATAAAAATTTGGTTTCAACAACAAAATATTTCATTGCCCCTATATAAACAAATAATTTTGTTGGGCCAAACAAAATTTGTTTGATTCAACAAAACCATTTTTCTCAGTGCACCCAAACGCAGATATGCAGCTGAGTGAAGAGATTTAGACGGCTCTTAACGCCGAGGTCTTGAGAGCCGATAGGAGGGACTAACGACAGTATGGAGCGGCACCTGAATGAAAGGGCCGGGGAAACGGGAGATTCCGGAGAAAACCTGCCGACCAATGGCATCGTCCGGCACGATTTCCACATTCGATGTGCATCTCCGTCTCACTCCACGCTCGCTGTGTCGTTAATATACCCATCTGTATTCACTCAGTTATTTTATAGGCAGGAACCGTTGCGCAGTAACACGCTAACATGAACGTAATATAACACTGCATAAAGTAATAATGCTACGAAGAAATCTTACAAATTCAAGCCTGCTCATGTTCGACAAACCTATAACGCGACACATGACTCGTAGGTAGGAAATAAAATCTAAATAAATCAAGATCAGTGGAAACCAGAAATGGTGGCAGTAATGGAATCAAATAGGAGTTGGCGTTAAAAGAGGAGACGAAAATAACATTAAAAATTAAAACACTTGCTATTAGGGATGTATGTTGTATTTTCACACGTAACCATTTTTTCGCGGTTCAGTTTATGTCAGAATTTTCTTTCGTTTCCTCCCGCTTTCCTCCTGCTTGGATCCAATTTGACCCGAAATATTTTCTATACAGCATGTTCCAAACAAGCCCCCCCCCCCCTCTTTTTTCACCATTTTCCAAACAACAAAAAATGGTTACTTGCATTACGCGAATCCTAGATAGAAATTGAAATGGTAATATTAGTGAAACAAATTTCCTTCCTATGAAATTTTACTCGCAGATATGGCAACAATGCATGGCGGAGTTAATTCACTTTATTCTCTTCTTGTAGCAAGTATGTCATGTGCTACTATATCTGACACTCTGAAATGTGCTGCAAAGAGAATAATTTACAAATAATTTGAAAATGAAAGAGTAATTAATAATATTATAGTGCTGATAACAAAGATCCCGGTGGAACCAACGCTGGCATCACCAAATCTCTTCTCCAGATGGCCGATACCTATTAAAAGGTCATTCCTAGAGCACTTTTTTGTAATCGTTGCTTTAACTCCCGCAGAGCAAAAGCTAAATCGGCTCTTTGATCTTCAGGGTCCACCGGGAACTTTGCATTTTTGGAACCGTCATGCTGTCCGAAATAATAAAAAATAAACTGCACTAAAAACTCACTCACATAGCTAACTACCGCGTCCACGCTTGTACTTCTGTCACGTTCATTTAAACATGGCGTTACCGCATTATCTGCTTTCGCAGCCCAGTGCGTTCGCCCGTGCACGGACTTAATTTCGGTGAATGATCGGTGACCAGAGTTATTCCCCGCCACTACGCCTCCGAGCGCGCAAAGGGCGTAGTCATAGGCCCCTACCACACTGCAGTCATTCGTTACGATTGTCATTCACACACACGCACACACACACATTCATTCAAATCATTTTTCTGGTGACCTCAACGAGGTCAGTGCTGATAATAGTACCGTGGCAAGAAAAATTCAATCAGCAGAACACTTGTGAACGGGGTCGCTATGATTCGCAAGCTCGCAACTCGTGGAGAGTGGGCGGAGCCACAATAGCCCGACCAAAAACCTACGGTGATTTTGATCCGGTTGTGTTTGGTTATCTGCAATGAATGCTTAGGCAGCTTTGTGTGCGCTGTAAGCAGCATGAATCTGATCCGTATCCACCGGTAATTGAAAAAAAATGCAATATTTGGGCTGGTTATCGAACCCGGAGGGCACAGTTGAGATACAGCACCGCACCCCTTCGGCACGTAGACGATGAGCGTCATCATTCAGGCAGTAGAATGAAATCCAAGACCTGAAGCAGGGCTGGATCCAAAAGCTATAGTCAAGATGTCCTTGAGTACAAGAGTACAAAATTATCTAATAATAAAAAAAATACGCTAAACAATAAAATAAATTGTCCAGTTGCCTCGTAGCAACTTTTACACCCCCTTCATATATATAAATGCATAAAATGTATGTTGTACTAATTATTTCATACATAACAAGAATTGCTTCAAAAATAACACTTTCACTCTTCATGTTTTAATAAAATTTATGTTTCCTATCCACGGCAGTAAGACTAAATGAAATTACACGAACGTAAAATAGAGACAAATCCCTTTAGTAATGACGATAAATATACATAAATTAAAAGAAGTATTTACCGAAATAGTTAGGCTACATGCAGAATGAAATAAGAAGGGGAGGGAAGGAGGGTATATAGAGGTCCCTTCAGCCCCTCAGATCTGCCCCTGGCTATAGACTAAAGATGAGGCAGACCGCCTATTCGTCTTCTGCGCATGTACCCCACATTGACCTACCCCAAAGGAACACAACTGTCAAAGTCACATGGTCAACAGTGATGAACGTGTTTGTTTGTATCTTAATTTCAAATGACAAGCTCTCTTACATTAAAGAAATATTTTTACCAGTTTGAATGCAATTAAAGAGCATTATAAATTTATTAGAGGAAGTATAAAAACTTCTCAAAAACTCTTGTTTACTAAACAGTGTTCTAACCTCAAACCCATTCCACGCCATTTTTACTAGTCGTGTAGGCAGAAAAACAATTCAATGTTGGGACATGGAGATTGGTTGTGCGCAGCCAGCGAGATCGGTCTACCTCATCTCTAATCTATGACCCTGACATGGGATATTGCTGCAGAATCCCAACATTTTTGATATTCATGAAGTCATTCTCGTAAATCTTACTTGTTCACATAAAAGAGTAATTCCGAATCAGTGATATAAATCAGTGAAATAACATTCACTGGAAGTCAGTTGATTATTTACTATCGACTGTCGAGTTATGCAAATTAATTGGGAACAAGTAACTTGTGGTAGTGGAATTCTCAATATTCAGCGAGAACAACTTATAAACCAGTGAAATTCAGCCACCGTATTAATCAGTTATCCTGTACTGATTAGCAATGGTGTCATTTACACTGGTTCTCACTGATCTGGCTCCATTCCCACTGTAACGGATGGGTTTTTCACACATAATTAACACTCACCAGGACTCAATATTTTGATATGAAAATCCTGATAATTTTAAAGAACTATTCCAACATGGTATATGGTATATTTTACATAATTTCTTGATTTGAGGATTTCAGAATATATATATATATATATATATATATATATATATATATATATATATATATATATATATTCAGTTATTTCGTCAGCTATAATTATTTTGTCATTTATAATTTATTACTGTTTCTACTGTGTAACATATGTTGTTTATTTCACGTGACCGTGATGTTGGAAGCCATGCGCTTGTTGACAAAGGCAATGAAGCGTTGTTGATAATTTATCGGAGTAGCCGCCCCGTAATTGGTAGCCAACTTAAGCGCCACTTAAATCTTTAGCAAGGATTTTGACGCCATGCTGTCTTCTCCTACCGTTAGGCAGGTCGGAACGTGCGTCACGGGCCCGGTAAGAATTCTGATTTATGAATAGGCACAGTACCTCGAGTGTTGTTTTTGATGATAACAGACTGCCGAGAAGAGAACTCGGGGCCGTCTGAAGAAAAGACGAGAGTCTGCTGGAGCTGTATACACGAGATCTGGATTAATTATAGTTCGCCTCCCGCGGTCTATCGTGAGGTACGTTCAAGACTGTATAGGCTGTTCACGGTAAAGTGAGCACTTTTGAAATCAACCTTGGAATAATGTCACTGCCCCTGCTTGCATATATATTAACGTGTGCACTGAGTGGCATACGCCCAGGACAGTTGGTAACGATGGACGGAAAATAGTTCCGTATCTTACTGTCGAATAAAAAGTGTTAGGTAACCATTTGCGATAATGTAAATTATTATTTTTTAATTGCTTTGGAATATAAAAATGAACAGATATATAAAATGATATTTTTCTAATAATTTCAGAATTTCACTTTATCGACGCATGAATGAAGTGATGAAGCCATGACAATGTTAATTTTACATAAGGCGGAAGACTACACAACGTGCATACACGTAAATCTTAAGCAGGGCTTTCAAAAGTGCTCGTTTTAACGTGAACAGCCTTATAAACGGGTACCTAGGTCCGTGAGCCTAATTAGGGAAGGCTTCAAGTGAGATCTCGAGAGTCCCACAGTGTTGAGGTTTGACGTCCTGCTACATTCGAGAACTGAGAGTGAGTCTAAACGAGTCTTAGTTTCGTTGTGGTAATAATTTAATAAGATGGCCAACGATTTTTTTTTCTTATCAGCCAACTAGTTACGCCACCTCGGACAGATGCCAAGTTAATTCTCTAGCGTTATAACTAGGCATAGGAAAATTTCGCAGATTTATTTTGTGACAAGATAGACGTAAAACACACATACAGTGAATTCACTTTTGCAGTTGGATCAGAGTTTATTATACACGCCCTAGACGTCTCTGAGCCAATAGCAGACTTGCAAGGAAACAAGTATCGAGTCCCTTACTGCCAGGTGTGAGGTAACAGTGAGGCAGCAGCCAATGGACAAACATCAAAGGTCCTAGTGTATACAGGACTGTGGAGTTTAGCTTACAGGTCATTGAACTCGCGAAATTTTCCTAGCCCTAGATATAGCCTACTTAAAATTCCTGATGATTATGAGTTCATGCTCCCAATCATAATTGGTGTGAGCGTTAATAAGTATGATGCAATGTTAATTTTAAAAGTATATTTAATTCTAAGGGCGTCAATCACAGGGCTGAGCTACTTCCGTTACGGCCACTTTCGTGCAAATTTATTCGACTCTTTATAAACATGTCTTAATTGCAAACTACTGGAAATCTAAGATAATATCATCCTTGTACAATATTTGAGTCTTTGGTTCAGTGCATGTCTTATTTGCAATAAATATCAGGTGCGCGAAATCTATAAGCGAGCGGGTTACTTCTAGTAGACAAGTCTAGTCATCTTAGTTCTTGAATAAGGGTATTTGTTTGTATTACGTCTTCTAGCTACTATCAGACATCCCGTATTTCGGTCTCATGGCAAGTCTGAAATAGAGAGGTTACTGGCGATTGTCATCGTCCGACCGTGGTCCTGAATCCTGAAAGGTTTCCAGGACATAAGTGTTTTTAATAACAAGGGTATTGAACCATGTAATTTATAATTGTTTTCGTTTGGAGGCGTATACTGCAACACCGCTCATATCGCCGGCTATAACAACTAGCTCGCACCAAACTCACCCAAACTTCACTATAGGTTACGTAACAAAAATACTTGTTACATGCTATTTTAGACGCCCTTGCGTGGTGCATTGTGGCAGCCTTATGCCCTTACTACGTACTTATTTTGGTGCCAACGTATGGGTATCTGTGTGCGCCTGTCTTCTACCCTACGCATATGTAACTTCACGTATGTTACATAATACTATTTTTGGCCCACAACGTGGTGACTTATTCTATAAAGGTACCAGTATGTCGCAGCCCCTAAACCACTGTTTCAAGGTTAGAGTAAACGTGTACGGAAAAATAACGTTACACAGATTATGGAAACAAATAATAATAATATATCGTTGTTTGCCGTTTCTCGGGAATCACCCGCCGTTTCTTGACGGTCACTGATGGGTTAAATGGTTCAACTTGACCTGAAAAGCACTGCATCTGTTTCACAATAAGAATTTTCGAAGATTGTGGGCAGCTACTGTTAACATACAACCACCAAGACACGACGTAGAAATTAATCATGGTGAATGCAAAATAAACCGGCGAGAAACTTTAATTTTGATGGTAGTTAACGTTTCAATTGATTTTAACCAGGTTAAAATTACCCCCCCCCCTTTTTTCATCCAGCAGTAATTCATATAAATGTTCTGGCAACTATTTTTCAAGGTTTAACTTGTAAACATTTTTTCTTTTCAATAAATTGTTATGTAAGAGATTAGCTGCTGCGTCAATACGCTGTCATCTTCAGACATCAGCAACTGGACTGTACTACCGTAATGAAAGGAAACATGGCTGGTTTTTATATATGAAAGACAACGCAAAGCGAAGGTATACACAGTAACAAATAAAATATTTAATTTTGTGTTTGTGACACGCTCATATTTTCAGAGTGGTTTGCACCTGTGCGAACATGAGGTTTTCTGTTTAACGACAGTGATACAAAGAAACCATAGTGTTGACGGTAAGCCCATAAAAATATTCCTGGCTGCAGAGTTAGCTGATTCTAACAGCTTTGAGGGAGAAACTATTAGAAATCTGTTCGCATGACGTCTTCTAGTATATAAAAACCAAACTTCAGTGTAGATTGGATTGTATTTTTTTTTCTTTTTAAGTATGGCATATCTTATTTTGCGTTTGTTTCAATTTTAACCTTGACCAATAAGGGGATCTAAACTCATGCCGACAGTGAGTTATAAAGAAGAGTTCCGTGTTTTAAACTTATTTTTAAAAGTGTTATGTTTTAATTAATGGTTACTGAAACAGATTCGTTTTTGTGTTTCAGAGTTATAATTGGTAAAACATTCACACACGTTTCTGCAGTCTATCTACGGCATCTCCACACCTTTTGAATTAAACTTTTGAAAAATAACCGTATGTACAACACTGGGAAATTTAAGATTCATTCTTTTATTTTATTATATTATATTAAGGATTTCGTCCTATCCAAAACCTGGCTACGCCCAGTTAATTGTAGGAGAGTATATACTGTCGTTGATTTAAATCTAGTCCAACAGAATGGAGTGATACTGTTGACTGCAGTGGAGATATTTTGGAAGTCTTAAGTTTAGCCAATCACCGAATAGTACAAGTTTAAATAACCATATCATTTTTTTTTAATTGTGAACTACAATTGCGATTTATACTGACGTGCGTCTAAAAACAACAGCCGAAAACAAACATGAAAAAATAAACAACTATTCCCATTTTGGGAACCGCGTTGGCCAAGCGGTTAGTCTGCTCGCCTCCCACCAAGCTGAACCGGGTTCAATCCCCGGCCGGGTCACTCCCATGATTTTCGCAAGTGGGAATCGTGCCGGACGATGCCACCGGTCGGCGGGTTTTCTCGGGATCTCCCCTCTTCATACGCCCTTTCATTCCGGCGCTGCTCCATACTCACCTCAATCACCCACATCGGCTCTCAAAACCTCGCTGTTAAGAGCCGCCCAACTCACTTAAATACGTGTTTTCCCACGGAACTATTAAACGTGCTTCCAAGGAAGACAAACGCCTCAGACGAGTGCTGGTGAGAACTTTCAAAATCTCACTCACGTTAGAAACACCATTTCAGGGTAATCCAAAGCGTTGTATCTCAAAATATACGCGTCAGACACATAAAAAAATAAAAAAAAGCACTCAGGGGCCCTCCATTGAATCTTCCTACAGACTTTCCACCAATATAATAATAGCAGTGTCAACCTTATCGCTCCCGAGCTACTCGGTCTCAGTCGCCGAAAAATAGCTCCAGCTAGACGGTAACCTTAATTAGTAACACCAATGTTGCGTCAGTTGAATTTTGGGATCCTGTGGCTTACCGCGTAATGCTCAATGACTTAAGGTATTTTACTGTCTTAACCTCTCCTCAGCCTTTCGGCCACGATGTAAAGAAGGAATATTCGAGACTACACTGTTAAAAATTTCCGTATATTTACAGAAATATACAGCGTATATACGGAAAGGCAATCCGTAATGAAAAACGGAGTTACGTCCGTAAATACAAAATACGGAAAGTCTCCGTATTCCCTTTGGCTTCGAGTTACGGGGACGAACAATGCCGATTCTACACGAAGCTTTCTTCGCCACTGTGACAAGAAACCTATCGTTTCTGCCGCAGTTAAGGTTATCCACGCGACTATGACCTATTCTTTCAAACACTAAAAAATAACATCAGGCGTCTGTAACATTTGAAAATGCACTAAATTTAATAGAAACTGAATTTTTGCTTTTGTGTTTCAAATGTATATATAAAAGTTATACCAACACATTTTTTTAAATATCGTTTTTTATACACGATATAACACACACCTAACGAAAATTAAAGACATTTTCATTAGCTCTATTCATTTTTAACGGAAAGTACAGAAAAATAATTTGGAAATTAACGGAGAGGTTCCGTGAAAATTTACGGAAAGTTTACGGACACTTCTGGATAAATTTTTACCAGAACTTTTCCGTAAAATGAAGAATTTTTTTTTTTAACAGTGTACTCGTCAACGAGGCTCCTTCGCTGTCAGAGCACGAGGCCGTCCTTTTTTTGCAGTCACCGCGCGTTCTGCGCGCGCGCGCGCGCACACACACACACACATCCTCGCGTATATGGCTTCATTTCTTTTTCCTTGCCGTGTTTCTTTTTTCGCCATCACTTCTTTGCATCTGCCCAAGGTCGGGCGGGAGGTGCAACAACGCAAACAAGTGTGTCCACACTAAGCAAACAACTCGCAGCCTTGGCGAGTTCGCACGACGCCTGCACTCAACCAGGAGGACGACCTCAGGCGTCAGGTCGATGGTTGCCGACACTCGGGGCATATTGAAGATGTTCGCCAGCTTGCAGATCATCCTCGACGCGACACACACGCTATCTATCTCTCTCTCTCTCTCTCAGAGTCCATCCATCTTTAATTCCAACTTTTCTGATACCCTGCTTAAAGTTCTACTTTCGAGATATTCCTCCGCCTCATGCAAACATACCTCATGCCGAGTCTAGAAAACTACCCCAAAGGGACAACTCACTGCATTCGTGCGCACTTAATGTAATAAAAATTTTTGCAATAGAACTACAACGCTTTTATTCACAATAATTACAACTTAAATATTTTAATTTCAGTGTAACCAAAGATAAGGCACGTTTATGTTAAAATTAAGTATAGAATTCTTGTGATACACGACACATTTAGGAAACAAACGAAACATGGGGTGATTTTTCGAGGGGTTGATTCAAAAAGTGTGAAGAAACGGCGAATAGACTATATTCCTTCTACTCATGCAAAAAAAAATTAACAAATGTTTATTCTACTCAGCTTGGAAAGCTCAATGCTTTTAGTTTGGCAAGTAAAAATGTTCGCCTCAAGAATGAGCTTATGTCACACGTGAACTGGATTTTTCTGTTTTGTAGGTAAGTAAATCGGACAATTGAAAATTCAATAAATATAACCAGTATTAAATTGTCTCATTTGTACCTACTTGAAAAATAAACATTGTTCTTCGCACTAGAACGGAAATGTAACGAAATGTATTCACATATTTCTGAAATATCTGCCGTAGTATACTGTAAGGATTTATCAAAACGCAGGGTTACAAAATTACTTTATTTAAGTATCACAACTTGGGCCGTGTCCCAAATAGTCAGAATATTTACACTCGCGCACTCTCACTCGGACGTGACGTCAGAGGGTTTTGTTCCACGTGACAAGAGTGCGAGTGCACGAGTGCGTGTTGCAGAATGTGCAGAATGTGCCACATGAGAACAATTAAAAGATGTGTAGAATGTGATGTTGGAGTCCATGTTAAATGTTTTCTAGACTTTAACGCTGTGAAATAACTGTCAAATTTTATTTCTTGAAACAGTATGAAAGTGTGTACCATTTCGTGTAAAATGTTCAGAGGACCTCACGCGTGCTCTATGCATGCTTTCGGGATATTGTTTGTTCATTTACGTTCGAACACAGTCGTCATTCACACGATGCCGAACGAAGAAACAATTTTCCACTGTAAGTATTGTGGTTGTAATTTAGTCTGTTCTTGTTTTCCAGACATTACGACAATTTTGGCAATTTCGGTCAAGATGTATGTTAACAGGTTTCGTAGCGGTGGAAGTTCGTATTTTCCAAGGAAGGTGTTTCGCAATATACATGCCATTGAAAAGGACGTTAACAAAGATGGTACTGAACGGACTGTACGAGTTGTGGACATAGAAGAAAGTTATATATTATTGTCATTGATATTTAGATTTGGACTACAAGGTATCACTGCTACATCTGGCTCTGGATTCTTAAGAGTTCCGTTTCTTCAGAAGAGTAAATAATTCTAAAGACCAAAAACCAAAAGACATTAATGAAATAGATTCTCGAGATATAATTTGTTGGAAAATATTCCCAGTTAATGAAGGTTATCAGTTCATTTGGAAATCCTGTTATGTATTCACGAAACAAAATGAAATGTAATGTTGGTGTTCAAATGTATATGTTTAGAAAGTTAACAGGTACCTGTGGCAATACGAGAATATTAGTTTATGTAGAATTGTTTTATAATCCTTGATATAATGAGTTCATGTTCAACATGCATCGCACATTAGTGTTTGCAGACTTGTAAGAATAAATATGATTTGTTTACTTCAAGTTAACGAAAACTCTAAACAACGCATGATATTAACACTCGTATAAGCTGTTAACGGTAAAGTGAGCATTGCACTCGGAATTTAATGCCTGAGGCTGCAAATAAATATATTTATTGACTGTTATTCAACATGAGAGGGTACTCAAAAGTACTCACTTTACCGTGAACAGCCTATAAATAGCGAGTGCGAGTGCGAGTGTGGTTATGTTCCAAATCAAGAGTGCGGAGGGAATTGTGGGAGGAAGTGCGAGTGGATGCAGTTACTTAAAATATCATTTTTAAGGGCTTTCCTGAACCGGATCCATAAAATATTTAAAAAAAAGTGCCATGTTCTTATTTATGGAGGGCTTCTACAGGCGGTTCACAGTAAAATGAGCATTTTTGAGGCCCTAGTTACCTTTTCATTTCAGCCATTTTTTATCCTGTAACACATTAAGGTCTGCACACATTTACTGGCACTTAAGACCAATTAGAAGCGAGCCACCTATATCCACTACTGCAATAACACCGGTTCTGTTGGTGTCTGTGTTAGAACTCACCATCGTCCTATTGGTCCATATCACACCTGAAACTACCCTGTACTTTACAACGTTCATTATTGGCTGGTCATCAACCAATGGAGAGCCAAGCTGATACTGACCCAACCAAATGTCCTTTATCGTATAAAAGGATTTACAATCTATCATGTGCCTATGAATGGCTATTTAATAAACAAGTCTATCGTTAGAAATATCATTGGTACTGTACTGTCGTGTTCTTGCGAGGCCGTGTTAAACATTATCTGGACAAAGAATGCATATCCATGCGCGTTTTGTTCTGAACAACAAAGAAATTTACAAATTAGCTTTGCTCGAGCTACATTCGAGCAGAGTCTACAAAGTGTTAATCACATTTTAAAATAAATGTTTTCATTTAGGTAGTAAACACAGTGTGTAGATTACACAACACTCGGAAGTTAACGCCTAAGGGTATAATAAAATATATTTATTGACTATTATTCCAAATGAGAGGGGTTCCAAAAGTGCTCACATTGCCGTAAATAGCCTATACCCACAAAGATATACAATTTTACGACTAGTATAAAAGTGGCGTCTTTGGAACACCAGCGAAGCTTGAGGCCAAACTGTACCACAAGAAAAAAGCTCCTTCTGGTCTCAACCTGAGTCGAATAAACCTTAACGAAGTCTAGAAAATCACACCAATGGGACAGCGTGCTACGTTCGTACGCTCTCAGCTCAATGATAACTTTATTATTTTTTTTACTAGGAATTATCAACACACTTATTTCCAACCATTTCACGTTCACTGTTGAATGACGCATGGATGAAGTGACCAGTGGCCATTACAGTGTTAATTTGACATATGGTGAAAATATAAACAATTGTGAAAATTATATCTCCTAAACTTGCTGGATGACGTGGCCGGGAGGGGGGGAGGGGCGGGCACTGTTAATATTTTGTAATAACTAGGGGTAGTGAAATTTCGCGAAAAGATTTCAAGACAAGTTATAGACTGTTCCAAAACACTGTAGGGTCGTTCACCTATCTTGATTGGCTGAATTACTTTTAGACACGTGTTAATTGTCTACACGAATCACGTAGGAGCCGTGCCGATGTTGACGAATTCTGAGTGGCCCGCGGTCAAACATGAAAACGCCTTCTCGAGCAGACAGCAACCAATGGCAGTCAATTTTATGTTGGGTGCTTATAGTATTGAAGTCTACCGTGTACTGATATTTTTCCGCGAAAAATCACCAGCTCTAGAAATAACATACTTAACCAAAAGTGCTGTGGTGTTAAAATAACATCGCAGCTGCGGACATATTACTGGAACACTTGTTCAGTTATCAGGGCCATTTCATTTTGTAGCAAATCTTACCAATATAAATGCGAAGTTTGTGCGTTTGTTTCATACTCAGCCACGTCATAACGGCTAGACGGATTTGGATCAAATTTGGTACGTTGGTAGATTATATTCTGTATTAGCACATATGGTACTTTTCATCCCGGAAAAAACAAACAGTTTCCTAGGGAATACATCAAATATGCCACCGACCATTTGAGTAGGTGCTGGTTGGTGGTCTTGTTTTATATTCTGTAGGCGGGTGGAATCGTGGGTAACAGCTAGTATGAGATGATTGTGTTTTCACAGCGAAATATTTGGTAGGGTTTGTATTGAAAATAAAGGTATATTGTAATAATTTTTTTTGTGGTGTAGTGGGAAGTATCACAGACTTTAAAGTTTTCATTTAGCGCGTCATCTGAAGGTTACTGTGTGTATCAAATTTACCAAAGGAGTGATCGTTTAAAGATACTACAAATACAAATACTTTTTTTTAAGGCAGCGAATAAACTGGTGTATGAAAATCGTGTGAAGTTTTAGGTAGGAATACTAATGCTACATTAAAAAAAAAAAAGACCTAAGGGTTAAGTAAACCAGGTATTATCACAGAGTATACAGAACAGAACAGAACATAATAAAATGGCACCATACCCAGCCGAAGGCCATAACTGGTCTCTGTTACTTGAATTTAAAATAAATGTATAAACTAGTCGAAACATAAAATTTGTCGCTTTATAACATTTAAAAACTAGTTAAATTTTTAAAACAGAGGCTTAGAATTATTTTGTTAAAGTTTAAAAGAAAAGATTACGTTATAGTTTAAGAATGGCAAAAGTTGAAATATTATATTTAAGTCATATGACATCATTATAAAAAAAAAAAAACACTGCACCACCGTTATTTATGGTTGCTAGGTTGATCCTAACCCTGCCGTACGCTCCGGAGACAGAGGGGCCAACGGTTGTCGTTTTGTGACGTGCCCGTAGTGTGTAATGTTGTTTGTGTAGGTGTTGTAAAGTGTATGTGTCGTTTCTTCAGTTTATTTGTTCTCGCGTGTATCTGTATTTTTGATGTCTATCAGAGCATACAAAAAAATCTGGTAAACTTCCTAAACTATAATGGAAATAATTTTTAACATATACAGTGTATAGTAATAAAGGCGGTTCATGATACAGCGAGTACTTTTGAAATCAACCTAAGAAAAAAGTCATTATCTCTAACTGCGTATATTTTAACGGTTGCACTGAGCGACATGCGCCCACTAAAGTTGGCAACGCTGGATGAGAAGTAGTTCTATAACCTAACGTCGAATAAAAAATGTTAGGTAACAGTCTGTGGTTACTTAAATTATTTCTTTGGCTTTCTGTTTATTTTAATGCATGGAAGTGGAGCAACGAGAATATTTGTAAAACATTCACTTTTTCTAATAATTCCACAGTTTCACTTGTCCAACGCATGAAGAAAGTGATGAGGCCCATGGAAATGTTAATTTTACATAAGGCGGAAGAATACACAACGTGCGTACAAGTAGATCTTAAGCAGGGCTATCAAAAGTGTTCATTTTACTGTGAACTGCCTATAGTACTACCTATCAGGCTGAAAATATGGGAATGTTTAGTATCGCTACTATACAAAGTTGGTAACTTCCCCACGCATTTGACTCTTTCCTGAGCAACTGTAGGAACGTTACCATGGATGTATAGGAAAATATTTTACCATTCGAGCTTTGTCACTGCACGTATACACTGACATGGCAAATTTACAAATAATTTCTTAGAGTCACTACCCCGAAACCTGTAGGCGTGCATGTCAAGCTTAATGGCGTCACCGAGTAGCAAAAAGTTGGGACTCCGTTCGACAAACAGCGTGTGGTAACCTACTCACCAGTAGGTAAGCCTTCGGAGCACTGCAGTAGCCAATCAGACACGAGACTCGTTCCCAGAGTCTCGCGCGGCCAATCACGAGAGTGGGTACGCCCACATCAAAGAAACCATCGCACCATTTCGCCTCCGTGTACTTTGACGCTCGGGCCGCCTTCCCTGACTCGCGGATTTCACTGCTCAGTAACTCCAGTATCGTCAGTTATTGTTCCGATACTGCTGAAAGCACTGTCGGCCACTGATGGTCGCATCTCGGAGGTACCCTGTGCGAGGCTACAACCGTTACTGCGAGGCTACAACCGTTACTGAGAGGTGCCCTGCGCGAGGCTACAACCATTACTGAGAGGTGCCCTGTGCGAGGCTACAACCGTTACTGAGAGGTGCCCTGTGCGAGGCTACAACCGTTACTGAGAGGTGTCATGCGCAAGGCTACAACCGTTACTGAGAGGTGCCATGCGCGAGGCTACAACCGTTACTGCGAGGCTACAACCGTTACTGAGAGGTGCCATGCGCGAGGCTACAACCGTTACTGAGAGGTGCCATGCGCGAGGCTACAACCGTTACTGAGAGGTGCCATGCGCGAGGCTACAATGTTACTGAGAGGTGCCCTGTGCGAGGCTACAACCGTTACTGAGAGGTGCCCTGTGCGAGGCTACAACCGTTACTGAGAGGTGCCCTGTGCGAGGCTACAACCGTTACTGAGATCGCGGATTTTTCTGGCCTTAAAAACGTCAGTGTTGTCAGGTAAACCCTAGGTTTGGCGGGAAATCCAAGTCTTGTTCGAGGAAATTATACTCACGGAAGGTATACGTGCCGAGGAAGTCACTTATAATATTGTGGTGCTGTCAGAATATGCCCAAAATGCAGTAGAAGGTAACATTTTTTTATGCTTTAGTCCAAATGCTGTATGAAAAATGAGTGAGGTTAGTGTGTCCGCCATACTTGTTTATATTTTCGTGCACGCCGGAATACTACTGCCAGACGCTCAGAAACAATCGATTTACTGACGAAGAGAAATATTTGCTGCGGACTGCCGACTGTTCCCATATTGCTCGCGAACACTGATATAGTATCAGTGATTTCAGTGCTCGTCAGCTGTAACGGAAGACGGCCTCTGTGTGGTATCATCAGGCTTCTTCGACCAGCCAGACCACAACACGGCATGGCGCCGAATAAAAAACCCCCCGAAACGAACATAAGGCCACAGGAATTCCATATTAAAAATATAAAAAAAAAAAAACATCGGGCCATGAATGAATGTGTCGGTGGCACGCTGCCCTCTCGAAGTTATGCAAGTGGACTCGCGGTTCTTCAATATTAACTTATCACTGTAAACATGTTGACACGGGCCGAGTGCTAACGGCCATGAAGTCGGCGAATGGCACGGCGGGAGTTTGCGCTAACACCTGCGGCGCAGGTGTTAGCGCAAATTTGCGAAACCAGACGCACGCCCTTCCCCAACAGTTCAGCACACACGCTGATCTCACTCTCTCTTTTCCCTGTATCTCATTACATGTGTGCACTATGCACATACGTGCCCACGCAGTTAACAAACGCAGTGCAATGGGCACATAAATATAATTGCCAAAATAATATAGCTATCTATATGACACAAAATAAACGTTTGTGTTTGTTGTATTGGCAGTCTTGTGATGTAAAATAGGGAGAATATTATTCAGCGTACAGAATGACACAAATTTGGTTGGAATTAATTCGATTTCATTTACGCTTGTAATCACTAAACTGGGATCAGCTGGGAAGTAAAATGCGAGTTTGCCTGAAGCAATAAAATTTTGTCTCCAGATTAGTGGAACTAGTGGAAAGTGGTCAACTTGAAATATGTGGTAGCCTTCTGATTGTTTCGGAACAAAGAGCGATTTCCTTTGAAATCCAGTGAAACAAATCCTACAATTTCTAAGCATTGGTTGCTAGACCATTCAACTGGTTCATCAGTCGGTGAAAGCTCGCTGTAGCTCGTTTGCGGTTGAATAATAATTTTTTAAACTAACCAATGAAAAAAATAAATTTCCGTCCCAAACTGCATATACAACGTGTCCGAAAATGGCGGCATCTATATAAAAAAAAAAAAAAAAGATTCTGGGCTCCACGTTGAGTCTGTCTGCTAACTAGGTAACATAAATTCTCCAAGATTTTTAAGGTAATCACATACCTCACAAAGGCTCAGAAAGTGTGTCCTTCATGACGGACAGAAGTAGTAGGGGCGTGGGAGTTTCACTTCACTTTTAACTAATCGGATTAACACTCTGATATGAAATTGATTGAAAGGATTTAATCAAACTGATTGAACTGGTTGATCCTTATTCCAATTTTAATTCGATGAAAAATGTTTTAATCCGATAGGATTAATTCTTAATCTGATCAAATTTTTTAAATTTTGTGTGAATTGATAAGTTTGTAGTTTTATGCAAAGGTGTGCTAAGGATCTTCATTTTCCCTTTATTTTTGGGTGGATAGCAGCTTTGGTACGTCCTCACCCTTGGAGCTCTGGCACTCGACTGAGGTGTGGCATGTTGGGGACAGTGTATATATCTTGAGTTTTATGCAAGAGTGGCCTAAGTGTAAATTTTTTGGGTTGGAATTGATATTGCTCGTAGATTGTGTTGAAATATAGACGATATTTTGGTAACAGTAATCAAACAGAAAGAGAAAATGGCATATAGTTAACACATGAGAGAAATTTCTGAGTGCTTCAAAGGAGTTCTACCTATGAATAAATAATACGAGAGAGAATTTTAACTATGTGAATAACCTGGTGTCGAGAATTTTTAAACGATCGCAACTACATGTGTCTCCTGTATGAAATGAATTAACAAAGCAAAAATGCTCTTTCAACATATAAATCAAATGGCTAACGAACACAAGTACGTGACTATCACTTAACGAATTACAGAACCCAGCTATAGTGTTTTTTTAATAAATGGAATTGCACAAGTACCTCTCCCAAAACATGTCCGTCCACCTGTGAGACTGGTGGGGAACTTCTGAAATGGAATCCACACATTAAATTTATTTATTTATTAACATGCATAAAAAAGAAAACGATTAATATACGTCCATTCGCTCGGGAGGTCGCTGCAGCACTGACTTGGATATACCACTCAGGTCAACTTGTAAGCTGAACAAGGTGTTGAAAGCAAACATAGCCTGCATTGGCTTACGTTTGATTATAGACTGAGGTGAAAAACTCGTATATGAACGAAAATACAAAACGAATGTTTCCAAATAACTTAAATGGCCAACAAACACAAGTACATGAGAATCACTATATGAATTATGGAATCCAGCTATCCTGTTATTTTTAAATAAATGAAATTCCACCAGGAGATCTAGCAAAATTTATTTCTGTCGTCCTGGCAAACTGGTGAATGAATGACTGTAGTGTATGAGGTGTGCCAGCTAATAAGCTGTTATATATGCAGAGCACGGCCGATAGGCAACTGAGTTGAAATTATGGCAAAAATTCTGAATATGACTGCTAAATGAATTACAGAACCTATTTCCCTACCAAGCTACTATTAACGACTTGATTACACTATGTCCTAAAACAGACAACGAAACAATAATTTTTTTTTAAAAGCCGATTTGTAACGAAATTTTTACTATTGTAAGAAGAAGAATTCACTTTTAAAAGGACACTCGGATAGCTTAATACCACAACACTTTATAGAAATGTACTATATATTATTTCAAATTCAAAAAATTGGCAGAAGAAAAATTATTTAAAATAACCGACATACTACAAATTTTTCCAAGTCTGTGAAATTAACAACACTAGTTACCAAAATGATAGTTGGAAGTGCTACGAACTTTCGTTGACTGAACTCAGAAACTGGTTTTACATGATAAACGCACTACATAAGTTTAATACACGGAAATTATTTTGTCCTGATAAATTAAAAAAAGTTATAAAAATTCTTTTATATTAAAATGCATATATAATATCGCTTAACGAGTGGTGAAGCCTGCTGGTCGCCATGTTCAGGGACTAGATGCTTCAGAGGAGAGTGATGCATACACATATGCTGGACAAATGTTGGTGTCAAACTAATATGATGCCGGACAGCTAGAAGTGTGCACATCAGTCCTGCCTGCAGCCCCCCTCCCCCCTACCCACCAGACTAGAGCGCATTTTCTTCCGAAAAGAGAGTTCTTTTTCAAGGCCCTGCACACCTGCTATTGATCCAACTATGTGCTTAGAAAAACCTGCCCATGGCCCCCTCAAAGTCAGGATGCATTTTTGGAGGACTGTCAAGTTCACTATTATGCACCCCCGACCACCACCCCCCACACCCGCCCAGAGAGAATTTTCTGCTGGGTGGAGAACTGCCCATTCCAAGGTCATGCACCCCACCCTCCTCCCTTCACCCTCCAACCCCTTGGCCAGAAGGCGTCTTTGTCCAGATCAAGGGCTAGCTGCTTGTATACCTACTTTCCCTCGGACAGAAGTTTTCGAACTCATCCGAAGCGGTGAGCTGTTTGCAAAAATACGGTTTAGCCATGAATCATGGACTCTCCCAAAAATCTGCCCTGTCCGGCTCTGTGAGAGGATTAGTTATTCCCCCACCAGTACCTTCCCCTGACTCTTTATACCTGGAGCTTGTCAACAGCCTTCAAACCTTTGTGACAGGGAATGTTTGAAACAATTCTCTAAACACATCAAAAAAGGAAGCATTGTTTTGAATACATTGGTTAATAAATTGCCATTTGAATTGCATTTACCGAAATACAATTATTGCAGACCAGGTACTAAACTTGCCAATTATCTGGCGTGGAACGATCAAGGAATAAACTCTCCAGTTAATGCATGTAAAGAACACTATGTAGTGTATGATAGAACAAATGATTTGAAAGAAGGAGATATAGTGGATACAATTCTAGCAGATAAAGCAGCGCATATAAGGAAGAAACCGTCTTCATCGACAGATGAAAAGCTAGGCATCTGGGTGGTTAACAAAGTCATGCGCACAAAGGTTAAAAAAAGGCATGGGTTTAAAACTGAAAACCAAACGAAAAACACAGAAAGGAGGAAACATTCCATTGCAATTTCCAGTATTAACAGCACTTGGATCAATCATTAGGGGAGTTTCGGTCATTAGTAGAGCAATTAAATCAAAAGGTAAAAGAATGTATTTGAAAACCTATAAAATTGGACAAGGACGAAAAAACTCCAAACATGAAAAAAAAAATGCAGAAAGTTCTAAATAATCTTCCAAAATGAGTATTAAAAAACTAATATATTAATGTATTTGTAAAGAAAGTGGATATTCCCTATTTCCGAGATGTGCATATGAGAGACAATTTACCAAAGAAACCAAATCTTCATGAATATATGATTGTTAATTTAGATTCGAAACAAAATGAAGGAACACATTCGGTTGCAATAATTAAAAACGAAAATCAATCATTGTATTGCGACAGGTTCGGTGATTTATGTCCTCCAATTGAAATACATAATTATTTTAAAAACATGCAATTAATGTACAATTACCAAACAGAACAATTACCAAATAAAATCAATTGTGGTCAATTACGTTTACATCTTTTCACTATAAATAGGATATATATAGTGTAATTGTAAAAAATAATAGTAATATGTCAATTATGTTAATATTACATGGAAATTAATTGCAATTGCATACTGTATATTTCCAAGTGTTAGAGTTAGATGGGGAATGGCAAATAAATCTACTCGAATTTGTAACTTACGACATCATACCAAACATTGATATGCATAACCAATCATTTATGGTTAACATTGGTGATAAAACCTACAAGATTATGATACCGGTCGGATCTTATTAGTTGGATATCTTAGAAACATTCTTTAAAGCGGCATTACCTGAAAATATACAGTTCTGTTTATGTGGAAATCCAAATATTTTAACTCGTACAATATATAGTAACATCGATATCGATTTCTCAGAAGACAATTCAATTGCAAATATGCGGGGTTACAAACGGAGAGTATATCCAGCTAATCAGTTACACGAATCATCAAAACAGGTTGATATATTGTTGGTAAATGTATGTCTTATATATGTTAATATTGTAGGTGGTTCATATTTGAATTGGAAACTGACAAATACACTACATGAATTCATGTGTGTGGTGGCTCCAGGATATCAATTAATTGAAAAACCGAATGCATTGATATATCTGCCAGTAATAGATAATTGTGTTGATGAATAGTTGTTACAATTGTCGATGAAGATGGTAAACTGATTATTTTTAGAAACGAAGAAATTACCATCCATTTACATTTAAAAAAATCTAAATAAATAGTTGTATTCTATATGCATTACAGTAAAAATTGGCATTGTGTATATTCCCCAGTATGGATATAAATAATGTGGTTCTTTTAAGAAGTATCTCATTAAGGAATGTATTTTGAAGAAAGGAAGTATAAAAGGACATAAACACAAGCACAAAACGTTCACTTCAAATAAGTTACCTGTGAAATTAACACGAGGCAACAAAATGTTTTTAAAGGAATTAGGATATATGGTTAACGGAAATGGAAGAAGCATTTAATGTTGAAAAAACGATCAGTTATGAAGTTGCAATCACCAATACGGAAATTCATGTGTATGAACAATTCCGAGCAGGTCCATATACATTCCCATTGGAAATAAGAATTGCTACACAAAATAATGGTATTTAAACATTACCATCGAAATCAAGTTTAAGGTTTAGAGGAACTACTATAAAGACAGCCAATGAAAGTAATCCAGTAACTACAGGAATAGCAAGGAACCTAATATTTCATTTAATCGATAGAATTGCATATCTGCTCAACTGTTATGAAATATACCAAACACAACTTGATGGAATTACTTAAACAATAAAGAACTATCTCTGGGAAAATGTAAACGATAATCATACAGGGCTTATGGCTGGGTGGAGCAATGCTAATAATTTTACACCACAAATAAACCCAGGCAGAAAATACACAGTTGTTATACCATTAAGTGTGGTACTTGGCTTTGTGGAGGACTGTAAACATGTAATATTAAATGCTAAACAAGAATTACTTATTTTATTCAGAAATATGCATTTGAACGCCATATATGATACAGCTAATAATGAGGAAGGTTTAACATTTGAATTAAAGAGTGTTGAATGGCTAAGGCCACATATTAAAATCAACATTCAAGAATGTGTAAAGTTTTAAAAATATATCAAAAAAGGGAATAATTTAGACATTGAATACAGATCATGGGCTCTGGAGTCCTTTCCAACACTACCAACTACACTAAAAGTAGCGTGGCATGTGAAATCAAGTTTTTCATCTGAGAAACCATGATTTGTTGTCATGTGTTTTCAAACAAACCAACAAAATAATTTAAAAGCAGATCGATCATTATTTGATAATTGTGATATGAAAAATATTAAACCCTATCTAAACAGCCAAGCTTATCTGTATGTTGATTTTAATATGAATTTTGATGATGAGGAATTCCTTATTTGCTATGATATGTATACAAAGTTTCAGGAATAGTATTATAACAAAATGAGTTCACCGATACTAGATCCCAAAACCTTAAGAAGTGGAGGAGCGTTATTTGTATTTGATGTAAGCAAACAAGATGATGCAATTACCAATAACATAATTGATTCTAGAAAATACACAAGCATTTGCTTTGATAATTCACTATAGATTAGCAAGTTACAATGTAAGACATAAGCTGGTAAAATTATTAATGGAGTCAGTAGACTATGAACCATGGCTACAACAAGATGTTTTGCAGTGTCCAAGAATTTTAATCTCCAGGAAAATGTATTTTTTAAGAATTAGGTATTACTGATATGGAAGAACATACAGCTGCTTTCTGCTTCAGAGCACCTTTCGACAGGAAATATCTAACTCCCAAATACAAGAAAACTAATATGTGGGTATGCAAACACTACCACAATTTAAAATGATAGAGTGGATGTATGAAGTATGAGAATATTGAAGATATTTGCCAACAATACTGAAATAATTGTGAAACATGTAGGTTTAGTTGAGCAAAAATGCATTTTAGAGAGTGTGTATAATGGGAAATTAATAGACATTCAAAAAGAATACAATTGCCCATCATTCTAACAATTACATAAAACACACAGATCTAATGCAATGTTTTTCTCTGCAGAGGAAAACTCAAAATGAATGCTAACTTGAGCAATGATGTCTAACTGGGGTGAAACAGATTATCATGATTCTGCTCCTGAACGACCTGTGGATATTATTCGAGTGATATGGCATTGTTTGGGATGAGATAACTAATGTGTAAAATTTTGTATAAAAGTATTTGATTGCATCTAATCCAATATTTCTTACAGATGGATCAACAAGACAGTGAAATCACCTGTTCAGGCATACAGAAATCGAAGTGTAAATTGAATATCAGCAAGTTGGAGTAAACCATTTCACATTGTTTTGGAAATAAATATATATTTTTAAACATTTTGTAACATCCTATAGTATCAAAATGTCCATAAATTTGTGAAACAAGCTGTGTTTATATATATTTTGTGAGTAAAATATGCCTTAAAATGATTTTGTTCACTTTTTTTTAACCTATCCTCATTAAAAGTATACTTGTTTTGAAATGAAAAGAATAAAAAAAATATTGATTGCAACAGAGAGATTTTAAAAGATTTCTGGTTTCTATCAAATGAGTGTTGTAATGAAAAGCCAGATTAAAACTTCTGAAAGCGAGCATTCTAACTGCATTTCCATAAATAAGAATATAATATTCCATACCGGATAAGGCATAGTTAATATAATTTTGGTTTCTGGGTTAGAATCTTGGGTAAGTTGTGTTTGTGTAATAGTTAAATTCTGGGCTCGAATCCCGGATAGGTCATGTATGATAATAGTTAGTATCTGGGTTCGAATCCTGGCTAGCTCATGTATGATAATAATTAATTTATAAACATAAAAGTTAAATCGAATGAATCATGTAATTAATAAAAATATATAAATTAAATGTTGGTAATTCATTTGTGCACATCAAAAATTTAGATGTGCTCATTTTTATAGATGCTTAAACTTAAATGAGCTGCATGGAATATTTTCGATGCAACATTATTAGCTAATATATTTATACTTGCTTCGAAATGGGATACCTATAGTGTTTGCTAATATCTCAAGATGTGAAAAAACAGTTACGTTTAGAGATATATGGTCTTAGCAGTGTGACTACTCCTCCAGAGTCATAAACTTTCAAGTTTTTATTTCAACATTTTTCCAATAGTACCAACTACAAAACCGAGATGTCAGAGGGTGCCTACCTGACTCAAACAAGCCCCTGCAAAAAGCATTTTGGTTTTATAATACCACGGGGAAATTATTTCTTTGCTCAAAGCAAGCTGCCAAGGTCCTTGGTTGGTCCTGCTGGGGAGGAGAGTTCTGATCAATGATTTTAACCATCAAGGATACCAAGGTCCATATGCTTTCCTAGCTGAATTGAAACTCTCGAGAAAAAAAATATTGTTTTTCTACATTACAAATTAATACTCACTTTCCAAGCTCCATTAGGCAAGAAAATATACAGAAATAAAAAAACACAAGACTTAAATTTAAAAAAATATATTTATTATGATACAAGTTTGACTTGTCCATACACACTAACCTTTACAAAAAGTTTTAAAATGTCTTATAAAATATAATTATATCCATAGTGAAAACATAATCGACCACATTCATGGGAATATCTGTATATGGTTAGTGTAAATATGATTAACAATATACAGATTAAGAAAACAGCAGTATATTTACTTAAATTAGATAGTAAGACATCACAAGTTGCTTGACTTCGATAAGATTTATTAAAATTAAAAATATGTTATGTTAAACTTAAGGTTTGCAGATATATGATGTGATTACCGAAAGTAATAGTTCTTTCGAAAAAAAGGTAAATAATATTTCCTTCAAAAGGTAAAAACTAATATTAGAGAAGCTTAAAGAGGGATTATAGCAAGTGTAAATGATTTTTTATGGATTATTATACTTTCTTTTTCTAAAATTAAATATCGATTCATTGAATGTGATTATCTTTAACTCATTTGGAATTCATTTTAATTGATTAATAATTAAAAAAGTATTAATTTCTTCAAAGATGAAACTTAGCAGAGAGATTTGTCTCAGAAGTTGGGGGTGAGGGTTGAAGATATTTGAAAATCAAGGGTGTAAGAAAATTTGAATTTATATAAATAGGGCTTTAGCCTCTATGCCCCCTTCCACTATTTCCAGTTGTTAGTCAGTTAGGTTCGCCTTACCATATATAAAGATTATTTTCTTGGCTTATCTACCCAAGACTTTAACAGAGAACTTGTAGATTTTAACTGTGATTATTTTAATGATTTATTAAATGGACCTAATGCTTTGGCAACAAATTTATTTGAGTTTTTGGACAATGACATAGAAGAAAGTGTTTCTACTCTACAGCTGTTGCTCTTGTCAATGCCTTCCTTACAACTGTCACAGATGCCTCCAGCATTAGGATTAAATAAACCCTCATCTACAATGTCGAGAGCAAGTATATTGATGTTTGTGCTAACAAGACCTACAACCTCAAGAGCAAATATATTAACATCTGTGGTAGCGAGACCTATAGCAATGCCTTCGACATCCAGAGCTATAACAACACCTTCGACGTCCAGAGATAGAGCAATGTCTCTGGTGTCCAGAGCTACAGCGACACCTCCAGTGTCCAGAGCTACAGCGACACCTTTGATGTCCAGAGCTACAGCAATGCTTCTGGAGTCCACAGTTACAGCAACACCTCCAGCATCCAGAGCTATAGCAATGCCTTCGGCATCCAGAGCTTCAGCAATGCCTCCGGCATCCAGGGCTACAGTGATGTCTCGGGCATTGAGCTTGGAAGCTCTAAATTTGACAAGAGACATCAAAACAGGTGAGCGATATATACAACAACCAGTAATGTGTTTGTGTTGCACTCCACTAAACTTAATGCTTATAACCTCAAATAACGTGCGCAAAGATATGTCTGCCGTCTCCTGAATTATTATCACCTGAATTACAGCAATGTAAATTAATTTCCTCACCCCTCCTTTGTTCATACCTTCACCGCAGGATATAATATACAGTCCAATATCAACTCCTTCACCTGCTTCACAACCACCACCTGTTGTTCCTGTAAAGAAACACAAATTAAGCTTATCCCTTAACTCTAAATGTAAATTATAATGAAAATTCAAACTTACAGTGATGAATGATTTTAAAGCGTAACATGAAGTGGTGCTTTTAATGCTTTTTGATGCTGCATAATTTGATCCTTTTTCAGTTTTAAAATTGTAATGATCTTCAGATGCGATATGGTGATAAAATTTTCAGGCATAATATATTCTGATGATTTTTTTTATCAATATCAAGATTTTCACTTTGAAATGGGTATGAAGTTTTAATGATTGAAATGATAAAGTTGTCTCATATTTTAAAAGTTTTAAATGTAACATGATTAAAAGTTTTACACTTTAATAATTGAAAGTATAAAGTTGGTATTTGACAAGAAATTGAATGATTTTAAGAAAATTTCATTCAGTCTGTTAACAGTTTTAGGATTTTAAGAAAATTTAATTCAGTTTGTTAAAAGTTGTAATGATTTTAAGGAAATATCATTTAGTTTGTTAAAAGTTGTAGCAATTTTAAGAACATTTCATTCACTTTGTAGAAAGTTTTAATGATATTAAGAAAATTTAAATCACGTAGTAAAAGATTTACTAAAGAGTTAATGAAATATAAACGTTAAATGATTTTAAGGAAAAGACGTTAGTTTCTAAAATATTTTAATAAAATTTCTTTCACTTTGATGAAAGTTTTAACGATTTTAAGAAAATTTCATACAATTTGTAGAAAGGTATAAAGGTTTTTAATAAAGTGAATGATTCATGACCTACATCGAGGGACAGTTTTTATAAACTTTATGATTTCAATCATAAAAACTGTGAAATTTTTTTTCACTTCTAACATACTCTGTTGTGATTATTTTACAGTTTTAAGACATAAGATGGAGTTTTTTGCTAATGAGCTTGTAAGCTTTCACACGTAAATGTTAAAAATATTTAATGATTTTTAGTCATAGTATACTTTGTTGTGATTATTTTATAGTTTTAAGGCGTGAGATGAGAATTTTTTAATGAGCTTGTATGCTATCACATGTAAATGTTAAAAATGTTTAATGATTTTCAGCCATAAAATACTTTGTTGTGATCATTTGACACCCATCGCCTTACGAATGCATTGCTCATTTGCAACAATGTATGCGTATAGCTTAGTGCATAAACCCACAAAGTGTGTGATTATGCGCCCAGTACATTCATCTTTCATCACCCTGGTATGGCCTTTGTTCCAGTGAGGGAATCCTTGCGGATTATCGAGTGCTTAGTTGGATGAATCAAACCACGCATTTAAATCTGGGGTAATTACTTTATATACATCATCACAAGCAATAGAGTATACCAAGGAATGAGTGTCACAATACAAGAGGTGCAAAGCCGGCGGAATAAATTTTGTACACATGTACTGATAGTGAAATTCATAGGATGTTAATTTTGAAAGGTCGAGAATGGCAACACCAGTGTAAAAGGTTTGTTGAACGCAACAGAAAACTTTTACATTTCTATGAGGACTAAGTTTTCATCGATAATCTGCCTTGCTTGGAATGTCGGATGTCCTATCAGTTCTGCAGTCCCATAAATCGTGTCATACTTGGAAAAGACTCTGATGTCCCTTTCCCGGCAGACATTCTGCAATGTTTTCCATAAATGGAATTATTCATGAACTTGAAAAACGATTTTTCGAATGCGTGCACAGTCTGGGCATGTTTCTCTATGATGAAGTCGATGTACAGAGCCATTAATGCCTTTTGCTCAAAGCGAAGAACGCCATGAACAGAGCCAAGTTTGGCCCCGTACATCAAGTATTACTTCAGTGTTTCCAAGTGTATAACATATTTTTTCCACAGCATGAGTGTTAAAAGAAGTTTCTCATGCGAGCTTTCGGGGGTACGCCATTTTCTGGGGCCAAAGGCAGATCACATAGTTTATCACGACACTCCTCTGGAAATGACATCAACTTCTGCGATAAAATAAGTGTAACCATCATTCACCATATTTGTAAAATCCCACGAAGAGAACACGTCAGCCTCAACCCACTCGAAATTAACAATCGGAAACTTGGACTGCATTGTATGACTATACAGCCCATTGATGTTGAAATAGTATATGTATTTCGATGCCACACTGGGGTCGTAGTCCTCGCCCATGTAAATATTATTGGCTTCTGCACGTGTTTTCGAAACCTGGGTAATGCTGCCTTTAACCCTGCAATCTACAAAAAAGATACACAACATGATTATTCAACAGCTCTAGCAGCACATGTGTCATTGACAATAAAACATCCCATGAAAGAGACTGAGCTGTGACGTACATGTTAGGGCCAAGACAGTATTGAGCCAAACATATGGTCCTGAAAATCTCAAAAACATCAGCCAGCAAACGAGTATCCACACGTAAGTAATGAATAACATACAGCAGACAATTAATGCAGTTGAACACATCCCATGCAGCTTTGGCACGAGCATAATCCTCATCGCTAATGCCTTCGCCTCTCATCACATTATGAAATGCATCCTTTGGTGGTAGTCACTTGCACATCAGACTGTCTGGCGACTTAACAAAGTCATAAGTAAAAACCATCCCTTCTATTTTGCCAATTCGAACTGGGTGCTGTCTGAAAAAATCGACCAGGTGATACTCATTTGCAAAGGTAGTAAATTGCCTGCCAAAGTTTCCAGAGAGGCGCTCATGAATTGGAATAAATCAATAAATCTTAGCTTGGAATATTGCAGCTTTCTATTGGAATCAATCCCATTGGGAATCTGTTTTGTGATATATTTGTATTTTACAAGGGTCATTCCAATCACTTGAATTTTTCCAGGATTTTCAATTAGCATGGTTCTGTCGTGTAACATTACGTGATGTTCAGCCAAGGGCATAATAATAAAGTGAGCATCGTAATTCTGCAGGTCATGAAAACAATGGAAATTTGTCTTTTGGGCAGTCAGAAATTCAAGTTGCACTTATTATATGCACTGCCTCTGATTTCGCCCGTCAGATGGTGATGGTCGACAACAATATCATCTGTACCAAACAGTTCTTTACAAAAGTGACAACTTTTCTGAGCTGCCAATATCGCTTCATCGGAACAATGACACTGTAAATTCCTGCAACACACTTTCTAAGCTCAACTAATTGGTACATACAATCAGCACCCACCAACTCGAAATACTGAGATAAAGTCGGACTTTATGAACAAACCAACGAAATGCTATAAGCATATGGAACATGTTGTTTGAGGGTAGTTGCTTTACTCGTTTCATTATTAGGCAAGCAAGTGGACATGGGCTTCAGGCAACTTTCTACATCGCAATAGGCGACGAAACCCAATCTCTGCTGTTTGTTGTAAACTTTAAATTCCGAGTACTTGTCGTTCCCAGTGGGGAAAGTACTGCGAACAGCCTTTTGTGGCTGACAAATAATAGTGTGACTAGCTTGTTTCCCGTCACTAACAGAGTACTGGAGACAACGCTCGCAAACAAATTTTTTGTTTTTCTTCTTACTCAGCTGACTACCAACCAGCTGTGACAAATTTCTAATGCATATGGAATGCAAATGAGCAGCATTTCCCCTCACACAAAAGTCCAAAATATTCACATGTTTGTCATGGCATTTATGAGAAATACGCATGGGTACTACAACTGCACCCTTTTCTCAAGTTTCGTCAATTATATTGCTATTTTTGTCTACCACACAGTAGACATTGGTAGAAATAGAAAATAGATTTGTTCTCCTCAAACTTGCGAGTATCCTGTATTACTATAGATGTAGACATACCTTCGATATTCAAAACCAGGTGGGATTTTGTATATGAAATAGTTCTGTAAACATGTTGTGAGGCTGGAAACAAAGATGCTATGACGGTGTAGTGGAAACATATTCCCTCCGGGCAGTCTACAGCAACACAAGCTTTCCTATCAGCAGTGCGCAGCACCGAGAGTGAACAGCCAGTATTGACTCACATGGACGTCCTAGTACATCAACATTTGGAGACTTCAGCCAGAACCATACACACTAAACTCCTCAAGTATATTTGTATGATAAGGAACGATATCGTCATCATAGATTAAACCCAGATAGGATGAATGGAGGACAGGAAGTGCTTTGTTTGAAGAAAAAAAAAAGTCTCTGTAGTGCCTTCTTCCGCCGTGAGGGATTTCAAGTACTTACCCACTACAGAAACAGATAATTTAACTGGCCGGGATGATGCCATTAATATGCTTAATAAAGGGAATTTACACTTCTCAAAGAAAGGAGAAAAATCAGTGTCAGACTCTAATTGATTATTATGTATCCGCTGAGGCTTGGGAATCGGAAAAGGAATTATTTTCCGGCTCCCTTGGCGAAATATCACTAATCGACATGAAAGTCGGTTGAGAAACGGTTGAAGCATTCTCCGAATAAAAAGAATATTCCGAGTCTGACAGAAAAAAAGTCGTCGTTCAAAAGATCACCCTTCTCATGTTTGGGGGAAGCGGACAGACGTTGACCTTTTGGTTTTGACAATCTCTCCGTAAGCGAATCCGTGCTCGAATCGAAGTAGAGATCGTCCTCCAAAAGATTAACTCGAGTCCGCTTAGGCGAAGAGACACTGTCTGGACAGCTTGTTTGTCTTTCTGTCTGCGATTCCGAATCGGGATCGCTTACATAACGATCTTCAAGCATGAAGTCAATACATGATCGCTTATGCTCACCCATTTGAACCTAACTAAAACCTTTCTTTAGTTTCCCCAATATAAAAGTTTAAACGCCACAATAAATACACTGAAGTGACCCCTCATTCTGAAAAAAAGAAAACACTCTTAATAACACACACACGCACATACACAATATAAGTGAAAAAATAGTAATTTTATTAACATCCTAGACAAAATGTTTTTCTTAATTTTAAATATTTGGTGTTTGTTGGGGAAAGAGAGAAACGAGAGTGGTGACTAAAAAGGTAGTGAAGCCCTGAATACTTTTACATAGTCAGGTAGCTAGCATGCGGGGAGAAACACATTATACGAGCCAAGGGCTCGGCCACCCGACGAACCGCATGCATGGAGATGGGGGAAACGAGGCGAGAAGTGCCGGGCTGGTCCGTGCGCGAAGCTGTATTAGCAAGAGAATGTTTCAGTAAGCTGCCACTAGCGCATGAGTGAGCCACCTTACAGTCGCTCTCCCCTACTGCGCCATGCTGAAACTTCCCCCTCTCCCCTGCTGACATGCAAAGCCCGTGGGCTTACATGCGCGACAGCAGCAGACTGGGCACTTCCCCTCTGGTTACGCCACTCCATCAGCTTCTCTGCGGCGTCAATTTCTTGTCAAACACTCCGCTTCCAGTAATGAATTGACCGTAACCTGGGACCTGTCTCGCCCTCGCCTTTCACAAGATTTTTCTTTTTGCTCCAGGCGTGCATGGCTTTCGTTTAGAATATAACAGTAAAATTTGAAATCTTGTGCTATTGCATTTCAGTTTAAACCTACTTTAAATGTTATTTTTGTGAGGAAAAAAGTTTAAATTAAAAAAAAATCAAATCTTACACTGTTAAATTTCTACACCGTTAAAAAAATTCAAATCTATAAACCATCAAAAACAATTATGAAATCATTTACAGCATAAAAAAGTCAAATTTCTTCACCGTCAATTACTTTTCAGTAGTGATACACCATCAAAAACCTTGAAGTAGTTTTTCTCACATCCAAAAACTTCTGTAGATTTTATAAATTTTTCGAAAATTAGTTTAATAACGAAAGTTTTAGTAAAGGGAATTAATCTGTTACACTCAAGATGTTATAAAACTTGTCTAAAATTCAAACATTTTTTATGCTACAAACTAAGCTTTTTTTTAATACTTAAAATTAAAAAAAGTGACATTATAAAACTGAACATGCAATTGCAATACTTAAAGCGAACATACATACACATTTAATACTCTTACAAATATACAGTAATGCATTTTAGAAGAAATATTTTTCTGAAACTTAAAAAAATACTTGAAAAATCTCTCTCTCTCTCTCTCTCTCTCTCTCCTCTGTCTCTCTCTCTCTCTCTCTCTCTCTCTCTCCACACACAACGACCATTTACCCAGTAACTTCAAAAAGTAAATTTAACTTAAATACCCAAACCACCCCATCACATACACATACAAAAAATCATTAGTTATAAATAATCAAGGTTCATATATTCATCATATATCCTTCTCCAGTCAACTCATACTGAACAAGCTTGGGAGCTGAGAATATGCATCTACCCCTCAAGCTAGGCATGAGCAGAGTAGCTGTCTCTTATTTTAGCCATTCTAAAGTTCATACCTCATACACACAGCATCCCTCCCTTAAAAATTTCTTTTAACTATGTAAACCTACTAAAATTTACATGACTTTTCCCCTACTATCACTCTCGCAGTCTTACAACTACCTAACCAAAATTTCTCAGCGTACTTGGCCATACATTCTAGATGCTTTTCACATACTTTTACAAATATTTAAACAGTAAAGAGATGCTGTAGGTGTGTGTTATTGACACGAGCCATATTTCATATAGTTCAAGATGCAACTATTGACAGTATATCTCTCCTCTCAACTCTGCTAAATAAACTCAAATGTATATCAAAAAATTACATCTGGAATTAAATTCACACGACTTTTCCCCCGCACTCACACTCGCAGTCATACGATCACACTTACACCCAATTATAACCAAAAGCTCTCCTTAAACATCCACACTTAAACATCATAAAACTTCCTTAAATATACTTAACTTAACAAATATTCATTGATTTGTAAAGAAAATTCATTAAAATGTTTCACGATTCCGAAGACCAATAATTCACTTTAATAAAGAATTTCCTTTCAATTCTTAATGATTTTCAAAAGTTTGAAAGATTCTAAGAATGGTTAAAGAATGCGAAAAAAAATTGAAACAAAGTTCAGAAAACCCTAACTTTTCATATTTAAAATTATTCCCTTACTTGCAGCGAAGATTTGGTCGATGAAGGAGACCCGAACCCTGGTCAAGCTGTATGAGCGCTACCCCGCTCCAACAGGCAAGCGTCGGAGCAGGCAAGTGCTCGCAATCCCCATGGGAGCTCCAATGCTAGCCTAACCCGACAGGCAGGCGAAAGCCCTAGGGGTTTGCTCCAGCAGACGTGTGGTCGACCGAAATCCCGAGAAAGTGTCTGTAGGCGAGGAGGGTCACTTCTACCATCGTGGCAGAATCGATGAGTCGACGAGTGGATCCCTTGACCTAGGCACTGCCTTGTCGCATGAATTAAAATTAATGCTAATTGCCTGAAATGGATATCAAATAGATTATTTATACGTTTTAAGACAATTTAACACGTTTTTAAGAAAACCTATCGCATTTAAAAGTATTTTTCCCAATTTTTTTTAAATTTAGTGAGGGTCACCTAATCCTTATATCTGAATTTAATGTGAAATTGTCCGTTTTTATGCCAATAGGTTGGAATCATGTTCTTATTTAACGATTTCTTACACGGACAATTGTCATTATAGTACTAACATGAGTATTACGAAGTGAAATCAATTGAATGCTACGATTTAACACTATCATTTATTTGTAATATCAATTGGTAAATCCTTTTAGTTAATATGGTTAACGAATTACAAATTAGCTATTATCATACAAGACCTAGCCGGGAATCGAATTCATCATCTATATATCCACCCAACACTGAAAGTGAGAAACTAGATTACATTCGTACATGATCTAAGCGGGAGTCGAAACCAGCTTATATCAGCGATGTCTTAGACGGGAATCGAACCTGTAAACTCTATATTAGAATTTACCATGCCTTACCTGCGATTCAAACCCAGAGCCTCCTTGCCTAATCCAATCAATCTGTGGAGGCAGGAGACATTTAACAACTTATTTTGTGTATTTATAATTTTTTCCAGCCGACATCTTTTTCTCAAATTCAAATATATCTTTATCTAATTAGTAGTTTTTTTTTGGCGAAGCAATATTCTGTTTACTATCTGAATTTTCTTTACAAGACTCTTTCTTGTTAACGCAACATACTTTTAATAGAAAATTTAAGAATCTCTCTCCTCTCTCTCTCTCTCTCTCTCTCTCTCTCTCTCTCTCTCTCTCTCTCTCTCTCTCTCTCTCTTTGTTGAAACAAATTTTATCAATACATACATACATATATATATATATATATATAATTTCATTTCGTAGCAAAACAAGTACACTTTTTTTTTATAAGGAATAGGTTAAATAAATTTTAAGAAAGGGATTCTATTTACATCATATATATTTACAAAATATATACTAATGCAGGGTGATAAAAAAATATCATTTCAACACTGAAGCAGCATATTTAAGCTAGCTGAAAAGTTTTGCGCCAAACATACACAAATTACACATACTTGTTTCGACACTATCAAGTATAGGATGACACAAAACACTACAACGTATAATTTACTCCAAACATTAGCAGCTAAACAAACATAAGTGAATTCACAATATATTTACAACATTTTTTAACACCAGCAAATACTGTATGTTACACAAATTATTTCAAAAATACAGGTAAATCCAAAACTTTATGTACAACTATTACACCTTGCTCAGAAACAACTACAGGGTTACACAGAACATTATAGCCTTATCAAATACGACATTTTTATCTTTAAAATCAAATAGTTTTTATAAACTCTTAGCAACTACTGTGAACAAACGTTTCATGCATTTTCTTAAAATTGGATGCAGATCCCCTTCGTGACCTCTGCTTTCAAGGAGAGTGAACGTTTCTTATTCCCTGGTTTTAATCTGTCTGTTTCCAGACAAACATCTTTACAAGTAGGGGTGTGTCAAAAAAATACTTTCAACCAAATCAGGATGGAATTCAACATTATGAGAGTACACATCTTCAATACTAGATGAAAGATGTGTGTTTGCAGTCATATGAAACACAGGACATTTTTTGTTGTCACTACACTGAATGAGTTCATGATTATTTTCGTCACCTAGAGGAAAGTAAATTACTTTAAAATGAAGAATAGTGTCACAGGTTTCTGTAAATTCTCGCGAAATTCCCTGGCACCATAGGGTGTAAGTTACATAAGACTTTCCTGCTATTACACTGACATAATGATTTGCAGGATGAAAATACATCATGTTGCTATTATGACATCCAACACTCGACTTAGAAGATTTATCAAGGAACAATATGTGTATATTGATAAATTCTTTCTCTCTAAATTTGCAAGTTGAAACGTGTTTTAGGGCTAAATTATATTTTTGCTAATTTTATTGCTCGATGTACATAAAATTTGAATCAATCACACCCAGTACGAGACGTGTAACCAAACTTGTCTTTTCTATAATGATATAAAGTATGAAGCTTATTATCACATTCTTCGAAATATTGATAAGTCAAAACAGTGTCTGTATTATGAACAAGATATTTCTAACATTTTCCTTCCTCACAATATGAAGTAACAATGTGTTCGCCCTTAAGTTTATGCTTATGGTGTATTACATGAGGTCTGTACTGGTTTACAAGACATTCAGAACTGTTACAGTTAGTTAAAGTAGCATTATAAGTATTTGGTTTACTATATGCTGACAAAGCTTTAGAGAAATACATACAATTGAAATTAATGTCTGACACACATTTCCTTTACAATTAAATATAATTATAATAAGCTGTAAGTTACAGAATTCAAACCTTTCGTAAAAAAACGTATATTTGTTCTTAATGGGAATATTGGGAACATTATTCTGAATTAGCCACTTCACACACATATAAATTACACATCGACGGAAAAACTAATACTCCTTTTTCGGAAATAGAGTTGTGGATCTCCCCGTCGCATGTCTCCTCCCAACGAAGCATTTAAAGCATAGTACTTAAGTCATTAGCATTCATTGAATAAGAAATAGCAAGCTCCTTAATTACAAAGGAATTGTCTTGGTAGATTTCGAAACCCTGAGCGTAGCACATAATTTTTACATTATTTCTTTTTATACACTATTTACAAAAAAAGTCCCTCTCTGTATCATATAAAATTCTATAAGATGACAGTGCTCGCCTCGGAATCTACTTCATCAACTCTGGAATAGTCCATTACTATATCTGGAATAATTCTATCATCAAGCATCTGTTCCACCCTGCATATCAATCCCTCCACATATGCTGTAAGTTCTCATCATTAGCAAAGGCAGGCATGCCATAAGGACAGTCTTCACAAGGTAAATAGGATACAATATCCTCATTGGCTTTTAAATTTTCAACCAGGAATGGATACACCAATTTTATTTCGTGCTCGCAAAACAAATTATGAAATCTTTTGGTAACACTTGCAGTTGGGAACACTCTAAACTCAAGGTTTTAGTCTTCCCGCATTCACAGTCACAATTGTCACAGCAATGACATTGATGTACTGTACCTAATGCAAAGATTAAATGTCTTGTAGATTCTGCATTAATGATTATCTATATGTAGCAAAGTTGTAGTATATATTTGTCACTGTAGAGGATGCCTGGAGCTGTAGTAGATGTGATGAACATCTGACGTAGTGGATGCCTCGAGCTGTAGTAGACGTGATGGAGCTGTAGTAGACATGATGAAAGTCTGACGTAGTGGACGCCTGGAGCTGTAGTAGGTGTGATGGATGCTTGTTGTAGTGGATGCCTGGCGTTGTTCACATAATCAACACTTGATGTTGATCTCGATGCTTCCTGGACACCTGTAGTAGATGCCTGACATCGTTATATATCATAATGCAATGCACATGCATGCACACGAAGTAACCTTAGCAGATGTCGAGTTAAGACTGAGAAAAATTGATTTATCCCTCTTTATGTACTGTAAGGATTCAAAATGGCCGCCATTTTCCCATAAATTTTCAAGAATTTGAACCTTTTAGTAATAATGTATGGATAACGTTAACATTGCTATTTTGCAACACCAAAAAAACATGATTTTAGGCTGCATTCATACTATTTCGTTAAACTTACATCGAAAACTATTACAATATTAAATAAATTCAAATAAATACATTTTATGTTACATGGAATACATTTTTGCTGTTTGAAAATTTTTGGTTAGATGTAAAGAAAAGGAATGTGTTGGTTACCATGCTTGCCTCCCCAGGCGGGTCACAGCATAATAATACAAATTTTTTTCGCAATGACCAATGTCGTGTTAGACATTGGTCGATGGGTTTTATGGGAGAAGTCTCTCTCCCCGGCGCTTCTCCCCTCGCTTTCCCTTATTGGATCACAAGACATTGTTGTTAATAGCCACCTAAATTTCTCACAATTTTTTTTCTCTCCTATACATCGAATTGAGAGTAAAAAATGTTCTTATCCAATGAATTAAGTATATCTTGTTTGAATACTTGTAAAAATAGTTCTGTTTTAACAAGTGAATAAAATAAGTTTTGTGTTTCTATGTGATTTTACAAATCATTGTTTGCTTGATTAAAATATACATTGGTTGTTTGAATTTTAAATCTGGGGATTATATTGGAAACTTGATTTCAGGGATATGTAAAATTTTCTTTCTCTGCTCATATAGTCAATCTGTTGCATACGGTTGAAACCACCTCGAATCAGGCCAAATCTCTTGGGGTACACATTCAGAGGGCTGTGGTTCTAAGCAGGGGAGACAACACTAGAAAAAACATGTTCTGTATATAGAATCGTGGAGGGCGCGTTGTCGTGAAACAGGTACTGCAAGGACACAAACTCATGAAAAATAAGAAAAAAGATTCTCAGGGCTGATGCTGGGATGCGTAAAACAGGTTTTGCGAACACCAAGCTCGATCGATAACGGAGGTCTTCAGAAAATTCAGCTTCGTGGGTAGGGATGTAGGGGTCACGTCCCCTCTGGACAAGGGCCGGTTCTGAAGGGTGTAGGTGCGAGGGGGTGGCTGTCATCGTGGAGTCGGTTCAGTTCTGAGAGCGAGGGGTGGAGGGAAGAGCCGTTACGAGCACCCTGCTCCCGATATGCACGCAAGTAGGCAGTTGTCGCCATCTTGAATAAGTTACGAAAAATGACAATCGCAAGCAGCTCGGGTGACTGACACCCTGGACGTCGCACTCTGGCGAAGGGTGGTAGGGGGCATGGGTGGTTGGCATCATGGAGTCGGACCAGTTCTGAGGGGTGCAGGGTGGGGGTGGGTGGTTGGGGTGTGAGGGAGCGACAGGCAGTGTCCTCTCGATGTGAACACAAGTAGCCAGATGATGCCATCTTGAGAAATTCCCAAAAAATGATGAACCCAGGCAGTTTGTAGCAGCTCGCACTGACGAGGGTTTGGGGAGAGGAAAGGGGGTGCAAGCTGGTTTCTTGACCACAGGGTCCTGCAGATGCGGTCTGGTGAGGAGGGGAAAGGGGGTGTATGGAGATCTGGAGTGAAGTGGCCTCAGCTATTCCAGTTGCCGCCATATTCAGTCATTCATTAATGTTTGTGGGAGACAGACACTACTTGTCAGCTCCTTCATAAACACAGCACCTCTAAACACTTGGAGGCCGACGAGGCCACCCTAGGAGGTTACCGTACCAGCGACCATCACACCTACCTTCATCTCTATAGTGTTACCTGCGAAGTAATATAAAAGTATTTTATCGGGAAAATATAAATTTTTGTGTGTTAACTAATTTTTTTCGGATCGATATACCGCATTTGTGATGATTGATTTCTGTGTTCGGTAGACGAAAATACTGTTTGCGTTAACGACCCACAGTTTTTTTGTTACCAAGTGACGTGAATTTCGTAGATTTAATGTAAATTTGTAGTAAGTCTCTATAAAGTGTTGCACGATTACGCTTTGCAGGCTTGAGTACTTCTTCACGTCATCCGAGTGTCCTTACCCTTCGATGGAAATAATTTGTGTTAAAAGTGAATTATTCTGAAAATAGTAAAATTTTAGTTTAAAAATGATAATTTCGTTTTCTGTTGTAGGACGAATGCAGAGTTTTTCTCGTAAATTTCAACTCACTTGTCTTCGAGATGCCGGCTTCGCTACACGTATATAATCAGGCTCTCCACACACACAGCTTATAAGATGACGTAATTACTACGCTGGACTCATTAATACGTTAGACTGCACATCGAACTGCCGTGTTTTAAAAATTACTCAATGTATGTGTGAGATGCATTAAGTAGTGTACGTGTATTTCTATTGCGCTATTGTGTCTATTTAAATTTAAATTGTATAATTCAAATGCGAGTTTGGAAATCCTTATTTATTCATACTGACTAGCTGGATTTTATTTAGTGTGTTTGCACTTGTAGACATCAGATTCTATTCATGTAGTTAAAATTCTCTCGCATTTAAATTATATTTCTAAGCTCGAACTCACATTACATTTAAGACTTACGTAATTCCACTTATTATTCAAGTAGTCGTTTTAAATTTCCGATTTGATGCATGTAATTTATTCTTACATAGAACATTCTGAAATTCTCTAATGTGTAATTGCATTCCAAAAACAGATTGTTTAACACGTAAATCTCATCTTTAAAAGTTGCCTAACTAATGTATATGAGCAATATCCACCGAAAAAAACATAAAATTTACACTTAGGCCACTCTTAGAAATCGTTTAAACTCTCTGAATTTCTCTCATGTCTGAAATATATTTGTAAAAATCGTCTATCTACCACCAACATCCCTACAAACACCTCAAAATTACAAAAATTAGAAAATAATAGCCTTAGTCCACTCTTGCACTAAACTCTGTACCTATATAAGACTTTGCAACCCACCAACCACTCTGGTCAGTCGACTGCCAGAGCTCCAAGGGCGTGGATGTGCCAGAGTTCATACTACCCCCACCCAAAAAGAAAGAAAAAATAACCAATGGTTATTGGCCCCTGATGCGTGCTCCGAGAATGTACAGTAGTGAGCAAGCACCAGCTTAGCCAGCAACAGTTCACCACCTGCCACTGTTAGGAACAGGATGGAGGTATCAATCAGATAATAAAATTAAAGAGCTAAATTAATTTTCTTTAACTGTTTACCGCGTTAACGAAAAAGGATGTATAAAGTTTCTGTTTCCACTATTTAACTGCCAATACGTACTATTTACAGCTGATATATATGCTATAAAAATCATAAGAAGATACTTCTCGTTGAAATAAAATGCTGTTAACTACCTTAAGACATCAACATATTAGATAAAATGAATTATTTGGAGCCATTTATTCGTGGGCGAGTTAAAACAAAGTTTTCCAGAACCTTTTTTAATTAGATAAAAAAAATAGATAAAATTAGATTTAAAAAATGATATTTCTGGTGTGGGACAAAAAAGGGTAACTATGACTTTGGCCTGTAACTGGACAGAAACTAAACAATAATTTAAAAAAAAAAGTTAGAGCTAGGTAACTTACACTGTGATAGTGTTGTGAGGAATGAAGTTACCATACGTGAACAACACTGAAGTAATTTAAGTAAGCTAAGCTCTAAGCGAGTATGTAAGCCTAAAACATCCTCTTACAAATTCATAGTTGGTGTAAAAATAAACCATTTAGGTGCCTCATAAACCAGTGATTATTCACACTGCTAATCAATAATGTCATGACAGTTTCCCATTAATTAAAAGTATTAATTTTAACGCTTTACTAACCTAAATATATATATATTATTATTTTAATTAAGTTTCAACCTAACGTTCTTAAAAAAAAATGTACTTGTCGATTAGTGCTATCTAAATGTTTTTACTACCGAATTGCACAAAAATAATTTTAAAGCAAAGACCTATTAGTAGAGACCTGAAAAATTCGCGAGTTCAATGACCTACAGGCTAGACTCTACAGTCTTATGCACAAATATGCCGATGTCAATTGTGCATTGGTTGTTTACTGTCACAGTAGAAGGCGACGATTAGGCCACCGTTCTGAAGGAAGTTTCAGTTATATAAACTCACGTGTTTCGAATTCTAGCATGCCCAGAAAGGAATCCGTGAATTCTTCATGTCCCTGCGCTATTGGTTATAACAGTAAAACCAAACTGTACAAAATTTACAGTCCACTTTATTTAAGCTCCATACATTTTGAATTTTGTAACTGCAAACTTCAGTTGTGTAGCGTTTTGCTACTATCGAAAGCCGTTTCAAGATCCCGCGAACTTCTGGAGCGTAGCAGAGGGTGTGTCTTAATCTTCTGTAGCAAGGGGTATATCTCGTAGAGATAAATTTCCCCCACTCGAGGATAAGTCCCACCTCCCTTGAACCTCACACGTGCTTGCGTACCTCGTCCGGTCTTGCTCGCGAGCCCGGCGCCGCTGGCCAAGTCTGTTAAACGTCAAGGCCGGGCGCTGGCCTTAAAGAGACACAACCGGCGTGCAAAATGATTCAATAAACTGTCGGCCTACGAGCCACGCATCTATTTTTTTTTTTTTTAAAGCTTGTACCAACCCACGTCGACCAAATTCGCCTGAACCATCTGCTAACGAGAGCTAAATGGCGGCGCTCTCTCTCGTGCGTATTGCTAAATGATGGCGCTCTCTCACGTGTATTGCTAGATGACGACGCTCTCTCACGTGTTTGCCACCTCGCGCACGCGTGGTAATTGTCTTCCACGATTTGTAATTCGCGCATGCGAACAAGACAGCCTTCACACAAGCTCACTTCGTGCTGCGCTTTGTATAGTCCATTCAAGGTTTCTCCGGAATTTTTTAATCGAATCGTTGAAAAACCAACCCCATTGACGAACTGTTTGGTTTTTTTTTTAAATTAAGTTATGTAGCGCAAGCTTTCAATATTTGTGTTAACATAACATTAAAGTACCTTATTTTTGGCCAGAAATAGATTTTAATTCGTATTTTACATATAAATTATAACATTTCATTTATAATTAATATGAATAAAAACAGTGAAAAATTGGTGTGTTGATAACGTAAGTAAGAAGTAGTTCTTACGCAAAATATGATTATACTGAGTACTCATGAATGCGGTGCCTCGTCCCTTTGGGGTAAATATTCTAGACTCGATTAAGCTTTGTTTGCATGAGGCGGAGGAATATCCTGGAAGCAGAACTCAAGCAGGACTTCTGAAAGTTGGAAGTAATCATGAATTGAATATAAAAGTATAACAGAGTGTTTAAGCTTACGTAGCTGAAACCACCGTTTATACCGCAGTGGAGGTAATATTGATTGTTTGAACAAATGGACATTACGTCATTGTAAACAAACCGTTGTAATCTAAGAAAACCTATCGGCATTATAAGACTACTTTGATTAAAAATAACTTAAATTAAGGAACATAAATAAAATAAATACGAATAGTCGAGCCTGAGTTAGGTGATGTCAAAAAATGTAACATACATATAATTACAAAAAAGGAATTATGTCAGAGGACAAATGACAGAACTGCACAGCACAACCAAAATATAACACATTATTACGAGCGCGAATGTAGTCAGATGACACCAGAAAAATGACACAACGCAACCAGAACTGGTGGCCAAACAAACAAACCACAGGTGTGAAATGTAATCAATATGACGATAACTGGACGAATAACGACAGTAGCACAAACGAAACACATTGGTTGGAACAGATGTAAACATTTGCGTTTCTTACCATGTCGCAGTTTTACGCTGCTGGATGGACGCGTGAATGAAGTGATAGGATCCATTGCAGCGTTCATTTTAGAAACGGCGGAGGGATACAAAACACGAAAAATTTAAACCACAGTTTTTGCATAAATACGTGTCAAAATTACAATTTTACTTTAAAAATATGCAAATGATACGTGCAGAAATGAAATTATTCTCATCTCAAAAAAAAAAAACCAAAAGCTATACTTCAAGACGTCTATAATATCGCACCAGGAAATATGATTTAAATTTCAAAAATTTCTGAAAATATGGATTATTTTCGCGGATTTCAATTTACAGATATCAATAAAATTTCAATTTTAACCAGAAATAATATACTTTAAAGATATTTTATGTCAACACAAATATAACATGCTTGTGAAGTATGACATAGTCAGGAAACAGCCAAACCCATCATAAGTTGTGATTTTTCAAAGGTTTGATACAGAAAGTGTGAAGGAACGCGAATAGACCATACGCATATATATATATATATATATATATATATATATATATATATATATATATATATATATATAACTTCTTAAAATGAGTACGGTAAGATTTTTATTTAGCTGTAAACCAGCTCTCGTGCTTTCTCACACTATTATATATATATAATATACATATATAGGCTATTTACTGTAAAGTGAGCACTTCTGGAAAGAAACCTGATTTCGGATAACAGTCAATAAATGTAGTTTATTTTAGCTTTAGGCGTTAACTTCTGAGTGCTGAGGAATATACACACTGTGTTAATTGTTATCATCTCAATATTTATTTTCAAAGGTGGATAAACGATTAAATATGGCTGAAAAGAAATAGTAACTAGGGCCTCAAAAGTGCTCACTTTACAGTGAGCAGTATATATGTATACCTGTGTGTGTGTGTGTACACACGTGTATAATATGGGTATTCATTTTTCAAATTCTTTCTTTGAAAAAACCCTCACGAGCTAGCAACAGGATTTGCCGTTAGTCACCCTCCGTGGAACTGAGAAATTAACCCCTGCATGTTCTCAAGATCATTCTGAGGACACAGGGAACCGAGGCACGCCACATTACGTAACAGGCCGGGAAAAGAACAAAAAATTCCAGGAATCGTCACGCGCACGACGTCCTGTTCTTACCGGCGCGCTCGAAAATAAGATAAAAATAAAAATTTAAAAAATCTGTGAGTCAGTGTATCCCGGACAACTTTTTAAAATGGTCCCGGGATTCTGCGAACGGCGGCCTTATCTCGGATGGCCAGAGCCGGAGGCCAAGGTAAAGGCTTTTTCGCGGCGTTATGAATGGCGAAGGAAGAAATTCCGAGAACTCCCCGTGAAGACAGGTTTTCCCTGTTTATGACCTAGACGAGGAGGAGGGGAGTCCTCCTACTGCTGGGATATGCCACTTATAGAGGGGTGGAAGTCAGAATCAAATTATGCTGAAGAAGCTGTGAGAGGAAGGGAGTCGATGCCAAGAGCATAAAGTCTAGTTCACATGTACCCCGATACAGGTATAGGCCATTCATAATAGAATGAGCCCTTCTGAAAGCCTCGCTTAACACCTTCCAGACTATGCTCGAGTGTAGCTCGAGCAAAGCTAATTCGGAAATTTCTTTGTTTTGCAGAACAAAACTCGCATAGATGCGCAGTCTTTGTTCGGCTAGTGCTTAACACGACCTCACAAGAACACGACAACTTAGAAACAGTTATATTACCAACGATAGAATTTTTATATATCCACTTAAATGGACATGATTGAATGTAAATCCTTTTTGTACGATAAAGAAAATTTATTGGGGTCAATATCAGTTCGGCTCGCCATTGGTTGATCACCAGTCAATAATGAGCGCTGTAAAATACAGGTTGGGGTCCGGTGTGGTATGGACCAATAGGACGATGGTGAGTTCTAACACAAGACACCAACAGAACAGGTGTTCTTGCAGTAGTGGATACAGGCGACACATCTAATTTGTCGTAAGTGTCAGTAAATGTGTGCAGGCCTCAATGTGTTAAGATCTACTCGTATGCACAACGTGTAGTCTTGCGCTTTATGTAAAATTATCATTGTCATGGGTCTCATCACTTTATTCATGCATCGGTCCAGTGAAATTGTGAAATTATTAGAAAAGCAAACAATTTTTTTTTTATTCTGCTCATTTTTACGCTGTAATGAGTTATCAAACACAGAAAGAGATCTCAGTAATTTAATTTGCCACAAATTGTTACTTGACACTTTTTATTCGACGTATTATATGGAACTCCTTTCCTTCCATCGTGACCAACATCACTGGACACGTGTCGCTCAGTGCACCCGTCAAAATATATGTTCGTAGGAGCAGTGACTTCTTTCTAAGGTTCATTTCTAGAGGGCTCATTTTTTTATCGCGAACAGACTTTAGGCTTCCGTAACTCGAATAGGGGAAACGATTGGCCACTTGCTGTGCATCGGAACTTTCCGAGGAATGCTCTTTGCCACGATACCATGATGGAACCCAGTGCCCTTTCGTACTGGCTAAATATTCCGTCTAGAAGGCAGTATTTTGCACCCCGGAAAACAGCGCGAAAATAAAATGATACGATGTCAAAACTTCTGTTTCGTAAAATACCGTATACATAGTGCCCTTTACCACCGATGCACAGAATATGTAAATACTTTCTCCTCGGATATTTTTTAGTCTAATTACCGAAGAAAAGAAAGGCCTGTGAGATCACTTTCCTGTCCGTGTGTCTGCCTGTGAGAATGTGTGTGTCCCTCCGCCCGTTTACAATTTTTGAACGCGTAGACCGAATTTCACCAAATTTGGCACACGTATAATACTTAGTAAGTACACCTGACTTTCATCGTTTTTGAACACATGAAACACATACTTTAAAAATGGTGGTTATCTAAACATGTTGGCTGTTATGTCATATCTCGGGAAACATTAAGCGTATTTAGACAAAAATTTTGTATGCTGGCAGGTAATTGTGCAAGAGCTAAATTTTGAGACGGGTAATGTTTCGGTAAACCATTTTGCAAAATAGCACCAATTTTTTTCCCTCGGCGCGTTAATTTCAAAGATAGGCGTTTCAACGAAAAAAAGTATTCTTCATGAATTTTTTAGAAGATCCCTACGAGCGTATATTTTCAATCTAGATGGGTAGTATGTACTTTTTTTTTTTGGTAAAACATACATTTAACAAATTCCTTGCAAACAGAAGGTGGCCGCCTGGGTAGCCCACCTAACCGTGTACAGAGCTCCAGAAAAAAAAACGATTTATTAAGAAACCGCTTTATTAAAAAAACCGTCCAACGTGTCTGGGTGAGGTCTGCTTACGAACAGCATTTATGAAACGTTACGCGTCTGTATACGTTTTCCAGTTCCTCCACATTCATCTCTAAAGCATGTTTTCGTGATAGTGGGAATTGCTCAAACGGGTGTTTTCCCGCTATTTTTTACGTATGAACATTCCGGTACTATATATATATATATATATATATATATATATATATATATATATATATATATATACTATATATATATATATATATACTATATATATATATACTATATATATACTATATATATATATATATATATATATATATATATATATATATATATATATATGGGAATGCAACAAACCTTTATTTCTAATATTAAGTCGTAAAATGGTAGGGTCTCCCCTGAAAGTCTCATAGAGGCGCGTCATCGACGAAAGACTGCACGCCAGTTCAGTGCTTCGCGCGTAGAGGCGATAACGGAGTTGATGACGCATGTCTCGGTCGCCCCTAGCGCCCCCACGCTTTTGAGCCTCAGACGTAAAATATTCCTTCGACCAGGAGGCCACCTTAAGGTTGAAGTAAAGCAAGTGCCTACGGAGGACTGCACCCGACTATACAAAGTGAAGGACTCATAATAAAGTAACACAGACATCATAATAAGTGTCAGAAACGTGCGATTTGTGCTGTATATGAAAGAAGAAAGCACTTATATATTTTATAATATTTTACTAAAATATACTTTTTAAATTAAAAAAAAAAAGATCGATTACAATAGTCTGTATTTTTAACAAATTCTGTGAGCATATTTCCATCTTAGATAAGTACCTTCCATCCATCGTGACCAACTTTCCTGGGCGAATGTCACTAAGTGTGCCTATTAAAATATACGCATTGCAGGTACAGTGGTTCATTTCCAAAGTGCTCACTTGACCGTGAACAGCCTATAGGAGGAGGATCCTGATCGACGTGGCCGAGATGGCGTGGGGTGGAACTGTTCTCGGCTCGACTTCCACGAAGCGTGACGTCACCGCTGCGGTACGACGACAAACCGCCCGCAGGGAGGAGGAAGTGAAAGTTCAAGGCCGCGGCCGGCCGGCGTGTGGCTACGCGAGCCTATGGCGCATTATGAACAGTTGGCAGCGGCGGCGACTGTACGTCCCTGACGGGGCATGGCGTGCTCAGTTCACGAGCCGGGTCCACGTCCCCCCCCCCCCCAAGGTTACATTTTTCCATACCTTTTTTTTCTTTCTTTCTTTTTTTTTTTTAGTCGAGAATGAAAGACATAAAACGCAAGTCTAAATGTCACTATGGTCTAAGAGGCTGAACTAGACCTGCTTTTCGCGTAAAGATTTCACCACTTGTCGTACTCCAAAACACGTTAGTTCTGAACCAGTACGGCTGTTGGGTGGTTTTTAAGGCCCTTGCGCAATTGAAAACTTTAACATTTGACTTTACCATTTGACTTCACGTTTGCTTTCCGACATGTTGTTTCTTACGGAGCTTGACACAATGGAACTTGTCAAATGTAAAGTCAAGCACGCTTGACTTTACGATTTCGAAAAGGTGAAATTTAACACGTTCCGGACTACGCTCGAGCTAAGTTTGCGCAACACCAGTTTAAAAATGTATTCGTCCTGGAAAATAAAACTTGTATAGTCATTGTTCCGCTAGTATTTAACAGTATCGTACAAGAACAATACAATCCAGTAGCTATAGTTTTCCTGCAGAAAAATAATTTTAGATTATACCCTTATAAAATACATTATTGACTGTAAAACTTTTACACAGCAAAATACATTTGATTGGAGCGTAATCAGCTCTGTGACACCAGTGGCTGACGACCAGCCAATGATGAACGTCGTAGAGCTCAGTAAGCACGCCCAGTGTGGTGTGGACCAATAGAAGAGTGGTAAGTAGGAATACAGAAACCAACAGAATATAAGTTTGTGCAGCGGTGTATGGAGGTGATTCACTTCTAACTTGTCTTCAATTATAGTAAATACGTGCCGACCTAAATTTGGTGTTAAAGTCAAAGTCAAGCAGCCTTTTTGCCGAGAATCAAAAAAGAGGTTATGTGGAAAGTGCGTTATTTTATTGTAGGGCGATTTTAATCTCGGTATATTAAACAAAGCTCGTCTTAAATTAAATAAATGGCAAACGAATATAATGCGAAGAGTAGAATATATTAAATAACATATTTTAATTAAGTAAACAAATGAGTTTCTTTGTTTTTAAAAAAGAAACTTTTAATATAATCATTAAGCCTATATTTAAAAAGGACGTAAAATGCATTCCTGGATAATATAATAATTATTTACATAGTAAGATACACATTTTTACGAAGCTGGCAGAACCGATGTTCAATTGTCTGAACTCTGACTTTACAATATTGTATTGTGTATTGGTGGTTCCGTCAGAGGAAAGGAAATGTAAAGTGAAATGCTAAAGTTTTCTATTGTGTAAGAAGCTCGGACCTTTGAGGACGGCACAAAATTATTGACACTGAGGACAAGATTAAAGTGAATTCTCCACTAAAGCTATACATAGGGATAGAAAAAATTAATCGTCTTCATTTCAGGACAAGATAGAATTCAAACGCGTGTACATCGAAGACACCTTTGCAATTGGATCAAAGTTCATTGGACACGCCCTGGACGAATCCACGCCAATAGCAGACTTGCAAAAAAACAAGAAGCGAACCCCGTACTGTCAAATGTGGGGTAACACTGGGGCAACAGCCAATAAAAAGGAAAAAAAAAAAATCTGAGATTCGATTTTGTTACGGATTGTGGAGTCTAGCACACAGGTAATTAAACTCGCAAAATTTTCCTATCCCTAGTTATACAAATTGTGTAGGTCTATGTAGTGCTACTTATCATTGTCCTTTTGGTTCTGACTACACCGCACGTTCTTACATTGTACTCTGGGACGTTTATTACTGGCTGGCCATTGGCCAATGATGTCGCGCGTTGACTGTGTACCAATTATGTGTCGCTATAGATGTAACACGTTTTACAATCCTTCGTGTTCATTAGAGGAATTATTAAAAAGAGTATCTTATATACTTACGAATTAAAAGGTTGGCCAGTTGCAAGTTTTTATTAGATTCCGATAACTTCCTGCGAAATAGTCAAACTATAAAAGTGTTAGTTTTATATTCAAGAGAAAAGGAATTTGCATCCCCGTCTATATACTTTCATACTCCTCCAAGGGTTAACTCGCATGTGTCTTCTTAGGTAAAGGCTGCTCACGATACAATGAGCACTTTTGAAATCGACCTTAGAAACAAGTCACTGCCCGCGCCTGCATATATTTCAACGGGAACGCTAACATGCATCCAGTAAAATTGGTAACGATGGATAGGAAAATAGTTCCATATATTAACTTCGAATAAAAATTGTTAGGTAACCATTTGTGATCACTTAAATTATTTCTCTCGTTTTCTGTGATTTATTTTATGCATCGGAGTGTAAAAATGAGCAGATCTGTACAATATTTACTTTTCTAATAATTTAACAGTTTCACTTGACCGACGAATGAATAAAGTGATGAGACCCATGACAATGCTAATTTTGCATAAGGCGGAAGAACACACAACGTGTATACAAGTAGATCTTTAGCAGGGCTTCCAAAAGTGCTCGTTTCACCGTTAACAACCTATATAGACTGTTCACGGTAAAATTAGCATATTTAAAAGCCCTGCTTAAGATATACTTGTGTGCACGTTGTGTAATCTTCCGCCTTATGTAAAATTAACATTTGCATGAGCCTCGTCACTTTATTCATGCGTCTGTCATAAGAAAATGTAAAATTATTATGAAAGTAAATATGTTACAAATATATTTAATTTTACACTTTGATGTAACGAGAAAGAAATAATTTGTCAACACAAATGTTTACCAAATCCTTTTTATTCGACGTTAAGTTATGGAACTACTTTCCATCCATCGCTAACAACTTCGCTGGGCACATGCTACTTGGTGCGCCCGTTACAATATGCTCAGGTAGAACCGGTGACTTTTTTTCTGAGGTTGATTTCAAAAGTGCTCACTTTATCGCGAACAGCCTTGAGGAACAGATGTTTTTCGCTAAAATACTTATGGTCATGCTAGACCTCCATTTCTTACGTCCACGACCACAACTTCCTTTTTGTTACTGGCCGCGTGTCCACGTGCGAAGACCAAGTTTTCACTTGACCAGATCAGTCAGAATAAAGTACTCCGGTACCGAATATCCTTGATTCGCGGAGAGACACTTGAGGCAAGTAACATTTAAAATCACCCAACCTGTCCCTAGTCTTACGTGTATGCTCACGGATCACAGACGTACAGTACCTGAGTAACCTAATTCCGATTGGCCAGTCAAGTGAGAAAACGTCTTCTCACATAGACACGCAGCCAATTAGCAAAGGCATACTGCTGGTATGCCCGTAGGGTATTGAAATCCAGCATGTGCGGAAATATTTTCGCGAAAAACAGGTGGTCATATGTATCATCCCGTATACAGGTTTCGGATTAATAGTAATTAGTGACAGTGTGCGATTATATGATTCACATTTTAGGAATTGTTTGAAATTTTCGTGCTCAGTTTTGATTGAGTCTTATCTGCCTGTTGTAAAAAGTCAGCAACATATTTATGTTTCAACGATAAGTTTCTGCCTTTTTTTGCACGCAGAAAATAACGAAAGGTATAAATTTTATAGATAAGTATCAAACAACTAAAAAATTGTAAATGTATATAATTAAACGTTTTTAACTGAAGTTATGACACGCAGCGGATGTAGTAGTCCTTATAGAGAAGTTATTCGTTTTAGTGTCATAACAGAAGTGACAGGGTCATTACTGAAAATGTTTCATTAAAGAAGTGTTACACTTCATTTTTTTGTGCAAATTTTCGTACCTGATTGTTAATAGGTGTTCCCTGATTGTCATTAAAACCTGAGAATTAAATAATATATGAAATTTCGTATTAAGTTAATTGTTGCATAAATATACGTTTGTATTTTATATATTATGTCCATAATTACGGATAAGTTAATTAGCTAAGCTTCCATTTTCACATTTTCCGATAAATCCTCCTAAATATGAATCAGGAAGAAGTAAATAAATAATTCAATATGGCGGGTAACAAGCGGGCCACGCAAAAATGTATGATTTTAATATTTGAACCGGAACATGTTCAACGTTTAAACATTGCCATTAATTACTCGTTCCTCGGGGGGGGGGGGGGGGGGGGGGGAAAGGAGCTCATATTTTTCGCATAAATAACTGTCATATTCAAAATTGTGCTGTTTTAGAAATAAACAAATAATGGAAACTAATTTAAGTACAGAAATGAAATAATTCACACTGAAAGAAGATGCGACGAGTTACGTCAAAAGTCTATAAAATCGTAAGTGGAAAGTTTTTTTTGCAATTAGTGTGCTGAAAATAAGGAAATTCTTTCACATTTTTTTTTTAAATTTGTGGCTGCTCCAGATTGTTTATTCGATTAACTTTTGCAATGCACACCTTAAAACGAGTTGAGACAACGCATTTTAGTTTACCCTGATACGTTTTCTGTGGTTTATTTAATTTCTACACCACGAAAACCGTTGAATTTTGACACTGACATGAAATTTTGCGAAAACCATGGGATCTAGAAAAAAAATTTATCCGGAGAAAAAGTAGTCACTGACAAGATGAACAGTATGCGCCCAACGCACTTGGCAAATAAATATATCACCACAACGAAATATTTCCGTGTAACAGATTCTGCCAAATTTTTGCGACGATGGGGGGAAAAAAAAGACTACTTTACTAAAAATATGTTAAAGGGATCAGAATTATCTACGTGTTTAGGGGTAAAAAAAAAACTGTAGAAACTTGCAATGAAATTATTGCAAACAATCACCCGGTGATTTGCGAGAACTGAGCAGGGCGCAACAGAAACGTATAATTTTACTCCACATCGGTATTAATTAAAATCACTACACAGACGGGGATCTTCTGGAGGATTGCTCTGTGTTACAATGAAAAGGAAAGTTTTGGCATATGGGTGATGCAATTCTACCGCTTTGGTCCACAAAGTATTTCAAGTTCGGGACTGAATGACATACCTGCCTTTGAACGGTGTTGAAATGATGTACAGGATGATTCTCAATTAGACCGACAAACTTCGGGAGGTGATTCTTCATGAAAAAGTAAAAATGAAACATGTGTGACACTTTATACCTAAACCGAATATTATGGGAGTTATGAGCCCTTAAAAAACAAGGTTTTAAACCGCATTTGTGCAAAATATCGGTAACGAAATAAAATACAACTCTCGGAACATTATTGTATGTTATCAAGACCTTCAACGTAAGAGCCGATATTTTCCACAAATACGGCTTAATTTTTTTTTTTTTTTTTTTTTTTTTTTTTTTTTTTTTTTTTTTTTTTTTTTTTAAGGGGCTCGTACCTCCCTTAATTTCGGTTTAGGTATTAAGTGTCACATGTGTTTCCTTTTACTTTTTCATGCAGAATCAGCTCACGAAGTTTGTCGGTCTTATTGAGCATCATCCTGTATGTTATCCCGTTTCAGGGAATTTAAGATTTTTGGGCCATTTGAGGAACCGGAGCCCATTTTGGCCAAATTTCGTACAGATCCATCGGACGGTGTAGAAGTGAGATTTGCGACCCCACTTGAGTGATTTTGGGTTCAATGGGAGGCCAGAGCCCATTTTGATCTAAACAAAATTTTAAGTTCGGTACTGAAGGGCATAACTAACAAATTGTGTCAACATCCATCGAGAGATGTATATTTGTATAAGGAACAAACATTCAGACATACATATATAAACTTCGACTTATATACTCGTATGTAAATATACATGCACGCATATACGCACATAAACATACATATATGCCCAATTTATGAAGAATAATTAGCACATACATAAAATTCCTAGAATCTCTCATTCCTAATGTTTTTTTTTTTTATCTTGCTGCATTCATTAAACTTGTTCCTCCAATTTCATTTCGTAACGTTTTATTTTAGCATATTTTAAAATTACTTTACCATTAGAAAAAGATCACGCTGCACGTACAAACACATTAATTCGCTTGTTTGTATTAAACTTGACAGCAGAACTATGTATCTTTAGTAGTGCACGAACATAGTTCACCAATTAAAACGTTATCTGATGCCAAGTTTTGTGAAGTTCTATCCTTTTTTTTTTTTTACTGAAAATAGTTATATACGATTTTTGTACCAGTATTTTTAATACATAAATTTGGTCCGTTTGTTACTCCCGCATTAAAGTTACCAACAAAAAACATGATTTTATTTTTTTTTACGGATAATCAGGCCAACTCTCTTAAAGATAAAAAAGGAAGAAAAAAAACTTTCAAATGCGTTCTATATAGCGGAGTATTCAAAACCTATTAAAATTAAAATAAATAAAGGATTTTATTCCAGGAAACTCTGACGCTTGAAATAGACATTAACCATATGCCTACATTGTACGAAATTTTACTTTTTATGTTAAAATATTTTCAACTGTATTTAGATGTCACATCAGATAAATCATGTATCAAACAATCATGTGTGTGTATATGTGTATATATATACACACACATACATATACATATACATAATTACACACACATACATACATATAAATAAAACGGCAGGTTAGTTTATTTTAGTATTCAGTGTTACACCCATCAGAGAGAAAAAAAAAATTTTTAATGTCTTACTTGTTGACGAAGTACAGGTCGAATTAGTAGGATCCCTTGCAGTAACATGCCCGCAACAAAATAACAGCAAAGTTTAGTGTGGCTCAGTGAAGCATAAATGGTAAGGAAAGTTTGGCTTTAACCTCCCGCGTATTAAGGTAACCGTCTGGTTGAAGGCATTTTGCACGTCTGAGGCCTTAAAGCGTGGGAGCGCTAGGGGCGACCGAGACATGCGCCATCAACTTTCTCGTCGCCTCTACGCGCGAAGCACTGAACGAACGTGCAGTCTTGGCATCGATAACGCGCCTCTATGAGACTTTTAGCGGAGATCCTACCATTTTATGTCTTAATAGTACAAATAAAGGTCAATCTCATCCCCATTCCTTTTTCAATGTTTTGTACCGGAATGTTCATACATAGAAATGACTGGGAAAACACCCGTTTCAGCAATTTCCCTTATCACAAAAACATGTTTCTGCAGACCTCACTCAGCCACGTTGGACCGTTTTTCAATAAAACTTTTTCTGCTGGAGCTCCGTACACCGTTCGGAGACCTGTCCTGGCGGCCACCAAAACGTATACACAAACATAAGAGAAGACTGGAACTATATAATATTACCACAGAGTAGTTACGAATGCAGAGGAGAAATGGTTGTGTGTGCTGCGAACTCCAGCCAGACACACGCAAGCAAAAAGGCGGATCGCCGTTCACCAATCAGCTCCTGGAGGTTCACGTTTAAATGAGCACGTTTGAAATCAACCTTTGATAAATGCCCCTACCTGCATATGTTTTAATAGGGCTGCTAATTGGCATTCACCCAGTAAGTTGGTAGCGATGTAGAGAAAGTAGTTCCAGAACTTAACGTTCAATTAAAAAATGCTATGTAAACATTCGTGAATACTGAAATGATTTTATTTGATTCTTAGTTTTTTATATGCATATAGGTGTAAAAATAAGCAAATATGTAAAATATTTATTTTTCTAATAATTTCACGGTATCACTTGTGCGACGCATGATTAAAGTGATGTGGCTCATGACAATGTTAATTTTACATACGATGGAAGAATACACAATGTGCGTACAAGTATAACTTAAGCAGGACTTTCGAAAGTGCTAAGTTTACCGTGAACAGCCTATAGCTTGCACGACGGCAGGCCGATCAATAGGGGATATGCCATAACATGCAATAGCCTATCAGAATCGACGCCCGTTTCCAGAGCGTCATACGCCAATAAGCGACCGAGTTCGTTTACGTCAATTGAACTGCCACGCATTTCGCTTCTGTTTACGTGCCTATTCTTACGGATAGGAAAATTTCGCGAATTCATTTCGCGACAAGATAGACGTCAAACACATATACAGTGAATTCACCTTTGCAGTTGGATCAGAGTTTTTTATACACTCCCTGGACGACTCTGAGCCAATAGCAGACTTGCAAGGAAACAAGCAGCAAATCCCTTACTGCCAGGTGTGAGGTAACACTTAGGCAGCAGCCAATGGACAAACATCAAAGGTCCTAGTGTACACAGGGCTGTGGAGTCTAGCTTGCAGGTCAATGAACTCGCGAAATTTTCCTATCCCTAGATATAGCCTACTTAAAATTCCTGATGATTATGAGTTCATGCTCCCAATCATAATTGGTGTGAGCGTTAATAAGTATGATGCAATGTTAATTTTAAAAGTATATTTAATTCTAAAGGCGTCAATCACAGGGCTGAGCTACTTCCGTTACGGCCACTTTCATGCAAACTTATTCGACTCTTTATAAACATGTCATAATTGCAAACTATTAGAAATCTAAGACGTGTGCACAGGGTGGGCCAGTTGAGCCCTGAAACTCCCCCCCCCCTCCACATTTTATTTAATATAGTCATTCAATATGGCAATTTTGCCAACTTGTCTTCGCCACTTTACTCAGTGTAGCAGATATGTAGGAAGTAATGTTTGTAAATATAATTTCAATTACAGACAATCGTAAACGAGTTTTGTCTCCATATTAAGCACTTAACATCCAAACCTCTTACGGTCGTGATCAGCTCGAATGGGAATAGTGATATAGGAGTTAATCTGATGCATATGGTCAAGGGATTGCAACAATTTTAATATCATATGTTGCGCAGTGCGTAGACGGAACGTCCAAATGGCTCCACCAATCACAGTACTTTCATCAAATTTTCTTTGACACTCCCACCAGAACTGCAGGTAAGGAGAGTTCCAAATCATAATAGTAATCAAAATCACGCATGCATGTATATAGTTCTTATTTTAGTATTCAGCAAATGAAAATTATTGGGCCCCTTAATGGAAATGTCTAGGCATGTATGTGATGATAAGATATATACTCATTGTGTGTGTCGTGCCTATGTTTAAGGACTATTCTCTACAGGCGTATATGTGGACTGCTAGATTGTTGGAGACACTTTCCCAATTCGGGTCGCAACAAAGCTGTATTTTTTTTTCAGTGTAAAGGCTCTTCAGGGTTTACTGAACACTTTTGAAATCAAAATTTTAAAAATGCCACTACCTGCACCAGCATATATTATAACTGGCTGACTAACTGGTATACACCAGGTGAAGTCAGTAACTATGGACGGAAAGTAGTTACATGTCTTAACGTTAAATTAGAAGTGTATGGTAAACATAAGTTCAATACTGAAATTATTAATTTTGCTTTCTGTTTTTTATGCATACAAGAGTAAGAATAAGCAAATTCATATTTTTTTTTTTTTAAATTTACAGTTTCACTTGGTCGACGTTTGAATAAAGTTATCAGGCTCGTAGCAATGTTAATTTTTTCCATATTGCGGAATAATATACAATGTGCATGCAAGTAGATCACAAGTAGGGCTTTCAAAAGTTCTCAGTTTACTCGTGAACAGACTTTGGTAACACAGCCAGTATAAAATATACATCTCTGAGTTTCTGGGTAATTCATTACTGACGAAACGTACACTGGTGATATCGTGCTTTTTTCCTTCTCCGCATAGTCGTTTTGTTGCGGGGTATAAGGCATTGTGTATCTGATTTCAATCCCTTTGGTTTTTAGCAAACTTTGTATAAACTTCCATTATTAAATTCCCCATATATATATATATATATATATATATATATATATATATATATATATATATATATATATATATATATATATATATATATATATGTGTGTGTGTGTGTGTGTGTGTGTGTGTGTGTATATACACATGATTATATATACATAATCATGAATGACAGTTTTAACAGTTGCTACAGAGCACTGGGTGAGGAACAAAAAATGAATCCGGTTATCTCCTTATCGAAACCTTATGCTATGCAGGCGAGAATATCTAGAGAAAGGACCATTTACATAAAATGTCAGAACATGCCAGCACTCAAAAATTTTTTTTTTTCCTTTCCCAATAAATCTGTGTATAGGCTATTCACAGTAAAGGGACCACTTTTTAAGGCCCTCCCAACAGCCATTAACCACTAAAATATTTATTTTTATTGCAGCCTCACACTTTAACTTTTGAGATTGATGAAACGTATAAACTGTGTTTAACCCATTCCGACCCAGGGTACACATTTGTGTACATTACGCACATGTAGGCAATTTTTTATCTGTACTGCATACTGCAAAGCTCAATACCCAGTTATCTTACCTGTGGCTGGATGATTCGCAAACCGTCTTACTGGTCTGGGTCATAATTGGTTCATATAACTGTAGCCGAACACATTGCCTACAGCGCATTGGCTGTGACAACGAAACAAGTGGTGGGTTGATTTTATGTACAGCATGCATCATAAAACCTTTTGTATGCAACACATCATACCATCAATTAAAGCAGGTCTAAAAGGGTTAATAGACGGTTTATATTAAAAAGAGGCAGAAAGATAGAAATTGGTAGAAAGGAAAAGATTTTGGAGGGCCTTAAGAGTGCTCACTTTACCACGAACAGCCTATAACAGCCGTGTGTGGCATGACCTGCTGGTGTCGGGAGTTTGTTGTCTTCGTAGTTCTCACTTCAGGCAGGTTCATAAATCCGCCTCCTCCTGTTCTGTTTATCACAATCCTCCGCACCACATGCCTAGAAGGCCACCCAGCAGCAGGGACGGCCGGATTGTTGACTTGTAAACTAGTATCTTCGGCCGATCCGTCGCCCTGCGGGGCGTAGTGGAAAATACCTCACGTGCCACATGTTCCAGCTTGCAGGCGACTTGTGAAAGGGACGGCAGTATCGTCAAAGGCTGTTCCTAATAAAGTGAGCACTTTTTGAAGCCCATTCGTTTGGGATAATAGCCATTAAATATATTTTTCTGTAGTCTTAGACGTTAACATTCGAGTCCGGTGAAATATATACACTGTTTATTACTTCATTAGCAATATTTATTTTAAAACAGTGGTGGGAGGATTAAAAAAATGGCTGACAGAAAACAAGTAGCTGTGACCTTACACACTTTACGGTGAATAGCCTATACCATGGATATGAGGTACTAGGATTTGGGCGAAGAATGAGGGAAGACGTCGGAAAACTTGGACGTCTTTAAGATGTGACGGATACCGTTGCTCTATCATTCCGTTCGCACACGGGGGCCATTTTGAGATTCTTTGGTCTGCAAGCAGAAATATTTGCTTTGTAAAGTAAAGCGTTCTGTAGTAAGAATATATTTCATTTTATTTTGGGAAATACTACTTAAATTTTTTTTAACAGTTGGTGTATATCTGGTTTACGGTCGAGTTCTCGGTAAAGTTTTCCACGTTTATTTATTTTTTACTTTAAACCCATACTTTACCCTTCCACCTAATTAATAAACTTCGTTCTGGGCCTTCTGGCTAATATTACTAAGTTAGTATATCAATGACATAAAATGAAACTGTTAAAACATAAACACTTTATATCACGCTGATTCTCATTCTGCTTATTATAAAACCAACAGAAACCCATTTCCCTCATCTCTAATTCCGAATACCACCATTTGATACGAATTTAATACACAGAACTGCTTTATATACGCTACTCGGCTGATAAAGTTACCGTACACAAGACATTTCTACGGTACAAAAAGGGAATTTATTGAAGGTAACTACAGATTAACTAGCTATACAATGTCGTACTTTATAGCACTCTTCTGTTCTTTCTCCCCAATTATTTGTCACGCCCGAAATCTCGGCCTCTGGCGCTCCCAAGATATTTTTTCTGTGCTTGTGATATTATAAATACAAAATTAATTAACTACTTGTTAACTCGGGGTTGCAAATATGATTTTTGCAATGTTTGTAAACGCGACATGTACTGACTCTGACCCTTATTTTCCCAGTGGTGATGGAAGAATCTGTTCTGTGTGGATAACGGAAATTCAAATAGAAATTCGAATCAGATTTAAATAACATTTTATTTACAATTCTTCAATCTCATGGTATATTACTAGGACCACCTGTTTTTCGCGAAAATATTTTCGCACATGCTAGATTTCAAGTAGAGCCCCGAGTATTTCGCGGATTGCGGTAGCAGCAAGCTAGGTTGGACAGCCTTGTATACACTCGATCAACTATTGTTAGCTTATTGGTTGTTGTAATCAAGTGAGGCCTTAGAGCAGGAATGTTAAACATTCACTTACACCAGTGCTTCCTGCTTATTACAGGCGCACAGTTAAACGGGGCGTATCTAAATAACTGCCGTCCAATCACAACATTAGGAGAAAAGACCAAGTGTTTGGAGCCTACCTCGCCTCCTAATGAATTCGCGATAAACTCGTATCTCTACCTACAGGCATATCAGCAATCTGCCTTTGCTTATTGGAGGCGTGTCTCTGTGAAAGGACATTTTCATACTTGACTGGCCAATCAGAATTAGGTTACTCCGATACTGTACATCTGTGATTCGCGGGCAGACAGCTAATACGCGAGCGACTTAAAATCATCCAACCGTGATTCTGGTTCAGAACTAACGTGTTTTGGAGTACAACTAGTCCTGAAATCTTTTCGCAAAAAACAGGCGGCCCTATTTATTACTTTTTTAACACATTGAGGTCTGCACACATTTACTGGCACCTAAGACAAATTAGAAGTGAGTCACCTGTATCCACTACAGCAAGAACGATTGTTTTCTTGGTGTCTGTGTTAGAACACACTAACGTCCTATTGGTTCACACCACCTCGAAACCTACCCTGCACTTTACAGCGTTCATTATTGGCCGGCCATAAACCAATGGAGAGCCGAGCTGATATTGACCCAATCAAATGGCCTTTATCATATAAAAGGATTTACAATCAATCATGTCCCTTTGAATGGCTATTTAATAAACAATACTATCGTTAGCAATATCATTGGTACTGTACTGTCGTGTCCTTGTGAGGTCGTGTTAAACACTATCTGAACAAAGACTGCACATCCATGCGATTTTTGTTCTGAACAACAAAGAAACTTACAAATTAGCTTTGTTCGAGCTACATTCGCATGGATATGCAGTCTTTGTTCAGATAGTGTTTAACACGACCTCACAAGAACACGACAGCACAGTACCAATGATATTGCTAACGATATAATTGTTTATTGTACAGCCATTCAAAGGGACATGATTGATTGTGAATACTTTTATACAATAAAGGACATTTGATTGGGTCAGTATCAGCTCAGCTCTCCATTAGTTGATGACCAGCCAATAATGAACGTTGTAAAGTGCAGGGTAGGGTTCGATGCGGTATGGACCAATAGGACGATGGTGAGTTCTAACACAACCACCAACAGAACTGGTGTTCTTACAGTAGTGGATATAGGTGACTCAATTCTAATTCGTCTTAAGTGCCAGTACATGTGTGCAGACCTTAATGTGTTAAATAAATTATTTGGTTTCGCGAAACAATTTCATTTATTTGGAGCAACAAAATATCGTTTGGCTGAAACAAACAACATGCAAACGAATATATTTGGTTTACTGAAACACATACGGTCTCAGTGTACGCTGGTTTGAAAAATTAAGGGGTCGCTGACCGGACTGGAATAAAGAAATGTGGCCCACGGAGTGGTAACATTCCTGTTGCAATCAGCGCACGACGGCGAGCAGCTGCGAGTTCGCGAACGTTGGCCGCCAATCTAAGCGGGGCATCTCGCTGCCGCACGAGCCGTATTTCATCCGCCAACGAGATGCCAGCGTAGCGCCTGCGACGATCGCGGTCTACCCTCCAGCTTTCACCCCGCTGAAGGGGCGCACCGGCCATTCCCCCGCGTCAACACCGCTTATCTCCCGGGAGATATACGACAGCGTGGATTCTCTCAGGTGTTCCGCGCTGGCTCGCAGACATCTGCGCCCTCCGATACTTCTTCAAGGCTGCCGTCTGGCGAGTGCGCGCGCGCGCGAAGCCATCATCGCCGAAGCGCTGCGGTCGACGGGGCAGCCGGCGCAAGTAAAACCATATCGCCTCTACGCGCAAAGCTGCGTGCAGTGTAGCCTATCGTACTGCTGGAACCACAGAGCTTCTTATTTTAAAGCATTTTTCAATGGTGGTGGGTACCTAGATTAATACCAACAGCAGACACGCATTACGAAATATAATCACCTAGAATAATAACACAAAAATAATAGTTTTTAATGATTATTTTGTGAAAAACAAGCTTCATTGAAGTAGTTAATAATCACATCGTGTTCAATGTTTAACAAAATAGTTTTTTTTTTTTTTTTCCTTTTGCTATTGCCGGGTAGCATTATAGTATGTTTACAGCTTGCATTATTCTTGAGAGGTTCTACAACGAAGTTTTAAAATTGCTTAATTAGAACCTACTTTGCTAACACCATTTATCTGCCGAATGCTGTTTTCGGCAATAATTAAATATATACCTGTGCTGTTTGTGTTAGCACTGTCTTTGAAATATTTACGTTACCTCCAATTGTGACCAACAGAATAGAATAAATCTTGCACAAGTGGTGCAAAAAATGAATTAAATATTTATAATCGTTTTAGTAAGTAACTAAATAAGCAACTAAGATTTGTGTAGGTTAAATCAGTATGTTTGAGACACAAAACACTCATAGTTTTGACTCAAAACCGATCTGTTCCATAAAATCATTAATTATAGTGGTAAAATGTCTATGTTGGCGTTTCCACAGACACTAACTTCAAATAACGCGATTGTAAGCCCTATCTACTGTCACCCTCCTGGCTGGAACTACGAAACTTTCAGGCCCGTCTCCAAACCATTTTGCAGAAAACCTTCATTTTCGAGTCATTATTTCGGATTCATATTAGCCTAATTATTGGCAATATGCGATTGCAGAAAATTTACATTTTAAGAGTTGTTTGATAATTTTGTGCGTAATTTTAATTGCGTTGCAAGATCATATATTTACAATTTATCAATAAGCTCCTGCTTTTTTGCAAGCAGGAAATAATACACTGTGATAACTAGACAGTATTAAAGAAATAGTATATTGTAAAATTTTTATAACTGAACAATTGCAATAATGTGTCTGAAACTGAAATTTTGACACGAATACAAAGAATTCCTGGATACTAGAAGAAGACGAGCGTTACAGGCTGCACTGTATTTTTTTTTTGTACTTTTATAAGCAAAACACCTGGATACCCAGCTGCCAAGAAAAACCTTTCGTGTAACTACAAACAGTTTTCTTGTAAAATCTGCAAAACATGTATCTGAAAGATTACACTAACGAATTACTTGTATTGCAACTTATTTATTGAGAGGTGGGCATGAAATTATTATTTTTCTACTAGAAAACAAATGTGATGATTTAATTATGAAGAACAGGAGAAGAAATTATTTGATAATATAATTCACGGAAAAAAAAAAGAAAAAAGAAATTCGAGCTTGTCAGTACGGGAACTAAAACCTCCTACCTTAAGAATAAGACGAACTTGACTTAGTTATTTTTGTACCAAATACATTAGTAAATATCTAAAAAAATTTAGTGATGTTATTCGGTAAAGAAGAAAGCATTTATTTGTTTTGAAGGGTTCCGTGTAGACACTAAACATTGACAGTTAATGAGTAATGGTGTTACGAGTTTTTACAATTGTCGTCGTTTTATTAATATCATTCGAGTTGCTCTAAGTGTTTTACAGTTTTTTTTTTAAACTCGCAATATATTGTTGTCTGCACGCAACTGACTTTATATCACTCCTGTAGGTTTTGCACAAACAGCTATGAACGGACGGTTTTACGTTGTTGAGTGTCCGCCATTTTCTTTACACTCTTGGACACGGGTCAGTATTGTACAAACATCTCGTGAGGTCTGTTATAAACACGGCTCTTGTAGTTTTATAAACGAGTAATTTTACAAGATAAAATTTTGCACTCTTACAAACATTTGTAAAATTGCAAACAATTTCTTCGTAAAGAATTACAAAAAAAAAAATTTCAGTGTGGCGAGGGGTGTGTTAGCGCGTGGGAGGCAAAATTCGACGAAGCGCTACGGTCGACGCCGACTGTCAAATATAAAGCGATTTCGCCTTTACGCGCAAAGTTGCGAACTCGCGTGCAGTGTTCCCGTCGTATAATCCATTCACGGTTACTTTACACATTTCTGAAGCCCTGCTAAAGTTCTACTTCTAGAATATTCAACTGCCTCGTGCAAACTAAGTAAAGAAAACTACACCCAAGGACAACGAACCGAGTTCGTACGCACTCATTTGCAATAATACACTATCTACCAAAAAGTAATTGGGCACCCGTGAAGATAGGTAATTCAGTACGTCAGTTGACTTGTGTTTCACGGCCTTCGGCGTAGGACCGCTGGTGTTTGCCCGTGGAAGCATGAACACAGGGACCTATTGTAACATTCTGGATAATGAAATGCTCGCAACATTGTGGCGTTTTTACGGAGTGGGCCCGTGTCACTTCCAGGATGACAATGCCAGGTGCCATGTTTCAAGGGCTACTACGCAGTGGTACGCCGTCAACAATGTTCGCCGATTGGACTGGCCCGCCCAGAGCCCCGACCTCAACCCTATAGAACATCTTTGGGACGAATTGGATCGCTGGGTGAGGGCTCGTCAGGCGCGGCGAAAATCCATTGCTCAACTCATGTAATGGTTGCAAGAGGAATGGCGATGAATCCCCGTGGATGTCCTGCAAACACTCGTAGAGAGCATGCCAGACAGGGTGGCTGCTGTTATAGCTGCAAGAGGTTGCCCTACGAGATTCTAACGAGGTGACAACCACTGAGCAAATATTGTGGACAGGTTCCCAATTACTTTTCGGTAGATAGTGTATATTGGATTAGAACTATTTCTTACTAGGCGCTACCAAAACACCTCTTTTCTCACTGTATTTATTCATATTTATTATAAATGAAATACTACAATTTATAAATTTAAAAATAGCTGAAACTTCAATTCAACGAAGAATTCGATACTTTTATGTTAACAGAGGAATAAAATGCTTGCGACGCATGGAATATTTAAGAAATAACCAAACGTGTCATAGCTGGGGTGATTTTTCAAATATTTGATTCAAAAAGTGTGAGGAAACTGCGAATAAACAATACTGCTGGAACTATGGGACTTGAAGCGTTTGAAAGCTATCTTGTCCTGAAATGAAGACACGAATTTTTCCTATCCCTACCTACAGGTCACTGTAATCGCGAATTCTTCAGGTGTGTGTGTGTGTGTGTGTGTGTATATATATATATATATATATATATATATATATATATATATATATATATATATATATATATATATATATATAATTATATACACACCCAATCACGATGTTTCCCATGTCGTAAATAGTAGACTCCTCTTCTTCGGTACCAGTTTCCCGACCCAAAGAACTGCAGTACTAGTGACTTCGCCGCTGCGTACGCGAAACAAGTTCTGGCAACGTAAACAGCTTCCTGCAATCTCTGCTAATCCAGGATGTCGCCGCAAGAAAACAAACCACGTTTTCGAACGAAAACATAAGTGCAAAATTGACATCAACAACTCATAAAGAATGCGTGGAGCTGGATGAGATAACGCAAACGTGTAAACAACCGCAAGGAGAAACCAGAAAATTCCACGAGTTCGTTTGATGACAAGCTAGACGACTCCAACCACACGAACGTTCGACTAGCGCAGTTAGTAAGCCACGCTTTCGGACGAATTTGAGCCAATAACTAACCTGCAAGCAAACGAGTACCGAGAGTCACACGCTGCCTGGTTTGGAGCATCAACGAATGAGCACCTAACTGAAGCTCGCGTACACAAAGGGTTGTGCAGTCTAGCTTGTTGGCAAATGAGGTGGCGAAATTTAGCGGGTCTCTGCCCATCATAACGCGTCGTAACTGGGGGTGAAGTTCTTTTTTAAATACGCTAATTCGCAAACTGATAACTTTGATAGCTTGTGAATACAGGTTACGAAGCAATACTTAGTAAGCAGTACGTATCTCGGTCTCTGTATCGTTTGCTCTTAACGATTTGCAGGAATAGGCTAACCACGCAAATTAAAATTAAATTAGGTAGTAATTTAAATTACTCTGGGCTTTTTAATTACAAATAGTACATAAAGGGTAATGTCAGTCAAAAATATATGTTAGACCTTTCGTTTCTTATACGATTTGAACAAGAAGTAGAAGAAATCATGGTTCTGCGCATAATAATAATTTCAATGAAATATGTGATTCAAATTCTCGAAGTATTCATCAGATTATAATATATGTAAAAAGGAAAAAAAAAAAATATCTCTCTGAATTTTTACATGGTAATAGATTTAGCTCAAGAAAAAGAATAGCTAAATAGCCAAAAAGTAAATTTAAAAAAATTAATATAATAAGAATTTTAATGCTTTCACTTTTTTCAGTTCATGTTTAGAATCATACCTAATGTCTTCTTAGTGTAATCACTGAATAGGTAAGTATAGTCTGTTCATGGTTATTTGAGCACTTTCGAAATCAACCTAAGAAAAATGTCACTACCCCATATTTCATATATTTTAATAGGCAAATTGACTGACAAGCTCCTAGTAAAGTTGTCAGCGACGGACGGAAAGTATTTCCATGTATTAAAGTTGAACTAAAGTGTGATTCACACCTTTGTAAATACTGAAATTATTTAGTTTACTTTCTCTATTTTTTAATGTACATAACTAAAAGAACCAGCACATTGGTAAAATATTTTCTTCCCTAACAATTTTACAGTTTTACTTTACTGGCGCATGAATAAATCGATCAGGCTCACGACAATGTTAATTTTACGTACAGTGAAAGAATACACAGCGTACATACAAGTATATGAGAAGCAAGGTTTTCAAATGTGCTCAGTTTACCGTGAAGAACCCAATACGTAGAGGTTAAATAGCATGGTAGTAGAATGACGCGAAGAGAGCTGGGACAACTGGCGTCCTGACAGGGTGCCGGGGTGTCACGGCGAACATCTTAGATAAGGTCACACAGAAAACTCCTGCTCCGTCATTCCTCGTCAGCAGTGGCAATCTCGGATTTACCTTTTATCCCTAGGAAATTCCATTGTTACCCTCCTCCTCTATCATTCCTTCCAGTCTCTTCATGCTCTTGCATTCCAATAATTTTTTCATGCTCTGTCATTCAGATGTTAGTTTTCTCATGCTCTGGTATTACTTCATTTCTCTCTCCCCTGTTTTATCCCGTGGGGGTTTTCTCATATTCCTCCCAGTCTCCTTTATTTTCTAACTTGTTTCGCTTTCCTCTCTATTGTGCTTTTTGCATGTTCCATCTTGGCTGTTCCCTCATCACCGTCGCCTGCTGTAGGGAGCCATATTTAATTCCAGCAACCAGTCGTCTGCTGTAGGTGGTCAACTTTGATTCACGCACCCACCACTATTTTGTGCTAAGCCATCTTTTAACTCCCGCTCATGCCACCAGTCGGCTGCTGCAGGCGTCCATCTTCAATTCGCGCGCCCACGACCAGAGTATTTGAAGTTCTACTGTTCGCCTCTAGGAGCGCTGGTATCGATGCGGCCACTATGTGCATGTATTGGTTCACATAAGTCGAAAATTAATAATGACAGTGAAGCTGAAAAAATATGATAAATCTTAAGAAGCTATTATGAATTCTGTGTCATGCCTAAGAGTTCGCTGCTGAACATTCTCAAATAAAACTTATCACAAAAAATATATAAATCCAATATGGCGGGTATGGATTTCCATTATTTCCATCAACTATTTCAGGTATGCGTGTATAAAAATGTAATTTCAAACGTTGCGTATAATCTATTAGAGATTTCTTTCACTTTTTGAAAGGAAAATTTGAAAAATCACCAAGTTATTTCCTAAATACGTCATATATCGCAAGCACTGTATACGTCTGTTAACACAAATGCATCTTGTTTTTTGTTGAATTGAACTTTCAATTATGTTTTATTTAAAAAGAATAATATTTCATTCAGTGCTACTTAAATATATAAATACCTACTTCAATAGGAAATGTGAAATTTACAAATAGCATACCAAAAAATTATCTTAAAACAATATTTTAACAGTGAACTATTTTTCGCTAGCTGTTGCCCACACATAGCTGCTCTCACTGTTTTTAATTTATACTGAATACGAAATAAATATTAAAAGTTGCAGAAGATACTAAATTAAAATTTCATTTACTCAATAATACAGTACTTCAAAGGGTAATCACAGTGTTAAATATTTGTGTAATACAAGTTATTTAAAAAGATACGTGGAATTATTCTCCTAGGGTGATTTTTTTAAGGTTTGTTTCAACATGTCCGGAGAAATGGTGAGTGGACTGTAGTAGCCACTCTCTGTGTTCCAACACTGTACTGATTTTCTGCCAGCAGTTGAAGTCAATACACTGTATCTGTATGCAAGTGTTTGTGCACTCCCTCTAGGGAGGCCGCGGTGGCGCAGCGGCTAGAGTGCTCACCTCCTCCCCTAAACGAACCGGGCTCGATTCCCGACGGGACCACCTGGATTTTCGCAAGTGGGAAGTCGTAGCGGGACGCTGCCTTAGGCCGGCAGGTGGCACTCTCATTTCCCCCGCCCTGCATTATTCTGGCGCTCCACCCTTACCTCAGTTCTGATTTCGCCTTCTCTCAAGACTACAGCATATCCATTCGAATTCTAAATACTACCTCTGAAAATTATGCTGTTCGTAAGTATACAAACCGAAGTTTAAATAGTTTTCTGAAGGTATTATCGATACGCGAGCACATTTTTTTTTATTAATGTGAACACCAATAAGGAAGAATAAAAGTAACCGTACTGTGCGCCCAAGACACTAGGGATCGTTCGCACACTCTTAAACGAAGCAAACAATTATACAATAACATATATAGGTTAAGGCAAATTTCGCGTATTGAATAGTCCGTAGGCGGCACGACCTTTTCGGGAGTGTGAAAGGAGGCCAGCTATTAAGGGCGAGAGGTTTGACGAGCCTGAAATTATTAGCATATCATCAGAGAATTCAAATTCACCTTTAAGTTTAACATAATTCTTAAAGGAGTCTGCAACAGGAGTATTTGACGAGGCTAGATCTTCGTGGATAAATTGCCCTTTCGCACTCCCAATAGCCGCCGATAGACCATGTGATGTGGTTTCAGAAAGAGCTTTCGATTGAAGTAGTTATTCTGATTTTGAGAACTAGCCATCTCACATGTTGTCTGGTGTGAGTAGCAGCAAGAGATAACAGTGTTGTATGCCCTATGAATTTCTGAGCCTGAGTTTTCTTTTCAATGGCTGCTGCCACAGTGTGAGATCAGTTTTACCTCAGACCAGGTGGCACGCGATTCGGTGTTTGTTTCCTTGTAGGTGTGCTATTGGCTCTGGGTTCACTTGAGCGTGCTAATAAACTGTGATACAATTTCAAGCAGAACAACAATTGACATGTGTTTGAGGTCTAGTTTGTCCTAAAATGAATTCGCGGAGTTATCCAGACCCTTTATGCAATGTATAGAATTGAAGCATCATTTTGGGGAAAGCCCCGAGGCAAACCCAAACATTGTCGAGAGGTGAACTATAGCAGACAATTAAAGGCTGTTCAGGATAAAGTGAGCACTTTTAAAAAACCTTAGAAAATGTCACAGCCTCGACCTGCATATGTTTTAATGGGTGCACTGAGCGACATGCGCCCAGTAAAGTTGGTAACGATGGATGGGACGCAGTTCCATGTATTAACGTCAAAGAAATTTCTAGGTAACCATTTATGATAACTTAAATTATTTATTTCGCTTTGCATGTTTTTTGTAATGCATGGAAGTGTAAAAATCAGCAGATTTGTAAAATATTTAGTTTCACTTGGTCGACGCATGAATTAAGTGATGAGGCCAATTACAATGTTAATATTACATAGGGCGGAAGAATACACAACATGCATACAAGTAAATTTTAAGCAGGGCTTTCAAAAGTGCTCATTTTACCGTAAACAGCCCATAGAAATACATACACAAAGACGCTCTAAGGAAATCTGACTGTAGGGAACACGTACAGAGTGAGCTTCTTGTCCCAGAAAAGTCGAGGGGAATGTGGCAACTCTGTCGTAATGGTGGAAATGTTTATAGAGAGACGAGCAGCGCTCGAGGCCGTGTTGGTTTGGACACAAACATAAGTACACACATGTATATACACAAAACAAAACTGCCCGGGAAAAGTTGATGACCGTTGCACACTCGCAGAACTGTAAAGCGCAGTTCACACCATCTACGTTATAGGCTGTTCACGGTAAAATGAGCACTTTTGAAAGCCCTGCTTAAGATATATTTGCATACACGCTGTGTATTCCAACGCCTTATGTAAAATTAACATTACCATTGGCCTCGTCACTTTATTCATACGTTTGTCAAATGAAACTCTGAAATTATTGAAAAGTACATACCTTATAAATCTGCTAAATTTTATACCTTGATGGATTAAAAAAACGAAAAGCGAAAAAAAATAATTTAAGTTATCATAAATAGTTACCTGGCACTTTTTATTAGGCGTTAGGATATGGAACTACTTTCCGTCCATCGTTACCAACTTTAATGGGCGAATATCACTCAGTGCGCCCGTTAAAATATATGCATGAAGGGCAGTGATTTTTCTAAGGTTAATTTATAAAGTGCTCACTTTATCGTGAACTGCCCTTACTGTATTTGATCAAGTACTTAAGCCACGATAAAATTTTAATCCCGACATTCCGTGGGATAACTAAAACAACGCGCTTAAAAATACTATGTTTGCATAAATTTGTTGTGCACAGAATAGGAAATTTGTTTAATTACTCGCTGCCTCCTATATAACAAGAAAATATCCTGCAAATGCCCGAAAAACTATTCAAAATTAACCATTGATAATCATTTATTGGAGAAAAAATATTCCGCTCTTGATTATTGTATTTTTGTTAATATGTGACCAAAATACGATGGGACATAAGACGAGTTTAATATATTTAGTGAAGAACGCAACAATCGCTTTTTATGATTGACAGCCGCATGATCGTGGTAATCACATGACAAGCGTCAATCCTTGGAGTTTATGGCATAAGCAATTTTCGGAAAGGCACTACTCTAAAAGAAATACGGTATTTGAGAACGCGTATGATAAACATCACGATCCCACGACTATAATCGTCATTCCATTAGAAAAGTGAAGAAATGAGATTTGTTTACTTTCACTGTTTAGATGGTTAAAGTCGCACAGAGCATGCTACAGTCCTGATTGCGTACATGGTTTCGATACATCCACGTGGTCAGATTAGAATAACCAACAATCTAGAATTTGCCTTTTTTTTTTTTTTTACAGCTTGAAAACAAAATCGCCCATAAAATCCGAACGACTGAAACGAATTCAGTCATCACAATTACTACAGCAGAACAACTATGACAAAGAAATGCAAATATGAAGCAAGAATAATAATAATGTTACAGTTGTCACAAACAACAACCAAATACAGAATTGATATCATCTATATTGGATCTGAAATCAACTATCAAGATACAAGCTTAATACACCACAAGGGTGTATTCCTCCTAATGAGTTCCCTTCATGAACTGTAATTTCACTGTCAACTGTCAGTCACGTATGTGTGTATTTATTGGTGCAGGTGCAAATCCATTTTTCTGGTTCACTTGGTGCAGGCGGATTGGCGGGTAAGTTAGTCAGTCTTCCTTTATGGCACGAACGATATATACTGCCTATCTGTGGGGAAAATAGAACCGGGTGGGGGAGGGAGAGGGGCGAGTAGGGAAGGTTACACCAACTAATTTTGCACCAATTCTTGTCTAGCACGATCAATTATTATCTATATCTGACGCTGTATCAGAAGCCAGCCTGGCATCTAACTTAACGCGAATTTTCCGTACGTTTCTTGTGTGCTGCGTGAACTTCCGAGGTCGTGGAGCAAGTTCGGCAATAATCGGCTTTGCTCGACCTCTGCCGCCTGACTCGACGTGACAACTATAATTTGTCTCAGTTACGAAGACCACGTTTTGACAGTTCGAGGGTAATTCCAATATCGTTGTTGTGATGACTTGTCACTTTCACCAGTGGCGGCTGATGACGTTTGGAACTGGGAAGGCTGTGGCAATCCTAACTCATATCATAAAAAAAAAAGGTTTTTTAAATAGGCACAGTGATAGGTACTTGTTTGAAGAAAAATTTAACATCGCGATCGATTTGTAATGGTCAACATTCTATGACCACTGGTTCAGAGCTACTCATTAGCACAGGTATTTGTTTATTTTAAATTTGTGTAGGTTATATGCCTTCCAACCAGTACCCATGTGGTGTGGTACATCACACGAGACGAGAGATAAGATGACGATAATACTAGTTCTACTATACTAATGGTGATGATAACTTATATATACTAAGACAAATATTTTTAAAAACCAATTCTAATTTACATACAGCACTTACCAAATGCCTGTCACATTTAAATTAGATGATGAAACTGGCATATCTTAATTAATATATTTGTAAACAAAATACATTCTTCAACCAGTACGCGCTATCTAACTGGCAATGAATATTCACCTTACCAATCACTGAAAAATGTATACTTTTTTAATATGTTGTAAACGGGTTTAATGTCTTTTAACTTGTCTCCCAAATGTTTCAAATCATTTAACTCATTGAGAGTCCATGCAAGATCATTAGGATTCACTATCAAAAAATTAAACTAAACAATGCATTTCTAACTTCACACCCGCGTAGCCAGTCCGCGAAATTGCAAGTACTTACATTGAATTTTCGCGTATATGAACTAATGCGTTTACCGCCTTGGCTTTGTTATTTTGTTATATTTAACTGTGGCATTGCTGATCCCAAATTCTTAAGCTCTAGTTTATTCTCGTAATTCAAATTCGCTGTCGTAATAAGGTTTAAAATTTTACTCGCAGAACTATCCATTATTTACACGTTTACACAAAACGACATTAACAACAATTCAACCCTGCTTCTGACCGATGCTCATGGCTCATCATTAACAACAAACTTATTCAGAATATTAAACACTATGTTTGAAGCTCACACGAGTTTGGACGATATCTATAAATAAAAACTATTCTAAATAAATACAAGCATTGCTATGAAATGTGTTTAACAACTACAAAAGAGCGGAGCGCGAAAGTGTACCTACAAAACATGTAGTGTATAACTGTAGAACACATTCTGTTAAACAGTGGAATTCGAAGTTTCAGTATTGGTAGCCTTGTCAAGTTCCAGGAAACCGTTTTTATGTGAGAGCAGGGGCGTGCCCTGATCTCTCTCTCTGGGTTGCAGCATGTGATTGGCTGAAAAGTGACGAGCCCCTGAAGTCTCCCCTCCCTCCCATAGCATCCCTCTTCCATTGTTATGGTCATATCTCTCTACTCCCTCCACCCACTTCGGGGCGAAGAATCTGTAACCCCACCACACTACAGTTCCAAAAATATTTCTCTCATGATAAGAGTATCGTCCATCTCAAAAACATTAGCTGCGAAATAACCTCCGTATTCGTACTCAGCATTGTTTGCTGGGTAGCAGATAAGTAGAGGTCTGCGTTCGGAGATTTTATTAGGGAGGCTGTGCTCCGCAGCCCTCGCTCAGCAGCCGCCACTGACTTTCGCCTGTGCTGCTCCGACACATGAAAGCCATTCTTTTTATGTATGTCTTGTCAGCTTTACACTAAATTGTCTTGACGAACCATGTTCTATTCACAGAGTATTATGTTCTACCTGTCACCGAACTGTCAATAAACGGCTGTCGTTGCTGAGACACGAGTTTGCATGAAATCTCTTATCTTATCTTTGTTTTTCACTGAAGTTCGTTTGGATTACATGACGGGGGGTTCCACAACAGAAGACTTGCTTTATGTTTTCTATTGCAACGTGACACAGGTTGCAAGCTGTGGTACATTCACGATTACTTCCAATTTTTCTGAAGCCCTGCCTAAGTTCTACTTCCAAGATATTCCTCCGCCTCATGCAAACCAAGCTTACAAAATTACACCAGAGGGCCAACGCGCCGTATTCTTGTACGCTCAACTACATGCTATTTTGCAGAATAACCATTTCTCATTTTTCACAATAAAGTGAGCAATATTGAAATCAACCTTAGGAAAACGTCACTGCTCCTACCTGCATGTATTTTAACTGGCGCACTGAGTGGCATGTGCCCAGTAAAGTTGGTAATGATGCATGAGAAAGTAGTTCCACACCTTAACATCGAATGGAAAGTGTTAGGTGACCATTTATAATAACTTAAATTATTCCTTTTGCTTTCTGGTTTTTTTAAGGCCTCGAAGTGTAAAAAATTGATCAGATTTGTAACATATTTACTTTTTTTTAAATAACTCTACAGTTTCACTTGGCCAACGCATGAATAAAGTGACGAGGACCATGGAAATGTTAATTATACATAAGGCAGAAGAATAGACAAAGTGCTTACAAGTAGATCTTAAGCAGGGCTTTCAAAAGTGCTCATTTTATCGTGAACAGCCTGAAGGAAACAACCAAACACGCCATAAATGTGGTTATTTTTCACTGGTTTGTTTCAAAAAGTGCGAGGAAATCACAAATACACTATAACTAGGGGCACACGAATTTCGCGAAAACTTTTCATGACCTGTTGTATTTCAGAACACTTTAGCTCAGATCCACTTTTGTGATTGGGTGATCTAGTTGTTACGCGTGTTAAATGTCTGTCCCCGAATCATCAGAGACGTACAGTATCGGAGTAACTAAATTCTTATTGGCCAGTCAACTAAGAAAATGTTTCTCACAGACACACGCCGCCAATAAGCAAAAGGAAACTGCTGGCACGCTCGTAGGGTATTGAAATTTAGCATGAGCGGAAATCTTTTTGCTAAATTTGTGTATCCCTAACTATAACAAATGTAAACACTTGAAGAGTCCGGTCTCGCCATCCCTACTGAATACTTTGATTTCCTTCGTATTTAAGTTTATACGAAGAAAAGTTAAGAATGTGTCTACTCGGCCTGCAGTGTATATATATATATATATATATATATATATATATATATATATATATATATATATATATATATATATAGCACCAGAAAAATTACAAGTGTATGTTAAGGGCCAAGTGCGTTGCAGAGGTTTCGTAGAAAACACGTGATTCAAAAAGAGGTTGGATATTTTGAAATGGTATCCAAACAATAGTCTAAAGATGAGGTAGACCGATTATTGGTCTTCTACGAATGTGCCCGACACTGATCTATCCCGAAGGAACACAACTGTCAAAGTCACATGGTCAACAGTGATGAACGTGTTTGTTTATATTTCAAAACATTTATTATGTAATGTAACAATAACAAATTAATAGCGCATGCTTTGTAAGAGTTTCTTGCCTCCCTAACACTGCAGACATATGAGTAGAGATAAGGCACGCTAGATATGCGACCACCAATAAGAACTTATCAAATCTCAACTTCTGTTATACAACCTGACAGAGGAATGTCCAAAGGTGTGCAGAAATTTGGTTCCAGATCTCCACACGATAATTATGGTACATCCAAATCCATCTTTTATGGTATACACGAACCTTAAGCCTGGAGCAGAAAACCCCCCCCCCCACCACGAATTTTTAAAAAGGGTAGGGGGTCGGCCACCATAACTCACTCCCTTCCCCATGGGGCACTATCGCTTCCCCTAGGTCGGTCCCCCCTCCCATCCCGCGGTTTGGGCGTAAAGTGATTGACGCGGCAAACTTTCGTTCTTTATTAGTATAGAGAAACTGCGGATCAAGGCACACACGGCAGTGAAATTGACATTCATTGGGAATCACAAAAAGAAAAACCAGAGAAATCCAGCCACAATATTAATGAGTTATCTGACACTGATTACCAGTCGTGCTATTTCCGATGGTTTTTTTTTTTCCACTGATTTGCCATAATTCTCACTGTTTTATGTTTCCAGAGCGGAGAACGCTCGAGTACGCCCACACCAGAGAAACCTCCACGTAATTTCGTCTCTATTTACCTATAGCCCACTCACTGTTACTTCGAACTTTTCCGAAGCCCTGTTAAAAGTCCCACTTCCAGGATATTTCTCCGCCTCATGTAAACACGGCTTAATCAAGTCCAGGAAATTACACCAAATTGACAACGAAACGCATCCATGCGCCCTGTGAGTAATAATATGTTTCATAAGAACTATTTCTTACGAGGTATTACCAACACATCCATTTTCTCACTTTTTTATTTATATTACTTATAAGGTAAATGTTATAATTTATAGTTAAAATAAAAGTGAAGTGTCTATTTACCGAGAAACACGTCATTCTTATGCTAACACGCGTATACAGGGCGTTAAAGTGAGCCCTTTTAAAAGCCCTCTAGTTAGGAATAATAGTCAATAAATATATTTTATTATATCCTTAGATGTTAAATTCCGATTGCGGTGGAGTATCCACACTGTGTTTATTAGTTACAGTGCAATATTTATTTAAAAACGTGGTTAAAGAATAAAAAATGGTTGAAAGAAAAAATGAACTAGGGCCACAAAAGTGCTCACTTTACCGTGAACAGCCTACAGGCCCAAAACGATTGTATTGCATGGACTATTAAGGAAACGACAAAAAAAAAAAAAAAACACGTCATACATGTGGATGTTTTTCAAATGTCTGATTCGAGAAGCGCGAAGAAACCGGGAATGATTGGTGGCTCGAGCAGGCAGCGCGAGGATGGAGGAATTCGCAATCCCGTTGTCAGCCCGCAAGGGGATGTAACACACACTCGCGCCTACGTGACTGGCCTCGGGTCGGCCAGCAGGAAGGAACGACGCGCTGACCTGGGGAGTATATGCGTCAGCACGTCGTGAGTGGCGCCCGCAGCCATGCCCTCCGGGGTCGGGGTGAGATCACGTGAGTGGCTCGGGTCGGCCAGCAGGAAGGAACGACGCGCTGACCTGGGGAGTATATGCGTCAGCACGTCGTGAGTGGCACAAGCAGCCATGCCCTCCGGGGTCGGGGTGAGATCACGTGAGTGGCTCGGGTCGGCAAGCAGGAAGGAACGACGCGCTGACCTGGGGAGTATATGCGTCAGCACGTCGTGAGTGGCGCCCGCAGCCATGCCCTCCGGGGCCGGGGTGAGATCACGTGAGTGGCTCGGGTCGGCCAGCAGGAAGGAACGACGCGCTGACCTGGGGGAGTATATGCGTCAGCACGTCGTGAGTGGCACAAGCAGCCATGCCCTCCGGGGTCGGGGTGAGATCACGTGAGTGGCTCGGGTCGGCCAGCAGGAAGGAACGACGCGCTGACCTGGGGGAGTATATGCGTCAGCACGTCGTGAGTGGCACAAGCAGCCATGCCCTCCGGGGTCGGGGTGAGATCACGTGAGTGGCTCGGGTCGGCCAGCAGGAAGGAACGACGCGCTGACCTGGGGAGTATATGCGTCAGCACGTCGTGAGTGGCGCCCGCAGCCATGCCCTCCGGGGTCGGGGTGAGATCACGTGAGTGGCTCGGGTCGGCCAGCAGGAAGGAACGACGCGCTGACCTGGGGAGTATATGCGTCAGCACGTCGTGAGTGGCACCAGCAGCCATGCCCTCCGGGGTCGGGGTGAGATCACGTGAGTGGCTCGGGTCGGCAAGCAGGAAGGAACGACGCGCTGACCTGGGGGAGTATATGCGTCAGCACGTCGTGAGTGGCGCCCGCAGCCATGCCCTCCGGGGTCGGGGTGAGATCACGTGAGTGTTAAGTCGGGGCGGAAGGTTCGACCCACGGCTTAGTGCCAAGCGCGCACGCACGCCGTTACGAGGAACCCTTCTCCGCCATACTGAATTCTTGGTTTGTTTTTTCTAGCTTGTTTGATTTTTTTTTTTTAAACTCCGGTTGAAGGCGGATTCTACACTGTAATTTTTGTACTTTTACAAGAAAAATCCTTGGGAACCCAGTAACAAAGAGAATCCTTTGAAAAGCTACAGACAGTTTTCTTGTAAAATATGCAAAACGTATATTTGTAATATTACAAATTATATCCTTGTATTACAACTTACATTATTGATTAGTGTACGCAAGGTTATTTTTCCTCTACAAAACAAATGTGATGAATTAATAACAGAGAATAGCTAAAAAAAAAATATTCCAACATATAATTTACGGAAGAAAAAAAATTATAATACACATCGCCAGCATATTGAGTAGAACCCACACTCCTTGTATTGATAGCTGCACCCTTAACCACAAGACCAACTTGACTACGAACTTAGCACTTATATATGTAAGGTCAAGTTCCAACAAAATATTAAGGACATCATTTGATTATGAAGAATACATTTATTTCATTTTAAAAGTTCTGTTGCTGAGTTAAGATGTTTGGACGGCTCTTAATAACGAGGTATTCGGAGCCGATTTAAGATTTCCTGTGTAGCTGTGGAAACATAAACAGCTAATGAGCAATACGGTCAGGTTTTATTGCAATTGTCGTTTTGTTATTATTATATGAGTTGTTTTAAGTGTTTTACGTTATTAAAACTTGCAATGCATTTCTTAAGTTCTGTACGGTTTTACGCTGTTAAGTGTCCGCCAATTTTGCTGAAGCTCGCGGATATGGATCAGTGCAGTGCGAACATTTCTTAAGGTACGTTCCTAACACGGCCCTTGCAGTTTTACAAACGAGCAGTTCAACAAGGGGAACCATCGAACTGTTACAAGCATTTGTAACAATACAAGCAATTCCTCGGTAAAATTTTCAGAATCATTATTTGACGGTGTGTCGCACCTTTTCCCTTACGCGAGCTCACGCCGACTATGGGGAGGTGTAGGCAATAATACTCAAGTAGGCTACTTTTCTAAAAAAAACTTCGAAGCACACGCTACGTCGGGTCGAACTGGCGACATCCTGCCGCGGTACGCATTCGCGTGCGGGCGGAACTCTCGCGACGTAGACTTGGAAACTGCTGTGCGAAATTGCCGCGCGGGACGAAAGCGAAAGGTTTAAACAGCGCTCCGTTATCATCAGTTCTCATTCTTAAAGGGAGCCACACGAGTGCGACATGTAAGCGGCAACATTTACCACTTCAATTCCTTGTTCGCTCATTTTAAAGTCGCAGTACACGAGGGAAGTCTCTGTGTAGACTTTGCATGGGGAAAATGCATTTACGCGCTGGGAAAAATGTCCGGGAGCTGAGCCTTGGGCTTAGCGGCGATGGGGCACCTACCGCGCGTGGCAGTGTCGCCCTTATTGCTCCCGCACCGCTCGATCTCAAAAGTGGAAGAAAAAAAAAAGGGGAGGGGGGCTAAAAAGTATCCATTCGGAATGGTTACCATTACGAAAATTTTGCATCCATACTTGCGCAGAAAAAATCCGGAATGGTAACCATTCACATTTTATTAGCAAAGCACTGCGTTACTGAATCCTGCAAAGTATCAATTGTAGGAATGGTAACCATTCCGGATTTTTGTACCAACATTCACATCCCAAATATTCTGAAAAGTGCCCACAGTCGGAATGTTTACAATTCCGGTATGTGTGTTTTTTAGTTGTCATCCACAAAAGCATGAAAACTGTCCGCTGCCTTAATGGTAACCTATCTGTGTCTTTTTCGCGTAAGCGAAGCTTGGAGTTTCCCCACGAAAGATTTTCAAGCTTTGCCCCCTCGCACTTAAAAATACTGTACAAGCGCAGCCAAACATTATGCGCGCCAGCAGGGGAGTAAATCCCCAAGTCAGTGATTCAAGGCGCGTCGGCAATTTTTTTTAGGTGGTGACGCGAAGCGTCACGCATCAGCGAAGCTTGGAGTTTCCATGTAAATGATTGTCGTGTGTAGTTATTTTCATTGAGAAATAATGTATGTGTGTTTTGCAATTTAACATATTTTTGTACCATTTTAATATTACTGCAATATTGTCAACATATTTTCACACTTGAGTCCTGAATGGTTACCATTCAGGCAGTGGACAGTTTTCAGGCTTTTGTGCATGACAACTAAGAAACACACATACCGGAATTGTAAACATTCCGACTGTGGGCACTTTTCAGGATATTTGGGACGCGAATGTTGGTACAAAAATCCGGAATGGTTACCATTCCTATAGGCTGTTCACGGTAAAGTGAGCACTTTTTACGGCCCTCCCAACAGGCTTTAACCAGTAATAAATATATCTTATTGCAGCATCGGGCATTATATTTTGAGGGTGGTGAAATATATACACGGTGTTTAATGGTCACAAATCAATGTTTATATTAAAAAGCAGCAGGAAGATGGAAATAGGATGAAAGGAAAAATTTAGAAGGGCCTTAAAAAGTGCTCACTTTTCCGTGAACAGCCTATACAAAGGATACTTTTCAGGATTCAGTAACACACAGCTTTGCTAATAAAATCGGAACGGTTACCATTCCGGATTTTTTTCTCCGCAAGTAAGGATGCAAAATTTCCGGAATGGTAACCGTTCTGAATGTATGCTTTTCAGTCGCCCCAAAAAAATAGCTTCGATCACGCGGTATCCTTGTCTCGCGCGGTGGTTGAACCCAGAAGCAGGCGGGCTGGAGCCTGAGTGACTGAATGACCTCGAGGGACGAAGTCTCACGGTGAGCTAGTTTCCAAATTTCCAGGTGTCAGCAACGCCTCGCCGAGCGGCGGCGACGTGAAAAAACACGCATTCCCGAGATGCTGGCCGCGCCTAGTTTATAACTTTACCCAGCGGCCTTCGCGCGGGCTGATGCACGACTCACTGAATAAATGGGTGGAGGGGGGGTGGAGGGCGGAGCCGACGTCGGTCAGCAATTCCACAACGATTCCCGGTCACCTTCTGCGAAGAGGGTGCCCCGGCGTCAGCTCCTGCAGGCACGAGTGGCGCCTCTGCGGATTGGATGGAGCTCAACTCGGACTGGAGTCAAAACGTAGGGAACACGGTTGAACTGTGTTGCAGAAATTTTTTTTAAATATAGAAACTACGATTATTAAACGTACACCCAGACATCATTCCCCAGACGTGGACGGGATGGTACTTTACAAGTTACCACGTATGCAGTAAATATTATTTTGAAGCCCTCCAATATAGTAAAAAGCTGCTTTTGCAGACTGCTATATCTCAGAACATACTAGCCGGACATGAGCCAAACAGGGACAGGAGTCTGTATTGAATATTTTTATTCACAGTAAAGTGAGCACTTTTTGAAGTACATTCATTTGGAATAATAGTCAATAAATATATATTATTGTAGCCTTAGACGTTAACTTTCGAGCCCGGTGAAATATATACACCGTGTTTATTACTTGGGGTACATGGCAAAATTAATTTTAAATAGTGGCGGAAGAATAAAAAATGGCTTATAGGAAAAAGTAACTAGGGCCTCAAAAGTGCATACTTTACCTTGAACGGCCTATACAGACTTAATAAAGAACATTATAGGGTCACCGCTGAAAGTCCCACAGCTATACGAAGCACTACGAGATCACTGAATGCCAGTTCAGAGCCCTAAGCATAGTGGCGATGTTGCTCTTGTAGTGCGTGCCAGAGTCACGCTTATAGTGCCCACGCTTCTTGGCCAAAAAAAAAAAAGAAAGAGAAACTGTGCAGGTAAGCGGGCATCTTAAGGTTTGACCTCCCCCGCCATGTTGAATTTTCCATTTATATGTCATAACTTCCTTTTCAGTGAAATAACCGAATATTTGTTACTATAGCATTATCACAATTTTACAATCCCCTTCAAATTTGGTCGTTAAAATCATCCACATGTGATATGGTGATTGTAAAATTGCATTAATCTGTTCATAATTCTCGAAAAAAATACGGCATGACTACTTAACGAATTTTCAGAATTTATGTTTGTACTTCAGCGTAATGTATATTGTCATGATTGTATAGCAGCAGTTTCGTAATAAGTGTCGGAATACAACTGAAATAAGCCAGAACCAATAATTCAACATGGCGTGTGAGGCCGAGCCTTCTGAGTAGACATGTAAACACGAGCGAAGGTGATGTGAACACGGATTGGTGAAAGCTGTGTAGTGGCATATTTCGACAACTGCGTCAAGTAGAGAACAAACTACACTCGAAAAATAAATAGAAGATAGTTTATCTATTGTTTTTTTTTGTTTTGTTAAGGTGTACTTTTGAAGGCAGCATTTTTTTCTACTAATGCCAAATTAAAAATCTTTCCCTTCCGATATTTTTTTACCATAACATAATTTTAATATTTGTTTCCTCAACATTACGCTTAAAAAAAAAATTGTACATCCATTTAGGTCCAAACATTTAGGTACAAACATTTAGGTCCAAACATTTCACATTTCGGTCCAAACATTTCACATATCGGTCCAAACATTTCACTTTTTTTTTTTTTTTTTTTGGACATTAATGTCCTTGTAACTTATAATTTGCTCACAAGAAATTTTAAAACTGGTACTAAAGTACGAGCAATACACTTCCAATATGGCGGCATTCGTTTAGCTCTCACTTCCAGTGCACTTCTGTCGGCAGTGTTACGAGTAAACTTTCAATCCGGATTCTACACTCCAGAGTCCACCTTGTCAGCTGGAGTGGATTCTACACTCCAGAGTCCACCTTGCCAGCTGTAGTGGATTCTACACTCCAGTCCTACTTCAGTTCAGTCCGGGTGGAGCTTACGGTATAGTTTCAATACGGCTTCTTCACGTCCCATCCTTTCGACCACAGGATGCGTCCCAGGCGACTTGGCACAGTAATATTATCGAATACGGAGCAGTAAACGTTCGGATGTGGGAATTCAGACAATCTGCGCGAGCTTAAGTGGCACGTAAAATACACTGACGTGATATGCATAGCAGAATGTGAAATAGAAGTCTTAGCACGCAGTTTGGTCCTCGCCCGTTCGCCTTACCGGGATTTTAGTTGCGTTAGCGCCACCTGGTGGCCGTTTAGATTGTATTGTATTGTGAAGGGCTTTTTAACGTCCCCCGGTTTTATGCTCGAAAGTTTAGCAGGGGACGGCTTACAGACTAACTTATAATCTAACTTAAATTAACACCCATGCCTTACTCTGGATTCCATTAGGACTTACGTACCCTTGGGCTGATATTTGAACAGTAAAAATGACATATGTTTCCGTCAGTGCTACCTAAAAATGAAAATTTTCAATAGGAGACGTTTAATTTACAAATAGAATACTAAATATCTAGGTTAAAAAAAAAATTTCAACTGTGAACTATTTCTTACTAGCCTTTGCCAACACATAGCTAATTTTAATTCATATTGAATACGAAATAAATTTCATAAGTTAAAGAAGATACTAAGTTAAAGTTCAACTTAGTCAGAAATATAACACTTTAAAGTTAATCACACTGTCAAATATTTATGGTATAAAAAATTATTTAAACTACAGTTGTACATGTTACTTCTAGGGTGATTTGTCAAAGGTTTGTTTCCAAAACGTCCGAAGAAACTGCGAATGGACAAATAAGCCTATTGGTTCCAGACCAACAGATTCTATAGAAAAACGTTTTGCAAGACAAGAACGTAAGTTATGAACAGCATAATAAATAACATAAAAGAAATTTAAAAAAAAAAAACTAGTTACTCGAGGGAAGTTTGAACTCTGAATCCTAAAATTGGCAATGCGGAACCCCGCTTCAACCGACTGAGCGTCACGCACAATTTCAGCAGTGGTTTTGTATTAAGAAATATACTTATGTAATGCCGCAGTTATGCCGTGTTTTTAAAAGTTAAATATTTTTGTTTCATTATGGACGAGTGAACAAGCTCCAGACAAAGTTACAATGTGTTTCAAGTATCCTGAATCCACTGTATCTAGTGATGGAAAATTAGGACTTGCAGATAACCCGCGGAATTCAGGCTGAACGGTCCAACTGGAGAAGGTCGTCTGGTGTCCTCGGAGTTAAGGGCAAAGTTTATAAGTGTGAAGTGAGGCCATCAATGCTGTATGGAGCAGAGACTTGGGCAACAGTTAAGTCACAGTGCAAAATGATAGAGGTAGCCGAAATGAAGATGCTGCGCTGGATGTGTGGTGTGTCTAGGTTGTACCACGTCAAGAACAACTTCATAAGGGGCACGGTCAAAGTGACAGAACTGACTAAGAAAGTTCAAGAAAGAAGGCTGCTCTAGTATGGGCACATTAAGAGCAGGAATGACAATTGTGTGGGGAAAAAAATTGCTTGACCTGGAGATGGTAGGCAGAAGGGAGAGAGGAAGCCCAAGAAGAAGATGGATGGACTACGCGAGAGAAGATCTCAGAGAGAAGAGTTAAATGAGAACCACATTTGGAAGAGACCTGCCCGAAACGTCGACCCCACATGAATGGGATAGACGAAGAAGAACTTAATAGGTGTGTGAGTTATATGGAATGTTTCCCTTTATACGTACTTTTGTATTAAGTTTAATTTAGTACAAAAATACGTTTTATAGAGCATGTCACCTTATCATAAACGAACATTTACGACTTGAGGTTGTTACTCGGGTGTGCGCCATCCTGTCTGTCGCATCTCCATGGGTATAGCAGACATTTAGGCCGTGTCCCAATTCGCCGAGAGAGTACTCTCTCGCTCACTCTTGACGTCACAGAGAATCCTCTCTGCTGTCCCAATTCCGAGGAGAGAGCGCAAGAGGGAGAGTGAGTGACGATGTACACTCGGTGCTCACTCTCGTACCCTCTCTGGCAGCCATGTTGTTTTCAAGTACAACCTCAAATATCAAGACACATATTTTGTTGTTTCTAAAGCAGTGTTAGAAATATCTTATCGACTTAACTTAATCATTGTGATTGTGAAATGTGTAATAAGCACAATATTCCGTTTGATAAGGAACATAATCTATGATAATATTATGTTCACGTTTCATTTAGGTTAATTGTGTGCATATTATTAAATACTGTGATTTGCATGTAACAATTATGGTTTTAATCACGAATAAATGTAACAAATTAAAATAAGTTATTATTTCATAAAATACTGTGTATTTATTCGAGGAAAGTGAAAGGCCTGCAACATTTTATTTTTCACTATTTATCACCTTTCTGTCAGAGAAATAATTCCGAAGGCTTCCAGAGGGCACAAATCCCAATTTGCTAGGGTGAACCAGAGTGTGCCAGAGTGAGAGTGGCGAGCGAAAGTGAGCACACTTTCGATTTGAGACGCGGCATTAGAACATTTTCTATTACAGTTTCGGGTATGCCCATAGGTATGAAAACTGTTACACCCAGAGCCAGCCCCCCCCCCCTCCGGGTATTTTAACCTACTTTTCTGAAGCCCTGCTAATTTTCCTCCGCCTCTCACGGTAGAGTCTAGAAAATTACGCCAAAAGGACAACACACTGCATTCGTGCGCACTCGGTGTAATAATATTTTGCATAAGAACTAGTTCTTACTTTGCATTACTAATACACCTATATTTTCCCTGTTATCATTCATACTAGTTTTAAATTAAATATTAAAATTTATAGAAGAAATGCACATGAAGTTTGAATTTAATAAAAAATATATATATTTATATAAACAAGTATAAACCGTTTGTGATACATTACACATTTAAGAAACAGCCAAGTAAGTCATACATGGTGTGGTTTTTCAAATGTGTGATTCAAAAAGTGGGATATAAACAGCGAATAGACTATATGAAAACTACCCCGGAACTGTGCAACGTGTGAGCTGGCTAAAGCTGGAGAAACGATACCCCGACGAATCCGACACGACGAAATGTGATAGCAGCCAATGAAAAGCAAGGCCACTGTGACGTCAGCCCTACAAAATTGCAGCCCCGACAGTCCGAGAATAGTAGGTTCTATTTCTACTTTCCGTCGTGTCTGGCTCGTCGAAGAGCGCAAAAAATGTAAATACAACATTATAAAACTACATTTCGTGCATGTTTACCTACTGTAGTAAATAATACACTAACGTTCCGGTTGGTTTTTAAATGCATATTTTCTATTGTATAAATTCAAATATTGTCAAAGAAAAATATTCATTCGCTTTATCATTGAGTTTTAAAAAGTAAATATTGGAAATGAACAGGATAACTTGCCGTTTTAGGATTTTCCAACAGTCAACTAACGCACTCGTCAGGCAGATTTCGTCGTGGTATTGTGAAACACTGAATAAAATAAAATGTGAAATTCCGTCGGAGCTTTGACATCGTGTCGGTGTGTCGTATCGTGCTCGTCGGGTTATTGTGACTCCGACTTTAAACGGCAGCTCAGGATCGAAGGACACGAGACTCGAAGCCCGCAGAATTTCAAGCCGATTCGAGCGAACGACCTGCAGAGAGATCTCCGGCGCCTTGGAGTGGTGGGGGGGGGGGGGGACCAGTGACCCGACCAACACTGACAGAAAGAAACAAAGGAGACACCCGGAGGTCGTCTTCCCACTGCGAGGCCCCGCGGGGAAGGTCGCCGGGGTCTTTTCTCCTCCCGAAAAACCTGCGAGCAGGGGTTGCGCGAGGTCGCGTGTTCGGGCACACACGGGGGTACATTCGCCCCGTCGAGTTGTTGAAGCACACAACCTCACAACAGTGCCCCACAGACCACCCGAAGAATGTCAAGGTGACGGGGTATTTATCACCCAGCCATCGCCTAGCCGCCTTACGGTCTGCCGGGGAGAGGGGGGAGGGCCTCTCCCCCCCCTCCACCAGCTAACCAGTGACCGACCAAGGTAAAGACCGCATAAATCAGCGCGCCGGGTTCACCTTCGGAGTGAAAAAGTGCCGGCCTTGGGGCGCCTGCCATCAAGGCATATTGAAAATAAACCTGACCGATCCGCCTTGAGATCTGCCTCTCCGCGGAGGTCATTGTTTCCCCCCCCCCCCCACCACCGCTTTCGGAATCTTCGAGAGGATAAACAGTGCGGATGTGTACGCGTTTGTGTACAGGTTGATACATCGGCCACAGGTTAAGGCTGTTGGATAGCAAAAAAATTAATTATTTTATAATCGTACCAAATATTGTTCAACTGGTACGCGTATTATATTACAATGATTTCCTCAAATAAAATTTAATTAACCACACTCCATATTTTTAAAACGATTTGATGTAAAATCCAAAATTTTTCTGTTTTGCTGTAGAAAAAAAAAAAAACTAAGCTGTACTAATTAAAAGGCGCAGTGGTAGCTCACTGGACTCGCATTCGAGAGGACCAAGGTTTGATTCCCGGTCCGCCCATCCTGATTTCGGTTTTGTATGGTTTTCCGAAATCACTCCAGGCGAATGCTGGGATGGGTCCATAACAAAGGTCATGGCTGATTCCTTCCCATTCCTTCACCCAATCCCTCTTCGCTCTTCCCTCTTCTCTAATGACCTCGCTGTCGAGGAGACGTTAAGCCCAACTACCTACCTACCTACCTACCTCTACGTGCTTGTTTGTTAACCATCTAATCAAGAAATTCAGAACGTATGTTAATGTCACTTGCTACAGCTTGACATATACAGTATGTAATCATCAAATAACAATTCATGCAATTCAAAAAGTTGTTCAAAACATGCAAAAATCGTATAACATAGTGAAGGTGTCGCGCGGTAGCCCACTACATTAGTTAACGTTTTAATTTTTGTTAATTTGTACTACTTAATTTCTGCCATCACGACTGCAGCAAAACAGAAAAATTTTGGATTTTAAATTAAATTGTTAAAAAAATAGAACGTGTAAAAAAAATTTTATTTGAAGTAAATGGCATCACATACAATGCGCACAAGTTGAACAATGTTTGGTGCAAATATAAAATAATTGATATTTTGGTATCCAACACCCTTAAACGCGAAAAAAAAATTAAGGTGAAAACGTTTATACGACCTGTGGTCTAAAGTGGATCCTTAGGCTGTACATATAGGATTTGTAGTTGGACCTAAAGGACGAATTTATTACCAATGCTGGATATGGAACACTGAGTGTTCTGGATAATGTGTAAAGTTAATTGTAACATGCGGGTTAATAATTCATCTTTTAAATCCCAAGTATGCTATAGCTAGGGATAGGAAAAATTTGCGAGTTCAATGGCCTGTAGGCTAGACTCTACAGTCATGTGTATACTCGAGCCTCAGTGTGTGTTCATTGGTTGCTGCTCCATAGAGTAGCCAGTGTTGTTACTTCACACCTGGCAGTATGTCACCTTCTACTTGTTTCCCTGCAAGTCTGCTATTTGCTCAGAGTCGTCCAGGGCATGTCTAGTAAACTGCGAACCGATTACAAAGTTAACTTCAGTGTACACGTGTTTGACATCTATCTTGTCCTGAAATGAACTCACGAAATGTTCCTATTCCTAGCTATAGCGTCATGGAGATTAAGTAGAAATAAGGGTAGTTACTGTTACACAGCTGTAATTGGCAGCTCCATACCTGCCTCCGCGGACCTCTGATTTGAATCCGCAAGACTTTTATTTGTCGGGACATTTAAAGGCACTTGTGTATGCAACCCCAGTGGACGATGTGGGTACCCTCCATAACCAATATTGTTGCGGGTTGCAAAAAAAAATCGTTAACTTTCCAGGGATGCATCATCGCATCCGGATCCGGGTGTCCATGCAACGGCAGATTGATGAATGTGTTCGTACTATGGAGGGAATTTTGAACATTTTCTTTAGTACCTACCGACGGTAAGCTCTCACACATGTGTAACTAATTCCTGTGCAGTTCCTACTGTTCTCGGTGTCGTGCCGTAGTGTGAGGTGTCGTGTATCATGTAAACGAACGCTACGATGACATTCCACAGCAACATGATCCAGCCGCAGGCCATACACTGTACGCCATGTATTACGGGCTGTAGTAAAGAAACGAAGCGTTTGCGGACCTGTGTTCATATAAATTTTTATCTTCCAGATGTGAGGAATGTTTCCTCTAAGTATTATCATACAATTTTGCAATACTCTGTATGTGTGTGTGTATGCATGTATGTATATATATATATGTGTGTGTGTGCACACGCCTCTTCTTTTTCCGTGATTAACCTGCAGCCGAAGTTTGTCGGTCTAATTTAGACGCACTCTGTATACGTATGTACACACACCTATGAATAAATGTGATTTAAAAAATGGTATCTCGCTATTCGATTTCTTATTTTTTTTCTAACATTTTCGCAGTAAAAATAGTATATCGGACGTTTTAGTACACTGCTATTCGACTAGCATTTCCTTCAAAAGCTCTCTTCATTTACATACTCCAATAGCAGTAAAGCGTATTAATTTCAGAGCTCGCCTACCTGGCGAGCGGAACGGTTGCCGAGTGTTTCATGGGGATATATATATATATATATATATATATATTATATATATATATCCCTCTAACCAATTTGTAATGAAGTTTGATTAAATTCGTATTGGTGAAAGTATCTTCTTCATACAATATTGCTTGTCATTTAAATATTATGATATAAGGAAACACGTGCATCACTGTGACCATGTGACTTCGACAGTTGTGGATGATTGAGGCAGATCAATGTTGGGTATATGCGTAGAAGACTAATAAGCGGTCTACCTCATCTTTAGTCTGTGGGTAAAATTCGCTGCTGAGACAGTATTCCGTGGTATTATAAAATTTTGCTATTGTTAACAAGAAACACAAACACGTTTTTGTATGTCCCTTTTCTATGACAAAGCGCAATACAACTACTAACACGGCTCCAAAAAAAAAAATTATTCGTTGCCAAAATATAAGTATCTATGTGTGTATTGTACAAGACTTCTTTAAAGTCTCGTGGTTACACACAGCACGACAGCAATCCTACGCACGCCTGTTCAGTGCTTTGCACGTTGAGATTGTAGGGAGCATGATCCAATTGCAAGTTTCGCCCTTATAATCACCAGAAATCTGCTCGCATCGAAATAAAAAAAAAAATACGTTCTCTGTTGCGTTGTCTAGCTGATAACAGCACAACACAGCTGTATGTCTCTGTATTGTTCTCCAAGGGCCGTTTTTATCACCTGATGTTAATATTCCGATCAAAAATTAGCTGGATTTCGTTTCACCACTTCACGTAAACGTCTAACAGCGACTTTAGCTCCCAGTTGCTGGCTACCGAGAGTGGACCAGGGGCTAGCTGCTCCAACCGGAGGCTGAGAAGAAAGAAACTGGCGCCATATTTCGAATCCACGATAGAAACACGACTATTACGAGTATTGATTTTTAATAACGCGTACGGTTGGGTGATTCGAAATACCCCCCCAGTGATGAGATTATTTAATTGTGTGTTCATATTACAAATACTAACATCGAGTGACATTTCGACGTAACTTCGGACAGTGGCATTTTCGTTTCAATAATCCGTGATCGTTTCAGACGTTACCGTGCCGCTAGCTTGTAGATGACCGTGAACCACAGAACGTGTAGCGCGGAGGCTGCACGATGAATCGTAAGTGCTGCGTTTCGAACAAAGAAATGTTCAGACGTTGACGAGCATTTAAATAATAAAAGAACTTCTTAACTTAAATTAAATATAGTCAAATGATAAGGACACGCATTTCTGATATAACACTTCACTGGGGAGTGGCATTTTGTGAGATGCCGGGTAAAACTTCACTTTTTCGTTATTACATTTTTATTTTCCACATCGTGCGTGGATGTACTGCTGTAAGCTGCATGCGTAAGTACAAAATGGCAACGAAAATATAATCATTGAAAATGTTTGTTAATGTTGGTTACTGTAATTATAGCCAATAGGGTGTACCAGATATGAAACAAAATATAATTTGTGTCACAAATATTTTAACATGTCGCTTTTGCTTTCCGATATATGAAGCTTGAAATATACTAACCACACGATGTCGGTATTATTGAATAAAAATTAGCTACCTATGAAGAAAGCCCTGCTTAATATGCACATGTATAAACGTTGTGTACTCCTCAGCCTTGTGTAATATTAACATGGCCATGGGCCTCATCACTTTATTCATTCATCGGTCAAATGAAACTGTGATTTTATCAGAAAAGCAAATACTTTACAAATCTGTTCATTTTTACACTTCGATGCATTAAAAAAAAAAACAGAAAGCGAAATAAATAGTTTTGAGTTATCACAAATAGTTACCTAACACGTTTTATTCGACGTTAAGATATGGAACTATTGCCTATATATCGTTACCAACTTTACTGGTCGAATGTCACTCAGTGCGCCCATTAAAATACATGCATGCAGGGACAGTGACTTTTTTCCTTAGGTTAATTTATACAGTGCTCACTTTACCGCGAACAGCCTTTATATATAAATAACAGGCAGGAATACACGGCGACAATCAAATCGGGAAATTTTTCCTTCGAGAAATTAGCGATTTCAAGGCACATTTCTTTAGGAATCAATAGCAAGGCTCACTAGAACACGAATCACTTTATTTTGTGTGTCGCGTTTGTTTTATGCATGTCGGTGCACTGTAAAATTTTGGCCGAGTAGTCAGATAACACGTGTATTGTTACCCAACACGTGTATTGGTCATAGAAGACCTACTTCCTGGTCTGCACGTTCCCCGCCCTTTAATTTGTTAGAATTTAGTTTTGAAATTTTGAGAAAACTATTTATTTCACAATCATTGAACGTACTGAAACGGCGCGTCAATTTGTATACGAAATCTGCCAACAAATGCGACGAAATTGTTATATTTTTTGTGATAAAGGCTGTGCAGGATAAAGTGAGCACTTTTAAAATCAACTTCAGAAAAAAGTCGCTGCCCCTGCCTGCATATATTTTAACGGGCGCCCTGAGTGACATGCGTCTGGTAAAGTTGGTAGCGATAAACGGGAAATAGTTCCTTATCTTAAGTCGAATAAAAAGTGTTGGGTTACCATTTGTGACAACTTCAATTATTTATTTCGCTTCCTGTATTTTTAACGCATTGAAGTGTGAAAATCAGCAATTTTTTTTTTTTTTTAATGTTAACTTTCCTAATAGTTCCACAGTTTCACTTGCTGGACGCATGAATAAAGCGAAGAGGCCCAAGACAGTGCTAATCTTGCACAAGGCGGAAGAATACGCAACGTGCAAGTGCTCATTTTAAAGTGAATAGCCTATAGTAAGATATATAGGCACATAGGCACAGTGGCGGCGGTAGTTATTCATAAGAAAAGAAAGGGCAAGTTTTATCACTTCGTATAATGTAAGGCAGGTTTACATTACTGGAAAACAAGCACGAATAAGCCCTAAAAAAAAGGCAGATTACGGCATATGTATATATATATATACACACACACACACACCTACATAAGTAATAACGCTGACAGTCAACTGAGTGGTGAATTTTTCACAGATATGTTCAAATGTAACTAAACGTACAGCGTGCCGAAGACAAGACGTAATTACTCGTACACACTGCAGTATAAAACAATGCACGGCCGTGTGACACTCAAACGTGATGCAAAATAAAGATACAGAGAGAGAGAGAGAAAAAGGGGGGGGGGGGGTTTCTTTACACCTCTGTGTATATGAGGATGATGTTGCAACGGCTGTAGTGCGTGTAACGGATTTCCTGGACAGAGTGCCAACCCCAGCTGCGCCGTCTCGATCGTTCAAACTGAGCACTAAATTGGCGTGCTGGTTGAAAATACAGAATTATTGCCTCTCCTTTAGCTCCTCGATAGCACAAAACAGCGAGAGAACTGGAAATTAGATCACGCCTTAGTGATGCTTGGAGGCAGTCTGACGACTAACTGTTGCCCGGCCCCGCCCAGACTGTAAGTAGGAGTACACACACACACTTGACCTTACCAATCTGAAGTGACGTGTAACATGTGTACACCCGGCGACACGTCAGTCTGGTAGCGAAAATACTTGGGGACAGAATAAACGTATTCACAAGCAGGAACACCGGGAGAAAGACTTGCAACTACTACGAGATGACAATGGACGACTGTGTTTGAAAAATATATGGAGGTTTAACTGTGCTCTGAATATCTTGACTGCTCCCAGAAAAAACAATATTAATTCAACCGTATGGCAATAGAAATTATCAGATTATCTGTGGCTCCGAAAATGTTAACCATATAATTGAGATATTTCCGCTTAGGGTAGTTGCCTTTGAAATACTCGTGTCCTCGTGATGGTTAAGAATTAAAATGAACTGTTAAAAAAAAAATCACAGCAAAATCTCTAACATCCCTTCAAAAATAATTACTTTAAATAAAACGTCAAGGACTCAGTTCAGGTTTGCCGTTGTAAATTCGTGTACGTACGAAAACAACATGGCGGCGTAAAATGTTCTACAAGGTGGCATTAACGGTGTTAGGCGAAAAACTTTATTTGGAATTTCTTAGCTGGAATTAGTGGTCAAACGTACAATTTTGATGATCTTGAAGTTCCTGATGGCCAGGTACACCCGACGGGGCATCTCTCGGGAACGCGCAGCAGCCCTGGGCGACGTCTTCCCTACATGCAAGCACACGGCTTGCGGCGTTGACATACAGTTCAGTTGCGCATTAACAGACGTCTCGCGAGTTCTAGCTAACCTCTCTGGCAGCTACGCGGAGAGGGCTAATACAGACCTACTTATTGCATTAAACACCTCGCGTCTTCGTCTCCAGTGGGCGACCTGCAGTTTCAGGGGTGCGAACTCGGACCTCCCTATGAAAAATCTAAATTTAACACCTCGTGCACAGCCCGCCCGCGCTGGCTGCCTGACGTCGTGTAACAGGGTGTCCGTCATCCTCGCTAAGAACTTAACTTCAGAATGTTCTTTAAACACCGGCCAATCACGACGGTTACAATTTAAATTTGTCCGTACTGCCACTTAAAACTGCCCCAACGTTCAAAAATAAATAGTCATCTGGCCTTGCCAGTAGACGTACACAACATAACACTAGAAAGACGTGTAAATGCGGCCAAAATAAGTAGACTGTAAAAGATATTATAGATTTACGGACACTCTTTCAAAACAAATAATTCTTGTCACAAAATAAAATTAATAACATGAAAAATAATATTGTCCCTGTTAAACATCTAGATTGCGTGTTAATAATTATTAATTATTATAGCACAAAAAGCGCGTGTTAAAATGTTGAAGATTATATAATTATATATATATATATATTCATACACATATGATTTATTGCTTCTAGTGATTCATGAAAATGGCATAATAATCTGAACCTGGAGATAAACCACCAGAAGATTCTTACAAATATTATGGGAAAACATATTTAAGGTGAAATATTACGTGTCTTGAGTGCTATGTGTTATCGAATCGAGTTCTGAAGTAGCCACTGAAAATCCATTGCGGTGTCATCAAATCGCTTTATGAAAACCACCCTATGGCAGCTGCTCTTATTTCTTATCAGTTTCGTGTCGGGGAAGTATAACCGATGTTTCAAACCCGCATCATTGATTAGCATTTAATATTTGAAGTTAAATCGCTCAACACTTCAATAAACCCCGCAACAAAACGAACGTGTTAATGACATGCCTGCAGGTAGGCAACCCTCTTCACACCAGAGACACTAGAGTGACGTTTAACAGGCGCACAGGACGAATGCATTTTATTAAATTAATCGAGACGGATTCTCTACCGTTCATTAAACAAGCAATATCTGGAACGATGAATTTATTTGGAAGCAAATTATTTTAAAAGAAATCACGCTCCAAAATGGTTCGTATTGCCAAGTGGGTTTTTTTTTTTTTTTTTGGAAAATTACGTAATACCGTTCTGCATTTCAAGTGTAGAAATTTTAAAACTTTACAACATCCACGGCTAATTTAATACTATTACTGAGACAGTCCTGAAAAAAGTGCTCCTGTAACTGCCTATATGTTAACCTGATGAGTGATTAGGATACTGTAAAAGTACTGCAAATCAATTAACACTTTGCGGTATGCACATATTTACTGGCAATCGAGAATAGTCAGAAGTGAGTCGCATAATATATCACCACTGTAGTAACTCAAGTTATGTTGATCTGTGTGTTCCCAATCACCGCCGTCCTACTGACACACGCCATACCGGACACGATTACAGTACTTTACAACGTTCATAATTGTCTGATTATAAGTCAGTGAGGTGCTGAACTGATTTCGCCCCAATAAAATTCTGTTTGCTATGTACATGGATTGACAGTCGGCGGCATCTATTTGAGAGGTTTTAATAAAATTAAATAATTATTGTGAGGAATTTGTATTGCAAATTGCATTGCATTGCAAAGGGCTTATTAAAGTCCCCCGGTGTTATGCCTGAACGTTTATCAGGGGACCACTTACAAATTAACTTACGATATAACTGCACCGCTGATCAGCGCAACTATGGATCGACGACCATCGCATTTACCTTAATCTCTAGTGCTAGCATCGATTTTCGTTAAGCGATATTATTTGCTCCGGGGTTTAGATTTCGTTCACAGTATTCATAAACTATAGTGTGAAATATTTTTTTATTTATCGGAAAATATCCATTTTCGTATGTTAAGTCAATAATGCGATAAGATTTTCAAATAACGTTTCTGTGTTTGGCAGACGAAACTTCGCAGCAGTTCAAAAATATCTTTTGTGTTAACACGTGCGCTCTATTTACCAGACTTGACGGAAAACATTTGTAGTAGGTCAGCTATTTTTTTAAATAATTAACTTTTATACACTCGCGTACTTGTAGGGCGAATCGAGTCGTTAATAGTAGCTTGGTAGATTTTCTGGTAGTCGTAAATTTTTACTCGCTCTCAAGCTCCACGTATACAAGCAGGCGTGCGCCATACCATCCACTCATTTATCAAGTGACCTCCGAGGTGGACGGACGTCGGCTATGCTCCACGTAACAGCCTATAAGTCTCCGAAAATCATATACTAACGTCATTCCTTCTCGCAGCCGGACAGATGTGTTTTGGGAGAGGTGTAATTTTACTACGCGTGTCAATCAATTAATTTATTTTTACGTGTAGATTACGTTTCTAAATTTCCTCCTCGCCAGTCTCACAGTCAGACGGACTTGTAAGGTATATTGTGCGAGAGGCGCCATATATATATCTTGTTCGTTTAATTTATAGGGACATTTTGTTGTAGATCGTTATATATTTTACTTATCAGAATAGACGTACGTTATTGTGTTTGGTTTAAATCGTATTCAGAGTTTTTTGCCGTAAGATATTATTCACTACACTGAATCGTGTAATTTGTACGTGTGAACTTTTTAATGTGTTATTTATTCATACTGTCTAGCTGGATTTCGTTTAGACAGTTTGCACTTGTCGGCATAAGATGTTATTCACGTAGTTAAAATTCTCTCTCATGTAAATTATATTTGTAAGTTCGAGACTCACGTTACGTTAAATTCCACATTGGAGTAATTGCACTTTTTATTCACATAGTCGTTTGAAATTTCCGATTCGATGAGTGTAATTTATTCATATGTAGAACACTGTGAAATTCTCTAACGTTTAATTGCATTCATAAAACAGATCGTTTGTCATTACTAACATGTAAATAGCATCTTTCAAAGTCGCCTATCTCCCACCACCATTTTCGAGAAATATGACCCCAAAAAACATAACATTTTCACTAAGGCAACTCTTATAAATAATTTAAACACTCTGAAATTTTCTAGTCTGTTAAAAACATTCGTAAAAATTGCATATCTACCACCAATATCTCTACAAACATATTAAAATAAAATAAAATTTACACAGCCCACTCTTGCACTCAACTCAACATCTATATAACACATTGCAACCCACCACTCTGGTCAGTCGCCTTCATGTCACCACAGCTTCAACATCGTACAGCTCCTGCTACCCCCAACGAAAAAAAGAAAGATAGAAAATCAAGAAAAATAAAAAATAAAATTTAAACCGATTAAAAATTAACCTTTTTTTGACTAACCTTTTTCGATTAACCCTTTCAATTCCATTTAACCATTTCAATTTTTGATCGGATTAAAGTCGCATTAAGGATGAACCCTTTCAATCAAATCGATAATCCATCAATTAATCCAAGGCGGCCTAGGACCCGTGCGCTTCTACTACTGATAATGCTCTCACATGAATTGTTAGAGTTTAAGAGACGACAGACAGAATTCTGTTATTGCTGGGAAAATATTATTAGAATGCTGATAGGTGATTTATGGACAGAAAGGATGTTTTGCCAATATATCAAGTGATGGTCACAACATAACCATTTAATTTCGTGGTCGTAGGACGAAGTACCCGACTTCAATTTGTCTACGAATTGCGTAATCTCAAGTTCAAGATAGCACTCAGCAAACTCTGCCAGTTGTCTTTTACGGTCTGTCCATGGACCGACAAATGTCACCGGTTTGTCTGCCAACCGAGCTTGCTAGGCCTATTTTCCTCTGTGTGCCCGAGGACGTTATAAATACAATAGCTGGAATTTTTGTCACAATTGGTATCTTGGCCGGTGTTGATGCTGGCAAGCTAGCTCGGAAATAGATTTTGTTTGTGTTCTAAACAGCAAGGTCGTGCTAGGGTTTTTTCAGGCTCCGGAGCCTCGGCCAAACATTCGCCCACCCTCTTAGCCGCCTAGTGTGCTTACAGCAACAAACACAATGAACGCTTCCCATCGACTGATTGCTTATGCCCTTACACTACCCGGATCATGCTGGTGGGGAGCGATCCAATACGATCTTCTACTACACTTACCAATTCAACTTTCGTTCTTTCTTGAAATGCTTACTATTCCAAAAACACAAACTCTACATCGTCACCATCCAAAAATATTGCTACAATGATAGCTTCAGGCTAATAATAGATACAGACCTGCAAAATTCGCGTTATTATTTAAGGACAGACAGAACTCCAAATCACTGTGCGTTTGACCAACTTCAGCCATTGCCCAAAAATATGCGTGGCACGCCTTGGAGAACTCTTGAGACAATACACAAGTTCAGCGGTGGAGTGGCCAATCTCTTTTAAGGAGATCAAGCAAACACTTGACGTCGATTACAGTGCAGTGGCAAATGAAACCACGAAATGTGGTAACTTGTTTATAAGGCAGTGGAGTCTATCGTGTCACCGGAAAATAACGCGAATTTTGCACGTCTCTAATAATAGAGACAGCAAGCATGGTTTAAACACTGCCCCAGTTTGACCACGAGGTGGGTAGAAGCCGAGTGGCACCCCGAGGGAAGATTTAAACGTGAACAATTATATGTGCAAACACTGATATTACATACAATATTTCACTAGTGTCCGTCTAAAGGGACGGCCACAATTTAATCAGGTGGGTCTATCTTATCTGTCTGAGCTGACCCCACTGTCACCGATACAGCATTTGATTGGTCCACGTGGCATGTAACGTCAGATGTCGATGGCGCGAACGTCGGTGAGGTGCTGGCAGACTGCGGAGCTGGCAATATTTTATCTTTCGTGGGGAGACAACAGGACGTGCTGCATCGTCAGCATCCGACGTCGTCAACGCCGAGACCAATGAGATGATCTGTCTATACATAGAAGAGATAAAGCGGGCGAAAACGTAAGGAACTTACGTAACGTGTTTAATAGTCAATAGATTCTTTAAGTTGTTTCGAAATGAACACATGGACGGATTGTCAAGTGGTGCAGTCCAGCTAAGTCCGTCTCACATAATATCAATGAAAATCGGTATAACATAGGTTACAGTGAAGAGATGTCAAAACAGGCAGCCACTACTAACATGAAAATGTAAACGAAAATGGCGACATGTCACTCCAATTACAGCCGTCAGACAAGCTCAATCGTAGCACGCAAGGCGCGTTGTGATATGAAATCTGCGTGAAATTACCACAGGGTCAAGGCGAGGTGGACCGATCTCTCTGGCTGCGCACGACCAGCCTCCGTGTTCCAGCACATTCTAAATTCGAGTCAGTTGAAAACCACTGATTCGCAGTGAAAATTGTTCCACTTAGAATCTGTGAAATAGTTTCACATCACTAATTCAATCAGTGTAATTTTTAAACTGAAACGATCAATGGTTGGTTTTTCACTGATTCTACGTGGAGTCATTTTCACTGTGAATCAGTGGTTTTCCAATGGTTCTAATTTAGAGTGCACTAAACTGCTTTTTCTACCAACACGACTAGCAGAAACGACATGGATTGGATTTGAGGTTATAACACTGATTAGTAGAGACCTGAAAAATTCGCATTATTGTTTAAGGACAGCTGAACTCCAAATCACTGTGCGTTTGACCAACTTCAGCCATTGCCCAAAAATATGTGTGGCACGCCTTGGAGAACTCTTGAGACAATAATACAAGTTCAGAGGTGGAGTGGCCAATCTCTTTTAAGGAGATCAAGCAAACACTTGACGTTGATTACAGTGCAGTGGCCAATGAAACCACGAAATGTGGTAACTTGTTTATAAGGCAGTGGAGTCTATCGTGTCACCGGAAAATAACGCAAATTTTACACGTCTCTACAGATTAGTAAACAAGTGCTTTGCGATGTTTGTATACTTCCTCTAACCAATTTGTAATGCAGTTCGATTACATTCAAACTGGCCAACTCGTCCGTCGGTGCTGAACACGTGGCTTTGGCAGCTGTGTTCCTTTGGGGTAGGTGAGTGTGTTGGGTACATGCCCAGAAGACGAATAATCGGTCTACCTCATCTTTGGTATATGGGGCCTGATAGCATAGTCGAGCAGATCAAACAGGCGCATGTGCACAATTGTGGCAGGGCTGTAGGAAGTGCCGTGGTGGGCGAAGTGAGTGGGGGCTCACCGTATCCCTGCATGATGCCGTGCGTGAGGTAGAGCGGGGCGCGCCCCGCGAAGGCGTCCATGGCGAGCGCGCGCCTGATGACCCGGTGGTCGGTCAGCACGACGACGTAGACGCTGCCCATCTGCAGGCCGTAGACGGGCCCGTGGCGGCGAGCGAGGGCGCACAGCGTGAGGTGCGGGCTGGCGGCGTCCATCCAAGGTAGGTAGCCGACGACGGGCAGGCCACGTGGACCCGGGGGCAGCAGCCCACGTGCGCCACGACGCCGCCGGCAGTACGTCCACACCAGCAGCAGCGCTGCCGCCACCAGGCTCGCCAACACCTGCGCCAGCATCTTCCCGCCTGGACGGCCTGCCGACACACCAACACTCACTCCCGTCAGAAGGCGGTTCACAATTGAGTGAGTGGAGAGATTTGGGCGGCTCTTAACAGCGAGGTCTTGAGAGCCGATGAGGGTGATTGAAGTGAGTATGGAGCGGCACCGGAATGAAAGGGCGGGGGAAACTGGAGATCCCCGAGAAAACCCGCCGACCAATGGCATCTTCCGGCACGATTCCCGGCCGGGGATTGAACCCGGATCGCCTTAGTGCGAGGCGAGCGGCCTAACCACTCAGCCACCGTGGTCTCCTTCACAATTGAAAGCACAATACCTGGTTCACATGTACGCCGATCATGCCAAACAGAGCCAACGGTAGTTCTCATATAAGTAGAGTTTCTGAGTAGCTATTTTGCTGTTGAATACGTGAGTTTTAACGCCAAGATTTTAAAACAAATGTGAGATAACAAACTAGATGCTGTCGTCTTTCTACACTTCTTTATTAATTCCATTATAGTGCGATTTATTTACTAAATAATTTTCAAGAGATTGTAATTTTATTTTTACATCCGAAAATAATTTACTCTTTAGTGCTATCTTTCGGTTCATTTTCAAACTACGTACATTAAACTATCATATACATTTACATCAATACATGTCGATTATTAAAGAAATTAGTAGCACAAAATATGAGAACCAGCTGACTTCTGGGAAATATCGGCGATGTCTGCTCTTTCCACGAGCAGAAAAATATCGGCGTGAGCTCAACTTTTCCGGGCGAATCTGATCGGCTGTTCTAGTCTTTCCGGTCTGTCTGTTCTGCGTGATCGGCATACATGTGAACCAGACGTAAGGCACTGTCCACAATAGCTGGTCCGCGGACGCCCAACTGCTGATTGGTGCGCGCGGACCTCTGACGTCACAGTTCGCGTCCCAACGTCCCAAGATCACTCGCGAACTCCGCCTTTCGTCCGCGGACGCTTCCCAAGTTGTTTGTGTTGTTTACACTTTATCGCGCGCAAACACTGTAAAAAGTAAGTAATACTAGATTGATATCGAAGCGTGAGAATTGGAAGTATAAAATAGCTACTCACGCAAAGGCACAATCTTGAATCTTGCAGCTGCGAAAACGAAACCTAAATTGAATAAAAACACAAAAAAGTACTGACTAGAGTAAAAAAATTAAAATAAATAAAAATAGAGATACCTGTAAACGAAAGCGAAATCGAAAAGTACTCGCTCTCATAACTCCAAATTGGAAAACTATATAAAAATAAGCTACTAGTATCAGTATTTACGAGCAATAGAGTACAATTTCTTGGTGCGCCGAATTTGGTGCACTCTTGTGCTAGAATACGAAAGCTTAGCTTTGGACATCGGAAATGTAAACACGGTTGGTGGGGACACGCGTCCGCCTGACAAAGTAGGTCCGCGGACCTTCCGAGCGCGGACGAGCTATCGTGCACGTGGCATTAACAGCAACCACAGAACATTGGTCGTGTACACACGAATTGGCCGCCGCGTTTTTGAACCTCGTAATACACAACTCACGCATGACAGGTCGTCTGCGTGATAGTTTCTGACGTTGTGCATAAAGGAAATGGTTATATTTAATTTATTGCGCAGGCGTGTGATGAAGCGGCCAATCAGAGCAGAGTATGAAATTTTCAACGAAATCGTTTATTTAAAATGGAAGAACAACTAGGTTGCAGAAATTAAGAAATTTCACAACATTAGTTGAGAGAAAAGAACAGAGACAGTTAACTTGTAGACATTTTTTTAAAGGTTATTCACATATTTACGATGGCAAATACAAACATTTCAAAGGAGAAAAAAATGCTAATCACAATATCATAATCTGTTAGGAAAACCCACTATTTATCAACACTGCTAACTGGAGTCAGACTCGATGCAAAATTCCATTGGCTAAAAATAATATATAAGTATTCAAATGTAAATCAATTTCGCACAAGAATTCTAGTCGTGTGAATGTTATACTGTCATGTCCGATGAGGGTGAAGCGAGGTGAGGTATGGAGCAGTGTCGGAATGAGTGACCGGGGGGGGGGATATCCCCGAGAAAACCCACCGACCAGCTGGCATCGTCCGGCATGATTTCTACATTCGTAAATGCGGGAGAAAGATTCTTTTTTTAGTGGGAAAACTACCTTAACACAAACACTCATTGCACCACTGAATACGAGTGAGAGGGATTTGGGAGAGGCGAAAGTGAAGCAGGGAAGTAACGATAAGTTAATGGTTGATGAGAGGGGGAAGGGGGAAGGGGGAAGAGACTACTCCGAAAAAATTCCCCACTCCACGGAAATGTCCATCTTATTCCCCTGATACCAAACCTCGTTCGAAAAATGCCTGCTTGCCAAGGACCCTCCGCAGACGGTGAAAATAACCACTGAAATGTAGGTCTGACTGTATAGAAGTGTATGCGCGCGTGTGTGTACACACACACACACACACGCCTTATTATTGGCTATTCAGGGTAAAGTGAGCACTTTTAACGCCCTAATTACAATTTCCTTTCGGCCATGTTTTATATTTTAACCTCCTTTTAAAACAAATAATGTCAGGCATGTAATAAGCTGCGTGTTAATATTCCACCGCACTCGGAAGTTAACATCTAAGACTACAATAAAATATATTTATTGACTATTATTCCAAATGAGAGGGATTTCGAAAGTACTCACTTTACCATGAATAGTGTTTAGCACAACATAACAAATGAGCTGAAAATTGCATTTTTTGGTTCTCCTAGATACGGTGTTTAAATCCTGAAAGAAATAACAGTATGATTATGAGTTTAACTAGACTACGTGAACGTGTGGTGCGTGTAAACCGCTGTTTTTGAGCAACACCGACAATTTCCGGCAGATTATTCCTTACGAAAATAATAAGACCAAAAATAGATGTCTCACTTTTCCCTTGGTGTGATTATTAAGGCAGTTACGTGCCCCAGAAAATCGAATTTTAAAAATATTTTCGCCCAAAATTTTAGATACCACTTGCGATTAAGCAACAAATCGGTGAACGGTGTTCTGTTGATACGAAGAGCTTACGTCTCTGAAAACTCGGTTGGCAATATTATCCCCTTCCATTGTGAAAACAGTAGTTGGTGCATTTTCGACGTGGACACGTCTTCAACTTTGCAACAATAGTTGGAGGCAATTCAGAAAATCCGATGATAACAAAATCGGGGTATACGGTTTGGCATTGCATCTCCGAATCTATTGTCTACATTCAAAATACAATTACACCACTAGATTGCCAAAGGACCGAAGGATATGCTACGTTGAGTGAGGACAGCGAAGCATCTCGCGCGCTGGGGAGGGTGTGTTGAAAAAAAAGGGGGGGGGGGGGGGAGCGCAATTTTGAGTTCGTTTCGCCGTGTCTCATAACTTCCGCGTAGAATATCTTTTGACTAGGAGAAGCTACGACGCTCGTTTGTGTTTCAGTCGACAGCTCGCCTCAAGATCAACCGATAGCGTGTATAAAAACATTTGTGTTGCGTGGTAATGATGAAATTGAATTCGTTTAGTGTAAAAAAGTTAACGAAACTTAATACATTTTCGGCCTATACTCATCAAAAAGCTAAGTCGAAATACAGAAATCGTATACGGAATGAAAGAGCATCTAAAAAGCAATGCAGTGATACCCATAAAACCCCATACGATCGAGTGAGGAGGTGCCGGGAACGTAAAATAATCATCAAGGTATCCGAGCGCGTCAACGTAGACATATTTACGCAAAACAAACGGCCCTGTTGCGGACATAGTCACACCCCATTTCTTTTATATGAAACTTTGTAACCTTCAGGTACACGAGACTTATTAAGACATTTCGTGAATAAGAGTATGTCAATTAACAAAACGGGTGGTTTCCTCGGAACACTCTCAGGTGAAAAGTTTTCGAGAAAACCTGCGTACCTGTCTAAACAATGCCTGTTGGCTGACAGGTAGGCAAGACTTTAAATATAAGTTTTGAGCTGTGGGAGCGGACAGCTCCTTCAGAATTATTTGGGGGGGGGGGGGGGGTGGCGGAGGGGGGGGGGGAAATTTGTATGTACATTTTCGTTGTATATTTTCCGCGAGGAATAACTTGGCAACCCCACTATCAGGTCCGTAGACACGGAACGGTAATAGACTTGGCTGGATCCGTGGAATCCAGGAAGTCCGGTCCTACCGCACGGGTCCTACTAGCAATGCAAACAAACAAATAGTTCCAGCAGTCGACGTTATATTGTGACTGTCACGTTTAAATTTATAGCCACTGAAGGTAGTATAATCCATTCACGGTTACTCCACACTTTCTGAAGCCCTGCCAAACGTCTACTTCCAGGATATCCCTCCCTCCGCCTCGTGCAAACTAAAGCTAGAAAATTACACCGAACGACAACGCCGTGCGCACTCAGTTGTAATGATGTTTCGCATGACAAGTATTTCTTACTAGGCAGTACCAACACACATGTTTTCTCACTGTTTCCATTCATATTTATTATAAATGAAATATTTCAATTTATAAATGAAATACAGATAAAACTTCAATTCAATGAAATATAAGATACTCTAATGTTAACAGAGGTATAAAAGGCTTGTGATTCATGGCATGTTTAGGAAATAACAAAACACGACATACACGAGGTGATTTTTAAATGTTTAATTCAAAATTTGTGAAGAAATCGCGAACATACTATAGTCCTTTGTTTATTATACATTACTGTATGAATCTGATATCAGCGAAACATTTACGTTCGTAACAATTCCACGGTATTACTTGGATGGCGCGTGAATAAAGTGACCAAGTCCACGGCGGAAGGATACAAAGTGAGACGCAAAAGTAGATCCTACGTAGGAATTGCAAAAGTGCTCAATTAACACTGGACAGCCCATAGCAACACATGACTCAGCGCTCATATACGTGGGAGGATACGAATTGGGCAGAAAAAAAATGGATCCTCAGCAGGATTTTATAAGAGTTCAATAAGAGGGGAAAATATGATTTTACGAGGAATGTTACACTGGGAATTTTCATGGTAAGAGAAGACAAAATAGTTACGACAACGGTTACAGAGACTTCATTAGCAATTTTTGAATACCGAAGAATGTTTTCAAAAAAGTTCGGTGAAATTTTCTCAGCTCGCGTTCTCCGGAAGTGAGAAAGAATAGAATACCTGAAAGACACGTCGAGGGTTAACTCCAAAGTACCAAACACTTTAATTTTACCGCTGAGCTACTAGCGTTCGGAAATAAGGAAAAAATTAACTGACCTACGCTGTTCGAAACAGTTAGCAACAGATTTAAAAAAAAAAAAAAAAAAAAAAAAAAAAAAAAACGAGCGAAGAGACAATGTTAACGGAGTACTTTTTTTTTTTTTTGCCGCAGCTGGGATCGTTTTAATCTTCTTGTAATCGATTACGCTACTGCAGAAGAATGGCAGCACTCGCTGGCGAGGAGTGAAGAGATTTGGACATTTCTTAACAGCGAGGTCTTGAGAGCCGATAGGAGTGATTGAGGTGAGTGTGGAGTGGCGCCGGAATGAAAAGGCGGGGGAAACGGGAGATCCCCGATAAAAAAAAACCCTGCCGACCAACGGCATTGTCCTGCACGATTCCCGCATGCGAAAGTCCGGTGACCCGGCCGAAGATTGAACCCGGATCGCCTTGGTGGGAAGCGAGCGTGCTAACCGCTCAGCCATCGCAGCCCCTGCTGGCGAGGATGCAAATAAAAAAAAAACAGAGCTGGAAATTTTCAAGGATGATTGTTAATATACTTGCCCTCATTAGTTTGAGCACCTTCGCACATAAAGTGAGCACTTTTGAAATCAACTTTTGGAAAATGTCACTGCTCCTACCAGCATATATATTTATATATTTTATAGCAGATACTGACTGGCATGAATCCAGTTAGGTTGGCAACGACAGAGGGAAAGTAGTTCCATTTTTTAACATTGATTTAAGACTGATAGATCAGCATTTGTGAATACTGAAGATATTTCTTTTGATTTCTGTTTTTTTTTTTTTAATGCGTGATTCGCGAATTTGTAAAATATGTGCAAATTTAATAGTTTCAAAGTATAACTTTACCGACTTTACTGAAGCATGAATAAAGTGGGCAGGCCCATGGAAATGATAATTTTTCTTAGGGCGGAAGAATACACAATGTTCGTACACGTAGATATTGAGTAGGGCTTTCAAAAGTGCTCAGTTTATCATGAACAGGCTATATACAAATGTGAACCAATAGCAGCAAACCTAAAAGTGGAAATGTTTTGTCCGTTATGGATAACAACACCTTCACTTGTGGCAGTTATCAGGTAAATAATGTGGAATTATTTTGAGTACGTCCTGGCGAGCGGTAGCAGTCTGGACCGCTTTTAAGAGCTCGGGGGTTTGACATGTGTCAAATGCGAGTAGTTTTCCGTTCCGATTCCAGTGCAGATATCAGTAGTTCTAGGCCAATTTTGATTAATCGGATTATCAATTTGATATCAAAAAGAGTTAATTAAATTAATCGAAACGGTTGACCAAAAAGGGTTTAAATTTGAATCCAATTTTAATCCGATCTTAATCTGATGAAAATTTTTTATGTATGAGTATACTTTATTGTCTTTCTTTCTTTTTGTGAGGGGGTAGCAGGAGCTCTGTACGATGTTGACGGTGTGGTGTTCTTAAGGTGACTGACCAGAGTGGTGGGTTGCAATGTCTTATATAAGCGTAGAGTTTAGTGCAAGAGTGGGCTAAGGGTATTTTTTTTTTAATTGTTCTAACTTTGAGGTGTTTGGAAGGATGTTGGTGGTATATAGGCGATTTTTACGACTATATTTAACACACGAGCGAATTTCAGAGTGTTTAAACGATTTCTAAGAATGGCGTAAGTTTAAATTTTATGTTTTTTTTTGTGGGATATTGCTCGTAGACGGTGGTCGGAGACAGGCGACTTTGAAAGATGCGATTTATGTGTTAGTATCGACAAACGATTGACCACTGTTTCCAAATGTAATTAAACGTTAGATAATTTCAGAGTGTTCTACGTATGAATAAATGACACGCATCGAAACGCAAATTTCAAACGACATTTTTTTCAATGTTGACCATTGCCAAGCATAATGTATTTCCGACCAGTAGGCTGATTATCATTGCGTCTTTAGGAAACTTAATAAAACAAAACCACAAAGACCGACAGTTAATGATGTTTCAACATCGTGCATGCTTAGTTTATAAATAAGCACACATATTATGTTGTTGACATGCGAGAATAAAGTTACAAATAAAAACTCTAGGATAATTAACTAACGGCATTGCATTATTTGCAATACAATATAAACTCAATGCATCTATTTTGTTGAAGTTGACAATACTGCAACGCAACCCTCCTACTGCTTCTCTCCCTCTCCCTGGTCACTTATATTCTATCACAATGTTACGTCGACTCTCTGCCTACAGTCCATTCGCAGTTACTTCTAACTTTTCTGAAGCCCTACTTAGTTCTACTTCCAGGTTATTCCTCCGACTCATGCAAACAAAACTTAAATAAGTAACAGAAAATTATACCAAAGGGACAGCGTACAGCATTTGCATGTTATCACTACATAATATTTTTTAATAAGAACTATTCCATACTAGGCATTACCAACACATATATTTTGTGCTTATATTTGCTCATATTAATTATAAACAAAGTATTATAATTTATGACAAAATATACCTAAAAGATCAATTGATAAAAAAAATCGTGTTAACAGACGTGTAAAACGCCTGTGTTATGTGACATATTTGGGAAACAACCAAACACATGACACATAGGGAGATTTTTTAAAGGCTTTGATTTAAAAAGTATGAAGATACTGTGACCCAACTTCACCAGGTACGAGGTCAAGCTAGCTTTGTTCGTTTGTTGTTCGGTTCAGTTACTTAGCTATTTAAGTAAACTATAATTATGGGTGTATTCGCAGTTTATATTTGTGTAAGATAATAGTGATAAATTGAATTTACCTCATCATTTTATCATTTTACCTTCTTGAATTACGATATAAGTATCAGCTCCCCCCTCCCCCCGGTTGTCCTTAGCCTAACTTACAACAAGGTTGCTACGTAAGTATGGCTTAAGAGGACTATGTAGCTGCGCGTCCAAGGTCAAGAAGCGAGGGAGCTATACGGGCGACACTAACACGCACGCCTAGCGCCTCATCGCTCCTACGCGCAAGGCGTACAGTGTTTCCGTCATAGCTTTACTGTGTTAATTAGATATGCATCAGTATAATTTAATTACACGTGGTGAAAGTACACAGAAACTACCTGTGTATAATAGCATATGCAAGCTTTTAAAATGCTATATTCGACCACATTCAGGAATTTTTTTTTCTCCATTAATACACTAAATATGATAAAAGTAAAAAGATAGGGACATAGAAAATAGCTTTTTTTAAATCCTTTCTGTCTGAACTTCGTATTTCCAAAACTTTTATTTACCGAGACACGCGTTTACGCGCAAACAACGATTTCAGAGAAAACGTTTCAGTTTATAGGACCCTTAACGTCTTGTGGACAGCGAGGTCATTAGTGAAGGGGCAAGTTGCTTGGAAAAGCAGGAACAAGGCAGGAATCGGCCAAGGCCTACGGTAGGGAATTCGCCTGGAGTGATTTCGGGAAACCATGGAAAACCGAAATCAGGATGACGGGCCGGGATTCGAACCTAGCTCCTTCCGAATGCGAGCCTGAAAGTTAACCCCTGCGACACCTCGTTCGGTCTTACGCCAAGGTCAGAGCGTTCTGTAACTGGTAAATTTACTGCACCCATGATTGCGGTCCATTTCTCAAACTTCATCTCCTGGCACCACGCACTGTATGCAGCCGCGACGTTTATAGGCTGTTCGCGGTAAAATGATCACTTTTTAAAGCCTTGCTTAAGATCTACTTGTATACACGTTGTGTCTTCTTCCGCCTTATGTAAAATTAACATTGCCATGGGCCTCATCACTTTATTCGTGCGCCGGTCAAATGAAGCTGTGAAATTATTACGAAAGTAAATATTTTACAAATATACTCATTTTTACACTCCGATTACTTAAAAAAAAGCGAAAAAATAATGCTTTTAAGCTATCAAGAATGGTTACCCAACACTTTTTATTCGACGTTAAGATATAGAACTAATTTCCATCCATCGTTACCAACTTTACTGGACGAATGTCACTCATTGAGCCTATTAAAATTTATGCATGCACGGGCAGTGACTTTCTTCTAAGGTTCTTTTTCTAAAGTGCTCACTACATCTTGAACAGCCTCTACCAGCAGTTATCCCTCATTATGCTGACTGACTGTTCTACTAACTCACGTAACTTAAAAGTGGAATTGTCGCAATTTTCCTCGTGCGCATTGAACATACCTGCGGCAGGCACGCCAGACATTTTGGCAAATGATGCCAGATGTGGTAAATTTCCAAATTTCCGGGAAATGTTAGTAGTTAATGGAAAAAGAAAAATTAAGTAAAAATTATAATTTTGAACTTTCTGATTACCTTTATCCATTTTCGCATTGATATTCACAATCTGTGAGATAATACCTGCTTCACTTGATAGTGCAGAATATTAATTTCGATACTTACAATATATACTTTTTCTTTCTGCCTTAGGTAGTTGAGAGATAAATACTGTTACAAGACGCCTGAGGGACGTATCTGAGTTCGTGAGGGTAGGAGGTATTAATTTTAAAAAATGTGGCGGTCAGTAGGTAAGGGGTTTATACCGCCCATGTTGTGTGAGGATGGAGCAATGGCGGAATGCAATAATGAAAGAAACAGGAGCATCCCTATAAAAACCCATCTGTCGACGATAGCTTCCGCCACGTTTCACCCACATACGAAAATCTAGGGGTTAACCCCAGTGGGGATCGAACCCCGATGCGCCATACTGGAAGGGTGAGTGCCAGAGCCTCTGCAACACCGCGACGCCTGTGTGTGTTACGATCAGTACGGCCGGCTTTCAAAACTTGTAGCATACACGTTCTTCGCGTTGATCAGAACATACTGAAATGATGCTGTACTCAGTTTTTTGTATCATCGTTCGCAATGCCTGGACCAAGTTTCACTCAATTTCGACATATTCCAGGTACCGCAATTTTTATGGCAATTAGTGTACTTGTATGTGGCGAGTAAAATGGCTACTCTGTTCATTTTGTCTTGTTCACACAACTGTCTTTGAGACACGAACTGGAACTTGGTCATTCTCGGGGCATCCCCTAAAATTAAACTGAAGCGTTAGGAAATAGGATTGTTGTAATAAGTGTTTTCAATGACAGCAGAATTTTTTAGTATATCAATAATCATCACGTTGGACGTCATGTTTTGTTAACTCTATTATCTACGATTATTTGACACAATCGCGAAAATACTACAAATTAAAGACTGAAAGTACATATTTTATTTTTACGTCACATTACATTTTATTTTAACCATATCTTTCAGGATCAAATAGATTCTCGTAAATCTGGATGACGTTCGTTACCAGTTGGTCCGGTTAAAGACGTCGAACTGTGTCGCTAAGCTACTCAGCAAAAGTGCGATGTCATCGCATGGAATTTCGCGGGCATTCATTGTTTCCATCAAATTTTGCAAGTCAATTGGATATAGCGGATAATCTGCACATTTCAAACTTACCGCCCCCTACTCTCTCGCGAAGATCACTAAGACAAATATCTTGATCGTCTGCAAAAGTGGTGGTTTAAATTGAAACACTTTCTTTGTATAATCAAGCGTCCCTTTCTTCAACATCTACTCAACTGAATTTCCGTGCAGCTTGGTCACCCAGAAGAATTCGGTAACAACTTGTACAGAGAAAAGCGTTGGTAGACTTGTTTTAGACATACGGAAGAGAAAACTAACAGAACCATTCATAACAAAAGGGAAAACCCGTGGAAAGGTATTTAGAGCGCACGTGAATTTAATTAGCACTTAAAATTTTAACTGAAGTCTATTTCTTTTTTCGGTTAAGGGTGAGGCGATCCAGAAAAGGAAACTATATAAAACGTAAATATATAAAGTAAATATATATAAAAAAAGTTGACGAAAAATGTTGTACAGCACTATCTTTTATTTTTATCTTTATGACTTACAAAAAAAAAATTGGAGATGTCAGTTAGCGTGTTTACCATTATAGGCTGTTCACGCTAAAATGTACAATTTTGAAAGCCCTGCTTGAGATCTACTTGTGTGCACGTTGTGTATTCCTCTGCCTTATGTAAAGTTAACATTCCCATAGGCCTCATCACTTTATTCGTGCGTCGCTCAAGTGAAACTGTGAAATTATTATAAAAGGAAATACTTTACAAGTCCGCCTTTATTTACTCTTCTGTGCATTAAATAAAACAGAAAGCAAAATAAATGATTCTAAGTTATCACAAATGGTTGCCTAACACTTTTTCTTCGACGTTAAGCTATAGAACTACTTTCAATCCATCGTTTTCAGTTGTACTGGACGAATGTCACTCAGTGCGATCATTAAAATATATGCACACAGGGACAGTCGCTTTTTTCTAAGGGTCTTTTCTAAAATGCTCACTTGATCGTGAACAGCTTTTACACAGGCTTCTGTCCAATACGCTTACTGAACGTCAGACGGTGACACAACGCCGGAATTAGAAATAACCGAAGTGATTTTAAAGTACTTAAGATTTTTCATAACTTTCCCGGAAGATGTTTTAATGCCAGTGTAGGGATAATTCAAAAAGAAATCGACGAATGTCTTACGTCGTGGGTAGATCAAAACATTGCAAAAAAAAATCTTCAGTGCCGAAATAAAAGCCGGAACGAAACGTAGCATGATATTGGAACCAGCCACACGTAACATAAGTTGGTGTAAGATAACCTTGGCTAACCAGCACTAATGCGCTTTCATAATCACGCTCTTTTTTTTTTTTTTTATCTCGTAGAAAACTCTTTCAAAGTAAACTGTTCGAGTTCCTTCACCCCGGTAAAACTGGCAGTGTACCTCGTTACGAGATTCTGAAGTGAAACTCTTTGGACCCTCTTTTGCGCAACGTGCTGTTGTCCAATATCTAAAGCCACCAGAGGCAAGCTAACTTTCTTTATAAGTGGCGAATTAGTATGTATTTCCTCTGAAATCAATTTTTTGTCCTTTTGGTTATGCCTCGTTTACTTACTGAAAAACAACCAGCAAATATGTACAATATTAAAGCTTACAACCAGTGAGCATAGTCATTATGGCGGGAAAAAACTTAATTCTACAATAATTCGCAAAATATTCAATATATTATTGTAAGGTAGCTATTTATACTTTTCAGTTAGGAGCTGACACAAATTCCTATTTCTTGTGACTTGTACAAGTCATTTATAACCACAGATTAACTCATATTTTTCAGGGTGGAGGGGAGTGTAAGGGGAAATTAGATAGACATTTTATGCTAGTTTTTATACTAATTCTGAGTTAATCTTGTTTATACATGATGGTTCATAAGTGGCTGACTGAAGTCCTCGAATTATGCAAGTAAAAAGTGAAAACTTAAATGAAATGTTTCCAATCAATAAATTTTTGTATAAACATTTCCAAATTATTTATAGGTATGTCTGTAACAAAAAATGTGGTCTAGCTAACTGTATACTAATTACGGAAAACAGTTTGAGTGCAACTGTTATTTTTTTTTTGGTGTGAGCCACAGGGAATATCGTAGAAAAAAATGGAATGGGCCATTTGAAATTCAGAATAGTTCATTTCAGTAACGTTGCCCGTAGGCTCTTATGAAATAGACGGCATTGCAAGGTACATTGCAGATTCATTGTCACCTGACATGGAATTCGAACTACATGGGAATCCCAATACTCTGAAGAGTGTCATTAGATGCAGCGAAGATAGCAACTTTGCGAAACTGGATACTATCGGAAAGTTGCTGGAGTTCGAGCCACACATCTACAAAGCTGGCAAAAGCACATGAGTCCTCGCAGCCCATAAACATTTCGCCAGTCAATGTGATACGAATGAACTACAATTTACCGAGTGGCACATACTTAAATGGCAGGCCGAGCAATACGTTGCACGAGTTTTTGCTGATGGACCCTCCAGGTTTTAAACTGGCCGTATCACCGCAGAGCATAATTTATGTCCTTGTCGTCGCGAAGAGAGCACACGATGTTATCGTAACAGTCGTCGACCAACACGGAGAGTTGGTAAACTTTCGAAACGAAGAAATCAGTGTACGCCAGCATTTCAGAAGATGGGTAAACAAGTTTACGACAGCCAGAGCCAATGAAGCAAAGTTCCATGCAATATCCGCAATCAGTACGTCGCAGGTATCTAAGGAGTCACGGCTTCTAAGTCAATCGCCACAGAATATTACCTAAACATCAATGAGCCAGCCTCTTTTTTTTTTTTTTTTTTTTTTTTTTTTTAGACAGCGTAACAAAGGAGGAATTTCACGTGTACCAGCCTTTCCCGATCGGACCATGAATACTACTATCGGAAGTTCGGAGAGCGGTCCAACGCCAATATATCTGCTCTCTTCCTTGCCAGCCTTTCCTGCTTATTAGGGCGACTCTAACGAACGAAGATTGGTCCAACCCATCATCGGCGAAAATAACGAGCAGTGAAATTCTTCACCTGATCGATCGCATCCGCGTATTTTCTCAACGGGCCCGAGGTGGACCAGAAGCGAGATGTGGGCATAACCTAAACGATCAAAAATTACCTTTTGCTCACGCCGAATGAGCTGTCTGCAGCCAAAATGGCAGGCTGGGGAATCGAAGATGACTACAATGTTCCTATATACTCTGGAGGCCAGTTCGAACTGTACATTCCGCTCTCCAAGCTATTGGGATTTGCCGCAGACTACAAAAGAGTTATCTTCAATTCGGAGCACGAACTGGTGCTGCTTCTAGCTAATATGCATGCAGACACCATCATGGGCACGGAAGAAAACCTGGAGACAGTGAAACTGAAACTACGGTCTATTGGATGGATGTTGCCTCATGTGCAGTTCAGCACTGCAGAATGCTTCAAAATGATGAAGAATGTGGAAGATGGCAAGAGCATCGACATAGCTTTCAGTTCGTGGAGTCTCGAGACATGCCCCGGATTTCCAGCACGTCAGCACATCAACTAGATGGCGAAGTCCAACTTTGCTTCTGAGAAACCGAGGTACATCATCGTTGGGCAGCAGACCAGAAGACAGCACAATGTGAGAGTGAGTCGTTCGCAGTTCGACACATGTCAAATATAAAATTTGCAATTATTTTTTAATAGCAAAAGATATCCGTACATTGACATGAAAATGAACTTTGAAAATGGGCAGTACCTACTGGCATATCAGATGTATGCTTAATTCTGAAATACATATATTAGGGACAATGCACAATACTGAGCCCTGTTACTTTCAAGAGTTAGGCTCCACTCATGGTATTCGATGTGAGTAAACAGGATGGACGTTTTACCTCCAATGTGATCGACTGCAGGATCGAATTTACTACACATTGATATATATCTAACAACACATTCGAATTCTACCTGATAATTTATGAACGGCTTGTATCTTACAATTGCCGAGACAAGGCCGTCAAAATACTGCCGTGAGCGCAGCTAAGAATATATAAATATAACTGTTCACACACTGTAACTGTTTATCCGTCTTCGAGCATCTTCAGCTTCAAGATGTACTGTAACCTGCAGGGTCTCCAGGGTCAAAATGGCTTCGTGCTCGAGGAGATTTGTCCTATGATGACGATTGCAAAACACGCGCATGCTGCTACCACCCCGCTTATCAGTAGAAACTGTCGGATGAGAAGAGCAAGAAAACAAACGCCTGGCTAACTGAAGTACTACCTCGAACTGGCGCGGGACGAAGGCAAGATCACGTATTATCAGGTGGGAAATGCTGCGAGACTTGCTGATGCAATATCCGAAGGATCCCTATTTTCGCAGCAGGATCCGAGGAGAAATAAGCAGCTTAGCGACTTGTGTAGATTTGGGAGTGGAAATTATCGACGTGGAGGCTGAGTATGGATGTCCTTCGCTGCACAAGTTGACAAAACTTTACGGCGATTCGCATCGTCATGCCTGCGACAGGTCGGAACCTGACTGGACCTGCGCACTGGAGAACGTGCAGCTATAGGCTGTTCACGATAAAGTGAGCACTTTTGAAATCAACCTTAGAAAAAAGTCACTGCCCATACCTGCATATGTTTTAAAGGGCGCAATGAGTGACGATGCGCCCAGTAAAGTTGGTAACGATGGATGGGAAGTAGTTCCGTATCTTAACGTTGAGTAAAAGTGTTAGGCAATCATTTCTGATAACTTAAATTACTTCTTTCGCTTTCTGTGTATTTTAATGCATGGAAGCGTAAAATTGAGCAGATTAGTTAAATATTTACTTTTCTAATAATTTCCTACTTTCACTTAACCGACGCATGAATAAAGTGAGGAGGCCCATGACAATGTTAATCTTACATAATGCAGAAGAATACACAACGTGCATACGAGTAGATCTTAAACAGGGCTTTCTAAAGTGCTCATATTATCGTGAATAGCCTATAAATGGTTTGCCTCGTCCTTGGACCAGGAATCGACTGCTTACGCCTAGACACGAAATAACTCGATCTTCTCGAGATGTGAGAGAATTTAGTTTTTTCGTGTGGCAGCACACCTTATCGACATCTGTATTATATATAAGTGGGAAAAATCAACGAGCTCGTTTACTCGATGCCTAGAGTTGTGATCGTCACCATGACTCCATTCTGCCCTACGACCATTTAGCAAGCAACAAAACCAGACTATGGCACCGTGGTGTATAGCTTCATCACAGAAGATGGTTATCTTTGCACCTACACCAAGACCTGCGATGGTAGCGGCATGCAGATCTGGCCATTTGCACATTTTCCAATCGTCTGTGAAACAGTGCAGTTCCAATTGGACATTCCGGGAGCGTCGGCCCGAGTCGTGTTCCACGCAGACGCAGCTTCCCTCAGATTGATTGATTCTATCCAGCGTGGATAGAATCAATCAACCCGGCACAGACTCCTGCTACCATCCACGCGCCAGACTGTGTCGCGGATTCGCTCCAGGCGGGGCACGAGCCATCGGTCCACTCCCAGCAACCGGGGTCCAAGAAGGATGCTGCCAGCCAGACATCAGACGCCCCCGAGTGCATCGCCGACGCCAAGCACTCGCGTCAGTACCCATCCATCGCGGATGATTCTGCCTCCGGTTCCAGAGATGAACCTGCACCCACTCGTCCACAACCAGCAACGTGTACTCCCGGGGCCTCCCGACAGACCCCGCATCCGTGAGCCGGAATTTGACACTAGTATCATAGAGCCATCGATCAAAGAGGAGTCAAGTCTAAACTGCAAATGATAATATGTGGGATGGCGAATCGGAGACAAGTATTGCAATTACTGCTTGTGTATAAAGTCTTCGAGGCGACCCTGTGATTTGTACGGCCCTTCATAGAGCACTGCTGCTTACTGCCACACATGAATTGCTCAGTCCTCTATGAGATACACAAAAATCATAACTGAATATCTGCAGATTAAAATAACACGTAATTTAGACTCTATTCGAAGAAGAGTAATAAAATTTATTGCATTTTTGCCGACTATGTATATTTTATTATGAGTACAATAAATTTTGTGGGAAAAATATGTTGTGTTTTATTTATTTTATAAAATCCCGCTTTATTTAGAAATATTTTAATTAAAAATAATTACATTAAAAATAAATTAAAGAATTAAGTATGTCAATTTACATGACCTCTTTACCATTCGGTACAGCTCGATAGCACTCTTTTCGACAGTAAATTATCTATGGCGGTTGAAACATGTTACCAGTGTGCTCTAGTGAGTGATACTAAAAATAAATGGACAGTAGTTTACATGACATGGCTTGGAAGAGGTCTAACAAACATGAGACTTTTTAATACATTTTAAATTAAATTTAGAATTTTTTATTTTTATTTATTTTTTAAGTTTTCATACTTTTGGGGATATTTAGAATTTTTTCGCTTCAAGGACAAGGTTCAAGGTCATCATCATGTAACACTGCTGACAAGATGGACACTGGTCGACCTGGCGAGGGTCGGTCGTGTCGGGAGCTTAGCCGATCCACCGGTCATAAAACCCCGGACCTCTTACATGTGCAACTTTAAATAAATTTTTTATTTTCAAAATGTTTTAAATTTTAATATTTAAAAAAAATTGTTTATAAATTTTTTTGGTATTTTATAATTTTTCTGCAATTTTTGGGATCTTTTTTGGTTTCAAGATTATTCAATTTCATGGTCAGAGGGTCAAGGTCATGGGTCAAGGTCAAGGTCACTGACATCCAACATGGCGGTTGCGTGGCGTGACAACATGCCGGCCGGCTCCTGGCTCCTACTTCCCCTATCTCTTGAGCCCGACTTCGCATAATTATTCTACTTATGACATACTAAGTTTTTACAACCAAAAAGAAGTATTTGCGGTAACTTATCCAAACCAAATGAAACTTTCCACTACTTTGATCTGTAATAACGGAAATACATCCAATTAAGAATTGTGTTTCAGCCTTTTTACTCCGAGTCGTTTGTTATTACTAAATTCAGGGTCACATTTCTCTTAAACAAAAAAAGTTTACTTTTTGCAAAAGAAAAGAAAAATTGTTTCTCATTAAGTAGTTCAATTTTTCTTGTAGACTAATAGTTATGTTCTAGCTAAACGTGCACATTTAGACTGTGATAAAAGAAATTTACGCTGATGGAAAAAGGAAACAAAGGGGAAAGTATGTAACTAATGGATTATGTTTTGAGGAGTTTCAATTTCCTTGTGACCTAGATAGTCATAAAAGTACTAGAGAGGCGAAGAACTGCCAACTGAAACTATTTCGTTGAGTAATTGAATTTAACCGCGAAGAAATAAAATCAGGGCAAACAAAAAGAAGCAACGCCCCTGACATGTTTTGAACTCGTGATCCACAAAAGCAGCCCCAATTAACACTTTCTTACACGCTGAGCGCTCTTGTTGCCATTCCAGACGCGAAATGACAGTACTCGGTCGTTCCGGGAAAAAAAAGTTATACAAGTTCTGTCTGCTTTACCGTACGAGTGCTGGGTACGATGTAATAATAAAATATATTTCTCTAAAATTATTAGGGTCCGCGGTGGCTGAGCGATTAGACTGCTCGCCTCCCGCCAAGGCGAACCGGGTTCAATCCCCGGCCGGGTCACTCCTGGTTTTCACAAGTGGGTAACTGGTCAGCGGAGTTTTCTCGGGGATCTCCCGCTTTCCCCCGCCCTTGCATTCCGGTGTTGCTCCATTGCCACCTAATTTCACCCTCACCGGCTCTCAAAACCTTATTGTTAAAGGCAGCTCAAACCTCTCAACTCAATCTCTAGAATTATTACAGTCTGTTATTGTCCTGATTTTCACTAGGATATTAATTTATTTATGGCAGCCAGCTTTAGATGTTGTAAAAAGAAATACATCAACATAAGCACAGTTTCAAAATTCCAGATAATTCCAGCAGATTTACAGCATATAAACTTTCAGAAAATTTTACTTATCGTTTCCAGAGCGACATTTTACACGTTGTAAACTCCACTTTTAATGCGCGTAGTAACGTCTTAAAATAATTAAAATAAGCAGCGAAGTGACTGCAACGTATTATTTAATTATATTTTACCTAATGAAATTACATGAACAAACAAGGGGTTAACACTCGTCTTCCACAGAAGATGTATGTATTGTACGTTTGTAATTTGGTAAGTAATGCTGTTATTTTAATTTCTCACAACTATAAATAACCAGACGTGAGAAATTGAACTTCCAATCCCCGTTCGCGCTGATCTATTTGGTTAAGTAAGCATTTTATCTTCGAAACCAGTTTAAGTGCTGAATCACTAACATTTGTGTTCTAAATGTAAAACAAAATTTTACATCTTGTAAATATAAAAATGATAATTTATAATAGAAAGTTTTTTTTGTGTGAGAACTAAAGTAAATGTTTGAAGTTGGAGTACTGATTTACATGTTCACGATGCGCGGTTGGAATAAATGTCCAGGTTTGTCGTCTCGACAGTCAACAATTTGATTCCTAATCACAGAAGGTTCTGAAAAATTTTCGTTGAGATTCTGCGGTAGACTCTCTGATGGAGTGTGGTATCATCGAAATTTAAAGAGTATAATTTTATTAGTAAAAATTCACTAGCATAGGCCTAGTTCGTCTGTTGGATGCTATACATGTTTCGCACATGCTGTATGTATTAACGAAGAATTTTTGTATTGATGCGGCCTAAGAACGTCGTTCAAGGCAGATCACGGCAAAGTGAGCACTTTTGAAAGTCCTGCTTAAGGGAGTGAGTGAAGAGATTTGGGCGGCTCTTAACAGCGAGGTCTTGAGAGCCGACGTGGGTGATTGGAGTGAATATGGATCCCCAAGAAAATCCGCCGACCAACGGCATCGTCCGGCACGATTCCCATTCGCGAAAATCCGTTGACCCGGCCGGGTACTGAGCCCGGTTCGCCTTGGTGGGAGGCGAGCTTGCTAATCGCTCAGCCACCGTGGCCCCAAGTCCTGCTTAAGATCTACTGTTATGCACACTGAGTATCCTTCCACCATCGCCATTGGCTTCATCACTTTATTCATGCGTCAAACAAGTGAGACACTGGAATCAATATAGAAGTAAATATTTTACAAATTTGCTAATTCTTACACGTATATATACTTCAAAAAATCAAAATGAAAAACTCTGTATTCACAATAGTTTACACAACATTTTAAATTCAGAGTTAAGACATGGGTCTGCTTTCCCTCCATCGTTACCAACTTTACTGGGCGCTTGTCAGTCAGTGTGTCCATCAAAATATATGCAGGTAGGAGTAGTGACATTTTTCAAATGTTGATTTCAAAAGTGCTTAAATTATAGTGAACAGCCTGTACTGTCAATGCAGAAAAGCTTCAAAATAATGTTTACAGTACCAGAGGCTGTTTTATAACTGAGCTTATCGGACAGATGACCAGAATGTAAGGAAAGTAGAATCACGCTATGAAATTTTAAATAATTTATTTAATTACTGCACACGTGTTTCTTCCCGGCTGCACACAAACTGTTGGCAATAATTCAAACTGTTGAAAAAAATTACTTCAATTATTCAGTACATCTCATAGCGCGCAGTCTGTAAAATGTCACGCGTTTCTTTCCATTCCGTTGAACGCTACAGTCTCGCTTTCACGATCATGTTTAAATGTTTATGGCTAATTAACCTCATTTATATTGTTTTGCTGACAGCGTAACACATTGAGGTCTGCGCACATTTACTGGCACTTACACTTAAGACAAACTAGAAGTGAGTCACCCATATTAACCACTGTAAGAACACCGGTTCTGTTGATGTCTGTGTTAGAACTCACCATCGTCCTATTGGTCCATACCACACCGGACCCTATCCTGTACTGTACAGCTTTAATTATTGGCCGGTCATCAACCAATGGTGAGCCGAGCTGATATTGTCCCAATCAAATGTAATTTTTTCATATAAAATGATTTACAATCAATCATGTCCCTTTGCGTGGCTATTCAAATAAAAGGAATTCTATCGTTAGCAATATCATTGTTACTGCGCTGTCGTGTTCTTATGAGATATGTTCAACACTAGCCGAACCAAGACTACACAGCCATGCGAGTTTTGTTCTGAACAACAAATAAATTGGCAAATTAGCTTTGCTCGAGAGTAATAGGGCATAGGGAAGGCTGGTGCAGGGTCCGGGGTCCGGCAGCCGGGATCTGGCCGCCATGTTGGATTCTTTTCCAAAAATTCGCTAATTTTCACACAAAATCGTATGTTTTAGTCCAAAAATGCCTTAAAATTTTCCATTTTCCGTACAAATTCCCCGTTTTTTTTCCTAAAACTGCCCCGTTTTCCCCTCAAAATGGTAGAAGCCACTCATGTGCAAAGCCAATTTCAGCCAACTCGTGTGGTATCCCTAATGCTTCTAGGCGAAACATAGAAGAATCAATAAAATAAAATTATTTTAATAAATTATTATTTTTTTAGTTTATAGACTATACATTTTAAATTAAAAAATTTGTAGGCGTAAGTATCAAGTGTTGTATATCAGCGGACTCGTCTTTTCAAGGCGCATACGATCGTGATGTCATACCACCATTTGTATATTTTTCTCCTGCTCTATCATTCCGAACACATGGCCACCATCTTGGATCCAGGTTACCTTGACCTTGACCTTAGACCAAAAAAAATCCCAAAAATTCATAAAAATTGTAAAAAGTTCAAAAAATCTAAAAATTAAAAAAAACATATTTTAAAAAGTACTAAAATAATATTTAAAAAAAAATTTTATTTAAAAAAAATCCCTGAAAATCTCGAACAATTGCAAAAAACGCAAAAAAATTTAAGAACATGTCACGTTAACCTCACACGCATACCACCGCTCTAAAAATCAACCCCCCCCCCCCCCAACCAACCATCTAGTATTACAAAAACAAAAAAATTACAAAAAAATGTTAAAAAATCTAAAAACTCTAAAAACATATCACTTTAACCTCACACTCATCCCACCACCCTAAAAATTAACCCACCCTCCCCTTTTTTTCCAAACCCACCTTCTAATACTACAAAATAAAGAAAAATCACAACAAATACAAAAAAATCTAAGAATATATCACATTAACCTCACACTCATCCCACCAGCCTAAACATTTAAACCCCCACCCTTACTAACCCATCATCTAATACTACAAAACCCAGAAAAATCACAAAGATTGAGAAAATCTATACCAAAAAATCGTAACTCCAGCATGTCTCACATGTTAACATTACCATCAGACACCAGCCAAATATCATACCACCCATCAAACCAACCACCTTACTATACCAACCATCCATGCAAATAAAAATGCTGACCACCACACCTCAGACATACGAAACAAAATAAATACAAAAATCACAAAAAATATTTTAAAAAAATTTAAAATCTAAAAACATATCACGTTAACCTCACACTCAACTCAGCACCCTAAACATCATACCCTATCCTTACCTACCAACATACCTATACTACAAAATAAACTAAATAAAAAAAAATTGAGAAAAATATACCAAAAATCATAACTCCAGCATGGGTGTCATGTGACCATTGCCATCAGATACCACCATTTTACTTGTTTTACCAACCAAAACCTCTTATACCTACCAACCATACCACCCACTATAAAATTAGCATACCTCAAACATTCGTCCACGCAGGCCGAAGCAAACATACAGCCGCATACCAGTGACACAATCGACTTCTTCTTCTCATACCATACACCATAACTCCATAGCTCCATAGTTCCATCTGTTCCATGGCTCCATCTGCTCCATCTCTCCATCTGCTCCATCTCTTCATCTGCTCCATAGTTCCATCTGCTCCATCGTTCCATCTGCTACATCGCTCCATCTGCTGCATCGCTCCATTTGCTCCAATGCTTCATCTGCCCCATGCTCCATCGCTCGATCTACTCCATCTGCTCCATTTGCCCGACTCTGAATATTTTGCCCCACTCATATAGATCTTGTAAATTGTTCAGCTGGTGTAGGACTTTTATTAGCTTGCACAATATGTAAAGACTTAGAAAAAAAATTTAATATTTTTAGTCACAGGTGAATATAAATTGCGATATCTTAGGACCAGGCTCGTGAAATTCAATTTGCAAGAATTATTTCTAACCCTGGGAATTTATTTGTTTAAGCCCCATATAAAATAATAGTGATTAGCTTAAAATATTAATTTGCTGTTTTAAAGAGATCTGTTTATAACAGACATTCGATTTTTAAATATATTTAATTTTTGAAGTTATACGAAATGATATGTAGAGAACAGCAAAAAAATTATCTCAGCTTCATTTTCAGGTCTCCTATATTCAAGACTAAATACTACACTATGTAAATTATTTATTATCTGGACTAATTTTCATAGGCATAACTGTCCTACTCGGATTTTATTCAATGTATGTCTATGTGAATAAATCAAGCACCATAATTTGTTTTCACATATCAGGCAGGATACAACACCAGTGAGAAATTAAATACTTTTTTTTTTATATCATACATATTTACACACTTCAGACCACAAACATAAAAACAGAAATCTTAAATTTTTCCAAGACATTAACATAGTGTCTTTACATCAGAATACTCGCTTTTTCACATAACTAATATAATCCGATTATACACCGCTCGAGACAGCCTATGCTAGCAAGCATTCATCCAGTACCCTTGAACATGTATTTTTCTTTTTCACGGCAAAATTTATTGCCCGTCACTGTCAAACTAAGCTTCCTAACTTAAACCTGGCTACTTATATACTCTCAAGCAGGCACCTTAACATTCATTGTTCCACCCACCATAACTCAGTTTACAGACACTATAGAGTTCAGACAAGCCGAAAAATAAACACACCCCCGCCATCTGCTCTACCAACCAACACCAGACGAAGTATACTCATCGTTTATACCTCTTGCTATAACTGAAGTATATCTCAACCATTCGTCCACATACACAGACCACACACCGACTCCTCAAAAGACTGAGCCATTGACCCATAATGACCCCATAAATACACCGAAAAGACCCCGGGTGCTCCCATTTTTTTCTCTTTTGCATTCTTTCTTTATTCTTTCTCGCTTTCCTTATCTCTTCTTTTTTCCTTTCCATCCTCACTTTCTCTCTTCTATGCTTACATCGGCTGTTTCAGGAGACCACCAAACTTGGGCCACCATCTTTTTTACTGGATGCCCACCATCTTTGTTTGCATTTTCATGGAGGCCGCCATCTTGGTTTTTCGTTTGTCATTTGCTCCCCCCATTAGTTCAGATTCTGGCATTATGGTGCTGGTGTCGCTCTTATTCGATCTCGCATGCCATATTGGTTCTGGAATTGGCCGCTAGGGACGCTGTTTTTCAGAACTCGAAATACCATCTGGAATAGTGCGAGATCGAACTGCCAGACCTTGGGTCGCCAGACTTACGCCTTAGTCCAGTTGGCCATCGCGACAGGCACTGGGACAAGAGCTTATAAGAAGTATATAGCTTGGAGAAGATTAAATAATATCTTGCCTCCCATTACAGACATTACATTTTTATTACATAATTTTAAATATATTTCATTTACATATCAATAATTTTAATCGATAATTTTTAAGTATACATTTTTTATTATATAGTTTTTATTTCTTATGCAATTTTTTAAGTGTCTTAAAATTATTGCATGTCGTAGGAGGGCTATAGTACTCGTTCTAAAATGTCCAACGATAGCTTCTAACTAATCATCGTTGCTAGTGAGCAAGTGCTTAATAATGTAAAAATTATATTTCGCTCAGCTTGAACTCATAAAGCAGACTACTGTCAGACTGACCACTCACAAGACTGATTATTTGTCCCTTGGCCTTTGACCCTTTGACTCTTTGACTGAAAATTACTCCAAAATGACTTCAATTGACTCCAAAACGACTCCAAATAACTCCAAAATGACCTCTAATGACCCTAAGAGCAGTGCCTGCTATGCTTAATGCGGTGCTAAAGTGCGGAGTACATAGTGTATGCAGTGCTAAGTGCGGAGCACGTAGTGTTTGCAATTCTAAGTGTGGAGCTAAGTGCGGTGCCTTCAGTGCTAAGTGTGGTGCTAAATGCGGTGCATTGTATATGTTATGTTAGGTAAAAATGTCTTTCAAAAGTCCTGACGTGGGGTAGAAAGGGCATGACTAAGTTAAAAATATTCAGTGCCCTACACAATATGAAAATACTTTCTTAGTCCTACAAAGTGTGTGGAGTGCATACGACAAAAAGTTGAAGTGACTAATGGAAATTTTACTTGGACTTGTGGTTAGGTTAAGTAGATGGCGAGAGAAATAAAATATATTCAAAGTTCTGACATGGGGTGGAACGCACACAAGTATGACTTGATTGGTATGACCTGATCACATGTTCGGTTATTTTGACAGTATAAAAAACCAATATAGCTTAGATGGTACGATGAGAATGATTTAATTGTATGTTTATTTAGTATGAGAGGGGGCAGAATGTTTAGCTGGTATGGTTGGTTAGTATGAGCGAAATGGTTTGATGGGAATCAGACAACTTGGGCGTTGTAGATGGTTAAATTAATAGTATTGATCTTATAATAACATGGATGGAATATTTGATTGGTTAGGCAGCTAGGATGGTTTGTTACTATGTGTAACTGGCAAAGTTAGACGGGATGAAATGGTAGACAATATACTTGATTTTTATTATTGATCAGTAAGTCTGAGGTATGGTGGTGGATATGGAACTGTATTGTTAATATCATGAAAGGCAAGGTAATGTGATGGTGAATGGTTTTTATATATATATATATATATATATATATATATATATATATATATATATATATATATATATATATATGGCTGTTATGTAAGGCTAGGAGGGGAGGTGAATAAGAGGGGTCTGGCGATGACTAGATTGTGATGGTTGAATGTCAATAGAAATAAAACAATATATATTCAGAGTTCTTACATGATGACTGTGTTAGGTTATCTTAGGTTACGTGAAGTAAGGTAAGGTTATCTTGGGTTAGGTTGAGTGGATACTGAACAGTTTGACTATGGGATGGTGTGTTGGAATAAAATTTACAAAGTTTAACATTACATAGGAGTAGGAAATATATGCTTTTCTAAGTACAACATAGAAGTCCCTACATACTTAAATCTGGTTTATTAGAAAAAAATATATTTATATAAATATCCAGAAGGAACAGGTAACAAGTGGAAGGGGGGGGGGGGGGGGGGAATCCCCCGGCAACAAATCAGAACCCAGCCAGGAACACAGGAAACTACTTGCACAGCTTAAACGCCGGGACCCACGTGTCAGGTGAATTTCTTCCGTTAGGCAACGAGTCCCGTTGCTCATGAATCATGAGTATTCCCGTCAGGTATACTGCATAACGCGCGCAGATAGCGCGAGGAACCCGACAGTGGGAGAGGACAACTTAGAAACGAGGGGGGAGGGAGGGAGAGAGAGAGAGAGAGAGAGAGAGAGAGAGAGAGAGAGAGAGAGAGAGAGAGAGAGAGAGAGGAAGCCGATTAAGGCCTGATCTCCTATAATTTTTTTTATATCATTATCTGAACTGTAATAATGTAAGGACCACATCAATTTTAATATCTGTGGTCAAATGATTATAATTTTAAAACTATAGAACCGAAAAGTCGAAAATTTCGTAAGGCCACAAGCCATGTGATTCATATCATACACAAGACACGTTAATTAAGTGTGAAGGATATTCTTCAATGGATACTCGGGTACTGGTGTCCCGAATCTCTTTATTCGTCCAAGAAGAAACTAATAAATATCAATATAATTTTCTTTCGGACATATAAAAATTAGTTACAATTAACTGAAGTCTTGTTTCTAATCCCATCACTCTTTACAGATGAAATGGATGCGCCGCCAAATGTTTTAAAGCGCGTGTACTGAACACCAGTTATTGCAAATATATATTATACACATCATTACTGTTCAAATTAAACTACATCATTGTGCAGTGGTTATACAATATGGAGCTTCGTAACAGACTCAAGAGGGCGCATGGTTCTTAAGGATGGCGTCTACTTGGAGCTTTTTTGCACGTTTGAGGTAGGAAAAAGCGAGGGAGCGATTAGAACGACATTGTCACAGGCATGTGTAAAAGTGGGAGGGTGAGAGGGGGTATAGCACTCCCCCAGTCAATTGAGACACAAGGTGAGCTTTTCCAAGCAAACACGCGTTTCGGATAAAAGGAACTCTTTGTGCTGAGAGAAAGATAAATTATGCTATAAAAGGTTGAAATATTTCTGTGAACGTATTATGGCAGGGTTAAGTATTGTTTTGTGAAAGAGAAACATAAAAATTATCCCTAATATAATATACCCTGACGAGGAGAAAAAAAAAGGGGGGGGGGGTGTTTTCTGGGGAGTGAATGAAGAGATTTTGGTGGCTCTTAATAAAAGCGAGGTCTTGAGAACCGATGAGGGTGAAGAGAGGTGAGTATGATAGAGCAGCGCTGGAATACAAATACGGAAAATCCCCGAGAACACCCCACGACCAGCAGCATCGTCCGGCACGATTCCAACTTGCGATAATCTGGAGTGAGCATACCGAGTATTGAACCCGGTTCGCCATAGTGGGAGGCGAGCAGTCTAACCGCTCAACCCCCGAGGCCCTCGTAGGTAGAGGGGGAGGGGAGAACTCAGACCCTACTGACGTAGCATATTTTCCATACGCAGAAGTTAACTCTCGGAAAGTTATTTAGTTAATGAAGTGGAGAATTCTGCCTTCCGGAAAGAAGGACAATAACCAAGTATTTTCTCAAAATCTAACTACCCTTGGCATGCAAATGCAACAACAGTTGGAAGAAAACAAAAATAAGTCTCGATACACAATACTTTCAACGCAGAAGTTTACACATTGCGAGACATTACAGTTATATGTATGTATGTATATATATCCAGCGCACACAGAGGCAAGTTCTTAAAAGATCACGTTTCCACGGAAACGGTGGCCAGCTTTAAAACAAGATGGCCGTCTGACGAGAACTCACCTTGTTTGCTTCCCGAGTCGCCTCACTAGCGCCGTGCTCGTCCGCCGGGAGAACTACAGCTCAGCGCCTGTGGAACAGCAGACGTGCCGGGAGGAATACCGTTCGAGAGTTCTTTTGTTTTTTTTCCCCCCCAACACTACTCGGGTTGTAACGCGCGAAGACACGCGACGCGACGTGAAGTAGCGGTCCGGAGGAAGCCGGAAAATTTACGACGACGACGCCGATGACTACCGCCCTCTCTTGCGAACCACCTGTGAACTACTTCGAGCGACCGTTCCCTGGACGGCCAGACACCAAGTGACCTTGAGAATCCCGGCAGTGGCTCCCGCAGGGCGCGAGTCTGTGCCCTCGGACGCTCCCTGGCTAACGCCGCTTCTACCACGGGTTGGGAATATCAATGGTTAAAAGTTTGGCAACCAAATGTTTTCGCCACTAGGTAAGCGCTAGTGTCGGCCAGGTACCAAATTTTCTACGTTAAAAAAAAAAAGGGACATTTGCTAGAATATTTAATAACATATAAAATAACTTCGTGACTAAGTAAAATCTTTATCTTTTATTATTCGCGTAATTAAAAAAAAAATTAATTAAAAAATTTCCTTATGGAACACTGCGCACCTAGCGGCGGAAAGATTAACCTTATCTCTGGCCGTTAGCTCGCGGTCGTCCCGCATGGTCTGCGCCCCGCATCCGACAAAGGCGACTAAAATCGTTCGTGCCGTTGCCAGCGAAAGGTCCTCATCGCCTTTTCGGACAAGACGTGTTTGCATCGTTCCTCCGTACACGCGGCTCATGTTTAAAAACCTGGCGACTCAGCTCCGAACGACGCGGCCCGTGTGCGAGCAACAAGGGCTTATAAAGGCCGTTCGCGATCAAGCGAGCGCTATTGATAGAGGCTGTTCACGATAAAGTGAGCACTTTGAAATCAATCTTTCGGAAAAAAAAAGTCACTGCTCCCACCTGCATAAACTTTAACTTTAGCGTGTCATGCACCCGGTAAAGTTGGTTACGTTGGAGGGAAAGTAGTTTTATATATCAATGTCGAATAAAAAGTGTTAGGCAACCTTCTGTGATAACATAAATTATTTCTTTCGCTTTATTTTATTATTATTTTTTTACGCAGCGAAGTGTAAAAATTAACAGATTTGTAAAATATTTACTTTTCTGATATTTTCACCGTTTCACTGGACCGACGCGTGAATAAAGTGATAACGCACATGGCAGTGTTAATTTTACATAAGACGGAAGAATACACAACGCGCATACAATTAGATCTTAAGCAGGACTTTCGAAAGTGCTAAGTTTACAGCGAACAGACTGGAAGCGGACATAAATTGGTTGGAAAAAAAGGGGGGCGGGGTAGTGGAGAAAAGGGGAATATTTCACGCTCCAAGAACTCAACCTTTCTCTATAAATAGCCCGCAACTTTTCTACGTAAAGAATAGCAAAACAATTAGGTAAGATCCTGGGAAGCACTTTGCTCCTCTGCTGACGTGAATACGTATTTAAATTTGCAACCATAGTGGGAGGCAATCCAGAACACCCGATGATAACAAAATCAGGGGATACAGTTTGACATTGCAGCTAAGAATCAATCGTCTACATTCGAAATTCAATTACACCACTCGACTGCCAAAGGATCAAAGAATATGTTACGTTGAGTGATGACTGCGAAGCATCGTTAGGAATGGGAAGAGGGGGGGAGAGGGGCCCCCGCCATTTTGATTTCGTTTCGCCGCGTCTCATAACTTCCGCGTAGTATAACTTTTGACGAGGATAAGTTACGATCGACAGATCTCGTCAAGATAAATCGATTTCGTATATAAAAACATTTGTCTGGCGTGGTTATGGTGAAATTGTATGAGTTTAATGTAAAAAATTAAGAAAACTTAACACAATTTCTGCAGATTATTCTTCAAAAAGCCAAGTCGAAATACAGAAATCATTACGGTTGGAAAGGGCATCTCAAAAGCAATCCAGTGATACCCACGTGAGGCGGTATCGGAACGTAAAATAAACATCAAGGCGCCCGAGCGCGTCAACGTAGAAGCATTCACGCAAAACAAACGGCAGTGTCCGCAACCCAGCAGACCCAATTTTTAAAGAGAATTTCTCAACACAGATTGGTCGCAATAAAAAGCAAGTGGCGACCACAGACTAAAGATGAAGTACACGGCTTATTCCTTGTCTGCGCATGTACCCAACATTAACCCACCCCAGAACAACGCAAATGTCAAAGTTGCATGTTCGATAATGATGGATGTGTTTGTTTATGCCTTAATTTTTAAATTTCAAGCACTCTTATTTGAATAAAAATGCTTTTATCAGTTTTAATTTAATCAAACTACGTTACAAATTGGTCGGAGAATGTGTACGAACATCTCGAAACACTTGTTTACTAAGTAGTGTTCTAATTTCAAATCCAATGCACGCTAGCCGTGCTGGCAGAAAAGACGTTCAATTCTGGGACACGAAGATTGTTGTGCGCAGCCAGCGAGATCGCTCTACCTCATATTTAGTCTATGGCGGCAACAGCCACGGCAGTTCACACGTAATAAATGTAAAACATGCAGCGGCGAGCAGATGTAGAGTTGAGGGAATTGAACGGTTTCTTACCAACTAGTTCTTGAGAACCGCTGAGGGTTAAATGAGGTGAGAATGGAGCAGCGCCCGGAATTGCGGAGGCCGGGGGAAGCGGGAGATCCCCGAGGAAACCCGCCGATCAGCTGGCATCGTCCGCCACGATTCCCACTTGCGAACATCCGGGAGTGGCCCGGCCGGGGATCGAACCCGGTTCGCCTTGGCGAGAGGCGGGCGGTCTAACCGCTCGGCCACCGCGGCCCCAGCAGATGTAACGTACTGGATGCGAGGCCAGGTTGTTGCAGGATGGTGGGCGACACGCTTGTTGTCTGCAATGACAGTTCAGAGGGGACATTCTCGACACTTATGTCGTACCGAAGGAAGTTCTGACCCTCACGAACTTCATGTTATACTACCAGTGAACTCTATCAGCTCACTGAGGTTTTATTCTTTTAATTCAGCTTGCTCGACAAGTTTAGAAACTAACAAAATATTTTGCATTTTTGCCTGTCTAATAAATTTATGTCTATTCATTTTGTATTTCAATAGAGAGCAGCAAAAAAAAAAAATCTTTTTGTCAAAAATTAATCACACGAATCATGCATTTAAAGATATTAGTTGTAAGTTTATATATTACTTATATGGTGTAACAGAGTAAAAACACAATAATGTTAAAAAGTTGGAAGTTTTGATATTTACTGCAAAGATCACCCTCCAAGACTGACTCCTGGATACGTCCCTGCGTGGCGGCTCTTCTAATGTTAACGTATAGTCTATCCGCGGTTTCTTCACACTTTTTGAATCAAACCATTGAAAAATAACCCCATGTATGACGTGTTCAGTTATTTCCTAAATATCGCATGCATCACAAGCGTTTTATATCTCTGGTAACATGAAAATATCTTATTTTTGGTTAAATTGAAGTTCTACCTATATTTTATTTTATAAATTATAATATTTCATTTATTAAAAAGTCAATAAAACAGTGAGGAAACATGTGTGTTGGTAGTGCTTAGTAATAAATCGTTATCATGCAAAATATAATTGAAACTGAGTGCGCACGAATTCGATGCGCTGTTCTTTGGTGTAAACGAACAGGCAAACCCTCACACAAACGTTTAATCATGTTCATACACTGACACTTCGCAATCGAACTCCTCGGGTATAGTGCATAAATGTCAATAAAGTTTGTTTTTTACCAAAATCGGTTCAGTGGTTTTTAACCGGGGGTTCCTATCTCTTCTGTGCTTATCTTATATTTCCGCTACGATTGCTATCTTCGTAGTGCATGTTATCTATGGAATTCTCTTACTACTTGCATGCCTTCGTGCCAGAGTCATTCATGCTTCAGCTTCAGAAGAAGCGCAAGTAGATACATTTCATGCCGACCGAGTGTTGAAACTGCACCGGATACTTCTATTGATACAGTGGTCGAGTCATTCACGTATAAAGTACGTGCAGGAACATAGAATTACTGTGCACTTGAAGTACTGATGTAATTGAACAACGAGCAAAGTACACAGCGAAATCCCACCAGACAGAGAGGAACTTTTATAGTAAGTCATCACGTAGCCACCGTTGGAAGGAACCTGAAAAATTAGATGTCATGTATTCACTTCAATACTTTTACATCACAAACTGCAGTCTTTGCCGTGTAACTGACGTTTTAATGGACCTAGTAAAGCATGAAAGGTACAGATGTCGGAGGGTGGGGGGGAGGGACGGTGGTATGGCAAGATCCAGGTGAAAATTAATTAAAAATAACTTGCGAATCCCGTCACTTTGTTAACTGTTGCATATTGAGACACAATTTGTGTTGCTTATTTCCAATAATTTGCACAAAAATATATTACCTGGATTTTTTTTATTCGAAGATGTAAATTGGAAAAACCAAGCATTTACTTATTCACAGTCACTGTACGTAGCATTATGCATGTTCATCTGAATCTTAACCTATAAGCCTGTCTTGCTCTCTTGTGGTTAAGCAGTATTCTGTCGTCAACGCATCCAAATGTAACATCAAAATAAACAGTCTGCTTATGTAATCTGAGTGGTAACAATCTTCACATCAGTCTGCAGTTGTTTCAATATTTTAAATAATCTTTTAAAATTGTTTCAAATGAAGTAACTTGAGTTAATTTCCCATTAGTACCTTTGTAATGCTTGGATATTAAATAAAAAAGGGTAAATAGCCTACGCCGTAAAAAAAATTGGGAAATTGTAAGGGAATATTCGCAGACTTCTTTGGGATACATATTTTTCTTTACATTTACGATAGAATTACCTCACTGTGGAGCAAAATTCTCTTGCACGGCTGTCTAAAATCCCATACATGAATGGGAAAATTACCGTACGACGTGTGTATCAACAGTTAGGCGGGAGAACGAAACAAAACGAGGCGCCATATTGGACAGCTTGTAGGCCTTATATTCGTTAGGAAAGGCATACTACTAAACGATAAAAATTAATCTTAAGATAAAAAAAAAAAAAAAAAAAATTGGAAAGGTTTTGACTTCAAAGCACTAACTAAGCCACTAAAGAAATTCCACACACACACTTTGCTTTGCACCGCACAAAAATAACTGTGCAATCTGTTACACAAAACTATTGTTATTATTAAAACATATTCCAGGAATATCTAATTTGTCAAATTGCTCTTAGAATAGCGGGAATATAGCTAATAAGAAATATTTTATTGGAAACTTATATAGTTATTTCAGTTAGAAATTTGCAGACAACTTGCATTAATACTTTTTTCAATTTTTCGTTTGGAATTGTTTAGAACACTAATCAATACAACTAAATAAACTAGAAGTGTCTGTCTAGGATTTTCAAATTTTCCACTTTTAATTATTTTCTCCATATAGTATAATTGATTACTAAGTCATATCTAATGCTAATTTTTTTTCGTGTCTGTTTGTCCGACCGGATTTTAATCAAAAACCACTGAACGTATTGGCATCAAATTTACATAGTAAATTTATAATAACCCCAAAACCAACTTAGTCTTTGTTTCATCGAGATATCTCAAACGGTTCCGAAAATATGATGATCAGGGATGTGAATAGGTACTGGATTAAGCTTTTCTTAGGAATCCTACAAAAAAAAAAAGTATTGTTAAAAAAAAAGTTCCCTCATTTTTCCTATCTTTTTTGTCAATGGGCTGTCCTCCTTTCCTTGCCAAGAGCGATTCCAAATCCTGAATGTCATGCGTACGAAGTAGCGCAGGGCAGTTAGTAATCACTAAAGCTGCTTTGTCGCCGTGGTGTAGTGGATAGAGCACCGACCTTTCTAGGCAGAGTACAATAGTTCGCACTCACACACTGGCAATGCTAGTACTCCCCGTTTTTTTTTTTAGTACAATTTAATATACAATGTAGAAAATATTCCCTTAATTGTATTGGGATTTTCCCACACATTTGTCAAGTACTTTTCCGTACGATTAGGGAATAGTACTTTACTTGTAATGTAAATTTACTCCACATTTAAGAGGTAATTTTACAATACATGTAGAGATAATTAGCTTCCCTTACATAAAAGGGAATTATACCGGGAATTTTTTTTACAGTGTATTCACATTTTAGGTCATTCATTTTTGGTGCAAGGTATAGGGTGACATCTAGCTTACCCAAGTACTCTGGCCGGAAAGTGACATAGCAGCTCAGTTCTGACCATTGCAGTTCTGAAGGAGTCCTGTTTATAAACGGCGCTTCTAACCTAATGTATTATGTATTTTTAATAAGGACTTGCGGATGACTGCTCGCTTAAGGCGATATTACACGACACCATATTCCGTAAAAGCTTATGCAAGGTCCACCGTAGCGACCGGTATACGGGCTGGTACCAAAGTTTGGTAATTAGACCCGACCTATATTTCGTGGCAGGTTCCACACCGGCTTTCGCGACTGGCCAAATCACTGCGCAGCTTCAGAGCGTAGGGCGCTCCCCGTGGCTACTACTTGAAACGAATTGATGAAGAAACCGAAAACGACGCCTCCATCTTGATTATACATCCGTGAGGTTGAAACTCTTTCGAATAGATTAAAAATACGACAGCGACGAATAATACCGGCTATAACAAATTTTAATTACTTTTCAAAACCGTTCTAAATACTTAAAACATTACCTACTCTATGAAAATATTAATTCGAACTATTTACCATATATATATATATATGTATGTATGTATGTGTATATATATATAAACTCGTACTCTTGCGTGTGCACTGGTAGTACCGTTGAGTAAAGACAGAGTGGCCATGGGATAGGAAAAAGTCTGATCAGTTTTACGTGTTAGTTCCTCTGTTGATCCAGAGGAGCGCTAGTGTTCTCGACGACGTCATCCGCGCGGTGTGTTGCCAATTCCGCAGCCGGTAAAAGTATACCATAACCCCGGCACTCGGCTCACTCACGTGTTCGTTCGAGTTCTGCCAGAGGCGAACCTGTTGCACGCGAGTCACCGGCAATCGTTGCAGCTGTGAACACCCAGCTCATGATTTACTAGTGATCGGCCATGGCACGTGTTTCGTTTCTGTCATAGAATTGTGTGTTTGCGGAATAACGCCGCGATATCAACTGCTGTTTAGTTTTATTTATCTCTACGGAAATAAATTATAAATTAATAGCGGTCATTGTTTTTAATAATAATATATTACTTTACTATAGTTTAGGCGTTCATGATAAAACGCGAGTACTGTTAGCACTTGCAATTATAAACGTCATATTAATAATGAATGATGCCATACATCTTAGTAAACTTTTCGTTCCGTTCTTATGTGAAAAGAAATGGACAGGAAATAATTGTTCAATAATGGAGAAATATATGTTAGACGCACGACGGCCTACAATTGAACACAATGTTTACAGTTTGGGGTTTTGAGCTACTACATAGGTGACTGTTCGTACAAATTATCATTACGTTCAATATGTCGATTCGAGTGTCATTAAGGCTGTGTCCGGACCTAGGAATGCACTTATGTATATAAGCATACTCCACTCGGTTCGATACGTGATACATTCCGATAGACATACTTATTTGCATCCTTTACAGCAACAGGTTAGCTGATGAGATTATGAACAAACATTTTGACGGAACGTAGGCGTATAGCTTTAGAATTATCAATCCATTAGGAGCTGTAGCTGGAACGCGCATGGCAATGAAAGTGTTCCTATTAACCAGTCATAGACTTTTTACAAGAAAGGAATTTATATATATATATATATATATATATATATATATATATATATATATATATATATATATATGAGTCCAGTAAACGCAGTTATCGATAATGTATAGTTAAAACTGGTAACAACTAGAGGTAAATTTCCTTTTAACACTAATATTGGTATTAATAAAAATGTCGGATATTGATATAACGTTTTCACTCATGCATGCCTTGCCTTGTAAAAACATTGGCAGTGTTCTCATTGCTCTGCATATTAACTATAAATTCAATGTCACGCCCGGTTTATAACAAATCACGACGAAAACTGTTAATATTTATCCCGGCTCTTCTAGATCATTAAAGGTCAGTTAAAAACGTTTCTCAGTGACGTTTCTCAAAAGGTAATACCTCCATTCCACTCTTTATAAAAATAAATATTAAGATTAACAATTGAAGAGGTCCAAAAATGTCTAGGTCAAAAAAGCTACTTTTTCAGGAAACGATTTTTTTTTTAGTTTGTATAAGTTTGATAATGTCACGCACGAAAGACTTGCAAACATAAAATATAACAGTATTAACATATTTCCAGGAAGTTATTGTTATCTTAAGGTCAATATAATACTTTTAATGAGGATATTAGGATGGAAATATCGTCCAAAAGAGCCTAAGTCACTGACTTAGTGCTTTTTGGAAAATAAGACATGTAAGCGTATTATGCCTTGCTTTTGTTTTCTCTCGCATACTAGTAATGAGGGTCGGATTAGGCAGACATATGGTTTATGTTTATAAACAAGTTTAATATTGGCTCTATGTTAACATGTATCAAGACCTACAATATGAATAGTACACACAAAGAAAAACGTACAAAACTAACAAGAACTTAGTGACAGCTTTGAAAACCTATTAAGTCTTTTGAAATGTCAATGATACAAAGGCAATACAGATCAAATTATCTACTCTAGAAAACAATCGATGTGATTAGCAAACAACCACTGCTCGTCAACTGTACTGTGTTGGTGCTTGCGTATTATTACTTTAAGACAAATATATTCTGGAAATAAACATCTTCTAACAATATACGAAGTTATAAACAGCCATAATGTGTCACATAAAAAAAACTTGATACCCGTCGGAGATTCGATCACTGAAACCTGCACTTACTCGCTGGGCTACACAAACCACTTTCAGTAAAGATGTGTGATAAGGTATTATACATAACATAAATCCACAGTTCTCGAGTATTTTATAAAGCGGTGTTTATTCTTTTATTATGGCCGCGTGAGTAATATTCAACTTTTCCCGTTACTTATGCGTACATTATGTTTCATTTTGTTCATTCATATGTTTTACGGAACTTGTAATCTTTTCGTAAACGGACATATACGACGTATTAGGAACTCGGGTGTCCGCCATCTTGTCTGTCCCAGCGTGTGTGTGTGTGTAGCAGACATTCAGAACACTTTCTACTGTTGCGGCGTTGGAACTGGGGGGGGGGGGGGGCAGAGATGGAATATGAATGAGAGAGAGGGTAGATGTCATTGTGGCCGACATCGCCCGTGCATACGCCACGAACATGGACTAGCGCGACGTGATGTTCATCCCTCGAACTACAGCTGGAGTGGTCAGAAAATTTAACCTGGTGAAGTCCACTCTAGGTATATCTTTACTCAATGGCAGTACAGTGGTAAAATCGCGTCGTCTGTTATTACAGTGTATCATTTGAGCGTGCGTTCAAAACTCTGTCGTATCCAAATTCCTTTTATCGTTAAATTTCACATGCGGACAATATCCCGGTACGTAAAGAAAAAAACTATATTTTGCAGCCGGTCAGCAATTTCCGTCAAAATAAAAAAAAACACACACTCGTACTCTAGTGACTTCACATCGTTTTTAAGAAAATTAATGAAACTATACTAGTAAGCAATTAACTTATGTAAAAGGCGAACAGTAATATAGCAATACTAAGATGTGCTAGTTAGTTTTTTCATAGGCCTACGCAAGTTACTAACTGGTAGCAGTTCTACGAATGGGGTTCATATTTACTACAAACCACACACTGCGCGTCCACTGAGGGTGCCAAATGCTAGTAAGCGAACCTCCGTCGTGTCGTGTCCCATGTCGGCTCATATGGTGGCTAGTATACCGGCTCGGTGAAGCTTATACAAGAACCAAGTAAGGCTATAGGTGTCGTGTAATATCGGCTTTATCTCGGGGGAGTCAAACTGACACGAAGCTAGGTGAGTAGCTTCGACCGGCAAGCTTGCAAGTTCAGTCGACATCTTGTTTCCGCAAACCGGCATCCATAACTGTAGGCAGAAGGTACGCTGAATGGAAAACCTGTTATTTGCAACTAAACTTTTCGTCCAGGCACACTTAAAATACACTAACTTTAACAGAAAATAAAAAAACTTTCTTATGTGACTAATATAAATATTCAAAAGTTATACCAGATTCATCACGTGAGCCTTGTAGATAAGTGGTTAGGATCGTGAACTTGCAGCTTTTAGATTCTGGTTCAAATCTTGCTTAAGAATAAAAAAAATTTACTTTTTTAAATATATATTTATACACAGTAGAACACTCACATATATAAAATTAAAATAATATATATATTAAAATTCATTTAAACTAGAAGTACAGAAAACTAACTACGAATTAACGGAGAGGTTCCGTGAATCTTACGGAAAGTCCGTTTTTGAAAATCAGTGTATCCGTAATTTTATGGAGAGTTTACAGATACCTCTGGATAAATTTTTACCAGCACTTTGCTGTAAAATGAAGGAATTATTTTTTTTAACAGTGCACGTTAAATTACATACTTTGTTAAACAAATCGAATGGGTCTTTTTGCGAAAAAAAACTCCGGAATTGTTATTGTTTACACTACACCAACCAAACCTTCTCAAAAACTTGTGCAATTCGTGATGCACAAAGTACCCCATTTGAACGCGACAGTGTTTCAGGGGCATTTCACACAAGCGTCAAATTGGCGCTGACTGCAAACGATATGTACATATCGCGGCCACTCCTACTTTCTCTCACATGTAACGGCATTTACCGTCGCCAGAAGATCTGTTAGGATCTTGATAGTAGAAATACGTGCCTCTCTCCTTGTTCGTGTCGGAATGTTGAAAAATATACACATTTTTTGTTATCCACGTTACACTTCTACAAACACACAACAAAGGAGAATGCTGAAGGGAGCCTTCACGATTATATGCCATATACTTCTCTCCTTTCTTCTAATATTCCTCGGAGCCAATATTTCGTATATCAGGATAAGTTTTTCCTTCATTAATGCTATAAATATTTCTGTCTCTATAGCTTCTACAGAAGTCACACTGGTAACGAAACGGGACGAGAGTTTAACACACGTCAGTGGCATGTAGTGAGTATTTTTACAGGATAAGCAATTTCTACTAACAAACGCAACTTCCAACTTTGCTTAACCTCCACGTGTATTTTACCGTTTTATAATACCTAACTTTAGTAATAAAACAGAAACGAAATGAATTAAATAATTGAATAATAATTTCGAGAGCATATGACAAATTATTAGAAAACTCCCGTTTTCCCGAACAATTTCATCCACTTTCCAAGGAAACATGTATGACTGGTGGGCACAAACAGAACGACTGCTTACCCTGTCGAAGGAACGCGTAGCTCCTCGAGCGTGTGGTGTGTTGTTGATCGCGAGTTAGATATCGATTCATCGCTAGTAGCTCCCATTTCTGGATATAAATACTAGTTGGCAGCACTATGGGTGTACAGTACGGGAGTCACGGAAACTCTTGTCACTTGAATCGGAAAGGGGAAACTCAGAATTAAATGTGTTTGAAGTTAAGGCGAAAAATATAAATGGTAAAACATTTCCATTTTCCAATATGTATAGGGTAAGCATTACTTACCTTGCGTCTATGGAATAAAAGCCACTGCCGCACGTGCGTGATATGTTCGATAGCTAGTAGTGTATTGCTTTGCTTTTACTTATATTTTTACTTAAAAATTATAATATTTCATGTAATTATTATGATTAAAAACAGGGAGAAAATAGGTGTATTTTTAATGCCTGGTGAGAAATAGTTCTTATGCAAAATACGATTAAACCGAGAGCGCCCAATAGCGGAGCGCTGTCCCTTCGGAGTAATTTTCTAGACTCGGTTAAGCGTTGTTTGCACGGGGTGGAGGAATATCCGGGAAGCAGAATTTTAGTAGGGCTTTAGAAAATTTTGGAAGTAACCTTGAATGGACTATACCCCTGAATCGCAACGTTATATTGTTATTTCAGGCAACGGCACTTCGATGGTCGCGTGTTACGGCCCTGAGTGGATACATTGCGGGGCTCGCAGCCTCGGTTTGGCTTGATGGATGTGTTTGCAAGTATTTCGAAGGCCAGAGCAGCGGCGGATATACATCGCACCTAGCAAACTGGCACATAGTATATAAACGTGCACCATGTGGTGGCGGCGCTTTTGATATATACTCTTGTCATAGGCGCCGACTGCTTGTTTCCAGAAGTAGGGCAAGTCTCAAGCCTCTTGTGACAGTACATTTAAATCTTTACTCTTCCTCTCTCTCTCTCTCTCTCTCTCACCCTTCTTTCTCTCTCATATTGTGGGTTGTATGAATATGTATGTTGTTATGCACGTATGCAACACTAGCTTACACCACGTGTTTCTAAAACACGGGGACAAACTTCGGCAGGTCATTCCTTAACGAAAATACAAGCGAAAAATGTATGCACAACTTATCCCCTAACGTGATTATTAACGCAACTCTGCGCCCCCAAAAGCAGAGTTTTAAAATACGTTTAGTGGAAAATATCAGATACCACTTGCGACTAAGCAACAAATCGGCGAAAGGTATTATCCTTCGAAGGTGTACCGTAACATTTTACCTGTGAGTTATGATGTCGATAAAGAAGATAAAGCATGGTGTTTTAAAGCGTTAGCTGCTGAAGAGAGTTACGTTTTACTTTCATTTTTGTTTCGTTTTGGTTTACAAGGTATCACTGCTAAGGATGGTAGTGGTGTTTTGGAAATCTGTTTCTTCAGGAAACAGTATAACGCCAAGGATCCTAAGCATATTAAGAATTTGAATGACATTGACCTTCATGATAATATTTGTTGGAAGACTTTTCCAGTTCATGAAGGTGTTGTTAATCAGGCTGCTATAATTAGTACTTTTGGTATTGCTCTTCTGCATTTTCGTAAGAAGATGAAGTTTGAGACTGGTGATCCAATTTGATTGTATCGAAAGTTGGTTGGTACTACTGGTAACATGCATATACTTGAAAATATCTTCCTTCCTTTTCTTTTGGAAATGGCTGTTGACATCCTATGTTTGCATCAAACTTTGTACTGTGTTGTAAGTAAATTTTGAAGACAATCTGTGAATCAGCACGTTTAAATTAACAAAAAAAGGTCGTCTTATCTCAACAGTATCAGGCAAACTTTGTGAGACAATTAATGATGATCATTCAAAACAGAACGTGTGTTACATATCAGGTAGGCAAACTACATCACAGAGTTAGGCTATTTAAATGATTATTATTCAGGAGCGCACAGTTCCCATAATAATCCCTAGAGGATAAAAGTGATCCTTACATTTTAATATTATATTTTAGTCAGGAAAACACTGCCGAAGTTTGTACCCGTGTTTTAAAAACACACTGTGTTTAAATAAAATAATTTCTGCTGAAATATTTTTGATCTAGATTAGGTAAAGACCTATTAAAATGTATATTTCTAGTAAAGAATAGGGCACCCAGGCTACATAGTTATAAATGCATTTTATAAACTTAAGGTGGTCGCCTGGGTAGGCCGCTGAATAGTGTGCGGAGCTCCAGCAGAAAACGTTTTATTAAAAAACAGTCCAACGTGTCTGAGTGAGGTCCGCTTACGAATAGCATTTAAGAAACGTTACGCGTCTGTATACGTTTTCCAGTTACTCCATTTCTCTCTGAAGCGTGTTTTTGTGATAGTGAATATGACCCAAACGAGTGTTTTCACGATAATTTTTTTGGTATGAACATTCCGGTACAAACATTAAAGAAGGAATAGGGACGTCCATCAAAGCTTTACTTTTATTGTTAGACCTACGTCATAAAATTTTAGGATCTCCGCTGAAAATCTCATATATGCTCGTTATAGACGGCAAGACTTCCCGCCAGCTCAGTGCTTTGCGCGTAGAGGCGATGAGAGAGTTGATGGCTCATGCCTCGGTCGCGCCTAGCGCTCCCACGCGTGTATTACGGGCTGTGGAGAAGAAACGAAGAGTTTGCGGACCTATACTCGTATGACATTTCTCCATCCTCCTGTTGTGAGGAATGTTCCCCCGAAGTATTTGATACGCAATATCGCAACATTCTGTATCACCATGCCCTATCTCTCGTTGGCTTTCCTTCACCCACTTCAAAAAGCATTTTACAAGTAGGCTCAACATAAATTTTTTTTGATGGCAAAATAATGCTAGTAATCCCATTTTATGACCGTTGCTCGACCCGAGAGTTTTCATTTAAGGTTTCCCTGAAGAAATTGTAGATAGTGCGTATTTATTAAGAAGGAAACATCCTTCGTTTCCACACTTGTCATAACTAGAAACAATTTTTTTGTTTGCGCATCCAACATAAGAGTCTTTGAATTTGGTATATAAAGCCGATGACGATTTTGATTTTGAGTAGCTATGTAGTTTTACACTTTATTGCGATTTTGTTTAGCAGTGATTGCGATTCTATCCTATATATATAATCTAATCGATCATATGGTTAATAAGCAGCTTTAACCAAATAAAGGATTTAGTGTTTACTACTTACGTCAGACGTCCTTTATATTAATTCTGCAGAAACCAGAAAAACATACACACACAATATATATTGTGTGTGTGTGGGAGTGAGTGAAGATATTTGGGCGGCACTTAACAGCAAGGTCTTGAGAGCCGATGAAAGGAATCGAGGTGGGAATGGAACAGCGCCGGAATGAAAGGGCGGGGGAAACGAGACATCCCCGAGAAAACCCGCCAACCAGAGGCATCGTCCGGCACGATTCCCACATCCGAAAATCCGGGAGTTACCCGACCGGGGATTGAACCCGGTTCGCCTTGTTGGGTAGCGAGCAGGCTAACCGCTCAGCCACCTCGGCCCCGTGTGTGTGTGTGTGTGTGTGTGTGGGAGACTTTCTTTCATTATGTTGAAGGGAAATTGGTTTAGCTCACAAGCACACGTGGAATCAATGTTAATTGTTGTCACTAAATGCATTATATAAATAACACAAAATAATGTGGTCAATTTCTGTACACTGATTTTTTTTTTCTTTTATAAATTTTGCTATCGACTATTTGTCATTAAAACGGCCTTAAAGCTTAACAGTATTAAACACCTAATTCCACCTAGTTCTTAATGTGCCTTATAAAGATAGTTGAAATAATATCAAATCTGTGTATTCAGTATTTAAAATTTATATTATTTTGATTGTGACCTAATTGTATTTTCATAGTTCATATGCTGTGTTTAGATATACTGCAGGTTAGGGCAAATAACGTTATATCTACAGCCGCGTTTTCAAAGTTATTTTCTTGAAAATTGAATTAAGCAGTAAAAAAAGTATACAAAATGGCGAATGAGACATGGCCTTGAATTGTCTGTTACTCCCCCCCGCCACGACAAACTGTAGACAGCTTACGTATATTTAAAACTGCTCAATGTTTCCTGAGGCCTCTAGCATCAAACAGCATTTGAGAAGATTTTCACGTTCGTATACTACTTTCGCTTTCTGGATTCGCACCCGATGTATTTTTTTCTCGAGAGTGAAAGTAGTTTAAACGGGGGTTTCCCCGACCACTTTAAGGCGTCACAATCCTGGTAAACAGTCTTTGAATTAGCCGAGACACGTGCAGTCAAACACAACTTTATTATTATAGCACAAAATTATGGGGCCACCTCTGAATGTTCGGCAGGCACTTTAGCGATGATAAATATGCGCACCAGTTAAATATACGTACATGCTGTTCACGGTTAAGCAAGCACTTTTAAAATCAACGTTTAAAAAATGTCTCTGACCCATATCTGTGCATAATTTGATGAGAACACTGACTGGAATGCTCCCAGAGAAGCTGGTAACGAAGGAGGGAAAGTAGTTCCATGGCATAGCGTAGCATGAACTGTGTTAGGTAAACATTTGTGGATACTGAAATTATTCATCTTACTTCCTCCTTTTTTTATATACTTATCGTGTGTAAAATTTTGCCAATCTGTAAAATGTTTACTTTTCTAGTAATTTCTCAGTGTCGCTTGGCCGATGCATGCATAAAGTGATCAGATTCACGGCAATGTTAATTTTTCAGTTGTTTTAAAGCAGGTCACACACGTAGTTATAAATGTTCCAGCAGATTAAGAGTAAAACAAATAGAATGTCATTTACCAGAAGTACTTTAGGAACTGTTATTAAGAACAAAAGCAAATTTTTAACTGGCGACGGCGACAGGAGAAGGTAGTCATTGAATAACTGCAGATAAATGGGGAGGCCTTCTCGTGGGGACCAAAAGACCTTGGAAGGACTAACATGAACTGCCACCGCATAGATACAGGAGTAGTAGGGGCGTGCCAGTTTCAGATACAAAGGGATTCCGCCTTTATCAATTGCATTAACCATTTGATATCAAATTTATTGAAAGGGTCAATCCTTAATCCGGACTTAATCCGATCAAATATTGTTAGTTCGATTTTAATCCGATGAATTTTTTTTCGTTAAAACTTAATCCAATCACAATCCGATTTTTTTTAAATTTTGTGTGAATTTATAAGTGTGTAGTTTGGTGTAAGAGCATGCTAAGGGAAAAATGTATTATTTTTTCTTTCTTTTTGTTAATAGGAGAGCAACTTTGGTACGTCCTCATCCTTGGATCTTTGGCACTCAATGAGGTGTGGTGTGTTGGGGACAGGGTATATATATATATATGCTGAGTTTTGTGCAAGAGTGGCATAAATGTTAATTTTTTTTGAGTTGGTAATTACATAGCTCGTAGATGGTGGTGGGAGATAGGCGATTTTTTGGCAATAGTAACTCAACAGAAAGAGAAAATGGCATATAGTTAACACACGGGAGAAATTTCGGAGTATTTAAACGAAACATATTTCAAATGAGTTCTACCTATCAATATAAATAAATAACACGAGAGAGAAGTATAACAACCACAACTACATGAATAATCTGGTCTCATAAAGAAACAAGTGCTAATCGATCACAACTACGTGAGTATCCAGGTGTCCTAAAGAAAATGAATTAAGAATCTACAACAAAGCAAAAAGTCCCTATCAATATTAAAATTAAACATCTAAAGAACACAAGTATGAGAATATCACTATCCAGCTGAAATGAAATCGCACAAGCACCTCTCCCAAAACATGTCTGTCCGCCTGTGAGACTGGTGAAGAACTTCCGAAATGGAAGACACAAATTAAAATAAATAAATTTATTAACACGTGTAAAAAAGAAAATGTTTAACAGTCAGTGATTTTAATGTATGTCCATTCGCTCGGGAGATCGTTGCAGTACTGACTTGGATATACCACTTATGTCGAGTTATAAGCTGAATGATGTGTTGAGAGCAAACAGAACCTGCATGTGCGTCGGCCTACATTTGTTAATAGACTAATGTGAATATGATTTATGAGACAAATAGATAAAAATTATGACGTGCGGAGACTTATAAACGCGGCCGACGTCTGTCCAGCTGGGAGGTCAGTCAATGAATGAGACGTCTGGCAGGCAACTGAGTTTAAATCATGTTACAAATAAAAAAAAATATTATGTTTACGAACTACAGAACCTATTTCCCTACCAAGCTACTATTAACGACGAACAATTTAATCACATCTTACTGAACATTTTACATGATATAGAAAAAATCTTACCCAGATTTTAAACACAAATTTCACTATTGTAAGAGTAATTCACTTTTAACACAAATTTCCATTGAATCATAGGCAGACTCGGATGTCATGAAAAAGTCCTTAATCCTGCAAAGCGTAATCCTGTAACACTATATAGAAATGAAGTATATATTTTAACAAGCAATCAAACTTCCTCGAAAAAAAAATTATTCAAAATAATGGGCGTACTATAAATTTCTGTTAAGTCTGTAAAATAATACCGCATTTGGCAACACAAATCGAGATGAAAATTTTCATAACACTAGTTAACAAAATTATAGCCATAAATGCTATAAAATTTTGTCGGCCGAGCTCAGAAACAAGGTTTACACGATAAACACTTATAAATATAACGAACATACTATGTAGGCTTAACACACAAAAATGTATTTTTTCCCGATGAATTAAAACTTATAAAAATATTTATATTAAGACTATATCTGAAGCCCGGTACAGATATCGCTTAACGAGAATAACGGCTAGGAAAACCTGCCAGAGCACAGTGCCTGGTGATGTCGGAAGAGCTGGTTCAGAAAAGTGATCAGTAACGCATGTATCCATGTCAATGATTTTCGTTAAACTAACATGGCACCAGTCAGCTAGAAGTGCCCAGATCGCTCCTGCCTGCAGTGCCCTGACCCAGAGTGCATTTTTGGTTAGCTGGAGGACTGCCTTGTCCATTCACCCCTGCTATCGATCCAACACAAAGGTCCACAAAACCTCTACGAGGAAATGCACACCGCCCTCCCCCTTACCATCCATCTTCCACCACCAGTCCAGAATGCATTTTCGACTATCTCTAGAGCTGTCTGCCTCGGTCAGGCTTTCCCCAGCCCAGAAAGCGTGTCTTTTATCCATAACGTCGGGAGCTCTCCAACTGTCAAGACACCCTCAGACCAGTGAATTTTGAACTTACCCTGCTTGGCTACTTCCCCTCTCCCCTCTACCCAACAAACTTCCACTTTTGCCTGTCTCTTGACTTGCTCAGAAAGGAAGCTTCCTCCTACACAAGAGCCTGTCTTATTTGAAGCAAAATAAATTTTCATAAATCCTGCCAAAGGAATATATATATATTTCTGAAGCTAAATTGAATTAAATCTTACCTGATATTGTAATCCCCAGATTTAACATTCAAGGAAATTTTATATTTTAATCCAATAAACTTTATGTTTATTCCTGCAAAGTTTATCCCGTTATCCAGAAATCTTACAATACATTTTTAGTTTAAACTGACCTACGTTTAATTCCATACCAACACAAATACAAGATATATTTTCACTCATATAATTTTACGTTTAAAACAGATCCATGTTAAATTTCATACCAACACAATTACATGAGGTATTTTCATGTACTAAATTTTAAACATTGAAAGAACACCAATCTTTTTCAAACATGCATCTTTAAATTAAAGGAATACACAAGTGAAACTTTTTTCAATAATTGGAAACTTATATTAAACAAACTCATATTAAAATAAAATGTCTTTAAATTCGGGGGAATAGTAATTATACACATTCAATCTGTTTTAAATATTTGTGCCTATTTTTAGGTGTAGATTTCTCCATAAATTTCCCAGTCTAGAATTTTGGCTATCCACTCTATCATAAAATGTGTATATTTGAACTTATTTCATTTGCAAATATATTTTTCCCCTAATATTACCGAAATAGTACGAATGCAGCTTGAAATGACAGCTATTGAAGCTGAAATCTGTTTTCAATTTCATGATACTTCAACTTAGTTTCTAAGTTTCTAAAAAGGTCCAAATTTAAGCAAATTTGAAGGAAATAGGCAACCACTTTTAACATAAGTTTAGATTTTTAAAAATGTTTTCTGAGTTTGTGTAAAATGTGATTATATTTTTTACCACCAAACATCTTAGCGTTGTTTCCTCAGGCCAAGTTGTAATCTGTTTTTGGTTAACAATTACAAAATATTTTTATTAAAACTTCGCTGGACTCTTGCAGCTGTAGATTTGAAGGGCAGAGGGAGAGCTCTTGGAGCTATGGTGTGTAGCTAAGGGTTTCTTCTACCTGGCTCTGAAAAGGTATTTGAGTCAGTCCACGCTCTCTTATGTTATGTCCCCAGGGTTCTTCAAGTTGACCAGTGGGCCGAAGGAGGTTTTCTGAAGATACTATGAGTTCCTTTAGTCGCAAATTCATTCATTCAATCATGTTCGAAACTCTCCAACATTTTTGTAATTCCCCCTAAGCTCTTCAAAGTCTGTTTCTATTAAATTTATTTAATGTAAATTTCTATGATATAATTTCTAAACAATTATTTTTTCCCCCTCATGAAGAAGGAAGCAAGAAACTTTTATTTTTCCTTGAAAGCTAGCAAACAGGTTACCTGATTTTAAATACAAACCAACAGCTTAGCATCACTGCTAAACACCCACATGTCTCACCTATCCCAAACATTTTAATTTCAGACAAAAATGAAATTTCTGAACCTCCTAGAAAATATGTTTCAATTTCCATATAAAATACATGTATCATGCATAGGTGAAGTGTTTTAAAGCTAAATAATAAATTGTTAAATGAGAAAGGGGTTGCTTTTTCATTGTTTCGAAATATTCTTCTTCTGATTTACTTTCCAAAGGCATTTCATTAGGCGTTTTCATCAGAGAATGTAATACATACATTCTAGTTGTAACAGGTTTAAATATTTCTTTGTTTAAACATCCCATTCCATATGGGGATCGTTTGGCTTGTAAATATTTCTCCTTCACAGCAGATACAACATTATGTAGTTCCGAAGCAGAGGTAGATATGCTTGCTTATATTACATTAAATTGCAGATATTAATACGTGAATTAAGTCGTTGCTTTTCGAACTGCTGGGGTAGGTCGACTAACTGATGCACTAGCTCGATTAGTTTCGACTTTACCTAAAACAGCATCCAATTTAGCTATAGTTGAAACTCCCAAATCATTAATAAAATAAGTTAATCCAGCTTCGAAATCATAATTTAGTTTTCTCAGATCTGTTTGCGTAACTAAACGGTATTTTCTATTAATTAATGCATTACTTTCATATTTTCTTTTTTCTTCAATTCGTATTTCAAGTTATTTTTGTAGTACTAGCAATTACCATCTAATTAATTACAAGTCTTATATTATCTAGCATTTCTGCAAGCTATGTTGTAAAAATTATGTTTGTCATATCATTAAAGTCTTAACTAAATCTGTTTGAATGTTCTATTTTAAATTCATTATTCTGCAAATTGTTATTAATATTAGTTTAAATGTTTGCAATTACACTTGTGTTTTTATAAATATTATCATTCCTATCAACTAACTTTATTAATATCTCTTGAATATTGCTCGAATTGCAATTTAAACATGATTAATATGCTGGTGTTTAAATCTTCCACATAAATTGTATTTACTTCATGAGTATCTTTTAGAGGCCATACCCACATTATGTAATGTATGGGCATTCAAATCAAAATTCCCATCACGATTTTTTGTAAGCTCTTGTATGATTGTGTTTTATACCACTATAAACAAACTATGAAATACTTATTATTCTAACCCCCCGGAATTTAAAAAAACTATCAAATCCAGACCTACACCTGCCTTTACATAGGGGAATTACCATAAAACCATTTTTGTTTTACAAACAGTAAAAACACATATCTTTAAACTTTGAAAAAGCCAAATAGCATAAAACATGATAATTCTAAATATGTTGCAGATTCATATTGTCCACTTTAAAAACAATTACCATATTTGCATTATGGCACAAATTATGTTTTGGAATATGTGCGTAACTTTGTGATACATAAAAACAATCAATGATTGAATGTCTACCAAAACTAATATATTGCTGTAATTCACCCTGTGGTTTGCACCAAACATCGTAAAAAATAAAATGGAATTGGGTAATGCTTCATTCGGAATCCCTATATTTTCTTTATTGGTAAAAGGGAAATATCGCATTCCTTAAATGACTGACAAAATAGTCGCTAATGTTTGATATTTCTCATGTTGAATTGCTTTAGAAAATGCATATAAGTTTTTTTATTTAAGTCCATTTGGATGTTCCAACAGCGACATAATAACACATGTTTTTCCACATTAAGAAGGACCGCTTATTATACAACATATATTTGAAGGCAAAATAATTTCATGTTTATGTTCAATTACATTTTCTTTTGTATTTACAATTACCAAAAGATGTACATTTTTAAAAATAACCTACCTTTTACAATATAATGCAATGTCATGTACTAACATAAAACTATAAATGAGAGGCCATTTACAGGCTTGCAATCAGTTGAAAATAATGCCTCATAAATGAATCAAAAAAGGACACAGAGTATTGAATGCATTAATTAATAAATTACCATTTGAGTTGCATTTATCAGAATACAATTATATTGGCCCTGGTACTATACTTGCAAAACTTCTGGTGCAGAATGATCAAGGAATAAACTCTCTGGATAATACTTGTAAAGAACATGATATAGTTTACATTCTCACTAATGATTTGAAAGAAATACATATAGCGGATATAATTATAGCCGATAAAGCAGCAAATATAAGGAAGAATCTATCTACATATGCAGGTAAAACTCTAGGCACCTGGATTGTTGATAAATTCATTTACACAAAGGTTAAAAAAAGGCATCTATTTAAAACGTAAAACTGAACAAAAAACAAAGAAAGGAGGAATCATCCCGCTCCTATTTCCAGTATTAACAGCACTTGGATCAATCTTCGGAGGAGTTTTGGCAATTAGTATAGCAGTTAAATCAAAAGGTAAAGGAAAGTATTCGAAAGCCTATAAAGTTGTAGAAGGATGAAAAATCTCCAAACATGGAAAAAAATGCAGAAAGTCGTAAGTATTCTTCCAAAATGTGCATTAACAAACACATGCATTAATGTATTTGTAAAGAAACTGGATGTCCCCTATTTTCAGGGTGTGTATATGAGAGACAATTTACCAAAGAAACCAAATCTCCTTGGATGTATGATTGATAATTTAGATTCGAAACAAAATGAAGGAACACACTGGGTAGCATTAATTAAATATGTAAATCAATCATTGTATTATGATGAGTTTTGGCAATTTACGTCCACCATCTGAAATACACAATTATTTGAAAAACAGGCAATTAAGAAACAATTACAAAATGGAACATTTACAAAATACAATAAATTGTAGTCATTTATGTTTTCATTTGTTGACTATAAATGCGATACATATCGATGTATTAGTAAAACATGTTAGTAATATGTCAATTGCATTGATATTAAGTGGAAACTTATCGCATAGTATAAAAATGTACATAAGTTTGTGGATCAAACTGTATTTGTGTATATTCTCTAAATAATTGCATAACCTCCTATAGTTGTTTATGTTTGTTTTGGAAGAAACTGTAATTGGCAGTGTTAAAATGATATATATATATATATATATATATATATAGTTAGTAAATTTGTATTGTAAAATTAATATTTAACTTGGTTTTTTATTTAACTTAATACTTCTTTGAAATATTAACTTGTTTGCATAAGAGAGGACAAAGGTAAAAATATTGTCTTAATTGAGAGAGATAGAGAGATTTAAAATATGTTTGGTTTCTATCAAACTATGTTCATTAACATGTACTAGTATTGTAATGAAAAATTTAGATATCCTAAATATTTATATATGCTTAAACTTAAATGAATCGCATGGAATATTTCCTATTAAACATTATTAGCTAACATATTTATACTTGGTTCGAATTAGTATACTTATAGCATTTGCCAATATCTCAAGATGTGAATAAACCATTATGTTTAGAGATTTAAGGTCTTAGCAGAGGGTGTCTGCCTGACTCCAACAAACTCCCACAGAAAGCATTTTGGTTTTATAATACCCTGGGGAACATATCTCTTTTCACAAAGCAAGTTACCAAGGTCGTTGGTCCGCTCTGCAAGGAGGCCAGCTCAGGTCAACAATTTCAGCCCTCAAGGCTACCAAGGCCAATACACTTTCCTAGCTGAATTCAAAATCTCGAAAAAAATTGTATTTTATACTTTATGAAATTAATTTTCACCTTGGAAGCTCCATGACACAGGAAAATATACAGATATTAAAAAAATATACAAGACCTCTATAAAAATGAACTATTATTTATGAAACAAGTTTTACTGGCCCAAACACACCAAACTTAACAAAAAGTTTTAAAATATCTTATAAAGTATAATTCTAACCATAGGGAAAACATGATCATACATATTAACAGAAAATATTTGTATATGGTTAGCATAAATAAGATTAACAATATATACATTAAGAAAACAGGATTATATTTACTAAAATAAGATCGTAAAACATAACACTTTTTTTGACTTTGATAAGATTAATTGAAAAAAAAAGTTAAGTTTAAGGTTTACAGAAATATGAGTTGATGTCTTAATATTATGAAACATAATACTTCATTCTATTTAAAAGTATTTACATTTAAAGTTTAAAAAAATGTAAATTATGTTATCTTTAAAATATGTAATTTTTCTTAGAGAAGTTTAATGAGGGATTATAGCAAGCATGAATGATTTTTTTTATAGATTATTACAATTTCTTTTTCTATAAATTTAATATCGATTCATTGAGTGTGTTGACCTCTAACACATTTGCTATTCACTTAAATAGATTAATAATTAAACAGTATTTATTGTTTAAGAAACATAAGTTATTTTAGTGACAAATAAATCTTATTGATTTCTTCGAGGAAGAAACTAAGCAGAGCGGTATGTCTCAGAGGTTTGAGGTAAGGGTTGAAGATATTTGAAAGTTGTGGGTGCGGGAAGAGAGGGGACTGGGTGTTTGACCTTCTGACTTATTGTTGGAGGGGAGAAATCAGGCTTCTCAAGTATTTACCTGGGGATTTGACATTTTTATAAATAGAGGTTTAGCCTCTATACCCCCGTCCACTGTTTACAGTTGTTTGTTAGTGTGGTTCACCCTGCAAAGTCACGTCCCTACTAAGGTCATTTTCTTGGCATTTCTAGCCAAGACTTTAACAGAGAACTTGAAGGTTTTAATTGACATTATTTTCATGATTTACTGAACTGTTCAAATCCGTTGGCAACAAACTGTTATAGATTTTTTGGAGAATGACAATGAAGAAAGTGGATCTACACTACAGCCATGCTCTTCTCAGTGTCTTCCTTAGAACTCTTACAGCCGCCTCCTGCATTAGGACTAAATACAGCAATGCCTCTGCCATCCAGACCTACAGCTGCACCTCCAGCATCGAGAAGAGCTATATTGACATCTGTGGTGGCGAGACCTACAGTGACGTCTTCGGCATTAATTCCTACAGCGAAGCCTTCGACGTCGAAGAGAGGTATATTGATGTCTGTGGTAGCGAACCTACAGTAACACCTTCGACATGAAGACCTACAGCGACACATTCGACATCAAGACCTACAGCGACACCTTCGACGTCAAGACTTACAGCGACTCCTTCGATGTCAAGACCTAAAGTGACACCACCAGCATCAAGACCCACAGCAACACCACCATCATCAAGACCTACAGCAACACCAGCAGCATCAAGACCTACAGCAACACCACCAGTGTCGAGACCTACAGCGACGCCACCAGCGTCAAGACCTACAGCGATTTCTCCGACGTCTAACTGACAGCAATGTCGAGCTTGGTAGCACTAGATTTATCAACAGACATCAAATCAGGTGATCGACATGTACAAAACTACATATATGTTCTTATGTTACTCCATTAAATTTAATAGTTACACACTTAAATAAAGTTCACAAAGATATGTCTAACAACTGCTTATTCTTAGAATTTGAAGAATTTTTATAGTTCAATTTTATATCTTCACCTGCTCAGAGTCTACCATCTCCTGAATTATTATCACCTGAATCATAGCAATGTAAATTAATTTCCCCATCCCCTTCATCGTTCATACCTTCACCACCATAAATAATATATAGTCCTAAACTATCACTGATGTCACTACCTTCACCTGCTTCACCACACCCACCTGTTGTTCCTGCAAAGAAAAGAAAATCCAGCTTATCTCTTTACCAAAAATTGAAATTTTAATGTAAATACGAACTTATTGTAATGAAGTGTTGATTCTAATGAAAATTAAAACTTTCAGTTTTGAAGTGACGATTGTAATGGTTTCTGGTGCAGCATAATTTGATAATTTTTTCAGTTTAAATTTGTAATGATTTTCAGATGTGATATAGTGACAATGTTAAGTGATAAATTAAATGAATTTTATGTTTTTACTTGTAATATGGTGAGGATTTTTTTTTTTTTTTACAATTTAAGCATCTGAAGTAAAAAGTTTTCTCATAATTTCAAATTTTTAACGATTTTAATAAATTGTAAGATATCAGATGAAAAATAATGGGAAGTTTGTAATGACACTTAATAAATCTTTAAGACTTCAGACGAAAAATAATGGAAAGTTTATGATTATATTACAGTTTTTATGACATAAGATGGTGTTTTGGTTAATAAGCTGGTGTGGCTTTCACGCATAAATGTGGGAAAATTCTTAGTGATTTTCAGCCATAGCATAGTTTGTTGTGATTATTTTACAGTTTTACGACATAAGGGAGTTTTGATTAATAAGCCATGTTGAAAAAGTGGTACCATGTTAAAAAGTTTGTAATTCATTGTATGATTTGTGAGATAATGATTTTTTAAGCTTGTAAGGGTTTTGCAGTAACATGTTTAAATTTTTTTCCTGATTATAACCTGTTTGATGTGAACATGTAGAGACTTTGTCTTCTGAGTGTTAACTAAGGTGTGTTTTATGAATTTTGTTCAATAAAATATTTTTCTTTGTTCATGTCTTGTTACTTGATTCCTCATGCCACTAATTTTTTTATATTTTTTTATGTGAATGATTGGAGATTTGCTGTGTCTGAAGACAAAGTACTTGTATATTCCAACACAGATTTAGAAAAAATATAAAGAATTTGTTCATCATTAACACGAGTAACCGTTTAGGAGATGAAAATCACCCAAAACTACATTTAATAGGAAATATTGTCGGAAGTGGAATATTTAAAGATGAAATTGGCAACTGGTTTTGTCCTGTATATTGGGACAATCCTAATAAATTGGTCGATAGATTAAAACTTCTCATCACTTTGAGAGAATTTGGCAATAATTCGCATTCAAACAAAGTGGTTTTTTTTATTGAAGAGCTGAAAGAAGATGGCCATATTAGCAATAACATTTAGTAATACTTCTGAAGAACTTCATGCTCCAGCCAGGATAAGATATACTAGAAGAAGAGTTGTTACTAAAGGGTTAAATGATCTCCTTCAAGCCAGTTTGTGTGAAATGGTATTGCTTTCCAAATACAATAAAGGATACAAGTATACTTTAAACGCAATAGACATTTATTCGAAATATGGTTGGGCTATACCTTTGAAAAACAAAACTGGGAAACATGTCTGTGATGCAATGAACACCGTTTAAAAGAGAGAAAACCGAATTTGCTTCAAACTGTCAGAGGAACCGAATTTTTTCTACACTGTTCCAGGAACAGATTATGGTATTAATCACTATGCAACATATTCGGAACTTAAAAGCCAGTGCTGTGGAATGATACAACAAATAGATTAAGCAGATAATATATATAAAAATTTGACATCAAAAGGGACTTACAAACGTGTAGATGTTTTGCCTAGAGTAGTTAAATTTTGTAATTCCAGATATCATAGAACTATCGAGATGGCATCCAAAGAAGTTACAGATAATAGTTTAATGAAAACCATTTATAATAATGTTAAAGTCTTCGATGAGAGAAAACAAAATTTCAAAGTTGGTCAATATATACGTATCTCAAAGCAGAAAGGAATGTTTGAGAAAAAATTTATGGTTAAATGACCATAAAATATTTAAAATTATTTCAATTAGACCAACACATTCCAGAGTGTATTACATAGAAACCTATGATCGAGAGCCTATAAATGGTGGTTTTTACGAACATGAACTGGAAAAAGTTAGTTCTCCAAATAAATATTTGATTACTATAATCATTAAAAGGGAAAAAGATATTTCTTTGGTTTGCTGATGGGTTGAGAATAAAGATATTAATAGATTGTAATACAATGATAGTAAATTTATGATAGTTAATAAAAAATATTTTAAATAATATTTAATGGGTTATTTTATTAAATAAATCAATTGCTAGCAATGGTGTTTGGATGGGAAATTTATTGTTGATTGGATTATCATTTCATTGGATTAGGTTTTAAGTGATAATCTGTTGCATTGATTTCCTTTTATTATTTTATTTCTTGTAAAATTATTTAAGTTAAAAACATTTATAATTGAATTACTACTTTTAATGGGGATAAATATAAAAATGAGTAGTCTGACAAATTATTTATTTGTTGACTTCTATTTTACCAGAAAAAGAGTCTTTTTAGGGGAAACTTCAAAATTTTTACAAACAGTGTATATGACAAAGGAAAGGGGTTATTGATCCAGTGTTAACAATCAGGATTCAAAACTGAAGAGAGAGGGAAGGACAACGAGTAGGATAGGAGAAAATCTAAGTCTGTGTTCCTAACAAGACTTTCATGTATTTTCCATTAAACATTCGGAATGGGTTTAGTAAACTCTAGATGCAAGCTTAGGTTGTGGTGTTAAAAAAGAAATATTATAATTTCATTTCCTTCATAGAATTAGATTATTTATTAATGACAATGAAAGAAATTAAATTATTTTTCGGAAATTAACTAAATATTTATACGATTTTTCACTGCACTATGCAGGGTTTTGGTAGAAGAGGTGGGAAAAAAAAAATCACATTAGCAAAGATCATTCAGAATCGATAAATTGCAATTCTGCGAAGACATTTACCTATCTACTCATATTACTTCTTTTTAAAATATACAAATATAGCTTTTAACATTAATTGCATAATTCTTCAGCACTATTTCTTAAGTGTTTATTCAATGGAAATAAACTTTCAGACACTTGAGACTCGATATGCGAGAATTTTTTGAAACATTACTACCAAAAAATGGTTTGAAGCCTGTTGAACAGTTCCAGGCACAGAGAGTCATGGCACGGGTCACCAGAAGGGGGAGGAGGAGTACTCCATTTTTCTGGTGGTGAAGGGAGAGGAAAAGCTGCATAATGGCTGAAGACACTCCTCCTCATGGAACACACACTATCAGGGCTGATTTTTGGAGGGGTGGGGGAATTTCGTGCTAGGCACGTTTTGCGAAGCGCTGTGTTGGATCGATAGTGGGGGTTCGATGCGCCATCTGTGTCCTCTAGCTAACCAAAAACCTGTTTTTGTCTGGCCGGGGGAGGGGGAAGCAACGCCGAGACAGTGAGTCCTTTTCAAACCGAAGATGCTGTCTGGTGTAGTGGAGGGGGAAGGGTGGTGACAGACGGGGGCTGCAAGCAGGAGCGATGTGGGCAGTTCTTGTTGTCTGGCGCCATGTCTGTTTGATGCCAACCCTCACCTTGGATAAGTGTATACATCACTGTCTCCTCTGAAACATCTATTCACCAGGCACGGCTCTCAGACGGGTTTCCGGGCGACAATCGAAGGGTCGGCGGCCAGCGGGCTTCGGAGTGCTTAGGCCCTAGACATATAATACGCCTGAGTGCTAACAGCGATTCTCGTTAAGTGATAGTGTCTGCTCCCGGCTTCAGCTATAGTTTTAATATAAATATTTACATGTGTTTCAATTTATCGGAAAAATAAATTTTCGTGTGTTTAGCCTATATGGTACGTTCGTTATTTTATAAGCGTTTATTCTGTAAACCCTGTTCCTGAGCTCGGACGATGAAAGTTTATAGCATTTACAACTATTGTTTCGTTAATTATAGCCATGGAAGTTTTCAGCTTGCTTTTGTGGCTTCAGTTTCAGAAGATCCTCACCAGTCTCAAAGGCAGTTTCGGCTGCTGAGGTAGGACTGAGGGGCGCAGCCCTCACTAATAAAATCGCAGAATGTGTACCTCTACTTATCTGCTACTCAGTAAATAATACCGTGTACGATATGGAGGTTATTTCGCAGCCAATGTTTTTGAGATGGACGAAATTCTTGTCACAAGAGAAATGTTTTTTGGAAATATCGAGTGTTGGGGCGGTAGATTCTTCTCCCCGAAGTGGGGAAAGCTAGTAGAGAGAGATGACCATTACATAGGACTAGGGGTGCTACAGGCGGGAGGGAAGACTTCAGGGGCTCGGCCCTTTTCAGGCAATCGCATACCGTAAATCGGAGAGAGTTGGGTGCGCCCCTGCTCAAACAAAATAATGGTTTCCTGGAACTTGACAAAGCTACCAAAACTACATGTTTTGTAAGCACACCTTCGCACTCCACTCTTTGGCAGTTGTTAAACACATTTCTTGATAATGCTTGTATTTGTTTCGAATATCTTTTATTTATAGATATCGTTAAAACTTGCATGAGCTTCAAATATAGTGTGTAATACTCTGAATAATTTTGTTGTTAATTAATGATGAGCTATGAGCATCGGTCAGAAGCAGGGTTGAATAGTTGTTAATATCGTGTTGTGTAAACTTGTAAATAATTGTTAATTCGGCGAGTAACATTTTAATTCTTATTACGACAAAGATTTTAAATTACGAGAATAAACTAGAAGTACAGAATCTGGGACCAGTCAGGCCACAGTTAAATATAATTTAACAACAAAGCCAAGGTAGTAAATGGTTTGTATACGAGAAGATTCTACGTAAGTACATGCTATTCCACGGACTGGCTATGCGGGTGTGAAGTTGGAAATGTGTTGTTTTGTTTAATTTTTTTTTTGCTAATGAAACCTAATGATCTTGCGTGGACTGTCAATGGGGTAAAAGATTTAAAACTTTTGGGAGACAAAGTTAAAAGACATAAATCATGTTAGCAACATATAAAAAATTCCATAAAATTTTCATTGCTTGGTAATATACATTGCCTGTTTGATAGCGCATACAGGTTGACAATGGATTTTTTTTTTGCAAATATATTAATAAAGATATGCCACTTTCATCCTATAATTTAAATTTGACATGAATTTTGTAAGTACTGTAGGCTATGGAAATTAGTGTTTGGTTTTAAAAATATTTGTTTTAGTACATTTAAGTTGTCATCGATAGTATGGTAGAATTGGTATTATTATATTATCTCTTGTCATCTCGTGAAATGTACCACACCATGTAGTACTGGTTGGAAGGCATATAACCTAAACAAACTTAAAACAAATACATACCTGTGGTAGTGATTAGATCTGGACCAGCAGCCACAGTATGTGGACCATTACAAATCGGGTGATGAACAATTTTTCTTCAAACAACCACACTTATTTTTTGTATTTAGCTACATAAGCTACACATAATTAAGCCTGTAGTACGCAATATATTTATGACTGTGCCTTATTAAAATGATATTTGTAATGATAGTTAGGATCGCTACAGCCCTCCCAGTTTCAAAAGTCACCAGCCGCCACTGCTCACAGGCAGTCGGATTTGTTTTGGGAGAGGTGCTTGGATAGCTGGGTTCCATAATTCATTTAGTGATAGTCACGTACTTGTGAGCGTTAGCCTTTTAATTTATATATTGATAGGGACATTTTTGCTTCGTTGAAGATTCTTATTTCATATTCTTTAGGACTCCTGGAGACTCACATAGTTGTGATTCTTTTAGCACTTGTTTCTGTATGAAACCAGGTTATTCATGCAGTTCTTTTCGTCATATTTCTCTCTCGTGTTATTGATAGGTAGAACTCGATTGATATATATATTTTTTAAACACTCCGAAATTTCTCTCGTGTGTTAACTATATGCCGTTTTCTCTTTATATTTAATTAGTATTACCAAAAAATCGCCAATCTCCCACCACCATCTACAAGCAATATCACTACTAACCCAAAAAATTTAATACTTATGCTAACACGCTCCAAGGGTGAGGACATACCACAGCTGCTCCCAACACACTGCACACTCTTACACCAAACTGCACTCTTATCAATTCACACAAAATTCAAAAATTCAAAAAAATCGATCGGATTAAGATCAGATTAAGGAATAATGGAAAATTTTGGTTCTCTGAAGTTTTGTGCAAATTATCACCCGCTCAATAATTTGACCAAGAAAGATTCTTACCCACTTCCAAGGATAGATGACACATTAAACAGCCTAGCAGGTTCATAATGGTTTTCTACTTTAGACATGAAGAGTGGTCACTGGCAGTGGAAGGTGGCTTCAGAGGACCAAGAGAATACTGCATCTTGTGTCTAAGGGAAAGGAACCTGGCAGTTCAAAGTTATACCTTTTGTGTTGTGTAATGCCCATGCCACTTTTGAACGCCTGGTGGAAAAAGTTCTGCCTTTAGATATTTGTCAGGTTTTCCTAGATGACATAGTTGTGACAGGAAGGAATTTGAAGAGCACCTATCACGTTTAGAGAATGTATTCCTGAAAGTGGCCACAGCCAACTTGAAACTGGTTCCTAAGAAGTGACACCTATTAAAAAAATACTTTCTTGAGACATTAAGTGTCGGCCCATGGGATTGAAATAGACCCGATAAGACCAAAGCAATAAGAAATTGGTCGATACCAACTGACAAAACTGAGGTGCCGAGTTTTCTGGGAATATGTCCCTGTTACCGTAGATTTGTACCTGGGTTCGCCACGATTTCCAAGCCACTACATAAACTGACTGAGGGAAAAAGAAAATTTCATTGGACCACGCAGGTAGCTTCTGGCCATGGTAAAGGCAATTTCACACTTCCACTCCCACCTTTATGGCAGGCATTTTATTCTAAGAACCGACCATCCTTCATTATGATTGTTAATAAATTTCAAGATCCTCGAAGGTCAAATAGCCCGGTGGATACACCATCTTTAAGAATATGACTTTGACATACAGCACAGATCTGAATGCCTTCATGGTAATGCAAATGCACTTTCTATGAGGCCCTGTGAGCTATTTTGTCATCATTGCTAATGCCATAAAGTACAGAGTGGTGAATCGCTGAAGGCATGGAGAGGATGAATAAAAGGTTCTCTATCTTGTGATGGGACCCCCTACCTGGAGTGATGAGGGTAGTAGGAAATACCAGCTGAATTATCCCACTCAGCAGCCATTGTTAGAGTAGAAAGAAGTTGGTTGTCTGCCAAAATGGGAAGAGATATCTAGACTGAGCGCAGCAGTCAAAGTAAACTGGGCACAATGGGATTCCCTCTTACTAAAGAATGGCATCCTTTACTACTTTACTGGAACTGGGAAAGTGATTATGGAAACACACATGCTTACAGTTGGTCCTTCCAGAATGCTGGTTTCCCAAAGTCTTTAAAGAACTGCATAATGTGGCAGCCAGTGGGCACTTTGGTGTTAATAAGACCCTCGACAGCGTTAGACTGAGATTATACTGGCTTAATTGTCGGGAGGATGTTGTGAAGTGGTGCCGAGTATGCGACACCTGCACTGCGAAGCAGGGCCGGAGGACCATGGGACAATGTCACCTCCAGAAATACAATGGGGCCCTTGCCTCTCGCAGAGAGATGTAATCGGAATCTCCTGATGGCCCAAGATTATTTTACTAAGTGGCCTGAGGTCATTCCCCTCCCAGACCAGGAAGCACGTACTGTGGCAGATGCAGTCATAGATCATGTCTTCCGAGGTTTGGGGTGCCATTAGAACTCCATTCTGATCAAGAAAGAAACTTTGAAGCCACAGTTTTCCTGGAGGTGACAAAGATTCTGGAAATAAAAAAGACTAGGACTACAGCCTTACGCCCTCAGTCGGATACAATGGTCGAATGGTCGAAAGGCTTAATCACACTTTTGAGCAGTACCTGTTGATCTTTGTGGCAGACAACCAAAAGGACTGGGATTCAAAGGTGCCATTGTGTCTTCTTGCTTACCGCTCACCAGTTCGCGAGTCCACAAGGGTAACACCATCAAGGATGCTGTTTTGAAGAGACCTACGCTGTCCTAGTGACCTGCTGTTTGGTAGACCGACAGAAGATGATGTTGCAGCCCCTGATTAAGCCAGCGAATTATGTAACAGCTTTGTTGGCATTCATGATTTTGCTCGACTGTACCTCAGAATAAATATTGACAGGATAAAGATGCGGTAATATAGGTGAACGTCGGGAGAGGTATTTCAAGGAGAACTGGTGTGGCTGTACAATTCACAGAGGAGAAACGGGAACTGCCCGAAGCTACAGAAATGTTGGAGAGACCCCTAGAGGATTCTGAATAAGATCTATAATATGATCTTTCGGATTTGTCGTCAATGCTCTTGGGCGAAGATGATTGTTGTCCACAACGACCGACTGACACTCTACGGTTGGTCGGATATTGCAGTGTCTGTTCGATACGAACAGACTTGAGGAGGGGCAATGGTACGCTCCCGCTGCTTCGCATCCGTCGCTATTGAGTGGAAGTGAAGGACAGCAGTTATATGATAGTGGTAGCAACAAGCCAAAGGGTTATTTAGAATTAACAGGCGAGCGATAGGCTGGTGGCCATGTTTCAGTTACAGAAAGGGAACAGCCTATCATATAGTACGCCACGGTACGCGCCGATAAACTTATCGCAGCTCGCACCTCGCTGACCCTGAGCTCATATTTCCTCATATATCTCGCAGGAATGTCGTCATCAACATAGCCAAGAACTTTCTAGACTGCTCCTACCTCAATATACATACCACATACGACCGCTGACGAAGAGTGATTAAGAGCGGAGAGTTTGGCGTCTCGTGCGACCTTAAGCGACAGTTGGGCGTTTCCGGAGCGGCGAGGGACGACTGCAGCGATCTGCGAGATTGCGTCGGCGAGCGACTGGATGCGTGAGTGACAAGATATTCGGGACGATGGAAATAGACAGTTTTAATTATACGTGCGGAAATAATTGGATCAGTTTAAGGGAAATAATTGGATCAGTTTAAGGGAAATTCGCAAGAGTAAAGACTGTGATAAGGACTTTAATTTAAATGGAGATCGTAATAAAATATTTCGCTCAATACAAATAATAAGAGTTAATAGGAAGTTCAGACTTGTAAATAACCTATGTTTTACTGTTTATAGCATTGAGAATAAATATAATCATTGAATTTAGTTCTTTTATATTTATTAAGAAATCCATCCCTCGTTCACGAACTCTGATACGCCCCTCAGGCAACCAATGTAACTGTATTGCTCTCTGCAATATACGGGATGGAATCTTAAGACTCTATATACAAGAACCGGTCTTGAAGCCACAATAACAAATCCTCTAAGCAATTAAAAATTAATATACTATACAATTATGGATACAAGGAGCCACTGGTAGTTGCGAAGAACAAATGTAAAAGGTATAAACACATTTCAGCTGCTATTTGTAGCGAACTATACTTTGTGAATAACTTTATTATTTGTTACTGGGCCAAACTCTTGACTGAAAAAATTCATGTCTCTCTCTAGGATTTTGGGGAAATGGTTAATTTTTATGATCTACTTTGTCTGTGGATTCCTGTTCGTACTCGTACTGGATATTGATGTATAATGTTTAAACTTATTTTTCTGTAAACTGTTACATAAATCCGAAGATATAAATATAGTGGAAATAATAACGGCAACTCTCACATCAGTAGTACCCATTGAAGGGTTGAACCTTGTTGTAAATATGGTATATTAGTCCACTTATTTCTTCCAGATGTATAATGTTTCGTATCCAAATGTATGAAAACCGTAAACATAGGTGGTCGGTAGAAATATGGCCGAATAGAGCGACCAATCAGCAACAAAGAGAGGTCAAACATTGCTATAGCAAAAACACAGTAATCACTGCGTCAAGAGTAGAAGTATTAACAGAAGAGAAATACACGAACATGTTACGAAAATATTTAAATAATTAATATAAGCCTGGTTACTACCATGTTGTAAAAGTCCAATTCGTCCTTGCGTTCTAGTACTTCCACAAGAAACTATTTTTATTGAGATAATCGATCTGATGGAATCGGATCACACGAAAAAAATTAGGTGTATCTAGCAGCTTAAGGAAGATCTTCCCAATTTCAGTGAAATACGAACCATAAAATAATTTGTCAGACTGCAGAAAAGATAAATTATTTTGAATAAGTTGACATAATATTTGATACTATGTACCATTGTATGAAGGAAACTAAATACTTTCATAAGATACCAGGTAGTCCTGTAAATAATAGTTTCTTCAGTAGTGTTATTAAATAAAATATACATCAATTATTTTATTCCACCACCCTTTTTAATTTTATTTCAATATTCTGATGCATGGAATTTGTGTTTTAGGTCAAAAACATGTATAAAACAAGATTTATGAATAATGAAAGGACGACATTAGATTTAACAGTTTTATTTATTCCCAATTTAAAAGAAAAAATTTTAATGGAAGTATGGAATTTTATTTTATATTTAGCTTTTTCCTACGTGCTTGCATAATTTTTTGAAGCTGAATGAGCATGTATTCAAATTACTTTAAGTCGTTATACTAAAACAGGATGTTTGAAAGTCATAGAATTCATAACGTGCAAACAAGGGGTTGGTTCTATGATAAGCATACGACAGTTATTAAGTGAACATGGTTTTAAGAAAGTATAATCCAATCATCGAGAATTTGTTTTATAGAATTTAGAACTTATACAGCGAAAATACACAGTCGATTAAAGTCGCGCATTTGTCACGGTTCCCAAAGTCTTACATTAAATTTCAGCGAAAAAGAACCTCTAAAACGCAAATATTTTCCAATACAAATTTAGACAAAAATGTTCATAATTATAATTTTGTTATAATTAAGCACATTAGTTAATGTTTAACTGACGTATGGCCATGAAGTCTCCCCGTTTTACCAAGAGAAATGTGTATCTACACTTGGTAAGGCAGCTTAGCCCTCGAAACTCAATCGCCATGCTATATTTACTAGTTCGTAAATAAGACAGATTGTAAACTTGTAGCAGGCTGGCCAGTGAAAAGCCGCGTACTCTATACAGTAATCAGGGTGTTGTACATCAGATAGAAACTAGCGCATCTCGCCAGAGCACGTTTCATACGCAGCAACTTTGTTTAGACATTAACTGCCTGTTTTCACTGACAGCACGTCTGCTTATGGTCGCGAGGGAATGAGGAATGCAAGGAAATGCGCCCGTACGTGCCTCGACTGAAAGGTAGCGAAGACTACTCTCGGAAGTGCAATTTCATTTCCTGCAGACGTTTGCTACGTATTTCCGGGCAGTACTGTGCACAGTTTGTTTATTGCCACGTATGCCACGAACACCAAAACATATGCAGCGATAAGAACAAGGAAACTCGAAGCTTGCATCACGAAACTATTCGAAGGCAAGAAGAAGCCACCTGACTTATGCCTGCACTGTAAAAAATAACGGGGAAATTGCTTGACAAGTTTAAGGTAATATTCGCAAACTTGCGAGGGAAACATAGTTTTCATTGCCGGTAAGGGAAAATTACCGTACTCTGGAGTAAAATTCACGTACATGGAAGTGGAAATTCCCATACATGGATGGGAAAATTACCTTACGACTCGTGCATCTCTTAAGCATTCTCAACAGCTGCGTGGTGGTGTGGGGGGCGGGCGGAAGAAACAATAATTTAACACACTAATATTCGCTGATACTGTAACGGTGTCGTCGTGGTGTAATTGTTAGTACATCGGCATATTGTGTTGGAGAATCATTGTACGCGCCCAGCCACCAGCAAATGTCGAGGATTTTAGTGTTGAGGCTTCGTTACTATTCGTTAGAGAATATAAGTAATAAAACTATTAACAGTACTAATACTCCGGAAAATATTTTATGTATAATTGTATTATACCATATAGTTAATTTTCCCTTCTATGCGATTTTTCCCTCATTTTTATTCAGGTACTTTTCCCGTACGATTAGAGAATAATACTTTACTTGTTATGTAAATTTAATCTACATTTAAGAGGTAGTTTTACCTTACGTGTAGAGGTAATTAGCTTCCCTTACATGTAAGGGAATTTTACCTCAATTTTCTTCAAGTGTGGATTTTGCCATTACCGAATTAAACAACACGACCTACAGTGATTCACTGTTCTACAAGGGTAAAATTTCTAACATGGAGTAGGGTTTTTCTAAAATAATTTTGTATGGGAAATTCATTATGAAATCATAAATGTTCTGTCAGGCACAGTTTTTTTAGATATGTTTATAAATATAAATATTTAACTAAAATTAAACCATATGCAATAATATATTTGATTAAACCTAAGTTTAAACTGTTGGCGAAACTGACTTCTGAATTTCACTGGTTTCAGACCTAGAGGTTTGTATACCTGCAACTATGTTTCCATATGTTCAGCAATTCTGCAAATCGTTAAGAGGCTAGTAAGATTTGAGCTAAACCAATGTGTAGTTTGTGTATCCATGATATTTTGTTGGGAATATCTTGGTTATATGAGCGTTGAAACTTTTGTGTGTGGAGGTAAACGTCATTAAACGTTTATATTGCAAGCATATGTTTCTGAAAATTTTAACATTTGGAATTCTTAAAATTTATTCAGATGGTATATATCAAAGCAGATAATATTTTGCAAGATTGTGACTTTTACTGCGGAGTGGATTGTATTAATTTAAACTTTTTTATTAAATTGTTAAAAGGTGGAAAAACTACTTTTTTAAAACAATGGCATCACAGATAAGTGCATGAAAGAGGCGATATATGAGCGTTGAATCTCCTGCGTGTGGAGGTAAATGTCATTAAAAGTTTTTATTGGAAGCATATGTTTCTAAAGAATTTAACCTGTAAAATTCTTAAAATTTATTCAGATGGTATATATCAAAGTAAATAATATTTTGTAAGCTTGTGACTTTTACTGTGGAGTGGATTGCATTAATTTAAACTTTATTAAGTTGTAAAAAGGTGGAAAAACAATTTTTTTTTTAACAATGACATCACTATTGCATGAGAGGCGATATACTCTCTAGGGAACATTCATCATAGATATAAAGATAAAGAAAGACTGCACCCATAGCAAATTTTTCAATATGAATAGTGTACAGTAGCTTTAGGCCGGGCCCCAACTCATAAGTGTGCTCACTCTCACTCGCCACTTCCACTCTGGCACACTCTGGCTCACTTTAGCGAATTGGCTTGTGCCCTCTGTAGGCCTTCGGCATTATTTCTGTGACAGAAAAAGTAATTAATAGTGAAAAATAAATTATTGCTGGCCTTTCATTTTCCTCGAATAAATGTACAGTATTTTATGAAACAGTAACATATTTTAATTTGTTACATTTCTGCATGATTAAAACCATACTTTTGTGTCTAAATTACAGTATTTAATCAAATGCACACAATTAACCTAAATGAACATAGTAACATCATAATTTGTTATGCTCCATACCATTCAGAATATTACTGTTATTACACTCTTCACAATCGCAATGAATAAGTTAAGTCGATAAAATATTTTTCACAGTGCTTTAGAAACAACCAAATATATCTGGATATTTGAGGTTAGACTTGCAAACGACCTCTCTCTCCTATAAAAACAACATGGCTGCCAGAGAAAGCACTAGAATGAGCACCGAGTGTACATTGTCGTCACTCTCACTCTCGCGCTCTCTCCTCGGAGTTGGGACAGCAGAGAGGTCTCTCTGTGACGTCAAGAGTGAGCGAGAGAGTACTCTCTCGGCGAACTGGGACACAGCCTTAGTTACAGGTCACAAGCAAACCATTTTGTAAGCCTTAAAGAAATTTAAATGCGATATTGAAGACTTAGATGTATTTTTTATTTTAAGTTAATATATTTCCTTGTTTAGTGTATGTGTCGTTCCATAGTTTTAATAAATCCTCCCTTTCTTTTCAAACAGAAAATGCTCCGCCGCCGAACATGTCGAAATACACCTGATAGTTTCTGCTACATCTGCGGAGAGTTTACATTTGTAAGACACAGGGAAAAAATTTCACCAATCGTAAAAAAAGGCCTACAAACATTACTTTGGATTGGAGCTAGGAGACCAACACTAGAATTGGGCACCACACATTTGTTATGCCACGTGTTACGTTAAACTTATAAACTGGTAGAATGGTAAAGGTAACTCCATGTTGTTTGCAGCACCGATATCTTGGAGGGAACCAAAATGTCATGTAACAGATTGTTATTTTTGTATGACAAATGTTCAAGGATTTACAAACAGAAAATCAGAGAAACATATAGTTTACCCAAACTTGCCTTCTGCAATCAGATCACTGCCACACTCTGTCAATAATCCAGTGCCTTCAAGACCAGCTAGATGAATAAATTGAAAAAGATAGTGAAGACAGGGTTGGTGAAGAATTTCCATCTTCTGAAGAAACTAATCTCAAATATCAGGTCAAAGGTTCTACTCCACAATGGGTATATCCTGCCTTTTGTACCTGTTGCCTATGCTAGTATGGCTAAAGAGTCCTATGAAGTTTTGGAAAAGATGCTCAAATGTATTCAATACAATGAACACAAATGAAAGGTATGTGGTGATTTGAAAATTATAGCAATGATTTTGGGTATGCAACAAGGCTACACAAAGTATGGATGTTTCCTTTGTGAGTGGGATAGTCGTGACAGAAATCCTCATTACATAAAACGAAAATGGCCTCGACGAAAATAGCAAGCAGAAGAGAAAAATATTAAACGTGAGAGACTGGTAACTAGTGAAAATGTGCTGCTTCCTCCACTCCACATTAAGTTGGGACTCATTAAATAATTTGTAATGGCAATGGACAAAGCTGGAAGAGGATTTATGTATCTTTCAAACAAATCTCCTCGTCTTTCAACAGCAAAGTTAAAGAAAGGTGTGTTTGTTGGCCTACAGATTAGGGAACTTCAGAAAGACCCAAATTTCGAAGTATGTCTCTCACCGAAAGAAAAGCAAGCTTGGGTGTGTTTCACAAATGTCACGAAAAACTTTCTGGGGAAACAAAGAGCTGCAAACTACAGAGAACTGGAGAATGAGATGATTGTTGAATATAGGAATTTAGGGTGCAACATGTTCTTGAAGGTGCATTTCCTGCACTCACACCTGGATTCCTTCCCTGGTAACTGCAGTGATGTGTCTGATGAACATGGTGAAAGGTTCCGTAAGGACATAATGACAATATAGAAGCGGTATGAAGGAAAATGGATGCCTAACATGCTCGCTGATTACTGCTGGAATCTTATTCGAGATTGCAAAGTAACTTAACACAAAAGAAGGAAATAAAATAGACACATTCACAACATTGTTACACAGAACTTTTTATTTTCTGTAAGCTCTACATGAAATAGGCAACATATTTAGATGTTCCATTAGTGACAACTGTAATAAATATATTTATATACCTGTTGTGTACACTAGATATTATAGTTGTAATTTATGTCACCATGACATTAAGTAAATTGCAAAAAAACATGCAAAACGTCTATATATTGAAAACTATGCCTATTATCAAAATTCCAAAAATATATTTGAAATCAGTGCGCAAGTGTCTACAAGTATCACACAAACAAATCCAGAAATTTTTTTTTTGTAGAGCAGTGTTACTAATTGTCAACAGCATATATTTGGAAAAATTAAATGTCGCACTCTTCAGTGGTTCTAGAAAATATATGATTTCCTCTAGTCTATACTCTCTGCTCTGTTACCGGATTCAAGGATTTTTTTCTCGTCTTCCAGAATAATAAATTCAATAGATCGATGTCTTGCACGATATCTGTTGCCATCCGGAGGTTGCTACAGTTACTTCTGTACATCATATAGTCGTCTCAGGGTGATATTTAAACGAAACTATTTTGATGGGAAATTTTGTCTCGCTGCGAAATTCTAGAACGTGTCCCGTCTTATTTGATAACGCATAGTGGCTGTATTTTTGTCATGTGACTAAATGAGCTGAGGTGGATAATAAAAATATATTATAAAAGATTCTCTGTTTCATTTTGTGCCCGTGGATATGTGCTGGTAAAGTGAGGACTTTTTGAGCCACTCCCAGCAAGCATTAAAAATTAAAAAAATTATACTGTATCGTTGCCTGAGACGTAAAGTTTTGACAACTATAAAGTGTATACATTGTATTTTTTAGTCACATGGCAATTTCTACACTAACAATCGACGAAATGCTATGCTACAAATAAGCTGAAAGGGACTTTTAAGCACGGGCTTTTTAAAAATAAGTGCTATCTTTCCTATGAACGACCTACAGCAAAAGAGACATATCGTTCAAAATTTCACTAATTCTTGGGTTTCAGTGAACTGGGTGCAAGTCTGGAGATTTATGTTTTCATTGTGGGCAACCAGTTTGACAGGGTCAACGAGAATCATAGTGTTGTAAAACTAAACGTCTGTTATTCGTCTGTTAAAGACTGCACGATTACAATCCACTAATCGATAAATATATTTCTTCTTCCTACACCGTCTCAGTTTTCTCAATGTTTCCGTTGTTCACGGATGTTGTTGGGCACGTGCTTCTCGGCTGATTCTGCACACTGCTTTCGCCTGCCTCAAAATGGTTGCACCACTTGAATACGGCCGATCTGCCCAGGGCTCCTACACCGTGCGCTTGTTTGAAGTTTTCTGACCGATTTCGCATAACTTGAACCCAAATCCAGTAGCGATCCTTTGCCTGGTTTTTAACACATTCTGGACTACGCTCGAGCTAAGTTCGAGCAACCCCAGTTTAAAAATTCCTTCGTTCTTGAAAATAAAAACTGGCATGGTTATAGAGCCATTGTTCTGCTATTATTTAACAGGAACGTAGACGAACAATACAATCCAGTAGTTTTCCTGTAGTTATTTTTGGATACCCTTATAAAAGAACATGATTGACTTTAAAACTTTCACATAGTAAGAGACATTTGATTGGAGCCTAATCAGCTCTGCGACCCCAGTGGCTGGTGACCAGCCAATGATGAACCTTGTAGGGCACAGTAAGCACGCCCAGTGTGGCGTGGACCAATAATAGAAGAGTGGTAAGTGGAAATACAGAAACCAACAGAATATACGTTTTTGCAGTGGTGTATACAGGTGATACACGTATAACTTGTCTTTAATTATAGTAAATATGTGCATACCGGAATATGTTAACAGTATAGCCTTCTTATCGGCCGTTGTAACATATACACTGCAGTACTACATCAACAGTGAGCAAAATAATAACTACATCACATCAAAATAAAGCACTCCACAGACAGTCTGTACAGGCGAATGCCGAAGAATCGCTTCCATAGGATAGGCGAAGTGTTGCAGGTCAACAAACTTTTGAAACAGTCCTCATATCACCCAAACACATAACCAGCGAGGTACTAGTTTTAAAAAAATCTACGTCTGAACAATGCGTATATTTTCACTATATGAGAGCATCTCTGGAAAGTTTTTTTATTTAATGGGTGAATAGATACAGAGCGTCCCACTCTTAGGCCGGAATTCATAGTCGGAGGTTTGTTTGGCAAATAAGCTATACTTCATGAAGTAGTGCTTCTTCAAGCACTACTTATCTGACAAATGAATTCATAAATCGTGACTTGACGAAGTAATTATTTTATAAGCACTCCTTATTTGGGCCAAAATGTGCTTGGTGAAGTATAGAAATAAGTATCTGTATAATATCAGTAGTAGGGGCGAGATGGTTTCATTTCACTTTTGATTAATCGGATTAACACTTTGATATCAAATGTATAACAAGACAGTTAATCCTTAATCCGATCAAAAATACTTAATCCCTAATCCTAATCCGATTAAATCGGGTGTAGTTGATCAAATAAATTGGATCCCATTTGATTGATAAAAAGGTTTCATCAAATTTCTTTGATGATATTTTTGTGTATACTTCATGTTCTCTCTTTAATTTTGTGTGAGGAGGTGGTATCAGGAGCTCTGTACGATGTTGACGGTGTGGTGTCTGACCAGAGTGGTGGGTTGCAATGTCTTATAGGTATGTTCACGATAAAGTGAGCACGTTTAAGGCCCTAGTTACTTATTCCTTTCAGCCATTTTTTTGTTTATAACCATCTTCTTAAACAAATATTTCCATGTAAGTAATAAACACAATGTGTATATTCCACCACACTCGGAAGTTAATTACTATGGCTAAAATAAAGTATATTTATTGACTATTATTACATATGAGAGGACTTACAAAAGTGCTCATTTTACTGTGAACAGCCTATAGGTGAAGAGTTTAGTACAAATGTAGGCTAAGTGTATTTTTATTATTTTTTCTCATTTTAATCTGTTGTAAGGATGTTGGTTTGTAGATAGGCGATTTTTCCGAATGCAATGAGACGTTATAGAAATTCAAAGTGTTCTATGTATGAGTAAATTACATCCATCAAATCGCGAATTTAAAATGACTACTTGAATAATAAAAGCAATTATGTGAGTCTTAAATTTAATATGAGTGTCGAGATTTGAAATATAATTTACACGAGAGAAAATTTTAACTATGTGAATAACATCTATTGTCATTAAGTGCAAACTCACTAAAGAAAATGCAGTTAGTCATTATGAATAGATAACAAGTTTAGATGTAAAATTACAATATTCAGCCTAGTGAATGTATCTTATGGCAAAATACTCTGAATACGATTTATACCATACACAATAGCATACGTCAATTCTGATAAGTAAAATATATAACGATCTACAAGAAAGTAATTAACGATAAAAATCTTACCCCAAATGATTTATTTTAAAATAACCAACTTGCATATAGCTTAATCCCACATCACTTTATATATGTAGTGGAAAAAAAGCACAAACATCCTCGAAGAGAAAATTATTTTAAAATAACAGACATAATACAAATTTCCATAAATAGAGAACATTTGCTAACACAACTGGTATTTTCGTCAACCGAACACAGGCATTGAAAATATTATTGCTATATTGACTTAACACATGAAAATTTATATTTTCATTATAAAATCCTTTATATTAAATAGTAAATCGCAGCTATCAATAGAGATGACCACCAGTCCATAATTGAGGTAACCCCGATTATAGCCTCGCTGTCCACCAAGTTCTAGAGGTGTGGGGGAGATGAGAGAGAGCTGTACATATCTGTCTCCTACAATCATTCATGAGCGACTGAAGAAGGTGGCAACTGGGTAGGTGAGGTCACTTTGCTCTAGTGCTCCCTACACCCCCTCCTTCCCCTCACCCAATTGCGACCCCGGGCTACCTGTGATTGTTAATTTTCCGGCACTAAGACAAGATGGCATCAACTGCCTAGTTGCTTTCCGATCGGGACAACCATGTCTACCACCTCTCTTACCCAACCTCCCACCCCTACCCTGCACCCCTCACCAGACGATGTGTCCTGGGATCATTCAACCATCTTCCCTCGATTGTCAATTTTTCAGTACTAAAGCAAGATGGCAACAAATGCCTAGTTGCATACAGCTTGGGGGAGCAGCCACCCCTACCACCCCTACCCACCACCTCTTGTCCAGAGGGATGGGACCCTGTCCAAATACCCTTACCACCCCTACTCCTGAAGTTGTCTTTGTGTGAAAAGCAATGTCTTCTTCAAGACCACTACAGTATTCAGAACATGTTTTTTCTAGTGTTGGTTTCCCTGCTTCGACTTGTGGGCTTTTCACCTCCAAAGCTCTGCCTCGGCTATGAACAAAGCTTTCTTCAAGGCCAAAGTGACGGTTTCCTGAGGGAGGAAGCAGCAGATTTTGAACTGGTCCAGTACTATTTCCCCTCTCACCAAACAACTGTTATTTTCGCTCAGACACTGAAGCTTCCTCTTATATTTCGGAAGGCGAGAGCCTAGAGCATTCTCAGTGAATTAAAAAATTTCACATCTCCCACCAATAATACTTTATTTTTCCTCATCACTAAGAAATAGATTACAAAGGTTTTTAGCACACAATAAATTTAATTTAAAATATAAACCATTTTCCGACAATTATTTCCCCCCCTATACCCCCCCCCCCCCCCCCAATATTCCAACAATCTTTATTCCCATTTACAACAATCTTGCATGATATTTTAAAGTTTATTCCCCCTTTTTCAACAACTTTTAACTAATCACTGATTCATTTTTATACCAACACAGCTATAAGACATAATTTAAAATGGCTAAGATTTTAAAGATTAAAGAACACAGGTTGCCAAACATGTATTTTTATTCAAGTTGTAACTATTATGATGTTAGCAAATACTCATGTTAAATTTTATTTTCAATCATTGGAAAAGTAAATTGAACAATCATATTTGTAAGTTGTTTTAGTTTCAATTCAATGTATATTTATTCATCTAGCAGACAAAATACGTATTTCACATATAGATTTCCCTAGCCCAAAATTTTTAGAGCGTACTATCATATAGGAAAATATAATAAAATTTCGCTAAAGTTTATTCGGGAAAGGTAGTTGACTACAGCAACGTGTTTTTACAAAAGATACTGGGATGAGTCATTCTAAAATATTGAGTATAATACCAGCTAATGGATAGTTGAGCAGGCGAAATTTAGGTCTCGAGAGCTAATGAGAGGAAACGAGGTGAGTGTGGAGCAGCATTGGTCGGGCTGCATGCGTAGTTGGAGCAGTGTAAGACACGAGCAGGTCGGACCGACTCGCGCATGGGTGGGAGATATACATAGCGGGAAGCGGGAGAGGGAATGAGAGATTTCTTCACTAAACTGATGCTGCCCGTGCCGCTCACCAGTATCGATACCCGCCTGCTTCCATCCACCGGACAACCTTCCCTTCAAGCACAGAGCCTGATGCTCGCCACTGGAGTCTATACAATAGTACTAGGAGGGAGAACATTACCCTTCTCTCCGCGCACCCCCAAACTTCACTCTGCAACACGGGTTCCCGGCCTACAGCTAGTCTACACTTTACACAACGATATTCCTTGACCAGGGTCGTCTCATCTTTCTTTCCCAGCTAAGTGTTTGGAGTGCGCAGACTGTGACTAGCAAAAACTATTTGATTTACATAGACAATATTGCATTTAAATTGTAAACATAGTATTAAAAAACCTGAAATTTTAAATACTCATTAAAAATACTGTGAGTTACTCAACACTATCAAAAACACATTCAATGCTACACGGCAAAAATTAAGTCCTAGGGAACAACATCAAAAACTTTTAAGTAATGATACACCATCAAAATCGTTTACACTGTTAAAATTAATAACAATTTTAGTATAAAAGGTATTTATTGTGGGGACTAGTACCTTGCTCTCTTAAACTAACCAATTTCCAAAAACTACATTATCACAAGCAAATAAATATAACCTACCACAAACAATTATGAAATCCAGAAAAGTATTCTGATAAACTAATTATGAATTAGGCCACAATTAAATAAAAAACAAGAAATAGCATAGAAATGTAATCCAAGAAATGAGTTCCGGAAACATTATCCATGTTTTAAGAAATATATCATGTTACATATACATTTTAAATAACATTAAAATGGAATCGCATCCCAAATGCTTTTAGGTTGAACAAAAAATTTCAATTCCAAAAATTACAACCACGAATTAAACAAATGACATATTAAATGTCTTTAAGCTGTACAGTTCCACAATATTTTATCCTGGTTCCAGGAAATGTAACATTAAAAAACAATCAATTATATCACATTTTAAAGGAATCAAATGCAACAGAATACCACCCAAACACAATGATTTACAATATGTATCAAATACACCCAATTAACAGATAAATGCTATTTTTCAATCTATCAAAGATTCCAGTTGAATTATATATCAAATGCAACAGATTATCACCTAAATTTGAATGCCGTCCAAATTAAAATAATTTTATCACTCTGGATTATCACTCCAACATTAATACAATTAATGATAATCCAATCAACAAGGGGATTGATTACACAAGAAATTGTACATCCAATCCCCATCCAGAGGTTTATTAAAACAAATATCACATAAAATATATTTTAAAATATTTTATATTAGTATAAATACAATTTAAAAATATTGTATTACCATATTTTAAGGTCCTGATTCTCAACCCATAGTCGTGTACTTCTGTGAATCCTCTCTGTCGAACCAAGGACATATCTTTCTTCCTTTAAATGATTTTATCAACCAATTATTCATTTTGACGACTGAATTTTGCAGTTCATGTTCGAAAAATCCTCATTTTATTGGCTCTACATCATATGTTTCTATGTAATATATTCTGGGATGTGTTCGTATAATTGAAATAATTTTAAATATTTCGAAAGACCAATTCAACATACATTTTTACTCAAAGATTCCTTTCTGCATCGAAATACATATAGATTCCCCAACTTTGTACTTTGGTATTCTTTCATCATTATTAGAAATAGTTTTTATTAAACTATTACCTGTAACTTCTTTGGGAGCAATCTTGATAGTTCTATGATATTTGGAATTATAAAATTTAACTATTTCAGGCAAAACATCAACCCATTTGTAAGTCATCTGTGAAATGTTTATGTATTAATTGCTTAATCGATTTGTTGTAATGTTCCACAACACTCGCTTTAAGCTCCGAATACATTGTGTAGTGATTATTACAATATTCGGTCATTAGTTTCTGGAACAGTGCAGAAAAATATTCAGATCCTCTCAGTTTGGAGCGAATTAGGGGTTCTCTCTTTCAAAACGATCTTCATTGCATTGGTAACTTGTTTCCCAGTTTTGTTTTTCAAAGGTGTATCCCAACCATATTTCAAATAAACATCTATTACGGTTAAAATATACTTGTGCCCCTTATTGAATTTTGAAAGCAATGCCATTTCGCACAAATTGGCTTGAACAATATCATTTAAATCATTAGTTATAACTCTCCTTCTACGATATCTTATCCCTGCAGGAGTGTGAAGTTCTTGAGCAATCTTACTAAATTTCATTTGTAATTTAACTATCGTCTGTTAACTCTTCAATAATAGAAACAATTCCGTTTGTGTGTGAATTATTCCCAGACTCTCTCGAAGCGATGAGAAGTTTTAATATATCAACCAATTCATTAGGATTGTTCCAATATACAGGTGAAAATCAGTTGTCAATTTCATCTTTATATATTCCACTTCCTACTACAACTCCTATTAAATGTATTTGGGGGGGGGGGGGGGTTGTGTCATTTCCTGAACGAATATTAACATTCATTCGACGAATAAGTTCTTTATATTTCTGCATATTAGTGTCAGAATAACCATTTGGAAGGTTTTTAAACAATAATTCAAATACTCCTTCACTGACATCAGTTATGTAATCACCTATTTAAATTTTATTCTCAGGCAAAAATTTAACCAACGAATCTCACAGCAAACAGTTGTTTTTGGGTCGATGAACACCAAATGTCTTATAGCGCATAGGCATAGATAGATTTAAAGATAAATAATATTGTGTTAATTGAGAAAGTGATTGCTATTTCTTTGTTAAAGCTTCATTTTCCTTTTCATTTTCCAAAGCTGCTTTTTTAGGTTTATTCAACACAGAATGCAATGTATCCATTCTACTCAGAGCAGGTTTAAATATTTCTTCGTTTAAAACATCCTGTTCCATACAAGGCTCGTTTGACTTGTAAATTTTTCTCTTTCACAGCAGATATAACATTATGTAATTCTGAAGCAGAGGCAGACATGTTTAGATTATATTACATCAAATTCAATCTATTTATATATTAATTAAGTCATTGCTTTTCTAACTGATGTAGCAGGTCGATTACTTTCAGCTTTTTCAATCTCATCGACTTTACTTAAAACATCTAATTTTGCTATAGTTATTGCTTTAAAATAATTGATAAAAAATTAATTTGTGTTTCCAAATCATTACTTTGTTTTTTCAAAACCTGTTTGCATAACTAAACCAAATCTTTTATAAATCAATTCATCTATTATATACTGTGTTATTTGTTCCATTCGTTTTTAAAGTTGTTTTGTAATAGAAGCATTTACCACTTCATTAATTACAACTCTTAAATATTCTTGCATTTCTGTATGTTGTGTTCTAAAAACCATGTTTGTCATATCGTTAAAATCCTTACTAAATTCATTTAAACATTCTTCTATTCTAAATTGATTACTCTGTAAATCAGTGCTAATATTATTTAAAATGTTTACAATAACACTTGTGTTTTTTATAAACATTACCATTCAAGTCAACTAACTTTGTTAATTTCTCTTGAACATCATTTGATTGTGATTTAAGTTCGTTTAGCGTAATAGTGTTTAAGTCTTCCACGTAATGTTTATTTACCTAATCACTATGTTTCACAGCCATACCCATATTATGTAATATATGTCTGTTCTAATAACAATTCCCATCGCGATTTTTGGTTAAACAGTCATTGTAAGGATTGCGTTTTATAATGCTATGTCCAAACTTTGAAATACTCATTGTTCTTCGCCTGGAATTAAAAAACTGTCAAAACCAGACCTATATCTGATTTTATATAGGGGAAGTGTTGGTATAATCACCAAAAACCCATATTTTTCTTTCCAGCAGTAAAAACACATATCTTTAAACTTTGTAAATGTCATATCGCCGAAAACATGATCATCGTAAATATGTTGCATATTCATATTATCCATTTTAAACACAATTACCATATATGCATTATCACGTAAATTATGTTTCGGTATATGCGCATAACTTTGCAAAATATAAAATCAATCAACATTGGAATGTCTACCAAAACTAAAGTATTGCTCTATTTCACCCTGTGGTTCACACCAAGCATCGTAAAAAATATATATACAGAATTCGGTAGTGCATCATTCGGAGGTACTATATCTTCTTCATTTGTAAAAAGAAAATATTGCATTCCTTCAATTAATGATCAAATGGCTGCTAATCGTTGATATTTCTCTTGTTATATTGTTTTAGAAAACACATATACGTGTTCAAATTTAAGTCCATTCGGATGCTCTAACAACGACATAACATCACAAGTTTTTTCTCATGAAGAAACACAGCTTATTATACAATGTATATTAGATGGTAAAATAATGCAGTGTTTCTGTTCAATTAGGTTTTCTTCTGTATTTACAATTACTGGCAGACGAACATTTTGTTTTATAACCTTCATTTCTACACAATTACTCAGTATTATGTAACATACTAATGTAAAAATATAAAATTAGGTCAATATATAAGCTCACATTCAGTTGAAAACAATGGCTTGTACTAAACATATCAAAAAAGGACGTGGTGTATTGAATACATTGATTAACAGATTACCATTTGATTTACATTTACCGAAATACAATTATTGCGGACCAGGTACTAAACTTGCAAAACATGTGCAGTTTATGTCGGATAATTTGTACATAAGACTGTAGAGTCTAGGCAACAGGTCATCAAACTCGCGAATTTTTCGGATCTCTACCTTTAAGTAGAGACCCGAGATTTTCGCGGGTTCTTTTCTAGACAAGTTGGAATACACGCTTGTACGTTCATGTCACTTTTGTAATTGGTCGACGTGTTGTTTGAAACCTCCTGGAGATAAATGAGCCAATAACAAACATGCAATAAATTGTGCGCTCAACCACCACCTTTTACTACCACAACAATCAAACAATAAACAGTTTATATCTGTACGAACGTATCTAAGACTGTGAATTCTAGCCTACAGGTCATTGCACTCGAGAATTTTTTGGGTCTCTACCTATAACTAGGGATAGGAAAATTTCGCGAATTCATTTCGGGACAAGACAGACGTCAAACACAGATACAGTGAAGTCACCTTAGTAATTGGATGACAGTTTATTAAACCCGCCCTGCACGCCTCTGAGCCAATAGCAGACTTGCAAGGAAACGCCTTGCGAATCCCATAACTGCCAGGCGCGGGGCAACAGTCAATGAACACACAGCTGAGGCTCCAGTATGCAGAGGACTGAGAAGTCTATCCTACAGGGCAATGAACTCGCGAAATATTCCTATCCCTACCTATAACTAAGAAGAGAGAGGGGAAAACCGCCATAGGGAGCGTAAAAGCCCTTTCGACAGAAAATATTTAGAAATTGTAGCATGCATTAATAGAAAATGCTACAGGAGACAGATAGGTAGGAACCATGTTCTTTGTTAGTAGGAAAAGAAATACTAGTACAGAGGGAGTGGGATATTATTTTCCTCTGTTGAGGTTGGCGCTGGGAATACGTCTCTGACAACTCGTACGAGAATCCAATGTTGCGACACAACGCTAAGCGGCTCCTTTGAAAATGAAACCTGTTTGAAACCCTATCTCAAGGGATAGGAAAATTTCGCGATTTCAATTACCTGTATGCCAGATTCTACAATCCTTTGTATAGTCGAACCTCAGATGTTTGTTCATTGGCTGTTGCCCCACGTTTGACAGTATGTGATTCACTTCGTGTTCCTTTGCAAGTTGGCTATTGGCGTGGAGTCGTCCAGGGCGTGTCTAATAAACTCTGATCCAATTGCAAAGATGACTTCAGTAGTAACGCGTTTGCAATCTATCTTGTCCTGAAACGAAGTCGCGAATTTTTCCTATCCCTGCCTATCTCATTATGATTGCATGGCGCGCACGCGACGTAGATTGGTTTATTTTTACGATGCGGCAAAAAAAATAACTTGTCGGGAAACAGTGCACGCAGGAACAAGGACAGCGTTAACGACAGAAATCGTGTATTGGAAAGAGAGAGTGAATGCCCATTACACCGCACACTCCTCCCTAAGAGTGAGACGCTCTATAGCAGGGATTCTCAAACTTTAGTTTCCCACGCCTCCCTTCTGCAAAAAAAAAAAAAAAAAAAAACTACGCCTCCCATTATTATAAGGGTAAAACAAAAACGAATAAAAATCTCAAAGGTTTTATTTAATCATTAAATTTTAATGCTTATTGAACACCCATTGTGGTGAACAAATAAATGAATGAGGCGGATGAGCTTGCATTTTTTTCAACAAGATTCCCAATTCTTGGTTGTATGGAAGAAATTGCACAACGTAAACCACTGGCAATACCGAGTTTGCTTTTATAATTCGTTTTAATTGTTGCTATTACTGTAAATGCCCTTTCACACAAGTAGGTGCTTGAAAAAGGCAAATACAACCGCAGCGCTTACTCTCATATGTCGGGATAAACTTTGAAGTACTTGACCTAAAACATCGTTTTGTCAATCTTCTCAAAATCGTATTCGCAGCAGAATCATTTTTTATTTCCAATACCTGCTCTTGAAGGGTTTCTGGCAGCGATTCCATGTCAACATGGAAAGGATCTGTCACAAATATATAAATATCTCACGAGTTAGGAAAGTAACGCCTGAACTCGTCACTCAGGTGCTACAAATGGTTTAATATTTTTGTCCTAGGGACAGTATCCTAAAAAAACCTCTTTACAGTCCGATTTTAGAAAATTTGAATTCTATTTACTAACTGTAAAAGTGAACAGCTCGGCGCCCGCACCCCCCTTAGTATTTCATCGCTCCTCCATTGGGGGGGGGGTCCCCCTTACCATTTCATCACGCCTCCCTTGGGGGGGGGCGCACCCCCCTTAACATTTCATCACACCACCCTTGGGAGGCGCCCCCTCCTTAGCATTTCATCATGCCTCTCTTGGGGGACGCACCTCTCTTAACATTTCTTTACGCCCCCCTTAGCATTTCATCGCGCCTCCATTGGGGGGGGGGGCGCGTCCCCCTTAGCATTTCATCACGCCTCCCTTGGGGGCACGCCCCCTTAGCATTTCATCACGCCTCCCTTGGGGGACACGCCCCCCTTAGCATTTCATTACTCCTACCTTGGGGGGCCCCCCTTAGCATTTCATCACGCCTCCCTTGGGGGGGCACGCCCCCTTAGCACTTCATCACGCCTCCCTTGGGGGACACGCTCCCTTAGCATTTCATTACGCCTCACTTGGGGGCGCCCCCCTTAGCATTTCATCACGCCTCCCTTGGGGGCACGCCCCCTTAGCATTTTATCACGCCTCCCTTGGAGGGTGCGCCCCCCTTAGCATTTCTCCACGCCTCCTTTCGATGCCCCATCCCCCCACTTTGAAAATCAATTCTCTATAGGAAGCTTTACGTAATCGGAATGCGTCGGTGAGGGTTTGATAAACCGCTTGCGGATAAAAGATACCCAGTGCTGCCAGGCCAGCTGGAACTAGTCATGGGATAATCGGATAATTTTGTAATTCGAATGAATCGATTACGATTTTTTTAATTGAATAAATAATCGGCCAAATTATCTATTGTCTTGTTATAATCCATGCGTAAAAGTTGACGGCTAATAATATATATATATGTATGTCTATAAACTTCTTAAAAACTATTTTCACCAAAATATTTTCAGTTTACTTTTAACAATTTATGCTATTTGGAAAAGGGAGAGAGGGGTTTCACAAATAAAATGGGTCCAAACCACATATTGTAAGTTTATTTATAAAGACTTTCTTTTGTGATAACCTATCATTTAAATGTCTTAATTGTTTAGTAGTTACATGTTATTCAGGTAATATGTACACAAAATATTAATTTACATTACGTACTTACAAATCCGAAAATTTGTTATTTCAAAATTTTATTTTTTTATTTTTAATAAATGTTAAACATGTAGGTGCGTGAAGTGTTTGGTTTTATTTAAATTATAAACAGTAAAAAAATGTGAATAATCGAATTCTTTAAAAATGATCGATGAATTGATTATAATAAAATAATTGAATAATTGATTATAGTTAAATCATTGAATAATCGAATAAAATTAAATAATTGAATAATCTATTATTTTATAAGCGATTATCCCATCAATAGTTCGAACGCACAACCTTCCATAAAGAACACAGCAGGTTTTGAAAGTTCTGCTTTTGATCTACTTGGAATCATCACACTGTTTATTCTTCCGCGATATGTAAAATTAATATTACCACGGGCCTGTTTACTTCAGTCATGCGTTGGTCAATATAAAACTTAAATTATTAAAAAATTAAGTACAGTACATGGGAAATTTATTAATAATTACAGTAAATATTTATTAAAAACAGAAAGCACAATATAGTTTCAGTATCCACAAATGTTTCCCTAATACATTTCATTAAATGTTAACCCTTTCAGACTCAATTTAATTTACGTTTTTAGTTTTATGCTGCGTGCTGTACTTATGTCAACTCAACATCTACAGTTATATGAACAACTTATGACCTTGACAAGTAAGACAGTTTGCGAATCATTTACCCACAGGTAAGATCATTGGTCGTTGAGCGTCACAGTGTACAGTAAATGCCAAAAATTACCTAAACGTGCTTAATGTACACAATTGTGTGCACTGGGTCTGAACGGGTTAAGGCATATAGCTACTTTCCCTCTGACGTTACCAGCTGAACTGAGCGCACGCTAGCAAGCGTGCACAATAGAATATACGTAGGGATAGGAAAATTTCGTAAGTTCAATGACATGTAAGCTTAACTCCACAGTCCTGTGTATAATAAGTCCTCAGATGTTTGTCCAATGGCTGCTGCCTCAGTGTTACCTCACACCTGGCTGTAAGGGATTCGCTACTTGTTTCTTGCAAGTCTGCTATTGGCTCAGAGTCGTCCAGGGCGGGTATGATAAACTCTGAACCAATTGCAAAAGCGAATTCACTCTATATGTGTTTGACGTCTACCACGTTCCGAAATGAATTCGCGAAATGCTCCTATCCGAAAATATATGGAATTACGAGCAGTGACATTTTTCAAAATTGAATTTTAAAAGTACTAAATTAAGCGTGAACAGCATATACGTATATAAATTCGCTATTCCACTAGTGTTTAACGTGCGTACCTAATGCGGGGCTGGCGGACGAGTGAAAAAATAGTGTTCAGATCAAGTGAATTTCTGGGCTGTACATTTTGATTAGATGGTACTAGGCCAAATTACTCTTAGGCCAGAAGATTTGCTCTCTGGCGTTGACGCGGCCAAGGAAACATTACTGTAAGCGTCACAAGTGCTGACGGCTCGCCTACCTAGAAGCCTGAGCTTGGGCCGACGGCACGGCCAAGCTGGAGACAGCTGACGTCAGTGACGACCCGGGTGTGCACAAACTGTTACAAAAACATTCGGCGCGCATCGGCCAGCGCGCAGTTGATGACACGGAGACTAGTGTTTATGGTGCGGCATCAGGCTGCGCGCCTGACTACGGCCGCAACCCGCTCTCTCCCGCCAGCAGTTGTGGCGCTGACAGAAGCTCTTCAACCTTGGCGGTGGCTTCATCGTCCATGTTGGTTTCAACTTGGGGCGCGCTTTCCTTTTCGTTCGCCATAAACGAGGAGCGCTGTGCGGAAGCAGTGTTGCCAACTCCCAATCGTGAATGGGAACTAAATGTATAACGAAATATAGCCAGAAATAGCTAAACAGTGTTACTCAGAAAGCTAACAAATAATATTTTAATGCACTTTTGACTGGAGATGGAAGAAATGCAAGCAGTTTGCGAGCTGTAAGCAGTTTTTGTTCCAATCACGTTGAGGACACTGTGTTCGAGTTTGTAGGAATGGCAATACTTATTGTTTCATTTAATTCCGAAATACAAATACAGGATTGCATTCAATTATTTTAATGCCATCCGATTTTTTTTTTTAATTTTGTCAAAAAAATGTTAATCGGACTGAGCACTTGTTCATCGCCAGCATTTGTATTATGATAGTCTTAGTACAGTAAAAACCAATGATTAATGTTTTTGGAAATAATTTACATCACTAGCCTTTCTGTATTTGTTTAATTAGACCAACAATCAACTGCACTAGTATTTTCCCACTTTTGGTGTGTAATATTCTTCCAACTAGTCACCAACGAATCAACTACTGAGAGTTTTAAAACAGTCAAGTCTCTCCCATAGAAAATGTATTTGTCATTATCAAGCCAGTCAAGTGCTGGAGAAGCATGACCTTAGTTTAACTAATTTAATTATAAATGTTATGCATCTTTGGAAGACACGTTGATCTATGCAAGTTAGACGTTAATATGAATCCAACATCTTCATTTTTTTATAAGTAAACTGCCTCGTGTAGGCCTTTAGCGAGAGAGAAAACGCACAGCGAAAAAAATACTGCAAAAAAACTTTTAAAAAATTCTAAATTAGTAATTTTATAGAGCAAAATAGAGCTAACAGCTAAATTGAATTTTTTTCTCTCAAAAATGATACATTTTGCTATATAATAGCTGGGGACACCGAATTTCGCGTAAAGATTTCACGACCAGTTGTAGTTCATAACATTTCAGCTCAGATCCACTTTTATGATTGGGTAATCTAGATTTTAGGCGTCTCAAGTGTGTGGCAACGAATCAGAGACGTAAATCATCGGAGTATCTTAAATTCTGATTGGCCAGTCAACTAAGAAAATGTCTTCCCACAGACACACACCACCAATAAGCAAAAGGAAACTGCTTGTACGCTCGTAGGGTATTGGAATCAAGCGTGTGCGGATTTTTTTTTTTTTTTTTTTTTTCGTGAAATTCGGGTGTCCCTAATAAACCAGCTAAATCGGCAACAGCGTGTGAAAGAGCATCGCGCACCCCACTACCACGCCTCGAGTGAAAGGTTGATGTTGCTTGCACGAGGAACAACCCGCGCAGACAGGCGTGTTCATGACACTTGGGCACGCCTGCAGGAACACTCTCAGTTTTCACCAGTCGCGCGTGCTGTTGTTCAAGTCCTCGCGTGTAGTGTGTCGGGTGTAAGAGGGGGAGACAGACAGAAAGAGAGATAGAGAGAGAGAGAGAGAGGGAGTTATGCAACACCCGGTAGAAAAATAAACACCGGTCGGCATAGTTAAAGGACTTTTTTTTTTTAAATCATTTTTTCGGTTCGGAGGCAGCCTTTGAGAAGTTTCTCTCTCTTTCGTGTGGTTGGTCGTGGAACAAAAGAGGTGGCGGGCTGGCGAATAAGTCCCCCTCCCCCCCTCATCATTCTTCTCATCTCCAAACTCGTATACTCATTCATTCCCTTCCCACGCTTTCCAGCGGGTGGCACTCCCCTCATCCTTTTTTTGCCTGCCTTTTTGGCCCACGCAAAACCAAGGACCTTTCTCTTATACTATACGCCAGATATCTACGAGCTTGAGTGACGTCACAAGGAAATGAGATGCCGCTGACAATTATTGGAATCCAATATAGAGATTACAAGGGGTGGAAGTGTAACTGAGCAGATTATATCCTCCCACATCATGTTAGAAAATAGAAGAAAATATTGTCCGCTATGACGAGTTTTTGCTAGACGCTTTTCAGTTTTAAAATCATCCGCTATGCTCTCTGCTTTCACTACCAATACTAGATATACATAGGGATAGGAAAATTTCGCGAGTTCGATGATCTGTAAGCTGGACTCCACAGTCCTGTGCACACTAGGACCTCAGATGTTTGTCCATTGGCTGCTGCCTCAATGTTACCTCACACCTGGCAGTAAGGGGTTCGCTACTTGTTTCCTTGCAAGTCTGCTATTGGCTCAGAGTCGTCCAGGGAGTGTATAATAAAATCCTATCCAATTCCAAAGGTGAATTCACTGTATATGTGTCTCACATTTATCTTGTCCCGAAATTAATTCGCGAAATTTTCCTATCCCTAGATATACAGAATGGGGTGGAATTCAACCCGCAAACTTATTGAGGTTATTCCTTATGCCAAATTAAACGGAAAATATACAGGACTTTTCCTACCTAAGTTGAATATCAAGCGAGTTATAAGTTAAGTTTTGAAACTGTATTTTTGTAAAATATAAGAAGCTATGAGAGATTAAAATTACGTTTCTCCGAACATTGTTTTTTGATATCGGGATCTCCAACCTAACAGCAGACTCTCGTTAATATATATACCTTCCATCGTAAAGAAAATATCAGGGGCAGCCAACCTTTTTTTTTGCAGGCGACTTTTCAGTCAGGAATAATGAATGTTTGATGCGCGTTTATTCACCAGTATAATCTAATTATAATCCATTCACGGTTACTTCAACTTTTTGTGAAGTCCTGCTGAAGTTCTACTTCCAGGATATTCCTCCCCCTCGTGTCAACTAAACTTAACTAAGTCTGAAAAATTACAGCAAAGTTGTGACAGTATTTAGTATAAGAACTATTTCTTACTAGGCGCTACCAACACACATGTTTTCTCAATGTTTTTATTCAAATTATTTACAAATGAAGCATTGTAATTTATAGATAACATGTGAATAACATTTTAATTTAACAGAAAGAAAAGTAACATTTTGAACACAAGTATAAAACGCTCGTTATATATGGCGTATGTTGGAAATAACTAAACACGCATACACGGGGAGGTTTTTCAAATGCTTGATTAACAAAAGGTTGAAGAAACCACGAACAGATTATAACACAGATGCTCTCTTGTCGCAACTGTCGAGGACCCGTGTAAAGCGAACACGAAATTTTCGGCGGCAGTTCCACAGTTTCCAGGCGCGTGTGCAAGACAACACTTCCCACAGGGAATCACATTCCAACTGTCACGAGAAACATACAGGCAGCTTCAGTACTGAAAGCTTATTTATGTATGGCGCATGCTGTTTACAGCCAGCGTTGCAAATATCCTCCACCATCACCTGTGCAGTGGGCAAGGCAGCGTGCAATACACGTGTGTAGGGAGTATTGCCTAAGTACAAGGTAAAGTTTTGCTGCAGTTCAGGAAGCGTGCGTGTTTTACACGAAAACGGTTGTTCCTGAAAAGTTGCAACAAGAGGACCATTTTTTTTGTTAATTAGGCTATACCACTCATTAAACGAGCATCAAAAGTTTGAATTATAGTATAATCTCACCTAGTTTCCGTTATTTTACAAAAAATAAAAATAAAGAGTTTATATCTCCCTTAATATTTAGTTTAGGTATTAAGGATCCTGTATATTTACCACTTAATTTTGCTTATGAAATCACATCATGAAGTTTCTCAGTCGAATTCAGCCACAACCTGTAGGTGTAGGCCTATATATGATTATTTTATAGATATTTTTAACTTCGAAAACTAACTTACCTTCGCCCTACTTAACTTATCGAGGGAGTCTATGTTTTTCCAATCACTCAGTAGGAAGATTTCCGCACTGCGTTTTCAGTTTACCTCCATCTCAGTTGGGGCCGCGGTGGCTGAACTGTAGACTTCTAGCCTCCCACCAAGATGAATCGGGTTCAATCCCCTGGCCGGGTCTCTCGGGATTTTCGCAAGTGGAAATCGTGCCGGACGATACCGCTGGTCGGCGGGTTTTCTCGGGGACCTCCCGTTTTCCCCCTCCCTTGCACTCTGGCGCAGCTCCATCCTCACCCTCATTTCACCCTGGTCGTCTTACCAAGACCTCGTTGATGATCGCCGTCTAAATCTCTTAACTCAAATCAACTCCTCCGTATCCACTCTCGAAGGAATAGTGGCCGATATGAGGCTTAACCGTCATCCAAGCTCACAGATGTATGGCGCGAAGAATAGCTGTCCTACTCCCCACCCACTTCTCCCCCTCCCCCCACCCCCCAAAACTTCACGCACTCCAGACACTTGAGAGCCACCTTTCGCGATATTTTCGCACACGCGTCACGCTTCGACTTGAGAGAGTACATTGCCTTTCCCCCGTCTTGGACGGTTAATGTAAGAGTGTTGAAGGGGGGGGGGGAGGGTGTACACCCGCCTGTGGCTACTCCCCCTCCCCCCACCCCCTCACCAACCCACACACACACACGCATACAGGCTCCAGCGCCGAGCCCCGCCAGACCTACGACGGCCGAGGTGAAAGTGATTTTCTGTCTCGGTGTGACGGCCTTCAGCGGGACTAAGGCAGGGATCAACGACCCCCCCTCTCCCCTTTGCATCGACCCCAGCACGATACTTACACGTGGCGCTCTGCAAGACCAATAACCAAGGAGGATGAAGAAGGAAACTGTTGCTCTGTCTCAACTCTGTCTGGGCGATCGTAAGGTGTTTGTACAATGTCAAAAAAATTTTCTCGGAAGCTTCCTAAACTGCAATGGAAGTTTTTAACCTATGCATTGTATGGAAATAATATTAGATGTCGGACTGCAAATATAGGAATTTTTCAACCTCGTTACTATACACGGTTGTGTACTTCCCTACGCATTTGACTGTTTTGTGAGCAAATATAGGAACGGTACCATGGATATATGGGAAAATAGTTTACCATTCGCACATTCTCACTATTTGTTTACATTAGTATGGTAATTTTACGAATAATTTTGTTACGTCCAGATAAAACTGATGGATAACTATTTTTAATTCAAACCTTTAAAAAAATCATCCCTTATATGGCGTGTTTGGTTGTTTCCGAAGTAGGTTATGTATCACAAGCGTTTCATACTTCTGTTAACAAAGAAGTATCTTATTTCCAGTTAAATTAAACTTTTGCGTATGTACTTAATCTACACACTATAATTAGAGACCTGCAAAATTAGCTTTATTATAGGAGGACATTTTAAACTTAAAACACTTTTCCTTTGAAATACGTTTGTCATTGGACCAGTCTATTTGACACTCCCTAAGTAACCCTGCGCCAGTAAATGAATACTTCACAATCTTATACCCTAATCACTTGCAGTTCACTAAGTAAGTGAGTTACTTAACATCTAGGCACCAACCAATGGAAAAACAACACCGGCTCCAGTATATACAGTAATGTGAATCTTAGCTTGATGCCAAAAAAAATGACGCGAATTTTGCAGGTCCCTAATTATAATATCTCATTTATAATTGATATGAGAAAAACAGACAGAAAACATGCGTTGGCAATGCCTAGAGCGAAATAGTTCGTATGCGAAATATTATTAAACTGAGTGTGCAGAAACGTGGTGCCTTGTCCCTTTGGTGCAGTTGTCTAGACTTAGTTAAGCTTCGTTTGCGTGAGGCGGAGGGATGGACCAAAAGTAGATCTCAGCCCGGGCTTCAGGAAAGTTGGAACTAACCATGAATGGTTATCGACAGGTTATCGATGGCACACAGCCAATCGTTAGAGAGCCGGAAATCCCGCGGATCCATTCGGGCAGAAGCTAGACACCACAATGTTTTGTGCAGTCGAGCCTCAGTTAGATTTTCATTGACTGTTGCTCCAGTTTTAACCCCAGACCAGGGGCCTATTTCATAAAGGTTACAACTCGACAGGTGGCAGGAGACAGAAAATTACCAGACAGGTTTACAATCCGACAAATGTGTATTTCATAAAAGCTGATAAGTTTACACATTTGTCATGACAAATTTGTACAATTGTATGACAATTTGACAAACAGTTGTTTCACAAAAGTTATGGGCTGACAGGTAAAAATCCTACAAATGTGTAAAATATTACACTACATATACTGTCACAAATGTACAAATGTGTAGAATTGTCACTGCAGAAATGACAGGCAAGCTTTCTTATGTACCCAGTAATTTGTAATGTTTATATAACATGGCAGTGCAATTGTGTTTCAATATTGTGTGAATTAACATTACTTGCCAAATAGCACATCCTGTTCCCCTCGGAACAGGTTTAGTATAGTAATTTTATCCACGTTACTCGACATTCTGCTGCTAGAGTAAGCAAAGTCATGTGGGTGGAATAATTATTTATCGCTTAATTATTTGTGGTAGGAATCGACTGTTCAAGAATCGCATATAAGGCTGCGATCGATTATCGCAAGCACAATCGAGAGCTATCTAGCGCGTGATAAATGAAACTTACAGTTTGACATATAATTGTCGCATTTACGAAACAGTTATTTTAAGGCTGACAATTTACACTTTTTTGCTTGCCAAATAAGGGGAACTTGTATTATTTATCTAGCATAACACTATCATGAGATATTGACAAATTTGTCGGATTTTACATAATTGTCGTACATGTGACACATGTCACGTTTTATGAAATAGGGCCCTGGTAGCAGGGGTAGAACCCCGAGTATTTTGCGAATTCATTCTGTGGCGAAGTAGAATCGAAACACTTATTATTTTCTCCCGCTACTGTGATTGGACCACAGTTGTTAGTAAACACCCCTTTAAACTGTGAGCCAATAGTAAGCAGGGACTAGTAGTGCGAATGAGCTTCGAACAATGCTGTACGAAGGCCACGTTTGATTGCAGTGACCAATAAACAGACGACAGTGTTTCGAGTGTACATAGGACTGTTAAGCCTAGCCTGATGCCACAGCTATCGGCGAAATACTCGAGGCTCTGAGCGTGGGATACGATCTTCGTTTTCTTGCAGATTAGTTATTGGCAGAAGTTCGTCCAGGGCGTGGGCTACAAAACAGCGACCCAGTTCGGAAACAAGAGTCGAATGTGCACGTGTTTGAATTCTAGCTTGTACTCAAATTAATTCGCTAAATTTCTGGATCTGTACAAGTACTTGTGTGTTGTGATCTCTGGATTGCGATCGAATAGCTATCAGTAATAATAACATGCGTGTTAATGGCTGTGCCTTCCAAATGTAGATTAAATGGGGAATCAATTGAAAGAAATTCCTTTTCTGTGCGGCAATTATAATGATAACCGTTTCAAACAAAAAATATTCAACTTGCCCAGTGAATATTGTCAGTACGTTAAGAAAATTCCAAAGACGTTTATTCGTTCGTTTATTTTGTAAATCGTAAATTTTAATGTTATTAAAAAAAATGCTAAACACAAATATTGGCAAGTTTTCTTATTGTACCGGTATTCCTTAAGAAATCTCACGTATAAAATGTTTTGTTCGGAAATATTAATTTTTAACTGATGCGTCAAGCGGTTAGATCTGATAACTTTCATTGACGTGTAACGTTAAATAACCTTCTTCGTTGTAATTAGTTGAACCCAATATTTCTTTTTTACTACACGTATCATTTCATATGTCGTAGCCTGCAAACTATATTGGGATGCAGATTTGCGGAACGTATATATTCTAGTATACTTATGCTCCAAAATAAAATTAAAAATGATAAAACAGATGACTCTAGTGTTACCTGTAAATATTTTAATTGTATGCGGAGTGGAACTCGTCTTCACTCTCCCGAGTTGACTTAGGGGGGGGGGGGGGGTGACACTACTTCACACGGTTCGCTGCCAACTACTGTTCGTATTTCAGTAGGCGTTTACTTGAAAATGTGTGCTATTATGGACAGAGACTTTTTCAAAAGTTTGGTTTTGTTGAATTTGTTACTATACGGTAGTAATACCAGGAGAAAACAATTAAATAAATGTAAATAAAACGTAGACAAGATAAATTCAAAACATTATAGGGCAGTTTATTTTTCTTGATTATTTGAAAGACGTAACCCCCCCCCCCCCCCCATCCATGTTTAATGTGCACACACCTCACCGTGATTCAGTACCAAATATATCAAATTCTATTGGCTTGAGCTGTGTTAGAATTCAGATGGTAAGAACCCCTTTAAGGGGACTGGTGCACGAAAAACGTTTATTTATATAATTTTTGTCACAATTTGTTTTACAGAGGATTTTTCGAAATTCTTGGTTCGACAAGACGTAAATAACAATTTAACACCTAATTATATAGTTTAAAATTTTCTGCGTTCGTTATTCTCGGAGCTCTGATTAAATATAAGAAAAAAAATCAATTTCTTTTCTTCCATCACTGCTCCGAGCATAATGAAGGCAGTGAAAATCTAACAACGTATAAAGGCGTTGAAAATTATTATATACGTCTTGTCGAGCCGAAAATTTCTATGAACCCTTTGGAAAACGACTTATATAAAAAAATCGGGTAAATATACAGCTTTCGTCCAAGGAACCAAAGGCTATTATTCATCTGGAGAAATTTTTTTTTTTTTTTTTTTTTCTAACCATTTTGTGATACAATATAAATAATAATTTGAATAATATGCCAAATAAGTTTATAAATAACTTTCGCATATATTTGTAGGAGAATTATCAGGATTTTAAACTTAAATATTGTGCCAAACAAATTTCGAAATGTTATACGAGCACAATGTTTGATTTAAGCTGAAATGTTGACTGAAGTTTGAGGACCACCACGAAGATATTTCTTTGAGGTCTGGTATATTGTTCGCCGGCGATTAAGGATTAACTTCTAGCTATTTTTAATTAAAATTTTATTACAAAGCTTATAATATAATTACGGCCGAACCAACTGAAGAATTGCCTTGAGTTTTTTTTTCTTATAACGATATCAGCAATTATTTTGAACTGTAGCAAAATGTGATCATTATGCTAAATTAAAAAATTTGTATGCTAATATATGTAAATTTGAATTTCTTGTAACTCTTGTAATTAAAAGTTGTGTATTAATTGTCCATGTTTACACATTTGTATCGAACTAGTTGTTCAATGTTATGAAACATATTTACAAAGTACCGTAAAAATTATGAGTAATTTTGGGCAGTTGAACGCCCTTAACGGTCCGCGTGCCTTAGAAAATGCATCGAGGTCGTGATGTCAGGTAAGGGCTGTTCCGATTCAAAAGAAGGGCACGAACGCACCCTCAAATGTCCCCTTGCGCCAAGGGTACGGAAGAGGTCCCCTTGACGCGCCCTTCACGTTCCCTCTCTGTGCGGATTGAAGGAATCAAGGGTAAGTCAACCAGGGCGCGTTGCAGTGAAAATCGAGCACAGCTTTAATCTTCAAACAAAATGTAAACGCCCGAACATGTCCTAGTAACCATACCTATTATATTTACCCTGTGCTAGTATTATACACTCTCTGGGCAACTTTAGCAGCCTGGAAACACACGATGGCTATGATACGTATGACGAAGAAAGCCGTATCGGCTCCAACCACTGTTCAAAACCCGATAAGAGTATACAAAATAAAATGTAACACCGCCTGAGCTAAGGAATCGAACCAACCCCTTTCAGTCCAGATAAAGTTACTTTCGCAATCGAATGACAACTTCCTTACTCCTGTTGCGCTATATGGAGGACGTGAACTGTAAGTCCATCAACACGTCACACACTCTCAAAAAAAAAAAAAAATTTCTATCGTTTACGAAATGTGCAAGAAAACAGGTCCATAATGAAAAAAAAACTAATGAGATCTCTGTCGCTGCTCACGATAAAGTGAGCGCTTTAGAAATGAACCTTTGAGAAATGTCACTGCCCCTGCATGCATATATTTCAATGGGCACACTGAGTAACATTCGCCTAGTAAAGTTGGTGACGATGGATGGAAAGTAGTTCCATACCTTAACGTAGAATAAAATGTTTTAGGTAACCATTTGTGAAACTTAAACTTATTTCTTGCGCTTTATGTTTATTAATGCATCGAAGTGAAAAATTAGCAGATTTGTAAAGTATTTACTATCTTAATAATTTCACAGTTTCTTTTGACTGACGCAAGAATAAAGTGATGAGGCCAATGGCAATGTTAATTTACATAAGGCGGAAGAATACACAGCATGTATGCAAGTAGATTCTAGGCAGGGCTGTCGAAAGTGCTCCTTTTGCCGTGAACAGCCTATACTCCTCCAACTCCAGCTGCACGCGTCAGCAAAGTGGCGTTACTAACCATCAACATTTCACAATGCCGTTCGCCAATAATCGTCTGGTAACTCGCTTGCCAGGCGGCAGCCCACACAATAGGGTACCTGTCACTACACATGCTAACCAATCTTACCCAACGCTCGTTCCTAGACCCTCGCTCAGCCAATCACATGATGGGTACGCCCACATCAGAAGAATCACCGCATCATTCCGCCTTTGCGTACGTATCTCCTCTGTGTCTCTTTGTGGCCTACATAAGAAATAAGGAAGTATCTCCGTATTCCATGTACCTTCGGGTTTCTACGATGAATAATGCCGAGGATATACACTAAGCCATAATTACGTTTTTAAACACTCGTGCTCGTTTCTGCTGTTTTAATGATATAATATAACATCACTTTATTGTCTTTTGCATATTAAAAATATTTTGGAAGTTGTTAGAAGCGTGAAGGAAGGCTTTGAGCTTGGTGTACATTTGAAACTGAAGTAACAAAGTATTTTTGTCCAGCAAACTTTGAAGTGGGGTATCGTCAATGCAAGTTATATTCTTGGAAACGAAATCTAGAACTTTCTCGTCGAATCTGCAACTCGGAATGTACGCTAACCAGCGACGTCACTGTTATGTTCACACGGATGTACATCGCAGTGTATCGATTTCGTGGACCGGTCTTTCGAAACCCGTGTTGTTTACCACGGACCGCTTACTATAGACACGCAGGCCAGATTATGACGTCGCATCGGTAGACGAGCGGACACGCGATTAACACTCTTGAGCTACGGTACACCTCATTTGACTGTCACTGACGCCCGACGAAGCACCGACTTCATTAGGTTCTGTTTGTACTGAGAGAAGACGTGAGTGAAGATTCAGAAAATATTGGGCACTCAGTCATCATTAAACTCATCTTTCGCCGCACCGACCTGGAGACTTTTCAAGGTTTGATCACGATGCACATTGAGCTGAGGGTGTAATATTAACACTCGGTAAAGCCCTTCGCCTATGTGTTATACTTTTCAGTTTATCGTTAATATTCAGGACATCGCAGCACACTGAATCACAAAATTGTCTTGGCCTTGCACATAAATTTTCCTTCTGTGATGTCAAATGGAGAACAATAATTTCGTAGTTTTATCTTCCTAAATTTGTAAGTTTTAATCATATATTAAAACTAATACTTCCCATTAAAACGGAATTCATTTTCCGATATTTTATTTTAATGTTATTATTAAATTTAAACTACAGCAATTGAAAATAAATACCACAATTGTTCTAATTACGATTAAAGAGCAAGAGTAGCCAATCATTTCCGATTGAAAACTATGTGGAGCCACGTGGTCATGCTAAAATATATTCATACAAAACTGAAAATAAGAGTACGTAACGAACCTCATAAATCGAGATGATCTATGAGTTGCCTCTTTAACCCATTCTGACCCAGTGTACACAATTATACCCGTGATGCACAGAAATTGTATCTTTTACCGACAATACGAGGCTCAGTGGCTACTGATCTCCTGTGGGTAACTGATCCCCAAATCATGCTACTATTCTACAACCTACCCTTGCTTAATCGCTTTACACTCTGAGTGAGATCCCATCGCACAGATACATGAGCGATCATTAAAGATCAGTAGAATTACACGATACAGGTTTGCTGGCGAATCCAAACAATTCAGTTGACACATCATCTGAGGCCACCAGATGTTATGAAAGGCTCCCGAGATATCCAGTGTTATACCAACCATGTGTGTATATATATATATATATATATATAATTTCCAGTAACTATCAGGGAAAACTCCCCATTCAAGGACTTCATTAAATAGTGTGAGCATGCATTCTGTACTGTGAGAATGACCTTAAAAGCATTTCCACACTCCACTGATCCATCCCAGGTGTCTTCTTAAGCCTAAAGCTTTTCACCACTTTATGTAACTCCTGTACTGTGAAAAGTGCTGAATTTCCTTTCAAGGAACAAATTTTCATCTGCCCTGCTTAAATTCATGGAGTGGCCTCTCACCTTCCGCACTATCATTGGCAACAGCATTTCCAGCAGCGCATCAAGATTCTCCCTCATGTTCGAGAGGCATCTGCCTTAAACACTAGGCCCAGGCATCATCAATGGCAGTTTTAGCCTATCAGAAGAACACAGCCAATGCATAAGTCCTATTGGTCCTCGTTTTCCTTTTATGTAAAATATGCTTGACAAGATTTAATTCACCCTCTTAGACTTTACCTGGTTCCTATATGCTCTACATTTTTCCCTGGATTCTGTTGTCACCATTATATGCTCTCTTCATTATGCATGTCCTTTAATTTCCTTCGGAGGCATATCATTTCCCTCCTATCTTGTTTCAAGTCACTATCACACCATAATTGGGTCATTGATTTTAATTCAGCTTTTGTTATGGTCTCATTACAGGTATCAAAGCTCATATCTAAGAGATGCTCAGTCATCAGTTTAGCTGATAATTAGTTAAATTTTTCTGAAGGCAATCATAAAACCGCCTCCAGGTGGCACCCTCATAAAGATAGAGTACCTTAGATTTGGTAACCTCCTGCATTCTTGCTCCAGTGGAGAGGGGAAATATAGGTTAGTGATATTCCTGGAAAATTTGCCACTTGCAGGTCATTAAATCGGAGATCAAGATTGAGCTCTATTTCCCTGTCATCTGCTACAAGGGAATTCTATTCCCAGATTATTCATTGACATCTGCTCCAATTAGCATGGACTTCCCTCTCAGGACATACATTATGGCATCCCATGGTTTTATGTGGTACACATTAGGATCTGCATATTGGAAGTATGAATAAACCATATTTTATTCAAAATTATTGTTCCCTATTTATGCATAAACATGGTGTGATGTCGAAACACTAGTAATCATCATCGCATGCATAAATCCAAAAGGTATCAATATACGTAATTAACATTGGCGATTTACTGGCATTTAGTGGACAGCATATGGTACTTGTATAAACACAAGTGATATTTTTATCAACTCGTTCATCTCCACTGTCAACCTCTGCAAGTTTAGTTGCCACCATCTCAGACCCTGGACACTCCTATCAATAGTCAACTCGTCATAGTTTCCATAGTCGGTGCCCTCTGATAGGGTGGACAGTCTCTATGTTCTACGGGTTCTATGTTGCGCTTACAATTAGCGCAGATATTTTTAACTTCAGACATGCACTCCGTATATTTATGACCTTGTCCACCACAACTTGAATAGATCTTAGTAACTTTAAAGTTTTTAAATATATATCCATTACCCTGACAGTTATAACAGCTCACAAAGGGACCAATAAATTAGTTACCAGGCAGTGAAAGAATTTAATACAGACTCCTCCCAGCTCCCATAACTTCTATCTGACACTAGGTGAACATTCCAGCACGATATCTTTGCTGTCGTTAGGTTTTCCATTCATCGCTATTTCACATTCACACGCATAGTGATAAAATTTAATTCACTACGGTAACTTTTTGCGATGAACACGAAATTATTTCGTAGTTAGAACTAAACTGTTTGGTTGCCGTTTGTCTAGGAATATTTTTTGCGTTTCCGAGGCCTACAATCATGGAAGTAGGGTATGAAGCCCACTCTACATAGGCTATATACAATAATTTCTTCACTATTCCTTCGATAGGCAATAGAATAAAAATCAACGATTGTGTTATAATTGTGCTGTATACGTTTGCCTTTACCTGCAATTGTTCAACTGAATCGAGAACGTCTCTATCGGATTCCTAATCGCCTTTACGTGCAAGACACTTTACTGGAGTGCACTCCTTCCGTCAACAGCTCGCCTCTGAGTTATATCAGCAGTTGCCATATGATTTCATGGCGTAATACTAAAGATTATAACGTATTGCGCATCTATGTGTTACTTTAAATATCCTGTACAGGAAACTTAATACTTTAAAATAGTCGTAAAATGTCAATTTATAATTAATATTCTCATTCAAAATGTGGGAATAGAATGTGAAAACTGTCTCTCAAATGAAAAATGATAAATACATAACAATACAAAATTTAATTAAATGCTGTTTGTGAACAGAAATTTCTGAACAATTATGAAAAATTTTAAACAACAGCTATAAAACTGAATATCTGCACACGGTTTAATGTCTCGATAATATGAGAAGAATATAATGAAAATGGGGACTTGGCACATCAGCGCCCGAGATTAGAACACGGAGCTGTTCATGCTCTGTCATTCTGCAGATAATTACGTTTACATAAATATAGAAACATAAAATTATTTTTAATTTACTATATGTAATTATTTGTAGGTATTCTAGTATCCAAATAAATAATAATTTTAAATTAATTTATACATAATTATTTATATATGCATATGGTAACATAAAATTATTTAAAATTTATATATTTATGTATACTTATGTCTACAAGCTTATTTAAATATCATATTATTTTGTAAGTATCTGCGTGTTTTCTTCCGGGACGAACGCGTACGTAAGTTTTCTCACATTGCTCCCATATTTTAACACAGAAATTTTATGGTGAAAGGCCTTTTGTGGGCACAAACTAGTATGTTTGCTGTAAAAAGAACAGCATTTATATAGGGAAAAAGTGACAGTTGACATTCTTACACCGTGAGGTGAACTTCGATTTGGTATTGCTCCCTCGTCATACCACGAAGATGAATTGCGAATACGAAGGCCTACCTTTGACCTGCATAATCGCTAACTGGTTGTCACCAGCGCCGATTCTGAGATCGACTTTTCACCCCTATTGTCAAAATTCTCGTCGATATGAGAGAAAGGCCTGTACAAAGAGCCCTTTTCGTACGATGAAGCATTACGACATTGGTCCCGTGGAGTTTGTGCAAGGCGATACACTGAAATAAATATAACATAGCCGCAAGACGACTATATTATATGCCACATGTACGTGAGTCAATTTATTCAGAACGTCCGAGCTAGCTCATATATATATATATATATGTTGAAATGCCTCTATTTACCTCCGTACATGGAAATTCACCCTGCAGTGGATCCTGCTACTTTTAGAAAGATAACTGCAACTGATAATTTTTCAAGTCCACAAGAAATACCTTTTTTCTTATGAACTAACACAAATTCAATCAATTGTGGATCACAATTCAACTGATGATGAGCCATTTTAATAAAAGAAACTCGTTCATATCATGATCCTTGAAACTTGGCATGGAAATGTTACCTCATAGAAGACATATCATTACAAATTAGAAAAACCTGTTTGATTCAATCAGAAAACAAATTATAGGCTATTCACAAATCAAATACTATAACTTTGTTTAAAGAAAATATATTAACAGAAATCAAAATTATGATAGTAGTTTGCATCAATCAGAGAAAAATACCGACACTAACAGCGTGGCCATAATGTCCATCATTAATATCGTTTACACAAAATATTAATATTAGCACTCCTCTCAGATAGGTGCTGGTATAGCATTGTAATTAGTAGTAAGTAATTAAATATTTACGAACTTCGAGAATTATTTAAATAAACAAATAATTACTTAACAAAAATATTTATCATGAACATTTATTTAGTTACCCTTTTGAATAGCAACTAGTTGCTAGTACTTAGGTTTAATGGAAGATATTCGTTGTAACAGCAGTGCAGCCTGGATTCCATCATAATCCTTTTTTGTTGTCTCGAAATACACCAGGAATTGGGTGAAGATCACAAGCCTCCCGTAAAATCTGGAAGGCTAGTTGACTCCATCAAAATCCTGCGAAGTCTGTAAATCTCCCGTAGACCCGACAAGCTGGCTGACAATAAATCCTGGCTAATAAAATATATTTACAGCATTCTCTCGTTCCGATATTACTCAATCCAGAATTAATACATCAAGCTCATATAATAATAATTTATCATAAATTAAGAACTCGGCGACGCTTGCTTATGACTTTTTGACTGCCCTTCCATGTTCCATTTTCTTAATAGCATTCTTTTTCTTCTTCTCAGTACTATTAAAACGTTCGAACAGTGAAAAACCAAATGCGAACATCATACAAAATTTCCAAGTTTCCCTATTATGATTGGCACGATTAGTGTCGCTCCTTTTACAATTTAACAAGTGGTTTCTTTTTAAACAACGTACCACAGGGAATGATGAAGTTTGATAGACATCGATTCTTAATATAACAATTATCTCCAATCATTAACATATTATATATTTTGTAAACAACTTCACTGGAAAGGAGAAAGTGAGCATTTACGCTGGTAACACATACTCTGCAATATTAATTTGTATTGCTTAGTTGGCCCAGAAAGGACACAGAATAAATGCAATTAACATAACTTAAATTACTAATATAGCTCAAACAAGCATACACAAATTCCCAGATATTACAGAACAAACCGAGATCTGCAAGAATTCGTCTACTGGGAGTTGGCAAGTGTTGCCGGCAATGCCTCTCGCTGCATCGATAGGTACCGATCCGACAGGCGATTGTGACGAGACAGTTAATGCTAAAGATGGCATGAGTGCAGAAGTGTCGGTTTGTGCGGAATGTACACTTGCAAGACTTTCGCGTGAGGTCGACGAACTTGTAAATGAACGGTCGTCGGCTCTAAATACTGACGATGGATACAACTCCTGCTACCAAGGAAAGCAAATTGTATGTAGAAAACAAAACAGGAAGTTAAGTTGACTTTGAAGAGAGCATTGATGAAAATGAACATGAGGACAGTGATAGGGCTGAAGACGATGGTGGCGATTTTCTCGATACGCCGACACACTCCTCTAACACATTTGCTGAAACAAGCGGCACGAAGAGGGCAGAATACGCAGGGAATACTGGCTAAATATTTCCCGAAGACACGAATGAACTTGTTGGTAGACTCAGATATTTCATTGGACCTTCAAAAACGTGGGTATCTCAAGTACATTAACAAGATATCTTTAATTATTTGTTAACTGAAGGTTCGGATACATATCGCATGATGTGATGAACTGCTTTCCTCTGAAATCGTAATTACAAAAAATTAATAAATTATTATAAAATGATTGGTTTTCGTTATTTTTGTGTGTCGTATCATTTTTTATATCACAACTTTAAATTGGTGTTATGAGCACTTGACTATTAACGGAAAGATCTGCGTATAGAACGATAGTAAAGTCTATAGTATAAAAGTGCATGGATAGTTGGTTGCATTCAAAATATTAATTCTGTCCACGTGCACAAATTTAGAGACAGTCTGGGAAGGAATGTAATTTCTAGACATTAGTGTGTGGGACAAACCGAAGGATTGGGATTGTTGGAAGGATTGGGATTGATCGAAGGATTGTTATTTATCTAAGGTTTGGGACTGGTCGAAGGAATGTCTTGGGTTGCTGTGGATTGAGGGGTAGGATTGTGGAGCAGATTGCAGAGCGGATTGCTAAGGATTGGAGTGGATTGTTATAGATTGGTGTGTGATGGTGCGGATTGGTGTGGATTGGTGTGTATTGGTGTGGGCTGCTGATTGTGGTGCATGCGGTGCTGATTTCAGTGCTGATTGCAGTGCCTATTGTGGTGCCGACTGATGTAAATATTGCGAGATTGATCGAAAGATTAACGAAAAAACGAGCCCTTAAGAGTTTTTAAAATTTTAAACAATTTTTTCTGGAATCTTTTGAATTTTATAAAAGTTTTTAGAACTTCTTTTTCGGTTCTAGGTTATCTATGGTAATAGGCACGGTGTCAAAATCAGAGATGTGAGGTCAAGGTGAAGGTCATCCAAATCTAACACGTTTGTCGGAGTCATCAGTGCCACCTAGATGTTGAATATGTAAACAAATGTAAACGAAAAATTAAATATGGCGGGAGGAGTGCATTCGACATAATGAGTCAAGGTGAGCGGGTAGTAGGGAGAAGAATGGTAATACAATGTGATTGATTGGTGGGGGTCGTTCGTCTTCTGTGTGCAGTGCTGTAGGAGCCTTCGTAAATGTAAGTTTTTGAAAATAATTAAACAATTCCTAATAATGTTTTTTATTAATTTTTTAGATTTTGTTTGGAAATTGTTTGGATTTTTGACGAATTTTTGTGTTCAAGGTCATAAATCATTGGCTTAAGGTCACAGGTCAAGGTCGTCTGGGTCCAACATGGTGGATGATCGGTTCTAGTCCATCATCCCCTTTAAACCCTAACATTTAAATGATTTAATTTATGTAGTGTGTGTGTGTATATATATATATATATATATATATATATATATATATATATATATATATATATATATATATATATATATAGGGATTTTTTTTAATTTGTTGGAATTTTTAGCAAATTTTTTTTTAGATATTTTTTTGGGAAATTTTGAGTTCAAGTTCATACATGGCCATGGTCATTTTATTAAGGTCAAAGGTCAAGGGTACCGACATCTAACATCGCGGTTAAAATGGCCGAGAGAACCAAGACCGCAGCCGGTCGGCTGCGACTCGGATTACAGATCCCGAGTATTCATTTGGCATACCCTATGACAATAAAACAAATATGGCCCCCACTGCTCTCTCTTAGAGAAGCGAACATCCCAAAATCCTTTCGATGTATAGAAAAGTGGCTTTCTGATTCTCGTTTTTGCAACTGGGGGGGAATCGGCACTTTATTGAGAAAGAAAAAGGGAATTTTTGAAGAAAAAAGACAAATTTTGAGGGAAAAAAGGGAAATTTTGAGGGTAAAAATGGCCGGCCGTGGGGCCGGAATGACAGAGCATGAACAGCTCCAAGATCCTATCCTGGATCCCGATATGCCACAGTCCTCATTTTCATTCTACTGTAAAGCAGACCTGGCGATTACAAACTGAGCATTATTATATATAGTAACAAATAAACTTAAATTAAACACAAAAAAAAATTGTGTGTTCGCCACATGAATTACCATAACACGATGTTAAGAGTAGCTCAAACCTGTATTAATTCTGTAGGGACCAATTTCTGCCATGGATTCACACCCATGCGCCGTTCTCAGAAGTCAGTCACCCTAACTACGAACAACCAGCGCGAGAGCGATTCGTAGCTCTTATTGAGGTAGAAGGATTTTGTCTTAGCATGGAGCACTGCAGCTGACTTTGCAATATGCAGAACTTATTACAGTAGCACACCATGATTGTCAGAAAAGTACAGTTTATATTTCATATGAAAGAAGTATACAGCAGTGTGAAAAAAATTTTTTCTTGGATTTTTTAATTTCGTTTTTTATTTGCAAAACCACATCTAAAATGTACGAGGACATATTGCTCCACTTTTGATGGTCGGTCATAAAACCCAATCTCTTTTACTCAAAACACAAAACGACCTAGGCAGGCCCTTATTGTTATTATTATTTTTATTAATTAATTATAACTTTTTACGCGCCCTAGGCAGTTGTTAGTCGCGAATTAATGATATTCGATCTCGCAGGATGTTTGAAAAAAAAGTCCATCCATTTGAAACATCCATATTTTCAAACGCATTCACGAAATGTGTGACCAATTTCCGAGAAAGTCTACACTTACAACGTACTATTACACTGTAAATTATTCAAGCAAATATCTTCAGGGGATGATGATCTTTTGGTTAAATGCCAAGCATGATTGTAATTTCACATCTACCATTTAAATTGTAATGAGTTATTACAAAAATCTCGTTATTTTCGATTTTTACTGCTTAGTATAGATTCTATTTCAATTGTAAATTGTGTATTTTTTGTTACCAATTAACAGTTTATACATTTTACACTGTTCATACAAATATAAAGAATGTAATTGATATAATTAAATTATTATTTTCAGATGAAAATTTTTACTCTTGTGGAATCAGCATTCATAATAATGATGCATTGGAGCTCATCGCAGTCACTGCACAACTTCATTTTGAAAACCAGAAGCTACAAAACGTTAGGAGAACTTATTGAATTTACTAACAACGTATTCGATGAGCACCTTAAGAGAAGAAGCAGTTTAATGGTAGTGAATTACGACTCCAACACGAACACACACGTAGTCAATGATGCTATCAGACACATGAATCTCGCTCAGAAACTTCTCATTACGACTGTGACAAACTTGGTTTCCTTAAAGACTGAGGGCAATTATCAACTGTCTTCATTCAAATCGATATTCGCAAGGAATTCACGAAAAACACACACATTTTTATACCGTTATGACAACATAGAAAGTACTACTTCTTTTGTAATATTTAGGAACAACTACACAAGTAAATGTTTCGCAGATGAGGCTTGGATACTAACGCCAATTTGGAACGCCAGAGCAAGTTTTCTCTTGGTGATCACGACTCCAATTCAAGAAAATCTTTCAGAAATTACTGAAATGTTCCGAGAGTGCTGGATAACAGCAAATTTGTTGAACCTCGCAGTAATTTACTTGCCTTCTCACTCTACGAATATTTTTGATGGGCACAATGAAATTCGCGCAATGACATTTAACCCGTTCGTAGATCCGAATTCTGTAATGAATGTTACTGTGTGGGCTAAGTGCAAACTTGAATACGATATGTTTCCAAATAAGCTAGAAAATATGCACAGCTACGAAATTCCAGTTTTCCTCAACCATACGCACCCATTTTTAACAGTATCCCTTGAACAAGGAGACAAGCTAGTTTTCGACGGCCCTGATGGGCAAATTTTCAATATACTATTGGCTAGATACAACTTCACTCCGATATCTGCGAGTAACGAGAAGAAAATGGAATTTCGAACAGGAGAGGACCTCTCACCAGAAGAAAGGCACTATTATAAGAATGCGCTGATTGCAAATGAAGAGGCTTTGTTACCATACAACTTCAATCGATCAAGCTACCCATTTTATCAGGATTATATTTCAGTTATAGTACCCAAAGCATTTCCTCTACCCAGGTACATGAATGTGATTCTACCTTTCACTTACGATCTGTGGATACTGTACATTACCTCGCTGATTTCATTGTCACTTGTTTGGCTATATTTAAACCATTTCGATAAATTTGAAATTGCAAAAGTTAAGAGTCCAGTATTTGAGACTTTCCAGCTACTCATTACTGGTTCAACTACAGTTAAAAGGAATTCACTCGTTCAGAGACTTTTTATTATTGTTTGCTTGATTTTTTCTCTCGTAGTAAACAATGTGTACCAAGGTTCTATGACGAGTCTTGTGACAGTAACATTATACCAACCAGATCTTAATACGCTTGAAGAAATTCTGGACTCTGATCTTCGAGTTGCAGTTTTCTTCGATAATTCCTACCTGGACGATGGTATTGAAGGTTTAGGTGTAGACGACAGTTCAACTGACTCCAATGATATTGCAATTAAAATTATTGACAGAATGGAGTATATTGCAGATGATCATGATGCTCTAATGATGGCTGCATACCACAAGAATGTCTGCAGACCGACTTATAGATTCACCTCTGAAATGTTGGTGGAACACGAGGATTTTTACGATGGAGAAGAGCCCTTGCTACACATTGCAGAGGACAATTCTCAACCTTTGCTAGAAGTCTGGTGCCCATTGGACAGAGATTCAATCTTCATTGAGAAATTAAGCACTCTTACATCGAAGTTAGTTACCGGCGGACTGATTCAGAAATGGAGAAGCGATATGCAGTACAGGTCATTAATTTCTAGTCAGAGACGGAAAACCCGTTTTCGTGGGCGCATTAAAATATCTCTACAGCACGTTCAGGCCGCATTTTTTATACTTGGATTTGGTTTACTCTTCGCATTTCTAACTTTTATCACAGAAACAATGTTTTTCGTGAACATCGCAAAGAAATAGGGTTTTCAAGAATACGGAAATAATATTATGTAATGAGGACATAATTACTTGTAGACTATGTCAGATTGCAATTCTAGAGTTGGCGGGAAGTTTATTACAGACAAATTGAAGTGAATTTGTGAATGTGCTATACAAAACAGACAACCATTGTGTAAGTTGTAAGTTGTTTCAAGACTTGTGATTGGTAAACAAACAGTTTACACCATCGTCCTTACAGTCGTCTCAGTCTAATCGTAAGAGTATGGGGCATATCTGCGTTCCAACCTCTAATTGAATCAAAATGGTGGCGATACACTCCCCCCTTCCCCAAACTTGTTGCTTTTCCAATGATAATGCACTTCTGATGCAGATGCACTTCTGGTGCTGATGCACTTCCGGTATAAGTGCACTTACGGTGTATGTGAAATTGCAATTGCATTTTAATTGCAATTGTAATTAAATTGTAGTTGCATTCAACTTCCCCCTGCCCCATTCACCGTGAGTGTGCCGGAGATGTGGATATGTGTTCTGGCAGGCGCCATCGAGTAATTGGCTGCCAGTCTGGAGTTGCAGCGACCTGTACTTGGTTCGATGCTTGTCGTGGGTACTTATATTTTACTTTTGCGTAATTAGCAATTACATCAAGTACAAGTGTTGTTGGGTCTGGAGCTGTACGTAGACTGAGTTGTGAGGGAGTGGGAGCAGCAGCATATGTGGGCTTACCCCTTCTATGATTGGTCGGTTTGTTGTTGGAGCAAATGTCACAAGGACCTTTTTAGATGTTGATAGTTCGGAGTCTGACGATGGAATGAGCTGTGATGGTGTGTGCGGGGAGGGGTGATGTAGTTACAGTGGAGAGGAGAGGGTGTTGCATAGGAATTTTAATTGTATATATAATAAATAACTAGATTATATAAATGCAATAATTTTATTGGGTACTTACAAATGCAACAATGCATTGTGACAGTGAGAGAGTACATGTTGCAATGAACGACTTATTACATGTGCAGAGAGAGAGAGAGAGAGAGAGAGAGAGCAAGCACATGTCCATCTCCGACGACAGGTCGGCCTCAAATGAGCTCCAGTAGGAAAGGGTATTCCTTCCAGTGCTGCACTTCTGATCCCCCCGCACGTCCCCCAAACATCCAGGTAACCCTAGCACTTCTGAATGCACTTATGCTTCCCGCACCCCTCCAACTAGCCTTAGCACTTCTGAATGCTCTTCTGAGCCCCATGCACCTCCCCCACCCCTCCAGATAACCCTAGCACTTCTGAATGCACTTATCCCCGCACCCTTCCAGCTAGTCCTAGCACTTCTGAATGCTCTTCTGATCCCCATGCACTTCCCCCACCCCTCCAGACGACCCTAGCACTTCTGAATGTTCTTCTGATCCCCATGCATCTCCCCCATCCCTCCAGATAACCCTAGCACTTCTGAATGCTCTTTTGATCCCCATGAACCCCCCCCCCCCCCACCAGATAACCCTAGCACTTCTGAATGCTCTTTTGCTTCTTCCTCCATGTAGTCCCAGGGAGTTGTTAATTAATGGCTTTCACCCTCTCTCCATCCCACCCCCTTACACCCTTTAGCCTGTGAGATACTTTCCCTTAATGCAATAACTTTTTTACGGGCACTTGCAGTTAAAATTTTTAATAATAACCATTACAAATGCCTGTTATAATTTAAGTACTGTGAAATGAGTAATTTCTAACTACTCACATTGAGTAATGAGCAATTGCGCACTGAACAAGTGCAAATTACAAGTGAAATCAATAACTACCTAATAAACGACTACAAACGCTAATTACGAGTACAGAGACCTTAATTGCACATCCGCACCCTGTCGCTCCTCACTGCAGAGTGAGCTCCAGTCACCAGTATGAATGCTTATAACCCCAGCGGCCAAATTGCTTTGCGTTTTTTTAATCTGTCCATATGACACACTGGCCTTCCACAACGAAGGTAACCATCAACTTTTAAGGTGAGACTGTGCCATGCTTAGGATGTATCAGTTGATGCAACTCGTTAACATCGCTCAGATTCTGGGATAGATGAAGTCGACTCCGAGACTTACACACTTTTACTCTAAGTTAAAAAAAAAGACATTTGTTTGTGCATTATTCTTGTTTACAAGACAATTTAAATATTAGTCATGTATTGTGCTGTAGAGATTTTTGAAAATCATTACAACCAGACACTTACTGTTACAGAGGTGGCATGATAATGATGATATGATGATATGATAATGATATAGAAACAAGAGTTATGCGTTTTTCTGCGCCCTGTAGGTGGGGCAAGTTGTCTTTAAATATTATATTAATGTAACACCTCCAAGCCTACGGAATTCGTGATCTGAAATGGGATAGCCTGATTTATTCCGCATATAGTGAGGGATTCTATCATTTCAACAACAGTATTGTAAAATGATACCCTATTTAGGTGCTTGGCAAAGCTCAAAATAAGTAGTTAAATTCTCTGACAAATTGTGAGATTATCAATATCAAGAGTTTTTCGATGTATTAGTTAAAGAGTTTAACTCACATGCTTGCTCGAAAACTTTATTTTGCGTAGAATGCAAAAGTATTGCATTGAAAGCCTTTATACAAGCTAATCCAACACATGTCTGATATATTAATAAGAAGAAAAAAAATTGCAATGTAAATGTTTTACTTGTGCCAAGTGATACAAAAAAAAACATTTATGTTGTTAAATTAATTTGTGCTAAGTCAAAAGAAAAAGCATTTGCGGTTTGAAAATTAATATTTGATTGTATTTGAATCTATGTAAATCCAAAAAAAAAAAAAAAAAAAAAAAAATATCATTAACAATGTTTGAAAATTGTAAATAAAAAATTATCAATAACACTGTGTTGTAATGCATTGTAAGTGAAATTTTATGTACACTGTTTGTAAATTGTAAATAAATAATGTTTTCATTTTAGCACTATCACTGAAGTGGATCATATTCTAAGTGAAAATTTGTATGTACACTGTTTGTCAATTGTAAATAAATTATGTTTTAATTTTAGCATTGTCACTGTAGTGGAAAATGTATGTATTCAGAATGTAACACCAGTTTTATAATAATTATAAAGAGTTTCACAAATAACAGTTTTTTTTTTTTTTTTTAAATAAATAACCACCCACCTTACAAAAGCCGCTGACTTGGTTTTATTATTCAAATTACATACACACATTATGACGAAACTTTAAACAGCAAAAAAAATTATTTCTTGTTTAACACTGCTCTAAACAAGATTCTTCAGAACTTTTTTTTTTTTTTTTTTTTTTTTTTTAATTCTTACTTATTGTGTGTCACTGTTTCACACGGAACTTTTACATTGACGTGATGGATATATGTATCTGCTGCTAAATTACATTTAAAAGAATGGCTTTATATTTTGAGAAAAATAGATACTCAATTTCAGTGTAAAAATGATGCGGAAAAGATTGTTCAAACACAAAAAAAAACTCTCAATAAACACTGCCAAACATTAAACATTATTGCGAAATAACCACCTAATTAATTGGAAAAAATATGCACAAACACATAATTAAATAAAAAAAATTATAAACATACATCTAAGTCATTTAAGAATGATAATCTTGCTTATCCACATATTGTGGGTACATACAAACACAACAATTCGTTCTCCCTAGGAAATCATTATAACATGAACTTTGCCTTCGTGCTGGTGGTGGTGGAGAGGGCGAGGGCATTATCGCAGTCACCTCTGGCGGAGTCCAACTCAGGGAATCCATCAAGTTGAAGTTCAAAAATAGAGTTAACTCACCGCGCATCCTGTGTGGTTGCTCTCAACTCGAGAGGGGCGGGGGGGGGGGGGTTGGCGGCAGCGGTCGTGAGGGATGACGCCTGGTTCAAGCCTCGTCAGGTTCGCATGCACTCACGAGTGGAGGAAGGTCCCCCTTCAGGCGGCTGCAGCGTGGGTTACCGGTTGCTTCAGGGGTCGGGTCTCCCCCGAGAAACCTGAAGCCTGAAGCCTGCCGCGTGGTCCGAAGCTCCAGGTGTGTTGAAAGGTCTGCCACTCCTCGCTGTTGTTGTAGACTCCCTCATACCTGGATACTCTGGGTTGACATCCTTGCGAGCTGGCGGTGGCGATCTCAGGAGTGGCAGGCTTGTCAGACCCGTAGAGTAAATAAGGTGTACACCAGAGTGGCAACAGCAATGTTACTGAGTGGTCGCTAGTTTTTTTTTTTTGCCACTCTCCACTCACACCAACTTAGTCGGCGCAACTACTGCATCACTTCGAACTACGAAGTTGGCGCTACTGAGTACTTACAACGCTTCTGGCGGATATACCTTGAACACCTTAAAACTGCACTACAAATATTATTATAATCACTCGTACCGTTCAATATCTTTAGAAAATTTGAACACTCGTGGACCACCTTCAACAGTGGAATAAAATGAATTATAGCTAGGATCAGAAGACTAAGATGTTCTGCCAAGAATTGCAATGAATTTCAGAAATTCAAATTTATCCTGGCGTTACGCTATTGTCAACAACAATATGGCCATGCCACATGATAAAAATTAAGAGGAAAAATTTCTTTCGCGTAAATCTGTGAGAATACATCAGTTTTTAATGTATAAAATACTTAAGCTACCGCAGTTTAACAACTAGGAAACAATTTGCAATTGCTTTAATGCATACCAAAAGATTTCACTATAATGAGGGTATGCATGGAGAGGGCCTGAAAAAAATAAGCAACATGTTGTTCCCTGGTCATACCGTAGAACGCGTAGATCAAGTGGTTCGTACTTTTACACAAACACTCACTCGCATATCACCCGACGGTACTCCATTATTATGCCACTCCTCCTCCCATTGAAGAATCCGTTCTTCGATTTGTTGAGTGGAGATATTACCGTGACACTCGTCTACGTATATCCATCTCTCTCTCTCTCTCTCTCTCTCTCTCTCAAAAAAAAAAAAAAAAAAAAAAAAAAACATTTTTAACCTGCGACATTCTTACAAGTTGCTACCGTTCGCGACTGACAGAAAATTTGAAGGAAGAACCGCTAGCAGCGATATTTATATTTGAAAACTCTTTACCTGGGGCGCGGACAAGTACCTGTATCACCATACTTTCTAGAAATCCCTTTCGTCGTACGTTGCACAGGAGTTGATTGCTTCCCCATTATTAAAACTCGACAAGCGCACGAGCAGGTCTTTGCACGAGGTAAGTAAGTTTATCGCTGTTTTTGTATTCGAGATTAACACCCGCCTTCAAGTGACGACCTGGAGAAAGGTGTATTAATTAGCAGGAGACCTTGTCATGCTACTTGCATTTATCACCCAAGAATTTTCCCTTCAATGTTACGAAATAGCACATAAATTTAATTAAGTAAAAGACAAAATATATGACATCCCCATAAGCCTTTTAAGAATTTTTGGAAAGTTTTTACATTTGCAAAATCCCTGCATAACCTTCATACTGCACAAGTCAAGAATGCCTTTCCCTAAGAAAAATGGGCAATAAAAATTGTCCACACTTCACACCAAAATACAGGAGTTTATGGTTTTAAATAAAGGGCCAAATATATTGGTTTGATCGAAAATCCTTTTTAGTATTTTTTTGGAAGTTTTTCAACTGAGAAAAATATGTGATCGACACCATATGATCTTCTCTTTGACAAGACAGATGGGCAATAAATTTTAACGACAGAATGCAAGGAAATATATGACCCTTCAAAGATGTATTTAGAAAGTTTTTAATGGATAGAAACAATTGCATGACCTTCATTCTGCTCACCTAGACTATTTCTCTTCGGTGCCACAAATAAAATTATCTACGCTTCAGTGATCCATATAAATTCCGCTTTTAAAGAAATATATAACCCTCTCAAGGACATTTTGAGAAATACTATGCTTTACAATCCATCCCCGTCCTCATCCAAAATACATTTCCCTTCCAGACTCAGAGCTCATTTCATCGCTGACCTCCAACCAGGATGGAACTCTGCCGCTACCGCTCCCCCCCCCCCCCCTTCTTCACTCCAGCAATCACAGCTTATTTCCTCGATAGATTCTGAAGACGTAACACATATGCATTTCCCACTCCTAGCCTCTACAACTGCACAACCCCCTCCCCTCTCCTATCGACACCCTCACAGCCCATCCATCGTCAGACACCGAAGTGTCAACATCAAAGCGGTCCTTGTGACATTCTTGCTCCAACACCAAACCAACCAATCACAGAAGGGGTAAAGCCAAATATTCTGCTGCTCCCACCCCAAACAAACCTCAGTCTGCTTACAATTCCCGTCCCGACAACACTTGTACTTGACATAATTACTAATTACGCAACAATATAATATAACTACCCCCGACAAGCATCGAATCAAGTACTGGTCGCTGCAACTCCAGTCTGGCGGCCAACGATTTGAAGGCGTCCGCCAGAACACCCCTTCACATCGCTGGCACACTCACAGTTAAAAGTGGAGGGGGAGGGCGAAATGCAACTGCAATTCATTTACAAAGTAGTAATTAAAATGAAATTGCAACTACACAAGCACCGGAAGTGCACTGGCACCAGAAGTGCAACTGTAGCAGAAGTGCAATGGAGGGAGGGGGAGGGACAAGTGAATCACCGCCATTTCGAATAAATTAGGGGTTAGAATGCAGGTATGCCCCCTACTTATAATACACATTAATAATGTAACAGTGGAGGAAGAAGTAATAAAGAAGTAATAATATTACTAGTTTTTAGGGGAGAGGGAAAAGAATTTCAAAATTCCTCAGACATAAATGAACTGGCTACTGTAAAAACTGTGAAAATACAAAGTAATAAAATGTTTTACTATTCTATGAACATATTATTAATAGCCCGTGACCCTTCCCTTTAACCCCAAAGGTGCATGACGTTAAATTAAGGAAGAAATAGTTTATTGTTTTTAATAATCTGCTCTGTTACAGGGGATACACACCATATTGAATTCAGGGTAATTTTTTCAAAAAGTGAAACACTGATATTGCATTCTGTTTTATGAATCGAAAAATCATAGAGCTTTGTTTAATGTATTGTATATCCGCCTCAGCTATTAAACTCTGTGGCCGTTCCCACAATATAATCATATACATCATACATTCAAGCAATAAACAATGTTTATATCTTACTCGATTACCATGCATGAATATACCTGCATTCGGAAGGATGTACGTTCGAACATTCTGCCAGTCCTTAACTATACACACCCAAGATAACCTATTTAGTAGAGAACATTTTCTGTAAGAAATAATTATGTTAGAGTTATCTCAATCTCCTACACACTATTCGTTTATAAACTTAATTTTAAAACACACGTTATATTGTTATTGTTGTACGTAATTATCAAATGTGTTTCCAACACTCCACTACTGAAAACCGTAATATGACAACAAGAAATGCTTACTTTACAAATAACGTAAAAATATCTCATTTTTATTCTACAACAGAAACAGAATGAAGTAAATACCTAAAACCTGCATCGCTTGATACCACAATGGTTTACATAAACACACCAACCATGTACACTTTTCGTGAACATAGTAACATACGAGGGAATAAATATCATATTTAAAAACCATCCCAGGGTAATTAAACAGATCATAAGATTTTTAATACATAATTTCTTACTAGCCATTACAAACATAATTATATTCTCTCTATTTTTACTTCATATTGGCTCTGAAATGTTATTGTACTTTGCAGACAAAATCTAAGAGAAAGTTTATTTTATAAGAAAAAGAAGACACGTCAAGATTAATGGAAGTATAAAACGCTTGTGATGTATGACTTATTTCAGAAACAACTAAAAATGCCATACACAATACTCAAGACCTCGATGTTAAGAGCCACCCAAATCGCTTCACTCTTCACAGTACAATTTTACATTTTTTTTCCCTTCAAAAAATTTGAATATGTTTTAAATAGACGATAATAATCAGGAGTAAATAGTACAATCTCACTCTGAGATATCTTAACGCGTGTAGACATGGAAGTTCACGTTGGGGCAGGTCGAATCTCCCACCATACAAAGCACACCGCGACAGCCTGGTAACACTTAAGTTCGGATCGACGGTATTCCATGCAAATACCGTTCACTCCAGATAAAGTTACATTATTTTAAGAATTAGTGCAAGCAGATATACAAAAAACGCCTATCTGAGCTTTACACCCTGAATCTGAAATAGTTCAAATGGTTCCTCTAGTAGTCAATGCATCGGAAATGCGCTATAAACGTATAAAAATACATCTAGGAGAAGGTAACGAGGAAAATCACACTAGCTATACTTTCAATTCAATAAGGATAGACATCAAACCAGTTGTAAATCAGGTGAGTGGACGATGTGTGTAAGTGTACGAAACACAGCAAGGAGAGAGGAAGGAAAGGGTTATTTCAAGTTCGGACAAGGTGCAACCAATAATATTAACACCTGTGATGTAAATTAGTGATACACAGAAAAACAGAACCAGTTTGGACATAATGTATATTAAATATACTTGTATTGCGTACACACAACAACTCTCTGTAATATATATAAATATGTATGTCGTACATTTTTAAACGACTGAAATATTTTCTTTCTAATCATTCGTCACTAAATTATAGACAAGAAAAAATAATCTAGGGATCAAATTTTAATACTACTCTAACAAACTGAAAAAATGATAACCTTTGTATTCCATAAACTCTTGTTAAAATCTCCGGCTCTTGTAAAATAAATCTGTGTCTCAGGATTCCACTGGGCATTAAAGATTAATCAATGTGGCTTACTTAAAGTGTTATTACATTTCCTCTGACTTCGGATTCTCAGAATATTAATAAAAGTTTTCAGCATTACCATAAGTTTCATATTGAATCGCTCTTGAAGTGAAGCCGATCAAATCTACTATAATGGTTATTTCAGTGGTCATGTCATCTAATTTGTCACATTGATTCAAAATCTGCATTACATATCACAACAAGTCTATATAAATCTCTCGTTATTACAAAATCATATGTTCTTGAGACTTCACAATAGTTATGTATCTGTTTAACAAAACTTTCATATTCCATCAATCAATAAAACAATTACACCGAGAATATTCAAACGGAACAAAAAACTAAAATATTTTACTCTAAGCATAACAGAGATTAAAATGCTAAATTTCAAACAATCATAAACATAAATGTAGGTTCTCCTTTCGTTATGCACCATTACATTACATATTAATATAAACTAATTTGAATCCCAAATTTCTCATGTCATTTTACATATAGAAGCATGTACACCTTTTAACATGGTCAGGGGTCTGTAGTATTAACTCATCACACAGTATATACAAGAGAAATATTTGTTCGAGCCAACAAAAGAGTTGTTTGTATAGGGCCAGAAAATATATTTAGTTGCCCCAACAAAATGTTTTGTTGATTTAAAAAACTTCAAAATCTACCAAATAAATTTTGTTCGCCAAAAAAACTACACGCTTTAATAAACAAAACTTATGTCTTGCGGCAAAAGAAAATCGTTGATTCAACAGTATATAAAGCGCTATTTGTTTAGCCACTCATTTGATTGCCTTCGTTCGAAATTACAGCTCGAGTGTTTGTTTGTACTTTTGTGACTATTACGATAGCAACAGCGTTTGTTAGGACACGTATTGATGTTTAATAAGCGTATAAACATTATAATAAAACAAGTTCAACAAGAAATTAAAAAGTATAGCTGCAGAACCTCAAATATTTATCTATGCGCGTTGTAAAGTATTTACATTTTAAGCGTTCAGAAGCATTACTAGTTCGTAGCACTTCAACACGAAAGTTATACATTCGAATCTCAATAGGGATTTACAGTTTTAATATTAACCCTTTGTCATATCGTTTAAGGCGTCGCAAAGAACGAACTTTTTGTTCGGAACTATACACATGCAGGTTTGATGCTCTGTCATACATCGGTAAAGGCTGTTCGCGATAACATGAGCACTTTTGAAATCAACCTTATGCAAAGTCACTGCCCCTAACTGCGTATATTTTAACTGGCGCAACTGAGTGACATGCTTACAGTAAAGTTGTTAACGATGGATGAGAAGTAGTTCCGGAGTTTAACGTAACAAAAAAAAGTGTTATGTAAAAGTGTTGTGAAATCTTATATTATTTCTTTCGCTCTAAGTTCTTTAAAGGCCTCGAGGTGTAAAAACGAATAAATTTGAAAAATGTTTACTTTTTTTGGTAATTTCACAGTTTCACTTGACCAACATAAATAAAGTGACTAAGCCCGTTAAATGGTAATTTTACATAAGGCGGAATAATACACAACGTACATATAAGTAGATCTAAATGAGGGCTTTTGAAAGTGCTCGTTTTACGGTGAACAGCCTATACCAATAGAAATGCAATACATATGTGTTTACGCTTCTTGGTATTGGCAGCATCACTTTATGAGACTGCCCAATGTGGGCTCAAACAACGAATGATGTCCCTCGCATGTGAGGCACTTGTTCATTGGACGGTGTTATGTGACGCGTACGGTGCAGATTACAAACTCAGTGCAACGTTCAATGTATTGAACACTGTAACTGAAAGGATTAACCGAAGCAGTTTTATGTACACATAGCCAAACAAATATTTAGTTCCACCAAGCAAGTATTGGATTGGGGCAACCAAATAAGGACAACAATTGATTTGTTTGCTCCTAAAACAAACTTTCTTTGATTCAACAAACTCCATTTTCTCAATGTACATGGGCAGACCATACTACATTACATTCATGTGAATACAAGGAAACACACACAGGCCATACGTTTGTTTCAATAGCGCATTGTTTGAGCTAAGAAATCTTAGTAATATTATAAATACGAAAGTTTGTATGTTTGTTTGTTACTCAACCACGTCGTAACGGCTCGACGGATTTTGATGAAATCTTGTACAGGGGTAGTATATATTCTGTATTAGCATGTACGGCACTTTTCATCCTGGAAAAACGAACAGTTTCTTAGGGAATACATAAAATGTGCCACAAACCATTTGAGTTGGCGCTGGTTGGTGGTCTGTTTTTTTTTTTATATTTTGCACGCGGGTGGAGCCAAGGTTAACAGCTAGTTAGTCAATAAAGTAAATAGGTTTTTCATATTAGTAGAGTTAGGAAAATTTCGCGGATTCATTTCAGGACGAGATAGACGTCCAACACGTGCACACAGAAGTCACGTCTGCAATAGAATCGCATTTCACTTGACACGCTGCCCCGGACGACTGTGAGACAATAGCAGACTTGCAGGGAAACAGGTGGCGAGCGCCATACTGCCAGGTGATGAGTAACACTGGCTACTCTCTAGGGTAGCAGCCAATGAACAAACACCTAAGGCTCGAGTGTGTACAGGACTGTGGAGTCTAGTCGACAGGCCATTGAAATGGCGAAATTTTCCTATCCGTACATGATATCCCTAAACACGGAATCCGCAATAGGCGCAATTAAAAAGCCATCAGTTTCGCACAGTAGGCTGATCTAGACGTAGTAAAATGCCAACAGTACAGCAACGGGCTTTTTATGGCGGTAGAAAATAAGGTACTAGAGAATGAAAAAATAATTCTTCCCCATGTTCTAAAATTATTTAAAATAATTATAGAACGCTGAGTGATAAAAAGAAATCCAAGATCTATGCAAGAATAGAAGGAGTTTCTTGGTGTTGTGAAATTAACGTACATTTGACGCGGTTCTCCCCATGCAGAAAACACGTGGAAAATATCAAGAATGAAAACAACGTATTTGTCACTACAGCAATTTCCGCGTCACTGAGTACTTTGACACTTTTCAGTCTGAAAATACAGTTAAATTTCCCTGAAATTAACAGGATCGTGAAGGCGGCAAATAAAGTAACCTATATGTCAAGTATTTCTTGCTGAGGTTGGCAATAGATAAAAGGACATCTGGAAATATTTATTTACTTAGTCAACACAAGGATAAAAATAATTATTTGGCCTATTGAAAACAGTTGAACTTTTAGTGCACTTCAACTGAGGCTAATTTTAATATCCCAGATTCTCTCTACCACAAACATATAATTTCTTTAAAGGTAAAAAAAAAAAAAAATGGAATTTGGAATGTTTTTTTTCACTACTGTGTTACTGCAGCCACCATCGTATTTCTAAAATAGACATTGATTCCATCTTAAAATTTCCCTCATATAACTCGTATATTGAAAGCGTGCTTTCACAATTTTTATTTAAGTCTACTTCCGTACTTATGAAGCCGTTCCCCATCCAGATTTGTCCCTGGCTATCTTCAGAGACACTGAATTTGCAACAAGAATACTCACGAACTATGATTCACAACAAAATCGAAATATTCAAATATGCAGGAAGAGAGATTGAGTGTAGGAAACATCGTGGTTTAAAAATGCCGTATAGGAATGAAAATAAAAATGCTTGTTAAGCTCCATAAACAAACGTTAACGATAAGTTAATTGACGTATCCTAGCAAAGGCTTTTATAGTGTGACATAAGTACCTTCAGCTGTTTTCGCGTATCACGTACGTTTTTTGGTATGTGTGTATTTAGCTTATGTGAATACAGCACCAAAAAAAATTACACCCATAAAATTAAATTAAAGTTTATACCATTTAATAGAATGAATTTATTCACTGACATTTTATGCGCCCTTTGTACTTTCAGTGGTTGGTGACGTTATTTGCAGTAAATTTGTCTCCTTCAGTACAGACTATAGTAGCAGAAATATTGTGGCGTATCAGTCATTTTTCTGGGGACTTAAAAATTAAAGACATTCAACAAATGTTACTTGGTTGACATAAAGCATAAATTGGATCTCGACTGTGAGAGGTGTCTTGTCAGGGATCGTGCAATCACTTGACATCCCAAACGGGGTTATTTAAGTGAATTTGCTGCTGTTCCAAAACAGTAGTAGTCGTTAAGGTCGGGATTACGATGACTTCACGTTTCACGTAACACGTAACGAGCAACACGTTCACGTAAGGCGGCTACGTCTTGACTACTGTGTTATAAGGAGCCATATTATGATCATTTCACGTAACGTTCACGTGATGGAAAAGATTGTCAACGGTCTAGCTTTTACGTGGTACGTGATTCTGTACCACGTGATCTCGCTGGCCAATCACAACAGGTACGTTGTTGTGTTATCGTTGCTTTTCATAGATTCGTTTTTATTCTCGCGATGTTGAATGCTCACGTTTTCAGTTCATGTACCGCGTATATAACTTTCTACCGTAAGTTAGGGGAAAGTGTAATAGAAGTTAGGTTAAAATGAACTATCATAATATACTACCTAAAAATGCCACGTTTTACGTAAACGTAACACTGGAGAGTGATGCGTGTTACGTTTAACGCGAAGGCAATGTAATACCGGTCTAACTCTGATTACGAATATCTTAACTTCTAGACGGGATACATGGAATCACTAGGCACTAACTTCTTATAAATACGAGAGAGGTTTTATTTATAACGACTCTCCGTATAGCATTTAAACTACAGAAACGTGATGAGTGATTAGAATGGTTCAGTTAACCCTTCCTTCAGCACACTCCTGGCGTCATGTTCCTGCAATCCGCCGCCCGAGTACATCTTGCAAGAACTGTCTTCGAAACAAAAGGCAGATACTGCCTCTTTGCTTGCGTACCCGGTATGCCACCTATGGATCATGTCTGGGATAGGATCATTAAGCAACTATCCCATCGAGGAGCTCGGTGTTAAGATCCACACCGAGGTCTTGAAAGCCAGTGCGGTGAAGCGAGGGGATTATGGAGCAGCGCCGGAATGGGAAGGGCGGGGGGGGGGGGGGTAAACGGGAGATCCCCGAGAAAACCCGTCGACACCAGCGGCATCGTCCGACACGATTCCCACGCGCGGAAATCCGGGAGCGACGCCGCCGGGAATCGAAACCCGGTTCGCCTTGGCGGGAGGCGAGTAGTCGAACCGCTACGCCACCGCGGCGCCCGCTGGTCCATCGATCTCATCCAGCAGCCAGCGCCGATGAACTGCAGACTCGGGTGGACGTAGACTTAGCACGCGGTTCTCCAGTAACACGCAGAAGCTCTCATTGAAACTCGCGGAGGCTTCAAAACATACCGATACTTTTGCAAGTACAGGCCGTTCACGGTAAAGTGGGCATATTTTGAAGCTGTTTCATCAGACTTAATAAACAATAAATATATTTCATTGTGGCCTCGGACATTTGGTTTTGGGTATGGTGAATGTATATACTGTGTTTATTACTCACATGTCAGGGCTTGCATTAACAAGTGGTGGAAGTATATAAATTGGTTGAAAGGGAAAAGTAACTAGTGCTTCAAAAGTGCTCACTTTACCATGAACGGCATATAATGTTGTTGCATTTCTCCGGTACTTTAATCGTTTCTGCTACACAACTAGCATTTTATGTAGAAATGATTTTCTTCCCTTCTAATGGTTCCCTTCTGGTGTTGCATTTTCCGCAAACGTGAGCACGTAAGTATATTCACGGGTATTTCCAAATTCTCTGAAGGCCTGATAACGTTCTACTTTCAGGCCATTCCTCCGTCTCACGTAAACAAAGCTTAACTGAGTCTAGAACATTACGCCAAATGTACAGCGCACCACATTCGTGCGCGCTCATTTTTAACAGTGTCTTGCATGAGGACTATTTCTTAATAGGCATCTCCGACACACCTATTTTCGCTCGGTTTTCACTCATATGGATTAAAAATAAAATATTAAAATTGATAGATGAGCTATAGGTAGAAGTTAAATTTAAATACCGAGCGAGGTGGCGCAGTGGTAACTCACTGGACACGCATTCGGGGGGGGACCCGGGTTCGATTACTGGTCCAGCCATCCTGATTTCGGCTTTCCATGGTTTCCCGGAATCAGTCCAGGCGACAGCTGGGAATGGGCCCCTAACAAAGGCCATGGCCGATTCCTTCCCAATCCTTCCCCAATCTCTCTTCCCTGTGCAACCTCGCTGTCGACGAATTGTTAAGCCCAACTACCGACCTTAAATTTAAGTAAAATTAAGACACTTTCATGTTAACAGAAGTATAAAACGATTGTGACACATTTAGACATTTAGGAAACAAAGACGTCGCATATAAGGTGATTTATCAACTGATTCAAAAATTGTGTAGGTGCTGTTACCAGCCTATATTAAAGTTAGTAATGCAATGATGAAAATGCATTTCGCTGTTATGTATAAAAATCCTAAATTTATTTTTATTTATGACTATCCGTATAGACTAGCCAGTGACGTCACAACTAGTGGGTCAACCTAAGTGGCCAGTATAGCTGGCAGCTTGGTTAGTTTTAGCATGTCGCGAAGAGTGTTTTAATTAAAATTATAGGTTAAAGTGTAATTATGCAATATGGCGTTTAAGGCTAAATTGACTTCGTTTAAGCTTCCTGGCTATGATGAGGGCGTAAATGCATTGTTGAACGCTATTTCACTAGAGAACTTGTGCCCATAAAGTTTTCACGTGTAAGTAATGTTTATCAACTATACAGCTTTCAGTAGAATAGGTAACAATTAAAATTTTTCCACCGTGTGTGTACTAGCATGAAATTAAGCCAACGATAGCTGTTTCAAATACTAAATTGGGGCTTAATCTCGTTTCGTGCACCCTACACAAGGGGAATTTTCGGAGTATTTTTGTTACGATACAACAGATTTTAGTGATCATAAACTGATTTGCTGATACTGTTTAAACTTCGTCATTAATTGCTTTTTCCTTTTCATTCAAAATACAAGTACGTTTTAAGAACTATAACACGCAGCACATACAGGAACAATAAATGGAGCGAGAATTAAGAAATTGCTTACAGTTGGTTGACTTATTGAGAGAATATTTCATTGACTAATATTTCTGAACATCTTTCTTTACTTGAGTAGAAACAAAAATAGAGTGAACACAAGGAATACTGCCCATTTTCATTTCACACGCTGCTACACATTCCAGCACATGTCCCGCAGTGACTACATGCCTACCGCGAGTCACGTAACGTAGAGGTTGTGTTGTAAAGCCTTGTAACCTCAGTGGTATAGGCTGTTCACGGTAAAATGAGCATTTCACACGCTGTTACACATCCCAGCACATGTCCCGCAGTGACTACATGCCTACCGCGAGTCACGTAACGTAGAGGTTGTGTTGTAAAGCCTTGTAACCTCAGTGGTATAGGCTGTTCACGGTAAAATGAGCATTTCACACGCTGTTACACATCCCAGCACATGTCCCGCAGTGACTACATGCCTACCGCGAGTCACGTAACGTAGAGGTTGTGTTGTAAAGCCTTGTGACCTCAGTGGTATAGGCTGTTCACGGTAAAATGAGCATTTCACACGCTGCTACACATTCCAGCACATGTCCCGCAGTGACTACATGCCTACCGCGAGTCACGTAACGTAGAGGTTGTGTTGTAAAGCCTTGTAACCTCAGTGGTATAGGCTGTTCACGGTAAAATGAGCATTTCACACGCTGTTACACATCCCAGCACATGTCCCGCAGTGACTACATGCCTACCGCGAGTCACGTAACGTAGAGGTTGTGTTGTAAAGCCTTGTGACCTCAGTGGTATAGGCTGTTCACGGTAAAATGAGCATTTCACACGCTGCTACACATTCCAGCACATGTCCCGCAGTGACTACATGCCTTCCGAGAGTCACGTAACGCAGAGGTTGTGTTGTAAAGCCTTGTGACCTCAGTGGTATAGGCTGTTCACGGTAAAATTAGCATTTCACACGCTGCTACACATCCCAGCACATGTCCCGCAGTGACTACATGCCTACCGCGAGTCACGTAACGCAGAGGTTGTGTTGTAAAGCCTTGTGACCTCAGTGGTATAGGCTGTTCACGGTAAAATGAGCATTTCACACGCTGCTACACATTCCAGCACATGTCCCGCAGTGACTACATGCCTTCCGCGAGTCACGTAACGCAGAGGTTGTGTTGTAAAGCCTTGTTACCTCAGTGGTATAGGCTGTTCACGGTAAAATGAGCATTTCACACGCTGCTACACATCCCAGCACATGTCCCGCAGTGACTACATGCCTACCGCGAGTCACGTAACGTAGAGTTTGTGTTGTAAAGCCTTGTGACCTCAGTGGTATAGGCTGTTCACGGTAAAATGAGCATTTGGAAATACCTTTCTAATATCTACTTGTATTCCCGTTGTGTATTCTTACGCTTTATGTGAAATTAACATTGCCACGTGCCTCATAGATTTATTCATGCATCGATCTATTGAAACTGTTAAATTATCAGAAAAGTAAATACTTTACCAAAATTTGCTCAATTTAACAATCCGGTGGGGGAAAACAAAAAAAAAAAGCGAAAGAAATAATTTAAGTTATCACAAATGTTTATCTAGCACTTTTTATTCGACGTTAAGATATGGAACTTCTTTCCATCCATCGTTACCAACTTTACTGGGCGAATGTCACTCAGTGCACCCGTTACAATATATGCAGGCAGGGCCAGTGACTTTTTTCTAAGGTTGATTTCAAAAGTGCTCACTTTAACGTGAACAGTCCTTAACAACGACCCAACGCACGAATATGGTGTGTTGATATCTCCTCATTGGCGTTTTCTTTTGTTTGCGTTTTTTTTTCTGTATGCGACTGAAGGATACGTGAGTACCCCGAAAATATAACTTGAACAGAGCTTCAGGAATATGGAAATAACTATAGGATTATTACTACGTATGGGTTACTGTAAAGTCTAGCTTACAACACAGCGAACGCTTTGATTTCCACTGCCCGTTTGGATGCCTTTTATTGATTTTTCATGGGTTTGAGGTGGTGCCTGTCAACTGGGATCTACTTTACGTGTCCGGAAGCTATTAGTGAGGGAGTGCCTGTAGCGGCCCAGGCTAGGACATCGGCTAATTACGAGCAAGGATACTGAAATGGCGTGCGGTCTTCCCGTCGGAAAATCATCTCCATTAGACTATCGCTGGTGATCCCGCCCTTTCACGGAGTTGATATCAAAGATAGAAGCCTGTTGAACGGCTCTCCACTTTAAATATCGCGTACCGGAGCTTTCGTCGATTTAAAAAAAAAAAAGAAAAAGAAAGAAAAAACCATTATTGGGGAAGCTCCCGTTTTAGCAATTATCTCTTTCAAAAAATACATTTTAGAAACGGAAATAGAAAACTGAAAGTATAGTGAAATGCTTCTTAATCGCTGTTCGTGAGCAAACTTCGCTGAAGAACGCCGGGCAGTTTTTGAGTAAATTGTTATTTTACTGGAGCTCTGGTCGCCGTTTGGTGGCGTGGATGTGATCTATTAACGACTACTTCCAATTTTTGTGAAGCCCTACTAAACAGATTTAAACACGTCTGGAAGATAACTCCCCACGAAAAAAACAACGCTCCGTAATTATGCGCTGAACAGAGGTCAAAAATAAATATCTGTGTTCGTAGAAATGAAATTGTTTCTAAACTGAATTTATGTAAACCCATTTATGAAAATAAGAAACGGTTATCTTACAAATAAAGTTAAAAAGAAATAATATTTTAGATGTTAACTATTTTTACCAGCCGTTACCAGCATATTTCATATGTGTTTTAAATTCATGCTATGAAATAATTATTAAAATATATTCTAAATAAAAGCGAAATTTTTCTTTAACCAAAATAAGTTCGTATTTAAGAATTGATGGAAAAATAATAAAAAAACGTTGTACAAGGAATATTTATTTAATTTTATTTATAATAGGCCCACGTGAACATAACGTGAGTATACTACATGCCGCTTCCGTAAGAGTAATTAATGGCATTGTATAAGAATTAAGGCTGATTCACAACGAAGTTAATTTGGAGCTCCGTGTGTTAACATTGCGACAACTCGATGACAAAATTGTTTGTGAACTTCTCATTGAAGTTAAGAATGTATCGTTCTTGGTAACTCGTAATACAGTGTTACCAAATATGCTGTATCTAGGATTCGTAAAATATCACTCTAAAAGCATGAGGAATTGTTACAATAATATTTTATTTCAAAGATATCCATTTGCGTGCCGATAATAATTTCTCTATCGCCTAGATTGACGTCCATTTGTGCTCATAAATTTACTTTAAATTTGAAGCATTGAGATGGTTGTTTTATATATAATTTAAACGCGCACAAGCGAAATTAACTTTTAAACTTCCATCGCATTTGTATTTTGTCAACACAATATACAATCCACGCATAATGTGGCAAGAATAAAAATTAACTGAAAATAAGACAAAAAAAATTATAATCAGTTTGGCAGATACAACATACTAATATTTACGTTATATTGAATAAGTGAAGAGTGAAGAGATTTGGGCGAGTTAACAGCGAGTTCTTGAGAGTCGATGAGGGTTATTGAAATGAGTATAGAGCTGCAACGGAATGAAGGGGTGGGGGAAACGGGAGATCCCCGAGAAAACCCGCCGACCAGCGGCTTCGTCTGGCACGATTCCCACATGCGAGGATCCGGGAGCGAGTCAGGTCGGGAATCGAATCCAGTTCACTTTTGTGGGAGGCGAGTAGTCTAACCGCTGAACCACAGCGACCCCTCATTATGTTGAAGTTTTGTCAATTATCGCTTGGCAACATTAACTTTATGTCACTCATAAATCAACGTGAATTCACAGAGATAACAGTCAATAGGATATTTGTTTGTATAGGGCCAAAAATAAATATATTTAATTGACCCAACGATGTATCTTGTTGAGTAGACAAAACTTGAGAAGCAACAAAATTCATTTTGTGCATCTAACAAAATACACGTTCGAATGAACAAAACGTTTGTGTTGGGCCAAAATAAATTAGGCTGCCAAAAAAAAAAAAAAAAAAACATTTCGTTGAATCAAGTGTATACTGTATACATGTTTGGTCACTCATTTGAGTGCCTTCGTTCAAAAATAAAGCTCGGGAGTTTGCATTTCTTGTGACAACCAAATGAGAACAACAAAATAATTTGATTTCAGCAACAGAATATTTCACTGCCTCTATACAAACAATTAATTTGGTTGAGCCAAACAAACCTTGTTGGGTTCAACAAAACCTTTCTCTCAGCGTACAGCGCTGCACGTTCCATGTCTGACCATAATGTCAACGCAGTTACCGCAACGAGCCACTGTCCGTATACCTTAAGGTGGCCGACTGGTTGAAGGAATTCAGCACGTCCGAGGCCTGAAGGCGTGGGATCGCTAGGGGCGACCGAGCCATGCGCGTCAACTCTCTCATCGCATCTACGCGCAACGTATTGAACTGCACTGTAATGAGAAATAGCGAGCGGTAAAGTTTGTTCCCATACATCCATGCATAAATACATTTGCTCAGGAAACAGTCGAATGCATGGGGAAGTTACCAATTATGTATTGTAGCGGTGGTAAACATTCCTGTATTTGCAGCCTGATATACAGAATGTTGCAATATTTCATGTCAACACTTCGGGGAACATTCCTCACATTTGGATGATGAAAAAATGTTACGTGAACATAGGTCCGCAAACGCTTCGTTTCTGTACTACAGCCCGTAATACATAACGTACAGTGTATGGCCCGCGGGCTGGACCATGTTACTGTGGAATGCCGTCGCAGCTGTATTGATAGCCCCATACCAGCCCCCCCGAGGAGCCCTTATTTGAATCCACTAGGATTTTTTTTTTTTGGTAGAGACAGTTAAAAGCTCCTGTGTATGAAGCCCGAGTGGGTGATGTGGGCACCCTTCGTGACAGTATTGTGGCGGGCTGCGGAACTATCGGGAATACACCAGGGATGCACCAACGCATCCGGGAGTCCATGCAACGGCGTGTTGGTGCATGTGCTCGTGCTGATGAAGGGCATTTTGAACATTTCCTGTCGTGCCGACGATAAGCTGTCACGCATGTGTAACTTCCTGTGCCGTTCTTATTGTTCTAAGTGTGGTGTCGTAGTGTGTGGTGTCGTGTGCCATGCAAACGTAGGGTAGACCGGGGCATGTTTACACAGTTTTTTTTTGTTTCGATTTTTCTCATTTTTTTGTATTGTAGTTATTTGCGTGTTTTTCATACTCAATTATTACTTGGCAATTAAGCTCCATTTTCACACACATGAAGAGTCTCGTACTATCATACTTCTTTATGTACTTAAAATTAGTTTTGAGTGAAGTCACCTGTGTAGACATGCCTCCTAAAGGGAGGGAAATTGACACAGTGCCTGGGGTAAGTTTACACACTTTTTAAAATGAAGAAATTTAAAGGTAATTGTTAATTAAACACGATAAAAACTATATTAATCATTTTTATTAAAAAAAATAGTATAAAACGACAAATTTAAATCATGCAAAAGTATAAAATAATGAGAAAATGGGCAAGTTATTTGGAAATCAATATTAAATAATTAGTAGGCCTAAAAATCGATTAGGATGAGTCACTTTCAAAATCACTTTCTCGGTTGATGCAAACAAAAAAAATTGAACCCGTTTCAATAGGCCTACAGTGAAAATGTGCCCATCTCTTACACTGTGTACACTGTATCCACTGTGAACCAGGTTTAGAATTCTTTAGTCGTTTCAAGCAGTATATAGAAGCACAGTTCTCATCGTCATTTTCATTATCAGATTCACATGAATTGTCATTTTTGGTTTCCTAACTTTTCCTTTTTTTTTGCTGTGTTTGTTTTTGCAGGGCAAAACAGTTTTTTAGTTGCTTTGTGTTTCTTATCTTGGTCATATCTCTCTTTCTCTGTTTTGCGTTATCCGGTTCTGCTTTTAATGCATATTTTACAGGCGTATCAGTTAGAATAGCAGTCTGCCTCTTCTTCCTATCTTTATTAGTTCTTTTTTCTTGGACTTGCTTTTTCAAATGACCGCACATCTCCTGGCGATGGGTTAGACCTAGTACCGGATGTGCCAGTGATGGATTGCCAAGAGGGAGACAGATATGATATACGCATAGAAGTGGATTGGACAGCATGCCCAGAAGGAGACGGAAATGCTGCGTAAGTAGATGGAGCATATTCGGAAGAAAGCATTATTGATGAATTAGAAATGGCAACAGAAAGCTCAGAGGTTGCGTCTGAAGTTGGAGGAGCCGGCCTGTCGGTTACATAAGATGGCATAAAGTCTGCATCTCGAAATATGTCAGTATTCAAAGGGAATATCCCTGATACTCTAAAGCCTGCTTTTATATTTACAGAAGTGTATGCCAAGGGTAATAACAAGCATTAGTGATGAACTTTTTCGAAGGGCCACCGTATACGCTCCTGTTGAGGGGCTGCAGCTTGTGGCTGCAATGGGGAGGAAAGGACAGAAGTGTTATGCAATTACTTTTGCAGAAATCTAACATTTCAACTGATATGTGCGAATCATAGTTATCGAGGAGCAATAGGCATAGTCTCTCTGGAGAGCATCGAGCATGACGAACAAAGTGTTTGACAATAAAAAAAAAAAAAAAACAAATTTCTCTACCATCCCGCCTGAGGGATTGGTATCTCCTTCACAGCCAACAGGGCCATCACGAACGAAATGTGGCTGGTAATTTACCCTGGGAAACACAATTAATTGAGGTATGCTGCTACCAGCAGCATTTACATTTGTTGCCATTGTGACAAAAGTTCCTCGTTCAGCGGATGTGCTTCTGCCGATTTGGCGGAATCCTCTCCGTCCAACTACCCTATTAGGCTTGTGAACCTGTAGTCACGCCAGTTTCACCTGCGTTCCAGATGTCTGACGACTCGATCTCAAGGCGACTCATGATAAGCGTCAAATTTTTTAAGAAAGCCTCGACATTTGTCCTATTGAAACTTGTAGCTCTCGTTAGACTAGTTGCTTGAGCTGCCCTGATTGATAAAGATGTGTGCCTTTTTAAAAATCCTGAAAACCAATCCATTCCTACAATTTCTCGTTCAGCCCAAGAGGGTGCAATTTTGCGGTTGCTAGCTACAGCATATATGTATGCGAATCTTTTCACTTCCTTCGGTGTTAACCCAAAGCAAATGTCAGATGATTTCTTCAAATATTTACTGGCAGCTTTTCTTGCTCCGACTCGAACACCTGCAGGCATAAAACGCCAGGAGTTAGGAGTACTGTTCTTATTTTTATTTTTATTTATTTATTATTTATCTCAAATGTTTTATTTAATTGGTTTCAACGGTCATGCTATTTCATTTAGGTTTCTGTATCTGAGTTTATATATTTTAGACTGACAATTTAGCCTAAAAATTTAAACAATTCAGAGAAATAACAAATGACACACAGCGTGTAACTCACCGATCGCGCCTTAGCATAGCCAAATCGAGACCAATAACTCACTTCGAGTTCAGCATCAACATAAGGTATTGGCACTGCATTCGGTCCAAGTTCCTCCTCTACTTCCGGTTCAGGTGCCACCATGTCTGCAGTTCCCTCAGCAACCTCCAATGTTTCCTCAGGTCCTCACTCTGCTTCCACGTTTCCCGAAAGAATGAATGAATGTATCAATAAATGAATAAGTAGAGGAATACGTATACATGCACAAAAAATACACATTTACATGCACAAAACCTGACTTACCTGGAGGTCCTGGCTCCTCGCCCAAATTTTCCGGTGGTTCTATTTCCGGCATAAAAGTATCCTCAGGTCCTAATCTTTAGGCAACTGTTGCCGTAGCCACGTTCTGAATATCATTAGGCACTTCCGGTTGTTGATACCTTTTGCAGTAGTTAGCAAGTATCTTGAAATTAAAACCAAACGCTGCAGTGACCTTTCTCAAAGCTTGCTCTTTTCTGACCTCTTCTACTGCCATCTTCATCGCGTTTGTATCAATAGAGGATCTATTTGTTTTCCTTTTGTATGTTCGTACCATTGTTTGCCTACAAAAAGCGTATAGCCATTAGAAACAGTTCACAAATAACATTTAAAACAAAGCACAGGGCACGTTTACACGATTTGAAGAATGTGTAAACATGCCCCGTGGACTTGTGCAAACATGCCCCTTCGGCACATTTTCAACAAAATGTAACCTATAAGTTTGGTTCGAGTCTTAGGCATTCAACTGACTATCTTAAAATAACGGCAAAAGAACAGCCTAACAGGATAAACCACAGTGAGTTGTAAAGAGCTAATAGTATATTTGCTATTAATGCTGATATAGTGGTGTAAAAATTTACTCACCAAAAGAAAAATCACAACTACTGCTCTCTGTTGGTTGCCACTCGTCCCACTGACTACGGACTGACATGGATGCAAATGGCGGTGTCAGTGACTCGCCTGACGTGACAAGTCCTGCGCTCAGACCAACGGTTTGTAAACTATAAGCACTGTGTAAATTTGCCCCAGTACCAAACTTGCCCCGGTCTACCCTACGCTGCAATGGCATTCCACAGTAACATGATCCAGTCCGCGGGCCATACACGGTACGTTATGTATCATGGGCTGCAGTGCGGAAATAAAGTATTTGCGGACTTATGGTCACATAACATTTTTTCATCCTCCAGATGTGAGGAATGTTCCTCCGAAGTATTCGCATGCAATATTGCAACATTCTGTTTGCATTTCAATTTAATGTATAGATTAAAAACTTCCATTGCATTTTAGGAATTGTACTGGGAGATTTTTTTACAATGCAGTTTTGCCGTCGATAACGCGGCTCCATGAGACTTTCAGTGGAGATCCTGCTATTTTATGGCGTATTAATAAAAATAAAGGTTAGCTGCACGTTCCTATCCCTTTTCTAATGTTTTATACCGGCATGTTCATACCTGAAAATGACCGCGAAAACACCCGTTTGAGTCGTTTTCACAGTCACAAAAATATACTTTAAAGAGAAATGGAGGAACTGGAATACGCATACGGGCGCGTGACGCTTCATAAATGTTACTCGTAAGCAGACCTCACTCAGTTACGTTCGACAGATTTTTAATAAAACGTTTTCTGCTGGATATTTGCACACCGTTCGGCAGCCCACCCAGGCGGCCGTCATTAACTCGAGTGTGAATCTGTATCCACGAGGACCGACTTGGAATGTCCGAGGGTGAATTACTCGCAAGGCTTGGGGCAGGGGAGTGGAGAACAGGTGTGGCATGTGTTTCGGCATCCTGGCCGAGCACCAAGTATTCCAGGGGACGTCGACCAACAAACGGGGCCCCTCTGGGTGGAGACCAGGTAAGAGACGTGGGCGCGACCTCGCGCCGAATGCCACGTGCTTCGACTTCGCACGTTGCGAGAGGTCAGTTACACTGCCGGACGAGCATGTCGCCGGGTGGAGAAGGGCGGGGGTGAGAAGCGGAGAAGGCGCTGGGATGGGAAAGATAGACCAACAGCGCGTCTCACCTCCGCGGGTCCAGACGCGAGAGCATCAGTTAAGGCCTTCGTCTACCTGGGCGTCGTTCCAAAACGCTACTCCGGGAGCGGCGTAGTAAGTTGGACAAAGCTACAGTCAACGTGGTTCTGCGACGATCTTAGCGTGATTAGCTGGCTGTATTCACAAACATGCCTGCCTAGAGATTTTTTTTTACGTTTGAGGCCGAAATAAGGGCGACACTTCCACGCGCGTCAGGTGCCCCATCGCCGCTAAGCTCGAGTCTCTCAACTGGCGTGCAGTGTTCTCGTCGCACTGTGTGTTCCTATGGGACTTTCAGCGGCGACTCTATTATTTTATTTGTGGAAAGTCTGTAGGAAGGTTCAGTGCAGGACCCTCTAGTAGTTTTGTATGTATCTTACGCGTTTATTTTGAGATGTAGAATTTTTCAAAAAGCCGCTTTTAGCCATTTTGGAGTACTCTGAAATGGTGTTTCTAATGTTTCAGCCCTCGCCTGAAGTGTGTGATTTTTCATAGATGAGTACATTGGACGGACCTCTAATAGTTTCGTAGAAAAACGGGTATTACGTACACTCTGCAACGCAGTCTAACGCCAGCTAGGCGGGAACCTTAAGCAGCTGATATAATCGAAATATTTCCAGAATTATATATTATATACATATATGTGTGTACATGAGTTTCGTCTTCTAACCTATCATTTGTCATTTCCCAACTGTATCTGTAACCAGAACGTGCATTTATTTCCTTTACTTCGCTTATCTCAATTAAATTCCTCGCATTTCCCAGTTAACTCGTCCTTATTAGCTGAAACAGTGTGTGTGTGGGAAAGTTTTACTCTGGCCAGATGTTCGGGGTAATTGCTCTGTAATTTTGGGACGCCGCCAAGAGCAAGTAAAACATTTTACTCGAGAGTGTTTTGGTACAGCGAATGAGTAAAGTTACCTTGCGAAGTAACGCATTTGGAACGGAGCTCGGGGCGTGAACTGGGTTAGGTCTACAGTGTGTTTGTAAAACACCTTTTTGAAACAAACTATTTAATGCATGTGCAACTTGTTTGAGCATGGAAAGAAATTACGCTTCAGTCTACGGCGGAGTACAATATTCAACAGATCATGCTTACAGCAAACACTATCGTGAAGCCTGGCCAAAAAAAAAGAAAGAAAAAAAAGACATTTTTAGACTGTTTTAGCTTAAAACATTCCAGGCAAATTCCTGCGAAACTATTACAGGGCCCAGCACTGAACTTTGCTGTAGACTCTCCACCAAATGAATAATAGGGTCTCCGTTTAAAGTCCTATAGGTGTGTGCAGCACGACGAGAACAACTCGCCAGTGCAGAACCTTTGCGCGTAGTTGGCGATGGCGCACTTGATACGTGAGGCGGTCTGGACCTTATCACTCCCACATTTCTCGACGTCAGGTAGACGGGCGCCTTAATATCGCTGGTGGTCAAAAAAACTCCATATTTTATATTGTACGAAACGCTGTTCAAATTTTAGAATTATTTACATGAACTTTTCCCTCGCATAAAGAAAAATGTTTAGATAGCGTACCTACTTTTCACCCAGTGGTCTATCAAAATATCAATTTTAGGTATCTTGTGTCGTACAAATAAAAAAAATTAACTCAATTGCTGAAATGAGATAATTCACATTAAAATGCTGTTCACACTAAAGTGAGCACTTTATAGATGAACCTTAGAAAAAATTCACTGCCCCTGCATGCATATATTTTAATGGGCGTACTGAGTGACATTCATCCAGTAAAGTTGGTAACGATGGATGTAAAATAGTTCCATATATTAACGTCGAATAAAAAGTGTTAGGTAACCATTTGTGAGAACTTAAAATTATCTGTTTTGCTTTCTATTTTTTTAATGCACAGAAGTGTAGAAATGAGCAGATTTGTAAAGTATTTCCTTTTTCTAATAATTTCACAGTTTAACTTGACTGACGTACGAATAGTGTGATGAGGCCCATGGCAATTTTAATTTTATATAAGACTAAGGAAGACACAACGTACATACAAGTATACCTTAAACAGGGCTTTCAACAGTGCTAATTTACCTTGACCTGCAAGGAATCTTAAAAATAACACTATGCAATGTTTTACCAATTTTTAAAAATCGCCTAAAAAGGAAAGTATTGCATATATTTGATTTGTACCGGTATATGGCCTTTTTTTTTGTAAAATAAAGTTTTTCTGAGCGTACCTTAAAACGAATTATGAATCAGGGCATTTTAAGTCACCCTTGTTAAATTTTCTGTAAATAATTTCGCTTATTTTCTATGTACAGCCCAAAAACACAAAAATGATGATTTTGACCTTGCAAGATGCAAAAACCATGCGATCTGCCGTTTTTTGTGGAGCACATGAGACTTGAATTCTTTATTTTCGTGTCATAATTTCAGTTTCAGAGAGGTATCATCGAAATTGTTTGGTAATGTACGAATTTCTAGTTATTTAATATTTTGTATCTAATTCTTACTGTGCGTTATCTCCACCTTGCAAAAACACAGAAACACAGTAATAAAATATAAGTATCTTTATAATTTTTTTTGCAACTAGCAGATAACACATAATAGAACAGAAGCCTTAACATATCAAACAACTCGTACACTGAGAAAAAGGTTTTGTTGAATCAAACAGGATTTGTTTGCTGCAACCAAATTATGTGTCTGTATAGCGACAATGGGATATTGTGTTGTTCTCATTTGGTTACCCAAAATTGTAAGATTTGTTTGGTGCAACTAAAGATTTGTTTGGCTACATGTACATTAAACAGTTTGGACCGATATAAAGAAATTTCACAGATTTGACCGAGTTTCGAACCGAGATCGCCTACATCAGAGCGCTACGCCTTAAGAATATCATCTAATGTGATAATTCATAACACTGCTCAGCGTTTAAATAAGTATACTTCAAATATTGGGCAACGCGTGGAAACAAATATTTCAAGTTTTACAGCTTTACTTGTCAGTTTATTTTTGCATTGTTTTATTAATGTGTTTATACGATTGTTAATCATCAACAGATGCACTAACAAACACGGTTACTATCCTAATTGTACCATAAAATACAAACAAACTTTCGAGCTGTATTTTCGAACGAAGGCAGTCAAATTAATGGCCAAACAAATATATACAGTTGCTTTAACAAAATATTTAGTTGACAGTATTTTTTTTGCCCTACACAGAGATTTTGAATATTCAATAATATATTTTGTAAGACGAACAAAAGTAATTTTCTTGTTTTTCAATGTTGTTTGCTCAACAATATATTTAGTTAGGGCAACTAAATATATATTGGCCCTATAAAAACACATATTTTGTTAGGTTTTCTCTCAGTGCAGAATATAAAATCTTCTATAATCGTGCGTCGTCGGCGATAACTCTGGATCCCGAATCACGACACGAAAAATAAGATTTCTGCAAAAGAGGTGCAGACGAGCCTCAAAAGTAGACAACAGAGAAGGGGAGAGCTGGACGTCAATAGCGCGGGCAATCTGCCAGTCTTCCAGGGAACCGAACGCAAATCCAGGCATCGGTGGCGCACCTACAGTACAGCACTTTTAATTAGTTAACAGGTTCCGGATCTTGCTCTTAATTGGAGATATACCGCTCACTCTGCTAACGGTGTAGCTGAGTTATCATTTATTCACGGACTCAAAACTATCGGTAAGGTGCAAATTAAAAGCTTCCCATCCCCGCATAGCATAAAAAAAATATATATTTCGTTCGCTTTTCATTAACACTTTGCAGACTATGCTCGAGCTACACTAGAGCATAGCTAATTAGTAAATTTCTTTGTTGTGCAGAACAAAACTCGCATAGATGCGCAGTCTTTGTTCGGCTAGTGCTTAACACGACCTCACAAGAACACGACAGCTTAGAAACAATTATATTACCAACGATAGAATTTTTTTTATAGCCACTCAAATGGACATGATTGAATGTAAATCCTTTTTGTACGATAAAGAAAATCTATTGGGTCAATATCAGTTCGGCTCGCCATTGGTTGATCACCGGCCAATAATGAACGCTGTAAAATACAGGTTGGGGTCCGGTGTGGTATGGACCAATAGGACGATGGTGAGTTCTAACACAGACACCAACAGAACAGGTGTTTTTGCAGTGGTAGATATAGGCGACTCACTTCTAATTTGTCTTAAGTGCCAATAAATGTGTGCAGGCCTCAATCTGTTAAAAATGAAAAATTATGAACACAACTTCGAATATACTCGCCAAGCATCCACACTGAGTGAAAGGCCAACAAAAATGGTTGTTTTTATAGAGAAAAAACATATATTTAGGTACCCAGCAAAATATTTTGTTGAGTAAACAAAACTTGAAACGTAACAAAACTGATTTTGTTTATGTGACAAAATACATGCTTGTATAAACAAAACCCCTGTATTGGGCCGAAATGAATTAGCTTGTCAACCAGATATTTCGTTGAATCAACTGTACGCATTCATTTGGGTGTCCATTTGTTTGCCTTCGTTCGAAATTACAGCTCGAGAGTTCGTTTGCTTTCTATATATGTGACAAAAAGGATAGTAACAGTGTTTGCTAGCGCAGCCATTGAAGCTTAGTAATAGTTAAGGATAGGAAAATTTCGCGAGTTCAATGACCTGTATGCTACACTCCAAAATCCTTTGTATAGTCGAACCTCAGATGTTTGTTCATTGGCTGTTGCCCCAGTGCTACCCCACATTTGACAGTACGGGATTAGCTTCTTGTTCCTTTGCAAGTCTGCTATTGGCGTGGAGTCGTCCAGGGCGTGTCTAATAAACTTCGGTCCAATTGCAAATGTATCTTCAGTGCGCACGCGTTTGAAATCTGTCTCGTCCTGAAATGAAGACGCGAATTTTTCCTATCCCTAGTAATGGTACAAACATCTCAATAAGTTCGACAGAAAATTAAAAAGTACAGCCATAAAACTTGAAATATTTATTCCGCGTATGTTGTCCAGTATTTGAAATGCATGTGTTTAAAACATTCGAAATCCATCTGTAGTCACTTTATCTAGAGTTGCTAGGGTGTGGTGCTTGGATCGTATTTCGGTCAGGTTTTCAGATATATTTTAATTTTCCGAAACTCTTTAATGTACCTACAGCAAAACAAATGTTTGTTGCACCAAGGAAATCTTTGCTTGTCTGGCGCTACCAAAATAAGAACAGCAAAACTGTTTGGTTACAACAACCTTAGAAAAATGTCACTGCCCCTGCCTGCATATATTTTAACGGGCGCACTGATAAAAATGTTTGGTAACCATCTGTAATAATTTAAATGATATACTTAGCTTTCTGGGTTTTTTTTTTTTTTTTTTTTTTTATGCTTCGAAGTGAAAAAAATGAGCAGATCTGTTAAGTATTTACTTTCCCAATAATTTTTCAGTTTCACTTGACCGATGAGGCCCATGGAAATGTTAGTTTTACATAAGGCGGAAGAATACGCAAATATGTACAAGTAGATATTAAACAGGGGTTTCAAAAATGATCATTTACCATTTACCCGTGAACAGCCAATACACATTTTATCGCAGGTAAAATATTATTAAAAACTATAATAGTAACTTATGCAAGAGTGAATATAGACTTTGGGGATTTGGGGGGGGGGGGGCTTTGGGGGGCGGGATTATTATCACATTGTGCAGGTGCAGGTGGCATGCGAAGGGGCCCTGACTAATCATATTTTTAAGAAACGATATAACATTAATAAATAAAACCAGTATTTAAAACGACATTCTCGTGTTATTCCATTTCAGTTTTAGAATGTTCACGAGAGAGATTCATGTCAATGCCTGATTTTATCAAGAGGGGAGGTGGAATTCGTGTCTCCTGTGACTCCTCCCTTCTCCTGGGGGCCGTGCTTGTGTAGTGGGTAGAATTTTTTTGAATTTATTTTATTAACCCTACTTAGCAGTACTGCCATCCAGAGTGTTCAATTATAGCATGATTAGTACAATTTAACAAACAGTATATTAGTTACATAGATTCACAATTTTTTTTTCGTCTGGACGCACGTAATTTAAGCTACAAATTCTATTTATATTCAAAAGTATCATTCACACTTGCTAGGAAGGTGCTGAGCTATTCTGCCCCGACCGAGACAGCTCCCCGACGGGTATCCTTTCGGCCGCCCCCGCCGGAACAGACCAGGGACCGGGATTCCCACGAATCCGCCCGCGCGAGCAGACGCCGTCGGCCCCGCACACAGCTGACTAGCCTTTCGGCTGGTCCGCCATGACACCCACCGGACGAATTCCCCCCCTCTCCCCCCACAAACCCAAAGGCCCCCAGCCCCCACCTTATATGTACTATTCTATTTTTTCCTTTTTATTCTTTTTCCCTCGCCCTCCGTTCTGCTCCAACCCAAGCATCGTCCAGGACATCGAAGTACCCCTTCTGGACACCCAGGCCTTCGTTTCTCGGCGGACGAGGGAATAGAGCTCCGCTCCTACGGGCGCCCCTTTCTTTTACACAGACACATACACAGCCATCAACCAACATATCACAAAGCACATCTTTCCCTCATTTAGATTTTCTTCTCCGCAGTTCCTTCCGTTCTTCTTTCATCCGTTTCAGTTCTTGTCTTTCTTCTTCTCTTTCTTTCTTATTCTCCTCCTCTTTTTCTCTCTTCAGTTGTTCTTCTACTTTCCTTCTTTGTTCTCCTCCCCATTTTCCTTCCTCTTCTTATTCTCTTCTTTTTCTTCTCTTCCTCCTTCTTGTTCTTCTATTTTTCTCCATATTTCCTTCAATTCTTCTTGCATTCATTTCAGATCTTGTTTTATTCTTTATAACTTTTTCGTGTTTGGAGATGTTCAATTTTTCTTCCCCGCTGTTATTCTGCAAAACTTCAATATTTCTGAAAATTCTGTTTATTATGTAAAAGAGAGCGTTATTTATAAATTTTTTTATTTAATTTAAACGATAAAACACTAGACAAACACAAATACTCACTCAATAATTCCCTTAGTTCCAGCACACTCTCATCAGCTCCCTAGACTACTCAGTTAAATCATCATTCATAGTTTTTACCAATTCATATATTTTACTAATACTTTCATTTATTATTTTTACAATTTCCTTGTCATATATATTATGTTTTTGAAATGGCAATTTGTCATTAAAAGGTTTTAATTTCTGTTCTAATTCTTTCCTTTCTTCTTTAAACATGTCACACAAAAACAGAATATGGTATACCGTCTGAGCTCCCTTTTCACGTTGGCAACTGTCGTCTTCTATATTATCTATTTTAGCTAAATATCCTTTAATTAGACAGTGCCCCGTTATTACTTTAAACACACTATTATTTATATTGCTTTTAGTTTCGTTCCATTGTTGTATATTTTAAATATAATTTTTAGTATTTAGGCTGGATTCTGTTGCATCGTACTCCGTTTGCCAATTTATAACACTTAGTTTATAGATTTCTTTCTTTAATTCTTTTAGACTTGTGGGTTAATTATTTCTATTTTTTTTTTTCAATTTAAATATTATTCTGCTCTACTATCTTATCATATGTTGTTAGACTACTCGCCTCCCACCTAGGTGAAACGGGTTCGATTCCCAGTGAGGTCGCTCCCGGATTTACGCGTGTAGGAATCGTGCCGGACGTTGCCGCGGGTCGGCGGGTGCTCCGGAGATCTCCCGTTTCCCCCATCCCTACATTCCAGCGATGCTCCATCCTCACCTCACTTCACCCTCGTCGGCTCTCAATACTTATATGTTAAACTCTCAATACCTACATGTTAATAACTGGCCAAATCCGTTCACTCACTCCCATCTCTTATGTTGTCTCTGAATTGATGACAGCATTAAAAACAAGGGTTTTGAAAAGCCCTGTATCCTTCCCCCCCCTCCCCCCTGGCAATGCTGTTGAATTAAGATCCTGGTTAGCTTTAGCGCATGCAAGATAACAAATACTGTTATCCCATTTTGTTTGTTTTCTCGTGGAACCCCAACTGGCCCAGGGGTCAGTCGATAGCCTCCACTTCTGGGGTATCAGGTTCTATTCCAGAATAATATCCCCCACGTGGCCATCCCGTTTCTTCCGCACTCTTTATTCCCCAACCTACTAATCACGGCAATTTTACGTGCTGGTCGACAGGTGTCGTGTCCACTAGGGTAGGGTGGACGACTACGCCAGTCAACGGCAGCCTCCATCCGTGTTGTTGACCCTGGTTGACGGAAGAGCGTGCGTTGCACGCCGAAGGTGTATAATCAGTTACGCGACTTTCACCCCCTTCTTCCTCCCGCGACAAGTGGAAAGCTTGGACCCCCTCCCCTCCCCTTAACCAGGACTAAATATGTACCCATCACGACCGACAGAGACATCGGTAGTCGAAAACACGCGACGCCCCACAGAGTATGTCAGATGGCCAGCCGCGCCGGCACCACAGTGCGAAGTGGGACAGAAGTTACGATTTACCCCCGAAGCGCGTCCGGAGACGTCCTTTTCTCTTCTTCGATTCTCCTTCCCGCCTGGGGCCGCGGTGGTGTGGTGGCCAGAGACCACTCGCCTCCCCGGCCTGGCCACTCCCGGATTTCCGCATGCGTGGGGACCGTGCCGTACGATGCCGCTTGTCGGCGGGTTTCCTCGGGGATCTCCCGTTCTCCCCCCACCCCGCACTTTCATTCCGGCGCCGCTCCATAACCCACCTCAATCACTCTCATCAGCTCTGGATACCTAGCTGTCAAGAGCAGCCCAAAACTCTTCACTCACTCGTATGTGAACAAACACGTTCAACGCTGCTGACCGTGTTACTTTTAACACTTGTACCGACAATGGACGTTTCAGTGTTTCATACGTGCGCAGAAGACAAAAATCATCGTACTTCCTCGTCGTTAGTGAACGAGTAGGCCTAAATACCAGCGACTGAAACAATAAGTAGGATTTTGAGTTGCCAATCATTATAGACCCTGCGCAGCCTTTTATATATAAACAGTAGTTTAACCTGAGCAGCCCCGAAGGGGCAGCTCAGCCTAGCTTAATCAACTATACGACTTCACTTTAAATATTTTTATTTAGGATATTACAGGTTAACATAGACTTAACCTCTCATACCAGCCAGTTGCTAGTATACTTGGCCCTGCGCTGCAGTTGAATTGATTACAAGGCCGCATCTGCCGAGAGGTAGAGGTTTGCAGCGTCGTGTGGTTCGATGCTTCAATTGGTGAGAGACCTACCCGTAATTATAAGTCTTCTCCCCCCCCCCTTAAATAGCGAATCCAGTCCACTTACAGCATACGGCCGTAGATACGCTCTGTCACAGCCTATGGATACAGAGACTGGCCGCTGTGAGGTAGCACAGCAATATTTTAGATACATATGTCCCCGAGGACATATGGTACTATAGGCTATATTAAGGATATTATTATAGGTCAATAAGGCTAGCTGACTATGCATTTTTCATCCACAGTTCCTTACCGTCTTTTAATGTTCTAGTAAAAACCAGTAAGAGCCAGCCATGCTGACACTTACTAGCAGCTCACTTTCTCTCCTTTAGTTTTCAGGTTCATAGCAGAGATCGGGGGGAAGAGGCCCAACAGCGTAATTTCTCCCACCAGAGAGGCGCCCAAACACCTCTCTGGTTACTGCCGGCATCAAGTTAAGAATAAACAAACTCCCGCCCCCTCTCTACTAGTCTCTCCAACTCTATTAACTAAGAGAATGTTTTCCAAACACTCTGTCTCCTGTAGCATTCTATTTAATTTAATTTAATGCATGCAATAATTTTTGAAACTCTTACTTCTCTGTCTCAAGGGTTTTTAAGTCTCTATTGACTGTTTTTCCCTTGCTCTTCATAGTTAAGGCTAGCTCTAAGTACACTTAGGGAGGTAGTCATGGCCCCAAAGTGCACGACATGGCTGCCCAATCCCTCTTTGCCGCGATGCATGTCTCCTTGCATGATTTTCCTTCCTAGTAGGCGTAAGGGGTTAGCCCTGAGACGCAATAAAATCCCGCCCTACCTTCGGGCCTTATCTTCACATAACACTTAGAATAAGGTAGTTTTATATATATATATATATATATATATATATATATATATATATATATATATATATACGATTTACTGATAGCGATGGAGAGGTTTCAATAGACTTCAGTCAATTTCTCCTATTTAAAACCAATCGCGTATATATAAAGCATATTTTGACAGTAGCCAGTCCACTTGAAAAGAAACTTTGTTAACCCCCCTCCCTCCCCTCCCCCACTCATACAATCGTGGTTTTAAGCCCTCGTCAGCTAGCGAGTGAAGGTTTTGGTGACTAATCTTTCATTTCAAATTTATTTAGAAAAAAATTTCGGAAAGAGAATTTTATTTGATTAATTTTCAGAGATTATGTATGTCAGACTTCTGGTGCTTTAATCACACCCGCAGTCAGCATTAGGGAGTAATTAATTATTTATCGCCACTGATCTTACATTATTAACTAGTAAAAGCCCTCAATTACGACAAAATTACATTTGTTTTTAAAATATTGAATTCATAACTAAAAAAAAAAAAAAAAAATGGGTCACTTAATTTAAATTGAAAGCGACTATTTATTGAACATAAAAATTTACTCATATTATCAATTATAGTACATAATTGTCGTGGAAACGAATTTAAATGACGCGGCTAGTTTACCTAATTCTTCGTGAGTCATTTGGAAACTGCCTATTCTTGGTGTCTTCTTGACAGGCAGAAAAATATTTTAACTTTCTATAGTACTGCACTTTTCGTAGCCTGCATTGCATTTTGATACTCGTCTCTTTCGGAATGCAAATCTCGAAATATGTTTGATATTGATAGTCCCTATTGCTATCGTAAGATACTTCACTCACAGTATGATGGCGATAAGGGTAAAATGGTGCGAGTTTACAGCAGAAGAAAAAATGAAAGAAAAAAAAAAAAAACTCTCGTACTATGGACATCGTTAATACTGCAAGAGAAACACATCCTCTTTTCTTGACCTTGTATTATGTATCGTCTTATTTTTATTCAGCTGGTAGTTACGCCTTCTTGACTGCCAGTGGTCATGTCTAGGTTTATATACTTACAGGAAAACACAAGTAAGATGTAGATTTTCCGCTTAGGTCTTATGTTCATAATGACAACTTGACTCAGATGATGTTAAGAAAAGTTGCTGCAACTTCTGTCTTAGGGTCTGAATTTAGGAAAATGTATTTTGGAACTGTTCAATCATATTTATTTATTTGCTCTAATGTTGAATATTTTATGTAATGTTTCTTACTTTATGGAACCTCGGTTGACAGTCGGTTAGCCTTCGGCTTTCCGACTCTTGAGGTCCCGAGTTCGATCTCAGGCCCTAACAGGCGGGAAATTTTCTAATGATGATCTCACATGTAGTATGTGGCAGACACAGCCGTGATGTGGCAGTTTTCTCGGGGTTCTCTCGTTTCATCCCCCATCTTCACGCCGTTACGTCTTCACACTCCCATCTCCTCTCACATCATTCATTCTCTTTTCAAACTGTGAGGTAATGTATTTAGGACCTGTGATTTTTCGCGAAAGAAATCCAAGTACACAATATACTTCAATACTACATGTACACCTCAGCTGTTGTCGAACCTCCAGTGGCTACTTGTGTCGTTTCCGCATTTGACCGAGCCATTCAGAATTCCGTAAGTCCGACACTGCACCTTCGTGATTCGTGCGCAGACAGTTAACACGAGCCAGAACATGTTTCAGCCAATCAAAAAAAGCTGGACGACCCTACATTGCTTTGACTTGTCTCGCGAAAATTCCGCGAGTTCAATGACTTGCAAGCTAGACTCCACAGCCTTGTGTACACGAGGGCCTCAGATGTTCGTCCATTGGCTGCTGCCCTCAGTGTTACCTCACACCTGGCAGTAAGGGATTGGCTACTTGTTTCCTTGCAAGTCTGCTATTGGCTCAGAGTCGTCCAGGGCTACTCTGATCAAATAGCAAAGGTGAATTCACTGTATGTGTGTTTGACGTATATCTTGTCCCGAAATGAATTCGCGAAATCTTCCTATCTCCATGCATGTATTGCCGTCCTTTGGCTGCACAGAAATAGTAGATACTTGTCAGGTGTTTTCATTTACACATACTCGTCTCAACATTTCGGGCAGAGAGATTACCTCCGTGATCGAAGTAGCTAAGACGTCGCCTCTAAACCACGATTCTCCATGTTAAGATCCATGGGAAAGTCTCGCAGAGTGCGAATTCCTGACGCAAAACTAAACTGCTAATTTTGATTTTTTTTTAATATTGATATTAATAATTAGTCTCTTAACTCCTGTTGCAATACCGTCCACCCCTCCAGCTACGACAACCCTGTGAAAAATTTCTAGACATTCATTTTGTTATACAGGTTTCAACAGACAAACAAAATAGAACTCAAACCCCCCCCCCCCTTTTTTTTTCTAGAATATTTTGGAGTGGAGACAGTGTCTCCCCTTTTCTCCCCTCCTTCTAAAGATTGTCCCTGAACATGCGTGACGTATGTATTAGTGCAGTAAAGTTGAAAAAGCACACCATTCATGTGATCTTTGATTGAATAGTGCAACTGGGGTGAATGACTAGATGGAGATTTTTGGACATTCGCCATTGCGTTGCAGATTTTTGTCATGGAAAAACAGGACATATATGTATTTTCTTGTCCATAGGTAACTTGTCTTATTTAAGTTTTTTTTTTTTGTGCTCAGTCCTTTTTTTCCATGGCATCGCAATGGCTAATGTCCTTAAGTCCCCATCCAATCAGCACCAGTCATATTTCAATCGAACTTTAATGTCTTATTCCAGGTTGCACCATTGAGGTTCAACAATGATCTAGGTTCAAATACCGGTTTGAACCTGGTTCAGCGCATTTGGCCATTACACCATTGCGATCTGCGGGCCGAACTAAGATCAATTTGTACCTCGCCTTGGACCGTGCCTTTTGGCGGTTCAGGAGAATGATCTCGGATCAAGTACATACGAGTGCTTTGTTTTAAAATGTCAAAATTATATTGAAAAGCAATTTTGTTTTAAAATGACATAAACATTGAAATATTCCGTATTGAAGCTCTGTTTGGCACTGAACATTCATTTTATTAAGGATTTATAAAGTGAACAGAGAAGAATAAATGTTTCTGTTGTATGTAGTTTATGTGAAGATAAAAGCATTGCAAAATATTTTTATTTACTACAAATAAACTTGGTAATATTTCATTCGTTTAAAGATGGATTCGGTTGTTTGCACTGTTGTAGAATGTTCATTAAGACACTTTACAAAGGCTTAAGATGCAATGCGTTTACTGAATTAACTATGGTATTAATGTTTTGTAAAGAGAAAACTAAATTCACGCTTTTCCCTACGTTCGAACAAAACGGAAAAAACAGGAAAAGCCATTCAGAATATGAAAAACTGTCCTAATTTATTTTCCGCACGAGCTAAATCTCGTCGAAATTTTTGCTCACTTAAGAGCATCCGTAGCCGGCAGATGTAGTTTGAAAATTCGCCAATCAATAGCGCTAAGTACAATTTTATTTTTGGGGATTCACGACAACATTATACACACTTGACTATTATTCAGTAAAGTTCGTACAACAATTATTTTTACTTAACACAAATAAAACATCGTACTGTCTAGTTCTATGTACACGTCCTTCTTCAATAATATTGGTATTAAAAAAAGAGATAAAAATATGTGCAAATCGTTTCCAATCAAACAAAACCAGACAACAGAGTTTTTTCAGTGCATTCAAATAAATCATATAGTAAATAGTCCCAGTCTTAAGATATATGTCCATAAAAACGTATTAATTGCCTCCGAACCTCAAAATAAACAGTTACATCATGGCGTCACACGAAATGAGAGCCAATCACAAACAGTGTTTCATCTCAATCCTAGTTTTGAACCGAGATCAGGTGATCTACGACCAGAACTTGCCCGTGCTCGTTGGTGCAACACGCGTACATTGAACTGGGATCAAACCGAAGATCGTCTTTGAACCAAGATTTTATGATCTTGGTTCAGGGCCGTTAATGGTGCAACCGGGCACTATAGCCTTGTACCTGAACTAACGGACGAAGTCCTCTAGTCTCTATACCAGCGGTTTCAAGCTATTTTTAGACGCGTGCCGTTGGCATTTAACTGTTCCGCCTAGCGAAGGTCGAACTCCCGCCTTAGGCGCCGCTTGGCCAGTGACCTTGGCGGGAAACTAATGTGAGACAAGTTGTACAGCAGCTGTCTGGGCTCCGCCCGCATAAGTTTCTTACACAATTGAAAACTTTAGCATTTTACTTTACGTTTCGTTTCCTCTGACGAAACCACCAATACACAATATAATATTGTAAAGTCAGAGTTTAGACAATTGAACATTGGTTCTGCCAGCTTCGTAAAAATGTGTACCTTATTATATTATCCCGGAATGCTTTTTACGCTCCTTTTATAAATATAGGCTTAACATTTATATTAAAAGTTTATTTCAAAACCAAAAACTAATTTGTTTTCTTTATTTAAATATGCCAGTTAGTATATTTCCTCTTCACACTGTATATGTTTGCCATTTATTTAATTTAAGACGAGCTTTTCTCAATATATACCGAGATTAAAATCGCCCTACAATAAAATAACACACTTTCCACATAACCTCTGTTATTTTCTCGGCAAAATGCCTGCTTGACTTAGACTTAAAATTTCAACTTTTCGAAATCGTAAAGTCAAGAGTGCTTGACTTTACCTTTGGCAGTTCCATTGTGTCAAGCTCCGTAAGAAACAACGTGTCGGAAAGCAAACGTAAAGTCAAATGGTAAAGTCAAACGTTAAAGTTTTCAATTGTTTAAGGGCCTTTAGCAGCCACAGCGTCGTACTATAGTCCATTCACTGTTACTTACAACTTTTCTGCAGTCCTGCTATAGTTCTCGAAAATTACACCAAATGGACAACGCAACGTACTCGCGCGCACTCAGCGTGATAATATTTTGCAAGAGAACTATTTCTTACTAGGCATTACCAACGAACCTTTTCAACGTGGATACGTCTTTAAATTCGCAGCCATAATCGGAGGAAATCCAGAAAATCCGATGATAACAAAGTCGGGGGATACAGTTTGGCATTGCAGCTCCGAATCTATAGTCTACATTCAAAATTCAATTACACCATTCGATTGTCAAAGGATCAAAGAATATTTTACGTTGAGTGAGGACCTGCGAAGCATCACGCTTAAGGGGTGGGGGGGGGGGGATGCGCAATTTTGAGTTCGTTTCGCCGCGTCTGATAAATTCCGCGTAGTATAACTTTAGACTAGTCAAAGCTGCAGCTCTCGTTTGTTTCATTCGACAGCTATCGCCAATGCCAATCGGTTGAGTGCATAAAAAATATTCGTGAGGTGTGGGATATGGTGAAACTGTATACGTTTAATGTAAAAAATTAAGAAAACTTAACACAATTTCGGCCTATACTCGTCACAAAGCCAAGTCGAAATACAGAAATCGTAAACGGTTGGAAAGAGCATCTCGAAAGCAATCCAGTGATACCCATGAAACCCCCATATGATCGAGTGAAGCGGTGCTGGGAACGTAAAATAAATATCAAGGCGTCCGAGAGCGTCAACGTAGACGTATTCACGCAAAACAAACGGCCGTGTCCCCAACACAGCTGCGCCCAACTTCTTTCTCACTGTTTTGATTCATATTATCATATTAATTAAAATTAAATGTGACTGTTTATAGATAAAATATAAATAAAGTTATAATTTAACCAAGAGTAAGACACTTTTATGTTCTTTTATGTTAATACAGGTACAAAACGTTTGCGATACTGTGATGAATTACGTAATAAGAAAATAGACCAAGCACGTCATACGTGGGGTGATTTTTTAAAGGTTTTATTCAAAAAGTGGGAATAAACTGCGTGTAGACTGCAGGCCCCCAGCGCCTGTACTATCTGTGTAGCTAAGGCGCGCTACCTCAGTGCCGACCCTGATGGGCCAGACCTCGTGCAGGCTCCAAACAGAGGCTGTTCACGGTAAAGTGAGCACTTTTGAAAGCCCTCTCATTTGGAATAATAATCAATAAATATATTTTATTTTAGCTTTAGAAGTTAACTTCCGAGTGCGGTAAAATATAAACATTGGGTTTATTACTTGCATGGCAATGTTGATTTTACAAGGTGGCTGAAGGATGAAAAATGGCTGAAAGGAAAAAGTAACTAGGATCTCAAAAGTGCTCACTTGACCGTGAACAGCCTTATCGTCAAAGTTCATGCTGGGTCAGAGCTGACGGGACCTATACGGTTAAGGTGGATTTACGATTTGAGACAGAAGGATCAATAATTGTACTTAATGACTCGATAAGCACACATAAATGAACAATATGAAGATTTGCAGTTTATGATTGAATTAGCAACTGTTAAGTCTAGCCAATTAGAGCCGTAGAAGACGAAATCACCCTACATAGCCTGGAGATATGGACAAGAGACAAGATACAAGAGATTATTGACATATATTTAATTATTGGTGGTTACTGCTTATGTAAACGTTTTGAAAAAAACTCGTGATATCTTTCAGAAGGGTAAGCCGATGCCAACATTGGGTATTTACATCAATACGTCTGAAAAGGTTAATTAAAGCGAATTCAATAACCTCTTCCGAGAACTAAAACATCACCATGAACTATTCTTTAAATTAATAGGATACTGTTTCTCGATTAAAATAATTATTTCCATACAATTTCACAATACGACATAACCTAAATCCAAGACGTAAATACAGTTTCCCGCCAACAACAAATGTCGCTGGTCTCTCATTGGCTAATTCGTCTCAACTTGTACTTAAGATATAAAATATAACGATATCTGGAGTCATGCCAAGAACGCACATGGCCCGTCAAGACCCGCACACGACAGTCATAAAATTATACTTAGCACACGGTACACTTATTCTGTTACGTCAATCGTAAACGCACCTTTATACTGGTCCCCAGACCACGTATTTGCCGACTTGATTCTCGGGAATCGATTCACGCCGAGGTCGAGTTAAAGCGGTTTTGGGATGTCTTGAGCGCCGACGAGGGTTCACTCTGACTAAGGTGGATTGCTCCCCACCATCTTGGATTTTCACAATTTTTGTCATAAGTTCCATTTAAGAACATTTAATGAAATTTCTCGCACGACATGGCATAAATAATAGCTAGGGATAGGAAAATTTCTCGAATTTATTTCCGGACAAGATAGACATCAGACACATATACAGTGAATTCACCTTTGCAATATGATCAGCGTTTATTATACACGCCCTTGATGACTCTGAGCCAATAGCAGACTTGCAAGGAAACAAGTAGCGAATCCCATACAGCCAGGTGTGAGGGAACACTGAGGTAGCAACCAATGGACAAACATCTGAGGCCCTAGTGTGCATAGGGCTGTGGAGTTTAGCTTACAGGTAATTGAACTCGCGAAATTTTCCTATCCCTGAAAATAGCTCCTTAAGCTTAATCAACATATTACATTTCTATATAATTTATTATTTTTCCATTAGTGATTAAAGGCAAGAAATTAATAATTGTTTCTTGCTTTTGGTTACAGAAATGGACCTGGCAACAATAGACTAGCAATGCATGTTTTAGAACATGGGAAATATAATGCCCTACGTTTTGTCGAAGCCCGAAATAGAATGCAAAATCTGTGATGCAATCTTCGACGAAAATTCCAAAAATCCAAGATGGCGGGGACTGATCCACCTTAAGACTGAGCAGAGACAGAATGCAAGGGCGGGAAGAAACGGGAGTGCACCGAGAAAACCGTCCGGGGAAACGTCAACGACCGGCGCGTATCCCGCACGCGAGAAAACCACGCGACCTCGCTGGGGGAATCGAACCTAGGTATACTTGGCAGGATGCGAGTAGTCTATAGACTGATACAAGGCCGAGGCCCCTGGTTCACGGCCAGGGTTGAGCGTTTCTGCCGTCGTTACAGAGCAGACGAGTACACGGAAACTAAACGACGTGGTGGATTAATAGTATTACCAACATGCTTTCGATTAATAAATAACTGATATTCATTCATACCAAACAATCCATTTAATATTTTGACATATTCCGGACTACGCTCGAGCCAAATTCGAGCAACGCCAGTTAAAATATTTCTTCGTTCTTAAAAATAAAACTTGCACGGTTATAGAGTCATTGTTCCGCTAGTATTTAACAGGATCGTTCAAGAACAATACAGTCCAGGAGCTATAGTTGTCCCGCAAAAAAAAATTATTTTTGGTCATACCCTTATAAAATAACATGATTGACTGTAAAACTTTTACACAGTAAGAGACATTTGATTGGAGCGTAATCAGTTCCGCGACCCCAGTGGTTGACGACCAGCCAATGATGAACGACGTAGAGCACAGTAATCACGCCCAATGTGGTGTGGACCAATAGAAGAGTGGTAAGTGGGAATACAGAAACCAACAGACTAGACGTTCTTGCAGTGGTGTATACAGGTTATAATACACTTCTAACTTGTCTTCAAGTATAGTAAGTATGTGCAGACCTGAATGTGTTAAATCATGAACTTAATGTACTACTAAGAAAATACAATAAAGGAACAACTAGTATTAATTTCACTATTCACAGTAATTATAATTAATTTTATTAATATCATTATTTCCATATTTATTTACAAGAACAGGCCTCTTAACTATAACATTAACTTTATCATTACCCTTATGATTACCATTAATATTATATGGCTGAATAAAAAGTACAGCAAGAATATTCACACACCTAGTCCCAGCCGGAACTCCTGCTGTATTAATACCGTTTATAGTTTGCATTGAAACCATTAGAAACATTATTCAACCAGGAACTTTAGCTGTACGACCAGCAGCAAATATAATTGCATGACACCTAATCCTAACTTTATTGGGAAATACTTCCATAAGAGTATTCAACTAGAATTCTATCAATTATAGTCTATTAACTATTCAAATCTTACCATTAACACTAGAAACAGCAGTTGCTATTTTTCAAGGATATGTATTTGCAGTATTAGCAACCCTTTATTATAGAGAAGTGAACTAATGTCAACAAATCAAAATAATCCCTATCACTTAGTAGAAATAAGACGATGGCAATTAGCAGGAGAGCGAGGCTCCGGAAATTTGCCTCGTGTCTGGATGGTATAGTCTATTCACGGTTTGTTCAACCTTTTTAAATCAAACCATTTGAAAAAAACTCCCCATTTATGACGTGCTTGGTTGTTTACTAAAGCGTTTACAAGCGTTTTATACTTGTCTTCATAAAAGTTATTTTTTTTTCTCTTAAATTGAAATGTTATTTATATATTATCTATAAATTATAATGATTCATTTATAAATAATTTGAATAAAAATAGTGAGAAAACATGTGTGTTGGTAGCGCCTAGTAAGAAATAGTTCTTATACAAAAATACTGTTACAACAGAGCGCGCACGAATCCGGTGCGTTGTCCCTCTGGTGCAAGCTTCCAGACTTAGTTAAGCTCAGTTTGAAAGAGGCGGAGGAATATCCTGGAAGTAGAACTTTAGCAGGGCTTCAGAAAAGGCCGAAGATACCGTGAATCAACTATACTGCGGGACGAGGAAATTTCCGTATCGGCTCGGCTGCCAGCTGGCGGATAGGTCACCGCGCGCTGATGAGTAACACGTCAATCAGGAAAAAAAAAACAAATTTTTCAGCCCAACATTAGGTTGAATTAATTTCAGGTTGAGTGCTTTTAGGGTGAATGAAGGCAGGGAAATGAATTTCGGTTGAGCGAAACTCAGCTGGGTGGCGGTTTCCCCGCGCCTGCGTTGATTGGCGAACTTAGGTCGAACGTGTTGCTGGCCAGCGTCGTCATTTTGCTGGCGCGTACAGCTGGAGTTCGTGGTGTGAGCGGCTGTTTCACGTCAGTCAGCATTCCGACTGGACTTCGCCTTCACAAGTTTTCTTAAGATATTTAAATATAACCAGTGATATGTGGTGAACTGTCGCAAGATAAGCTGGCGTTAGATCTCTATGCTGTACCCTACTGTTTGCTAGTCTACTCTCCCACCACCAAAACGTAGTTCGGCAGCTGACGCTACAGCACGCGTGTAATGGCTAGAGACCTAGAGACATGAAAAAATTCGCGATTTTTAGGGATAGGAAAATTTCGCGAATTCATTTCGGGACAAGATAGACGTCAAACACATATACAGTAAATTCACCTTTGCAATTGGATAGGAGTTTATTATATGCGCCCTGGACGACTCTGGGCCAATAGCAGACTTGAAAGGAAACAAGTGGCGAATCCCTTACAGCCAGGTGCGAGGTAACACTGAGGCAGCAGCCAATGGACAAACATCTGAGGCCCTAGTGTACACAGGGCTGTGGAGTCTAGCTTACAGGTCATTGAACTCGCGAGATTTGCTTATCCCTAGCAGTTTTATTTCAGGACAAGCTGAATTCAGAACCTCGTACGTTTGTATTGCTTGCGCCATTGGAACATACGTTAGTTGACACCTCCTGCACAATTTTGAGCTAGTAATAAACACACAATAGAATACTCACCCAACCGCCGTATTCCGCTAATACAACAAGCAACCAATGAATGGTGATATTTGCATAATCTTACATATGACAGTGGAGTATAGCCTAGAGGTCATTGAACTAGCGAATTTTTCGGGTCTCTAGTAATGGGTCCTCTGCTGCTCGCTTGTGAGTGGTCGGAATACATTCGGTTTCCCTAGGCTACATGGCGATTAATGGCTCCTGCTGCGTGCACCGAGAATGTACAGCAGTGAGCAAGCACCCGCTTATCTTGCAACACTTCACTACACGCCACTGATTATTTTTTAAATCAGGAATCCCAACAAAGCATTCGACCTGCTAGGATCCGTTGGAAACCAAAACATAACATAACACACTTTTCAGTTATTCTGTAAACGCAGAGACCACCAAAATTTGCGTTATTATCTGGGGACATGTTAAACTTGAAACATATGTAACTTTGCAATAAGTTTGTGACACGCCCTGGGTTACTCTGCACTAATAAAGAAACACTTCACACAATTTTGTGCCCCAATCACTAGTAGTTCAGTCAGAGAGGGAGTGTCTTCACTACCATGCAGCAGCCAATGGAGAAACTACGCCGGCTCTAGTGCATACAGTACTGTGAAGTTCAGCCTGATGCCAAATAATAACGCGAATTTTGCATGTCTCTATGTATACGTCGTAACGCATAATTTAACGCTTAATTTTCTATTGCAAACTTAACTTTAGCGAGGTTTTGTTTACTATAGGCTATTCATGGTAAAATGAGCACTTTTGAAAGCCCTACTTAAGATCTACTTTTATACACGTTGTGTATTCCTCCGCCTTATGCAAGATTAACATTGCCATCAGCCTCATCACTTTATTCATGCGCCGGTCAAATGAAACTGTGAAATTATAAATAAAGTAAATACTTTACAAACCTGTTCATTTTTACGCTTCGATGAAATTAAAAAACAGAAAGCGAAAAGAAAAAAAAATTTCATGTTATCACAAATGGTTACCTAACACTATTTATTCGACATTAAGATATAGAACTACTTTCCATTCATCGTTGCCAACTTTAGTGGATGAATGTCACTCAGTGCACTCATTAAAATATATGCATGCAGTGAAAGTGTTTATAAAGTGCTCTCTTCGTTGTCAACAGCCTTTAACACACTGCAATAAGTGATTGAGTGAATACATTCACAAGAGGCAATATAAACATGACCTACTTTTTTAATTTATTGAAAGGTAGATAAGGTTGCCATGGCGACGTGACGTGACGTCTAATCAAAGGCTCTGAGAAGTTGTGGATTCGGGAGTGAAGTCTGCCCCAAATGTCCAAGGTTATCGCATGGCTAGCATGCCGACCAATTCCTCTCTCCTCTCCCTTCTTTTCACCACATAGGTGATTCGGGTTCGATTCCCGACGAGGTCGCTCCCGGATAGTATCCTGTGGGAATCGTGCCGGGTGATGCCGCTGGTCGGGGTTCTCCCGTTCCCGCCCCTTGCATTGCGGCGCTTCTCCATACTCACCTCGATTCACCATCGTCGGCTTCCAAGATCCCGATGTTAAGGCCGTGTCCGAATTCAGTTATATACTTACGTACTTGCATCCTTGCATACTTCGCTTGCCCTGGGCACCAAACTTGATGAATTCGGACAAGCAGTCTTGTTGGCTTTGGTAACAGTTATTAGCCAGCTAACCACTTTTAATGTACGTGTATTCCGACTAAGATTCTGTGTCGAAAGTTTTAGGGCTTAAATAAAGTATTAAATAATATTTTGATTTGATATAGATTAACATTTATTATCTTGCATTATTGTATATAACTGCAATTTGGATAGCTTTTTTTATCTTAACTTAGTGGGTTAGGAACATAGGCCTGACAAGAATTTTTTTGGCCCTTTTTTAAGGTAAACCTTGCGATAATTATTTATTCAGCTCGAAATACTATGTCCACGAAATATAGGATGTTCACGGAAAATGAGCACTTTTGAAAGCCCTGCTTAAGATCTACTTGTATGCACGTTGTATATTCTTCCACATTATGTAAAATTAGCTTTGTAATGGGCCTCATCACTTTAAGCATGCGTCGATCAGGTGAAAGTGTGAGATTATAAGGAAAGTATATCGCCTATTTTACAAATCTGGTCATATTTATGCATTAAAAAATTCTGAAAGTGAGAGAAATAATTTACGTTATCATAAATTGTTACCTAATACTTTTTATTCGACGTTAAGATATCAAACTACTTCCCGTCCACCGTTACCAACTTTACTGGGCGCATGTCCATCAGTGTACCCGTTAAAACGTATGCAGGCAGGGGCAGATACTTTTTCCTAAGGTTGATTTCAAAAGTGTTAACTTTATCGTGAACAGCCTTTAGTAATGCTGCCCTATTAAACTTTAAATAAAATATAAATGTCGGAAACGAATTGTAACGTACAAATTTTTAAACAAAATGGCGGCAGATATTCCGCAAGTGAGCAAGAAGTATACAACTTCGTGTACTTGCATACTTCACTTGCAATTCGGACAGTGCTTACGACGTCACTTCCGGGGCCAGGTATGCACAAGCATGTACTTCAGGCGGATCCGGACACAGCCCAAGAGCAGGCTAAATGTCTTCACTCGCTCCTGACCTTCGTGACTTCGGGTTTTCTCGGGGTCCTCCCTCCCCCCTCGTTCATCACGCACCGCAGACTTCACCGGCTGGCGAAGCGTGACGTATGGAAGACAGCCTCCTCCGAGACGTCCGCCCGAAGGGAGACCCGGAGACCTTCGGAAGACCAAAGTAGGAGAGAGAAGGCCACCCCTCTCGCGCGCGCGCAGGGTTCAACGCGCGGGGCGTATCTCAAGTCTCTCTCTCCCCCCCCCCCCTTCGCATAGCTAGAGGCCCTCACACGGCAGCCAGCGGGGGAGCGAATAAAAGGAGTAGCTTAGCGCGCGGGAATCGAAGGGGTCGTTGGCCGTGGTAGTGCGGGAGGCGCGTCTGTACGGGTCATTGTCGCCCGCAGTCCCTCTGGCTCTGGCAGGGACGCTGCCTTCAATGTCGCTGGGGGCTCGTGTGAACGACCTCGTCGCCGGCGGGGCAGCGAAGACGAGCTCCTCGTCTCGCGAGGCGCCGCGTCGCCGCCGCGGGAGTCGAACCCTGGACACACACCCCCCCCCCCCTTTTTCTCCTCCGCAGCTGTGAAAGCTCCTCGCCAGCATGCTGTTGGGTGCTCTCAAGACGTCACGCGCATTAGAAACACCATTTCAGAGCACTCCGCAGAGCCTTGAGCTTAGCGGCGATAGCGCACTTGATTAACGCGGAAGTGTCGCCGTTATAGTAGATACGAGTGGCATTTCCAATCCCAAGGGGTCGGTTAAATATAAGTACCTAGCATTTGCACCAGCGCAAAGCAACGCAAATAAAACTCCGCTGCACTGGCACCCATAACCACGGGTGTGATTAAATGCACCGAATGCAAGTGGGCGGAACTCTTTTAGCCACACATTTTCACTCCCACTACCCGAACAACAGTGACCAATGAAATAATTTGTTACAAGGTCTTCACGGCCACGTGGATACACAAGTTGCAAAGGTTTTTACATGCACTACGGTGTTTTTAAGTGGCCGTGAATAATGTTTTAATCGCTCCGAATAGTTGTTGATATTTTGTAGTAGTTGTAACCTAAACGACAACTGACGGGGTGTTATGTTTATACTGCGACGTTTGGACTTGGAGAGCCGCTTATTTCGCTAATTGATGACGTGTGACGATTGGTGATTAATACGTGAACAACTACATATTTTTTAGCAAACAAAGAAATGACAATTTTAATGATGCAACATAATAGGTATCAGATACGGTTGAGATTGTGTGTTTGATGTTATTTATGTCAAAGAAGAGAGGCTATATCGTATATTATAAGCGTTAATACGATTCCTGACTGTGTTCGAAGTGTAACCGACCTAATATTTGGTTTAATTCTGTTTTTGTTTAAAAAACATGCTATTTTCATGGCGTTTTTTTCCCCCCCTCCAGTTCATTACAAATTTCTATATGGTTGATATTTTCTCCGCAAATGCAATCGGTGCAGTGCTCAAATTAAATATTTTAGGGTTTATGTAAGGTGTTTGTGGTTTATCTTACATTCGCAGACTTCTAACGATATTCGTGTTGCATATCGTGCCATAAGCATTTTTATCACCAATAGTCACCGCACCCTTCGACAGTTAATGAAACAAGACTCTTTTGTGTTCCATAACAAATCTCCCTCCAAAATACGAAGCAAAAAATTTTAAGCACTTTAATAAAAATTTATTTTTGGACTGTTCTGATGGAAATAAAAATGTTTTATCTACTGTGAAAAATAAAGCCTGAAGAACCCTCAGAAAACATCCTTTCTCCATTCTACTCACTTCAATTTGTTGTTGAAATCACTCTAATATAGTAATTTAAACAATTTGCCACCTACAACAATTAATCTGAAGGTATTTTTTCGACAATTACTTAATGATAGCCATGTTGCTCGTTAGCTACATGTGTCGACTGCACATGCGCAGAGAGAGCAATTGCACTTGCGCTGAGGTATTTATCTAGGCGCAGATTTCTCTGCATTTTGCGTCTGTACGCAACAACTTGAATCTCTGTTTTTTTTTTTCATATTTAATTCCCTTTTGGTGCCATGCAGGTGCAAATTTTATGTGGCGCCCATAAAAACGTGTATTTAATCGGACCCCAGGGGTCAAACATTTACGCATTTAATTCACCCTTTCAGATACACTCTGATTTACGGTTCCAGGTGCTGCAAACAAAATATCTTACGATGCATGCTGTACCTAAGTCGACACGACACTTCTTTCGTTGTCACAGCCAATGAGCTGTAGGCTATGTGTTCAGCTACAATTGTAAGAACCAATTGTGACCTAGGCCAGTAAGCGGGTTTGCAAATAATTTACCCACATGTAAGATCATTGGACATTGAGCTTCGCAGTGTGCAGTACAGTCCAGAAGTTACCTACACGTGCGTAATATACACAGCTGTGTACACTGGGTCTGAAAGGGTTCGATAAAGAATTGAACACGTGGATATACGTCATTGCAGAGCTACGTCTTCAAACAGAACCCGCATAGACGGTTACGCGAAAACGTGAACTTAAAAACAATGCCGAAATGAGCTGTAGCTGGCACATCTTTAAAGAGAATTCCAAGAAAATTCCACAAGGAATCTAGCTAAAATTTAGCAAACGAAATCAAACAAAAAGAAAAACATATATAACTATTAGCCAAACAGACGAACAGCGAAGTCAGAAGAAAACAGATGAACGCAAAATATTCAGGATAGCAAAAAGAGTAGAACTCAGAAGTACACATACATTCAATTGCTGTAAAATTTTCTTCAAAGAAATAGAATGCGTGTGTGTATGTATGTATGTGTATATATATATATATATACACACACACACACACACACACACACACACACACACATATATATATATATATATATTTGTGTGTGTGTGTGTGTGTGTGTGCGAAGAAAAAATCTATAACTACTATGTGAACCACCTCCTTACACATCCCCTTGCTAATTAATTTTTTGAACGTTCTTTTTGTTGTACACGTATGCAAATGAATGGTCTCGTAACACACAAATTAAACAAACCCAACCACAAAACATGGGGTATCTGAACTGCAGTTTTTTAATTACTCTACTGGGATGCTTAACAAAATACAGCAAAATTCAGAGCTATTAACAGATTAAAAAATACCCTAACGTTTTGTTACGTCGAAAAGTTAAAAAGCAAGCAAATAATTATTTCTGTAAGATTACATCAACGCTGTGAACTGGCTCCATCATTGGCTGGTCGTCAGCCACTGGGGTCGCAGAGCTGATTACACTCCAATCAAATATCTCTTACTGTGTAAAATATTTACAGTCAATCGTGTTCATTTATAAGGGCATAACAAAAAAAAATACAATTTTTTCGCACGGAAACTACAGCTGCTGGGTTGAATTGTTCTTGTACGATCCTTGTGAAACACTAGCGGAACAATGACTCTGTAACCATATGAGTTTCATTTTCTAGGGCGAAGAAATTTGTAAACTGACTTTGCTCGAACTTAGCTCGAGCGTAGTCCAGAATGTGTTTTAAAAAAATGCATACTTTTTTTTTTTTTATCTTGCCTGTTCAGTTTCCTTCAGAGGCTGGAGAAAATTACAACTGTACTTCTGTAATGAAAACCCAGGACTGTCATCGCGGGTAATGAAGTCCTGTTGTTGCATATATAATTGGTGTAGCTCAATTATGGAAACCCTGCAGGACAGTTCAGCGCCTCGCGCGTACGGGCAACACCGCTTAAAAAATTCCTTGGCTTTAAAAATGAAACTCGCGTGGTTACAGGGTGATTGTTCCGCTAGTATTTAAGAGGATCTTACAAGAACAATACAGCCCAGTAAAGGCCGTTCTCGATAAAGTTAGCACTTTTGAAATCAACCTTGGAAAAAAGTCACTGCTTCTACCCGCATATATTTTAAGGGGCGCAGTTAGTGACATGCGTCCAGTAAAGTTGGTAACGATGGACGGAAAGTAGTTCCATATCTAAACGTCAAATAAAAATTGTTAGTTTAACATTTGTTACAACTGAAATTATTTGTTTCACTCTACGTTTTTTCAATGCATCGAGGTGTAAAAATGAGCAGATTTGTAAAATTTTTACTTTTTTACAGTTTCACTTGGCCGACACGTGAATACTGTAAAGTGATGAGGCCAATGTCATTATTAATTTAGCATATGGTATAAGACTATATAACTTGCATACAAGTAGAACCGAAGCAGGGCTTTCAAAAGTACTCATTTTACCGTGAACAACCTGTAGTTTTGATGCAAAAAAATATTTTTCTTTCTATACCCTTACAAAAGAACACGATTGGCTGTAAATTATTTACATTGTAAGCGACATTTGAATGGAGCGTAATCAGCTCTGGGACTCCAGTGGCTGACGACCAGCCAATGATGAACGTTGTAGAGCCCAGTGTGATGTGGACCAATAGAAGAGAGGTAAGTGGGAATACAGAAACCAACAGAATAGACGTTCCTGCAGTGGTGTATACAGGTGATTCACTTCTATCTTGTCTTCAATCATAGTAAATATGTGCAGGCCTGAATGTGTTAAGGCCTGTCTACAGTTGCGCTGTTCCAACCTGTGCCTTGGGGCAAGGATACGCTGATTGGTGCACGTGACCTTGTGACGTCACGGCGCTGTCCCAAGCTCCTGTGTCCCAGGACAACCCGTGTCCCAAGACAACGCATAGCATTCGGAAAACTGGAACTTTTGTCCCTAGTGCGTTGTGTCCAAATATGTTATAAGCTGTTCACGGTAAAGTGAGGACTTTCGAGGCCCTAATTTCTTTCTCTTTCAGCCATGGTTTGTCCGTTAAAAATCTTTTTTAAAATACATATTGCCTTTTAAGAAATAAACGCTGTGCGAATATTCCACCGAACTCGGATGTTGAACATCTAAGGCTAAAAGACAATATATTTATAAACTATTATTCCAAATGACAGGACGTTCAAAAGTGCTCCCTTTACCGTGAATAGCCTATAAAAAATAAGACCACTTGTGGTTCACCCGCGCGCATTCGTTTAGTGTTTACTTTGTAAATGTAAACAATGGACGTGCAAGGTGGGATTTATCTAGTTGAACGTGATTATGTGCTAATTAGTGCTGTCTGCGTTCGGTCTGAATCATGTACTATGGAGAATGAAATTTACAGGAAACGTAAAGTTCAAAGAAAATTCTTGGATGCCAGTTGGAGAACTTATTTAAAATAAAATAGTTCGGGTCTGCAAAGATAAATAAATATTCGTATTACTTATCTCGTAAACACAAAATAATCGATAATTCAGGAATATTTTAAAATCACTACGTAACCGCAAATAATGTGTCCAATTTACTGCGCTCTAGTGTCAGATTCTGAAAGCTCACTTTCGGACAACGCATCTGTGGAGCATATTCGGACTGCGTCAATATGACGTCACTTGAGGCCGGGATCCGGACACGTCTGCCGTCACAGATACGGCCGAGTGTAGACGGGCCTTTGGTGTCGCCCAAATAGATCCCTCGCATCTGGCTCTTGGACACGCGTAACTAGGGGCGTGCAATATTCGCGTTATTTTTTGGCATCAAACTAAAATTCACAGTACTGTATTATCTACTCGAGCCAGAGTCGTTTCTCCATTGGCTGCTGCCCAGGTGCGAAGCCACGCCCTTTCTTGCTGAACTGTATGTGATTGGGGCACACGATTGTGAACGGTTCAAATAAAGCCTGGTACAATGAAAAATGTCTTACAAAGGTGAAAGTGTTTTAGTGTTTTGAGTTTAAACTGTCCTAAAATAATAACGCGAATTTTGCAGGTCTCTAAGCATAACAGTCTCAGATACATAGCGACTTTAAATCCAACAACGACCTTTCGTTCTTCGATGCCAACAGAACTGAAAGTTTTCTACAGAGTATTCGCGGCAAAGAGCTGTACAGTTAGGTGGTTGTTTTCGATGGTGATTTAGAAATCTCCAAATAACATTTAACTAAATTTAGAAAATACCCCATTGAACACATTATTGGGCCATCAGAATACACACATAAGGTACTAAGCAGTCTAAAATTGGCACGCGTTTACGCAGGTAGGTTCAGAGAAATCAGTACCTCCTCTCCCCCTCCATTTTCATTATAATTCGTTGTTTTCAGAATCCCACAATACCGGACTGTCAAAATTGGTTGAATAAATTTGGTGTGGCTGTGTTTGCATTGTAACTGCTCGCTCCGAAACGACACCTAATGTACTGAACTTTTGTCAGAAATAATAACCCTATAAGTAGGGATAGGAAAATTTCGCGAGTTCAATTACCTGTAAGCTAGACTCCACAGTCCTGTGCACACTAGGACCTCAGATGTTAGTCCATTGGCTGCTGCCTCAGTGCTACCTCACACCGGGCAGTAAGGGATTGGCTACTTGTTTCCTTGCAAGTCTGCTATTGGCTCAGAGTCGTCCAGGACGTGTATAAGAAACTCAGATCCAATTGCAAAGGTGAATTAACTGTATATGTGTTTGACGTCTGTTTTGTCCCAAAATGAATTCGCGAAATTTTCCTATCCTTACATATAAGCTTCGAAATGCTTCTCTGGGAGAAGAGATAGAGATAAATATATAGATAGATAAAGAGAGAGTGTGAGTGCATGTGTATGTGTGTAGGTGCTGGTATGTATGTGCGTAAATTATAAACAATCAGAGATCAATTGGCCACCCATTTCGTTTCCGCAAAAAAAAAAAAAATACTACGGCTGTCATACTGTATACTGCGGGTCTTAAAGTCTGCATGTCAGTATTCGATTAAAAATTAGAGTAACATAACATTTTTATAACAATAATATATCACATCCAAGTCACGTTATTGGAATTACGAAATAATAAACTGTGAGCTAGTATATGGTGATTGTAAAAATGGCGTGGAACTCAAGTAAAAATTTTTTCAGAGCTAAGTAAATATAAATATAAAAAGATTACTCTTTATCATGTATATTAATTATAGTGAGAATTTGTAGTTGTGCCTGCTTTAAATATTGTGCTGGAGGCCAAACTGTTGCGCCTGACAGCATATGCAACACGCCTGGGGCCCTGAAAACGAAAGCGAGAGTGAAATGAGTGTGCCACAGCACCGACAGAGCGCAGCATCTGCTGAGGGAACCAAAATCGTTCCGTGCAAGAACTACGTAAGGATATACATTTTCTTAAACTGTTTGCGGGCTCAAATTTAGGCAACAAAAAACAAATAAAAGGGACACAAATAAACGTATAGTGATGATAACAAAACATCCAGGGCACTTAAAAAATTTAAAGTAGAAATTATTTGTAGGTTTTCCAAAATATGGATGTAATAATGTATTTATTGCGTAAAAGAAAATAAACGCATGGGGAAAGGATTAGTCATAAATTTTTATTATAAAAGCAAGGCACACATTAACTTTATTTAGGTCAGTTTTAGCCATAAATGTTTGTGACAAATGGACGCACAGAAAAAAATTATAAAAATTATTTCCTTTATTATTATTAAAGTTTTCTTACACACCGTCATAGTAAACGCAATTACGATATTCCATGACGAAGATTTTCTTACCAATTATGCTTTCCGAAGCATCCGCAATGGAAATGCAATTAGATTTGGTTGAAAATACAGAAAAATTATATTTTAGTAAAATATTGCATAATGTTTCAAAATATAAGCCTATACATTCCTCTTTCATATACAGCATAAGTCGCACTTTTTTTGATAGTTTTTATGGTGTACGTACCGATTTTTTACGAGTTCTTCACATTGTGTAATCGTGTGCAGTGCTCCGTAGGCAGTTGCATAACTTCCACCATAAGTTTCCGAACATCCTGCATATCTACCACTTACCAGCATCCTATTGGTCCACAGTGGACCGCGGGTGTGTACTTTACTCTGCAACGTTCGTGACTGTCTGGTCATAAGCCATTGGTCTGGAACTCCGGGTGGATTTCGCTCCGATCAAAGTTTGTTTTTAAGTTTGCTTTTAAGTTTGCTTTTAAGTTTGTTATATTAAAAAACAACTAATGAACTTTTACGCATAAAATTATTCGCAACTCGCGTTATTTTCTGGCAGCACACTAAAACTTCGAAATGCTGTTCGCTCTCTCGACTTCTGCGTCGTTGGCCAACAATTAATGTTTCACGATAATAGGACTCTTGAGACAATAATAAAAATTAGATAGTAGAGTGACAAAGTCACGGGACGCGGTCACACATTTTAACCCTTTGAGGTCGGCAAAACTTTTGCCAGTTTTAATTAAAGACAAGCTAGACGTTAGTCGCCTGTATACATATCGCTGCAGGGACACCACGTCATGTTGGTCGCTATTGCCACGTAACGTCATTCTACTGGTCGAAACGACACCAGTGTTTCCGTATTGGCCGGCTGCTAACCAATGTAGAACCGAGTTTACCGTTTTCCAACCAAATGTTCTTTCGTATGTGACAGGAGGAACATCCCATCGTGTTGATTTCCGTAAATATGCAAAAATTTGTCGTTAATTTACGTAGTCCGTTTTTGATGGAGTATAAGTTCCTATTTAACATCCTTATGAAATAGAGAATTGATGTTGGTTTACCTGGGCCAGTTTTTTTTTTTTTTTTTTTTTTTATGTAGATGAAATATTCAAACAAGTTTGCCCGAACTACGCTCGAGTTTAGTCCTCAGAGTGTTAATGACCCAGTGTAAAAGTCAGTAGTAAACGAAAATAATTTGTTAAAGAGTGTATAGGGTAGTGAAGACTACCTTGCCACTAGAAAATGACGCGAATTTGGCAAGTGTATGATTACACGTTGTAGTGTCATTGCAATTACTTCTTACTTAAAGAATAACGGGACAATGAGTCTATCCAGGTCCTGTGTTATAAATGGACGGAATGGGCAAATGTCCGGGGTCACAAGTACACCCAAAGAAATAGCCCTTGAAACATTTACTCAAATTTGCCAGTCAGAATAATCTGTAAGCCGATTACTTCGTTTATGTGGCTTGACTGCTTTCTTGAAAATTACTAGAGGAACGAATGAAATGGTTTTACAAGAAGCCAAGAGCCACTTCAGTTCTGGCCACTTGCTGCCAACCTTGGCAAAGTATCAGATGTGTGCTCGCAAATGAGGGTGAAAGCTTATGACACTATATTGGTAGAAACTGAAAGAGAATAGCAACACAAGTTAAAAAAAAAAAGGTTTATGTTTAGTAGACCCTAGTCATAGTCGGCAAACTTAACTTACAATTTCCTGTACGGTGTATTTTATCAATAGTTAATATTATTTTATTCGATGCTCACGGCAAAATGAGCACTTTTGAAGGTCCTGCTTTAGATCTACTTGTATGCACGTTGTTTTTCTTCCGCCTTACGTAAAATTAACATAGCTATGGGCCTCGTCACTTTATTTATGCGTCGGTTAAATGAAATTGTGAAGTTATTAAGAAATTAAACATTTGGTAAGTCTGCTAATGTGTACATACTGAGGAGGCGTTAAAAAGAACAAAGAAAGCAAGAAATAACTTTAAATAACCACAAATGGTTACCTAAACTATTTTATTCGACGATAAGATATGGAACTACTCCTCCCCCCCCCCCCCCAAGCCGGTAACAGCTTTACCGGGCGCATGTCACTCAGGGCGGGCGTTAAAATATATGCAGGCAGGGGAAGACACTTTTTTCTGAGGTTGATTTCAGTAGTGCTCACTTAATCGTGATCAGCCTTTAGCAGAGAGATATCCTTCCGCAACACGCGGAGGGGCCAGTTCAGACTCGAGGTACGTCCCCATGTCTTCGCCCAGCCAATCAGAAAACGGGCACGCCCACATTAGCGGAACCGCCACGCAGTTCAGTCCCTGTGTGCGTGCTTACTCTGCGGAGGCGCCGAGCTCCGGAAGGGTACTATTGACAACAATACATTGATGGATGGGCAATGTTAAAAAAATATAATGCCAAAAGTTAGTTATAATCGCCCAGGGCGTCAGTCGCCTAAGTCCGGGGCCTGAATCTACACTTGAAAGCGTGTTTTGTGGTGACCAACAAAATTTATTGATACACACAAAATTCTTTTGTCTATGTAGTAGGGATAGGAAAATTTCGTGAGTTCAATGACCTCTATGCTAGACTCCACAATCCTTTGTATAGTCGAACCTCAGATGTTTATTCATTGCCTGCTGCGCCAGTGTTACCCCACATTTGACAGTACGGGATTCGCTTCTTGTTCCTTTGTAAGTCTGCTATTGGCATGGAGTCGTCCATGGGGTGCCTAATAAACTTCAATCCAATTGCAAAGGTGACTTCAGTGCACGCTCGTTTGCAATATATCTTGTCCTGAAATGAAGTCGCGAATTTTTCCTATCCCTAGCGTGGCGGTAGCTGACAACAGCGTGGCTCTATGGCGTGTGAGGAAGTGGGGCTCCAGACGGGCACCTCAGGCGCCCGCGGCGGGCACAGAGGGGAAGGGGAGGGGGCGCCTGTACGGAGGCTCGGCGCCACTGTGCGTGGTGAAAGTCCCCGGGACCCTCCACAAGGCTGGGAGGAGCCGCTCTAGGGTCGCCGACCTCTGGAGTCCACGCGCCGTCCGCTAGACGGGCTTGCTTGCGTGCTGGACGTCCGTATGTTCACGGCACTCCTTAGTGTCTGCACACATTCACTGTAACTGAAGACAAGTTAGAAGTGTATCACCTGTGTACACCACTGCAGGGACGTCTAGTCTGTTGGTTTCTGTATTCCCACTTACCACTCTTCTATTGGTCCATACACCACACTGGGCGTGCTTACTGAGCTCTACGACGCTCATAATCGGCTGGTCATCGACCACTGGGGTCGCAGAGTCGATTATGCTCCAATCAAATACCTCTTACTGTGTAAACGTCTTACAGTCAAGCGTGTCCTTTTACAAGGGTATAACTAGCGATAGGAAAATTTCGCGAATTCAGTTCGGGACAAGATAGACGTCAAACACATATACAGTGAAGTCACCTTTGCAATTGGATCACAGTTTCCTAAACACACCCTGGTTGCCTCTGAGCCAATAGCATACTTGCGAGGAAACACACAGCCAATCCCATACTGCCAAGTGTGGTGTAACACTGGCTACTCTCTAGAGCCGCAGCCAGTGAACGTACAGCTGAGGCTCGAGTATACATAGGACTGTGGAGTCTAGCCTACAGGTCATTGAACTCGTGAAATTTTCCTATCCCTAGGTATAACAAAAGATGAATTTTTTGCAGGAAACCTATAGCTACTGGGTTGAATAGTTCTTGTAAGATCCTGTAAATACTAGCGGAACAACGACTCTATAACCATAACCTTGCAAGTTTTATTTTCTGGGACGAAGAAATTTTTGAAACTGGCGTTGCTCTAACTTAGCTCGAGCGTAGTCCAGAATGTGTTAAGGTGGGTTTACCATTAAAGACTGAAGAATTTAGAATTTTACTTAATGACTCGATAGGCGCACGGAAAATGAACAGTAGGAAAATTTGCAGTTTATAATTGAATTAGCAACTGTTAAGTCTAGCCAATCAGAATCGTAGGAGATGAAAACTACCGACATAACCTGGAAATATGGACTAGAGTGAAGATTATTGACATATATTTAATTATTTGTGGTTACTGCATGTGTCATCGTTTTGCAAAACTCGTGATATCTTATAGACGGGGAAGCCGATGCCAACATTAGACAATTACATCAATAAATCTGAAATGATTAATTAAAGCGAATTCAATAACCTCTTCCAAGAAAGAAAACATTACCATGAACAGTTCCTTAAATTAAGAGGACACTGTCCCTCGATTAAAATAGTTACTTTTATACGATTTCACAACACGACATAACTAAATCCAAGATGTAAATACAGTTTCCGGCCAAAAACAAATGTCGCGGGGCTATGATTAGCTTGTACTTGTACTTAAGATATAAAATATAACGATCTCTTAAGTTACGGCAAGAACGCATACGACCCGTCAAGACCCGCACACGACAATTATAAATCAATGCCCTTGAACACATTGATTCATATCTTCAGTACTCGAAGCACTTATTCTATTAAGTCAATCGTAAACCCACCTCTACGCCTGCGTGGAGTTGTTTCCCGCGTTTGAGGCAGAGAAGCGCGGGAGCAATAAGGGCCACTCCACCACGCGCATCAAGTGCCGCATCGTCACTAAGGGCAAGGCTCTGAAAAACAGCGTGCAGCGTTCTCGGCATATAGCTAGGGATAGGAAAATTTCGCTATTTCATTTCGGGACGAGATAGACGTCAAAAACACATACCAGTGAATTCACTTTTGCAATTGGGTCAGAGTTTATTATACAAGCCCTGGACGACTCTGAGCCAATAGCAGACTTGCAAGGAAGCAAACAGCGAGTCCCTCACAACCAGGTGTGAGGTTACACTGAGGCAGCAGCCAATGGACAAACATCTGAGACCCTAGTGTACACAGGGCTGTGGAGTATAGCTTACAGGTCATTGAACTCGCGAAATTTTCCTATCCCTACATATAGTGTGTGCCTATAGTACTTTCAGCGGCGACGCAGTCATTTCATTGTTAGCAAGTCTGTACACTCTTTTAGATTTATGAAGGCCGTATTTTTTACAGTTCGAAGAAAGTAGTGCCAGTGTTGTTGCTCTGCTAATGTGTCCCTCCACCTCAGATATTCTGACATGTGGGAGCCATGCTGTGTATGTCAGCTGTTAACACTGCGACGGACTGCACCGTTATATGTTCAAATCAATTTGTCACAGAAATCATGAGATTTTTTGACGCAGCAGAAACAGCAAAATCCAAAAAGTGCATGTGCAGAGGCTATTTTTAAACGTTTATGGTAGATTAAATAATTCGAAAGTAAAATGTAACTAGTGCAGTGTTTTACACATGTGCTAAATAATTTCAGTTAATATTTTTTTTAACGACAATAATTTGACACATACGTATTGGTTCCAAGAAACACGCTCTTTAATTTTTTCTGTCATATTAAATTTTTACTACGACAGACTGATTGCAGTGAGAGTGTATTACTTAAGTCCGTATTTAATTGAATGAGGAATTGTACGGGAGTAGTAGGGTATAGCCGAGTTTGGTGCTGCCATCTGGCATGTAGGTATCGGAGTTATCCGCCATCTTCGCTGATGTCACAGGCGTGGCCGGCAGCCGTGTTCATCTCCCCCCTCACCACTCCCAAACCATAGCTGGCCATTTCATTTGTATACTGACAGTATACAATCATCAAATGTGCTAATACATAACCTTTTTGTCCTCCATTTATGAAAATCGTTACATGAATAATATGGATGTTTTATGTTATATATCAGAGACCAATCACCCGATTTTCAACTAATTCTTCACGAAAGTAGTGTTATGGTAGGTCATGTAAGCATAGCTTTTTTAAGTGACTCAGTCTATTATTTTGAAAATGACGGTCCTGTAAATATTTTTGATTACTAAACCCTTCTAAAATTAGACTGATTAAGTTCGAAGTTCATGCTCGAATCCGACCTCCGTAACGCAGTTTATTGCACACTAGAATATAGTAAGAGGTTGTCTGGGTTTGAGTCCCGGGTAAAGCACGTACGTATTTGTAATTGTCTCACTACTATTGTATATGTTTCTCGTTTCATCTCTTGTGATATCGCTTTCAACGAGACAATACTATTGTATATGTTTCTCGTTTCATCTCTTGTGATATCGCTTTCAACGAGACAATTCCTACCTACCAACTCAGCTTTTAAAAACTATGTAAAAATTAACTGCACCCAAGTTAAAGAAATTAGACTCATTAAATACGTCAGTAACTTATTGTTGATTTTCATTATGTATTAATACAACATCTACAGTTCCTTATAATAGCATATACTCATCACGATGATATTAGATGTTCTAAAAATTTTTCATACTGATCACTGGCACAGTGATCAGTATGAAAACACAAAGTAGTATTATTTGTTTTACAAATACTTGTAGTTTGTTTATAGAGAACTTAACATTGAAAAAACTCTGCATTTCCTGCCAGATTAAGTTCTTTGTGATATTTGAGTTTGCGAGAGAACTTGGTGTAGCTTCGGTTGCTATTTATAAGAATTCATTCTTTCTTAAACATTGCGAACTCAAAAGATGTAGAAAACAATTTCTCTTTTTCCCATAAGTAAACGGAAAAGATTTTAAAAGTAATGCATGATTTCCATATAAACATACATTTCTATAAAAAATTCAAGTAACTTTAAGACAATAATTTGAATGTTTTAAACCTTGCCACGTCCTTTATCCTGCATGATTGTCTCTCCTTCTCTTTCTCAACCAGCAGAAAATTAATTCCCTTGCTGTTACGTCCCAGGCTGTAATTCCTAAGCAGTGTTTTTCTTTTTGAGTTATCAAAGAAGTTGAACATTCTACCCCAAACCCTGGCATGAGCAAAAAATTTCCGAGCACAGGATTTGTAATCGTGTGATTCGAAGCCCACTTTCTGTACCTTATGTGCACAACCATGCGACGTAGAACGCAAATTTTGTCCTTGGCATTTAAATGACTACACTCATTTAACACATTCTGGACTACGCTCGAACTAAGTTCGAGCAACACCGGTTTAAAAAATTTCTTCGCCCTGGAAAGTAAAACTGGCATGGTTTTAAGAGTAATTGTTCCGCTAGCATTTAACAGGATCTTACAAGAACGAAGCTTACCAGTAGCTATAGTTTCCCTGCAAAAAAATGTATTTTTGTTTTACCCTTAGACCAGTTAAACCCTTATAAAATAACACGATTGACTATGAAATGTTACACAGCCAATGATGACAAGCCAATGATGAATGTTGTAGAGCGCACAGTAACCACGCCCAGTGTGACGTGGACCAATAGAAGAGTGGTAAGTAGGGATACAGAAACCAACAGAATAGACGCTACTGCAGTGGCGTATACAGGTGATTCACTTCTAACCTGTCTTCAATTATAGAAAATATGTGCTGACCCGAATGTGTTAAAAACAAATGTAGACTTCCCACAGCCTTGTATATCCTGGACTAAGTTATACTCGACTCGCTCTTTCTACAGACAAGTGCTTATTCTTGGCTCAGAGTCCTCTACGAAGCGTTAAAGGAACACGAGGGGCCATTCACAAAATATGCAAGAAGTACAAAGTTTCTCGTATCTATCCTACCATCGCGAGATTTATTGGACTTTTTGGGTTGCTGTAAACTACAAATAAAGTTGACGCAACACACCCTAGAGGGCTCTGGAGGTATAATAAGCTCGTCATGAAAAAGAATAGTCAATCACCCGCCCCGTAATATTAAACAGTAAAATGGTTTCTGAGGAAGACGACTACCCAGCATACAGGCTCGAGTGTACGGAGGAGTAGTATAAAGTCCATCCTAAAGGGCGCTGAACTATAACTTTTTTTTTTCAGCAAAAGGCGTACCATTATTACTTCGTATTCAATCGTCCGTGGAAGATATCTGCTTATTCTTTCACGGTAATTCCACGAAGTAAAACGATAAAATCAGCAGCCGCTGTTAACCTCGGGCAGTCTACTGAGCTATGCGAGTGCGTCGCTCAGGCAGAGTCGAAATTTTACGAATAAATCTCAGACTAAATCTATTACTCGAGTGCAGAGTAATACGATCTGGCCACAATGTCTCACCAATCTAGTTGCTAGCGGCTACTGATTGTCTGAAGCAAGGATACAGATGTTTTCTCGGAATTCTATCGGATCGCTCGCCTTTTGATTTATCATCACCCCCTGCAGCACGTCATGTGTGAGATATGCACTCTCGTTCTCGCCTCTTTCACGAGAGCATACTTCTTATCACAGGATGTTCCAAATACAGCTACCCTCCGAAAATAACCACGATTCAACATATATGTTGGTTCATCCGAACGAGGTAGCGATGTTACCTTCTTAAGCACAAGAAGCATACGCTTGGACTATATATGTTTATGTTCACAATTTAGTTAATATGGGGTGCAGCAGTCGTTTAGGGAATCCGTAATGTGACAATTAAAAACTAATGTTACGATGATTCAATAAAATAATCAGTGATACACGTGCATTCTAAACACTTTTATAGTATTAGGCAGGGAGTTGTAACTAAATATGGATAACCTAAGAAAAGGCGGCCCATCAAAAAAAATCGTGCATGCAGGATGATCCTGAACTACAGGTACAAACTGTGGAAGTGATTCCCTATGCAAAATGAGATAGAAAACATTACGCGACATATATGTCCTACAGTAATCCGTAAGGGAGGTAGGTTTCCTTGAAAATCGATATAACAAAAAGCTTATAAATTTTTCCGCTGAAGAGCAGTGGTAGATATAGACACCTGAATGTTATTATTTTACTGCTTATTTTTACTGTATATTTATACTGTTTTATTTACGTAATTTCTCATTTTGTTGATAGCTAACTATTTTACGCCCTTTTTTAAAATGTTCTCTTCAAATTCCTGGGTTGTTGAGGGGGTTGAACTGGGAGAACACCCGCTGTCTAAGCTCTCGCTGCAGTTATACCAACCAATTATAGCCTAGACCAGTAAGAGGGTTTGCGAATGATTTACCCACAGGTAAGACCATTGGTCATTGAGCTTCACAGTGTGCAGTACAGGCCAAAAGTAACTACGAGTGCGTGATGTACTCAAATGTGTACAATGGGTTAATATTATGTGCGAGGGATCGGGCAGGTAGGGGTAGGTTTATCTTAGGTAACTGCTCTAGGATTTGTCTAGAAAGTTTATGGATAGCCAACTGGAGAAGGCCATCTCTAGTGCAGTCGGCTCGATCAAATCCACGATTTCTCGAATTCCAACGAGACCAGTGGCCTAACGTGGCTTGGTCAATAACGCAGTAAGTCTATCGAAATGTTGCGCAATTGTGTCATCTGGACGTCAAATCATCGCCGTTCTTATCGCGGCGCAAGGAATTATTCGAGTGGGATGTGTCCGAGAAAGGAATGATCCAAACAGAAATGTATGTAATAGTGTTTTCTGGTTTACGGAATGACTATTGACATAAATCACAAGAAAAAAAATTATTCTCTTCTGCATTAATTTATACAAGCTTGCTGTTTCTAACACACTTGGGCTTCCATTAAAGAGTACTCGGGTTCGATTCCCAGTTGGACCGTTCGGATTTCGGTTTTCCGCTATCGAAAGCATGTGAAATTTTGTTTGTTGGTGTTGTTGTTACAGGCAAATAAAACATGGGTTTAATTTGATGTTCATAGCTTCATTAAAATTAATTTACCGAGCAATCGGGTATGTTTCCCAGTCAATCCAATGTAATATCTCCCAGCGGATGACGCAACCTACCCCGCCATAGCTACAGTCACATGCATTCACATATGAACACCCCCTTATATTTCAAAAAGTCATCGAGTTTTCAAAACAATCACGTCACTGAACTCCCCTCTCGATTACATGCTTTGCTATTGGGAGAAATCGGTGTATTCCCATTAATTACAACTCGCAACAGTCATACAATAGACGATGTCTTATGGAACTCATAGCGCCATTTACGAATTCGAAATCGAAATTTCAATAACTTTAGCGGTTCGGAAGATATTTGGGGTGAACATCTTAGCTGAATAATCCTGTATAAAGTTGGGAACTTTCCTACGCGTTTAATTCTTTCACGAGAAAACATATGAACGTTACCAAGAAAGCATGGGAACAGTTATTTACCATTCGCACTTTTCACTATACGCAGAGACCATGGAATTTGTTTTCGGCGACTCCGTAGTTAGATTATTATTTTATGATTATGTGACCAAAATTTTGACTCAATTAAGTGTTCTGCAGTCCGATGACGAACGTTCTCTTTTGGAGTATCAGAGTCTCAATTTAACCAAAGAAATGTGACAGTAGCTACATAAATGCACGACAGCCAGCAGCCAAAAGAATCTGTGGAACAAATGAACGGAACTGTTACCTGGCCTGCCCTTACCTCGCCCGGCGGGCGGTATGATTGACAGCTACCTGGACTAATGTCATCGTCCCCGCATCCCTTTACAGAAGTCGGTGGCGGGATTTTGAATGAAGGTTATCGTAACCTCCGTCCTATGCGCAAGCCAACATGTAGATAACCAGGGCAGACGACATTACAAATACCCCTCGCAGAGCCGGAGAGCAAACAGTTTTATTTGTGGTAGCCATCTGGCTGAAGTGCGGCAACTGTACAAAGTCAGGTGCAGCGAGGCATATCAGCGGATAGGACGAACGATGGTGGACGAGTGTATGCAGTGTGTCTGGACGAGAGGGCGTGGTATTCAACGAGTAGAGTTTTATTGTGCACGGGGACACGCGGAGTGCTCTAGAACATTCCGGACTGGTGGAATCAGGACTGTTTTAAGGAAGGGACTGTATGAACATGTGATACGAACTTGACTGTAAATACTGGAACTGTAAAATAGGGACATATAATTTACAACACAATTCAATAGGTTTTGATACACTGTTTATTCGGACAGATTATATTTACTTGAATCGATTATTTGATGTGGGGTGAATGAGTATTGTGTAAATATTACTTGTAAATAGCAAGTGATAGCAATATACTGTGAAATATTAAGCCGAGAGTATTATCTTTTTAGTGTTTGTAAATAAATTAGGAAATTATAATGAAATATTTTATTTAATCAAGACGACGTGCACTTATCGTAGACACACTGGAAAATCGCGAAAATGTTTCTGAACCGGCACATCTTCAGTGACACTCTAGCTAGTTTATTCTTTCATTATTGGATGAGCCAGCTTTTTTCTGCAGTCCAATCACTAAAGTTCTGCTTTGGAGTACCAGAGTTTTCATTGGCCCAACCATGAAAGCCAGCAACCAAAAGAAACTGTTGGACGAGTGTAAAACAGGTTGAATCCAATAGGTAGGCACACCCGAATTTCAGGAAAATATTTCATGCCCAGTTATATTTCATTAACACTTTAGCGCAGATGCGCTTTCGTGATTGGACTGTTCCCGTATAACTCGTCTTAGGAGTCTGCGAGCCAATCACAGATCAACATTATCGGGGTTATTCAATTATGATTGGCCAGTCAAATAAAAAAAATGTCTTTACACAAAGACACGCCGGCAACAAGCATAACAAAACTACTGATACCTCCGTAGAGCATTGAAATTCAGCATGCGCGGAAATCTTTTCGCGAAATTAGCGTGTCCCTACCAATAGGAAACAGTCTACCTTCCCCGCGATAAACCATTGTCTCTAACTATGCTGTGATGTGATGAATTTGCGAATAATGCTTTAGATTGTAGGTAAGAAAGGTTGGAAACCCCTGAGATGATGTCCATCTCATCTCACCACAGGAAGGTCTGACATCTGCGGGGCAACTGCCCGAGAAAGCTGGCTCGAGGGGTCAGTGGAGGTAGGGAAGCAGGCAGGCGGTGCAAGCAGTTCTTGTTCTCGGAAGACGATCCCTGTCGACTAGGTCACCTCGCACGTCCGCGACATTCTTGAGGCCGCCCGTTGGCCCGTCGTCCCGGGACCGCACAGCATCCTGGTAGAAACACTAGGCGCAACACGCTGTCCGCGTCGCGTTGCCGACGAGTAAATGAGTTCTATGGGTAGGGATAGGAAAATTTCGCGAGTTCACTGACCTGTAAGCTATACTCCACAGCCCTGTGTACACTAGGGCCTCAGATGTTTGTCCATTGGCTGCTGCCTCAGTGTTACCTCACACCTGGCAATAAGAGATTCGCTACTTGTTTCCTTGCAAGTCTGCTATTGGCTCAGAGTCGTCCAGGGCGTGTATAACATACTCGGATCCAATTGCAAAAGTGAACTCACTGTATGTGTGTGTGACATTTATCTTGTCCCGAAATGAATTCGCGAAACTTTCCGATCCCTATTAATGACATGCGAAATTCGTTCTTATTAATAGAGACCTGCAAATTTCGCGTTATTATTTAAGGACAGACTGAACTCCAAATCACTGTGCGTTTGACCAACTTCAGCCACTGGCCAAAAATATGCGTGGCAAGCCTTGGAGAACTCTTGAGCCAATAATACAAGTTCAGCGGTGGAGAGGCCAATCTCTTTTATGGAGATCAAGCAGACACTTGACGTTGATTACAGAGCAGTGGCAAATGAAACCACGAAATGTTTTCACTTTTTTATAAGGCAGTGGAGTCTATCGTGTCACCGTAAAATAACGCGAATTTTACACGTCTCTAGTTATTAGTAAGAACCATGCTAGGATTCACTACACTATAACTACTTGAGCGCTATTCGCGATTTCGTTAGTTATTGATAACAAAACTGCATCATTTCCCTGTGTGATTGTTTCACTGCAGATTGGTTGCTCTGCCGTGGAGACTTTACTATTTGCTAAATGCGACCTTGAAACTTGCTTTATGAGTTGTAGGCCAATGGCTAGGGGTAGTGAAATTTCGCGAAAAGCTTTCAAGACAAGTTATATTCCAAAACACTGTCCTATCTTGATGGCTGAATTACTTTTAGACACGTGTTAACTGTCTGTACACGAATTACGTAGGAGCCGTGCCGATGTTGATGAATTCTGAGTGGTCCGCGGTCAAACACGAAAACGCTTTCTCAAGCAGACAGCAACCAATTTAAGTAGACAATTTTATGTTGGGGTATTTATAGTATTGAAGTCTACCGTGTACTCATATTTTTCCTCTAAAAATCACTAGCTTTGCCATTGGCAGAAGTTGAACTAGCATACAGCATGTTGGAGTTCAGCCTGCATCGAAAAAAATGACGCGAATTTTACAGGTCCCTGCCTTTAGTTCATTCATGGTCACTTTCAATTTTTTTTCTGAAGCCCTGTTTAAGTTCTACTTTCAGGATATTCCTCTGCTTCATGCAAACAATACTTAACTCAGCCTGGAAAATTACACCAAAGAGAGAATGCACCGCGTTCGTGTGCACTCAGTGCAATAATAGTTTGCATGAGAACTATTTCTTACTAGTAGAGACCTGAAGAATTCTCCGATTCATTTTGATACAAGCTAGAATTCAAAACATGTGTGTTCATGTAACTATAGCCATTGGTCCACGTGGTGTTTTGACACCTCCTGGAGAACGCTGGCCCAATCGCCGCCTTCCATTGTGACAGCAGACAACCAATGCGCAGTTAATATCGGCATATTTGTACATAGGACTGTAGAGTCTAGCCTGCAGGTCATTGAACTCGCGAATTTTTCAGGTCTCTACATACTAGGCATTACCAGCACGCCTATTTTTTTCTTTTATTCGTACTTTATGTTTAAAATGTAACTAAAATGTTTAATTTATCGAACAGTAAGCTACATAGCATATAATAAAATAAGTATAAAACGATTGTGATGCAAGGCTAGCGTAAAAATTAACCAAACGCGTAATGCATAAAGAGATTTTCCTTCTCAGTGCATCAATTTTGATTTTAAAGATAATCCCTTCAAACGAAAATTATTTTAGCCTACTTTTATGATAATTTTCTTTATTAAATATCACATTTGAATCAGTAATCTTTAACCCGTTCGGTCACACATTAATTTCCGAGTTCAAGTGTTGAAATTACGTAATCTTTTGGTGTGAACTGTACTTAGTTTAAGTATTTTGTTTTCAGCCAGTGAACAACGCGCTGCTTGTTCGATGATATTGTCATTAATCATTCATGTCAAAGAGATGTAGAAAAGTCCACAAATAAGATTAGCCACAAGCAAGACCGGGCACTAGTACCCTACAGTGTACAGTGCTCGTCATAACTTTAATTCAATTGCAACGTGTTCACAGTTGTGTACACGGTAGCTGAATGGGTTAAAACTGATACATTGGGATGGAATTTATTTTAACACTTATTTTCCGTTCGAACTCGGTGGCAGCAGGCCTGTTAAAGCCCGTAACGTTGAGCTCGCAACGGTAATTTTACCGGAAAGTTAACACATTAAGGTCTGCACACATTTACTGGCACTTAAGACAAATTAGAAGTGAGTCTCCTGTATACACTACTGCAAGAACGTTTGTTTTCTTGGAGTCTGTGTTAGAACACACTAACGTCCTATTGGTTCACACCACCTCGCACCCTACCCTGTACTGTACAGCGTTCATTATTGGCTGGTCATCAACCAATGGAGAGCCTAGCTGATATTGACCCAATCAAATGTCCTTTATCATATAAAAGGATTTACAATCAATCATGTCCCTATGAATGGCTATTTGATAAACAATTCTATCGTTAGCAATATCATTGGTACAGTGCTGTCGTGTTCTTATGAGGTCGTGTTAAACACTATCTGAAAAAAACTGCATATCCATGCGAGTTTTGTTCTGAACAACAAATAAATTTACAAATTAGATTTGCTCGAGCTACACTCGAGCATAGTCTACAAAGTGTTAATGTTTCCATGCGAGAAGTGTCCTTACCTTGGGATTTAGGGATACTTGATCTAACCGAAAATGAGTTCCATGCAAGATTTAAAATATCCTTTGGAGTTTTCCTTTGGTCGTTTGCCGTGCGTCTTCGCCAGAAGACAGTTTGGGGTTCGGCTGGACCAATCAGAATTAGGGTATTCAGGCACGGGAAGTCTGATTCGCGGGCAGACAGCAACGTCACATAGCAGCTAAAACCGTCCGATAGCGTAAGTGGAGAGATTTGACGAGGCCTCAAGTGCTGATGAGCGATGTGAGTATGGAGCAGCGCCGGAATGCAAGGGCGGGGGAAACGGGAGATCCCCGAGATAACCCGCTGAACAGTGGCATCGTCTGACACGATACCCACATGCAAAAATCCGGGGGGGGGGGGCAAACCCGCCGGGGGGGGGGGGGGGGGGCAAACCCGACTCTCCTTGGTGGGAGTCTAGTAGTCTAACCACTATACCACCGTGGGTGTCTACGCCTAACTTCAACGTAACATAAATGTTGACATCGTGTCAGGCAATTAGAGCAACTTACTCAGTCTGCTAGTCCATGGTAGAGGGCATGCTGCATACGGAATACATTAATTGTTGGACGAAATGAATTCGCGAAATTTTCCTATCCCTACCAATCAGCACCTCGTAACGCAGCTCGTCAGTCTGTAGCCTGACCAATAAGGGACCTTTTCGGAGCATACAACAGTCAATCAGTGACGAGGCCTGTTCTCACAGCTTCGCGAAGCCAATCAGAATATAAACACGTCCACATCAAAAGACCTACTAGGCAATTTCGTCTCTGTGATCTCGTACGAAGAACATTAGCCAACTAAATCGAGGATTTTGCTCAGATATGTGTAGGGCAGTGGAGTCTTAGCTTGTCCCTGAATAATAAGGCGGATTTTGTGGGTCTCTACCTATGTGTAGGGGCACCTGAATTTCGCGAAAAATTTCCGCACATGCTAGATTTCAACACCCTACGGACGTTCCAGCAGCTTCCTTTTCCTTATTGGCGACCTGTCTTCGTGAGAAGACATTTTCCTATTTGACTAGCTAATAAGAATTACGTAACTACGATATTATACGTCTGTGATTCACGTGCAGACACCTAAGATGTGTAACACGGAAACCATCCAATAACGAAAGTGGATCTGAGCTGAAGTGTTGTGAAATACAACTGGTTAGGTGTTTCTACCTACGGGATTTGATCAACCACGTAACATATTATTCCAAGTTTACTCGTTCACATCTGACATGTCGCAAAACAGGTGAAATCAGGGTCGTTGTTGTGCAAGTCCTGGAGCTGGCATTAACACAGCGCCTTTCTCTGGGCAATTCTGACACACAAACTATTTATAATTGGCTGCTTATTGTGCCAAGGATTCACTGAAACCCTTTCCATACGTTCCGATGTGTCACTTGAAATTCATAATTACAACTCACACCAAAAAAATTCCGTATTTTGCAACATACGAAAAGAAAAATTAAGGTGTACGTTGAGAGGTACGTATTAGGATTTAATTCATGTCCCACACGCGAGTTCAATGACCAGAAGGCTAGACTATAGTCATGGGTACAAATTTGCAGATGTCAACTGTGCATTGGTTGTCTGCTGTCACAGTGGAAGGCGACGATTAGGTCAGCCTTCTCCAGGAGGTGTCAAACACAGCGCGGACCAATGGCTCACGTTATCTGAACACGCATGTTTTGAATTCTAGCTTGTCCCTAAATGGATCCGCGAATTCTTCGGGTCGCTACCCACGCGGTGTGAAGAAGCGGGGCGGGACCCAAGGCGGGAAACAAAAGGCGACAGGCAAGCCCCAAGTCCGTCGTTAATAGCCGGGTAGAGACGTGCGGGAATGAGTAACCGACCAGTTGGAAATAGAACGGATGTGAACCAACCCACCACACACCAGCGTGTCCTGTCCCAGTTCCGAGATCCTGACCGTTAGTACGCCTCTCTCAAGTGGGCGTCCAGCCGCTGCAGCGGCGTCGTCGTCGTCGTCGTCAGGGCCGTTGTAGATCAGGGGAAGAAAGGGAACGCCTCTGGAAATTATGGTTCTGACCGGGGGAAGTTGTCCCACATGCGCGTGCGCAAGGGCCAGGGACACGAGGCGACGGCTTCTCGGCGCCTTTCGAGCGGGAGCGAACAACTGGGCCGGTCTTGAAAAGTGGGCCGAAGAGTTTCTTGTAGCCTTACGAAATCCTGGCATAGAATATTCGTGATTTAATTAATCATTACTTTGAAAGTTCCTCTTAGTTAACACATTCAGGTCTGCACACGTTTACTGGCACTTAAGACAAATTAGAAGTGAGTCTCCTGTATACACTACAGCAAGGACGTTTGATTTCTTGGTGTCTGTGTTAGAACTCACCAACGTCCTATTGTTTCATACAACATCGCAGCGTTCATTATTGTCTGGTCATCAACCAATGTAGAGCCGAGATGATATTGACCCGATAAAATGTCCTTTATCATATAATAGGATTTACAATCAATCATGTCCCTACGAATGGCTATTTGATAAACAATTCTATCGTTAGCAATATCATTGGTACTGTACTGTCGTGTTCTTATGAGGTCGTGTTAAACACTAGCTGATAAAAGACTGTACATCGACGCGAGTTTTGTTCTGAACAACAAGGAAAATTTCAAATTAGCTTTGCTCGAGCTACACTCGAGCATATTCTACAAAGTGTTAACACATTCTGGACTACGCTCGAGCTAAGTTCGAGCAACGCCAGTTTTAACATTTCTTCGTCCTTGAAAATAAAGCTCCAATAGTTATAGAGACACTGGTCCGCTAGTATTTAATAGGATCGTACGAGAACAATACAACCTAGCAGCTATAGTTTTCCTGCAAAAGATGTATTTTTCCTACGCCCTTATAAAAAGGACACGATAGACTGTAAAACTTTTACACAATAAGATACATTTGACTGGAGCATAATAAGCTCCATAATAAGATGACCAGCCAATGATGCATGTTGTAGAGCACAGTAAGCACGCCCAGTGTGGCGTGGACCAATAGAAGAGTGATAAGTGGGAATACAGAAACCAACAGCATAGACTTTCCTGCAGCGGTGTATACAGATCTTGTCAATCTTGTCTTCAATTATAGTAAATATGCCCAGACCTGAATGTGTTAATTCGGCTGGACTCACGAATTCATTTGGAGACAAGATAGACGTTAAAAACATATACAGTGAATTCACTTTAGGAATAGGATCAGAGTTTATTATACAAGCCCTAGATGACTCTGAGCCAATAGAAGACTTGCAAGGAAACAAGTAGCCAATCCCTTACTGCCAGGCGTGAGGCAACACTGGTGCAGCAGCCAATGGACAAACATCTGATGCCCTAGTGTACACAGAGCTGTGGAGTCTAGCTTACAGGTCATTGAACTCGCGAAATTTTCCTATCCCTAACTATAGTACGTCGCATCCAACAGTCGCCCGTCCGTCAGTCAGTCATCCGTCTGTTTTGTTTTCGCCCGTCGGTTGGAAGCTATTCACAACAATCCGTCGTCTGCCGATCCTTCTGCACGGCAAGATTTTCGTGTGATAACTTAACATCGTGAGCTTTCTTTAGCGTTAGATAGGGATAGGTAAATTTCGTGTATTCAGTGACGTGAGCCTCAGTTTTTTGTTCATTGGCTATCTCCCCAGTAAGAAACCAGTTTTACTACACACTTGGTAGTATATGATTCGCTACTCGTTTCCTTGTATATCTGCTATTGGCTCAGAGTAGTCCAGGGTGTGCCTAATAAACTACGATCCAATTGTAAACTCAACTTCAGTGTACACATGTTTGACATCTACCTTGTCCTGAAATGAACTCGCGTAATGTTCATATCCCTAGTGTGAGATATAGTTTGGTCGGAAATACATTTTCACGAAATAAATATTCTGGGGGAAAATTCTTTTCCACGTGTTAAGAAATTATACTGAATTTTTTTACTTTTATAATTCATGGATTTTCCACCAAATATAAAAAAACACAGATCCACTAACTTGCTTTTTTTTATTTCAAAGTACGTATTCACGTCTAAAGAATGTCGCCGGAAGGCGGTGACTCCGTCTGTCCGTCGAAAGTCACGGTTGGGTAACTGTTTGACGGACGGACGGATAGAAAAAAGTTGCCCTGCGACTGGTCGAAGATCACGTGACCGCCGGACAGAAGAATGACTGAAGGGTGCGGTGCGTGGTTCCGAGTCCAGCTTAAAATTTTTTCATATATTTTTATCCCACTTTCGCGTGTAGATATTGGCACTGACATGCATTTTTCAACATTTACTGAAAACCATTCCTATGAATTACTTCTCCGCACATGTTATATTATTCCGACATATGTAGAATTATTGTCATGGACCCAGTCACTTAATTCATCAATCACTCAAATGAGACTGCGAAATTTTTAGGAACGTATATATGATAGTTAGGGACCTGCAGAATTCGCGTAATTTTTTGGCATCAAGCTAAGATTAACATTACTATATATACTGGAGCCGGTGTTGTTTTTCCATTGGCTGGTGCCTAGATGTTAAGTAACTCACTTACTGAGTGAACTGCAAGTGATTAGGGCACAAGATTGTGAAGTGTTCATTTATTGGCGCAGAGTTACCCAGGGCGTGTCAAATAAATACTGGTCCAATGACAAACGAATTTCAAAGGAAAAGTGTTTTAAGTTTAAAATGTCCTCAAATAATAACGCGAATTTCGCAGGTCTCTAATAATAGTACTACGCCAATAATTACTTTCTTATGCATGGAATCAACACAAATATAGGCAATTCACGGTCAAGTGAGCTGTTTTGAAAGCCACCTCATTTGGAATAATAGCTAATAAATATATGTTATTTTATCCTTAGACGTTAACTTCAGAGTGCGATGGAATATGAACACTGTGTTTATTACTCAAATGGCAATAGTGATTTAAATAAGGTGGTTAAAGGATACAAATTGGCTGAAAGGAAAAAAGTAACTAGGGCCTCAAAAGTGCTCACTTTACAGTGAATAGTTTTTAAAATAGACTATATCCAATTTCCATTGATTTTTAACATACCACTTTAAATATGACATTTATGCAAAATACTACTTTTCGTAAGTATTGGGCTTTCCTGAGTCAGCTAATTGAATGGGATTTTTTTTTCAAAAGTGTTTAATCAGCCGGGAAAACACCATAGTGATTTATCACCGCGTGTCGATTATATCACAATGTGATATCTCTACAAACATGAGTGTCTCTTATTGTTACTTCGAACCTTAAGTTAATGCGTATAAAAGGAAACTAAACCTGTTTTCATTCTTTACATAAAAAATATACGTGCATTACAAAACAATTTTAATATAATTCTAGGCGTGCACAAAGTGTATTATAAATCCATTTATGGAATTATTAATAAGTTTAGTTGTTCTATTACACTCCATTCATGGTTACTTCACACTTTTCTGCAGCCCTGCTAAAGTTCTACTTTCAGGATATTACTCCACCTCATACAAACAATGCTTAGAAAAATTATACAATAGGGCCAACGCAACACATTTGTGCGCTCTCAGTGTAATAACATTTTGCATAAGAACTATTGCTTACTAGGCATTACAAACACACCTATTTTCTCTCTGTATTCATTCATATTGGCTGTAAATGAAATATTATATTTTATACATAAAAGACAAGTAAAAGTTAAACTTAGCCAAAATAAGGTTCTCTTACACTCTAAACTTGAAACAGTGAAAATTGAGCAAAATCAGCGAAAAAAGTGAAAATTGAGCAACTGATAATCAGTGCCAGGTAACTAATAAAATACTGGCTGAATTCCGCTTATTTATTTGTGATTCATACTGAGTGTCAAGAATTCCACTGCTCTAAATAACTTGTTTCCGGTTGATTTGCTTGATTCGCCAGTCAGCAGTAGCTTATAAACTGACTTTCAGTGGATGTTATTTCACTGATTGATATTACTGATTCGGAATTAACAGCGTACGTCAACACAATAATATAACGCTTGGTGACACATTACGTATTTAGGGAACACCCAAACACGTCATATATGGGGTGTTTTTTTTCCTTCAAAGGTTCGATTAAAAAATCCGCAGTATTTGATTTTTTTTTTTTTGTATAGGCTGTTCACGATAAAGTGAGCGCTTTCGAGGTCTTAGTTACTTTTTCCTTTTAGCCATATTTTATCCTCTAACCACCTTTTCAATTACATGTTGCCGTGTAAGTAATAAACACAGCGTGAATATTCCACCGCATTTGCAAGTTAACATCTAAGGCTAAAATAAAATACGTTTGTTGACTATGGCCGTGCTTACACGGAGTGCAGAACTACTTCATCTAAACAATTTCATCTATCGAAGAGGTTACATTCCTTCGAACGAGTTCCGATCGCAGTTGTTTCTCGTTCAAAGCGAACAGTTTTCGTAAGTAGTTTCGAACGACTTCTCTTCTCTGCTGCGCTCCTATTGGTTGCTTCCAAGTAAACAAGCAGTACAATAAATATCAATGAATTTGGCGGGAATTCCTGCACTTGTTAAATTGTCTTAAGTTGGAGGTTGAATGTACTAATACCCACCCATTATGCCATTACAGCAAAAGTGTAGGTTTCATAACAATTAAAAATATAAATTGTGATAAACGTTGGAGGCTATTATAATAAAATGTCGTACATTTATGTTCCATGTATGTTGAGGTTAGAATTTCCATTAGTTTCATTCTGCTTTGGATGTGCTACCGCGAAGATACGTTCTGTTATTAAACTTGTTCAGACATGGCTACCGAATGTATTAAGCTTTATGTGTCAAACAGCATTAGTGTAACCACGGCCTATTATTCGAAATGAGAAGGCTTTCAAAAGTGCTCACTTTACCACCAATAGCCTATAACTAGAGACATGAAAAATCCGCGAGTTCAATGACCTGCAGTCTTAGACTCCACAGTCTCGTGTACACACATGCCGCTAACAACTGCACATTGGTCGTGTGCTGTCACAGTTGAAGGCGACAATTGGACACCGTTCTCCAGGAGGTGTCAAACACCGCGGGGACCATTGGCTGAAATTACATAAACACACGTGTTTTGAATTCCAGCTTTGTCCCAAAATGAATCCTCGAAATTCTTCGGGTCTCTGCCTATAACTCTGCACTCTATGCCAAAGTAGTCTTGGATGGCATCTCCCACATTACCACTGGCTTCAATGACGAGGCGACCTGCTATCACCACTCACTTCTCTTCACGCCTCACCAAGGGAGGTCGGTAGAAGTAAGGAGTAGAAGGAGTGTTTTTCAGGGGGGGGGGCAGTGTCCAGTTTGCCTGCACGGGTATCACGAACCTGCCTCCGCGAGGCGGACCGGCTCTGTCCCAGGAGGGCAGCAGAGCGGCCCTATATCACAGCGTCGTGCGGGCCTCCCACGAACCCGCGCAAAAGCGCGGAACACCGCCTTGCCAGCTTGCCGAATTTCGCTCGCCGGATCTGTGGTGGATGTCGCGAGGCGCTCCGGCGGGTGGCCACGTTTGCCGCAGGTCCAGGAGTCGGTGGTTTCTGCGGACATTATGGCGACAGTCCTGGCGATTTGAAGGAAGACTGACGATTTTTTTAAATATGTATTGTCAGATCATCGCACTTTTGTGTCTTCAAGATTATCCTTTTCCCTGGGCCACATGATGTGCACATGAGGACAACATGGGAATTTATTAAGACGTACATTGTATTTTTATTGCATTCTTCACTGGAAAAGTACTTGAAATAACAATTTTTGAGAATATTGTGCGTTTTAGGTATGGTCAGCGAATACGTCATTAAAGTATTTCATATGAGATTCTTTTTACTTTGGTTTTTAATTGTTTTAATATTTGACGGTGGAAATTAGATATGCAGTGATGAGCAAAATTAAATTATATTTCAAGTTGTGAAAGCATTTACAAATTTCATCAAAATTTATTTAAAAATCGTTTAGCATTACTACTGGTGATTTCATGGCAATTCTTGTATACATTTGAAACGGAATGGAGTGGAGAGATTTAGACAGCCCTTAACATCGAAGTCTTGAGAGACGACGAGGGTGAAACGAGGCGCGCGTGGAGCAGCGCGGGAATGGAAGGGGTGAGGGAAATGGGAGCTCACCGAGAAAACCCGCCAACCAGCGGCATCTTCCGGCACGATTCCCACACGCGGAAATCCAGGCGCGACCACGTCGCTAATCGAACCCGGTTTGCCTAGGTGAGAGGCGAGTCTTCTGACCACTACGCCCCTGCGGCCCCTTAAGGCTGAAGTAAAGCAGCTGCCTATGCAACGTTATACCCGACTATACAGCGTGAAGAACTCATAAAAAAAAAAGTAGTACAGACGCCATGAAGATTGTCTGAAAATTGCGATTTATGCAGTATATGAAAGAATAATGTACGTATATATTTTGCAACATTATAAGTTACTAACATATACTTTTTAAATCAGAAGAAAATAGACTGATAGAGTCCGCATTTTTAACATAACTCAAGCGCATTTGCGTTTTGGATGCTTCGGAAAGCAGAATTTGCAAGAAAATCTTCTTAAAAGAAAGATCGTCATAATTTTAACTATGATTGCGTGTAATAAAATTATAGTATTAACGTATCATATCAATCATATAATTAACTTAATTTAAGTCAGTTTTGGCCGTAGATGTTTGTAACAAATGGATGCACATAAAATCGATTATAAAAGTTATTTCCTACATTATTATTACAATTTTCGTACACACAATCGTAGTAAACAATATGACGATCATTCTTTTAAGATTTTCTTGTGAATTCTGCTTTCCGAAGCATCCAAAACCGAAATGCGCTTACATTTGGTTTAAAATGCGAACTCTATCGATCGATATTTTTTTACGTTTAAAAAGTATATTTTATTAAAATATTATATAATGTATCAAAATATGTACATTCTTGTTTCGTGTACAGCTTAAATCGCACTTTTCTGACAATTTTTATGGTGCCTGTAATACTTTTTTATGAGTTCTTCACGTTGTATAGTCGGGTGCAGTGCTCCATAAGCCGATATTTTACTTCCTCCTTAAGTTTAATTTGAAATGGACTAAGATTAGGTCTACACTCTAGTGAAACCATGGCGATTTTTGTGTATCGGTGTAGAGATCTCTCAAGAACGTTGGCATCATTGCGCGGGACCCTTCTCCCATCTAGCTTGACGGAGAATTTAGGATGGAAAGGGGGGGGGGGGGGTTTGGTTGTGTGTGTGTTGTGGGGGGGGGGGGGGGGGGCTCGCATCGACGGCAGTCGTGACTCGCCAAGCGCGTGGGACGTCGTCTTGCGTTCGTGCATGTGTGTGGAGAGTTCGGGCAGGAAGCGATGTTCACTCACGAGTTAGATCCACTCGTTTCCTGGATCCCTCGCTAACATCGAACTGCGCATGCTCAGTGCTGCCAGATGGCGAGAAATTTACCGTTTTACGGGAAATGCCAGTAGATGGCGGGGAAACGAAAGAAAAAAAAAAAACAACTAGACATTTAGAACTTGTAGCTAGGGACACTCGAATTTCACGAAAATATTTCTGTACATGTTAGACTTCAATACCCTGCGGCAGTACCAGCAAATTTCTTTTCCTTATTGACGGCGTGTCTTTGTGAGAAGACGTTCTCCTACTCGGCTGCCCAGTCAGAATTAGGTAACTTCAATACTGTGCGTCTGTGATTCGCGCGCAGACACCTAAGATGCGTAACACGGAAACCATCGAAACACGAAAGTTTATCTGAGCTAGAGTGTTGTGACGTACAACTGGCCGTGAAATCTTTTCGCGAAATTCGGGTGTCCCTACGTATAGCATTTGTTTATAAGCTGTTCACGGTAAAGTGAGCACTTTTGAGGCCCTAGTTTCATTTTTCCTATTAGCATATTTTATCCCTCCGCCTGTTTTTTTTTTTGCCATGCAGTGTGGTATATATTTCACTGGATTTGAAATTTTACGTCTAAAGCTACAATTATCCCAAATGAGATGTCTTCAAAAAATGCTCACTTTACCGGGAGTAGCTTATATATTTATGTAGAGATATTCATAATTTTTAAAAGAAAAAAAAATTAATCGATCCGTAGGACGTAATAGTAAAATCGATATTTTTAAGACATACTCTTTTATCTCGAACATTTCCCCTCTTCTTGTCTTTATTCTTCATTTGATTACTACGCGCATTCTCTATTGTTGTTTGGTAATAAAGTGGAGAAAATAAGCATATAAAAACTAAACTTAAACTCTATGGGTCGTACGCTTTTTTTCTTACAAATGCATGAGAACGGAAATTTCTGAGTAAAACGGTAATTTTTCGTCAGCCTTGCGAAAGTTGTACTCGGATGATTTGGCAACACTGCGTACACACACACACACACACCACACACTCATATATATATATATGGCTGAATTTGGTTGGGATTTCTGCATTCGTTGGAGCAAATTGTCAAGAAAGTTAAAAAATAAAAAAAAATAAGTATTCACTATAATGTCACAGAAAAAAATGACGTACCTACAAGGATAAAAAATATTTTGTAGAGGGGTCACGCTGCCAAAATAATTTGTACTGGCAACAAAAGTTTAGTAAATTATTTAGTGTTCACCACAAAATGTATTTAGTAAGTTGAATAATAACAAAATATTTAGTGGTTGCCACGACATTTTTTTTTTCCAGTGTACGTTTTGTTATAATTAATCAAATGCTCAACCTCGATGAGTGGTGGAAGCGATTATAAGTGAACATTGGTGCATGTTTTCATGGTTAGGATTTACGTTTGGTTTGCATTCAGTGAAAGAGGCGTAACTGGTTCCCGTTCACAAACATGTTTAAAAACTGCTGCCGAACGAATTTATAAGAAATGTGTCTAGACCATCCCGTGTGGACGCGGCCTTTGTGTGAAAAATTCGGCCAATTATTAATTTGTTTACTCCGGCAATAAACGTTTGTGATTCGTCGGCAGGCGCGCCTAAGACGCGAAGCTGTGGAACAGATCCGGACGTGAAAGGAGATCTTAAGCTAAAGTGTTTTGAAATACCGCGCGGCAGGAACTCTCCCCACGGCAATTGCGGGTGTTCCCTATTTCCAACGTGTAAACTTCAACTCTTGTAAGTTCGTGTTACGTTAGTAAGCGACCGTAACATGTTCGCCCACACGCCTACAGCCTGGATGGCTCCGAGGCAGCAATAAACACGCACTATTAAAGGCTGCTCGCGATCAAGTGAACACTTTAGAAATGAACCTTAGAAAAAAAGTCACTGCCTGCATATATTTTAACAGATGCACTGAGTGACGTTCGCCCAGTAAAGTTGGTAACGATGTCTGGAGAGTAGTTTTATATTTCAACGTCAAATAAAAAAGTGCTAGGTAACCATTTGTGAAAAATAAAAATTATATCTGTCCCTTTTTTTGTGTTTTAAATCCATCGAAGTGTAAAAAATGAGCATATTTGTAAAGTATTAACTTTCTTAATATCGTCACAGTTTTGCTTGACCGACGCATAAATAAAGTGATGAGGCCCATGGGAATGTTAATTTTTCATAAGGCGGGGGAATGCACAACGTGAGTACAAGCAGATCATATGTAGGGCTTTCAGAAGTGCTCATTTTACCGTGAACAGCCTATATCATTTCGCGCTCTGAGGGCGTAATATCACGATGCTCTTAATTAAACAGAGTAGTAGGTATAAAAGACCCGGTCCTGGCCCACCCCACATTTTCATTAAATAATTAAGGAATTTGGGGCCAAAATCAAGGTTTTTTGCCCCAAAATCATGGTTTGAAATTTAAGAACTTAAGCATTCTAAAAAAACAACCAAATTTACCCCAAAATCAAGTAAATTTACCTCTTTTTTCAAAAATAGCGTGCAGGCTTTGTGACGCCTTAAAATCATTAAATTTTAAGCTAAAATAAAGCAAATTTCTCGCTTTACAGGCAAAATTTTCACGTTTTCTAGAAATAGCAATTTTGCAAGCGAGCAATCTAAATCAAGAAAAATAAGCCAAAATCAAGTGAAAATATTAAAAAATATAACTGATAGACTTTATAGATCTTATTCAACAAACGTAATACACCAATAAGACTTTTTAAAGTAAAAAAATACAGAAAAATCTGAAGCACAGCCATCAATGATTCCATAATCCCAGCCATCACAGCAATCCAAATCATAAACATCGTCTTTAAAATTATAAAATTTATCTGAACTTAGTTTATTTTTATTGATTTTTAAAACAATTTTTTAATGAACAATGTCCAATTCTTTATCAATGGAAGTTGCTGTTTTTATAATTTCATATCCAATATCTCAACTTTCTAAAAGTTCTATAATTTAATCCATTTACAATATTGTAAAATGTATAAAAAGTGAGAAACTTTAATTACAAAAATTATTTTTATTTGATCAAAAATTCGAAACACTTTTAAATGCAGCCACTCAACTATGAATCGAAAATATTGTATTAAAATATCTAAACAATTTCTTGTCTCTGTAAAATCGTTTACATCCCCCATTTAATAAAATTAAAAATGTATAGATCTTCAGTAATCCTTTCTTTCAAGTAATCATAAGTTAAATTTCGTTCAATAACTAGAACAGCATTACAAATTGTACCAGCTCCAACAGCTTTATTAAAAACACACTAATTTTTATATTTGTTTTTTTTTTCTTTAACTATAGTTGTTTTTCTATATGAACAATCAATGACACACAATGGTCCTCGCCCCCAAAATGAATACTTATTTATATCACCATGCGTGTTTACAGTTGGTGTATAATAAAGTTCATTATTTCGAAATACAGTAACCAGTTTTGTTTTCTAATTTCTAAAATCGTTATAAGCAAGATACATTTTATATATCTAGATTTCAGTTTTCTTTTGAAAGAATTTCATTTCTTCCATTTTTAACATAAATATTTCTCACTCTACAGTGATCAAACATAGACGCATGTACGCTCTGATCAGCTTGATTTTTTTCTATTAGTTTGAAAGCCTACAATTACAAAATCGGGCATGTCAAATTGTAAATTATTAAACTGATCTTTTATATCGAAGTTAGAGATTGTTGTTCCAGTAGGAACTTCTTTTTCTAAAAATTGTCAATAAGCAAAGCTAATTGGCAGTTTAGGTTCTTTGTATATTTTTTTTCTTTAATTGCAATGGCTTTGTTTGCTTCATATTCAACAACAGACCACATCATTTATAATTTTTGAATAACAATTTTGTCTGGATCGGCATAATCTCAATCAAGGGTACCATCTGCTTTTATTTTGATAAACATATAAACAGTTGTCAGATGAGTTACGAATGAAAGTGATTTTATAGTCACCTTTCCAGTAAATTTCATTGTTATCGCGAATGAAATCAAACAAATAACCTAGTGGATACATTACTTCATTTGTTCTATAACTATGTAAAGATTTTAGTCGATATAGATTATCAAGATGAGACATCTCCATATAATTTTGTTCACTTGGCGATCTTAACAAAGCATTTGTCATTGTTGAAGTTATTCCCGAATTATCAACAGCCTCAATTAATCTGTCCATGTTTTGAAATTTCTACTCTAGAAAATCGAAAGGAAAATGATAGAACAAACATCAATGTTATCTAATTTTTCCAATTTTTCCTAATCGCCTTACTTATCTCTCTTTACTAATCTACATTCCTGGAAAACATAAGCATCGTTTGGAAAAGAAAAGCCATCTCCTATAGAAATATCAAACTCAATTCTGTTATTGAAAACATTCAGATTTCCCATAGTCTGTTCAGTTGGGTGGGGGGGGGGGGAGAAGTTGGTCTTTCAAAGCTCTCAGTACTTTTATAACTCATTTAGAAGTAAATAAAATTATATATAAATGAAAGAAACGAAGGATATTTCTCGAGTAAAATTACTCATTGAAAGATATAAAAACTGTAAAAAGCACCATGAGACAGAGTATGAAAAAAGCCAGAAGAAAGAACTGCCACTAATTGATACACTACGAAATATTGGCAAAAAAGTAGAACATATAAGGGAAGAAAATAAAAATTAAATAAACACATTAGTTCCAGTAGCAGTAAAAATTTTAGATTATCCACCAACCCCAGAAGAAACATCATTTGAAAGAGGACCATTATTGAAATCTCCAAGTGTAGAAGCGCGAATGGGCACTGTACCATTGAAAAATTTGTCGCCTATAGCAGGTGTTTCTAATATAAATCTTGGAAAATAAATTTCAAAAAGAATAAATGTTATTGATACTCAATATGGTTTACGAGGAGATGGACATAATTTTAACATTGGGGATACAAAATTGAAGACCGATGATGATAAGATATCTGTTAAAAACAAAGAATATGAATTACCAGAAGGGCTTTCTAGTTTGTTAAAAAAAAAATGAAAAAGAATAAGATCTTGAGAATAATTTCACTGATAATGACTATGAAAACTACACGAAAATTGTTATAGATACCAATGTTGCATTCCAAGCATATAACCCAAAAAAAAAAATAAACTCGAATAAAAGTTGGAAACACAAAAATATAATTAAACCAATTTATGAAAAATATGTAAAAATTTACAGTCAAATTCAGCACCAAATACACCCAAAAGAATTATTTCTCCAAGAACTCCTAGATCTGGAGAAGGTATAAAAAAAAATACAACAAATTGCTAAACGAATAAATTTGGTGGATGATGTTAGAAATTTAATTGATAGATTATTAGTTATTAATGGCGAAGAAAATGCTGGAAATAAAAATTATCACAATGAAAAAGTAAACATTATGAATATGTTGAACAATAAATTTTCTGATTTTGTTGTCAATAACCAGAAAGGAATTCCATATCTTATAAGAGTTTTAAATGTAATTCCGCACTCATTTTGGAGTTCTGAACACCATGGTAAAGGTATTATAAATTGGGCATTGAATAATTTTAACTTACCCGAAATGCATTTACTTGGTTATGATTATTGTGGACTATTTACAAAATTAAATGAAAGATTAGAATGAGGAGATGCAGGCATGAATAAATTAGATGAAGCTTGTAAATTTCATGATGTTGCATATAGAGATCACAAAGATTTAGAATCTAGGCATCGAGCTGATAAAATTTTACAAAAAGAAGCTAAAGAAATTATGTGAAATAAATATACTCCAATTCGAGAAAAAATTGCTTCTGCCGCTGTTGACTCAACTTTGTTTACAAAATGAAAATTGGGTTAGGGCATTAAAATGTTTTATTGTTTATATATATTTTTACTTATAAATGAAGATAAATGTAACTTTCAATATTCCCTCTGAGGAATTAAAAGATTTGGGTATAGACAAATGTTTTACAGATGATCAAATTGCTAGAAAAAATAAACATTTTGAAAGAAGGCAAAAGTTCCTAATCAACTTCATCGTTGCCAACAGTCAAAAAGTTGGCCAAAGAAAAATCTGGAAGTGGTTTACATCATGGAGGAATTATTCCCATCCTACTTGCTGCTTTAGGCGCGTTCGGTGGTTTAATAGGAGCAGGTAGTGCAATTGTCAGTACTGTTGATCAAGTAAATAAAAATAAAAAAAGAATTAGAAGAACAACATAAACACAATTTGGCAATGGAAAATAAAACTGTAAGTGGAGTAGTTGGAAAAAAAAAGAGGAAGGCCAAAAAAATGTTGAATGTATACACACTATCTAATATTGACATTAATAAATATGTAAAAAAAATTAAATGTAAAACATTTCAGAAAGTTTTATATGATTGACGAACTATCACATAGAATGCTCAAAAATGAGTGTGATGTGGTATATTTCGACACATCAGCAAATCCTGGTACTCATTGGGTCTGCTATTTTTAAGAAAATAATGATGTTTACTACTGCGATTCATTTGGAGGCAATATTCCCACTAATTTAAGTAATTATTTTAAAAACAGAAATGTTTATTACAACTATAATATAATTCCAAATTTTAATTCAGTTATTTGTGGACATCTAAGTTTAATTGTTTTATATCTTTTTTTTCGAGAGAATTTAGGTTTAATTAAATAATTTCTTTGTTAATAAATGACAGATATATTTGGGAAGCCATTAATCAAATCTTTAAAATAAAATTTTTGACACTAGTGCTTACACTTTAAAATCATATGTAGATTCACAATTCAATTCCAGTGTTTCTTCTTTACGAAGTGAACTATTCAACTGTTTTGATTACACAAAAACGTATGTTTCATTTTTAGGGCGTAGAATTGTTAATATAGGTGAACCTATAAATAATAAAGATGCTGTCAATAAGATATATATATATATCAGATTATGCATTAAAAAGGATGTCGATTAAAAATATAAAACTGTTGTTTCTGATTATGCTATAAAAGACGATATACATTTTAAATTAAATAATACTCTTGCTGATTGTATAAAACGAATAAATAATGAGAAGCAGACTTTAAAAAATGACGTAGATTCAAAATATAAAACTATTGTTTCTCATTATGCATTATAAAACGATGTCGAATCAAAATACAACACTAGTGTTTGTGATTTAGAAACATATGTAGACTCAAAATACAATACTATTGTTTCTGCTTTAAGAGATCAACTTAGTAATGTTTTGTTTATACAACAGACAATGTTTCTATTCAAAATCGTAAAATTAATAATATGGCTGATCCTGTAGATGGCAAAGATGCAGTCAATAAAAAATATTTTGATGATAAATTGCAAAATTTAAACAAGTCAGTTTTGAATTATTGTGATACACTCATTAACACAAAAGTTAAAAAAAAGCAGAGAAGCTGTCGATAAAGAGTTAGATGTTAAATTACAAAATTTAAAACAAGCAGTTGTGAGTTACTGTGATACCCTTGTAAACACGAAAGTTGAAAAAAGCAAAGAAAATTCTGACAGACTTAGATGTTAATTTACGAAATTTAAACCAATCAGTAGAATAATTCAAGGAAGAAAAATCTCATATATTTTATTTGCGTGGAAAGTGGAATAAAAGTAATAATGTTTTTCGCATATAGAATTATACAATTTTTTTTTTCTTTTTTTGATGGATTGTACTATTTATAAAATAATTTCTGATAATTTACCTGATGATAGTCTAACTGTTATTAAGGGAACTACAAAAATAGATTACAGTATCACTTTTGATGTTAATAAAGGTGATTTTTAACTTTTAAAATTAAATTATCTAGCTATTTTGTTGGTGGAATGTTGACTACAATAGGAATATTCGTGAAATACAAAGATTACACACACACACACACACACACACACACACACACACACACATATATATATATATATATATATATATATATATATATATATATATATATATATATATATATATATATATATATATATATAGACACATACACACATACACTATTAAATTGAGAATACTTGGTGTTTGAAGAGCAAAAAAGTCACAAAAATAATAATATAAAACTTGAAAATACAAAAAATGGGCGATTAGTTTCAGAAAAGTATATGCTCGATATGAAATTCTAATAAATCAACATTTAAAAAAAAATTGCTCGAAGTAAGAGAAGGAATAATAAATGAATTATATAAACCTGCACGAAAAAATTTCCCCAGAAGAAAAGTAATTTCGTAAGGAATTGATGATCTATGGCATATTGATATTGTAGAAATGGATACTAGTAACTTCAAGCATATCAAATATAAATAATGTTACAAATATACTATTGTTATAGCATTCTCCGAGCTCCCTTACGCATAGTAGGATTTAGTTGTTGGGTTTCACACCCTCTCGTATATTCACAACATGAACAACTCGTCCGCCACCGTCCCGCATTTGCCTTCGCACTCCGCACTCGGCCAGATGGCCTTCGCCAAAGACTGCCGGCAGTCCATCTGTGATTGGTATTTATATGGCTGTAGGCCATCATCAAGAAATCTTGCTAAATTTCGCTGAGGGTCCCAATTTCCAGAATATTCTTTCACCACCTCTACATTTGTCGGCTTTTCCAGCAGTCCAGCTGTGATTTGTATTTATGGGGCCGTAATCCATCACCAAGAAATTTTGCTAAATTTCGCTGAGGGTCATAATTTCCAGAATATTCTTGCTGCACCTCTACATTTGTCGGTTTTTTCAGCAGAGGGAGGAGGAGCAGGGGCTTTAACACCAGCCCGGTCTCGCGGCTGTCGATCATTCCCGGGCTGTCAAGGCCAGGGGGAAGCGAGGAGGCAGCGAGCACGTATGCCTAGAGGAGGGGAGGGTAGAGGTGGTCCCCCCCACACACACACAGGGTCGGACCTCGCATAACGTGATCTCGCGGCTGGGGCTAGCTACAGCGCGTGACAGTAATAATACGTCAACAGAACTGAAAAAAGTAGAATACTGAAATGGAACACGACGGATTGTATAAGTACTGTGTTAATTATGGGCGGTAATTTAATCGGGACACTGACAAATCGCCACCAGATTGTCTGACAATTGGTCAGTTATGAAGTTTGCACGGTGGAGCGTAGCGTACGGTGTATTGTGGACCAACAGGACAATGGAAAGCGGAAATACACAGACCAACATAACTGGGGTTTACGTTGTGGTGGACATAAACCACCCACTCCTAGCTTGTCTTTAAGGCCGAATCCTTCATAACACAAGTCGAAGAAGGGAAAACGTTTGGTGTGTGGCCTGATGTCCTGACAGGGAGATAATTATAAACAGTGAAGATTTCCTGAATTTGATACAAATATTTTTTTTTTAAACTAGCTGCCAAATATTTTAATCTAACTTTAAAGCTATAATATTACAGTACATTGTTTCATAGAACGTACGAAATCATTTATGTAGCTCAGTGTTTATGATTAACTTGAAGTCTGCTACATTTTCTTGTTAAAATGCAAAATTAGTTAAGTGCTCACTTTACCGTGAACAGCCTATATCCGACGAGTAGAGTGCGGCCGTGTACGGGAGAGCTCTGAACGTCCCAGACATTCCGGACAGTAAAGACTGCTGATATATGGGCCGAAAAAATGGCAGGGCTGAGTCGACGAGTGATAGAGACTAGATTGTGAATACTCGAACTGTCAAATATCAAATTTTATTAGTAGTTCAGTAGGTAATGGAAAACTGTTTATAAAGGCTAGTATTAAGTAACAGATTGTTTTAATTTCTGTGAGGTGATGGACGGTTTTGTAAATATTAGTTTTAATATCACATGATAGCCATTTATTTTCCGGATATTAAGTGTAGCAAATTGTTTGTGTTCTTTATAAATAATTGAGCGAAATATTATGAAATCTTTTATTTTTTAATTGTGAGCGCCATCACCTTTTAGAGCCTGGATAAACCCATCAACTTGGAAAAATTGCAACGCTGTATGTAGATTAAAATTTTCATTACATTTTGGAAAGTTTACTGAAAACAATGTTTACAGTGTAGGTAGTTCATCTACCACCAGGACGAACATCTCACAAAGGCTGTACGTAACAAATGAACAATTATCAGCAACTGATTCATACAAAGGTACTGTGAAATGCAGGACGCTTGTCAGACTCGCGTGCTTTTCTAGTCTCTAGTCATAACTAAAGACCTGAAAAATTCGCGAGTTCAATGACTTGTAGGCTAGACTCTACAGTCCTACAGTATGTACAAACATGTCGATATCAACTGCACATTGGTTGTCTGCTGTCACAGTGGAAGGAGACGATTGGGTCAGCGTTCTCCAGGAAGTGTCAAAACACCGTGTGGACAAATTGTTAGAGTTATATGAACACACATGTTGAATTCCAGCTTGTATCAAAATTAATCCGCGAATTCTTCATGTCTCTAGCCATAGCTAACTTTCAGCAGCGTCATCATGGATTCTTTTCCTATTCGCCACAGGCATGGCACGAATATCAAATTTCAACAAGAAGCTTCGTTGTCATTGGCCCAAGTCGCTTTACCTACTTCCGAGATTAAGGGCAGAGCATCAGCGGGAGAAATCCCCGACAGCTTAGCTAGTTAGTCCGTCATTCTTTGAAGTTTCGTGACGAGAATTGTGCGTGACATTAATAAGGTATCGTTCGCAGGACAGAAGAGGCATTAGAAAACGTGACGGCATTGGGGGTTCCGGTAGTTTAAGAGACGTCTCTCGACGAACAAAACCAATTACTTACACTCCCGGCATTTTTTTATTCCTGTCGGATGTTGACTCTGCAGTTGGTCGGCATGTCTAGTTTGACGGGAGGTTTGTCTCTCTCTCTATCTCTCTCTCCCTCTCTCCCTCTCTCTCTCTCGCCCCTCCAGGGAGGACCGGTGAAAGCTCTCTTTTGAGTAGGAAATGAACCTCCTACTGCATGGAGGAAAGAGGAAGTGTGAAATCAGGAGTCCTTGTCCTTTGTGAGCACACACGTGGTGTAGAGCGCGCTTATCGGCGCCGCTTTCAACAAGATGCCCTTACCAGACAGGCAATCATTTAATTATTATATTCCCTGGATTTTAACAATAGCGTACTTTCTTATATAGGCTGTTCATGATAAAGTGAGCATTTTTGAAAGCCCTGCATAAGATCTACTTGTATACACGTTGTGAATTCCTCCGCCTTATGTAAAATTAACATTGCCATGGGCCCCATCACTTTATTCATGCGTCGGTCAAATGAATTTGTGAAATTATTAAGTAAGTAAATACTTTACAAATCTGCTCATTTTTACACTTCGATGCATTAAAAAAACAGACAGTGAAAGAAATAAATTTTAAGTTATCAGAAATGGTTGCCTAACACTTTTTAATCGACATTAAGTTATAGAACTACTTTCCATTCATCGTTACCAACTTTAATGGGCGAATGTCACTCACTGCGCCCATTAAAATATACGCATGCAGGGGCAGTGAAATTTTTTTAAGGTTCATTTCTAAAGTGCTCACTTTATCGTGAACAGCCTTTAATCAGTTTTGTCTAAAATATAGCCAGCAAGGGGCACAATATGAGAAACCAACCCCTAAAAATATCATAGGGCTAAATAAATACCACTCGACCACAAAATAAGTGATTGTGCTTGATAAACAGATTAACGCTGTATCTTCGCTTCGTTGTTGTTACAGGCGGGCCATAAAAAAAAAACTCGAGTGGGGAGGGAACCCAGGGTGCGGCAACCCTCTCCGAATGACGGGCTTTCCAGCTGGGACTCGCCGGTACCCCTCATCCCCCGACATGACATGAAATACGCCCCAAGGATGGAACGGCGCTGGAATGCAAGGGCGGGGGTAACAGGAGTACCCCGAGAGGACACGCCATGCAAGCTGCGTCGTACAGCACGATTCCCACATGCGAGGATCCGGGAGTGAGCCCGGCCGGGTGTCGGGCCCGGATCGCCTTGGTGGGAGGCGAGAGCCCTAGCCACTCCGCCACCGTTGCCCCAGCGGACCATTAATAAACATTCTTCTGTACGCCTGACGAGCACTTTCTGGAAGTGAACAAATACACGGAGAAAGTGATAAGCTACAGCCAATTCAACGTTCAGCTCTTTAGACACAGTGTAGATATATCTCTCCTACTTGCAGCAAGCAATAAATTCGCCACGTAATTTCACCGAGTGTTGTGAGTGCAAATAATGAGCTACTTCTCTCCCCACTCAACTGTTATAAGTAGAGACCCAGAAGAATTCGCGTTTTCAATTCAGGACAAGATAGGATACAAAACACGTGTGTTTTTATTACTTTAGCCATTGGTCTACACGGTGCTTGACACCTCCTGGGGAACGCTGGCTCAATAGTCTCCTTCCAATGTGACAGCAGACAAACAATGTGCAGATGATATCAGCGTATTTGTACATACGAATGTAGAGTCTAGTCTGCAGGTCATTGATATCGCGAATTCTTCAGGTGTCTAGTTATAAGCACATGAACTCGACTAAGACTGGCGCGCTAGTTACTGAAATAAGTTCTTTAATGTGCTAATACACAGTGCTGGTAAAAACTCTCCAGACGTTTCTATAAAATTATGAACACGTTGCTATTAAAATAACAATTTTTGGTAAATTTATCAAAACTTTCTGCGAATTTACGACGTCTCTCCCTAATTGTGCTAAGTTAGTTGTTCTGTATTTCTGGTTTAAATAAATAAATATATATATCGAGAAAAAAATAAATTTCTTTATTGCATATAAAAATAAATCTAAAATAATTTATTATAGTACCGGATTTGAAGTCGAATATAATCTTTTGATGTCTGAGACACTACTCACAAACGACCTTTTTGCGACCTCATATGATGCAATTATATTATGCCTTTATATTCTTGTAAACGCTGTTCACGGTAAAGTGAGCACTTCTTAAATCAAACTTAGAAAAAAGTCACTGCTCCTACCTACATATATTTTAACGGGCGCACTGAGCAAGATGCGCTCAGTAAAGTTGGTAACGATGGAAGCAAATTAGTTCCACATTTTAACGTCGAATAAAATGTGTCACGTAACCATTTGTAATAACTTAAATTATTTCATTCATTTTTATTTTTATTTTTATGCATCGAAGTTTAAAAATGAGTTGATTTGCCAAATATTTACGTTTGTAATAATTGCACAGTTTCACTCGACCGACGCATGATTAAAGTGATGAGGCCCATGGCAATGTTAATTTTACATAAGGTAGAAGAATACACATCGGGCATACAAGTAGATCTTAAGCAGGGCTTTCAAAAGTGCTCCTTTCACCGTGAACATCCTATAGACTGGATGTTTAGCTTCATTAGTTGCTAGTTATTTACTAACTTCCACATTTCACATGCATTAAATACAAAAACCTGCATCAAAATTTTCAATGTTTTTGGGTGTCACACTATGGACGCGATGGACGAAAATGCGACTTCAGTGACGTCATAGCATTTGCATCTCCCGTCATCAGTACCTCCATAGACGGAATGGAGTAAGAAGAGGAAAGAGGTTATGTTAGTGAATGAGCGAGCGAAGAGATTTAGGCGGCTCCTAACATCGAGGTATTGACAGCCGATGAGGGTGAATTTAGGTGAGTACGGAGCAGGGCCGGAATGAAAGGGCGGGGGAAATGGGAGGTTCCGGAGAAAACCCGCTGGCGAGCGGCATCGCATGGCACGATTTCCACATGCGAAGATCCAGGAACGTCCAGGTCGGAAATCGAACGCTGTTCGCCTAGGTGGGTAACATCGAGGTCTTGAGAGCCGATGAGGGTGATTGATATGAGTATCGAGCAGCGTCGGAATGAAAGGGTGGAGGAAACGGGAGATCCCCGAGAATACCCGCAGACCAGCGGCGTCGTCCGACACGATTCCGACATGCGAAAATCTTGAGTGATCCGGCCGGGGATTGAGCCCGGATCGCACTGGTGGGAGGCGAGCAGGTTAACCGCTCGGCCACCATGGCCCCAAAGGGGATATGGCTGGCCAAGGAGTGATGTTGAAAGGGGGGAGGGGTGGTGAAAAGAGCCCGGGTCAGTGGGGCAAGCCCACGCAGGAAGGAAGACGGGAGAAATGTTACAATTACAGGCGTGGTTGTCTCGGTTTTAAGAGGGGACGCCCCCCCCCCCCCACCCCCATCCACCCTTCAGCACTCCCACTCGGGGCGTTGGTCGCACCCTGGGCGGCGGCCTAGCACCATCTGCCGCCCGCGAGCACCCGTCCTGCCGTCATTTCTCCAAAGAGAAAGTTTCCGTGCTGTCTCGCAGTCACTTCCGCAGCGGGGAAGGACTTCATGCCATAGACTAAAGATGAGGTAGACCGATCTCGCTGGCTGCGCATAACTAATCTCCGTGTCCCAACATTGAACTGATTTTCTGCGATACAGCTAGCAAAAATGGCGTGGATTGGGTTTGAGGTTAGAACGCTACTTAGTAAACAAGTGATTTCGAGATGTTTTAAACCTACTCCAGACAATTTGAAATGCTTTTTTGAATAAATTCAAACTGGTAAAAGAATTTTATGAATATGCCAGTGCTCGTCATTTAAAAATTAATATGCAAACAAACACGTTCATCACTGTTGACCATGTGACTTTGACAGTTGTGTTCCTTCGGGGTAGGTGAATGTCGGGTACATGCGCAGAAGACGAATAAGCGGTCTAGCTCATCTTTAGTCTATGCTCCACGCAGTCTCGTGGCTGCCCCTGTGCGTGTGGCATTCGCCCGACCGCCTGGCAACACCTGTGATGGGACGCACACTTCAACAAACCAGAGAATGACTGCCATGGGCAAGGGCGGTGAAATTTCACGAAAAAAATCTCGAGACAAGTCATATATTTAAAACACTGTAGGGTAGTTCACCTATTTTAGTTGACTGAGTTACTCTTTGACACGTGTTAACTGTCTGCACACGAATCACGTAGGAGCCGTGCCGATGTTGCCGAATTCTGAGTGGCCCTGTCAAATATGATAGCAGATAGCAACCAATTGCTATAGACAAATTGCTGTTGGGTGGTCACAGTGTTAAGGTCTACCGTGTACTCATTTTTTTTTTTTTTCACGAAAAATCACTAGCTCTAATCATGGGACCTCCCTAGTTGTCATATGGGCCCCAATGTGTCTATAGTCTGTTCGCAGCTTCTCCACACTTTTTTAATCAAAACTTTGGAAAATCACCGTACGCATGACGCATTTGGTTGTTTCCTAAATATGCCACGTAAAGAAAGAGTTCTATAATACTTGTGTTAACATAAAATCACCTCATTATTGTTAAAATAAACTTTTACTTGAATTATGTCTTTAAATTATAATATTCAATCTATACCTAATTAATATGAATAAAAACAGGGAGGAAATAGGTGTGTTGGAATTGCCTAAAGGCTGTTCACGATTAAGTGAGCAATTTTAAAATCAACATTAGAAAAATTTCACTGCCCCTGCTTGCATATATTTGAACGGGCGCATTATTTGACATGCGCCCAGTAAAGTTGGTAAAGATGGATGGAAAGTAGTTCCATATATTAACGTCGAATAAAAAGTGCTAGCTAACAATTTGTGATAACTTATATTACTTCTTTCGCTTTCTATGATTTTTACGCATCAAAGTGTAAACATGAGTAGACTTGTAAAATGTATACTTTTCTAATAATTACACAGTTTCATTTGCCCGACATGAATAAAGTGATGAGTCCCATAGCAATGATAATTTTACCTATATTGGGGTAATACACAACGTACATATAAATAGATCTTAAGCAGGGTTTTCGAAAATGCTCATTTTACCTTGAACAGCCTATAATAAGAAATAATTCTTGTGTTAAGAAATAGTTTTTGTGCAAAATATTATTATTATACTGAATGCTCACGAATGCAGTGCGCTGTCTCCCTCTGATGTAATTTTTTAGACTTTGTTAAGCTATGTTTGCAGGAGGCGGAGGAATATCCTGGAAGTATAACCTTTGCAGTGCTTCAGAAATGTTGCGGTAAATGGAAAATGTTCTAATTTTTTAACAAATTAAGGAATATTTTAACGTAAATATTTTTTCAGGACAGAAATGAAAGTCAAAATTCTGTTTCTCATTCAGAAATTTGGCCACTGAAACATAAATATGATCTTAGTAAAATGTCGAATTCAGCTAATTTCGTTGTACGCAGCCCTCCGTTTACGATATTAATTCAATGCTGTATCTTTTCTGAATAGATTGCTGTTTAAAACCTTGTATACGTCGACTGAAATTCTGAACAAATAGGACTTTTGTTAACGAATTTCAGGCTTCTATCAGGCAGGAATAAGGTCGGAGACATTTTTTTTTCTATAAAATGTTTTTTCAAAAACCAGATTTTTTTTTAGAAAATATTTTTATTACGAATTATTTTCAAGGTCAAAGTTTCCATTTTAGTCACTCGAATACAAAATGGCTGCCAGCACCACGAGCCAGTTAAGATCTTAGTGTCCTAACATACCAAAATATACTAATAAAATGTCACAATCCGATAAGTCTGAACTGCTTCCTCACAGAAGTAGGTTTGAAATTTTGTTTAATTTGTATTAACATATTCAAGGATAAGTATACCCACCATATTCGATATTTAGTGGTTAAATAAAAACTACAATATAGGTTGAGGAGGGAAATGCCAAATTTTATCTATAGTTACATCTCACGACAAATTCTGTTCAGTACATGGCCTCTGTCCAAATCCAGTGAGAATTCTGAACGAGTTAATGAGGCATGAAGGTAGTGATTAATGTGTCCTTGCGATAACCTGGCCAGCGAGGTCGTCGAAAGCCATTTATAATTCTCCTCCCTCCCCTCCACAGCCTGGACTATTACCATCTGGACCAAATTACAGGTTGGTGAAAGCAGTGAGAACTTGGTTAACACATTCCAGACTACGCTCGAGCTAAGTTCGAGCAACACCAGTTAAAAAATTTCTTCGTTCTTGAAAATAAAACTTTCATGGTTCCGCTAGTATTTAACACGATCGTACAAGAACAATACAATCCAGTAGCTATAGTTATCCTGCAAAAAAAAAAATATTTTTGGTTATACCCTTATAAAATAACATGATTGACTGTGAAACCTTTACACGGCAAAATACATTTGATTGGAGCGTAATACGTTCTGCGACCCCGGTGGCTGATGACCAGCCAATGATGGACGTCGTAGAGCACAGTAACCACGCCCAGTGTGGTGTGGACCAATAGAAGAGTGGTAAGTAGGAATACAGAAACCAACAGACTAGACGTTCCTGCAGTGGTTTACTCAGGTGATACACTTCTAACTTGTCTTCAATTATAGTAAATATGTGCCGGCCTGAATGTGTTAATTAAATTCTTTTTTCAAAGCCAATTTTGAATATACGAACTTAAAACACAAACCGAAGTGTAAGAAGTGATACGTTCAAACTCTGTATTGAGGTAAACATAACAATTTGTTTTTGAGTAATTTTTAATTTAATTTTTCAATTTTCTGATCTTTATAGGGAAAAAGGCTATACATGAATGTTACAAAAGGCTTAAATACCAATGAAGCACCGGTTTTGCTACTCAAAAGAGTCCCCGGAAGTATACATCTACCTTTCCCTAACAGAAAAAAAAAAAAAAAAAAAAGCTAATTTCACTAACGTGTATTTCCTTAACACGTCCAGTGTGATTGCGTTCACAGTTGTGGACACGTTGCAAATGAATGAATGTTATGACCGGAACTGTACAAAGTAGGGCACTAGTGCCCAATCTTGCCTGTGGCTAATCTTATTTGTGGTCTTTTCTACGCCTCTTTGACATGAATGTTTAGTGTCAATATCATCGAACAAGCTGCACGTTGTTCACTGTCTGAAAAAAAAAAAAAATGCTGAACACAAGTACAGTTCACACCAAAAGATTACGTGATTGCAACACTTGAACTAAGAAATTAATGTGTGACCGAACGGGTTAAAACAAATTCTCAACCAGGCAACAGTTTACACAAGTAAAACGACGTGGTGGATTAATAAGAACTCTTCTATTCGCTGATTGGCCTGTGCGATGATCTGAAACGAGCTTTGTGCCTGAATGGCTATTTCGTGCAGCGGAAAGTTCCCTGTTGGCTGTACTGCCCGCTGGAAAATAAGCTACTATAGGCGACTCAAGGTAAAGTGAGCAATTTTCAAGGCCTTACAGAATTTTTCCTCTTTCCCGATTTCTATCTTTCTGCTAATTTTTAATGTAAAAATTGCCAGGCAATCAATTAACACAGTACACAGGATGTATATGATCCTATGTTACACACTTTGTGAGGTGATTCCTTGTCGAAAATGAGTTACAGCTATATAGTACGACTACTTATAGCATAGCGAAAACAGTAAGGGAGAAATTCGCCCTTGAAGATATAAATTAAAAATCATATTTTGGCAAAATATCGTAAACTACTTAAACTATGATTTAAACCTATTGATGTTTTAATGGAACTGTACTCTGAATATTTATCTTGTCTCAATATCAGTATTTCTAGCAAGGTAGTACCAGTAGGCAAAGCTGATTGTTCTAGGTAAAAAACTTAATTTCATTTCCACCAGCGTCGCTCACTCGTCAAGCTCATATATTTTAGATGTTATGTAATTGTTATTCTCCATTAGGGCCTAACACTGCATAACTTTCTGAAATTTCGCTCTCGTATTCCTTCTATTTATAATATATACTCTTTCTCTCCATCATTGACTCATTGTCCTCAACATCTGAAATAGTATTAAAATATATATTATACGTAGTGGATTAGGTTAGGTTAGGTTAAGTTAGGTTAGGTTACGTTAGATTTCCTTAGGTTACAGCAGGTGTGCAACACTAACAAAGGCCAAACATCTTAACCGGTAGTTCAAGTCAAACGGAATTGTTGTTGAAGTTTAGCGTTTTACACCTAATAGAAATAACCAACAACAAAACTGGGTTAGTACAATAGCTTATTATTTTTTCATTAAACATAATTACAAATACATTTAATTGGTAACATTAGAATCTTTCTTTACGTATGTAATTTATTCCTACCGCCTTCATTAAAATAATAGCGTTGGCCACAACATTTTTGGCTTAATTTTCTCTTCCATGAGATTCTTTAAGGTTTTGTGCCAGAATTTGTATCAAAAAGGCCGAATGAATAAAAACGGTCGTCTTGTCGGAACACCCTCAGGCGAATCGTTTTCGAGTAAAATTTAATAGAAACTTTGTAGCCTAAGGGGTAGGCACCCACAATACACAGGAAGTGTGGCTGAACGACACCCAAGTTAGCAACAAACGAATAGTGCACACTGTAATGTATACGTACAAAGCGTCATGTGCTACGTGTGAGTCTGTCTTGAGTTATGAATAGGTAACGAGCGAAAAAGGTAACGTCTGAAACTGCAATAAAAATATTTACTAATGATTAATGCCTGTCGGAAGGGCCTTAAAAAAATGCTCAGTTTACCGTGAATAACCTATAGGCTGTGATTGGCGAACGCCGCTGGTCGGTAAAGCCATTCAGCTGACGTGTGCTGTCCCAGTTCACGGTAAGAATGGTTGTTCAACAGCTGTATTCTTAGGTATTTTGTGGTACGGCTCTGCATTGAATATACCTGCAGATTTTCCACCAATAAAATAATAGCGTGAACGCTTTATGTTACATATATAGGATGTTCACGGATAACCGAGCATTCGTGAAATCAACATTTGAAAAATATCACTGCTCCTCTATAGGCTATTCACGGTAAAATGAGCACTTTTGGATGTCCTGCTTAAGATCTACTTGCATGTACGTTGTGTATTCTTCCACCTAATGTAAGATTAACATTGCCATGGGCCTCATAACTTTATTCATGCATCGGTCAAGTGAAACCGTGAAATTATTAGAAAAGTAAATATTTTACAAATATGCACATTTTTATTCTTCGATTCATTAAAAAAAAGGAAAGCGAAATAAATAGTTTAAGTTATTCGAAATGGTTACTTAACACTTTCTATTTGACGTTAAGATACGGAACTATTTCCAATTCATCGTTACCAACATTACTGGTCGCATGTCACTCAGGGGCAGTGACGTTTTTCTAAAGTTAATTTCAAAAGTGCTCACTTTATCGTGAACAGCCTTTACCAGCATACATTTAAACACTAGAACACAGTGGCATACGCCCAATTAAGTTGGTAGCAACGGAGGCGAAATAGTTACATGTCATAATGTTGAGTTAAAAGTGAGGTAAACATCTGAGAATATTGAAATTATTTCTATTGCTTTCCGTTTTTTTTTTAAAGTGCAATTAAGCCTAAGGCAGGATTTACAACAACCCGTAACGTCCATCCGTCCGTCAATCACGTGACCAAAAGCCAATCTGAGGTGGCAATAAATTATATCTGTCCGTCCCGCAAAACCATGGCAAGCTTTAACTTTTGACGGAAGAGCGGATGAAATTACTACCTTCTAAACTTTCACGTTTTGTTACTCGTTCATACCGAGTTATTTACAAGACTGTGTAGTGTGTGCAGTGTTTTGTTTTGGCTGTCTTTCGTTTTCGTTGTCATGTGTTTGTGCATGTAATTGTAAAATGAAATTAAGTTTCATTTTCCCTTAAGATTAATTGGTAATTACGTTTGAAAAGAAGAGCTCATTTTGTGCTACAGCAAAATTAATAAAATCACGCTTTATATATTAATAATTTTTTTAGATCGATTAATTTCTGTTATGCACGTGTATGTGCGTTTAGGGTACTAAAAATCACGCTACCGCCAAAAATGCTCACTTCTTATGGAGAATTTTTTTTCCTATTTGTAAACAGTTCTGTATTTATTAGTTTGTAGCAAAGAACCCTACGACGGACGTGCGAAGTTTGGTTGTAAACACAGACCAAAGATGAGGTAGACCGATCTCGCTGGCTGCTCACAACCAATCTCGGTGTCCCAACACTGAACTGCTTTTCTGCCAACAACGTCTACCGAAAACGGCGTGGTTTGAATTTTAGGTTAGAAAACTGATTTATAAACAAGTGCTTAGAGATGTTTTTTATACTTCCTCTAACCAGTTTGTAATGCTTTTCAATTAAATTCAAAACGGTAAAGGTATTTTATTAATGTATTAGTGCATGTCATTTAAAATTAACTTAGAAACAAACTCGTTCATGACTGTTGACCAAGTGACTTTGACAGTTGTGTAGGATTGAGGTTTGGTCAGTGTTGGGTACATGCGCAGAAGACGAATGAGCGGTCTACCTCATCTTTAGGTTGTGCGCACACTGGATGCGTATGAGTGTCGTACGTATATGTACGACACAAGTCGTGCGTATTGAACGAGCACACTGTTTTGCGGTTTTGTCCGACAATATCGTGTAGAGTTGGAAGCGGTATCACAGGCAAGAAACATGAATAACCTATTACTTTTAGATAATAATCTGTCGAGACGTAGAATATGGCGCCATCGTCAAAGAAAAGAGTGTGTGAATGCAATACACGAGAAAACAGAATAGTTGGGCGAATTTCATCATATGTGGGACGATTTAAGAATAGATCTGAAGCGGTTTCATGGTTATTTACGCATGGCACGAGACACATTCGATTATATCCTAAGTTAAGTGAGACGTGACTTGACAAAATGCAACTTTCGCAAGATCATATCACCTGAAGAACGATTAGTGGTAACATTGAGGTAAGAACATAAGAATATGTCTTCAAATAATAGGTAAGCAGTTTATTAAACATTTTAAATTAAGTATCAATAAGAGACTAGACATGTGTGGGTTTGCTGTTTGTTAATGTTAGTAAGTTAGTTTCTAACTTCGGCTACACATAAAGTCATTTGAGAGGGGTGTAATTCAGAACATAATCCACGAGTGAAATAACACCGTCTGGCAACTGCTCACGTGGTATACCGGTGTGTTACACACTATTCTGTTCATGTTGTACATGCTGATCTGAGAGACTTGAATGTTGCACACTTAACGAAGGCACAACACTACATTTATCAATAAGCGTTGAAGGTGACGACTCATGTACACTATATTGTGGCGAATCACTAGAATTATCGCCTGAAGCTGATGATAGTTGTACCCAACATTGCGACGAATAACTCGATTGTCTGGAAACTGATTATGCCAAGTCGAGTTCTTCAATGAGAACCTGTTGTAACTTTGCTCGTGCTATCGATTTCCGATTTTTTGGCACCTCTTTTGAATAAGGTAGAAGGCCCGTGAGAAACTGAGAATCGGAATCGTTTAACGTTTCTTGATAACATTGCAATTTTTCTCCTCGATTTCCAATAGTGTTTCGTCAATTGCAACTGTCCTACTTATTATATTTTTCCTTTACTGAGGAGATTTAATTTCTGCTTTGCCGTTGTATATGTGGTGAGTGATGTTGGCGACGCATAGCTGTTGCTTGCCTCAGGTGAACCTGGAGAGTTTGCGAATGTACTTGTACCTGCACTGGTGTCTTCACAATCTGGTTCGTCGAGCATTTCTGGGATGTTGCCTTTCAAATCTCTTCGAGACATTGTAGCTTTCAAGAACAGTAACATCTTGAAATACGGCCACTTACCTACGTGTTCTGAATTTGCTTCTTGACCGGACTTTGCCGTTGTCACTTTCTTGAGCTCTTGCCCAAATGTATCCCTCATTCTTCAGATCGTCAACTGAAACCAATGATTCCACACGTTTCAGGTACCTGGCAACTGGCTCATCCTTCAAGACACTTGGATACTCATACCGCATTGCGGACAACACTATAGGTAACATTATACATGACACATGCAAAGTGCTTTGGGAGCATATTCACGACACGCATATGGATTTTCCAACGAATGAAGATATTACCTCTTTTGCAAATGATTTTTGGACAAAATGGGGGTTCCCTAATTGCTCCGTTCCCTAAATGCTCCGTTCCCTAATTGCTCCGGGAGTATACATGGCAAACACATACGGATTAAAGCCCCTCCAAATTCAGGTAGTCTGTATCGTAACTACAAGCAGTATTTTTCTGTTGTACTGCAAGCTGTTGTCGATGCGAACTACAGATTTATTGCTATCGATGTAGCGGCCTACGGCAAGGAGAGCGATGGGGTATTTTTTCACATTCCGACTTGTGTAAGCTATTGGATAACGATCTGTTTAATGTGTTATCAGAGAAACTGTTATCAGGTACTGATATAGCTTTGCCTCACTTCTTAGTCGGTGATAAGGCATACCCTTTACAGACATACCTGATGCGCCTTTATTCACAAAGAAACTTGAGTCCCGAAGAAGACATTTTCAATGAAAACCTCACTTGAGCAAGACAAGTTGTGGAATGTACCTTTGATATTATGTCTGGGAAGTGGAGGTTATTGCTCACAATGCTATAATTGATAAAGAGCGTATTAAAGACTGGCCACAACAAACTGTGACTACACGCAATGTAGGCTCCAACAGAAGGTTAGATACTGAAGGTGAAAACCGTGGTGCAACGAGAGTTCATGCAATAAGAGACACTTTGAAAGCATATTTTGTATTACACGCTAATGCTCACTAACAGTGTATTAAAAATCTGCAACTGTTTAGCAGCGTGAACATTATAATGCTTAACATCTTTGGCACCTATTCAAATAAACACAATTTTTAACAGCACTACTTGTCTCAGCTGGCTGCCAAATTTCCCTAGACATACCAGTCACATTTTCTGAGTAGATTTTAACACGGCATAATTAAGAAACTTCTAACTATGTGCTATTTATTACATGTGGTACACTCACCAGGTATATTCATTTCCTCAGAGACATCCTTCCAATATGTGCGTTGGTAATCACGTAAGTTATTATTACAATCGCTTCGATCCCATAAACATTTGCGTTCATGCATTAAATTTATAAACTTTTCAACATCCATATCTTCAATTCGTACGATCAAATCCCAACAAGATGGGATAGTGTCGGACGTCTTATCTGCGCGCACGTATTCGCACGACTAAGTTTTACTCAGTGTGCTCGCGTTCATTACTTTTCAACAGTCGGGATCGTTCGTACGTAGTCGTGCTTCTTCGGACGACAGGATGTCGCATGAATACGCTTCCAGTGTGCGCGGGGCCTTAGCCTATGGCTGTACATCGCTCGGCTGGGAGACGGACGAATGTATGACGGACGGACGCGACGGGCCATCGTGAATCCTGCCTAAGAATAACAAACTCTGTATTACTAGAGATAGGAAAAATTCGCGAGTTCAGTGAACTGTAGGCTAGACTCCACAGTCATGTGTATGCTCGAACCTCAGATGTTTGTTCATTGGCTGCTGCCCCATAGAGTAGGCAGTGTTACTTCACACCTGGCAGTACGGCACTCGCTACTTATTTCCTTGCAAGTCTGCTATTGGCTCAGAGTCGTCCAGGGCGTGTCTAATAAAATGCGATCCAATTGCAAAGTCAACTTCAGTATACACGTGTTTGACGTCTACCTTGTCCTGAAATGAACTCGCGAAATGTTCCTATCCCTACGTATAACATTTACTTTCCTAGTAAAGTGATCAAACGCATGACAAAGTTGATTGGTACATATGGTGGATGAATACACAATGTGCATGCAAGTAGATCTTAAAGCAGGGCTTTCGAAAATGCTCAGTGTATCGTGGACGGCTTATAGGCACACGCAAGCAGCTAAACGAGAATACTGCGCTCCAGTCCAGAGCCCTGCGCGTAGCGGCGTATGGCACACTTGACGCACGTGGCAGTAACGCCCTTATCGCTGCCGGCCGTGACTCTCGGCCTCAAACATGGAAAACAGTTCACGGAGTGGATAAGGAACTTATTTTTGTTCCATAGTAGCTTTCTTTTCAGATCAAATATTTGAGAAACGAGGGCTCTCAGGGCATAGAGCAAATCGTAACAGATATTTTTACGTCCACAATCTTTTGCCAGTTCTGTTCTTATTGCCTCTGCAACCGTAGTAAATATGAACATATTATCTACACTTTTTTTCAATATTGCATGAGAAGATAAATATTGAAATAAGGCCATGCTGTTTTCTAGAGATCTGTAAGGTAGTTCTCTATGTAATAATGAGGTACTGTTAAATGTAAGTTACAAAGTGATATAAATAAACACAGGATAGCAAATGCTTCCTTACAGCCAGACATGACCTTGAAGCGGTAAACATTTTTTTATAAAGGCTGTTCACGGTAAAATGAGCACTTTTGTGTGCACATCTATTTGTATGCACGTTGTGTATTCTTCCGCCTTATTTAAAATTAATATGGTCATGCTCCTCATAATTTAATTCATGCATCGGTCAAGGGAAACTGTGAAGTTATTAGGAAAGTAATAATTTTATAAATCTGCTAATTTTTACAGCCCGGCGCCTTAAAAATAACAGAAAGTGCAATAAATAATTTAAATGATCAAAAATGGTAACCTAACGCTTTTTATTCGACGTTAAGAAATGGAACTACTTTCCATCTATCGTTACCAACTTTACCGCATGCATGCCACAGTGCGTCCGTCGAAGTGTATGCAGGCATGTGTAGTGACGTTTTTCTAAGGTTGACTTCAAATGTACTCATTTTAACGCGAACAGCCTATACAAGGGATTCTTAAGGTTCCCGCTTATAACTGATGCTTGAATTTCACTGCAGTGTGTTGAGATACACGTTTCCCCACGAAACTACCGAGAGTGCGTCCAATGTGCTAATCTGCGAAAAGAACACACAATTTAGACGAGGGCTGTCGAGTGCTTTCAAGAGAAGCGCCACTCCAACATTGCTGAGAACCAATTTTTCAAAGCGCTCTATCTAGAAACGTTCTCTTCAGATACGTACAAGACTAAATTCAAGGGACCTGCATCGAACCTTCCCACAGATCTTCTCGTCGTTGAAATGAGTGCATCGCCGCTGAAAGTCCCATAGGTGCGCGCCAGTTGACAGCCTAGCGCTTAGCGGCTAGGGCGCACTTGATGAGCGAGGAAGTGGCGCCCTGAAGGGCGCCGCCTACTTGGATGTTTTTAGCGCGTTCGAGGAAGGGAAGAACGGGACAGATAAGGACGACATTGACACGCGCGGCTGATGCCTCTTCGCTCCTACGCGCTAGACGCTGAACTGGCGTGTAGTGTTTCCGTTGCACTGCGTGTACCTATGGGACTTTAAGCGGTGACCCTATCGTTTCATTGGTGGAAAGTTTGTAGCAAGGTTCAATGCAGGTCCCTATAATAGTTTCGCATGTTTCCAACCAGTAAATTATGAGCTACAGAAGTGTGAAAAAAAAAAAAAAAAAACTGGTGTTTAGCTATGTTGGAGGGCTCGGGATAAGCATTTATAATAAACGTGATGTATCGAGAGTATTATACGTACCTCGCCTAAAATGTGTTTTCTTTTCGTACATTGGTATCATGTGGACACGTTTAATGGTTTCGTAAAAAAAAAAAAAAAAAAAAAAAAAAACACGCGGATTACAAACACACTGCAGATCGTTTCCACCGCCAAGTAGGCGGCGTCCTTAAGAGTTACTCGGTTTTCAAAATTCAGAACAGAACAAATTAAAATGGCGTCAGTCCTCTGCTGAAGGCCATCACTAGTCTTAGTTATATTTATTGAAATAAATTGACACGTGGTCGAAAGAAGAATTCTGTAAGGCTGAAAGATATATACACAGAATTAAAATTATAGATGTTCTATACTAAAAAGAATTAACTTTAAAGTTAAAAATGTAGGTTTAAAGTAAAATAAAAATTTTAAAAAAATTCCTTTTCACCTCACCCACGCCAACCCATTCGGAGACAGAGCTTGCCAGCGACTTCGTGTTGTTATCGTGTGAGGTGATCGTCGTTCTTTCTTGTTTGTGTAGTGATAGGCCAGTGTCAGTGTAGTTTTTTTTGTGTTATGTGTTATTTGTGTTGTGGTTTTGTTGTACGTTTACTTGTTTTGATGTTTACAACTACGCACTGATATCTTTTGAATGTAGAGTAGCGTCACTGTTTGTAATTGTACTATTCTTGTTACGATTTTATATATATATATATATATATATATATATATATATATATATATATATATATATATGTGTGTGTGTGTGTGTGTGTGTGTGTGTGTGTGTGTGTGTGTGTGTGTGTGTGTGTGTGTGTGTGTGAAACATAAAGGGAGCTACATTTAAAATTTTATTTTCGAAATTATATATATATATATATACACTTACCACTCTATCTACTATCTATGAAGGGGGACATTACATTTCTAAGTTACATTATTTAACAAGGATATGATCTAGAAACCACTGCCAAGTAAAACATCTACAGGGATTGGATATATTAACAAGTATTCGGATGTAATTTTCTACTGGGGGCTTGGAAATTTCGGGGGTCCCAGATCGGGAAGGTGGCTATTCGCCTGGGCGCTTATATTTACCGAAATTATGCTTGTTTTCAATTCTTGCGAGGTCCGAAACACTCAGATAGCCTATGCTTTAGTTTCCCCTCTCTATCACATTCCGGGGCTACTCCCCGGAACACGATGTGCTATCGCCGGCCGCCGACGACACAGGCCGTGCTGCCATCTGGTATCCTGCGAGGAAGCTTGCAATGAAATGCTAAAAGCGAACGAAATACAATGAAGTTTATTGCCATTTAGTTAGTAAAATCGTTATTTTTTAGTGATATGCACTTTTATTTAATACAAGTGTTATATTGAAATTAAAAATGATAATGTAGAACACGGACGACTCTTCAGGCATCGGAAAACAGACTTTTGTTTCTCTAAATGTCGGTAAAATTGATATTAATTTTGACTCCAATTAATATCTTTGCAAAACGTTTGTTATGTATATTTTCATTTGATCTTTATCTCAGCTTCTCGCCAGTTTATTTATTACGACGTACAGAAATGTTGTTCTTCGTATCCCCCGACGCTGGCGACGAGCGTCAAAACCAACGCTCGTCGCTCCTCCAATGTCCTCGACGCTCGTCGCTGGCGTCAAGGCTCTGATTGGCTGATGCTCGACGCGACGTGTCTCGCAACGCTCTATTGCGAAACCCGCTTTAAGCTGGTTCCTCAATAGCGCGATGCGATGCGATGAGCGGTAGCCAATCAGGATGAAGCTGATTCCGTCGCAGCGCGTCGGCGTCGAGTGCGCTGCGCGAAATTCTTGAGTTGCGATTGTCGGCGTCAGCCTGCGACAGAGAAGAAGAAGAATTAGCATTTGTTTACAAGGAGAATAAAAACATGCAATTTTTTTTTTACAATTTGAAAACGACGATCGCGTTTACGCCGACGTTTTCGTATTTGTATTTTTATTATTGCTGCGTGTATGTGCAAAATAGATGACAAGTCTTCTTGTAGATATGGATGATGTCATAAAATTCGTTTATTAACCTGAAAATAATTATCCTTCGTCTTATTATGTCTCGTTCTAGTTGTCGTCATACATTGCACTCATACCATCGGGCGTTTACCTTCCACCACTTAAGACGTACAGGTTCAACTTTTCAGGCGTCTTTTGCGACGTTCGTGAGATCGGAGAATGTTAATTTCCACTCTTAAACCAGATAGCAGCACCATCTCAGACGGCTCCTGTCACCGACAGATCGTCGCATAGTTGTGAAACAACAAGTATAGCTCGTCGCAGCCCAACACATCGCATTGCATTATTGTGGAGCCAGCTTTAGTAGTCCGGACATATTTCTTGTACATTCGTTGTTTGCGAGTTAACGCGTATCACAGCACATAAAGGCCCTAGGTATACAACGTTTTTGCCAGAAAAAAATATAAAAAAAAAAAACAATTATCTAATCGCTTACAGTTTTATTTTTATAATATTACGTTTATTTTAAAGTTTAAAAAAAAAAAATTGTGAAAATGCTTTGAAAAATAGCATTTTTAGAGCGTGCCCGCGCATTTTTCTTAATAAGCAAGGTGGGGAAAAATAAACGGTACAGTCGTATTTTAATATATGGGCTTTCATTGCGTGTAATAAATTGCATTGTTACAGGTTTAATTTGCTCAGGAAATCGCAACAGCTGAAGCACTGCACGCATGATCGATGCCTTGCGCGTAGGAGCGACGGGCCGCTGGTCGCGCGCGTTATTGTCGCCCGTATCTCCGTGCCTCGAACAAAAAGAATAAAATCTCGGGCTAAGTTTAATTCTACTCAGGTTAGGAACAAAGTGTTCGAAAGAAGTCATTTTTAATGTAAAATTTTAATCTAAGTGAATTACAAAGATCAGATTTGACTTTATTACGTAGTTACACATGCGATACACATACGACACTATCGCTTAGGCCTACCTAGCGGTGAAAAATATTAATTGCCAAACTAAAGGCATTGAGCTTCCTAACCTGAATAGAATAAACCTTACTAGGGGTTCATGACCTATTAAAGGCTGTTCACGATAAAGTGAGAACTTCTGAAATCCACCTTAGAAAATAAAGTTACTACCCCTTCCTGCATATATCAAAGGGCGCAATGAGTGATATATGCCCATATTACTCATTGGTAACTATGGAGGAGGAAATAGTTCAATATATTAACGTTGAATAAAAAGTGTTAGATAACCATTTGTGATAACTTAAATTATTTTTCTCGCTTTCTGTTTTTTTTTTTATGCATATAAGTGGGCAAATTTGTACAATATTTACTTTTCTAATAATTTCCCAGTTTCACTTGACCGACGGATGAATAAAGTGATGAGGCCCATGGCAATGTTAATTTTGCATAAGGCGGAAGAACACACAACGTGTTTACAAGTAGATCTTAAGCAGGGCTTTCAAAAGTGCTCATTTTACCGTGAACAGCCTGTAAGAATTCTGCACACAAAGGCTGGTTCATTAGCACGCTTATCCTGGAGGCGATTGGCGAAGGGGAGTGGGGGCTATCCTAATTACTCCTATCTTTATGCCCGGAAACTAACACTTCTTTTCTGCTTCCAGAGAGATGACTGGCATCTGCGGGCGGGCGGCGCGCAGTTCTACTGCCGTGCTACTGCGGCACGTCCCTGGATACTTTCCAGCAGCGGATCGACACATTTCATATCACCCTCATTAACCTCGCAAAGTCTATCTTAGCGAACTAACTACAACCCTACTTTCTCCAGCCCAGATGCAATAGAAGGAATTATTTTTATCCTCCGCGACTGTCGCGTAGTTTTTCTCCAGGCCCTCTCCGCTTTGCCGAGTTTTTTATGCCCCTTGCTAGACCCTTCTTCTTTCAAGGTGTGCCCATGGCTACAATTGCAGCAACGGCACCAGACAACCCTGTTCAGCCGCAATGCATGCGCCCATTATAATAATGAAACTCGACATGAGGCGTAAAGGGCTTGCCCTGACACGTATCCCATTCTCCAACCTTCTTAACTACTAGCGTGCATGCCGGAGGACACACAGGACTGTAAACACAGATAAGAGCGGACGCTTCCATGTTGTAACGATCTTCTTATTTTGAAGTCTTTTTCACGGGCGGAGGGTGGGTGGTAGGTGCCTGGATTAATACGAACAGCAGACACGCCTTACCAAAAAATAATCATCTAGTGTAATAAAACAAAAATAATAGTTTTTAATGATTATTTTGTGAAAAACACTCTTCATTGAAGTAGTTAATCGTGTTCAATGTTTAATAAAATAGTTTTTTTTTTTTTTTTCCTTTTGCTATGGCCGGGTAGCATTTGCAGCATGTTTACAGCTTGCATTATTCTTGAGAGGTTCTAGAACGAAGTTTTAAAATTGCTTAATTAAAACCTACTTTGCTAACACCATTCATCTGCCAAATGCTGTTTTCGGCAATAATTAAATATATACCTGTGCTGTTTGTGTTAGCCCTGTCTTTTAAATATTTACGTTACCTCCAATTGTGATCAACAGAATAGAATAAATATTGCACAAGCAGTGCAAAAAGCGAATTAAATATTTCTAATCGTTTTAGTAAGTAACCAAATAAGCACCTGAAATTTACGTAGGTTAATTCATTATGTTTGAGACACAAAACACTCATGGTTTCGACTCAAAACCGATCTGTTCCATAAAATAATTAATGTCTATGTTAGTGTTTCCACAGCCACTTACTGTAAGCAACGCGATTGTAAGCCTTATCTAGTGTCCCCTCCCCTCCTCCATGTTGACTGTGATGGTGCTCACGCTGGAGTAGCGGGATTTGGGGGCTCACCAGAAGAAAAAAAAAAAGGAATCCGTGCCATCCAGGAGTTTGACCTGGTTCCTCTTTCCCGGGGCTAAGAAGAGCTCGTTAGTCTTCCCTGGACTGGGGCAACACCCGCCTGCCAAACGCGTCCTGTTTGCTCGCCGATACCGCGTCTCGAGCAGGATATAGTTTCGTCTACGAGATCACGGCCGGAGCAAAAAAAAAAAAAACACGTGCATGCGCACTAGGTGACCCGGTGAGGGGGGGGGGGGGTACGTCATCGCGAGGCGATCCTGAGAGCCCTTGATGACTCCGCGGTCTAAGGGCTCGGCCTCACACGCTATGTTGAATTATTTGTTCTGTCTTGTTTCAGTTGTATACCGACACTTATTACGAAACTGCTGCTATACAATCATGACAATATACGTTACGCTGAAGTACAAACATAAATTCTGAAAATTCTTTAAGTAGTCACGCCGTATTTTTTCGAGAATTATGAAGAGATTAATGCCATTTTACAATTACTGTATCACATGTGGATGAAGTTTGACGACTAAATTTGAAGGGGATTGTCAATTGTGATAATGCTATAGTAACGAATAGTTGGATATTTCACTGAAAAGGGAGTTATGGCATATAAATGGAAAATTCAACATGGCGGGTGAGGCCGAGCGTTAACGTGGCACCATCTTGTCTCGCCGATGAAAGCGGGAAGTTGGGTTGAGTTGAGTTGAGTTGAGGGATCTGGGGCGGCTCGTAACAGCGAGGTCTTGAGAGCCGACGAGGGTGAAATGAGGTGAGAAAGGAGCAGCGCCGGAATGCAAACTGGAGATCCCCCGAGAATACCCGCCGACCAGCGGCATCGTCCGGCACGATTCCCCACTTGCGAAAAATCCTCAAGTGACCCGGACGGGGCTTGAACCCGGTTCGCCTTGATGGGAGTCGAGCAGTCTAACCGCTGACCTATCCCGGCCCCACGGGAAGTTAGTGGGGGGGGGAGGGAGAATCGGGAGTTGAATGATTTATACGGGTGAACGCCAGAGAGAGTTTAACACCCACTGTTACGTCATTGCGTCACGAGGAATTTTTTTGCACCGTAACAAAAATTAAAGAGCAGTGCAAACTCGAAATACCTATTTGCAGCGACACCGCCATCATGAGCCACGAACAACAACTTCCTGACGGAGTTCCAGGGCCGCCAACTTCAGCGATGCCGCGCTGCACGATGTATTTCCAACTGCGACTGTTGCGCGAGAGATTCGAATTGAGAACCAAACCACTAGCCATTAACAAGAATCGGCTAGAGGAATTTTACAAAAATCTCAAAGCAATTGTTTACCTAAGCGGTATTCTAACTTGAAATCCTATCTACGGCGGTTATGCCAGTCGTGTTGGCAATCCAATGTTGTGACACGGAGAGTGGTTTTGTGCAGTTAGCTGATCACGTTACCCTATATTCGCCCTACGGGAACTTAAGCTTGACCCGTCACTGCATGAGAAGGAGCGATAGGCTTCAACGTCTCACATGTGCTTCAAAAAGTGTTGGTTTTTTTTTTTTTTAATAACCGCTGCCGCCTTGAAACTAAGCATGATTGCGAGAGAAGAAATGTGCGCTGTCGTATTTCGTACACACATCCCACATTCTTATGGCATTCATAAATAGAAATATGAAACAAATATATAACTGTTAATTGAGCAATTTCGAAATCGACCTGTGAGATCTCTTCTTGCAGCTTTGGTAATTTGAAATGATATTTTTCGTTTCTGCTCCGTGGAGGTAATAGATGGTGGCGTGGCAACAATGCCTTGTCCGACTTCTTTCAACTGCGCATGCGCAGACCGATTGTTTACGTCAGCCGCCATATTATGAGTGACAAAAGTTACATAGTGAGCAATGTAAAACACGCACCTTTTTGCCACTAAAGGCTGTTAACGATAAAGTGAGCACTTTCGAAATCAACCTTTGAAAAAAGTCACTGCTCCTACATGCATTTGTTTTAACGGGTGTCCTGAGTGACATACGCCCAGTTAAGTTGGTAACGATGGATTGGGAAAGTAGTTCTGGGTCTTAACGTCGAATAAAAAGTGTTACTTAACCATTCGCAATAAGTTAAATTTAATTCTTTCGCTTTCTGTTTTTTTTTTTTTTTTTTACGCAACAAAGTGTAAAAATAGCAGATTTGGAAAATATTTACTTTTCTAATAATCTCACAGTTTCACTTGACCGACGCATGAATAAAGTGATGAGGCCCATGGCAATGTTAGTTTTAGAGGGCTTTCAAAAGTGCTCATTTTATCGTGAATAACTTAAACTAGCCCTGTCCTCGTCTCTCATTATCGGCTTCACTTTCGTGTCTCGGTTTCCACTCCACAGCATGTTCTGCTGCCGCGAAATCCATGACGGCCCCGCCGAGGGGACCGCAGGTGTCTACCCACGCAGACTGCTCGGCGGTAATCGCGTCACTGCGAAGTGTCCCGGTTGCTGAAGGTAGCAGCTGACTCGTAGCAGACACTCAGCGAATGTCCGGCGCCTGTGGGGCCAAGCCACGCCCGCCTTGCACATTTCCGAAGCGCTTCGCAACACCTGCATACGTCTGGGTATTCTCCGCGACGTAGTGCTGGGCTGGACCCCCTCGCTGCAAAAATTCCGTTCTATAGTCCAGTGGTTCTCAACCTGGGGAGTTGCGTGTGAAAATTCGAGAGGGAGGCGTTGCGTGTTAACACTTTGAGGTCGGCGCACGTTTACCAGTTTTAAAGACAAGCTAGACGTTAGTCACCTGTATCCATACCGCTGCAGGGACACCATGTTCTATTGGTCCGTATTGTCACACAACGCCATTCTACTGGTCAAAACGACGCCAGTCTTTCCGTATTGGCCGGCTGCTAACCAATGTAGTGCCGAGTTTACCGTTTTCCAACCAAATGATCTTTCGTGTGTAACACGATGCACAGGCCACAAAAATTTGTCGTTCATTTACGAAGTTCGTTGTTGATGTTGTATTAGTTCCTGTTTAAAATCCTTATTAAATAGGGAATTCATGTACGTATACCCGGACCAGTTTCGTTTTTTATGTGGAACGAAATCTTCAAACAAGTTTTGCCCGAACTACACTCGAGTATAGTGCTCAGAGTGTTACGGAGTGAAACATACATAAACTTAATAAACATTTAATTGTCTGAGAAAAAGTACAAAAAATGAAACCCTCCATCCACACTTAGCTGCAGTATATGCACGGTAGTTCGCCGCGGTACCGCTAGATATCTCTGTAACCCTGTCAAACCTAGGAGACAGAAGTGATGTTATGTCCCAACAAAAAAATTGTCGTATTTGTTCACTGATAGGTTTAATAAAATCTTATAAAGCACATTTTAAGTTCGTTTTTAAACCTAAACGACATTTTTTTTTGTATTGTAATATAGTATTAGGGGATGGGGTGGCGTAACCTCAAACAAGTGTCCGGGGGAGGGGGAGGATTTGGGGGGGGGGGGCATGCACTGAAAGGTTGAGAACCTCTGCAGTATAATCTATTCGCGGTCGCCTCACACTTTTTGAGTGAAAACTTTGATATATCACACTACGTATGACGTGTTCAATTATTTATTAAGATATGCCATGTATCACAAGCGTTTTACACATTTGTCAACTTAAAAGAATTTTATTTTTCATTTAATTCAAGCATTGCCGGTATTTTACTTATAAATGTTAATATTTCATTTACAATAAATATGAACAAAAACAGTGAAAAAACGTGTGCGTTGGTAGCGCCTAGTAAGAAATAGTTCTCATGTATGCAATGTATAATTAATTACATCTGAGTGCGCACGAATTCGGTGCGTTGTCCTTTGGTGTAATTTTCTAGACTGGGTTAAGCTTTGTTTATACAAGGCGGAGGAATATCCTGGAAGTAGAATTTTAACAGGGCTTCAGAAAAGCGTGAAGTAACGGTGAATGGATTACAGTAAACTTCCTCAACTGTAATGGGGAATTTTAACCTATCACATATCTGGCTGTGAGTATTGGAATGTTGAGCGTCACTTCTGTATAAATTTGTGAACTTCCCCGCGCTTTTGACATTACTTGAGCAAATGTAGGAACGCTGAGATGTATACAATGTTTAAAAAAAATGTCCTTCATTTTACGGAAAAGTGCTAGTAAAATTTATCCAGAAGTGTCCGTAAACTCTCCGTAAAATTACGGACACATTCATTTTCAGAACTTTCCGTAAATTTTACGGAACCTCTCCGTTAATTTCCAAGTTAGTTTTCTGTACTTTCCGTTTAAAATAAAAAGAGATAGTGAAAATGTCTTTAATTCGTTCATCTACAACTCTCACTTGAAAATTGTGGTATAACTTTTATATTTCTACTGGAAAGACAAAAGGAGAAATTCAGTTTCTATTAAATTTAGTGTATTTTTAGTGTTGCCAAATGTTACAGACGCCTGATGCTGTTTTTTTAATGTTTGAAAGAATAGGTCATAGTGGCGTGGATAACCTTAACTGCCGCAGAAACGATAATTTTCTTGTTACAGTGGCGAAGAAAGCTTCGTGTAGAATCGGTACTGTTCGTCCCCGTCACTCGAAGCCAAAGAGAATACGTAGACTATCCGTATTTTGTATTTACGGACTTAACTCCGTTTTTCGTCATCACGGATTGCCTTTCCGCATATACACTGTACATTTCCGTGAAACGTTCCGTAAATATACGTAAATTTTTAACAGTGTAGGAATAAACGTACCATTCACACTTTCTTGCCGTACATACACACTGATGCGATTAAATTTGCAAACCATCTCTTATAGTGCTGGTTTACACCTGGAAGATTTTCTTTCGCACTCGCTTCGTATCTGAGTCACTTGCGATTTTGCAATTTATGTCTCCGTGAAAGCAAATTCTAAGAACAGAAAATTTACTCTTATCCCTTTAAGATCAAGTTTAATATATAGTTTCAGGTATTGAAAATAATATTTTTGTTTGTTTTTCGCGCTACTTAAGCTGACGCAGTACTTGTCTCGTTATCACAAACAAGCGGCTGTGGTGGTCTTGTGGTTAGACTACTTGCCTCCCACCAAGGTGAATTGAGTTCGATTCCCTTTCGAGGTCGCTCCAAGATTTTCGCGCTTGGGAGCCGTGGCAGGCGATGCCACTGGTCGACGGGTTTTCTCGGGGATCTCCCGTTTCCCCCGCACTTGCATTCCGGCGCTTCCCCAAGCTCACCTCGTTTCATCGGCTCTCGATAAATCTCTCCAGGAGTTATGTTCGGCGACAGTGATACGAACAAGTCATAACTAGAGACCTGAAGAAGTCGCCGATTCCTTTTTGGACAAGCTATAATTCAAAACACGTGAGTTTATATAACTTCAAGCGATTGGTCAACGCGGTGTTTGACACCTCCTGGAGAGCGAAGGCCCAATCGTCGCCTTCCACTGTGACAGCAGACAACCAATGCACAGTTCGCATCGGCATATTTGTGCATAAGGCTGTGGGGTCTAGCCTGTAGGCCATTGTACTCGCGAATTTTTCAGTTCTCTAGTCATAACATAGAGAAGTAGCACGATTTAGGATTCAGTAACACTCGGGGAAGATTACTAGACACTGAACCTCTCAATCTACAGTACCTGCCAAACATCTCTTTCGTGAAAGATACGTACAGAATTGTGTCGGTAAACTGTCACTGAATATGCAAAATGGTTTATTTTAAAGTTGCTAATAACAGAATTACCAACTTCTTTCTGCAAATGTTCTTTATTTTTTCGTACATATGAAGAACAAATTATGTCGAAGCTAGTACATCAATTACGCCACACAGATATAATATCACGACACTATAGAGTAAAGGTTGTTCACGATAAAGTGAGTACTTTTGAAATGAACCTTAGAAAAAAGTCGCTGTCCCTGCCTGCATATATTTTTAACGGGCGTAATGAGTGGCATGCGTCCAGTAAAGTTGGTAACACGGGATGGAAAGTAGTTTCACATCTTAGGGCCGAATAAAAAGTGTTAAGTAACCATTAGTAGTGATAACTTAAATTATTTCTTTGGGTTTCTGTTTTTTTTTTTTTATGCATCGACCAGTAAAAATGAGAAAATTTATAAAATATTTACTTTTCTAATAATTTCACAGTTTCACTTGACCGGCGCTTGAATAAAGTGATGAGGCCCATGTCATTGTTAATTTTACATAAGGCTGGAGTGTACATAACGAGCATACAATTACATCTTAATCAGGACTTTCAAATGTGTTCATTTTACGTGAACAGCCTATAGTGATTAACGACTCGTATGCCTACTATCCTGGACATATAAGACTTGAAACTCGCTCAAAACCTAAGTCGAGTTGAAAGAAATAAATTCCTACAGTGGCTTTCTGCCATTAAAATTAATCGAATCTGAACTTTGTAATATTTTTTCGTTGCGGAGCCATGTTTGAATTCTTTTACTGCTTTGTGGCGTAGAAAATTGTGTTTCAATTAGAAAAGTAACACAATAATGTTTTCAAGTCCAACCTGCCCAGAAATGATCTCACGAACTATTGCAGCCGATAGTAAATTCATATGGTGGCAAACGAGACTGCAGATTTTTGTGTTTGCGCTACGTTAGTAATTTCACGCTTCACTTGACACATCTTTAAAGCAGTTGAAAGCCATTTGTATGCCTGCAGCAAAAAATATAAGACAAGCGAATCTTAGGAAATTAAAAAAATAATAATGTTCTGCAGTGCTACCGACGTACGCCTATTTGGTTACGTGTCTGGGTGGATTTCGCGTTGAAAGCAGTGTTTTTTTAATTCTGTATTGTAACACATTATCTTATTTTAATCTCTTGCGAATCTATTCAGACGTACGATCTACTTTGTCGTACCTGAGATATAAATTTAAGAGGCAGCCTTTTTTATCTGATGTAATAGTGACATATGTATATATATATATATATATATATATATATATATATATATATATATATATATATATATATATATATATATATATATATATACACACACACACACACACGCGCGCGCGCGCGCGCACGCACACACGTACTCGTCTGTTTAAGGAATTAAGAATTGTCAAAACTGAGTAGTGATAAAGTAAAATAATTATTTTTAATCAACAATATTTTAGTAGTGAAACGAAGGAACTTTATTGTGGTAAAAGTAGGATATGTTGCATTTCATGCGCAAAGTCATGCTTAAATCTTCTCGGTACTCAAAGACTTTGACTTTAGTACAGATATGTATATTTAAAGTCCCATGAATTCTTTCGATAGTACTACATCCCGTGCGCACGTTGGCTCTACAGGACTTCAATTCATGTCTAAATCAACGTCACTTGAGACTGGATTCCTGCGACGTGTCTTAGGCTGCGGTTACACGGGAAGCAGAGCTGCTTCACCTAAACAAGTTCATGTATTGAAGAGGTTGCATTACCTTCGAACGAGTTCCGATCGCAGTCGTTTCTCGCTCAAAGCGAACAGTTTTCATAAGTTGTTTCGAACGACTTCTCTTCTCTGCTGCGCTCCTATTGGTTGCCAGGAAGTAAACAAGCAGTGTATTAAAGTTCGATGAACTTGGCGGGAATTCCTGCGCTTGTTGAATTAACAAGTTTAAGGTTGAATTTACTTGTACCCACCCATTATGCCATTACAGTAAAAGTATAGGTTTCATTACAATTAAAAATATCAATAGTGATAAATGTTGGAGGCTATTAGATAATTAAACATCGTACATTTGAAGTTCCCTGTTTGTTGAGGTTAGAATTTCCATTGCTTTCATTATGTTTCGGGCGTGTAACCTCGAAAACACGTTCTGTTTTAAAACTCGTTCAGACATGGCTACCGAACGTATTTAGCTGAATGTGCTTAACAGCACTCGTGTAACAGCGGCCTAAGTCAACAAAATGTTTTGTTTGTAAAACAATGGACCGTCATGCGCAGGATGTTAGTGTGTCGATGATGTAAACCTTCTACTCAGCGGGTTCTTGCTTGCAGCTAAACGCTGTTTACGATTAAGTGAGCACTTTTGAAATCAACCTTAGGAATAAGTCACTACCCCTGCTTGCATACGTTTTAAAGGGTGCAGTGAGCGACTTTTCCCCCCCGGCAAAGTTGGTAACAATGAATGGAAAGTACTTCCATACCTTAATGCCGAAAAAAAGTGTTAGGTACCCAATTACAATCATTAAAATTATTTATTTCGATTTCTGTTCATTTTAATCCGCTAAAGCGTAAAAATGAGCAGATTTGTAGATTACATACTTTTCAAATAATTCCACAGTTTCACTTGACCGACGCATGAATGAAGTGGTGACGCCCATGACAATGTTGATTTTACGCAAGACGGAAGATTACACATCCTGCATACAAGTAGATCTTAAGCAGTGCTTTAAAAAAGGCTCATTTGATCGTGAACAGCCTATACAAACCACGCTCTGTTTGCAACACTATCTTTCTACAACCGCGTTAATTCTATCCACCACAACGAAGACAGTATACTTCTCAACATTCAGTTACTGCCTCTTACACGAGCTGCGCCCATTTGAAGGCTTATTTATGTGAGAAATTCATTTAAAAAGTGGAAGACTATGTAGTCTATGGCCGTAGAATTTAAGGTTGAAGTAAAGCAACTGCCTATGGAGCACTGCATCTGACTATACAGCGCGAAGAACTCATAAAATATGTAGTAAACACACTATGAAAATTGTTAGAAAATTGCGATTTATGCTGTATATGAAAGAAGAATGTATATATTTTGCAAAATTATAAAATATTTTACTAAAATATACTTTTTAAATTTTAAAAATTTATTAAATATGCCTGTATTTTTAACAAAAATTTAAGCATATTTCAATTCTGGATGCTTCAGAAAGCAGAATTTATAAGAAAATTTTCGTCATAGAATTTCGTCATAATGTTTACTATGATTGTATGTAAGAAAAGTGAAATAATAATGTAGGAAATAATTTTTATAGTTAATTTTATGTGCGTCCATTTGTCACAAACATTTATGGCTGAAACTGATGTAGAAAAAACTAATTATAAATTGATATGATTCATACATTATTGCTTTCATTTTATTACATTTAATCAGAGCAAATATTATTACGATATTTCTTGAAGTGGAATATTCTTGTAAATTCTGCTTCCCAAGCACCCAAAACGGAAATGAGCTGTTTTGTTAAAAAGGTGGACTCTATCGAACGATTAATATTTTACATTTAAGTATTTTTTAATGAAATGCTTTATAATGTTGCAGATTATATACATTTTTATTTCATATACAGCACAAATCGCACAATTCTGTCAATTTTCATGAAGTCTGTGCTACTTTTTTATTAGTTATTAACATTGTGCAGTCAGGTGCAGTGCTCCATAGGAAGTTACTTCACTGCAGCCTTAACGTGGTTTCGTATCTACGCTCCAGCTTCCCCTTATGCAACTACGGAACTCAAAGCGATAACTAGAAACACTGAATTTTCTATTTTAAAAAAAATGTGAGTGCGGGGTGGTATTCAGTGTCCTGTAAGGACAGTTGCAAGTTTGTTGGTTTTTTTTTTTTTTTTTTTTTTTCTTGAGGCCATGAGAAGCCATCTGCTATCTCCACGTTCCATTCTCAGGCTCGGTTCGAGTAATAAAGATATTGAGTGTGAGTAATCATGGAACATTTCTACGAAAAATCAACTTTGTTAGTGTTTGTTATTATCCCCGCAACAAAACGGAAAAAAAAAAAAAATTGTATTTGACATCAAATCATTTAAACAATACTAATTGTAATTTTTTTTTTTTTAATTAGAGGAAGTGTCGTCGCATACAATGCGTACAAGTTGAACAATGTTTGGTACAAATATAAAATTATTAATTTTTTCGTATCCAACGCTTTTAAAGTAAAAAAATATGTAGACCTATCGTTTTCGGGGCCAAGGTGGCTGAGCGGTTAGCCTGCTCGCCTCTCACCAATGCGATCCGGGTTCCATCCCCGCGCCGGGTCACTCCGGAATTTCGCATGTGGGAATCGTGCCGGACGAGGCCGTTGGTCGGCGGGTCTTCTAGGTAATCTCCCGTTTCCCCCGCTCTTTCATTCTGGCGCTGCTCCACACTCACCTCAATCACCCACGTCGGCTCCCAAGATCTCGATGTTTAAGAGCCGCTAAAATATCTTCACTCGTGTATATTTACGGCACTCCGCGCGATCGGGTTTTCGCCTGCCTGGGGGTCCAAGACCAGTTCGGGCGGAAATTAAGGCGCTCGTACACACAGGCGATTATCTCCCACGCATCTGCACTCGCGGTTGAACTCCCCCTTCCTTACGTCGTCCAACATTCAAACTCGAGCCGTGTGTGCTGCTTTCCTGACGCCCACGCCTTGTAATGGGTCAACCCCCCCCCCCTTACCCCCCCTCCACCTTCTACATACCTTACGTCCGGCTCGCGCGGAGTAGCGACAACGTACTTAACCCTTTCAGACCCATTTTGATTTACGATTTTGGGTGTTACAAACAAAAAAATATATTTTATGCGTGCTGTACTTAAGCCGGGGGGGGGGGGACAGTAAATCGTGCTTACAATAGCGTTATTTGAAGTAAGTTCCTGTGGAAACACCAACATAGACATTTTACCATTATAATTAATGATTTTATGGAACAGATAGGGTTTGAGTCAAAACTATGAGTGTTTTTTTATCTCAAACATACTGATTTAACATACATATTTTTCAGGTGCTGATTTAATAACTTACTAAAACGATTAGAAATATTTAATCCGTTTTTTTTGCACTGCTTGTGCAAAATTTATTATATTCTGTCGGTAACATTTGGAGGTAACGTAAATATTTAAAAGACAGGGCTAACACAAACAGCACAGGTATATATTTAATTATTACCGAAAACAACATTCGGCAACTAAATTGTGTTAGTTAAGAAGGTTCTAATTAAGCAATTTTAAAACTTCGTTCTAGAACCTCTCAAGAATAATGTAAGCTGTAAACATACTGTAAATGCTACCCGGCAATAGCCTGAAAAAAAATATGTAAATAAGTTATTTTGTTGAACAATGAAGCGTGTTCATCACAAAATAGTCATTAAAACTATTATCTTTGTTTTATTATACTAGGTGATTATTTTTTGGTAAGGCGTGTCTGCTGTTGGTATTAATCCAGGCACCTACCACCCACTCACCCACCGCCCATGTTAAAGACTTCAAAATAAGATCATTACAACATGGAAGTGTTCGCTCTTGTCTCCTTACTTGCTCTGCGTACTTAAAGGCGCCGCCTACTTGGAGCTTTTTTAGCGTGTACGAGTCAGGTAAGCGCGGGCGCGATGAGAGAGACATTGACGCGCTCGCCTGAAGCCCAATCGTTACGCGCAAGTCGCTGAAATGGCGCGCAGTGTGTTCTCATCGTGCAAAGTGTACATACATTGAAGACTTAAGCTTGAAGTTGCAGCTTAAGTGGAAGTGCACGTACATTGAAGACTTAAGCTTGAAGTTGCAGCTTAAGTGGAAGTGCACGTACATTGAAGACTTAAGCTTGAAGTTGCAGCTTAAGTGGAAGGTCTGAAGCAAGGGTCAGAGTAGGTATAGACTGTTCACGGTAAATCGAGCACTTCTGAAAGTACTGCTTAAGACCTACTTCTATGCACTTAGTGTATTTCTCCGCCTTATGTGGAATTAACATCGCCACGGGCCCCAGCACTTTATTCATGCGTCGGCCAAGTGAAACTTTAAAAATTACTAGGAAAGTAAATATTTTAAAAACTGCAGCAAGGGTCACAGTGGGTATAGGCTGTTCACGGTAAATTGAGCACTTTTGAAAGCCCCCGCTTAAGATGTACTTGTATGCACTTTATTTATTTCTCCGCCGTATGTAGAATTAACATTCCCACGGGCCCCAGCACTTAATTGATGCGTCGGTTAAGTGAAAGTGTAAGAAATTATTAGGAAAGTAAATATTTTAAAAATCTGCTAATTCACTTCCATGCTTTAAAAAATCGGAAAAGGAAAGAACTAATTTAAGTTATCACAAATGGGCAAATAACACTTCTAATTCGACGTTAAGATATGGAACTACTTTCCATTATTCTTTACCAACTTTACTGGGCTCATGCCACTCAGTGCGCCCGTTAATATATATGCAGGCAGGGCTAGTGACTTTTTTCTAAGGTTGATTTCAAAAGTGCCCACTTTATCGTGAACAGGCTTTGCCTATAGGGTAATAGTTTCGCATGAGTAGTTATAAATTGCGGCTTCTGGGACAACTGGAACGACAAAATTACTAACTTATAACTAGGGATAGGAAAATTTCGCGAGTTTAATTGCCTGTATACTAGACTCCACAATCCTTTGCAAAGTCGAACCTCAGATGTTTGTTCATTGGCTGTTGCCCCAGTGTTAACACACATTTGACAATACGGAATTTGCTTCTTGTTCTTTTACAAGTCTGTTATTGGCGTGTATTAGTCCAGGGCGTGTCTAATAAACTTCGATCCAATTGCAAAGGTGACTTCAGTGTACACGCGTTTGAAATCTATCTTGTCCTGATATGAAGACGCGAATTTTTCCTATCCCTACTTATAATTTAGATACTTTAACTAATGTTTTCTCAGTTTTGCATAAATTCCCCCCCCCCCTTCCTTTTTTCAATTTTACGTAATTTATAAGAAGCGGGACCGAGAGTGTCATGGTAAGGGTGAAATGAGTGTAATATGGAACAGAGGAGGAACACAAGGGCGAAGGGAAAAGGAAGCACCCGGAGGGAGACCGTCGACCAACGGCAATGTTCGCCACGTTTTCGACATGCCGAAATTCCGGCGACTCCGCGCCGAGAATCGAAACCGGTTCGGCTTGGCGGGAGGCGAGTAAACTACATCACCGTGGCCTTGCAAGCCTCGGGGAATGAGCCTAGCGTTTGACTGGCCACTGCATCCTTCGGAACGTGTCCTACCAACTGGGCCACCTCCAGGCGAGCGTACGACCACAGGCTGCCGTTCGCTACATAGGCGGCTGTTTCGGCTCTGTGTTCTTAACTCTTCTGTGGCCGGGTAATTTAATTGCAGCCCCGTGTGACCAGTCGAATTTTACCCCCAGGTGGATTCAACCCCCAGGTAGGAAAGGACGGACACCCTCGCGATAGAAACAGGAAAACAACGTACTTAGAACATTATTATACCATTGGCGAGATGTCGGCACAGTGGAGTACCGTACAGAAACGAAAGGGGTGTTCAGAATAGGACCTTTTCGGAAAAAAAAATATTTTTTTTTATTGAAAGTGGTACAATTCCATTAATTCTACTAATCACACTGAACTCGAAATTACTACATTATAAAATCATTTCTGGGGAAACTGCAAGAAACGCTGATGCGAGACCGCTTCGTGATCACCACCTACAAAAAACAGCTGCGTGCCTTGAATCACTGTTTTGGGATCAACTCCCTTGCTGGCGCTGAGGACTCTGGGTCAGTACGTAATTTTAGGCTACCTTTGAACAGTAATTTGATTTGCGAGAGGGCTACACTTGACCCTTAAATTGTTATTCTACCAAGGGACACGGTCGGGCGAGAAAGTGACGAGGGTAATGCTCTCGGGGATTAGTGTCAACCTAATGTATTGTGGTCAGCCGAGTGTTGTAAACAGTGTTATACTGTTGTCGCGGTTGTCAGCGGACCACCAAGCTGCTTTGACATGCGCTGCCACTCAGGCATTCAGGGGGCAATAATCGCATGGGTAAAATTCGCCTGCTACTCCGGTCGGTAGGGAATATTTCGCATCGTGAAGCAGCAAGCCAAGATGCAAGGCTCGTTCCGAAGCGCAACCAGTCAGAGAATGGGCAGCTTATGCCCAAGTCGAAGGACCATCCACACCGTTTCACTTCTGTACAATTTTCTATTCTGGTAACGCGTGCGTCACTCGCAGACTATAGTCCATTCCTGGTTACTTTCAACATTTCCCAAGCGCTGCTGAAGTTTTACTTCCAGGATATTCCTCCTCCTCATACCAAGCTTAGCCGAATACGGTCTGTAGAAAATGACACCAAAGTAAAAGTGTACGGCATTCGTCCGCACTCATTGTAATAATGGGGCAGCGGTGGCGCAGTGGCTAGGGCGCTCGCATCCCACCTCGGCGATCCGGGCTCGATACCCGGCGGGTTCACTCCCGGATTTTCGCATGTGGGATTCGTGCTGGACGATGCCGCTTGCCGGCGGATTTTCTCCGGGTACTCCCGCTTCCCCCGCCCTTGCATTCCAGCGCCGCTCCATCCTAGGGTCTCACTTCATGTCATATCTGGGGTTGACGGGCACCTACGAGTCCCAGCTGGAAAGCTGCCTCGCCCTGGGTTCACCCACTCAAGTTTTTTTTAATTGTAATAATATTTTGCATAGGAACTATTTCTCATTAGGTATTACCAACACACCTACTTAAACTCTGTTTCCAACCACATTAATTGTAAATGAATTATTATAATTTGAAAACAAAATGTACATTAAAATTTAAGTTAATATAAATAAGATAGATACTGTTATGTTCACACAAGTATAAAACGTCCATGATACAAGACATATTTAGGAAATAACCAAACACGTCATACATGCCGTAATTTCTCTAATGTTCTATTCAAGAAGTATGAAGAAACCGCGGATAGGCTAAATCAGTGACGCTCACGGCTGGGCGATAAAACCTCTGTGCGCTCACAGATCTCGAGACAGGAGGACATACTACACGGTATTCAAGAACACAGGTTGTTCACGTTTAAATGAGCACTTTTGAATTCTACCTCAGAAAAATGTCACAGCTCCGAACTGTACATATTTAATGGACACGCTGGCTGGCATTAGCTCAGTAAAGTTGGTAACGATGGAGGGAAAGTAGTTCCATAACTAGAGATCTGAAGAATTCGCGGATTCCTTTTTGGACATGCTAGAATTCAAAACATGTGAGTTTATATAACTTTAGCCATTGGTCCACGCGGCGTTTGACACCTCCTGGAGAACGGTGGCCCAATCGTCGCCTTCCACTGCTACACCAGACGACCAATTATACAGTTGGCAGCGGCATATTTGTGCATAAGTAGGGATAAGAACATTTCGAGAGTTCATTTCAGGACAAGGTAGACGTCAAACACGTGTATACTGAAGTTGACTTTGCAATTGGATCGCATTTTATTGGACACGCCCTGGACAACTCTGAGCCAATAGCAAACTTGCAAGGAAATAAGTAGCGAGTGCCGTACTGTTAGGTGTGAAGTAACACTGGCTACTCTATGGGGCAGCAGCCAATGAACAAACATCTGAGGCTCAAGTATACACATGACTATGGAGTTTAGCCTACTGTTCACTGAACTCGCGAAATTTTCCTATCTCTATGCATAAGGTTGTAGAGTCTAGCCTGTAGGTCATTGAACTCGACAATTTTTCAGGTCTCTACGAATTGACCATTTCATAGCCACTTTAATTTACTGTTTCAGATGTTACAAACAAAAAAATTTTGTGCGTGCCGTACTTAAGTCGACACTACGCTTGTTGTAGCTTGTTGTACCTGTTGTAGGCTATATGCTCAGCTACAGTTATGTGAACCAATTATGGCATAGACCACTAAGACGGTTTGCGAATCATTTACCCACAGGTAACATTGAGCTTCGCAGTGTGAAGCACAGACCAAAAGTTACCCCCGAGTGCGTAATGTACTCAGTTGTGTACACTGGGTCTGAATGGGTTATTTTACGAGTTCAGCTGTTGCAGTAGTTAAAATATTTGTTGGGCGCTGTACCTACATCGAGGGGCGTTTCTCGCGACCAGTGAACGACGTCCGGCTTGTTCGCTGATTTCGTCAGCATTGAACATTCACAGACGAGAGACGCAGGCACTAAAACGAATCAAGATAACTCGGAAGGAAGAAACTCGCAACAACCGGCCGCTGTTTCTTTACTGCACATAGTGTAGGGATGTCACGGTATATCGATATATCGAAATGAACATATTATATCGACGATATATCGATATAATTCATAGATATCTTTTAACGATGTTCTATATAAATCAATACATTTTCATGGTATCGGAAATAGATAATTTTAAAATGCTCTTTTAATAAGCTCTGTTTTGTATACAAAAACATGATTTATAAATTACTGTGTTTACTTTAGCAACATGTATTAAAAACAGGTGCCACATCATTCTGCAATGCTTCTTATCCTCAATGTATGATATTTCAAGCAATTTTATATTTTTCAAGTCATTTAATAAGAACAGTTTTATTCTGACGAACTGAAATGTTGGCTAGTTGTAATTTTGTTACTTATATTCCGACAGAGCCCAGGAAAACAGTAAAACCATCAAAATGCGAGATTTGTCTTCAAGAATAAAGAAATTGCCATAGAAAAACAGCCCCGAATACCTATATACGTGCATACTCCTCAAAGGGTTCAATCATATAACATCGAATTCCGATGTACCGAAAATCCATGTTTTTCATTCGATATATCGTTTCGTGAAACGATACTTTAGTAAATAACGCCCATGGCGCAGTCGGCCGAGGCGCCGCCAGTCTGGGGTGCGGGAGGCTCTGGGTTCGAATCCCAGGTAAGGCATGGGTGTTACTTTCAGTTATCTCATAAGTTAGTTTGTATACCTTCTTCTTATAAGCTTTCAGACATAACAGCGGGGGACGTTAATAGGTCCTATACAGTTCACATCTATTTAATAATCAACGAGTTTGAATAGTATCGATATTTTTTCCCCCGATATCAACATCCCTAACACGGTGCCGACCAAAAACATCCGTGTTCTCGATTATGGACGAGGGGCCAGACTCAGGAACTCCTCCGAGGGTCTGTGCCGGGATTCGAACCCAGAACCCTGCTACATCCCCTTGGCGGGGGGAGGGGAGGGAGCAGAACGTCACTCGAAGACGTACGTGTGCGAAATCACACATCTCGCGCGTCCTTTCACCCGGGTGAGAAACTACCTCGCGTGCTCTCGAGCCAGTGTGTGCGAGTCGAAGTGGACTAGTGACCCAATCCGAAGGGGAAGGAGAGGAGGGATTTACGGAGAGAAGGAAGGAGAAAGGCGTTTGTGCAATTTCTCCCCCCCCCCCCCTTTGCAGTCTTCTCCTGCCATCCGAGACCCACCCACCCGTATTTTGGCAGATACATAATCCCCGAAGGTGAACGACCTGGGGTAGGTGAGAACATCTACTTCAGGCTCCGCCCCTCCCCCCCTCCCCGGCTCACAGCCCCATTTTCTGCTACCTTATTCGGTTTGAAACCGCTAAGTGGTTATCGCCAATTTTCTTTATATAAACCCTTCATGGTTATTAAGACACTCGCCTATTTGTCATGCGCTTTTCATGGTTAATCGAGCACTTTTGAAATCAACCTTTAAAAAATGTCACTACCTTTACCTGCATACATTGTAATCAACACACTGATTAGCAAGCGTCCAGCAAAGTTGGTAACGACAGAGGGAAAATAGTTCCATGATTTAACGTAGAATAAAAAGTGTTAGATAAACACTTTTAGATAATAAAATAAATAAATTTTCTTTCATTTTTTACAAATGCATATAACTATAAAATTTATCACACATGTAAAGTATTTTATTTCTAATAATGCCACAGTTTCTCTTGACCGACGCTTGAACAAAGTGATGAGGCACACAGCAGAGTTAACTTCACACATAGCGGAAGAATACAGAATGTGCATATAAGAAGATCTTAAGCAGGGCTTTCAAAGGTGCTGAGCTTACCGTGAACAGTCTATACCTCAACTGCGTTGCAGCATTTTTGAAAGAAAAAAAAACGCGTTGTTTTCTTTATGAACTTATAAAAGTGTTCCCAGTATGTGGGGATAGGAGAATTTCGCAAGTTCAATGACCTGTAAGCTAGACTCCACAGACCCGTGCACACTAGGACCTCAGATGTTTGTCCATTGGCTGCTGCCTCAGTGTTACCTCACACCTGGCTGTAAAGAATTCGCTACTGGTTTCTTTGCAAGTCTGCTATTGGCTCAGAGTCGTCCAGATAATAAACTCTGATCCAATAGCAAAAATTAGTTCTCTGTATATGTGTTTGACGTCTATCTTGTTCCGAAATGAATTCACGAAATTTTCCTTTCCCTACCAATATGTTTACCTACGAAAAGTAAAAACGCCCCAAATGAGGACGGAATTGTACTTTCATGATATCACGCATACGAATATTTATTTGTAACACTCCGACCTCGTTAAAAACTGCTTTATCAGTCTGTTGTTATATTGTAACATGACATCCGCACACAAGCGAAACTACGATAGGCGTCCGTATTGAACTCTGCTACAGATTTCCCATAAATGAAATTCTGATATCAGCACTGAATGTCTCGTATAGGCTATTCACGGTAAAGTGAGCACTTTCGAAAGCCTTCTCGTTTGGAATAATGGTCAATAAATATATTTTATTTTAGCCTTAGACGTTAACTGCCGAGAGCGGTGGAATGTACACACTGTGTTTATTTCTTACATGAAAATATTTATTTAAAATATGGGTGGAAGGATACATATTGGCCGTTACGAAGAAAGTAACTAAGGCATCAAAATTGCTCACTTTACAGTGGACAGGCTATAGGTACAAGAACTGTATATGCGAGCTCAGAGCCTCGCGCTTAGAGACGATGGCACACTCGAAACGCACGGCAGTGTCGACCTTATCGCGTACCACACTTCCGAGCCCCAGACGAGAAAATAGCTCCAGGTTCACGTGTGTTGTAACGAACACATTGACTAGCATGTTCCCGATTCAGCTGGCAGCATCGCGCGGAAAGTAGATTCGTGCGTAAAATTATGTAATAATTTCCTCACGCAGAATTGGTCTCACTGTATTACTTTCTATTTCACGCATACAAAAGTTAAGGACTGCGTTATTAGTGAAAAATTCTTGTTTCTCACTTTGCCGTGGTCTCACTTCATCAGCGCATTAATAAAGTGATCGGGACCATAGGCATGTTAATTTTACATACAGCGGAATAATACCGAACGGGCAGAAAAGTAGATCTTAATCAGGACTTTGAAAAGTTCTCAATTTGCCTAGAATGACATATAGAGTCCATTCACGATTACTCCCGACGTTTCTGAAGCCCTGGTAAAGTTCTTATTTATGGATATTCCTCCACCTATTCGTAACAAAGCTTAATCGAGTATACAAAATTGCACCAAAGGGACAACGCACTATATTCTTGCTCCCTCAGTATAGTAAAATTTTTGCATTGGAACTATTTTTTACTAGGCATTATCATCACAGCTATTTTCTGCCTGTTCTAATTCATAATGATTATAAATTAAATATTATTATATATAATCAACATAAAAGTTAAAGTCCAATTTAATCTTAATTAAGGTAGACCCTACACTAGCGCTTTCCCCTTAGCCAAAACTTTAACATTGGGCCATGTCCGAATTGGCAGATTTAAGACAAAATGATCACGTGATCCGATTTTGTACACAAAAATGGTGACATATTTGGTAATTTGGTATTTCATATTTTGTATCATATTTTGTGTGTATATATATGTATATATATATAATATATCCCGCAAATTTTTTTAAAGTCGTTATTGCATAATTTATTATTTTCTTATTTATTAACGTATTCGTAGTATTCCAGTGATGATTGCAGAAATATTACGAGTGTTTTAAGGATTAAATTTAGATAAAAATGTTTTTCACTGATAGTGTTGCTGCGAGTGCTAAACAAGTGACTGTCGGCAACGTCCGAATTGATGCCTACCAAGCCACTAATTTACTAAATAACAAAATAACGAAATTTGTCAGTTCGTACACGGCCTGATCTTCCCAACCTTAACTATAGTAAGGACGCTGCCTTCCTTGTTTTATTTTATTTCTGCGGTATTTACACTTACGCAACTTTCTCGGATTCCCCCTTGCCGCTCCCCTCAAAGACTGCCTCGGTGAGAACTGGGTTGGGAAAACATACGACTCACAAGAATAAGCACGGCTCAAATGCTAACGAACGGAAATAGTGTCACAGCATCCACGAGAGGGAGAGGGGGTAAACGGAGAGGAGAGAGAGCCGTCGTTGTGGGTGGGGGAGGGGGAGGGGGAAGAGCTAAAACCCGCGAATTAAAATGCGGAGTGGTCGTCCTGGTTCTAAAAACGTGCCAATACATTTATTATAATCATGTTTTTTTTCTTTCCTTTTGAGTGCGCCAGGTCGAGTGTTTGGTCGCCTTGCAAGCCACTCCTAAGATTTTCATCTTGGGAGATGATTCCGTGACTTTCTTCGTGAACGTGCTGAAGGGGGGGGGGGGGGTCCATTAACATGTACCATGTAATGGCTGTAAAGCCTTGAAGTACGAGCGTACATACACACACCGACACACACATTACACAGCTAGGGTTGCCAACCGTCCGGTATTTGTCGTAATTATCCTTACTTTTCGAGAAAAGGAATAGTTCCATAGTCCTGCCGAGACGTTCACGGGATACCAAAATATTCCTTATTTATGTTATACAATAATTATAGTATGTCGACTAATAAAAGAAAATTCAAGTATATTTACAGTTGTCATAAAGTTGTTTTTTTTTTTTTTTTTTTTTGCAGTATTTATGATTTTGGTTTGTGCATGAATGTTTCTACAGTATGCGAATATAAAAAATTCTTTCACATGCTCATGTTATTTTTTTTATGCTGTTTAAAACTTTTAGTGTATCACACTCCATGTGTTTGTTTTTGAAGGTGATATTGTATCTCTTGGCCTCTGATTTGTTAAAGTTGGCAACCTAGACATACCGCGAAACCTATCCTGCCAGAGTTAGTTCCTTCTTGGCAGCAATTTTCTGTCACAAGGGTAGCGATCGACCCCAATTCATTAATCCTGGTGCTTCATTACTAGGGATAGAAAAATTCGCGACTTAATTTCAGGACAAGATAGATATCAAACGAGTGTGCACTGAAGTCACCTTTGCAATTGGATCGGAGTTTATTAGACACACCCTGGACGACTCCACACCAATAGCAGACTTGCAAAGGAACACGAAGCGAATCACGTACTGTCGAATGCGGGGTGACACTGGGGCAACAGCCAATTAACAAACATCTAAAGTTCGACTATACAAAGGATTATGGAGTCTAGCATACAGGTCATTGAACTCGTGAAAATTGTCCTATCCCTGTTTATTACTTAGTAATTAAGAAATCATGGTGCATTCTTCGATGCATACTGTGCTGAATCGGGGAAGAGGGACATATGTGTGTGTTACGTTAGAATGCAGCGTGTTAATGTGTCACTATATGTATGCTAGGCAGATTAGCATCAGAAAACCAACACTGCGAAAATGATCCACTCAATGTCTGGACTCGGTATGACATTTAGAAGACGGGATATTAATTCACTTACCAGTCCTGTGTGCAAATTAAGACAGCATTGCAGTAGTTCATTCACAAAGGAGACCATTCCCTTTTTACTCCAGCTCCAACACTAAGATGCAATTTATACAACTCATCGACACCACAGGGAATGGGAGAACACTAGCTACGTGCATCTTTATTCAATGAAAATCATCCGATGGTGAAGTGAAATATTTAATGCTGAAAGATATTTGACCAGATTCAAAACTAGACGTTCACCTTAATAAACTGAATGAAGAATGTGAGAACCAGCAAGAGGCAGCTTAAAAATACACGTATTCAACTCTTTATTTCTGTTGAAAATAACAATAATGCATTTCGTGTCAGGTAACTGGAAGCAGTGTCTTTACTGTGCCTTTAAACGTAAAAATAAATAAATGTTCTGCAGTGTAAAATAAATAGTCTAGCTAGTGTTCCAGAAAGATTACTACGCACAATAAATTGAAATATCAGTTTGTAAGCTTGCACTTAATAATTATCCTGGCTAGCAATATATTAAATAAGGTAGAGCAGATTTAAATGTTCTCAGGCGTCTCGTGACAATTTAGAAGATGATGTGTAATAGCGCAACTCCTTACGTGTAATTGAAACAATTCACCACTGGATCAACGGTCACATAAGGAAGGGCAGTAGAAATACCTTACACATATATGGCAATATTGCAGATACTATGCTCATTTTCCCTCTTCAGACGACTTACACATACTCCGTCGACTGTTATACCCGATCTAAGCATGATTTTCACGGTCGATGCAGCAATTAATACTTCAATTACTCCGATTATTCCCGGAGCCTCGGCCTCCGAGGCTGTCTACGTGTACGACCCTTATAGAGACAAAATGGAGATGAGATGATTCCGACGCCCTCCATAATCGGGGCGGTTAAAATATTAATATTAACCTTTGCGGTATAGGCAGGGATAGGAAAATTTCGCGAGTTCAATGACCTGTAAGGAAGACTCCACAGCCCTGTGTACACTAGGGCCTCAGATGTTCGTCCATTGGCTGCTGCCTCAGTGTTACCTCACACCTGGCAGTAAGGGATTCGCTACTTGTTTCCTTACAAGTCTGCTATTTGCTCAGAGTAATAAAATCTGATATAACTGCACAGGTAAATTTACTGTATATGAGTTTGACGTCTGTTTTGTCCCGAAATGAATTCACAAAATTTTCCTATCCCTAGGTATAGGGTTTACCTGTGAGGTGTATTCCTTATGGCTAATAGCAGTGACTTCACAAGACTTTGCCAACTTAGATGATATTCTCATATGACCCAAAAACTTAACAACATATAACAAATAAAATAAAGTAAAATATGTGGATCACGAAAACCTAGCTGCTGCGTGTATCATAACACGAAATTAGACTGAATAACCAACCTATAGGCCATATGTGAAACAGGTCACATTAGCATTTTATCAAAACATAAGCAAGTGTGTATTTGAATTATTCTACTACTTAACATGTTAATGTAAGCAAATGTAATGCACAATAAACCAGACATTACAATTCTCGTACGGACTTTTGCTCACTTTACCGTGAATAGCCTATACCTACCCGAGCAGCAAGCTAAGAACTCGCGTTATTCACTCCAGCAGGAAGGATATTTAGTTGCCTGCCTGTCAGACATTCTCCTTCGCGTATATTAAGTTGCCTACCTGGCAGACATTCTCCTTCGCGTATATTAAGTTGCCTGCCTGTGAGACATTCTCCTTCGCATATATTAAGTTACCTGCCTGTGAGACATTCTCCTTCGCATATATTAAGTTACCTGCCTGTGAGACATTCTCCTTCGCGTATATTAAGTTGCCTGCCTGTGAGACATTCTCCTTCGCGTATATTAAGTTACCTGCCTGTGAGACATTCTCCTTCGCGTATATTAAGTTGCCTGCCTGTCAGACATTCTCCTTCGCGTATATTAAGTTGCCTGCCTGTCAGACATTCTCCTTCGCGTGTATTAAGTTGCCTGCCTGTCAGGCATTCTCCTTGGCGTGTATTAAGTTGCCTGCCTGTCAGTCATTCTCCTTCGCGTGTATTAAGTTGCCTGCCTGTCAGTCATTCTCCTTCGTGTATTAAGTTGCCTGCCTGTCAGGCATTCTCCTTCGCGTATATTTAACAGTAAATTTGAAAACGAAATAAGGGCGCCTCATAGGATTTTTCTATTAATCGAAGTTGCTCAGATAATATTGCATGTGTCTGAAAATGCGTTATACTCTCAAAGTTTTTTTTTTTATTTGACGGATCTAGTCCGTAAAAATACTGGCACTTACTGTGGAGTACTAATAGTTATATTGGCAGCGAATAAAAAAAAATACCTTTTCTTAAATCGTTATTGAATTGTAATGTTTAATATGTTACCCACAAAGTATCATGTCATATTTGCTTACATAAACATTAGTATAATAAATATCGTAGTAACATACGTATTTATTACTCTCGAGTATCAATTTATATGAAAAAGGAGTTAACGGGGGTCGTTCGAAGGTATTCAGTTCGTCGTTAATCAACAGCAATACGACTTACGTTTGCAATTCGTTTTTTCTTCTCGTCATATTTCGGTGAGCATTTTCTTACCGGGCATCAAAAGATGCTCCTGTGCTGTTCTAGGGGTGATGAATTTTGTTTTATTACTTTCGACATGTGACCAAGCCTCTGCAATTAACTCTGAGGCACAATAATAAATAATAAGACGCAGAAAACACTCTTAATTTTTACTATGTGAGAAATATGAGGAACATAAAAATTTATAATGTTAGGGAAAAGATAACAGAATCGATCGAATCCTTCCGCGCAGGGGAAAAAAAAAAAAAAAAAAAAAAAAAAAATCTCACCGCTAACTTTTTCGGTTATTGTTTAAGCAAACAATCATTTATGACAAATACGACTTTTTTTTATTGCATATCTTGACAGTAGCATGAGGCTGACGGGACATAAAAATTCATTAACATTACCAACACATTTTCCGTCATAAGCTAGGAGTTGAGTGGACCTCTCAAGACCTAGGGTGACCAGATACATGGCACTCAAAAAGAGGTCATGGTTCAAGTAACTGATATTACGAAAGAGGATACTTGCGAGTAAAATTACACGAAGAAAGGGAACCCACAATTTTACAATGGAAATATACGAAATCAGTAAAGTCGCAGGTCAGTTGAAAACATATTGCATGGAAAATTGTATCCAAAAATCGGGTTCGTATCGTTTTTAAGTAATAAAATTTTTTTTTTTTTTTTGCAACCAGATGAGGTGATAATCATGTTCACTCTGAATATGAAAGTCAATTCAATTAGATTAGAAGGCACTGCAGAATATTTCACAAGCAAGTAATACAGGAATATTAACTCGAAACACAGTTGTCCATACGCAGTGGACACAATTTTTTTTTAATGACAGATCATCACTCTCGCACAGCTAAATTCAGGTACATTTCGATCATATTACTTGGACAATTTTATTCGTTCTAACAGGTTTCTATTTTCCAGCAAACAATCGTGAAACTTTGAGCAGATAAGGCACTTCTCAAATTATACATGTATAACAAAAAAACAACCACAGAAAAATACGAGTGATGATAAGGATAAAACATATACATAATATTCTCTAAAAAGTTTGCACTTATGCGAGAAGTTCATTAGCGCCGTCACTAATGTTGAATGACATATGCAAACCCCTAAAAACAAATAAAGCTTCGCTGTCTTTCACTGGAAAAGAGCCCGGCCGGACAGTGACGAGGCCTCAAAAAGAGGACATGTCCGGGTGAAAGAGCACGTCTGGTAACCCTATCAAGACCTCGATGTTAACATCCCCCTCCCCTACCCTCCAAAAATCTCATCACTCACTCATATTCTCACCCTCGTCAATTTTCCTGGCCAGTCTCATTTCAGGGGAATGTGATGTGTCGATAACGTAGAGGGAGGTAACGAGGTGTTAACACTTTGAGGTCGACGCACTTTTACCAGTTTTAAAGACAAGCTAGACGTTAGTCACCTGTATCCATACCGCTGCAGGGACACCATGTTCTACTGGTCCGTATTGTGACTTAATGCCATTCTACTGGTCAAAACGACACCTGTGTTTCCGTATTGGCCGGCTGCTAAACAATGTAGTGCCGAGTTTACCGTTTCCCAACCAAATGTTATTTCGCATGTAGCAGGATGTACAGCCCATCGTGTTGATTTCCGTAACCACACAAAAATTGGTCGTTCATCTACGGAGTCCGTTCTTGATGGTGTATAAGTTCCTATTTAAAATACTTATGAAATAGGGAATTGACGTTAGTTTACTCGGACCAGTTTTTTTTAATATTTTTTTTTATGCAGAATGAAATATTCAAAAAAGTTTGCCCGAACTACACTCAAGTATAGTCCTCAAAGTGTTAAAGGGCAATTTTCGATCCTGAAGGGCCAGTGATGAGTCACGTTCGGCTAGGGCGTCCGCGCTTCGGGGAAACTAAACTTCGAGGTGTGTTCATCCTCGGGAGACGGGGACGTTCGGGGCGCCAGGCGCCCACGTGCAGAATTCCCTCCCCCCCCCCCCACCCTTTTCCTGGTAAAAGACGCGACCTCCTGGTCCCACGTGTGAAGAGGATTCCTCTGGAGCGGGAAATAAAGGGAGGGGGTGGGGGCAAGCAGCTCAGCCCTGGATGAGTTCTCTCCCCACGTGTCCGATCGTGATGGAAAGTGTCCATCCTTCCCCCCCTCACCCTAACCATCACCACGGCACCTCTCTCCCGCGATGACGCCCCCCTCTGGAGGGGGCTGACCCCCCTTGACGAAGGAAAAAGAAAAGGTCGTCGACCGCAGCACGTGCTCCTACGCGTGTGCGTGTGTGTGTGTGTGTGTGTCGGTTGCGCGTGCCGGTGAGGAACTGGGCTATGAGCTACCAGAGGAAAAGTTCTTTATCTACTTTTTTTTTTTTTTTTTTTTTTTTTTTTTTTCGTTTGTTCCGGAACGTGGGCGACCCTGGGATCGACAACCGGTTCGTTCCTGGCGGCGAAGAAAACTCTCCGTCCGGATGCTGCCTGCCACTTGTTCTCACGGCCGAGAGGGAACTGTAGAGTGAGAGAGAGAGTGTGTGTGTGTGTATGAGAGAGAGACATAAAGGTGCGGAAAAAACTATTTTAAGACGAGTCCTTCGTGGATTATTTTCTGTGAAATCATTTATTTGCGCGTATTCGCGCACCTCAGCAAATAAAGGCCCTGGGAATTACTATTTTTTTCCCAGAAAAGTTAAAAAAGAATATATATATATATATATATATATATTAGAGAAGATGGAAAATCGAGAAAATATTTGAGCCAATACATCTTCTATAACACTCAAAATAGTTTATTCTTTCATGATCGGATAACAAAGTTTCGATTTGGCTAAGATGAACGTGCTACCTTATATCAGAATCCTTATTAGCCCAGTGGAATGGGATGGTAGCTTCATACATGCATGACAGCCAATAAGGATATAATAACTGTCGTACATGTGAATAGTACGTTGAATCCTAGCAAACAGTCAATTCCCCCCCCCCCCCTCCCCCCGATAAACCATCATCTCCAACAATTATCTAATCCCGTATCTATTTACTTTCATCGTGTTAAGTGTACGTAAGGAGAAAAAAATTGGCGAAAATGATTTTTAAAAAACTCATTTTTAGGGCTGTCCTACGTAGTTTATTTAACACATTCAGGTCTGCACATATTTACTGTAATTGAAGCCAAGTTATAAGTGTATCACCTGTATACACCACTGCAGAAGCGTCTATTTTGTTGGTTTCTGTATTCCCACCTACCACTCTTCTATTGGTCCACACCACACTGGGCTTACTTACTGTTCTCTACAACGTCCACCATTGGCTGGTCGTCAGCTACTGGTGTCGCATATCTGAATTCACTCCAATCAAATGTATCTTACTTTGTAAAAGTTTTTCAGGCAATCATGTTCTTTTATAAGGGCATAAGTAGGGATAGGAAAATTTCGCTAATTCATTTCAGGACAAGATCGATTTCAAACACGTGTACACTGAAGTCACCTTTGCTATTGGAGCTGAGTTTATTACACACACCCAAGACGACTTTGAGCCAATAGCGAACTTGCAAGGGAACAAGAAGCGAATCCCATACTGTCACGTGTAGGGTATCACTGGGGCAGCAGCCAATGAACAAATATCTGAGGCTCGATTATACAAAGGATTGTGTAGTCTAGCCTACAGGTAATTAAACTCGCGAAATTTCCCCATACCTAGGTATCAGTATAAGTAGAGACCTGAAAAATTCACGAGTTAAATGACCTGCAGGCTAGACTCTACATCTTATGTACAAATTTATCGATGCCAACTGTGAACTGGTTGTCTGATGTCACAGTGGGGGAAGGCAACGGTTGCACCAGCGTTCTTCAGGATGTGTCAGACACCGTGTGGACCAATGGCTATTGTTATATAAATACAAGTGTTTTGAATTCCAGCTTGTCCTAAAATAAATCCGCGAATTCTTCAGGTCTCTAAGTATAAGTATAACCACAAATAAATTTTATGCACGACAACTATAGCTACTGGATTGTATTGTTCTTGTACGATCCTTTTAAATACTAGCTGAACAATGACTCTATAAACATGCCAGTTATATTTTCAAGGACGCAGAAATTTTTCAACAGGCGTTGCTCGACCTTAGCTCGAGCGTAGTCCTGAATGTGTTAAACGACGTATTTAATTTTTTGTCTCAATTAGTTCGCCATTCCAGGCCAACATGCCAACATTCGAGTGTTGAAATCGTGCTGGACGATGCCGCTGGTTGGCGAGTTTTCTCGGGGGTCTCCCGTTTCCTCCCGCCCTTGCATTGCGGCGCTGTTTCATAATCCTCTCGCTTCACCATCATCGGCTCTCAGGACCTCGACGTTAAGAGCCGCCCAAATCCATCAACTCCACTCCTCCGCTGCGCTGCGAACTTGAATTCGCGGTTTCGGTCAGTGATGATAAAGTCACTGCAAATTAATTTATTTGGCATCCTGTGATTGGCGAACAGGTGAACTGCAGTAAAAACGAGTAATGTGGAGCAATCGAAGTCATATTAAAATCAGCGGAAATCACTTGTATAACTGGGTCACTGAAGTATTACGGGGGCTCTCACTGTATTCAGTGGCCCAGTTTCTACTCATCTGGTCTGATTTTTCCTTCATCGAGTTTAACTTTCGTTAGTCCAAGTTTCGTGTGTATGTTGATAGAAGAGGTGGTGAGTGGGAATACAGAAACCAAACAGCATAGACGTTCCTGCAGTGGTGTATACAGGTGATACACTTCTAACTTGTCTTCAATTATAGTTAGGGATAGGAAAATTTCGTGAGTTCAATGACCTGTAGGTTAGACTCCTCAGTCCTCTGTATATTGGAGCCTCAGCTGTGTGTTCATTGGCTGTTTCTCCACACCTGACAGTTACGGGATTCGTGAGGTGTTTTCTTGCAAGTTTGCTACTGACTCAGGGGCGTGTAGGGCGGGTCTAATTAACTGTGATCCAATTGCGAAGGTTACTTCCTATCCCTAGGAATGGGAAAATTTCGTTAGTTCAATGACCTGTAAGCTAGACTCCACAGTCCTGTGTACACTAGGGCCTCAGATGTTTGTCCATTGGCTGCCTCAGTGTTACCTCACACCTGCCAGTAAGGGATTCGCTACTTGTTTCCTTGCAAGTCTGCTATTGGCTTAGTGTCGTCCAGGGCGTGTCTAATAAACTCCAATCCAATTGCAAAGGTGAATTCACTGTATTTATGTTTGACGTCTGTCTTGTCTCGAAATGAATTCGCGAAATATTCCTATCCCTACCTATTCCTAATTATAGTAAATATGTGCAGACCTGAATGTGTTAAGAGAAATCTGAAGGACCAAAAAAAAAGAGATATATTAGGGCAGAGGTAGTAACGTTACGGCCAAGTTTCCAAAAGAGCGCATCCGACAGCGCATGATTACGCCTGACGAATCTAGGAGAGAATGACTTTTACTTCTGGACGAGCGTGATCTTCCTCCCAGAGCTATGTTTTCTCTCCACGGGCGCTTCTCTGGTCTCGTTGTCAGGTGAAAACGCCCGGAGAGCAGAGCAGGGCCGGAAACTCGCCGTAACTTTATTACTCGGCGGCAGTTGTCTCTGTAACTTCCCCTCCCGACTCTCTTCCCGGACCGACCGCGTTCCATTTCTTCGTCTCGTCTTCGGTTTCTTTCCATCTTTTTTCTTCCTACCAGGCCTTTCTTGTCGAGCTCCGTAACCTAGTGGCATAAATAAATGGGAAGCGTGATGTTTTTTTTTTTCCTCCGCCTTTCTAGAAAACGACACTCGTTTCCCTTGCAGCGTGTTACATCGGCGCGAGTTCGAGCCTCCTTCGGGACCATCGTCGACATTGATCCATTAATAGAGCCCCGAGTATTTCGCGAATTCATTCGGAGACGAGGTAGACTACAAATACTTGTCCTTTTTTCCTGTGGTTCTGATTGGACGACTGTTCATTAGACACGCCCCGTTTAACTGTGAGCCAGTGATAAGCTGGCAACAGTAGTGGGAGTGGGTGTTGGAACAGCTCTGTACAGAAGCATCAGTTGATCACAGGAACAAATAAGCGAACGATAATGTCTCGAGTGTATAGAGGACTGTCCAGCCTAGCTAGCTGCCAACTCAATCCGCGAAATACTCGGGGCTTAACACTTTGAGGCCGGCACACAGTGGGATTGACAACCCGCGATTTTTTTTTTTAATTAGTTGTTTGCGCTAATACGCGTATCTCGGTAAATAGAGGTTCTGCATATACGACAATTTGTCAGAAAAGATTTTTAAAAAAATTATCTCTATGCCCCTATTTTTTTACTTTTGTCATATTTAATGTATTCTTGGATAAAAAAATTCGTGAAAATGGTTAAATATAGCATTTCTAAAGCTTGCCTCTGCGGTTTCCTTAAGCGGCAAAAGAAAAGTACAAAGATACGGGCGTAGTGGTCTTTCATCGCGTGTAATAAAACCTCACTGTTACAGATGTAACGGGCACAGTAGAGCGTTACGACGGAAACACTGCACGCCTTGCGCGTAGGAGCGATGAGGCGCTAAAAGTACGTGTTAGTGTCGCCCGTATCGCTCCCTCACTTCTTGACCTTTTTTTGCGGGAATCCATCCCACTCTTAAAGACAAGGTAGACGTTAGCCACCTGTATCCATACCGCTGCAGGTACACCGTGTTCTATTGGTCCCTATTGTCACGTAACGCCATTCTACTATTCAAAACGACGCGTCTTTCGTTTTGGCCGGCTGCTGACCAATGGAGTGTCGAGTTAACCCTTTTCCAGACAAATGTTCTTTCGTATGTAAAACGATATACAGTACATCCCATCGTGTTGATTTCCGTAACCATACAAAAATTTGCCGTCCACTAACGAAGTTCGTTGTTGATGTAGTATTAGTTTCTTTTTAAAATCCTCATGAAATAGGGAATTCATGTAGGTATACGCGGGCATTTTTTTAAATGTGGAATGAAATATTCAAACAAAGTTTTGCCCGAACTGCACTCGAGTACAGTGCTCAAAGTATTAACAGTGTTCATGAGCCTAATTTTTTTCCACTGCATTTTAAAGATATTGTGTGGTTCTGCGTTACAAATTCAATAACTATTTGATGAAAATGTTAAATCTGTTCAAAAATAACTCTCCATAGGCTTACTTATTTTTAGTAGAATTATATCAGGATTTTAAAGTAGGTTCTGGGACACCAGGCATCTGGCGGAGGATTGGAGGATGGCAATTAGGATATTAACAGGCGTCATGCGGAGGATCAGAGGAGCGAGAATGTCCCTTTTTCCCCTTTTCCTCGTCCATAACGTCCGATTTCGAGTACAAAAACCTCACGTTTTCCCATTTCCCCTAAATATTTTCCGAATTTCCCTCCCGCCGTCGGCGGACATATTGGCAGCCAGTGATGATTAGCATAATCTGGGAAGTTTGCCCTTTGCGGCGATGGTTTGCCCAATGCGGCGGAACCGGTAGGAGCTTCTCTCAAATTCGGAGCTTCTCATTCCCCGGCGGCCATCTTGGTATCGACGACGTATGTCTACGCAGGACAATTGTCGACCAGCTGAGGATGTCGACCATTTTGGCGGACAGCGCATCACCGGCGGCGGTGGGGCATAAAGCCGTCACGAACGATCAGACCTCGTGTAACACAGCAGCATCCCTAAGTCTGTGTGTGTATAACAATTATAAGCATAGTTGGCTATAATTTCCGAACAGTTTAAGTTACAGTTGTAAGATTCAATACATAGGCATCCACCCTGTCTAAGAAAAGAGTCGCAGGGTCAAATATGCTCCATGTTAACTTATAAGCATAGTTGGCTGTAATTTCCGAAACATTTAAGTTATAGGGTAAAGAAAGGTAATTTCGTAACTTAGGTAGTTTCGTAATACTTTATATAAAAGCTGCAGCGAACATACCAACTAAGCAAAGGAGACAGGACAAGGCATGATAGTGTGTGTAACCCTCAATAGATCGCATCACATGTACCTCCTTGCTAGTTCCACTGTTTTGGGAGCGGAAAAAACTTTCTGTGTTTCGCGGCAAATTATTGTACTGTTTACTGACGTTTGTGCGCTATCGTTGTCACATGCAACACCAAGGAGAACACAACACTGGTAAGTAAACTATTGTTATGGTGTTTTGTAGCCTGTCCAATGTACTTCATAGTAAAAATATAGAAAGAAACAAATTATAGTAAATTTCTGCTGCAAATGCTTAATTATAAACGAGTTTTCTTAACGTTTTGAAGTCTGAGAGAGGTGTTAATGCAGTAGTTAATACTTTTGTAAAAAAATGTAGTTTGCATGCAAAATTTTAATACAACTCATTAAATAAAAAATTTTAACGATACTTTCAACTTTAAGTTAATCCAATTAACGATCAATTTAACAGCACTCACGAACATACCTGTATCATGAAATTACATATGTCACGAAATAACCAGGGCCAAAATATTTAATAGAAATATTTTATTTTCAGGTAAAAATGCCACAATAACGGTCAAAATACAGACCATACAACTGCAAACAACTTTTAGAAGCAGCACAGTTAGTTAAAGACCAGAATATATCGATTTATAAGGCTTAAAAAACAATGGGCATTCCACTAAAAGACTGTCTTACAAATATCCTCACCAAAATGAAAAGAAATTGTTACCAAAACTGGGTAGGTCATTTGCTTTGACTTCAGACTTGGAAATTCGTCTGTATAACTATATAATCGCTATGCAGTGCACTGGGATTTGGCTTGACTGTGTCTAATGCAATACATGTTGTGTACGAACTTGCAACAAGTGTTGGACGTCAGAATTTCTTCAGTAGGGATAATGGCAGTGCGAGTAAATGGTGGTGGGTGAACTTTAAGGTGGGGTACAATTTTCCTTTACAATGTCCAGAAAATCTGGCTGGATACAGAGCATCGATGGCAGACCGAGAAATGATTTAGGACTTGTATAACAAATTGGAGCTCTTAATGAACGATGTTCGGCTCAAGAACATGCCTGGAAGAATATGGAATTGTGATAAAACGGGCCTGTTCTGTGTGGTGAAACCAGGAAAGATTGTCACAAGAATGGGGAAATGTGATATCTACAGAAGAACATATGTAGAACGAGGTGGAACCCATACGCTGCTGGGCTGTGTGTGTGCCGATGGAACATGTATTTCACCAATGATAATATTCAAAGGCGTTCGGTGGAATGACAATCTATGAAGAGATTGTCTTCCAAATTCACCGGTCAAGTTGTCTGTTAAGGGGTGGATCAACAGTAAGTGTTTCTTAGAATGGTTTACGTTTTTCATCAGTGCAATTCCTTTTGCTCGTCCAGTTATACTCCTAATGGACTCGCACGTTTCTCACATTAATCTAGCAGTAATTTCACTAGCAAAAGAAAACTCGATTTTCTTATTCAGATTTCCTGCCCACACAATGCAACTGCTGCAACCATTAGATGTTAGTATTTATAAACCATTGAAATCACATTGGGCTCAGAGCATGAATTACTACATGAAAGAAAGTCCTACAGAGAAACCCAACAGAACACATTTTCATATACTGTTGAATCCAGCATTCATCCAGAGTTTCAGTGAGAACATCCTCAATGCCTTTATAAAAATCGGACTATGCCCACTTAATAAATCTGCTATTAACAGATAAACTCTGCAACATTCACAGCTGACTAACAGGCCTCTTAACAAAGAACATCAAGAAGGTAGTCTGGCATTGCAAGTTGACAGCATCCTGACATTCCCATCTGTGCTACTGACACCAAGGAACAAGGCGACCAAATAAAAAATTAATTCATGTACAAAGTGCTTGACACCACCAGAAGAGATAGCCTCTACTTCAGCCATATCTGTGCCAGAACTTCCAAAACCAGGGCCTGAATATTCCACATCAATCTGCAGAAATGTAACGGGAGACTCGAGAAAAAAAAAGAAGTCAGTGATGATAGCTGGCAATGTGGCATGTGTAGTATAAACTTTTCTCATGATGTGTCAGTCAAAAATGGAGCGAAATGGCTACAATGTTCATACTGTTTGGTACCATATCATGTGTTGTGGCAACTTAATGATGCCGAACAAGAGGTCTTCATGTGTGACACTTGTGCAAGTGCTGAAGGTGTCGAGTCTTATTAATATGCAAGGCTTCTATAAATTAAAATCTGTGTTTTAAGTGCATCTGCATGTATGACTGTGATATCTCCAGCTATAAATCAAATGTTGCCCATTATTGTTATCCAAAGCATTGATATGTTTTTTTTTTTTTACAATACATCACGAAATTGCCTTACCACTATCACGAATTTAACTACCCATTTCACGAATATACCTTAAAATTTCTCTAAAGTTTAAATTAAAATAATTTTTAAGGAAATAAATAAAAACAGCAATTGCAATTGTTTCTTTGTACGATTTCTATTATATTTATTGCTAACCTACATTTACACTGCAAACTTTTGTATATCCAATGATTAATAACAAAAAACTGAACATGTCACGAAATTATCTTTCTTTACCCTATTTGTCAAATTCATAACATAGGCATCAACCACAACTAGGAGAAGGGTCGTGGGGTAAAGTATGCCTCCTGTCAGTGTATAAGCATAGTTGGGTGCATTTCCGAACAATTTGAGATAAAGTTAGTAAATTCATAACATAGACATCTACCACGACTAGGAGAGAGGTCGCATGGACCAGTATGCCCTATGCCAACTTATAAGCATAGATGGCTCTAATTTATGAACAATTTGAGTTACAGTCGCCAAATTAATAACATAGATATCAACCACGACATGATAGATAACTCTAAGTTACGAAGTGTTTGAGATACAACTACCAAAAATCATGAAACATGCAAAAACCCCCAACGACGAGATGGGACATGCAGACATATGTCGGCCTGCATGTCTACCTGTTCTTGCTCACCTTTGTCTCTCCTGTCCCCTTGGTGCCACCACCTGATCACATACACATACACCCATACTTCCTCCCACACCCCAGCCCTCGGCACCACAACCAGCACACACTCCACTCGTATTCGTGCTCTCTCTATCCCTTGTCCTCCCCCTCCATCAGCCTACATCTCCCCTGACCCTTACATCCTCGCACGCTCGCCACCACCCGGCCAGCGACTCGCTGCGCACCGACCCCTGAGCAATCGTGTAACAGAGAGCAGACACACTTTCCGACTTTCGTGCTCAGGATATACAATTTGCATGTGATCAAGTACGACCTATATACACGTCCCGATGTCCCCAGCATGAGGCCAGGTGAGTCAGAATGCCCTATTTGGTATACAAGCACACTGCCTCCTCCAGCAGCTTGTTAGACATTAAAAATTACAAATTCTACTCACACACCATGTCGCTGGAGTCCATGTTGTGACTGACCACCAAAATGCCACCTACTCACCAATGACCTCGACGCCTGATCATGACGAAGGCCACATCGCCACTGATTAATTGTGAGGGTCTGCACGACGAAGCCACCCCACTACCAGGCAACCATCTTGGCTGTCAAATGCATAATACTATCATCCCCAATGACGAGAGGGGTCACAGGAGTAAGTATACAATATAAGCATAGTTGGCTGTAAGTTCCGAACAACATATGATATAGTTGTTAAATGCATAACATAGGCATCACCTAGGTTTTTTCCCCTATTAGCATGTTACTACTACAAGTCGTCCTAGGCGGCCACCATCTTGCAGCCCCACTGACCACCATACATTACACACACCTTCAAAGTGTGTACATAATTCCATAGAGTTTGTCAGTACTACCGGCCGTGCACTCATCAGCCGTGTACTAAAACATCGATTAGTTTGTGCATTTGTGTAATGAGATGTCACTCGCAATACACTCGCAATACACGGTCATCGCTAGACAACCGAGTCCCTACACATACAACAATAACAGCACATGCTAGATTAATAAGCGCCCTATTATTAAACAAAATATGCCCTACCTTAACTGGTGTAGTAGTGAATACTCTTAAGCCACATGCACATCTCATAGTCGTCGTCTCATCGCTGGAAGCAGAGAGCACATTGACTGGTACTGCCTTTCCGTACATGGTAGATACCAACCAAGTACTGCATCTCCACCAACACGTCCAGAAATGCCTACCAACACGTACGTGTATTGCACAAGCGACTGCTAGACAAGATCATACATTGTATGGCATTCGACAAACGCCATGTAAGCCCATCACTAATACAAAATGTCAGGCTTGCCGAGCAGCCTAAGGCACCTGATAAGCTCTTGTTCCAGTAAAGGGAGTACTAGCCACCAACATGGCCGCCGATCACCTGCCATCATGTCGCTAGACAGCACGACTTCCAAGGTGATGGACCAGATTGACAGAGCAGGAAGTTCTGTTCCAAGATGGCTCAAGACATTTCCAAAAATATTCATCGATGACATACTGACCACTAACATGGTCACCCACCACCGCCTACCACCACCCACCAATTTGCAAATGGCTATCGCTGGCGCACTGGCAGCCAACATTGTCGCCAGCCACGAGCTGCAATTTTGTTAAACAGTGCGACTTACATGATTCGGCATTTAGACTTCATCCTTACAACACACAATGACAGTCGATGGTTTATTGGCTGCCACCATGAGCGCCCACCACCGGCTGTCATTTTTCAAATAAACTTTGATGGAGCACTGGCTGCCAACATGGCCGTCCACCACCAGCCACCATTCTGCTAGACAGTGCGTATTCCAAAATGGCAGACCAGATTAACAGACGTACTTAGAGACAGTCTCTGCGCAGGCGTGTACCGAGCCCACAGCCTTCCATGTCCGTAATTATACACAGAGTCATACTTTACCCAATCACCAAGCCTTTGTAGCCATACTCTCCCCTCCCCCACCAACATCACCACCAACACTGAGTGTCCGAGGTCCAAGACCACAGTAGCATGTTCAGGCATGTCATGCACTTGTGGTTCTTCGTGTACTAAGACTTTAATGTACACAATGGAGGGTAGTCATATGCTCTCTGTACATAGCGTACATTTGTGCTTCGATGAATACTCAGCCATCGCTTCTGTTCCAACATAAAAGGTGAGTACATCATGTATTGTATTATAATCACCCTGGCCATCGCTCAAATTAGGAAGTAACCACATCACACATTTTGTATATAGTTCAATAAGCCTTACAATTGCCTTACTAATACAGTTTGTGAGGTTGGCCGATAGGTCTAAGGTGCTGGATTTAAGCTCCGGTTCTCTGTGTGGGAAACATATGTTTGAATCCTACATGTGACAAACATTTTTCCTGCTTCCTTGTAGGTGTGTTACCCATGTTACATAAGGATTTCATATGTGCATAAAATGAGAATATATACACATTAACATGAGCTCCCTGGCAAATTCGAGCTCTGATAGACATGAGAGTGTATCATTTTTTTTAGGTCAGCAGTAGTTTGTACCATAGCTATGCCAAACACTTGTCATGGAACATGGTGTAAATAATGATGATGACATACTGTTCTAGTGGGCCGAAGGGCTACGACATATTAGTAGGTCATTTCTTAGATGGTAGGAATTAAAAACAAGAAAAAAACAAATTTATATTGTTGATGTTTATATTTATTGTGTACATAACCAAACTGCAAACACATACACATACATATCATTCAATAAAGCCTCCAACTCTGGTTTCATCAATAATAGAGTCTATCTCGCCGATGACAGCCAGGTATCCACCTCTCTGCAATGAAACCAACCATCGTAGACTGTCAGCTAGGTCAATGGGGTCTTTCGAGTAGTTAGACTTCACGTCACTATTCGCAGAAGGTTTATGATACTTTATTGCATCTATGTTCTTCTTCTGCACTGAGTAAGCCTCAGCAACATACTTTCGCTTTGCAGGTGTCGACACGTCATCATCACCAGCAGACTTCGAGGTCACACGCTCGATCTCAGCAGACTTGAAAGTCACATTACCGTTCTCAACAGACGTGGGGGTCACATTATCCATGACTTCAACTATGTTCTTCTTCCGAGTTGATTAGGTCTCAGCAATACAGTTTCGCTTTACAGATGTCGACACACCATCACCAGCAGACTTGGAGGTCACATTGGAGGAGGTCTCAGCAACACCCTTTCCCTTTGCAGATGTCGGCACGTCGTCACCAGCAGACTTGGAGGTCACATTGTCGTTCTCGGCCGACTTGGAAGTCACAGTGTCGTTCTCAACATCTTCTTCGTTTTTTTACTCTACATGTTATCTGTGCAGGGGTGTTGATCACAACTTCTGATGATCGGTATGTTTCATGCTCTGCAACACTCGTAGTTCGTTCTTCACACACCAGTTTGGAGCACCATTCAGATCCATGTAATGATATGGGTGTACATGTCGAATCAGTAGGAAGACTGGACTTGTTGAGCCTTCTTGTGTCAAGCAATGGTACTGTACCTTTACACGTACCAGTATTTCTCTTTATATTATCACCTCTACCAAATGGCACACCACATATATAACATGTGTGTATTCTAGTGGTCGGTGCCTTTGTGCAGTTCCTTTGTTCATGACAACGAGCATTGCAACTTTTACTGAAGAACTTGTTGCAGTAACTGCATTGTTTACCACATAATTGATGATCGATCGGAGAAGTTACACATGTAGTTGTACCCGATTGCATCCTGTTGAAGCATATGTGTGAACACAAACATGCATGCACTACTACTACTTCTACTACATAGTGCTGACTCCTCATGGATGACTCTTCGATGCTGCCTCCTCATGGATGACTCCTTGTAGTACCAATGTCGTACAAGTCAGTTTAGCAACTGTGTGGGAATGACTGTTGATGGAGTAATTTATACATCTCCTTCTAATGGCTGAAGACGAAGCTATGTTGTCATCTTCTTCTCTATAGTGAGGAAACATCGGTATGTGTCTATTTGCGAAGTGGGCCTTATCCACTAGTTCTCAACTCTAGAGCATTTACTGCAGCCAGGGTCCAACCCGAATCCTTGGCCACCATTTCTTTTTCCTTTTGGCATATATTTCGTATACTATCGACAATCGCATCTTCTGCTGCAGATGAATGCTACACAGCTACAGTCGAAGTCGTGAAGGTTCTGGTACAATATTCATTGTTGTGAGGCTCTGGTTTCGTATAGCTACAGTCCAGCCACATATTATATATGACAGGACCATTTTGTTCTACCTTATCGATAAGTTGGTTTATTATATTAGGGCTCATACTTGTCAGGAAAGAGCAAACATTGTGTGGTGTAGTTGACATATTCAGTGCAACCAAAACTTTCAAGAGTCTCCTGAATGCAGATTGCTTAAGGAAAAAACCATTGTTATTAAGCTGCATAGATGGTGAATAATCTTTAAGTTGTTTATCAGTCGTCTTTACTTTACAGTATTTCAAATGAATACTTAAATCCTCTTCATGTGCATACCTTCTTCGACACTTATCAAATTTATATGCCCTATGAATGGTGTTCCTCTCACAAGTACTGTCTGTGTGTTTCCTAGCATTATATGCACTTATAAATGTATTGTCAGAATAGTTGCATGGATGTCTTGGTGGGAGCAAAGAACTAGCTTTGACAATTGTAGATGAACCAGCATGTTTATTTGCCAATATTCACCTGGCAGGCAGTGCAGAGCGACCCTTGCAGGTTTCAAGATGATGTCTCAGATTACCATATTGGACAAACTGCGATTTACACTGTTCATATGTGAACATAGTATAGTCTGGATTCTGTTGATGACAACCAGTTTCATGTTCTCTGCAGCTGGTTATTGTAGACAAGGTCTTCTTACAGTAGCAGCACAAGTAACTTTCCTGTTCCATCATCGAATACGAACATGATACCCTAAGCCGATGTTTTTTCTCGAGGTCTGAACAGCGACTGAGCTGACCGGCCTATTACAGCCTATTTTATACCACATTGTCATGATAACCTGACGAGGGCACTATTAGTGCTTGAGAGCAAGCGTTTTTTTTTACTTACAAAGTTTCCAATACAATCCTGTTGGAGTACTTCATACCTACTTAAATCGTTGGTTGTGACTTTCACAGTTTCGAATGTCTTTGTAAAGTATCAACATGCACATACATTCTTCGACACTTATCACACTGGTATGACATACAAATGATACTCTTCTTAGATGAACTTTGTGTATGTCTCTTTGTATCATATGCATGTGTAAATGTCTTGTTTCAATATTTGCATGGATGTTGTAGTAGTACCAAAGAACTGCTCTCCGATGAACCCTTACATTGGACTGGTGATATCTTCATAAACCACTTGACAGGTGTTGCAGCGTGACCCTTACATGTTGCACGATATCTTTTCAAGTGACTTCGAAGACCAATTTGAGATTTACACTTTCACATCCGAGCATAATACGACCTATATTCTGGTAACAACCAGCTGCATGTTGTCTGTAGATAATTTTGTTAGAAGATACCTTTTTACAGTTTTGACACAAATAAATTTCCTGTTCCATAGATGAATAAGAGCACGTTATTCACAGCCGATGTTCACTCTTCGACGTCCAGATGAAAATCGAGTTGGCCAACCATATAAAATAACCATCATATTGGTAATTTAAGTGCTACTGTAAGATTTATGTCAATTGCCAACCACAGCCAGGAGGAGGAACTGCGAGAGCGCACCCTGCCAGAACATCTCTACCACTATACCAAGGGCTCTCAGGGACATGGCCTCGTCAGCTGCTCCAGGTACACATATATCTCTGTCCTTCATGAGTTCCTAAGGGAAGGGATCAGTGTTGGATGCTCCTTCAAAAGTCTTCCGACGTGCATTTCACCCTAGAATGTGGTGTATCCATAACAGTAGTACATCCTTGCAAACATTCTGTACACAGGAGACAGTCGTGTATGTCTTCAACCTGTTGTACATATGTGGGTAGATGTTTGTAGACATACTGTATTTCATATCGAGCATATGACAGAAGGAATTCTTTAGGCAAGTATGCAAGCTTGGTTTCTTTGTCGCGTGCTGCAAGTGAGTTATACTTTCTATATGCCACAATAGCTGATAGAATCTTCTGACCACTAGAACAACATGCCGTCATTTTCACTGTGCTCCATGACAAGTTTTTGGCTTAGCTATGGTACAAACTGCTGACCTGAAATGATTTACACTCAGGTCTGTCCGAGTTCGAACAACAGACTAACTGTGAATGATCGATAGAGCTCGTGTGACTGCGTATATACACCCGTTTTATGCACACACACACACATCCTTATCAAACATGGGTAATATACCAACAAGAAAGCGTAGACTGAAAAGTAAGTGTGCAAGCATATGTCTGTAGTGACCCGAATTCGCGACTTGCCAAAGCTGCAGGTTCGCCAGAGTATGACTACGGTTACTTGGAAAGGCTTGGTGCATGCATCGAAGGTTCGAGCATAGGCAGGGTCAATAGAGTATGACTGTCTGTAATTGCAAAGGCTCAGTACATGAGTGTAGGTCAGGGACAGAGTATGACTATAATTACGAACATGGCATGTTAGTTTGCGATGTCTCAAGTGCTGGCTGTGAAGTTGGTGTCTTTACACTCGTACACATTCAACTTAGTCTTCCTTCGAACACTTCCTGCTGTGTGCATACAAGGTACAAACACTTAGCTTACATTGTATGGTTAGGGTTTGTAGATCCTGTCTATTCGTAACATTTTTGCCAATGGGACCTTCCTTCCTCCTCCGACGAACGATTGTCTGCTGGCGAACATATAATCGGTAATATATTGCGTGTACAGAAAGGCAGGGCGGTCATTGCTTTCAGTGAGTTCATGGCGATGATATGTGCTTGTGCCCTGCAGGTCTTATGAAACAACTACACTCGTTATGGTAAAAACTCTGCTTTGCATCATCTATGAGCAGAGTACATACATAGTTGACATGTGTATGTGTTGTGATACCTCCTTACTCGGTTCATGTCTCGGGTAGTCACAGAGTGTGTGGGTGTGTGACCTATTACTGCAGGTATTTGTGATGAACATACATTGCACGATGTGTCGTTACTAGTCGTTTTGTTTGTAACTAATTTTTTTTCCTTTTGTGCATTCTAGATGGCGAAATTCTTCTGGGGAGGACAAGCAGCTGCCTGTAGGGACCTAGGTTCGAGACTTGCCACTATGGGTAAACACGCCATCACAGTTATCATAGTGGAACGGCTGAACTTGTAATGTCGGACAGAAATCATCTAAGTGCATTCATTAAAGGTTCCAGAAGTGTCGAATGCTTGTAATTCCAAAAGCTAAGTATATTATGTAAGTACATGCATTGAAGATTCGGGTAGGGTTGACAGAATATGATTGCTCATAATTGCAAAGGCTTGGTACATGTATTGAAAGTTCGGGCAGGGGTTGCTGAGCATGGCTTCTTGAAAGTGTAAAAAAGCTTCGTCGGTACTTGAGTGCAGGTAACCTCGTCAGTTCGGTTCACGAGTGCAGCTCGGGGACGAAGTAAGATGATCATGGCCACTACATGCTCGTCTTGATAACCAGTGGGACTGAGGACGAACGATTGTTTGCAGAAGTGTCAGCATATACTCTCAATGGGAATCAAACCTTTGATACCATATTATATTTTCAAGGATCATACACCATCGTCGTCAGGCCACATGCAATAGTTACTTCCAAGTACGTGTGTTTTGACACAGAGTGGTTGTGATGTATTTTCTTGGTTGGTAATGTATACCACACATGGAAACACATAGCGAGCATTGGGCTCTGAGCTTTCAGTGAGTTCATGTCGCGACCTACTGGTATTTTGCTCTACAAACAGGGTATGTACGAAGTTGCAATATGTGTGGTATCTCCTTGCTCACCATGTCTAATTCGATTTTATTCAGTTGTCTAGAATCGTTGATGGTCGAGTATGTGATGTACATTGTAGTCTAGGTACACATCAAGTGCAGGTCTGTTCTCATTTGTTGTTTGCGAGGCGGGAGTACAGACTAGCTGTGAGGATTGAAGGTTCAGTATGTGTGTGCGGGTTGGAGTGTTATTTTGTACATTGAAGGTTCGATACCAGGTATGACTGACTGTAAATACAAGCTTAGGTACACGAGTGTGTAGGTCGCGGTCTGGTCATGGGCGATGGTTTCGTTTCAGTCGGTTCGTAAGGGGGTTGTATAACCAGAGTGGTCTCGCATAGTTTACAATGTGTGTGGCTCGTATTACTAGGCAGGATGGCTCCTCCCTGACATGTACCTGAGCCCTACCTGACTCTACCCTAACCCCTCCCTGTTATTATTACCTGCTTTGGTATACGAGTACAGGTCAGAGATACTGGTGAATGTGTAGGCTTATGTTATGATTTTTTTGCTAGTTCTATCTCAAACGGTTCGGAAATTTCAGCGAACTACGTGAACTATCAGTGTCTCAAATTGCAAAATAAAATTGCAAAAGGGTCGGTACATGAGTGCAGATCGGGGGCAGTGTATGACTGTCACACAAATATCTTCATGGGCAGTAGACCAATGAATGTCTGCATGTGCTCTCAATGGGAATCAAACCTACGATACCATATTTATTCGAGTAGAGTACAGAAACAACAAATTACAAAAAAAAATATGTTAGGTGTGGGGATTCGATCCCACGCTCCCTTTTACTGGAACCAGAGCTTATGTCAGGTGCCTTAGGCTGCTCGACCAAACTAACAGTTTGTATTAATGATGGGCTTATATGGGTTTTGTCGAAAGCCATACAACGTATTGTCTTGTTTAGCCATTGCTTGTGCAATATGCACGTACAGGTTGGTAGGTATTTCAGGAGGTGGTGGAGATGCAGTACTTGGTTGGTATCTACCATGCACGGAAAGGCAGGACCGGTCATTGTAGTCTCTGCTTCCAGTGAGGTCACGTCGACGACAAAGACGACGACGACGATGAGATGCACTCATGGCCTACGAGTATTCACTGCTACACCAGTTAAGGTAAGGGATGCTTTATTTCAAAATAGCATACTTATCATTCTAGCATGTGTTGTTGTATGTGTGGGAACTTGACTGTATAGCAGCAATGACTGTGTGTTCATTGCAAGTGACATATCATTACACACATGCATACATACATCAATGTTTCAGTACACGGCTCACGAATACACGGCCAGTAGTACTGACCCACTCTCTGGAGGTAAGTAATCACATTGAAGGTCCATGTATGTTTGGCAGTCAGTGTAGCTGCAAGAGGGTGGCTGCCTAGGACGACCTGTAGTAATAGCATGCTAATAAGGGAAAAATCTAGGTGATGCCTATGTTATGCATTTGACAACTATATCTTATGTTGTTCGGAACTTACAGCCAACTATGCTTTTATGGTATACCTGCTCCTGTGGCCCTTCTCGTCAATGGGGATGATAATGTTATGCATATGACAACCAAGATGGTTGACTGGCAGTGGGGTGGCTATGTGGCTATGTGGCTGGCAGTGCGGATAGTCAATGGTGATATGGCCTTTGTCGCGGTCGGACATCGAGGTTATCAATGAATGGGTGGTGTTTTGGTGGTCAGACACAACATGGACGCCAGTGACATAGTGTGTGAGTAGAACTTGTATTTTATAATATCTGACAGGCCGCTGGATGAGGCAGTGTGCTTGTATATCAAATAGGGAATTCTGACTCACCTGGCCTCATGCTGGGGTCATAGGGACATTGACATAGATCGTACTTGATCACATGCAAATAGTAAACCTGAGCACGAAGGTCGGAAAGTGTGTCTGCTCTCTGTAACACGAGTACTCGGGGGTCGGCGCGCAGCGAGTCGCTGACTGGCATGCGAGGATGTTAGATCAGGGGATGATGTAGGCAGGCAGAGGAGAGTACAAGGTATAGAGAGCTCACGAGGACGAGTGGAGTGTGTGCTGGTTGTGGTGCCGAGGGGCGGAGTGCACAAGGAATTGTGTGTGTGATTGTGTGTGTGCGTGGCAAGGTGGTGGCACCAAGGGAACAGGAGAGAGAGAGATGTGAATAAGAAGAGGGAGACATGCAGGCCTACATATGTCCGCACGTCCCTTCTTGTCGCCGGGTGTTATGCATGTTTTGTGATTTTTGGTAGTTATTTCTTAAATACTTCGTAACTTACAGTTATCTGTCCTGTCATGGTTGATGTCTATGTTATCAATTTGGCGACTATAAGTCAAACTGTTCGGAAATCACAGTCATGTATGCTTATAAGTTGGCATAGGGCATACTGGTCCCTGCGACACCTCTGCTAGTCGTGGCGGTATCTATGTTATGAATTTGCCAACTATATCTCAAATGGTTCGGAAATTACACCTAACTATGCTTATACACTGACATGGGCATACTTGACCCCGTGATCCCTCACCTAGTCGTGGATGATGTTTACATTATGAATTTGCCAACTATAACTCGAACAGTTGGGATATTATACCCACCTATGCTTATATGCTGATATATGTCATATGTGATCATGCGTCCCTTCTCCTAGACGTGGATGATGTATATGTTATGAATTTGGCAACAAATTAAACAGTTCGGAAATTACTGACACCTATGCTTATATGTTGACATAGGGCATAATTGACTCGCGACCCTTCTCCTGGTCGTGGTTGATGTCGATGATATGAATTTGACAACAATAACTTAAATGGTTCGGCAATTACAGCCACATATGCTTATAAGTGTTATGCTCACACACAGAGAATTAAGGAGGCTGCTGTGTTACACGAGATCCATTCGTTCTCGACGCCTTTATGCCCCACCGCCATCGCCGGTGATTCGCCGGCTGCCAAAATGGTCGACATCCATAACTGGTCGACAATTGTCCTGGGTAGACATTCGTCGTCAATACCACGATGACCGGCGGGAATGAGAAGCTCCGAATTTTAGAGAAGCTCCGACCGATACCACCGCATTGGGCAAACCACCTCCGCAAAGGGCAAACTGCCCGGATTATGTTAATTATCACTGGCTGCCAAGATGGCCGTTGGGGGCGGGAGGGGAAATTCGGAAAATTTTTAGGGGTAAATGGGATAAAGTGGCGTATTTGTACGCGAAACCAGGCGTTTTGGACGGGAAAAAGGGGAAAAAAAGGGAAATTATTGCTCTTCCGATCCTTCGCATGACGCCTAGTAATATTCTAATTGACATCCTCCGAACCTCCGCCAGACGCCTGGTGTCTCAGAACCGGTATTTTTATACTACTTTTTGAACTGAAAATTTTTACTGAAAAATTTTAAAAAGTTATACGAGCCTAATGTTTAATTTCAGCTGAAGTGTTCTTTGAAGATTTAGGAACGCACGCCCCGAAGAAAGTTCTTTTAAGTGTGTCATTTTGGTTGCCAGCGATTAGGGCTTAACTTATGACTAGGGATAAGAAAATTTCGCGGATTCATTTCAGGACAAGATAGACGTCCAACACATGTACATTGAAGTCACCTTTGCAATTGGATCACTTTTCATTAGATACGCTGCTCCGGACGACTGCGAGATAATAGCAGACTCGCAGTGAAACCTGTAGCAAGCGTCCTACTGCCAGGTGTGAAGGAACACTGGCTGCTCCATGGGGCAGCAGCCAATGAACAAACATCTGAGGCACGAGTGTATACAGGACTGTGGAGTCTAGCCGACAGGTCATTGAGCTCCCGAAATTCTCCTACCCCTACCCATGAAATTTCGTCACATTTTCTAATGACATTAACAAATATTTTGAACTATAGCCAAACCTGATAACTATGCAAAATTTTTACATTTGTATGCCTTCTGTATATTTGGTCATTTATTTGTGTAAATTAATTTTGCATGGTTATTGATACTTCTATCAATGTACTATTTGATGTAATGAAACAGTTATAAAATATCCTTAAAAAAAATCATTTTTGGCACAAAAATGCCTTACTGCATCGTTGTTATCCTTTTTTTTTTTTTGCTAATAAGCGTGGGAGTTATAAAGGTTTGCAATTTCACTCACTACAAGTGCCCCATCGCCTCCACGTGCAGTGTTCTCGTAGTGCTGCGGTTACCTGTGGGATTTTGATCGTTGACCCTATAATTTTATTGATGGAAAGTCTGGGGCAAAATTCAATAAATTCAATACAGGCTTCTGCCGTAGTTCGGCTCGTGTCCGGCTAGTGTGTTTCAAGATTCGGTATTCTGGAAAAACCTGTTATTAACTATATCGGATGGCTCCAAAATAATATTTTTAGCATACGTGGAAACTTTGAAGTACCATTCCTTCCTCGTGTGTGATATGATGTATTTTCGTAGATGAACATACTTGGAGCACGTTTAACAGTTTGGTAAAGAAAAAAAAAAGGGATTTCAAACATGTGAAAAACAGTTCAAGCGGCAGTCAGGCGGGGCCCTTAAGTACCCTGCTACAATTACCATGTCCGTTGTCCTCGGATATCCTCTGTCCTCGGTCCTCTCTGTGGTCGAGATCACCGATTGGTCCACGTGATCATGTGACGTAATGAGCCATGTCCTAGCATGTTCTCTGTCCACGGTCCGCAGCAAATTTGTGAATTTCTAATTTCTTGTCCTCTGTTGTCCCCGGTCTTCGAGTCTTTCGTAGAAGAATAAGAATAATAATTTACCGGCGAAATCCGTACGCAATCTGAAATAGTAAACAAAAACAGTTGTAAACATTGTCATCGAGGCGAATGTAATGTGTGCCAGCGCCGAGCGGGAATGACTGTAAATAGTAACTTTACGCCTTGCAGATACGGCCTTGATTATTCAATAAGAAACAGAAATGTCGGAAAAAGAAAAATTGAGGGAAAATTTATTCTAATGAGGGAATTTGATGTTAGATAAACAACGCAGTTCGAATATAAAGAAAATATATTCCAATAACCGATAACCGAAATACATAAACTACTATAATAATTAAAATCGCCTTTAAATCAACACCTCAAATTTATATCATCCAAGTAAATTGCTACCTCGTAGCAGTTTTCGAAACCAACTTGTTGGGACAGCTTTGGACATCTATTGTAGCGGCAAATCGTGTGCGAGTCTCGTGACGTCGTTGAGGCCAGAGGACGGAGGACATCCGAGGACAGGGGACACGGCAATTGTAGCAGGTCCTTAGGGTTCCCGTCTGCCTGGACCATTTTTCTGCCTTTGAGGTCGAGAAGCGCGGGGGCGATAAAGGCGACACTGCCACGCACGTCAAGTGCGCCATCTCCACTAAGCACAAGGCTCTGATCTGGCGTGCAGTGTTCCAGCCGCACTGCATGTACCTACACCGAGAAAAAGGTTTTGTTGAATTAAACAAGATTTGTTTGGTGCTACCAAATTGTTTGTTCGTATAGGGGCAATGAAATATTTTGTTACTGAAGACAAATTTTTTTGTTGTTGTCATTTGATTGCCCCAAACTATAATATTTGGTTGGCGCAACTAAAGATATGTTTGGCTGCACGTATTTTAAACAGTTTGGGCAAATATAAAAAAAAGTTTTACAAGTTCGACCTAGTTTCGAAGCTAGATCACCTTAGTATTGTCAGCTATTGTGACAACTTATGACGCTGAAAAGCTTTTAAATCCATATAATGCAGATATTGGGCAACGTGTGCAAACAAATATTTCGAGTTTTACAGCTTTACTTGTAGTTCCTTGTTGCATTGTTTTATTAATCTGTTTATACGATTGTTAAGCATCAATAGATGCACTAACAAACACTGTTACTATCCTAATTGTCACCAAAAATACAAACAAACTCTCGAACTGTATTTTCGAATGAAGGCAGTCAAATGAGTAGCCTGCGAAGCTCAATGACCAATGGTTAGGGATAGGAGAATTTCGCGAGTTCAATTACCTGTAAGCTAGACTTCACAGCCCTGTGTACACCAAGGCCTCAGATGTTTGTCAATTGGCTGCTGACTCAATGTTACCTCACATCTGGCAGTAAGGGACTGGCTACTTGTTTCCTTGCAAGTCTGCTATTGGCTCAGAGTCGTCAAGGGCGTGCATATTGACCTCAGATCCAATTGCAAAGGCGAATTCACTATATACGTGTTTGACGTCTATCTTGTCCCGAAATGAATTCGCGAAATTTTCCTATCCCTACCAATGGTGTTACCTGTAGCTAAATGATTCGTAAACCATCGTAGTGGCGTAAAGTCATAATTGGTCCATGCAAGTGTAGCCAAACATATAGTCTACAGTTTATTGGCTGTGACATGGAAACAAGTGTTGCGTCGACTTAAGTACAGTACGCATCATATATTTTTTTGTTCGCAGCAGCTGGAACAGTAAATTAACGTGGATCTGAAAGGGTTAGCGTGTGACGGAACGGAACGCCTAGTTGCGACCCCGCGTCTTCCTTCATCCGCGCGGTCTTCAACCACCATTTTACATCACTGGGACGCTACTCCCTCAGAGCGGGGGTAGATCGGTCCCTTGTGAGGGACCTTGGCCACCCAGTTGGTTGTCAGTTAGCTTGCGGAGGCGAGGAGAAGCTAACCCCCTCCCCCCTCCGCAACCATCAAACATATTTTATGCTGCAAAGCTAGCATTCTTTTACAGGATTCCCAGGGTAGCGCCTGGGAGCTGTTTCCATAGCTGAATTTTACTCTCTTTTTCCCTGCCTGTACGGGATAAAAGAGAGTGGTGAAGTTAATTGAATTTATCAGCGCGGAATTTTAAAGTTCATTACTTGTGAAGTACTGTCACGAGCTCCCTGTGAGAGAGCTAGCGACAGTTTGGTATAAAAAGTGGAGGTTAATAGCCAAATGAAGTTAAATTTTCGATATAAGTAGCTTTCCCATGACTGGAGTGGCAAGGGTTTATATAATTAAATTAATTATATGTATATTGAAGTGGTGAATTTAAGTTGCGCGAAAATTTAAATCAGTGTAGTTGTTTAAGTAATTACTTCATATCTTATGAGTTATTGATAAAAACCATTAAATAATCTGATTGGTGTGTAAATTCATGTCTGAATGTACCGTGACGAGCGACTAAAAGTCAAGTAAAACATGTTAACTCGGGGAAGTCCGAGAGCGATATGGCTGGCACGATGCTAGCGCCAACTAGTTTTGTTAAACGTGGTCGATTTTTGTCCCGGGCCGATCGGAAAATTCCGGCCAGTTTCGGGGCCTTATTTCTATGAAATCGGGCTGTATAATTGCGCTGAAGGCGTGAATTCATATTTTTAAAGTTGTTTTGAACTATATTCCGTATTGATAATTATTTAGACTTGTAAAATTCGAAAGCAGAGCCATGAAAACACGTCGCGTGAGTGAAGTTAAACAGTAATATAGGCCAGAGGGCTCTGATTGGCCGAGAGAACTTGGTAGGGCGGAGCTTATGAAGTTGCTCGAGAGATGGCAGCATGGTCGTAAATTTACCGTCAACAGCTTTTATTTGACACGGAAAAATTTAAATAAATTAAAAGCGGTTGTAATTAAAGTTATTAAATCGTCTTAAATAAATAATTGGTGCTGCAAAACTTAAAATGCTCAGTTGTGTACGACTAGAATATATACGCGATTATTTCGCTCATCATAGTGATCAATATTTATGTAATGTGTTTCGGAGTCGCTCCAGTACAGAGTAGGGGAAATTGGTATATGCGGGTCTAGTTGACGGGCTAGGGGGCCGCAAATGACGCCATGGCTTCGAGAAGTAGCCAGGTTATTTCATGTTTTTCTGTGATGTTGCGGAGTTTTAGTATGTAGGGGTGGAAATGAGCCATGAGCGAGGCGAAGTCGCATGCTCTAAGGAATTCCATGAGTTCATGGAAATCCTGCATAACGCCTCGCATCTCTCCTGGCGAATTTCGCTGGCGAGGGCGGGACTGAGGTTGTGTATTTGGCATTGCAGGGGTGTCAAGATTGGGAGCTGGTTTGTGAATAGACGCAGAGAGTGCCTGCGAGTAAGTTTTGCCGGGCTGTAATGTCCTGACTGTGAACCTGGACGGGGCAGGAGGTTGTTTTGCAGTTATTTTTGGCGCGATTTTCGCAGCAGCAGCAGTAGTTCTTTTCTGCACCAAGTCCAGGAACTTGGGGCAGGCTTTTGAAAGAGCTGTGTATTCTCCTGCGCAGTTACTGCATGTCGGCTTGGAGTTGGTTTCGTTTGTTTTGCAAGCACTCTCGGGGTGAGGGCCGGCGCAGTGAGGGCATTTTGTCGTCATTGAGCAGTGATTTTTGGTGTGTCCTAAAGCGAGACAGTTACGGCATTGTGCCACGTCTGTCGGCCGTTTCTGGTATTGTCGGGGATGAACTATTGTCATATTTACTCTCGTGACAGAGTGCAGAGGAGGGAGAGAAGTGTTCTGCGCCGCCGTGACACAGAAAAAACGTTGCGGCTCCAACGTGAATTTGGTGGGGTCTGTTTGGTCTGGGATACGTTTTTTAAATTGATAAATGTGCTGGATTGAGTATCCGGCACATTCCAGGTCTGTCTTGATGTCCGCAATGTCGGTTGTGGGGTGGAGGTCAAAAACGACTTTCTGTGGGAGCTCGGAAGCTTGACAGAAAGTAAAGTAATGGATGTAGTTCGCTTCTAGCATTGTGCGAGCAGCTGTGAAAAAATCAAAGTTTTTAGTGAGGATTTGCGTTCCCCGAGCTGTGGGGAGAAGGGAGAACCCGTCCCTACTAATAGCTCGCAGTTTCTGAACAAGTAAGTTGTATTTAGTAGCGTCAGGAACCACTAATCTGAACTGGTTTTGTTTTTCTGTCGTGTTTGAGGTTTGAGGTGCAGCCGTTTGTGTTTTGTTGGTGGAGATGCTTGAAGAGCCGGGATGGTTAACTGTTGAGGTTTTTTCTGTTACCTCCTTAAGCGGGGAAAACCTATTTTGTATAGGAATGGTGTTTGTTTGTGCCTCAGACGACACAGAATGGAGACGCTTGTTCTCCTGCGTGGTTGTTCTGTCCCCTTTACGTTTTACTATCTGGAAGTCGGTTTCTACTTCAAATTTTTCATTTCCTGCGGCCGGTGTTGTCGGTCGGGAGGAAGTTGGTGTGGTGATTGTTGGCGTCGTTGGTTCCGTAAGAGTAGCCAGGAGTAGGTCAAAGTGGTCAGGGATGCCATGAGGATAAATGTCGTAAACAGTTTGGTGATTAGGTCGTGTCTTTGCCAGTTCTAAAAATCGCCTGTTTTCCCGGAGGTACTGTAAAGAGTACGGGCCAGTTCCCGTCATCCACGACGGCTCAGTCGGCTCCCCGCCCGCCGCCATGACCCGCGAGGGAGGTGGGGGAGGGGTAGGCTCTGTGTGGAGCGACTCTCGATGTGGTGTTGTTTGCAATTTGCGAGGAATTGTTGTTAGAAAAGTACCTAAATCGGTGCTATACACTGTGGCCGCTGACCCACTAGGGGCTAGACTCAAGATGACCTGTTTCCAGGCCGATCACAGTGTACAGGATGTGTGCCGCGAAGCTATTAGTCGTATACAGCCAGAAGAAGCAGAGACGCACCCTCTTTAGTCGAAGGCGAAGACAACACTCTGTTGCTCGGTCTTCAATGAAAGTCGTACGAGGAGTAAGGGGTCTATTTCGAGAGAGGGGAACCAAGAGCGACCCACGTGGGAGGAACAGCGGTGGGTGGAGGGGACGGCCGAAGAAGAAAGAAACCAGAGTGGAAGGAAGGTGTCGGGAGAAAATGTTTTCTTGTGGGACGTAGGGCCGGCCAGCACGAGGTGGGGGGGGGGGGGTCATTGCAACCCCCCCCCCCCCCCACCCACTAGGCGTACGCGCTCGCCACAACTGAGCAACAGGAAAGGCCTGTGATCGCCGCGGTTGTCTCGCGCGGGTGGCACCTTGCTCCCAAGGACTGTCCCCGGGGAGAGCCGGGTGTCGAAACCGTTCCAGTATGGCCACGCCCCCCCCCCCCCCTTCAACCCCCATCAGACGCGTTTAACACTTTGAAGACTATGCTCGAGCTTCACTCGGTCAAAGCAAATATGGAAATATCTCTATCCCTGAACATAAGAATCACATGAATATAGTTTCATTGTTTTCCTAGTTTTTATCGTTATTTCACAAGAAAATTTCCTCTCACCAACAGACAATTTTGTGGATACATTACTAAATGTATGTATGGTTACGGAAATGAACACGATGGACTGTATATAACGATAAGTATAAAATAACGTTTTATTGGAACACACTGAACTCGGCACACAGTTAGCAGAAACCGGGCCAATAACAAACGTTACGTACTACAGAAAGTCTGTGCAGTGTAGTTCGGACCAATAGGCGAGAGATCAGTGGAGAAATAGAGACCAGCAGAAACTATATTTCTGCAGTGGAGGATATACGTGGCTAGCGTCTAGCTTGTCTCGAATGCCTGCAGACGTGCCCAGACTTCAAAGTGTTAATGGCCCGTGTCAACCCTCCCCCGAAGATAAAATTCTACCCACGCTCGCAGCAAATTTTCTTTCGAGAATAACAACACAGACCGGGGTGGCTTAATGGCTATACTGCTCGACTCCCAACTAGAAAAACCGAGTTCGATTTCCGGTCCGGGTCGCCCGCGGATTTTCGCACGTGGGTATCGCTCCTGACGATGCCGCGTGTCCGCGGGTTTTCTAAACAAGCTCTAGTTTCTCCCGCCCCTTGCATTCCGGCGCTACTCCGTATACACCTGGCTTCACCCTTATCGGCTCTCGAGACCTCGCTGTTAAGTGCCGCCCAAGTCTCCTCACTCACTCACTCGCTCGAAAATATGTTGTTCCAGATATATATATATATTTTTAACTTTTCTAGTACCAGTGTAGCCACAGAGTAAACGAGTACACATAGACGAAATGGCACAGCGGTTTATTTGATGGGGCATACCCATTAACTGATTGGTTGGCCGAGGTTCGGGGGGAGGGCCTTGTTTCTGATTGGCTACCACGTGATTCGAAAGATTCCCTATTAGGTGGACTGCAAGCTGCGTAAGTTACCTTGTTGGCGCGTACGTTTGGACGAAGCGGCTATTTCACCTCTGTACGATTAAGTACTCTTTGATGTAACGCTGCCACAATGACGTTAGCAATAACATGTGTTTCTGTCTGATATGGTTGCAATTGGTTGTCTAAGCAATTACAGAAAATTGCCTAGACAACGAATTATGCCCTCCCCCCTTTTTTTCCACTTGAGGGACGGAATGCCTTTTACTTCTGTGCTAAGTGCAGATCAATCAATCCGTTTCATGTGCAACTTCCAATATACGGTATAAACCACAATAACTCGAGAGGGTATGGTTAGGGCCAACTTTTTTGTGCGAAAAGACTTCACTACTAGTTGTAAACGGAGTAGGTACTTTAATTTATATTGGCCAAGTCATGTAGAAAATGTTATCTTGCAGAAACACGAGGCCAACAACTTGGGCCACCGGTTTTTCGCGATAAGGTTTGTGCGCAGGATAGACACACGAGCAGGTACTCTTTGGTTTTTGGTCGGTTTTTTTGGGTGAGGATACGTTCTCTTTTTGACCATGCCTATCAGAATTAAGTTTGCCCTGCACTGAACTCCCGTGATTGGTTGACAGACGCCTCAGACGCGCGAGAGCTCAAATCATCCAACCACAAAATTGTTTCGGAACTAAAGCGTTTTCCGACACAGCTAGTCGTGGAATCTTTTCGCGAAAAGAAAGGTGGTCCTACCAACAACCAATGGAATGTTGATAGTGTGCGTGCATGCTATTGGAGTCTAGTCAGCGCTGAAATATTTTCGCGGAAAAGCTGGTGGATTTAGTTAAAGACGTTCAACAGTTGAAAATTATTTTATATTTTTAATATGATTTTTTCTCATCATGGAAAAATAGTTTGGCAAAATACGGTAATGGTAGCAAAGTAATTTTCAAAATTGAATGAAAGAAATTACATCAATCAAAAATATATAATAGAATACATTCAAACATATACATTATAAAACAAAATGAATACACTAGGTTACAACTCAAAATTATTGTCCTTGTCACTATACTGTCGTGAAGTACATTTTCTCGGAAATAAATTACGTGGTTCACCAGTATTTCATTTTTACTTTCTTGATAAAATTTAAAGTCATAATAGCAGTAATTAACACCCATCAACTGCAAGTGAAGAAAGCGTCAGGTACCAAAGGAATTGCACATGCCACTTTCGTGAATTCGAGAATAATGTTAGTTTTACCAAACTTCTTGTTGAACTAACTTTTCGTCATTGGTAATAATATTAGTCTTACGTTTACACCAATAAAATGTATATATATATAATGATTTTTATATTTGTCACGATGTTATACGTATAATAAAATATATCCCAAGTATATAAATATTTTTTGGGTCTTTAACAGCCTTAAAGGTTAATTTTGATAATTAAAATGTAATAAATGTGTCATTCAAGTATTCGGATGTAATCCATAAATATTCCGAATCGCTGTTTCAAAATTTGCCATGGGTCTAAACCCAATGACTCCTTAATTTTTAGATCCCTGTGAAAACATGTTCCCATTCTACCAGGTATAATAGCCCCCAATGGCAAGTCTCACAAACTATAACTGCTTCAGGACGTCACTGGAAACCATACAGATTTATGCCTGTGAGCAAGACGTTTTGTTGTCTTCAGCCAATTCATGCATAATCGGGCGACGTATAAATCCAGACTTCAAATTATTTTTTCACGAGTTTTCCTTTATTCAGTCATTGTAAATCTGCTAACAGGTATTTAAATTTTAAGGCTGTTTCTTTGTGTCGTAATTATAAACTTTTTTTTGTTTCAACTGCTGAATAAGGTAAATAGCTAGAGGTCTTTCTGCTGACTGTCCGATTTTTTTATTTTAATTTTAAATATTTATACAACCAAAAATTTACCTCGTGAATGAGGAGGGAGGGGATTGGTCCACCTTTTTATGTCCCAAAATATTGGGCAGGGCTTTAGTGACTGAACTTTTATTTAGAAACCACATCGTATTTTAGAGTCGGTCTTTCAAAGTTGATCTTTCTGTGTATTTGGTTTTCGTTTCTCGTTTTATCTCCGCAGTCTAGGTTTTAAAACGTAGACATTGTCAAACTACATTTTTTTCCAGGACTTTTCTAAGGTGAGAGTTCTCACGTTAATTTTCAGTATTGCATGGAAACGGGATCCATTATAATCTCAACTTTAAGAATAATGTGCTTCGCTTTACACTAGTACAAGAAAATGCACGCCAGATTACCATTTTGTGTTTAAAGATCATTGCGTGCACTGATACCTAATTATCGATTTGATCAGTTCCTAGCCCCATGTGGGCATACGTATCAGTATACGTATCAAAAATCGCATAGGTTCTCGAGGCTATTTCGGATTTCTAATGTAAAGCATTCCCCTTTCTAGAAAAACATGGTGATATGCAGCTGACATGGGATCTCAATTAACAAAAGGAAGATCACTGAAATATGTTAACATTTTCAGAACGTTGTAATAGTTAAATATTAAGTTTCCTCACTACAGCAAGACACGGGATGTCATTAAATGTTCTTTCTGGTGCGGATAAAATTTTACGTTGACATACCATCCTCAACGTGCTAACAAAAATATGCAGTTGCATGCTAAAATAGAGTGGTGCGTAGCAAAATTTTACTTCTCCATTTGGTAGTTCAAAGATATCCAATCTTGATTTCTGTGTTTTTAATAGCCCTGAAATCGTTAACTAAGTATTATAATTGTTTTAAATTTTAATGATGTCCTTATGAAGGTAATTCGAAAAAGTGAATCAGAGTTCCGAATAATGAAAATTTGTAAACGTTTTTTATGTCAAGACCGCAACCCACTGGATTACTGACATCTTGATATATCTTTTAGCAAAACGACTAAGATGGATCATTGAAACCTACGTTAAGTGGCTCGTACAGTCCTAGGAGCATACATGTTATCTATCACACCGTCGGGAAAGTTCCACTACATTTAAAAGGTTTATCTGGCTGTATAAAAAATAGATATATACTAATATAACCAGTAAATGTTTATTCTTGTAAGGAACATCACAAATTTTGTAGTAAGTCTGTATAGTTGTATTCGGCCTCCACTGATGTATTATAAGAAATAATTTTCTTATAATATTTAGGCTGTAAGATTTACCTATAAAATAATGTATAGGTAAACACTAAAGTCATTACATATATGGCTGTATACGATATCCTGGATGGAAATCCGCTAATTCAACAATATTACTTCCCGAAGGAATTTATTTTTCTAATTTTTAATAACAACGCTTCCATATTTGTTATAAAATTTAAACTTTGCGTTTTAAAATAAGATTGTTTGAGGATATATGAGTCAAAATAACGTTGACGAAACGCTTGTTGGTCGTGATAATCGGGTGCTACCCTCTTAACCGTGCAATGAAGTCTCCAAACATTAATGTGTGTAACCCAATTAAATTTCACGAATTTTTTCTTGGAAAAAAATTAAAATAAGTGAGTATTATTTACCAAGCACAGGGGATAATCTATTGCGTGACTGCGAAACCGCAAATAATAGTTCCTTAATGTTCCACTCAATCCGCTACGGCTTCTGGGCCATTGGAAACGGCGTATAGTTTCACGCATGCATGGGCACCAAGTCGTCACAGAACAAGTGACACAGACTCTACAACATAGAGGGGGGTGGAGTGAAAGTCAGGCCGACGAAACTTCCTGGTTGTAGTGGTCGCCGAACCACGTGTTGCTCGACTTGGTGTTCCACGCGCTGGAGATGACGTAGACCGAATTTCCGTCTTGATCTACCCCACGTAAATACAGTTGTCAAAGTCGCATTCTCAACAGTGATAAATGTGTTTGGTTATATCGTAATTTACAAAAGACAACAAAATATTTTTGCTGATTTGAATTTAATACACTTGCTTTACATATTTATTAGGGGAAGTACCTACACAAACACATCAAAGCATTTATTTACAGAAACAATGTTCCAACCTCAAAACCTATCCACATAGTTTATTTTAGTCGTATTGGCAGAGAGTCAGTACAGTGTTGGGTCACGGAGATTGGCTACTGGTTAGCTAGAGCGGGCACTCTACTCCATTTTTCCTCTACGTGCCTAACGGTTCACCCATAATTCTTCCGTGATAAGTGAAATATCTCGTATAGGTAGCTGTCAAAAGTATTTCGTTAACATAGAATATACAGCATGTTTAGGAAGCATGTGAACAAACTCGGGCACGTGATTCATGACCGGAAAAGAGGAAGATTGATATAGGACACTCCAATGTCCTTTTCAAATAAAAGCCCCTAAATTCGGCGGGCGACAAGCATATTCCGTGTGATATTGAACAAAGTACTTGCGGTAGAGGAACATAAAATGGTATACGAATTAATTAAACCAATATATTGGATAAAATGAAGGCATGGTCCGTCGTATACACCCCCATCACGTAAATAATAGGGGTTGACACCCTTTTATTGCATGCAATATTTACACCGTGAGGTTAAAGTGATTGTGGATACCATTGGGTGAAGAAGCATGATGTAGTATTAGCAAATAAGCCTACATAGTTGCAACTCTCTAGGAACCACAGTTTCCGGTTGAATAGCAAACGGAAGGTGCAATGGTAGCAATATCATGACTTAGTCAGTAGGCAACCCTTCCTGCACCGGGAAAAATTCAGCGGGTATTCCCCGCCGAATGAGAGAAGAGATTTTGGCGGCTCGTAATAGCGAGGTCTTGAGAGCCGATGAGGGTGATGGAGTTGAGTATGGAGCAATGTCGGAATGAAAGGGTGGGACAAACCGGAGATCCCCGAGAAATCCCGCCGACCAGCGGTATCGTCCGCCACGACGTGTAACATTGTGCATCATACCACCAAGATGTGTTTAAGCCTGGTGCAGTACGTGTGGCCTACTCACTAGGTCATGGCATTTCTACCACTGTACCCTTCGTTTGCATTTTACACGGGAACGGTGGGTCCTAAGGAGTTGCAACTAGGGGGGCTTATTTGCTAATTTGGATGTCCTGCTTCATCTGATGGTATCCATAATCACTTTAACCTCACGGTGTAAATGTTGAATAAAATCAAAGGTTGCCAACCCCTATTATTTATATGATAGGGGGTGTACGATGGACCATACCTTCCTTTTATCCAAGATATTGGTTTAATTAATCCGTATACCAATTTGTGTCCCTCTAACACAAGTAGTTTGCTTAATATCCCACGTAATATGCTTGTCCCCCTTCAGCTTTAGGGGCTTCTACAGCCCTTAGTATTTGAGATGGACCATGGGTGTCCTGTATCAATCTTCCTCTTTTCCTGTCACTAATCACGTTCCCGAGTTTGTACACGTGTTTCCTAAACACGCTGTATACATTCAATGGAGCTAAATGGAGTGGCGGATCCTTTGACCCGTACGTAACCGATTGCTGACTGGCCACGCGTGGCTCTGGAAATCTACTTATTGTCTGATCCGCTACTTCGTGCTGCGGATGATTCCTTATTGGTCGGGTTGGCGTCTGTCAAGTTAGTCTCCAGGCGCTTATTGGTCAACGACGTTTGACCATACTGCTGACAAGTGGTGCCATTTTGAGACTGTGTGTGTGGTTGTAGTGTTGCAATAGACGACACAATTTTGCTTCTGTATTCTCGAATATTCTACGTTATTGCTAACAATTTGCTTGTGACCCCTTCGCGGGTTGTAATTCCTGTGACAACGGTTTCGTGTGTTAATTGTTAAGTATTATTGTTATGTCATACATGTCCTTTACACATGAGGAAGTGTAGGGGCCACGTTGGCTGAGAGGTTAGCCAGCCTGCCTCCAACCAAGGTGATCCGGGCTCAATCCCCGGCCGGGTCACTCCAGATTTTCCCATGTGGGAATCGTGCCAGACGATGCCATTGGTCGGCGGGTTTTCTCGGTGATCTCCCGTTTCCCCCACCCTTTCATTCCGGAGCTTCTCCATACTCGCCTCAATCACCATCATCGGCTCTCAAGACCTCGATGTTAAGAGCCCTCAAAATCTCTTCATTTCACTTCACTTCATGTGAGGAAGTGAGACGTGGGCACACTCGACAACTCAGCTCTATCTTAGAAAGGAAAATCGACCAAAGATAAAACGTGTTAGTAGATAATAATAGTCATCTTACAATCACAGTTGTAGTCAAGAATGCGGAATGCCTTAAAATGATATTTGCTGATATACAAAGTGTTTGGAAAGGCAACGCCCGAACTCCAGGCATAGTTTCTTTGGAGCAACAGAAAAGCCCTATAGACTTATATAAGGAAACGTACTTTTATATTAAAAAATTGTGTTCAAAGTTGCAGCGCAAAACACCTGCAGAACAAGGCGGTGTAGGATAAGTTGCACACGCAGTAAGTCCGCGACGCTGCGTATGTAATTTAGACCCTCGGAAACTTCGCGAGTTCATTTGGGGACAAGCTAAACTTCAAACACGTGTATATTTGACTTTCTTCCCAATTGGATCGCAATTTGTAAGCCAAGCCCTGGACGCATTTGAGCCAATAACTAACCCGTAAGAAAAATACTGCCAAATCCCGTGTTATCTGGTCTGGGGTTAAACTGGAGCAACAGCCGATAAACAACTAACTGAGCCCCTAGTCCATAAAGGATTGTGAAGTCTTGCTTGTTCCCGAATACCTATATCCGCGAAATTTCCGGGTCTCTAATAATTCAGTATTGCGCGCCTACGATCTAGGTGACTTGGCCTGCTTGCACGATAGCACTGCCTTGCTCTGCATGCGTTATACGCCACAATTTTGAACACAATTATTGGATATTAAAAATACGTTTCCGGACATAAGTGTACAGGACTTTTGTGTTACTGTTGGCGCAAAGAAACTATCTCTGGAGTTTGGACACCAGGTTTTCGGACATTCTGTATTTGTGAAAGTTTGCTGGAGAAATACATACAATAAAAATAAAGAATAGTACTTACTGTTAAAAGTGTTATTGGCAGGTACGCTAAACGCTTCGTCGCCTTTATGTACGAAGAACTCAAATGGCGTAGTCTTTTCACGGTGCTGCCTGTAGCCATAGGATTGAATGCAATGATGGTATTATTTATTTTACTTAATTGAAAAATATTCCTTGAGCTAAATGTTTATGTCTATAAGCGTGCATTTCTTTAATTGTTTATGCCGGTTTTAGACCTTTTCCACATTCGGTAAAATACTCTTTAAAGTATAATCGTAATTTTTACAACTGGGTCATTACGTATTTGTAGAGACATGCCAAATTCGCGTTATTATGTGGGGACATGTTAAACTTGAAACACATGTATCTTAGCAATACTTTTGTCATTGGATCATACATTATGTGACACGCCCTGGGTGACTCTGCACCAGTAAAGTAACACTTCGCAATTGTGTGCCCCAATCACGTGTAGTTCAGTCAGATAGGGAGTGACTTCACATCTGTGCAGCAGCTAATGGAGAAACGACGCCGGCTCTAGTGCATACAGTACTATTAAGTTCAGCCTGATGCCAAATAATAACGCGAATTTGCATGTCCCAGCGGTACCTCCTGGGAGACTATACGACCCAGTACTACACACGCAACGAAATGCAGGTCCAATAATGCGCTCTTAGATGAGTGTTAAGTCTAGCCTACGGGACATTCAACTCACGAGTTTTTCTGCTCACTAGCTACAGGCATTTAGAGTTTGAATCTCGCTACGTCGCCGTTTACATCGAACAGCGAGGTCTTGAGAGCCGATGAGGGCGAAGCGAGGCGAGTATGGAGCAGCGCCGGAATGAAGGGGCGTGGGAAAACGGGAGATCCCCGAATAGAGCCCGCGTCCGACACGATTGCCACATGCGAAAACCCGGGAACGACCCCGCCGGGAATCGAAACCGTGTTCGGCTAGGTGGAAGGCGAGTAATCTAATCACTGCACCACCGCAGAACCTTACTGGGAGTGTAATGTTTAAATATCTAGCGCTACTGAAGACAGCGTTTCTTTTTTCATGCACATTCGAACACTAATATGAATATAATTAACACATTTTATTTACTAAATACTATCTAATGTTACATAAGTAGGGATAGGAAAAATTCGCAACTTCATTTCAGGACAAAATAGATTTCAAACGCGTGTGCACTGAAGTCACCTTTGCAATTGCATCGAAGTTCATTAGACACACCCTGGACGACTCCACGCCAATAGCAGACTTGCAAAGGAACAAGAAGCTAATCCCGTACTGGCAGATGTGGGGTAACAGCCAATGAACAAACATCTGAGGTTCGAATATACAAAGGAGACTAGCATACAGGTCATTGAACTCGCAGAATTTTCCTATCCCTATACATAAGTAGAAGTAGTGATTTTTCGTGAATAAATATATGAGTACACGGTAGACTTCAACATTATAACTACCCAGCAGACAGTTGGCACTTGACGAAAAGTAATTCAGCCCATCAAGATAGGTAAACGATTACATAGTGTTTTGAGTTTTAACTTGTCATGAAATATTTTCGCGAAATTTCACTACCCATATACATAGGAGGCTCCAGAATTTCGCAAAAAGATCTCCGCACATGATAGATTTCAATATCTCATGGGCATACCTACCAGCAGTTTTATTTTGCTTTTTGGCGGCGTGTCTTTGTGAGAAAACTTTTCTTACATGACTGGCCAATCAGAATTTGGCAACTCTCATAATATAGTCTACGTCTGTGATTGGCGGCTAAGCACCTATGACGTGCAACACATTAATCATCCAATCAATGAAGGAGATCTGAGCTAAAGTGTTATGAAATAGCCTACAACTTGTCATGAAATCTTTTTCGCAAAATTCGCGTGTGTCTATTTATACATAGCCCTAAGGCGGAAGGATACAAATTGAGAAAAAAAAATCCTAAGTAAGGCTTTCAAAAGTTCTCAGTTAAGCGAGAGCAGCGCATATAGGCGGCTTTTCCACCTCTGTATTCTGATATATTCTGCAATATTTCAAATTATAACTCGAAAATGTTCAGGCCAATTGCGACATTACTAGGGCCACCGGTTTTTCGTGAAGGGGAGTGGAATGGAGGGGTTTTGGCGGCTCTTAACAGCGAGGTCTTGGGAGCCGATGAGGATGATTGGGGTGAGTATGGGGGGGGGGGGCGCCGGAGTTGGGGGGCGGGGGGGACGGGAGATCCCAGAGAAGACCCACCGACCAACGGCATCGTCCTGCACGATTCCCACATGCGAAAATCCTGAGTGACCAGGCCGGGGATTGAACCCGGGTCGCTTTAATGGGAGGCGAGAAGGCTAACCGTTCAGCTACCGTGGCCCCTTTCGTGAATGATTCCACGGCTAGTTGTACTCCAAAACACGATAGTTCAGAACCAGTATCGTGGTTTGATGATTTTAACTCGTAGACGTCTCAAGTTTCTGCGGGCCAATCATGGACGTTCAATGTCAGGGTAACTTTATTTTTCATTGTACCAGTCGAGAATAAAACGTTCTCTCATACCGACACGCGACCAATAGTTAGGGATAGGAAAATTTCGCGAATTCAATGACCAGTCGACTAGACTCCACAGTCCTGTGTACACTCGAGCCTCGGGTGTTTTTTTCTTCTCATCGGCTGCTGCTCCACAGTAGCCAGTGTTACTCCACACCCGGCTGTATGGCACTCGCTACTTGTTTCCTTGCAAGTGTGATATTGTCCCAGAGTCATCCAGGGCGTGTCTAATGATCTGTGATCCGATTGCAAAGGCGACTTCAGTGTACACGCGTTGGACGTCTATCTTGTCCTGAAATGAATTCGCGAAATTTTCCTATCCCTACCAATAGTGAAAGGAAATTTGCAAGGGTGCGCGTAACAATTTGAAATCTTAGCTTGTGCCTAAATCTTATCGCGAAAAACAGGTGGCGCTAGATATTGGTGGGTGACGTGTTGGGAAAGTAGTTAGCATGAATTCGCCTCAACAGAATGAGGTTCGATTAGTCTGTGGTATCTCGCAGAAAGGAAGGGGGTTAATCACTGAACAGGTTGTCCGTTCCACTCGAATTACGCTAAAGAGAATTACGCTAAAGGCTGTTCACGTTAAAACGAGCACTTTTGAAAGCCCTGCTTAAGATCTACTTGTACAGTATGTACGTTGTGTATTATTCCACCTATGTAGAATTAACACTGTCATGGCCTCGTCGCTTTATTCGTACGTCGGTCAAGTGAAACATTGAAATTATTAGGAACGTAAATATTTCACAAATATGCTCTTTTTTTTTACACTTAGATACATTAAAAAAAGTACAAGACGGAAGAAATATTTTAAGTTATTACTAGAGCCACCTGTTTATCGCGAAAAGATTGACGCGGAGGCTAAACTTCAATATTCTGCGCGCACACTTGCAGTCTTAATATGACTATTGGCCGCTTGTCTATGCGGGAAGACAGTCTGTTTCATGAGTGAGCCAATCAGAATTAAATTTCTCCGATACTGACCGTCCGTGATTCGCGAACAGGCCTATAAGACGCATAACTATTTTAATTATCCAATCACGAAACTGTTTCTGAACTAAAGTGCGTTGGAACTCATTTTGTCCTGAAATATTTTCGCGAAAAACAGGTGTCCCTAGTTATTACCAATGGTAACCTAACAAGATTAATCCGACGTCAAGTCACGGAACTATTTTCCGACCATCGTTGCCAACTTTACTGGGTGATTGTCACTCAGTGCGCCCGTTAAAATATATGCAGGCAGAGGCAGTGACTTCTGATAAGGTTGAATTCAAAAGTGATCACTTTATCGCGAACAGCATTTAACAGGTGTCAAAGACTATGGAAAGGCGACTGACGCGCATGATTAGAACAAAGAGAGGGAACACAACACTTGTTTCTATGACACAGCCAATGAGTTGTAGGCTATGTGTTCGGCTACAGTTATATGAACCAATTATGATGTAGATCACTAAGACGGTTTGCAAATCATGTAGCCGTAAGTAAGACCACTGGTCATTGAGCTTCTCAGAGTGCGGTACAGACCAAAAGTTACCTACGCGTGCGTAATGTACACAATTGTGCACACTGGGTCTGACTGGGTTAATCAAGCTGGATTTTTTAAAATAAATATTCGTCCTATCAACAGACAATGAATAAACAGATGTGGCCATAAAACGGGTACTTAACGACAGTGTAGGTACATACCAAAATGAAAGTAGGTTGTATTTTTTGTGGCGCTGTTCATGACAGTTCTGATGAATAAACCGTGCCATAAAGAAAACATATTTTTATTTTTATACGCATACTTTTTCCATCGTGAATCGAGCTTAAATGACCGAGAAATACTTGAACTGCAGCAAAATTAATTCACGAAAATCACGCGCGTCACGGCGAACCGACCACACACAAAAGTTGAACGGCCTAGTAATGGCCGGGAGCGAGAAAGTCTGAGCCTTGCTGAACCCGACTTAGCAGGAGTGGCCCGTGGGCGTGGGTAATGGGTGGCAAAAATATATAACACGTGAAGGGAGGCGATCAAGCCAATCTTGTCACGAGGAGGAAGGCGGAAATAACGGGTCCGGGAAGAAAGTGATCGGGGGGGTCGCGGGAATTCGCGAAGGAGTTTCCCGGAAGTTGGCTCCCCTAGACGACACGCGCCCCGCCCGTGGAGGTTGCAAAGCAGCCGAGCGTACAGAAGCCGAACCAGCCACGTGTAAAGCGGCCTTCCTATTGGTGCGTGTTTGCGCGGGCAACGCGACGTCCACCAGTAGAGACGATGCGAGCGCAGATGTTTCCACCGTCCGATTGCGTCCTTTCCCACCCACACTGCACATAGCTAGAGTACATGCCGAAATTCGCGTTAATACCTCAAGACAGATTAAATTTCAAAACTTTTGTGATTTTGAAATGCGTTTGTCATTGGACCACGGCTTGTTTGGACACGCCCTGGACGGCTTTCAGCCAATAGGAAACCACTAACGAGAGGTTGGCCCAATTACGTCCAACCAAGTTAAAAGGGAAGATGTGTCCTCACTGCTGCAGAAGCCAATAAACGAATAGCATCGACCCGTGTTTGTATAGGTAGGATACGAAAATTTCGCGAGTTCAATTACCTGTAAGCTAGACTCCACAGCCCTGTGCACACTAGGACCTCAGATGTTTGTCCATTGGCTGCTGCCTCAGTGTTACCTCACACCTGGCTGTAAGGGATTCGCTACTTGTTTCCTCGCAAGTCTGCTATTGGCTCAGAGTCGTCCAGCGCGTGTATATTAAACTCTGATCCAACTGCAAAGGTGAATTCACAGTATATGTGTTTGACGTCTTTCTTGTCCCGAAATGAATTCGCGAAATTTTCCTATCCCTATGTATAGGACGATGAATAACAGCGTGCTGCCATAAAATAACGCGAATTTTGCAGGTCCCTGCACATAGGTATCCAAAGAAAATCTAACAGATGTCACTTTCAGTAGTTCAAGATATCCAGGGACATTCAGGAATAGCAACGTTACATTCAAAAGACTGCCAAAAGATATCAAAATATCCGCCCAACTTCGAAAATGCGATATAGATATTTTGAATTTCCTATAGATAGAGATCTGAAAAATTCGCGGATTCATTTTTGGACAAGCAAGAATTCAAAACACAGGTGTTTATATAACATAGGCGATTGGTCCACGCGGTGTTTGACACCTACCGGAGAATAGTGGCCTAATCATCGCCGTCCACTGTGACAGCAGACAACCAATGCACAGTCGACAACGGAATATTTGTGGATAAGGTGTAGAGTCTAACCTATAGGTCAATGAATTCGCGAATTTCTCAGGTCTCTACCTATAGTCGTTTTTAGATTTAGTCACTTACCATAAGTAATGGTCATTGGTGGTTTTGTAATATCTAATGGCTACCCATCCAGTAAGTGCTACAAGCTGAAATCTACTACTGGATATCCATAAGAGATTCACTATTGTAGGGGAGGGGGTTTAGATGACATTTAGATATTGTGGATATCCAGTGCTATGTGGTCACTCCCGAACCCCGGCTGCTCGATCGGCTTCTTTGATCTCCATGAACATGGGCGAGGAGAATCGCATCAAGACCGATTGTCACAAACATGCCTGACAGACACCAGACAAGGTGTTTTTTTTTTTTTTTTTTTTTTTGAATAAACCGTAGTTTTTGGAAATGAACATAACTGGATCATAAACATATTCACGTGCTAAACCACGAGCCCGTGCGACACGTCGCCACGTGTATCCCGCTGTTTGCCGAACACACCCCACATGTTACGTCAGATACGACGTCGTTCTCTACTAACACGAGGCAGCGGAAAGGCCACTTACGGGGACTATGTAACTGCGCGCCCAAGGTCAAGAAGCGAGGGAGCGATACGGGCGACTGTTACACGAACTCCTAGCACCTCATCGCTCCTACGTGCAAGGCGTGCATATGTAACAGTGGGGATTTATTACACGCGCTGAAAGACCACAGATTAAACTACGCCCGTATCTTTGTACTTTTCTCTCGCCTCTTAAGGAAACTGCATAGGCAAGCTTTAAAAATGCTATATTTGACCACATTTACTATTTTTTTCTCCAAGAATACACTTAATATGACAAAAGTAACAAAAATGTGGCCATAGTTAATAGTTTTTTTTTTTTTTTTTATCTTTTCTGACAAAAAGTCATATTTTCAGAACTTTTATTTACTGAGATACACGGTTACCCTCAAACAATAATTTCACGGAAAACGTTTCATTACATAGGACCCGTAACCACAGAGTAAAGACTGTTTACGGCAAAATAAACAGTTCTGAAGCCAGCCTTAAAAAAAATGTCACTGCCCATGCCTGCATATATTATAACGGGAACATGATTGGCATGCGCCCAGTAAAGTTGGTAACAACTGAGATAAAATACTTCTGTGTCTTAATGCAGAATTAAAAAAAAATAGATTAACATTTGTGAATACAGAACCGATTTCTTTTACTTTCAGTTTTTTTTTTTAGTATTAGCGAATTGGTAAACCATAAACATGTATAATAATTGAAGTTTCATTTCACTGACGTATGAATGGAGTGATCAGGCCCATTCCAGTGTTAATTTTACTTCATCCTTTCAGGACCAATTTGCACAAAACACTTGTTGGTAATTTTTTGTCTGTACTTCACACTGCCAAGCTCAGTGACTTAATGATCTTACATGTGGGTAAATGAATCGCAAACCGTTTCACTGGTCTATATAAATCATAATTGGTTCATATTATTGTAGCCGAAGATATAGATTAGATCCCATTGGCTGTGGCAACGAAACCAGATTTGTGTCGTCTTAAGTATAGCACGCACCATAACGTTTTTTGTTTGCAACGCCGTAAATTAACTCTATCATAACCACTGTAATTCACGGTTTCAGGTGTTGTAAAGAAAAAAAATATAAATTATGATTAGAGGTGATGGAAAATTGCGAGAAATTTTTCAGCCAACATGTCTTCTATAACACTAGTTTGTTTTTTCATGATTGGATGGACAAGGTTTTGTCTCGGCTAAGTTGTTTGCAGGCCACTCACGAACGTTCTGCCTTGCAGTAGCAGAATCCTCATTGGCCCAGTGAACTGGGGCAGTAACTTCATATATGCTTGGCAGCCAAAAAGGAAAGATAACTGTTAAACAGGTGCACATTACGTTGAATCCTAGTAAACAGTCAACTTTTCCCCGCGATAAACCATCATCTCTAATTATAATGCGTGCCTCGTTGGCTCAACGCTGGAGCTCTGCAGCGGGCGTGGACCTGTCTGCGTCGACGGTTCGACGCCGTCTGCTGCGGGCTGGACTGTAGGCACGCATGCCATTGCGTCTCGGCTTCCATTGTCCAGAAACCACAAACGCCTCAGCCTGCAATGGTCACGTGAACGCCGTCGCTGACGTGCTGAGTGGCAAAATGTAGTGTTTTCGGAGGAGTTTCCGCTTCAGCCTGTGACAGCCGCACACGTGTTAAACGCTAAGGTGGTGACTGCGATCTGGCAGCCTGCATTGTGGAGCGGCACAGCGGGCAAACTCCAAGTGTGGTGGTTTGGTGGCGTCATTGGATACAACATGCCATCTCGACTGTATTGAGGGTAATCTGAATAGCAACCGCTACATCAGGGAGGTTTTAGGGCCCGAGATACTGCCTCTCCTTCAGTCAACTCCACATGCGATATTTGAGCAGGACAATGCTCTGCCACATGTGGCGAGGAACGTACAAGCCTCCTTCGGTGAACGATGGGTACCACTGCTTCCCTGGCCTGCGCGTTCGCCTGACATGTAGCCTATTGAAAATGTCTGTGATATGGTTGGTCGGCAACTTGTTCGTCACGGACCTCCAGTAACCACTGCTGATGCTTTGTGGACTCGTATATTAACCGCGTGGAGGGAGATACCCCAGGAACATATCCAGATCCTCTTTAATTAGATGACACGACGTTTAGAGGGTATGAATGCAGCACTTAGGGGCTTCACATCATACTGAATCTATGTACAGTTCTGTAATCCTAATCCGCTGTGTATTGTCATGTACCTAATCTGTGGCATAAAATTCATGTCAATAACATGAATTCTTCTTGGTGTTGCATTTTTCACAAACGTCAGTATGTGTGTGTGTGTGTGTGTGTGTGTGTGTGTGTGTGTGTGTGTGTGTGTGACCATGAACTCACTTTATATGTTCGGCGATCAATGTCAGTAGCGGCCAGGAGCTTCAAGATATTGCTATCTTGTTTTTTTTTTTTCTGTGGTTAATGTCCTGCTTGAGATAGCATTATTCTTAGCTGTAGTTTTTTTGTGAGTCAGCTATGTTACTTCCATTGTGGTTCTCGGCATTCTGAAATAATTTATTTAATATAGCTTCATTTCATACTAGTTGAGCTTCTGATACCTGAAAACGTGAGGTTACGCATTAGTTCAACTTAACTGTATGTCTAAACGGCCAGAAAGCACAGATCACGAGGAGGAAATCGGTTAAACGGAGCTGGAGACGGCGAGAAAAAAAAAGGGGGGGGGGGGGAACTTTCGCGAAGTGGGCTGGAGAGAAAGAGCCTGTCACCCCTGGAACTGCAGACAACCACTCTCCCCCCCCCCCTCCTCATCTAACTCGTATCAAAGCCTCGTATTATCTGCTCGCAATTATCAAGGCGAACACTTCGTGACGCGAATGCGGAAGGGCGAATTTCGCTTCCCCTTCCCTTCCCCCTCCTCCTTCTTGGCAATCTTTTGGCTACACTTCGCGCCAGATATCTGTGAGCTTCAGCAACGTCCCGAAGGAGAGGGAGAAGGGGGGGGTGTGATTTCAATGACGATTCCTGGAATGGAGTGGAGAGATTCGGGCATCGCTTAACATCGAGGTCTTGAGAGCCGACGTGGGAGAGACGAAGTGAGTACGTAGCAGCGCCGGAATGAAAGGGCGGGGGAAACGGGAGATCCCCGAGAAGGCCCGCCGACCAGTGGCCATCGTCCGGCACGATTCCCACATGCGAAAATCCAGGAGCGACCTCGCCGGGAATCGAACCCGGTTCGTCTAGGTGGGAGGTGGATAGTCTAACCACTATACCAGCGCGGCCCCACGATTCCTGGAATTCCATTAGATATGACGCAATCTGTGAGGGTGTAAAAGGGGCAATAGAGAATAACGGAAGATTAGATATTAACGGAAAACATCCGCTACTGTGTTATATGCATAATTATGGAAGTCTTGACTACTAAAGAAATTTTTATTTTATAGCACTGTGGTATTCTTGGTAATAGTAATTAATTGATTAGAGTAACTCCTCAAAGAATACTACATAATACAGTATTCATATCGAAAGAGAAATTGGCGCCCTCAGGAATTATCTCTGAAGATGTAGGCGGGTCATGAAGTATTCGCATTTAGGGTTGGTCCAGCGGGGTCACTTCAGAAACGCTCGGATCACGAAGCAAGTCTGATTATAAATAGGTCCTGAGGATAACGAAGGTCAGGCCTCTGAAAGGCCCGTAATAATTATTTTAATTGTCCAATAATATGAGTGACGAACACTCGCGGGGAACTCTGACTTAATTAGATCAGCAGTCTTAGGGCCTGTATAGGCTGTTCACGGTAAAATTGGCACTTTTGAAAGCCCTGCTTAAGATCTACTTGTATGCAAGTAGTGTATTATTTCGCCTTATGCAAAATCAAGATTGCCATGGGCTTCATCACTTGATTAATGCGTCAGGCAAGTGAAACTATGAAATTATTAGAAAAGTAAACATTTTATATTTCTAGAGACCTGAAGAATTCGCGGATTCATTACGGGACAAGCTAGAATTCAAATCACGGGCATTTATATAACTGTAGTCATTAGTCCGCACGGTGTTTGATACCTCCTGGAGAACGCTGGCCCAATCGCCGTCTTCTACTGTGACAGCAGACAACCAATGTACAGCTCATATCGGCATAATTGTACATAAGTGTAGAGTCTAACCTGCAGGTCATTGAACTTGCGAATTATTCATGTCTCTATATATTTCTGATAATTTTTACACACTGGTGCATAAGAAACAGAAAGCGAAATAAATAATTTAAATTATCACAAACAATTACCTAACACTTTTTATTCGACGTTAATATACGGAAATACTTTCAATCCATCGTTACCAACTTTACCGGGCGCATGTCACTCAGCGTGGCCGTTATATGCAGGCATGGGCAATAATTTTTTTCTGAGGTTGATTTCAAAAGTGCTAACTTTATCATGAATAGCTAAGTTCGAGCAACTCCAGAAATTTCTTCGTTCTTGAAAATAAAAATTGCATGGTTATAGAGTCATTGCTCCGCTAGTATTTAACACGATCGTACAATAACAATACAGTCCAGTAGCTATAGATATCCTGAAAAAAATTATTTTTGGTTATACCCTTATAAAATAACATGATTGACTGTAAAACCTTTACACAGCAAAATACATTTGATTGGAGGGTAATCAGCTTTGCGACCCCAGTGGTTGACGACCAGCCAATGATGAACCTCGTAGAACACAGTAATCACGCCCAGTGTGGTGTGTTGACCAATAGAGGAGTGGTAAGTGGGAATACAGAAATCAACAGACTAGACGTTCTTGCAGTAGTGTATGCAGGTGATACACTTATAACTTTGTAGTAAATATGTGCAGACCTGAATGTGTTAACTCTTAGAGGTCAGCACACTTTTACCAGTTTTAAATACAAGCTAGACGTTAGTCACCTGTAGCCATACCGCTGCAGGGACACCATGTTCTACTGGTCCGTATTGTCACGTAACGCCATTCTACTGGTCAAAACGACGCCAGTGTTTCCGCATTGGCCGGTTGCTAACCAATGTAGTGCCGAGTTTACCGTTTGCCAACCAAATGATCTTTCGTATGTAACAGTATGCACATCCCATCGTGTTGATTTCCGTAAATATACCAAAAAATTTGTCGTTCATCTACGGAGTCCGTTGTTGATGGTGTATAAGTTCGTATTTAAAATACTTATGAGATAAGGAATTGATGCTAGGTTACCTGGACCAGTTTCGTTTTTTTATGTAGAATGAAAATATTCAAACAAGTTTTGCCCGAACTACACTCGAGTATAGTCCTCGAAGTGTTAAGAATGATCCCGATGGCTTTGAAGTCTGAGGAGTGCCAAATGATCACCGTACCTCTGAACAACTGTATCAGCTGTTTTAGAGCCGGCGCGGAACAATTGCCATAAGGAGGAAATACGTTACGGCATAGGTAGGCACACGCTCTCACTCAGTGAACGTTCGTGCGGGCACATAATGAGAAGCAGTGGCGACTTTTTTATTTATTTAATATGTTCATCATACGATCTCAAATAACTCTCCTTGATCGAGCGAGTTAGCCGATGACTGAGGGAGTCCGGCGGATGCCGCAAAGTATTAGTGAAGACTGGCGGATCACATTTACTATAAGTAGGGATAGGAAAGTTTCTCGAATTCATTTCGGGACAAGATAGACGTCAAACACATCCATAGTGGAGTCACCTTCGCAATTGGATCAGAGTTTATTAGACACGCCCTGCACGCCTCTGAGCCAATAGCAGACTTGCAAGGAAACACCCTGCGAATCCCGTAACGGTCAGATGTGGGGCAACAGCCAATGAACACACAGCTGGGGCTCTAGTATGAAGAGGACCGAGGAGTCTAGCCTACAGGTCATTGAACTCGTTAAATTATCCTATCCCTAACTGTAACTGAAGACAAGTTAGAAGCTTATCACCTGTATATACCGCTGCAGGAACGGCTATTCTGTTGGTTTCTGGTCATCCACTTACCAGTCTTCTATTGGTCGACACCACATTGGGCGTGCTTACTGCGCTCTACGACGTTCATCATTGGCTGGTCGTCAGCCACTGGGGTCGCAGAGCTGATTACGCTCCAATCAGCTATCTCTTACTGTGTAAAAGATTTACAGTCAAGCATGTCCTCTTATAAGCGGATAACAGAACAATCAATTTTTTTTGCATGAAACCTATAGCTACTGGGTTGAATTTTTCTTTTAAGATCCTGTAAATACTAGCTGAACAACCACTGTATAACCTTGCGAGTTTTATTTTCTAGGACGAAGAAATTTTTTTAATTGTCATTGCTCGAACTTAGCTCGAGCGTAGTCCAGAACGTGTTAACACTTTATATAATTATACTCTAAATTCGAAACAGTGGTTTGAAATTAAAATACTCGAATCAGTGAAAATGGCTCCACTTAGAATAGATGGAAAACGACTAATTGTTTCATTGAAAAAAATTCCACTGATTGAATTTGTGACGTGAAACAATTTCACTGATTGATTAAGTGATGGTCGACTGCCGTGGCGAATTAAATGTAGTTTTTACTGAATTCAGCCAAATTATTACGTTAAATAAACATACTCGCGATAGTTTACTATTTATATTTCCTAATTCGAAGTAATTTAGAAAAAAAAAAGTACAAAACTTTTTGAGGTGGCCGGGATTGAACTCACACATAGTTTCCACTTCGCTTATAGGCTGTTACATTACCACCTGTTTGTTGTTGTTGTGCAAAAGTGACGTTGTCGAGCTCAAGTTATACCGACCTGCTGACCAATTCCCAGTGTGACAAGCAAACTAAAAATGTGCCACGAGAAAGAGTGAGCGGAGAGGGGGGGTTCGGGGCGCGATCCCACGACCCCTCGACTTTAAGTTGGCCACCATACCCCTGAGGTATGGGGTAGGGCAATCCATCTGCACTACCAGGTTAAGTTGAAAAAAAAAAAGAGGAAAATATGCGTCTTACACTTTTTACCGAAATCTTGAAGATTTAAATTAAATGCCCTTACTTTTCGTTTTGATTTAATTGTTACCGTTAGGATTTTTAATACGTGTAGTATGAATCAGTACATTCGCTTTACAACATTATATGAAGTTTAAATCTTCAAACAGAGCGCTGTGGTGATTACATGAAAACGAAATGAAAGACGTAAAAACGGAATGAAAGGCGCTGAATGTTCAATATTACCTCGTAAAACGGTGTTTTGAAAGAGGAGATACATTAAAAAAAGTATTTTGTATTTATTTCATGAGTATATTCGTTGTTATTTCACTTGATACGAGTTGTTTAACGGCCATTTATAAACGTTCGACGGCCATTTTTACATGCTGTTTAATTGTCCCATCAGTCGAAAAACAAACCACTGAAAACCAGTGAAAAAATGACTGACGAATCAGTGGAAGATGTCAATGAATCAATAAGTGAAGGAAATGTGGCATTTTTTTTACTGATTCATCAGTTAAATTCACTGAAGTGACTGTTGAATCAGTCAATTATTGTCGACTGATCGAAACAATGAAATTCTCACCGTTTCAGATTTAAAGTGTAGATGTACTATTATTTAAAATATATATTGGACTTTCAATACCGATTTCCCTTCGAAGTAGTTAGCTTATTGAAGGAGTCAATATCTAATTCTCGGTTAGTAGGAAGATTTCCGTGCTGTGTTCTAATTCTACCCGTTTGACTTCCGTTCCCTCCCCAAGAGATACCGGCCGATAGTATAATCTTTCGTACAAGCTGAATTCACAATTGAAGGCTTTACAGTAACCGTAGAACATAGGTCGTGTGCACAAGAACTGTTGACGGCCATGTTTTCGAACCTTTTGATTCACAACTGCGGATAACAGATCGTGTGCGTGATAGGTAGGGATAGGAAAAATTCGCGAGTTCAATGACCTGTAGGCTTGACTCCACAGTATTGTGAATACTCTAGCCTCAGATGTTTGTTCATTGGTTGCTGCCCCATAAAGAAGCTAGCGACAAATTCGCATTTGGTAGTATGGCACTAGCTACTTGTTTCCTTGCAAGTCTGCTATTGGCTCAGAGTCGTCCAGGGCGTGTCTAATAATCTGCGAGCCAATTGCAGAGTCAACTTCAGTGTACACGTGTGACGCGTATCTTGTCCTGAAATGAACTCGCGAAATGTTCCTATCCCTAGTGATAGGAATCGTAATACTTCATTTCTTACGCATGTGTAAGTGCAACAACCAATCAGAGATGAGTAGGTATAAAATTTTCGAAGAAGTTGTTAGTAAAATCTGGGAAAAAAACAGGTATTCTGCAGAAACGAAGAAATGTCGCAAGGTGTGCTTTTAGAGGAAATAACAGGGGATAGTGCACTAGCAGAAATTTTTATAAAGGCTATCAGCATATTTATGATCGCAGAAATGGAGATAAAGAAATTGCCAACTTTTAATTACTTGATATTTTCATTATAACGCCAACTAAAGACAGGCAAAGTGTGTGTGTGTATGTGTGTGTGTATATATATATATATATATATATATATATAAAAACTAAAACTGACAGAATGATGTCAGACTCGCCACGAAATTTCAGTGGCTAAAAATAATACACAAGTATTCAACTGTGAATCAATTTCGCACGGGGTTTTTAGTCGGGTGAATGTTTCACTTTTAATGATCTATGCTCTGTGCCTGTGAATGGTCTCATTTATAGTCTGTCTCTCAAACGTGTGTAAACTTTGTTGGCAGTTCTGAAAGTACTCTCGAGTACAGTTATTTCCATGACAAAATATTTCCTGCTGACGCACTGGGCATGTCAGCAGTCAGCTGAGTGAGTTTTCATGTAAACATCATCCCTGTCGTGGCGTTGGGGACAGCGGGTGGCGTCGCGTCTACCCTAAAGTTAGGCTAAACTCAAAAGCGGGTAAACACAGTAAACTGCACTGGACCATTCGCTTTTAGGGTGAACGAAGCGTACCCGGACAGCGCCGTCTCCATGGAAACAGCTGCGAAGGGTGCTCCCTTCAGAATCGCCGAGTAAGCGCACTGGTTCGTGAGACGGACTTCCTAGTTCATTCTCAATACTTTCAGACTTTCCTGAAGCCCTGCTACAGTTATACTTCCGGGATACTCCTCCACCTCGTGCAAATAAGGCCAAACCGAGTCCAGAAAAATTACACCAGAAGGACAACGCACCGCGATCGCGGCGCACTCAATGTGATGATAATTTTCCACGAGAACTGTACTTTACTACACTAAGTATTACCAAAAAGCATGTCTTCTGACTACTGCTATTCATAATAATTATAAACGAAATATTATAATGTATAGTCGAAATATAAATGAGATTTCAGTTTAACCAAACATGGGGAATTTTCATGTTCTTTCAAGGGTGTCGGATACCAAAAAAAAATATTAATAATTTTATTTTTGTACCAAACATTGTTCAACTTGTACGCATTTGTATGTTACGCCATTTTCCTCGAATATATAATTTTTGCACTTTATATTATTAGAATGATTTGTCCTCAAAGCCACGATATCCCTCTTTTGCTGCAGCCATTGTAATGAATACTTACTAAGTAGTACAAATAAAAAAACTACAAAGTAAAAAATTCTGTAGTCTACTACATGACACATATGTTTACTTAATTTTAACGTTTTTTAAAATGGCGTGAACTCTTTATTTGGTGATCGGAATTAGTATACGTTGTAAATTTTTTCATGTTTATATCTTTGTTAATAGAATTCATTACTTTGGCTGCAGCTAAACAGAACAAATTCGGATATGATATCAAGTTATTTAAGAAAATATGAAGTGAACGTTTTTTTATTCGAGGAAAATCTCTTCACGTACAATGCCACTAGCTGAATAATGTTACGTACAGTTATAAAATAATTAATTTTTTTGGTAACAAATGTCTTGTAAGACATGAAACATAACGAAATAAGGAAACAACTAAACACTTCATACATAGGGTGATTTATAAGATGTTTGATTCAAAAAGTGTGAAGAAACCACTAAAAGAGTATATGTGAAGCCGAATGTAGAGTAGGGCTGTGCGACATCCAGAATTCGATGTCGATTGTTGACATCTGTCACATATCGACAAAAGTTCGACATATCGGTCTCGACGATACCAACGATGGTCTCGACGATGTCGACTTCGATATGTCGACCTCGACAAGTCGATCTCTGTATGTCGACCTCGATATGCCGAGTTCGGTATGTCGACCTTGACATGTCGACCTCGGTCTGTCGACTGACATGTCGACCACGACTCCGAAGTGTGAACTTTGACATTGCCAACTTATTATTGTCGACATCCTCACTGCGATGCTGTTATATAGCATTGGTTGCAAACTATAGTTGATTCACGATAACTTCGGCCTTTTCTGAAGCTTTGCTAAATTTCTACTTTTGGTTACTGATTACGTATCCTTCCACTACAAGTAAACATAAACACTGTCATGTGACTTCTACTTTTATAACTGTCAAATGCGTTGGTTGTAGTTCACAGCTGTTCAAAGAACTATGTCATATTGCAGAAACCATTTCCTACGAATGTTCAAAATTTAGACCTATAACAATATTTAGGTCAGCTTTGTAACTATTTATTACACACGATATAGCACGTTACACATAGTTCACATTAATATTTTGCCACGACGGTGCTTTTTACAACTGTGGCGGAAACAACAGCAGTATTTAACCTATTGTTATTAATATGTGTTTGGGGTAAAAATTAAAACGAAGGGACAACCAGTCAATCGAAACGACGCAGTAAATTCAAGCACGCAACTCGTGTCGCTTATTTATTGTTCATCGACAAACGTAAAAGATGGTGGTGAACATGCAAACACATAGGACTGCCGTAACATTTATTCCGCTAAAATTATATGCATTGGTACTTAGTGGTTTGTATGTTTATTTTATTATTTATTTAATTTTATCTGGTTGGGCTTAGTATTTCGTTGGGATTGTTGCAGATATCCAAATTACAGAAACGTAAGCTCGTTAAACAACTGTTTTTCTAACACGTAGCGCAAAGTTACAACGTCGTGATAAACGGACGTGAATTTATATAATTAACTTCGTCATAACATCAATTCGTGGTTAAAACGTATAAATTTTGCACATATTTGAAATCAACACCCACACCTGGACTGCGTTAATGATTACAACGCAGCAACCACGCCCTTTCATACGCAACGTTCACAACACATTTCACTCTGCCGTGGAAACACATATTTATCACAACATTGTAACTTGCCTAGGATGTTTAAAAAAAACACGAGTACGAACTTGACGCTTCGTTAAGAAACACGCCGTATCATTGACATGTCGCCACATCACTGTCAGTTGTAAGGCCATATAAAAATTGGGTATAATCGACCGTCATATCGGGACAAGAGGGTAAAAGGTGATTAAGTTCTAGATTCTCCCTTCTACACCACTTCTGCCAACTTGCTGTATTTGTAAGCGTCGCGCGTCGCACCATAGTACGATAGTAACAAATTTAAACAATAAAATCTTTTTTCAGTTGTAAATTCTGAATTCAAAAATCATTATTTTGCTGTAATAAGTACGAAATATGCTATAATTTTAAACATGTATAGTTACTCTTTTGCTAGAGACGGGATATTTTCCGAGAGAGAGTGTCGGAGAGGGAGGGGGAGAGAGAGCGATAAGCTCCGCCCAGCCAACATGATTCGTCGGTCGAAAAAACAAACACCACGTCACTACGACCTATGTGTGTTATTTTGCGCTGTTATTTTTAACTGTAACAATGAAATATGTTTCTATCAATGCTACCTAAATATTGACATATTTCAATAGCAATATTTAATTTACAAAGAGCATACTGAAAAACTATATTGGAACAATATTTGAACTGAGAACTATTCCTTACTAGCCGTTGCCAATACACCGCTGCTCTCGCTGTTTTTAATTCGTATATAATATGAAATAAACATTACAAGTTATAGAAGATATTAAGAAAAGTTTCATTTATTCAAAAATACAGTACTTTAGAGTTAATCACAGTGTTATGTATTTGTGGAATACAAGTGATTGGACAAACCAGGTAGACATGTTATGCTTAGGGTCATTTTTCAAAGGTTCGTTTCAAAGTTCAAGGTCAATGACTTCCAAGATGGCGGACGTGTGACGTAACAACATGGCGGCCTGCCGCCATGTTGTCACGCCACACGTCCGCCATCTTGGAAGTCATTGACCTTGAACTTTGACGCTTGACCTTGTCCTTGACACCGGTGATCTCTGACTCGAAAACCCAAAAAGTTGCAAAAAAAATTTTAAATTGATTTTAAAAATTTCTACTAATAATTCGTTAGATAATTTGTATAAAAATTTTATTAAAGAACGTTCAAATATTCATAAAAAATTTAATATTAAAAAATTTATATAAAAATCGTTTAAAAATTATAAAAAAAAATTACTTTCTCCAGGCACGGGTGCGGCATCACGTGGTACTTACTAATCACTACTTCCCCCTCCCGTGTCGGGTATTTATAAAAAAATTAATAAAAAATTATTTTAAAATCTCAGTGCCCGGCGGCTATTCTACCTAACAATTTTTCTTTTTCCCTTAAAAGTTCCCTTATTCCCTTATAATTTTCCTTTTTTCCTTAACAAATTCTAAATAAATCCCGAACAATTTATAAAAACTGATGTAAAATTTTATTTTAAAAAAATCTTACACACCCGGAGGTCCTTCCAGCACCACGTCCAGCAGACGAGTGACTCCCTCGCCCCCACTCCCCCCATCAGTACTCATTATGCCATCTGGATTTTTTCGTCTGTCATTTGTTTCTATGTTACTGGAGGCGGCCATATTTCGTATATCGTTCGTCATTTGTTTATACATTACTGGAGGCCACCATCTTGGTAGGCGACTGCCATCTTCGTAGGCAACCACCATCTTGGTAGACATCACCTGTCCACCATCTTGGCAGCCTGTGCCCATTAGCAATTGAACTTTGACCTTAGACCCTTGACCCCTGACCCCTGACCTTGCTGTTAACCCCATGACCTTGAATAACCTTGAAAACAATACTCGAGAAAAAATACATAAAAGTAAACAAGCATGTTTTGTTACTAACTACTAAGTTAATGTCTCGATTTCACTGCCATACGAGCTGCCAACCATTATAATTATAAATATAAAAAATTGCAATCACTGGTACAGCTACATGCATGATGTAGAACTCTGATGACATGCTTTATTTCTTAAATATATTAAATATGTATTTTATATTAATAACTTTAAGGCAGATAAAAGGATACAACGCGCAAAAATAAAGAACGAATTTTTTATAATTATGTTTTATAATTATTTTGTAATTATATTTTCAGAAGAAAACAGTTCATCAGTATCTGAAATAACCCCGATCCTTAAGTAATCATATGATCTAAATCATCTCTTTCTTGTTCGAGTAATCCCTACGATGTTGCTTATCGAGAAAATATCTAAGTATATCTATAAATTTGTTGGGATATTCGGTAAACATATAGTAAGTATACTCAACGTTTTCTACCTTCTTCAAACCACTTGTCGAAGGAAAATTGGTGAAATGTGTGGAAACGTCGAGGGAATCATCATCGTCTTCAACACTATCACTGTTGTCATAGTCATAATCAATGCTGTCTTCGTGATCTTCTTCACCTCCAGCTTTACCCTCAATATCAAGTTTACTTTTCTTTGTAGCAGGAGTTGTATGCTCATCAGTATTTAGAGCTCATGGTCGTTTATTTTGAAGTTTGTCAGCTCTACGCGAACGTATTGAAAGTGTACATGCCGCACAAACCGATTGTACTGCATTCATTCCGTCTTTAGCGTTAACTGTCTTGTCATAATCGCCTGCGGAAGCTGTACCCATCGATGTAAAAGGAGGTATAGCCGGCAACACTTGCTGGCTTCCAGTAGTAGAAGACTTGCAGATCTCAGTTTGTTCCTTCATTGTACCACCTTGCATGAACTGCACGGGACCAATGTCGAAATGCTTCATCGCGCGAAAAGGTCTCTTCGTACAGGCAGCTCCCTCATGCCGACGATCATTGCAACTTCTACTGAAGGACCTGTCACAGTAACACCAACGAAGCCTTGACGAAGTAATCGGTTACAGCACCGCTGTGGATGACCCATTCGAAGAAATCGGTGGTGGCGTTGGTACCATGCCCATAGCAGGTGACATCGGTGCTACAGTAGACAGACCATCCGAAAAGGTCGATGGGAATACTACCACAGGAATCCCGCTCGAAGAAGTTGATGGCACTGCTGCTACCACTCCCGAGGACTTCGATGGCATTACCGCACCTACCATTAGCTCTGGAGTACCCGAATACATCGCATGCAGAATAAGACTTGATGCGAAGAAGCAGACATCAGACCAGATGATCCAACTTTCATGAGAGCTGCTGTCATACTAAGGCTCTCAGCTTACCTCCCTACTGCTTATAATATACGAGTATGCTACCCCTATGACGTCATATTGACTTCGAACCAATCGTACTACACCATTAATACATTGTTCGACCAGTCAATCACCGAGTTACCACGTAATTACAGATGACAAATCACATGCAGGCATTGAAAAATCACATGCGGGAGCCTTTATTTCTTTCTAAACTACCTTATTCTAAGGGTTATGTAAAGTTAAGGCCCGAAGGAAGGGCGGGATTTTATTGTGTCTCAGGGCTAACCCCTTACGTTTACTGGGAAGGAAATCATGCAAGGAGACATGCATCGCGGCAAAGAGGAATTGGGCAGCCATGTCCTGCACTTTGGGGCCATGTCTACCTCCCTAAGTGTACTTAGAGCTAGCCTTAACTATGAAGAGCAAGGGAAAAACAGTCAATAGAGACTTAAAAACCCTCGCGACAGAGAAGTAAAAATTCAAAAATTATTGCATGCAATAAATTAAATAGAATGCTACAGGAGACAGAGTGTTTGTAAAACATTCTCTTAGTTAATAGGGTTGGAAATACTAGTAGAGAGGGGGCGGGAGCTTTGCTTATTCTTAACTTGATGCTGGCAGTAACCAGATAGGTGTTTGGGCAGTAACCAGATGGGTGGGAGAAGTGACGCTATTGTGCCTCTTCTCCTCAATCTCTTCTATGAACCTGAAAACTAAAGGAGAGAAATGAGCTGCCAGTAAGTGTCAGTTTGGCTGGCTCTTACTGGTTTTTACTAGAACATTAAAAGACGGCAAGGACCTGTGGCCACATTAAGCTAGCCTAATTGACCTATAATAATATCCTAAATATATCCTATGGTAGCATATGTCCTCGGGGACATATGTATCTAAAATAATGTCATGCTACCTCACAGCGGCCAGTCTCTGTAGCCATAGGCTGTGACAGAGCGTATCTACGGCCGTATGCTGTAAGTGGACTGAGATTCGCTATTTAGGGGGGGGGAGAAGACTTATAATTACGGGGAGGTCTCTCACCAATTGAAGCATCGAACCACACGACGCTGCAAACCTCTACCTCTCGGCAGAGGCGGCTTTGGAATCAGCTGCAGTGTAGGGTCAAGCATACTAGCAACTGGCTGGGAGAGGGGTTAAGTCTAAGTTAACCTATAATATCCTAAATAAAAAATAGTTAAAGTGAAGTAGTATAGTTAACTAAGCTAGTCTGAGCAGTCCCTTCGGGGCTGCTCAGGTTAAACTACTGTGTGTGTGTGTGTGTGTGTGTGTATATATATATATATATATATATATATATATATAAGGCTGCGCAGAGTCTATAATGATTGGCAAGGCAGTGTGTTACATGCCGGGGGAGGGGGGGGGGCTGTGTACTAGAAGCGACTTTGGTCGCTTATAGCTTTGGTTCTCATCGATATCATAGTCCCCTATGACAGTGATGAGAGGATTGGCATGTTCGTTAAGAGATTTATAAAAGGTTTGGGCCTGCTTGAGAATTAAATCTTGCAGCAGTTCTTGTTTGAGTTCTGCATGCAAGTTTCTGAACGGGAATGTATAGTGGCGCATCAGAAGCCAATCTGAGGCGTTTAGTCTGCACCACTTGTAAGGAATATAAGTGAGCGGGAGCACAATAAGCCCATACAGGGGCAGCATATGTGATGATGGGTCTAACCAAGTACTGGTATAACTCTATTCCATTTTTCACTGATAATCCGGAGCTGAGAGATATTAGCGGATACAGGGCAGACAGGCGGACATATGCGAGGTTACGCTTAGCCTCCACATGGTGGCGCCATGTCAACTTACTGTCCATGATAAGGCCGAGGTACTTAACTTCATCCTTGAAAGGAATATTTTCCCTAAAGAGGTTTAACTACAAATTAGGGGGGATAATACGGCGACGCGTGAAGATTAACATGCTGGAGCCAGTTTGACTCCTACGGACAGAATCATATTTAATCCATAATGATTCATAATGACTCCTGATTGCGGTGCTGATTGCAGTGGTGATTGCGGTGTTGATTGCAGTAATTGACTCCTAATGACTCCAAAATGACTAATATTGTATCCAGAATGACTAATGTTGACTCCAAAATGACTCATAATGACTCCTGATTGCGATGCCGATTGCGGTGCTTGACTCCTATTGACAAGTTAAAATAAATCCCCCTTATTTTAACCCATTCAGACCCATCGTACACAATTGTGCACATTATGCACTCGTAGTTAACTTTTTGTCTGTACTGCACACTACGAACCTCAATGACCAGTGGTCTTACCTGTGGGTAAATTATTCGTAAACCTTCCTAGTAGTCTACGTAATAATTGGTTCATATAACTGTAGCGGAACATATAGCCTACAGCTCATTAGCTGTGACATAGAAACAAGCGTAGTGTCGATTTAAGTACAACACCTGTCATAAATTTTCTTTGTTTGCAACAGCTTAAACAGTAAATTAAAGTGGGCATGAAATGGTTAAAATAAAATAATATAGTCCTACCCCCAAAGCTTAAAGGTGGACATTTTATTTTGTCGAGGGCTTTCATCTTAGCATTGACGATGTCTACATATCCTCACCAACAATTTCCTGACTCATATTATAACATTTTCCTTGGATGACGTCATAGGATCTTAACATTTCTCGCCATCTGTTCACAAATTACTACACAATCTAAAAATATTTTTAATTTTTAGAAAATTTTAGATTCGCAGATAAATTCTAAGTCAAAGGCGAAACCTTCGCCGTACGGAAGAACACTGAGAAAACTCAACTGCACGCGCACCCAGAAGAAAACACGATGTACGTAAGATAGGAATATATATAATTATCTATAAGATAGGAGTATATATAACTATATGATATGACTATACATGTCGCACTTCCCTAGAGTAGAGTCTCTGATGACGGGCAAGAGAGTTTGTCTTCGGCGCTGGACTCGGGTGCAATGAACTCTGAGCGCCCGCCCATTCGGCGGAGGTGTGGCAGGGTGTCTCTCTCGATTAGAAACACGTCGTGAAAACCGGGGAGGTAGGGAGGGAGGGGGGCCTGGTTTTTAGGATAAGGGGAGCAGGGGAGGAGGAGGAAACATGGCCCGGGGATAAATGTCAGTGGGTCAAGTTACTGCACGTCGCGTTGAGGTAGCCGCAGCTACACGAGGTTAACCGAACGATGACGAACGAAGAAGGGAAGGGGACGAAGGAGGAAAATTGATTTCTTTTTTTTTTTTTTACCTTCGCTGCGCAATTCCTCGCGTGGGCAGCGAACGAAGAGCTTGAAGAGTACGTTCTCGCCGAAGTACTTTTTTGCTATCGCAACAGTTCGTCTTACTTCTTTTTTTTTTTGCGAGTCGGCTTTTGGTTGAGAAATTCAACGGCTCCTCCATTTCGCACCGAGCCGACGTCGGGTTACTGAGGTTGCATATTCGTGTCCAAGGAAAAACCCAAATTATATTTCGAAAAACATTATCCTTTAACGTTTCTGGTGTACCGCTGAGTGCAGGAATGGAATCAAACTAGAAACATTTCGCGTTGTATTTTGCTAACTGCACCATCGGGACTGGAAATATACTCCCGATCTCAATGCCCTAAACTATAGTTGACGAGAAACCAAGTTAAATCTTAATTGGGATGTAGTCGTATTTCTTTTTCCCTACTACAGTCTTTATTATTGGCCTTGATCTTCGCCGGTTGTCTACAGGTTGTCTAAGTACAAACGCAGCAGAAAAGTAAACGAATTTGAAATTTTATCCATTAACCATTCTTGTCCCTTCTTATCAGTTGAGTTTTAATACCTCTCTCCAGTGAATCTTTCTGGTTCGATACCAACGAGGAAAAACTTCATTTCTCAGAAGTTCTAATAAATATATCAACATTTTTAAGCGGTAATTTTTAATATAACGAAGGGTAGTGAGATTTCACGAAAAAAATCTCAAGACAAGTTATATTTCAAAACACTGTGGGATCGTTTACCTATCTTGATTGTCTCAATTACTTTCTGACACATGTTAGCTGTATATACACGAATCACGTAGGAGCCGTGTCGATGTTGCCGGATTCTAAGGAGCCCGGTCAAATATGGAAACACCTTCTCAAGCAGAGAACAATCAATGGTAATAGAAAAACTGCTGTTAGGTGCTTACAGCATTGAAGTCTACTGTGTACTCATATTTTTTTCGCGGAAAAACACTAGCTCTAAACTAGGGACAGGAAAATTTCGCGAGTTTAATGACCTGTATGCTAGACTCCACAACCCTTTGTGTAGTCGAACCTCAGATGTTTGTTCATTGGCTGTTGCCGCACTGTTACCATTCGACAGCACTGGATTCGCTTCTTCTTCCTTTGCAAGTCTGCTATTGGCGCGGAGTCGTCCAGGGCGTGTCTAATAAACTTCGATCCAACTGCAAAGGTAACTTCAGTGCACACTTGTTGGAAATTTATCTTATCCTGAAATGAAGTGGCGAATTTTTCCTATCCCTACTCTAAATATAACCCGTCTTTGATTCAATTTAGTGCCACTGGTCCCTGAGCGAGTACTACAATCTCCAATCAGCCAAATTCAAGACTACAATGTCACATGCATGTGTGGACCACAAATGTCCAAAACTGCTTTAATGACTTCGTAGGTAAAGTTATTTGAAAGGGTCGTTTGCTAGCAATTACGCACTATACCTAGAGACCTGCAAAATTTGCGTCACTATTTAAGGACATTTTATACTTTAAAAAAAACTTTTCCTTTGCAAACACGTTTGTCATTGGATCATTCCTTATTTGACTCACCCCCGAGGTAACTGTGCACCAATAAATGAACACTCCATAATCGTATGCCCCAATCACATGCAGTTCACTCAAAATGGGAGTGACTTAACATCTAGACAGCAGCCAATGGGGAAACTACACTGGATCAAGTACAAACATTACTGTGGATTTTAGCCTGATGTAATAAAATAACGCGAATTTTCCAGATCCCTAACCATACCTCTTTCGTACTTTATAGGGAAACTCTTACACATTTACTTTAGTCTTGATTGAAGTAGGAGCATATTAAGAAAACGATGGAATAACATTCCTTGAAAAAAATTTTACAATGTTTTTCTGTGGCAATTTAATGGGTTCGATGCATTTCTCGTACAGATATTTTTTTAGATGTAACAAATGCATTCAGCTATAAACATGGTAAAACGTATTTCGAGAAGAAAACATGTCTTAGAAGAGGAAAGTTCTGACAGAAATGCATGGGATCACTTTCTGTAATAATATGCGTTGTTATAATATCAATGTTGTTTTTTCTTAGGCTGTATCTAGGGAGATGGTGCATCTACTGTCATGTGAGCTCTTCTAAGTTATCTATATACTCTTACTTGGTTATTTCGCCCTAGTGACTCTTCTTCCCCTCCTCAGTAAATACTGATTCAGTTCCTTTAAGGACTGCTTATCCATGTTATCACACAATAGGTTACCACTCTGATGTTGGTTAACATTAACTAATATTCAATAATTTCATGTAATTCATTGCAGTTTTTTTTTTTTTGCTGCCTAGCTGACGGCGGCCACTAATAGGGTGGCACTTAACAAAAAACAAAAGTAAAAATGTAAAAAAAAAATAACATAAAGCATATACAGGAAAACTAAAACATTTAATAAGTATTTTCAGACATAAATTTTTTTTAATCTTCATAATAAGTGATTTTCATAATAATCTTCTCTTTTTTCACTTTATATACATAGAGGTTCTTCATCCAATATGGTCGAGGGACTGGAAAGAAACACATTAAGTGACAGAACTGGGGAATTACTTATAATGAAGCTGGAAAACAACTTCTGAAAAAACATCCCCTTTGCCACCTGGCGGAATCAAATCCACGTTCACCCGAACGCGAGTCATACATGCTACTATTGCATGACCACATGCATTCAATATTCGCAATAAAGACAAGCTAGAAATGACTATATCGTACCAATCGCCGTAAAAATTTGCGCACCCTTAAATATCACTTTATAACAGCGAAAGCTGGTAAATTTTCTTGTCCATGGATGGAATGGAAAATGCAAAAGTTTTGTACGATGGCACATGTACATACGTCCTACGAGGACGCTGTGCGTTGATATTCGTTCAGCCAATTCGAACAGTATTTATATAGTCGATTCACAGTTACGTCCATCTTTTTTGAAGCCCTGCTAATGTTCTACTTCCAGGATATTCCTCCTCCTCGTGTGGACATAGCTTAACCAAGTGTAGCAGATTAGACCAAAAGACCGCGCACTGCATTCGTGTGAACTCAGTGTAATAATATTTTGCGTAAGAACTATTTTTTTTACAGGGCATTACAAACACGCCTATTTTCTCACTGTTTTATTCAAAATTAATTATGAATAAAATGCTATAACTCATAGATAAAATATAAATAAAATTTTGATCTAACCAAAAATAAGGCACTGCTACGTGCTCACTGTTTCGCATCCCGCGCGAGCGGGCAAAGAGGAAGACAGAAAGTCGTTATATGATTGCAACGGCGGAGGCAAGACAATGACTGGTTTCGAATTACAGACGTGCGCAGTGGACCCTGATTGTACTTTTTTTTTCCCTACGTTTATCTGAAGAATGCTCTGGATTACTGACCTCGTTCTCTCAGAGCGACTCGGGGTGCATTGATCCTTCGAGATGCTAGGGCCAACACTATAAATATTGCGGCAGGCCTCCGGGCCGGGAGTGGAGTTAAGAGTTGACGAGTGAATGAGCGGCTGAGTTCCGAGCGATAGAATACGAGTAGCGGGATAAGTGACCAGCGGAAAAGGAAGTCTTCAACTGCGAGTATCAAGCAGTGAAGAGCGCGGCTGGCAGGCTGGAATATTGGACTAGATGCGTGAGTGAAAGACATTATAAATGATGGCATCAGATAGATTGAACACGTGTTAATAGTGAGTGTATGTTAATTGACTGTAACCAGAGAGATATATTAAGAATGACGTTAGTTAGAGTTGAAATATACATTAAATATTGGGCTCACTGTTAAATAAAAATAGTAAAAGGGGAGACAGATAATTTAATGCTGTAAATAATAGCTGAGTGTATAAATTAGAAATCAAATTTATTTTATTTATTTTTAATAAGTCCTTCATTCATCACGAACTCAGATACGCCCCTCAGGAGCCGCCCATGTAACAGTACTATTGTGTTAACAGAAGTGTAAAATGTCTGTGATAACTTGCATATTCAGGGGGACAATCAAACACGTATTTTCAAAGGTTAGGTTAAAGACGCGAGGAGAATCCGCGAATAGACTACACAACAGCGTGTGTTGATGTGACACGTACCTACGGTACGCGGCCGTAGAAGGAAAACAGACGAGTGAGTGCGCGTCCGAGGTGCGCAGCTGCCACTCCGTTTTCCGTCATTGGCTTACTTTTCTGCCAGCACAACCTTCGTGAACGACGTGTGAAGAATTCGAGGTTAGGATATTGCTTACGTAAACAACGTGGTTTTAAATGTTCGTTTATTTTGCTTCTGACAAAATTTATTGCAATTTGTTTAAATTCGAATCGGGTGAAAGTATTTTATTCATATTAAAGGTCTCGTATTTCGAAAATTGAGATACAAACGGAAATGTTCATCAGTGTTGACCACGTGACGTTGACAGTGGTGCTGGCGGGGGTACATGAGCAGAAGACGATACTCGGTGTACCCTATGGTGGTGATTAACACATTCTGGACTATTCTTGAGGTAAGTTCGATGAATGCCAGTTAAAAAATGTCTTCGTCCTAGAAAACAAAACTCGCATGGTAATAGTGTTGTTCCGCTAGTATTTAGCATGATCGTTCAAAAACAATACAACCCAGTAGATATAGTTTTCCTGCAAAGAAATTATTTTTTGTCATACCCTTATAAAATAACACGATTGACTGTAAAACGTTTACACAGTAAGAGACATTTGACTGTAGCGTAATCACCTCTACGGCCCCAGTGGCTGACGACTAGCCAATGACGAACGTTGTAGAGCACTGTAATCACGCCCAGTGTGGCGTGGACCAATAGAAGCGTGGTAAGTGGGAATTCAGAAACCAACATAATAGACGTTTTTGCAGTGATGTATACAGGTGATACACTTCTAACTTGTCTTCAATTATAGTAAATATGCGCAGACCTGAATGTGTTAACGAGCGATAGGCATGCAGAGAAGGCGATCGAAAAAAACGCACGAATAACAGACGTAGTTCGAGCGAGTCAGGATAATAACGCAGAGACCAGAGAAATTCGCAAGTTCAATGACCTGTAGGCTAGACTTCACAGTCTCATATACTTTAATACAGATATCAACTGTTTATTGGTTGATTGTTGTGATGGTAAACGACGGTGGCTGGGCGCACAATTTTTGTACATGTTTGTTATTGGTTTATTTATCTCCAGGAGGAAAAAAAAACACGTCGACCAATTACAAACGTAACATAAACGTACATGTGTGTGAATTCCAACTTGTCTAGAAATGAACCCGAGAAATTCTCGGGGTCTCTACTAATAAGTAGGGATAAAAAAATTTCGCCAGTTCAACGACATGTAGGCTAGACCCCACAGCCCTGTTTACACTTCAGTCTCAGATGTGTTGACATTAGCTGCTGCTCCAGAGAGTAGTCAGTGTTACTCCACACATGGTAGTGTGGCACTCGCTACTTGCTTCTTTGCAAGTCTGCTATTGGCTCAGAGTTGTCCAGGGTGTGTATAATGATCTGTGATCCAATTGCAATAGTGATTACAGTGTACACGTGTTGGATGTCTATCTTGTCCTGAAATGAATTCGCGAAAGTTTCCTAAGGCGACAGAGTAATTGTGAATACGGTGTTGCACTGAGAAAAAGGTTTGTTGAATCTAACAAGATTTGTTTGGGGCAACCAAATTATTTGTTTGTATAGGGGCAATGAAACATTTTGTTGCTGAAACCAAATTATTTTGTTGTTCTCATTTGATTCCACAAACTGTAAGATTTGGTTGGTACAGATAAAGATTTGTTTGGCTGCACGTACATTGAACAATTTGGGCCGTTATAAAAAAATTGTCCTAGTTCGTCCGAGGTTCGAATCTGGAACACCTGCGTTCGAGCGCAATGCCTTAGTAATCTCTGCTAATGTGACAACTGTTGACGCCGGAAAGCTTTCACATAGATATACTGCAAATATTGGGAAACGGGTGCAAACAAATATTTCAAGTTTTACAGCTTTATTTGTCAGTTTCTTGTCGCATTTTTTATTAATGTGTTCTTACGATTGTTAAACATCAATAGATACACCAACAAATACGGTTACTATCCTAATTGTCACAAAAAATCAAACAAACACTCGAGCTGTATTTTCAAACGAAGGCAGTCAATTCAGTGGCCAAACAAATGTGTACAGTTGATTCAACCAAATATTTAGTTGACAGTATAATTTTGTTTGGCCCAACACAGAGATTTTGTTTATTAAAACATAAATTTTGTTAGACGAACAAATGTTTTTTTTTTTTTTTTGCTTTCAAATTTTGTTTGGTCAACAATATATTTTGTTAGGGCAACTAAATACGTATTTGGCCCTATACTAACTGATAGTTTGTGCTGTCTTCTCTCAGTGTGAAGCAGTGGCTTATACCGCGAACTACAGCCGCGCGTGCAATTAAAGTGGCGTCACTTGCACACTGAAAAAAAAAAAAAAAATTTGTGTGCACCACAAGAAATTTTTGCAGGGTGAATGCCAACAAAATATTTTTGTGGCTGCAACAAAATATTATTTTCAGTGCAGCAAAATGGTGGAACGCCCCGTTTGCCCAATCAGCGCGTGGTAACTTACTTGCCAGCCGACCGGCCAATAGGACGATGGTGAGTTCTAACACACGCCAACAGAACCGGTGGTTTTTGCAGTAGTGGATATAGGTGACTCGCTTCTAATTTGTCATAAATGGCAGTAAATGCGTGCAAACTTTCTTTGTGTTACGCGCTCGTACGTTGATGTTACGTTTGCCATTGGTTCACGAGACAGGTTTTGCAAAGTGCAAAATTAGCAACTTGTTAAAATATTTTACTTTCCAAATAATTTCACAGGTTTCCTAGACCAACGCATGGACAGAGACCCGAGAACTTCGCGGGTTCATACCTAGGCAAGTTGGAATTCACGCAGTTGAACGTTCACATTACTTTTGTAATTGGTCAACGTGTTGTTCGATATATCCTAAGATGTAAATGAGCCAATAACAAACATGTAATAAATTGGTCGCTCAACCACCGTATCTTATTACCACAACAATCCACCAATTAACAGTTGATATCAGTAGTCCATGCGAGTATATAAGATTGTGAAGTCTAGCCTACAGGTCATTGAACTCGCGAATGGCTAGGGACCTGAAGAATTCGCGGATTCCTTTTTGGACAAGCTGGAACTCAACACACGTGATTTTATATAACTTAAGCGATTGGTCCACACGGTGTTGGACACCTTCTGGAGAACGGTGGCCCAATCATCGCCTTCCACTGCGACAGCAAACAACCAATGCACAGTTGACAACGGCACATTTGTGCATAAGGCTGTAGAGTCTGGCCTGTAGGTCATTGAACTCAAGAATTTTTCAGGTCTTTACCCATGGCAATGTTGTTTTGCATATGGTGGAAGAATACACAGCGTGCTTGCAAGTAGATCTCAAGCAGGTCTTTCAAAAGTGCTCAGTTCACCGTGAACCGAGTAAACACGGTTGTTATAGCTTGTGAAATTTCGGGGAAAAATTCGAGTACACAGCAGACTTCAACAATGTCAGCACCCAACAGCAGTTTGTCTGTTATCATTGGCTGCTGTCTGCTTGAGTAGGCGTTTTTCATATTTGACCGGGGCCACTCAGAATTCGGCAACATCGGCTTGGCTCCTACGTGATTCGTTTGCTAACATTTAACACGTGTCAAAAAGTAATTCAGCCAATCAAGATAGGGAAACGACCTTATAGTGTTTTGCAGTATAACGTGTCTTGAAATTTTTTCTCGCGAAATTTCACTACCCCTAATGATTGTACACAAGTCCGTGGGGGTCTAGCCTACAGGTCAGCGAGCTCGCGAATTCTTACGTCGTTATTTATAGGGGGGGTGGTTTGGGGGGGGGGAGGGGCGCACGACGGCCCGTTGCATTGGTTTCCTCATTTCCAACGTCGCGCCCAACTGCGCCGTTGAACCTTCTGCGCACCTTCTCCCGTCCTGCGGCGTATGTCCCGTCCCGTGATCCCGGAGATCGCGGGACGAACGTGTAGGGCGTTGGCGGACACGGGAAACCACAAAGAGAAAGAGCCGCCTGCGAGAGAAAGCCTCCCCGCTGCTCCATAACGACGTCAGTGGAAGGCGACGAGGGGTGATGGCACGAAGTCAACGACCGAGAAATTGAGCCGCAAAGGGTTCCTGAAATGCTTCAGCAGCGCATCACTAGGTTGGAGTTCCAAAAACACTTTCCCTAGGTAAAGGCTGTTCACGATAAAGTGAACACTTTTGAAACCTGCCTTAGGAAAAAGTCGCTACTTCTACCTGCTTATGTTTTAACCCATTCAGGCGCAGTGGACACAATTGTGTACATTACGCACTCGCAGGTAATTTTCAATGTGTACTGTACACTGAGAAGCTTAGCGACCAATGGGCTTACCTGTGGGTAAATGGTTCGCAAACCGTCTTACTGGCCTAAGCCGTAATTCGTTCACATTATTGTAGCCGAACAAATAGCCTATAGCTCATTGGCTGTGACAGCGAAACAGGTGTTATGTCGATTTAAGTACAACACGTATCATAAGATATGTTGGTGCAATACCTGAAACCGTAAATTAATGTGGGTCTCAGAGGGTTAACGGGCGTATTGAGTGCCACGCTCCCAGTCAAGTTGGCAATGACAACGGGAAAGAAGTTCCATGTCTTAACGTCGAATTAAAATTTCAAGGTAACCATTTTTTATAACTTAAATTATTTATTTTAATTTTTTTGATTAAATTCATTTAAGAGTAAAAATTAGCAGATTTGTAAAATTTTGGTTTTTCTAATAATTTCACAGTTTCACTTGACCGACACATAAATAAAGTGATGAGGCCCACGCCACTGTTAATCTTACATGACGCGAAAGAATACACAGCGTGCATACAAATATATCTTTAGCAGGGCTTTCATTCAAAATTTCTCAGTTTACCGTGAACAGCCTATCCCAGTAACGATTGCTGAGCGGTTGAAAGTCATGGTGGCTTCGGCTCTTTGACGTATAGGCTGTACAAGTTAAACCGACCGCTTCTTAAAAAATCTGCTGATTATATGCTGGTACAAGAAAAAAACTGCCAGACACGTGTACAGTAAGTTGACTCCTAAGTAAGTCCACTTTATATTAAGTAATGATCGTATATCTCTATGATTTGAGGTGCTGCAAGTATGAAATTTTTGACGGGTGCTTCAAGTCGACAGAGAAATTAAATAAATATATATTCAATGACAGAGCTCTTTTTCCGTAATCACAAACAATGAGTTGTAGGGTTTATGTTCGGCGATAGCAATATGAACTATTCATAACGGTGGTATGGCTTACGAATATGTAGGGATAGGAAAAATTCGCGTCTTCATTTCAGGACAAGATAGATTTCAAACGCGTGTACACTGAAGACACCTTTGCAATTGGATCGAAGTTTATTAGACACGCCCTGGGCGAATCCACGCCAATAGCAGACTTGTAAAGGAACAAGAAGCGAATCCCGTACTGTCGAATGTGGGGTAACACTGGGGCAACAGCCAATGAACAAACATCTGATATTCGACTATACAAAGGATTGTGGAGTATAACACACAGGTCATTGAACTCGCGAAATTTTCCTATCCCTACGAATAAGCTACCCACAGGGAAGACCATTGTACACTGAGAGTACAGTACCGGCAAAAAATAAACTTTCTCTGCACTACGTACACAATTGTGTACACTGGACCAGAGCGGGAACATGTTTAATATCGCACTTTAAATTATATGTAAATAAATTATAGATCCGATGGTTAGCGTTCAGCCAACTAAAGCTCAGACACAAGTGTAGCGCAGAATGTGCTATATTTAAGTATTCTCTTTATTTATTTATTTTTAACACTTTGAGGATTGTACTCGAATGTAGTTCGGGCAAAACTTGTTTCAATATTTCATCCCACATAAAAAAAAACTGTTCCGCGTATGCTTACATGAATTACCTATTACATAAGGATTTTAAACAGGAACTAATACATCAACAACGAACTTCGTAAATGGACGACACTTTTTTGTGTGGTTACGGAAAATCAACACGATAGGATATGCATCGTGTTACATACGAAAGAACATTTGGTTGGAAAACGGCAAACTCGGCACTACATTGGTTAGCAGCCGGCCAATACGGAAAGACTGGCGTCGTTTCGACCAGTAGAATGGCGTTACGTGACAATAGGGACCAATAGAACACAGTGTCCCTGCAGCGGTATGTATACAGGTGGATAACGTCTAGCTTGTCTTTAAAGCTGGTAAAAGTGCGCCGACCTCAAAGTGTTAAACATTTACGTGTATTACATATGTTTACTTCACATCATAAGATTGTAATGGTTTTATAACAACAGAACCGAAAGAAAGGCGAACTGACGAACACAGCAACATGCAAATACCGTTAGATACGTAAGAATACTCTAACTGGGACATGGTTATAAACTCGCCCGCACCATTGGCTGACAGCCGGCCAATAACGAGCGTAGTAGTGTAAGCGTATCCGGTGTGGTCTGGACCAATACAACGAAGGGGGGAGGGGGAATAGAGTTCAACAGAACTGTTATTCCTGTAACGGTGAGTACATGTGTCTCACGTGAAGCCTGTCGTGAAAGCCAGTAAATAGAGACCTGAAAAATTAGCGAGTTCATTGACCTTTGAAGAATACACTTCAGAGCTGCTTATACATTCAAACACATTTCAAATGTTCACTGGCAGGTTGGTACCCCAATGGAATGTCACGATTGGGCCTGCATTTTTCTGCATATTTATTATTGGTAGAGACCTGAGGAGTTGGCGGATTCATTTTGGGACAAGTTAACTGTCAAAACATGTGTGTTTATATAACATTAGTAGGGGCATGCAAAATTCACGTTATTATTTGGCATCAGGCTGAACTTTACAGTACTGTATACACTAGAGCCGACGTCGTTTCTCCATTGGCTGCTGCATAATCGTGAATTCACTCCCTTTCTGATTAAACAACACGTGATTAGGGCAAACAATTGTGATGCGCTCATTCATTGGTGCAGGTTTACGCTAGGCGTGCTATATAAAGGATGGTCCAATGACAAACGCATTGCGAAGGTACACGTGGTTGAAATTTAACGAGTCCCCAAATAATAACGCGAATTTTGCATGTCTCTAAACATTAGACATTGGTTCACACGGTGTCTGAAACTTCCTGGAGAAGGCTGGCCCAGTCGTCGTCTTCCACTGTGACAGCAGACAACCAATTCACAGTTGACATCGACAAATTTGTACATAAGACTGTAGAATCTAGCTGGCATGTTATTGAACTCGCGAATTTTTCAGGTCTGTAATTATTGGTACCGAATCATCCTGGAAGTATCAAGTCATGGCTGATGCGAAAGTAACAAAAACCAATTTTTAACGTTTTCTTTGTCTGTGAACTAATCGACAAATATTTCATTCGCCACCAGAAATTATCAACTGACCTCAAAGTGATCACTTCAATGGTACTTGTGTCGATATCAGACCAACCACTGCAGGAAAGGAGGAAAATTTATCCTGGCGAAGATTTCCATGGAATTACAACTGCTGTTTCCCCGTGGTGCTTCTGTTTCTTCCACCTTGTTTACTCCACCATGGTTCTATCCCCATCACATGCAGTTGCTTCAAGCTGTCTTGGAGAGTAATGCTGTACCTCAAGTAGGGCAGGTAAATTCCACTTAATGTCTACATTTCGAGGATACGTCCCTACCTATAAACTGCTGCGTCCAGTAAGTTGACAAAACGTCGTGTCTATATTAGAACAGTTCCGAACAAAATATTTGTTTGTTCATAGCCTACAATTATTAATATATCTGTGAGTGAAAGGGTTAATAATTGTGTCAGAAAGAAATCGCGTGTATAACACAATCACTGGAGTGGCTGGGCATTACACCACTCCAGTGACCCACCAACCACGGTGGCTCAGCGGTTAGGCTGCTCGCCTCCCAACAAGACGAACCAGGTTCAATAACCGATCGGGCCACTTCCGCATATTTCGCAATTGGGCATCGTGCCGGAAAATGCTACTGGTCGGCGGGTTTTCTCAGGATCTCCTTTTTCCCGCCCACTTGCATTCTGGCGCTGCTCAATTCTCACCTCATTTCACCCTCATCGAATCTCAAGACCTCGTTGTTAAGAGCCGTTCAAATCTCTCCACTCCACTTTGATGAGTGTGCAGTGAACAGAAATCATTAATATTATCTTACACCAGTTCGCCATCTGCCACTGGGCAAAGGTTGCTTACATCAAATGGGCCGCAAATTGCGCTGTCTTTTAGTCGCTCTTTCTTGACAGGTCACCGGTAAGATTATCATCCCCAACACCGAAAAAAAAAAACCTGCAACTCAAAAACTGAATTTTTATGATTGGTCTGCAAATGAGAATCTGAGTCAAAAAATGTGTAATTCAGTCATGAAACGACCAGGATGTTAAAGTGTTTTGGAAGATTATGTTGTCTCAAAAATTTTTCCGCGATTTTCCAGCATATTTATCTATAACTACGGATAGGAATTCATTTCGGGATAAGATAGACGTCAAACACATGTGCAGTGAATTCGCTTTTGCAATTGTTTCAGAGTTTATTATACACGCCCTGGACGACTCCGAGCCAATAGCAGACTTACAAGGAAACAAGTGACGAATCCCTTACAGCCAGGTGCGAGGTAACACTGAGGCAGCAGCCAACGGACAAACATCTGAGGCTCTATTGTACACAAGAATGTGGAGTTAAGCTTACAGGTCACTGAACTAACGAAATTTTCCTATCCCTATCTATAGGGGTAGGGAAATTTCGCGAATTCATTCCAGGACAAGGTAGACCTCAAACACGTGTACACTGAAGTCACCTTTGAAATTGGATGACAGTTTATTAGAAACGCCCAGGACGACTCTGAACCAATGGCAGACTTGCAAGGAAACACCTTGCGAATCCCATAACTGCCAGGTGTGAGGCAACAGCCAATGAGCCCACAGCTGAGGGTCCAGTATGCAGAGGACTGAGGAGTCTAGTCCACAGGTCATTGAACTCACGATGTTTTCCTATCCCTATCTATAACCTGTGGTGCGTGTGGAAATGCGCGATATTGTCACAATGGCTCCGCTTCGGTGTCCTGGGGTATTTTAGTGACCGGTGCGTTGGACCGGAGGAAATGAGATCACCTCTCCCGTGCACGGAGTCCCGATCGGCCGTGTTTACACACCCGAGTTCCCTCCTCTCCCTTCTTCGTCGTCGATGAGAGGTCGTCGAACCCGGCCGTACTGGCAGACGGCCCGGCGCAGGCAGGACGACGCGCCTTACGACTTCGTGCGGCTATGGCGCTCCGCACGGCGATTATGTAGCGGGGTCGTAGGACCGCAGGGGGGTGGGGAAGCACACCGGGGTGCGGTTGCCGTCATCATCCTACTACCCCTCCCCCCCCCTTCTTATTCCTGACACCCCGCCCGGGGCTCTACTGCGAGGTTGAGAGCGCTGTTACGTAATTACGCGTCTCTCCCAGGACACGTGCAGGGAATGCCAACACAACTGACTGATGATGCTCCCGCGTCGACGCGGCCCGCAGAATACCGGAGCGTGCAGAAGCGAAGTGAAGAGATTCAGGCGGCAGGGTCCCGCCTGCCTCGACTGTTTTTTTTTTTTTTTTTTTACGTGAATACGTCTTTAAATTTGCAACCATAGTGGGAGGCAATCCAGAATATCCGATGATAACAAAATTGGGGCATACAGTTCGGCGTTTCATCTCCGAATCTATCGTCTACACTCAAAATTTAATCATACCATTCGATTGCCAAAGGATCAAAGGATATGTTACGTTGAGTGAGGACTGCGAAGTATCGCTCCCGCAGTGAGCGTAAAAAAAAAGGGGGGGGGGGGGGGACAATTTTGAGTTCGTTTCGCCGTGTCTCATAATTTCCGCATGGTATAACTTTTCACTAGGAGAAGCTACGACGCTCGTATAAGTTTCAATCGACAGCTCTCGTCAAGATGAATCGAGTGCGTGTATAAATACATTTGTGTGGCGTGGTTATGGTGCAATTGTATGCGTTTAGTGTTATAAATTTAGAAAACTTAACACAATTTCGGCCTATATTCGTCAAATGCGGACATCGTATACGGTTGGAAAGAGCATCTTAAAAGCAATCCATTGATACCTATAAAATCCCATATGATCGAGTGAAGCGGTGCCGGGAACGTAAAATAAACATCAAAGCGTCCGAGCGCTGCAACATAGACGTATTCACTCAAAACAAACGGCCGTGTCACCCCCCCCCCCCCCCCAACACAACCAAAACCCAATATATATATATATATATATATATATATATATATATATTTGGCTGATTAACGTGGGGAGCTATAAGGGTTACAATGGCACGCCCTACAAGAGCACCATCGCCCCTACGCGCAGGTTCTGAACCGGCACGATTCCCGCTTGCGCAAGTCCGGAGTGAACCGTTCGTGGATTGAGCCTGGTTCGTCTTGGTGGAAGGCGAACAGTCTTTACCGCTCAGCTACGATGGCCTCACGAATCTGTCATGAGTGCGGGTGAGTAGACAGTGAATTTTCTCCGGAATCGTGTCTATAACAGCATTTCTGCTTAAAGGGGCAGCATGGGTAGGCCACCGGAGGGTGTGCAGAGCTCCATCAGAAAACGTTTTATTGAAAAACCGTCTAACGTGTCTGAGTAAGGTTTGCTTAAGAGTAATATTTAAGAAACATTACGCTCCTATGCACGTTTTTCAGTTCCCCCATTTCTCTCTGAAGCATGTTTTTGTGACAGTGAAAATAACTCAAACGAGTATTTTCACGGTCATATTTTCATGAATATTCCGATAAAAAACATTGGAAAAGGATGAGAGACGTGCATCAAACCTTAATTCTTTTATTATATTATAAAATGGCAAGGTCTCCGCTGAAAGTCTCATAGAGGCGCGTTATCGACAGCAAGACTGCACGCCAGTTCAGTGCTTTGCGCGTAGAGGCGATGAGAGAGAGTTGACGAGCATGTCTCGGTCGCCCCTAATGCTCCCACGCTTTTAGGCCTCAGACATGCAAAATTCCTTCAACCAGGCGGCCACCTTAACTCATTCAGACCCAGGTGCACACAATTGTGTTCTTACGCACTCGTAGGTAACTTTTGGCCAGTAGTGCACACTTTGAAGCTCAGTGTCTAATGGTCTTACCTGCGAGTAAATGATTCGGCAAACGTTCTTAGTGATCTACGTCATAATTGATTCATATAGCTATAGCCGAACATATAGCCTACAGCTCATTAGCTGTGACACAGAATCAAGGGTAGTGTTGACTTAAGTACAGCACACATCATTAAATTTTTTGTTCGCAACATCTGAAACAGCAAATTAAAGTGGGTATGAAAGGGTTAATCATGTACCCTCGATCCTGTTCAACACAATATGAGTTTTTTTTTTTTTTTTTCACTTTCATCTAAAATGTCAGCTGTAGAAGAAAGTGTCAATTGTTTAAAGAAACAATTTTTTTTTATTTTTAGTTTCTAACTGAATATTGCGATGGAAAATAAAATATATCTGAGCTAAATGTCCACATGAAGAAGCAGAATGTGTGAAGAGATTTGGGCGGCTCTTAACAGCGGGGTCTTGAGAGCAGGTGAGGGTGATTGAAATAAATATGGTGCGGCGCCGGAATGGGGGGGCGGGGAAATGGGAGATTCCCGAGGAAATCCGGTGACCAACGGCATCGTCCGGCATGATTCCCACTTGCGAAGGTGGCCGGTGGCCCGGCCGGGGATTGAGCCCGGTTCGCCTTGGTGGAGGGCGAGCGTGCTAATCGCTCAGCCACCGCGGCCCCAAGAATCAGAAGAATGATTGCAGTTGTTATTAACTCTTAAGGTTTATTTACATATCCACATAACGTGGCGGACGCAATAAAATGGTAACAGCAGAAATGGTTCCAAAAAAAGTAACATTTTAATGATCTCATTGAAAACGGCGAGCTTATTCATTATTTCACTATCTAAAAACCAATGACTAAACGGGAGATTTTTTATATTACAGTTTCCTTATTCTGTTACCCCTGGAACATTTACATTGTGCATTTTAGGGTCTGACCGAAAATTATTAACTAAATTTACAGCACGTAATACTCAGCAGAATAAATGTTTGTGGTTTAGAGTAAGGACTATAGCACGGACAGATTATTTTCCACCTTAAAAGTTTGCCTAATCGAACAAGGTTGTTATTAGAATCCACGCCACTTGTAACCTGCCTGTTATTTACGAATATCCATGTTTAGGTACTTGAATCGACAAATGGCGTTGACAAAGTGACAATGTTTTCGCCAGACAAGACGATTTCTCAGAAAGGCAGTGTAGTCACCGAATGGACGAAAGTGACTTGAGTTTACGTATTATAGGAACTGAGATGCTTAACCTAAATAAAAAAATGAAATTACGCGTTTTTCAGGTCAGCACGTTATGCGTAATTTGTAGTGCGTTGACAACGGATAGTCTTTAAGGACAATAAACAGCACGTGGTAATGTGTGCTACAGTAGGGCCTAATACAAATACCTCCTAACAATATTGAAGGCATACAGTCTCTTAGAAATATCTTCAACATTTTAAATCAAACCTTTAAAAAATTTCCCCATGTATGATGAACTTTGTTATTTTCTATGCCATGTATTACAAACGTTTAATACTTCTGGCAACACAAAAGAATTTTATTTTTGCTTAAATGGAAGCTTTACTTATATTTATCCATAAATGTTAATATTTCAATTATAACTAACAAGAATGAAATCAGAGAGCAAGTTGGTGTCTTGGTAATATATAAGGACCTGAAGAATTAGCTGATTCCTTTTTGGACAAAGTAGAATTCAAAACACGTGAATTAAATATATAACTTAAGCGATTGGTCCACACGGTGTTTGACACCTCCCGGAGAACGCTGGCCCAATCGTCGCCTTCCATTGTGATAGCAGACAACCAATGCACAGTCCACATCGGCATATTTGTATATAAGGCTGTAATCGTCTAGCCTGTAGGTCATTGAACTCGCGAATTTTTCAGGTATCTAGTAATATATAACAATAAATAGTTCTCATGCAAAATATTATTAAAATGAGTGGGCGGGCACGAATGTGGCACGGTGTCCCGTTGGTTTAATGTTCTAGCCTCGATCAAGATTTGTCCGCATGAGATGGAGGAATATTCTAAAAGTAGAATTTAAGCAGGGCTTAAGAAAAAAAATTTGAAGTAACGTTGACTGGACTATATAAGGTAGGCTCTCCACTAAATTCTCAGATACACAACTTGCGTAATTTGTTTCCATTCTTTCTGTAGCAAGGTAAACAGTTGTCGTTTACCTCTTGGTCAAGTGGCTCGTTCTAAAATTGTTATTTTGAGTTAAATTCGGGCTTTGAGCGGGCCAGTTAAGCCGCTCTACTTGTTTATCTTCGAACGCGATTGCCATAGATCCATGGGCAGGAGAATTAATGTGTTCTCGTAGAGGGCCTATTCTAAACTGATGCGATAGCGTGGGAAGTGGGTTTATCGTCCCTTACGTCTTTGAACGTATCGACGTTCATCGAGCCGTATATTAAAACTGTCGGCCCGGATCCACACTCAATGTAAACATCCACAAATGTTCACAATGTTACCACATTTCAATGTCGACTCAGCACTCTCGGGCAAATACAGTTTGCGGGGCACCTGCCAGTTCCACATCCGTGCCCCCAAATGTATCATGTACCATGACTCATCACTCCGAACGACCTTCTTCCACTTCATCAATGTTTGCGCCACTCTGAACGACGTCCGACATTCGGGCGTACGATAAGTGGTTTCTTGGCAGCGTCACGATTTTTTCTAACCTACCTTAATATAAGTGTTAAGTGTACGTCCGAGGTAGAGACGGGAGCTAAGTGCATCTCAGAGCTGAGTACAATACGCCTAGAAAGAGAAGAATTCATGCAAAGAGGTATGCTCACTGAGAAAAATGTTTTGTTGAATCAAATAAGAATTGTTTGGTGCAACCAAATTATCTGTTTGTATAGGGGTAATGAAATATTTATTGTTTTGTTCTCATTTGGCTGCCCCAAACTTTAAGAATTGGTTGGCGCAACTAAAGATTTGTTTGGCTACGTACATTAAACAGTTTGGGCCGATATAAACATTTTTACAAGCTCGACCGAGTTTCGAACCTAGATCACCTGCGTACAAGTACTAAACCTTACTAATCTCAGCTAACGCCGGAAAGCTTTTACATAGATATACCGCAAATATTGGGTAACGTGTGCAAACAAATATTTCAAGTTTTACAGCTTTACTTGTAATTTTATTATTGCATTGTTTGGTTAATTTGTTTATACGATTGTTAAGCATCGATAGATGCATTATCTATGCAGTTACTATCCTAACTGTCACAAAAAATACAATTAAACTCTCGAACTGTATTTTCGAACGAAGGCAGTCAAATGAGTGGCCAAACAAATATATACAGTTGCTTCAACAAAATATTTATTTGACACTCTAATTTTTTTGGTCCAACACAGAGATTTTGTTTATTCAAACACATATTTTGTTGGATGAACAAAAGTAATTTTGTTGCTTTTCAAATTTTGTTTGCTCGACATTATATTTTGTTAAGGCCAACTAAATATATATTTGGCCTTATTCAAACAAACATTTTGTTCTATTTTTTTCTCAGTGCATAGGGGGATTGGGCAGCCATATCAGGTTTTGGAGCCATCACTACCTCAATGACTGTACCTATAGTTAGAGACCCGAAAAATTCGCGAATGCAATGGCATGTAGGCTAGACTCCCCAGTCTTATATACCCTCATGCAGATATCAACTGTTTATTGGTTGGTTGTTGTGATACTAAAAGGCGGTGGTTGGATGCACAAGTTACTAACATGTTTTTTAATAGGCTCATTTATCTCCAGGAGATATCAAATAACACGTCGACCAATTACAAAAGTAACATGAACGTAACATGTGAATTACAACTTGTCTAGAAATGAACCCGCGAAGTTCTCGGGTCTCTACCTATAGCTAACCCATAACTAAGAAGAGAGAGGGGGTTAAAACCGGCATGAACCCCGTAAAAACATTTCCAATATAACAGATGTTCAATATGTCATGCATTAATTGAAATGCTACTAAAAAGAATGCTGGGAACCATGCTCTTTATTAGTGGGAAGTGAAAAGCTAGTAGAGAAGGGGCGGCATCTTATTTTTTCCCCATTTATCGTGCAGTAACGGTTTAGCCAGACTGATGCAGCGTCACGATAATGAAAACCAAGTTTTATGATATCTCGGTGAGTTTCCTCACTCGCCTCTATACCTGACCTGCGAAGGAAATTCTCTATCTGTTGACATGTTTGACGATGGGTAGAGACCTGAACAATCTGCGGATTCCTTTTTGGACATGCTAGAATTCAAAACACGTGAGTTTATGTAACTTTAGCCATTGGTCCACGCGATGTTAGACACCTGGAGAGTCGTCGCCTTCCTCTGTGACACCAGACGACCAATGCACAGTTCACGTCGGGCATATTTGTGCATGAGGCTGTAGAGTCGAGTCTGTGGGCCATTGAACAAGCGATTTTTTCAGGTCTCTGACGATAGGACGTCACGAAGCGTTTCAGTCCCGATTTGCTAGTTTCTTGTGCCCACCAGAAAAAAAAAAAACACCTGGGACCAGCACTTCCATGACTTCGCTAACGCTGGACCAATGCATGTTGAACTGTTGAACTGTTGAAAAAGTTTCTCTGATGATACACCCGAATTTATGAATCCCTGCAATAATGCCCTTTTAAAACGCACACAGTTCTCCATTGACTCATTATGGCAGCAGACATACGCATAGTGTTCAGATGTTTGTACCTAACTACAGAATTCTTCTTGATAAGTTCACGGAGAATAAGGAGTGTAGAGTGCCTTTTGGCCATGTACTGTATATGGTTATATTAGTTGGTTTGCTGGGTAAATCATCGTAAAAGATTAGAGGGATGAAAACATGTTAATGGGTTGTAGGGATGGTAAGTTTTTAAAAGTAAATTAGTCCTTATAAATATGGTTTATAAAGGTTTTCGATTAATATTCTTGTAGTTACTATCTGCTATAACTGAAATTCATTTCATTCTAACAAATAATTCTTTCTTAATTCGCTGGAGAAAAACTGTTCTATGTTTTCTGTGTCATATGGCATTTCCATGCGCGATTTGAGTTTCTCAACTAACATACAAGTGACATTTAAAAGAGCGGCATTGAAAAAAACTTCAAATTTTATAGCTAAATGCTGGCAAACGAACTTAATTGACATGCATAAAGATATGCAAACCAGACGTGAAAAAAAATTAAAACAATTTCAAACCAGACTGAATCGATAACAAAATCACCAAAATAAATTTAAATATAAGAACAGAGTAAATCTTTAGAAATTCCAAAACAGAAGCCTTGGAAACAATGGACAGAAGTAAGCAAACACAAAATAAGATGGCAGGCGAAAATAAAATGGTTACCACAAAATTTAATGGCAGATATAAAACAATATGACTGCTGGAAAACGAAATGGCTAATGTAACAATGACGGCTGCTGGAACACAAGATGTCTGTAGAAACACAAAATGGCTGCCGATAAAAATTACGATTGCTGAAAAGAGATAACCTCAAACAAAATGATGTTCTGAGATCAGTTTCATCCATAGACTAAAGATGAGGTAGACCGCTTATTCGTCTTCTGCGCATGTACCCAACTTTGACCTACCTCAAAAGAACACAACTGTCAAAGTCACATGGTCAACAGTGCTGAAAGTATTCATTTATATCTTCATTTTTAAATGACATGCACTATTTCACGAATAAAATACTTGTACCAATTACAATTTAATCAAATCACATTACAAATTTGTTAGAGGAAGTGTATACACATCTCAAAGCATTTGTTTACAACGCAGTTTTCTAACCTAAAATCCAAATCATGCCGTTTTTGCTAGACGTGTTGGCAGAAAAGCAGTTCAATGTTGGGACACGGAGACTGGTTGTGCGCAGCCAGCGAGATCGGTCTACCTCATATTTAGTTTATGGTTTCACCAACTTGTGTCACGTGCAGTCGGAACCACGAAAACTCTGCTGCTGTCGCCGCCACCTCTGATGCCGGACTCACATAGCCCCGACACGCACGACACGACGGCCATCAGCCAATGAAATACAAGATAGATCGTCGTAAGCCCGACCGATTTTGACGTCCAAGCAGCAATTTTGGATTAGAAATGATTTCTATTCTTCGTCGTGTTATGCGACACGACGCACAGAATGTACAATCTTGCAAAATGAAATTGTATTGCAAGATTTCCCTACAACGGTAAATACGCAGTTTAAAAGAAAAATAAATTGAAAATTACTGTATCTAACTCTTAAAAATAATAATTTTACCTTTGTATGCATTAGCGATACCAATTGGTACCATTATGTACTGCAAATTTATCTCTCGATCACCGCCTTTGAAACTAACGTAGCTTATCAGCGCCTTCTAAATAGTTAGGTTAAATGCAGAGAGCGTATTGTCGGTCGTGCTGTAAATTCCAGCAGTCACATTGAAATCTGTCGTGGTTGCGTTTTCGGTCGTGTGGTGCTGTGTTGGTCGGGGCGATGTGATTCCGGCATCAACGCCAGGTTCAACTGACGCGCGGGGGAAAATTTTTGTTCCGGCAGATCGCGCACCCAACTAAAGAAAAAGGAACCGGCCCGCCAGGTAATCGTGTCCAGCGCACCGTGACAGAGATATCATTTCGCAGCCGGGCGAACTGTCACGAACCTTTGACACAACCACAATGCCACTAACACTCCCCCCCCCCCCCTCTGTAACCAACAAGAAATTCCCCCCCCCCCACCCTCCACCAGGGGGTCTTGCCGCTTCGTCGGATCTGATAATATACGAGCGACTCGTTACTTAACGTAAATCGTGCTTGTCAAGTCGACCGCGGAAAAAGGAATTTTACGGGGCTCGGAAGGAGCCGTGTTCCACTCAGCACTTACTGAAATTTTTCTACTTCTCTCGGCAACGTCCGTCATTGGCTGGCTGTCTCCGGAGGCGTGGCATGCTGGAAAAGAGTTCCAGTCGCCTTTCGCTCTTCTGCAGCATGGCTGGCATCGCTTCATGTTCATAGCTGTGATTAGGGACCCGGAATTGTCTCGCGATACATTCCGCAACAAGCTAGACTCCACAATCCTGTATGGACACGGGACTCAGTTGTTTGTTTATTGGTAGAGACCTGCGAAATAATTCGGGATATTATTTGGAGACACGTTGAAATTTAAACTCATTTACCTTTGCAAAACGTTTTTCATTGGACTATACTTTATTTGACACGCCTTGGGTAACTCTGCGCCAATAAATGAACACTCCACAATTGTGTACCCCAATCACGTGCAGTTCAGCCCGAAAGGGCGTGCGTAATAAACTCTGCTCCAATTGCAAAGGTGAATTCTCTGTATATGTGTTTGACGTCTATCTTGTCTCGAAATGAATTCGCAAAATTTCCTATCCCTATTTATTGGCTCAAATCCGTCCAGGACGTTGCTTAAAAACTGCCGACCCCATTGAAATGAAAGTCGAATGTACACGTGTTTGAAGTTTAGCTTGTACTCAATTGAAGTAGCGAAATTTCCGGGGCTCTAGCTATGATATAAAACGACTTAACTCATTTTATCTACCGGTTTCACTTTTCACAGGCGACGATTTCTTTGAAAGCGCCTTTTTTTAAATGTTGAATAAGTAGAGATGACTGTTTGTCGCGAGAGAAGTTGACTGTATCCAAGGTTTCAACTTATACTTGGTATGCTAATTTTTTTTTCCTAGTTGTATGGGTACGAAAATACTTTCTCACCTCTCTGGACCAATAATATAGGTGCGTTTGTAATGTCTATTAAGAAATAGTTCTTATGCAATATATCACTACACTGAGTGTGCACGAACGCGGTGCTTTGTCCTATTGGTGCAATTTTTTAGAAAGTTAACACATTCAGGTCTGCACATATTTATTATAACTGAAGACATGTTAGAAGTGAACGACTCTAACCATGAGAATTTTATTTTCTAGCAACGAATAATTCATTAAACTGGCGTTGCTCGAACTTAGCTCGAGCGTAGTCCAAAATGTGTTAAGCATCGTTTGCACTGGGCGGAGGAATATCGTGGAAGCAGAACTTTAGCAGGGCTTCAGAAAAGTCGTAAGTAACCATGACTCGACTATAGGTTGGTAGGGCCCAACTTCATGCCGGCAGCGAGGTCGTTAGAGACGGAACAAGTAATTCTAAGAAGCAGAAACTTGGGAAGGAATCGGCAATGGCCTTTACGAAGTAACTTCTCCAGTATTCGGCTGGAGTGATCTCGGTAAACCGAAATCAGGATGGCTGGACAGGTAATGGAACCCGGGTCCTCTCGAACGAGATTCCTGTGCCACTGCGGTGCATCGTTCGGTGACATTCGAGATATGATCATCTCTAGAGACCTGAAAAATTCGCGAGTTCAGTGACCTGTAGGTAGGGATAGGAAAAATTCGAGTCTTCATTTCAGGACAAGATAGATTTTAAAACACGTGTACACTGAATACACCTTTGCAATTGGATATAAGTTTATTAGATACGCCCTGGACGAATCCACGCCAATAGCAGACTTGCAAAAGGACAAGAATGGAATCCCGTACTTTCAAATGTGATGTAAAACTGGGGCAACAGCCAATGAACAAACATCTGGAGTTCGACTTTGCAAAGGATTGTGGAGTCTAGCATAAAGATCATTGAACTCGCGAAATTTTCCTATCCCTACCTGTAGGTTAGAATCGACAGTATTATGGTCAAACAATCAAATATCAACGTCTTATTGGTAGAGACGTGAAAAATTCGCGAGTTCAATGACCTGCAGGTTAGACTCTACAGTCGTATGTACGTACAAATATGCCGATATTAACTACACATTGGTTGTCTACTGTCACAGTGGAAAACGACCATTGGGCAAGCATTCTCAAGGATGTGTCATACACCGTGTGGACCAATAGCTAAAGTTATATGAACGTACGTATTTTGAATTCTAGCTCGTCCCGAAATGAATCCGCGAATTCTCCAGGTCTTTACTTATATGTTTTTTGCTAGCAGGATGGATGACATTGATTGCGCATGCGTTTTGTTGTAAGTTGGTTATTGGCCCAGAGATCTCAAAGGACGTGTCAATTAACGCGTGGACCAATCGAAAAAGTGACACGTACGTACACGCTTATGATTTCTAGTTTGTCCAGAAATGAATCCGCGAATCTCCCAGGTCTCTAGTAATCGCTTATGGTCCCATGGTTACGCGTGTGGTGAGATTTGGGTGGCTCTTAACATTGAGATTTTGAGAGCCGATGAGGGTGAAGCGAGGTGAGTATAGAGCGGCGCCGGAATGCAAAGGTGGGGAGATCCCCGAGAAAACCCGGCGACCATCGGCATCGTCCAGCACGATTCCCACGCGCAAAAATTCCGGTAGTGACCCCGCCGGGAATCGAAACTGTTCGCCTAGGTGAGAGGCGAGCAGTACAACCGCTTCACCACCGCGGTCCCATGGGTACACGAGTCTCGACGCTTAGAGACTACGATGCATTTGATTCGCGTACCAATGTCGCCTCCGTCGTTTCCTTGTTTCCTGCGCCTCGAGCAAGATAAACACAACTAAGTCACAGCGTACTTAAAGAATACAGAGGTTGACAGAACGTGAACTCCAGCAGCGCACGCCAGAAAAATGCTGGAACGCCGCTCGCCAATCAGCGCGCTGTAACCTTCCCGCCAGATGACAGCCCAGCCAATAGCGAACCTTTCGCAGCACACAGTAGACAATCAGATACAAAGCTCGTTCCCACAGCCTGGCAATGGGTGCACCGCCCACGTCTAAGGTACCGCCACGCTGTTTCCTCTCTGTATCTTCATAGACTAAAGATGAGGTATGCCGCTTATCCGTCTTCTGCGCATGTACCCAACATTGACCTACCCCAAAGGAACACGACTGTCAAAGTCACATGGTCATCAGTGATGAATGTGTTTGTTTACATCTTAAAATTTAAATGGCAAGCAATATTATATTAATTAAATACTTTTACCAGTTTGAATTTAATCAAAAATCATTACAAGTTGGTTGGAGGAAGTATAAAAACATCTCAAAAGCACTTATTTACTAATCTGTGTTCTAACCTAAAACCCAAACCATGTCTGTTCGCTAGACGTGTTGGTAGAAAAGCAGTTCAATGTTGGGATACGGAGATTGGCTGTGAGTAGCCGACGAGATCAGTCTACCTCTCTTTAATCTGTGGTATACTTAGGCTGGACTCACAATAGTCCATCGCATCTGTCTGTCGTCTGTCCGGCGGCTGCGTGATCCTCGACCAATCGCAGGGATTTTTTTTTTTTTTTTTTTTTTTTTACCTATCCGCCCATCCGGCAAATATTTATAAATAGGAACCTGCAAAATTCGCTTTAAATTTTGCCATCAAGATAAGATTCGCAGTACTATACATACTGGAGCCGGTGTTGTTTCTTCATTGGCTGGTGCCTAGATGTTAAGCAACTCACTTTTTGAGTGAACTATACGTGATTAGGGCACAAGATTTTGAAATGTTCTTTTATTGGCGCAGAGTTGCCAGGGCGTGTCAAAGAAATAATGGTCCAATGACAAACGTATTTCAAAGGAAAAGTAAGTTTAAAATGTCCTCAAATAATAACGCGAATTTTGCATGTCTCTATTTATCAAATTTTAACTTCCAATGGATGGACGGATGAGCCACCGTCTTCTGACAATATTCCTTATACGTGCAATACGCACTTTGAAATAAAATCCACGGCGGTGGCTCTATGTTTATTTATCTTTGGTGGTAAATTAAAATATTTAAAATGTAAAAAATTAATCCAATAATAATTCTTATCACGTAAAAAAAAATATATATATATTTACTCTAAATGTTTTTCTCTTGGAAATTTATTTCCAACCAAAATACATCTGCTACTAAAGAAAGATCAGAAGGATTGAAGGACGACGGATTGTTCTGAATCGCTTTCAACTGACGGACGAAAAAGGCAAACGGATGACTGCCGGACATACGGACGATTGACGGATGCGACGGTCTATTGTGAGTATAGACTAAAGATGAGGTAGACCACTTATTCGTATTCTGCGCATGTACCCCTACAATGACCTACCCCAGAGGAACGCAACTCTCAAAGTCACATGGTCAACAGTGAAGAACTTGTTTGTTTATATCTCAGTTTTCAAAATAACAGGCACTTTTAAATGAATGAAATATTTTCGCCAGTTTGAATTTAATATAACTGCATTCCAAATTGGTTATAAGAAGTATACAAACATCTCAGAATACTTGTTTACAAAAAAAAAAACGGTGTTTTTGATACTCATATTGGAAGGAAAGTCGAATATTGGGACACCGAGATTAGTTGTACGCAGCCAGCGAGATCGGTCTAGCTCATCTTTAGTCTATGATCGTGAGTCCAGTAATTCGCGATAGTTCCTATCGCGAGGGCTACTCTCGCATTACTATCGCCGTGTAAACTGCACGATTTTTACTGTCGCACCGTCGCGACACATCAGCTCGAACTAGATAGTAGATAGCAACTCTCATGACAGAACATGCAACTATCGTACTATAAACCGTGTAGCGTCACTATCGTGATAGTGTGGGTCACAAATTTGTACTGTACATACATGTGTTTAAAATGACAGTAACATTGCGGAATTATTTTGATTCTGTTAATATCATATAGGTATGACACGACAGTATCGACAGCATATTTATTGTCATATAATAAACCACAATAAAAATATAGTTTACATGTCATTAATATCCTGTCACGATATTTGACTACCCCGACAGACATCAAACTCTTGACAAAAGGATAAAAATATATTCCCTATCAAAGTATTTACACTATTGTAGTCGGACATGTTCCTGTCGAGGTTATCTTCGGCCTTTTCTGAAGATCTGCTAAAGTTATACTTCCAGGATATTCCTCCGCCTCGTGCAAACTAAGCTTAACTAAGTCTGGGAGATTAAACCAAAGGGACAACGCACGGAATTCATGCGCACTCAGTTGTAACCGTATTTTGTATAAGAACTATTTCTTACTAGGCGCTACCAACACACATGTTTTCTCACTGTTTTTATTCAGATTATTTATGAATTAAGTAATATAAGTTATAGATCAAATATTAATAATATTTCAATTTAACGGGGGGGGGGGGGAAGTAACTTTTATGTTAACAGAAGTATAAAACGCTTGCGCGATGTATGGTATATGTAGGACACAACCAAGCACGTCATACATGGGGAGATTTTTCAAAGGTTTTGATTCAAAAAGGCCGAAGAAGCCGTGAATGGACTATAAACTCGCCTTCGTGAGCTCTGCGACCAGGTGGAGACTGGAGAATTACGACCGCAGGAGCGCATGCCGAAGATGGCGGACCAGTGCGTATGGCGAACCCGTCGACCTCCTCGGACATACGTGACGTTAGTGACGAAGATAGGCGTGTTAGGGGAGGGAAGTAGGTAGGGGGGGGAGCAGACGGGTGAAAGTCTGTCACACGTGTTTGCAGAACATTTTAGCGGATCGCCGTGACGCAACTTATCGGGGCAAGGCCCTCGCGTAACCTCCTTCGCGCGATAAAAAAAAAAAAAAAAAGGAAAGGAAGAAAGAATGATTGCTACGCGCGAGGTACGCAGATGGACACCGCGAGACTAAAGAGCGACTTCATGAGTCGAAGAAATTGTTGGTTCGACAACCTCTTCGTGTGTTCCAACCGGGTTGTATACAGTAGCTGCTTGTGATCTCTCGCAGGGGTTGAATCCAAGAGGGAGGGCTAAGCCAGCTTGAACCCTTCCCTCAGGGGTTGAATTTTCACGGGACAAAATTACATTCTTGGAACTAAGAACGTTGTTAATAGTACAGCATTGATAAATTCACTGAGTATAGAAACGTGTAATAAAAAGAAAACTGGTAGTTGATGTACTACGTACTGACATTTACGTGAAGTGAAGAGATTTGGGCGGCTCTCAACACCGAGGTCTTGAGAGCCGATGAGAATGGAGCGAGGTATGGGGCAGCGCCGGAATGCAGTGACGGGGGGAAACGGGAGATCCACGAGAAAACCCGCCGACCAGCGGCATCGTCCAGCACGAGCACGATTACCACATGCGAAAATCCGCCGGGAATCGAACCCGGTTCGCCTAGGGGGGGGGAGGCGAGTAGTCTAACCACTACACCACCGCGGCCTCTTAGCAGCAACCTAAACTTATAAATCGTTTAGGTAATCGGGCTACAGTTGCTTATTCATTGGCTGTTGCCGTGAAGAAAGACTACTTTTCTCTTAGTTTGGTTGCACGCCATACGCTCATACTATTTCTCGTTCTTGCCATTTATTTGTCTAGGGCGTGAATACACAGCTGATGGTCCAATCATAAAAAGTACTCTGGAGAAAATATGCTTGAACTCTAACCCGTCGAGGTCGATTCCGGATTTTTGCAAGTAGGACTCGTCCCGGACGATGCCGATGGCCAGAGGGTTTTCTCAGGTATCTCCCACTTCCTCCGTTCTTACATTCTAGAGCTGCTCCATACTCATTTCACTTCACCCTCATCTGCTCTCAAGACATCGATGTTAAGAGCCACCCAAGTTTATCCACACTCCTAACCCGCCATCGAAGGAATGAGTGAAATTCATGGACCTATAACCATGTGCGTAGGTAGCAGGAAAATGGCGATTTGGACATATCGGGAACCGGGATCGGAGCCCGGAGCTGTTCATGCTCTGTCATTCTGGTCCTCCGGCGGTCATATAGCTCCCCATGTTGGATGCGGTGACCTTGACCTTTGGCCTTGACTCCTGTACCTTCGACCTTGAAAACACAATAAAATCCTAAAAAAAAATCCAAATAATCCCAAAAATTAATTTAAAAATCTGTTTAAAAAAAAAGGTATTAAATAATTTATTATTCAAAATTAATAAAAACTTATTGAAAATGTTATTTAAAAAGCCCATACATTTAAATTTTGAACATTTGTGCTAGAGGGGACGAGGAGCCGGAGCCGACCAGCTGCCATGTTGTGACGTCACCCGACCGCCATGCTGGATCTCGGTGACCTTGACCTTTAACGTTGACGTAATGACCATTAACTTGGGTAACCGTAAACCCGAAAATTTGCATAATTGTTTTAAAAATTAAAAAAAATAATCATAAAAACTGCTAAAAATATTTTTAAAATATATAAATTTTATTGAAAATGTAGTAAATATTTTATAAAAAAAATTAAATTTTCAAATTTTTTGGCTTAGAAAGGACGAGGGACTGTAACCGACCATCTACCATGTTATGACGTCACCCACCCCTAATGTTGGACCAAAGTGACCTTTCCACAGTTTCACTTGATTGGCGCATGAATAAAGTGATAAGGTCCATTGCAATGCTAATTTTAAATGTAGTGAAATAACGCACAACGTGCATACAAGTAGATCGTCATCAGGGCTTTCAAAAGTGCATACTTCACCGCGAAAAGCCTTTATCTATGATTTTTTTCCCCCTCGTTTTTCTTCGCAGGGTGGCGTCCTCCCAGCCGTGGTCTTCGCGGTTTATTCGCGACTATTTCCGGTTCGGAAGCTTCCAGAACTGTGTAGGTTTGCTACTACCTTGATTAAAGCAGTCCCCCCGGGGGGGGGGGGGGGCTGAGAGGTGCTTATCTGATACTCGTGGGCGTCGAGTCCTTACGGCATGTCAGAAGTGTAAGTTTTCGCTGGCCAGTTTAGAAGAGCGAAGATGAGTGGGCCATTTCCAACGCGTTCGTGGGTGGAAGTAGTTTTTAGTTATAGTTTGCGGTAAGCATAGGCTCAATGCCGATATATTTAAAACTACGTCACCGTAATTTTGATCGCACGAGCGCGATTCTTAGTGGGCTTCAAGTTTGACAATTTGGTCAACAAGAGGACGAATTGTTTGAGCGTTAGTGGAACACTGTTAAGATTAAGCAACACAATTGTTGGAATTTCTCATGTTGATGAATTTTGTCACCAGTGGTCCTGAAAGTTTTTTTTTTTTTTTTTTTTTTTTTTTTTTTTTTTTTTTTTTTTTTTTCCCTGTAACCGACCACTGCAAGAGAACGTTACTCTTAAAACTATTATTCTCCTTTTAATAAAAAATAAAAAAAAACAGTTATTCGAAATTTACAATGTTATAATTTCAATGAACTCCGTAATGTGGCAACGTAATCCGTCGACTGCAAATTACTATTAAGTAATCTAATCACGAAACTGGAGCTGACAAAAAGTGGTTTTAAATACAACTAGACAAGAATGCTTTTCGTGAAATTCATATGTCCCTAATTATAAAGATAAACACTCGGTTTTCGCGAAAAGGGTTTCGGCCAAGTTGTATTTCAAAACATTTAAACTGTGATACACTTTCCCGACTGGATTTTTTTAAACAACTATACGTCTTATTTGCGTTTCCACGAAGCACGGACGTTCATTAACAGAGCAACCAAACTCTGATTGGCCAAGTCAATCACCACACATGCCATAGAGACAGGGCAATTCCAGTGTTTTGCACACTCGAGCATCGCTCAAGTGTGCACTTGCTGCTGCCCCTAGCGATCAGCTAAACCAGACGTTACGTGAGCCGACCTGCCGTGGCGCAGTCGTTTGGTGAGCCACCAGTCTGAGGTGCGCGAGGCTCTGGGTTCGAATCCCGGGCAAGGGATGAGCGTAAATTTAAGTTAGGTTATAAGTTATAATGAAAGCCGCCCCCTGCTAAGCCTTCAAGCATAAAGACTCGGGGACGTTAAAGAGCCGTTTACTATAAAATACAATATAACTCATATAAATAATATCTTAAATAATAACTACTTGTTGTTAGTTACACCATCTGTTCTTTGCGAAAATATTTACAGGTAGGACTAGGCCTCAGTATGCTATGGGCACAATGTTCACCTCCTTTAACCCCTTAAAAGTGGGATGGACCCCACATTTTTTTGTGAAATCGTTGTTTGCGCGAATACGCGTATCTCGGTAGATAAATGTTATGCAAATACGACATTTTGTCAGAAAAGATACAAAACAATTATCTATGGCCCTGTCTTTTTTTTTTTTTTTTGCTTTCGTCATATTAAGTATATTATTGGAGAAAAAAATTCATGGAAATTGCAAGAGAAAAGTACAAATATACGGGCGTAGTTTAATCTGTGGTCTTTCATTGCATGTAATAAAACCCCACAGTTACATATATAATTGTCACGGTACAGCGTTACGGCGGAAACACGCTGCACGCCTTGCGCGTAGGAGCGATGAGGTATTAGGCGTGCGTGTTAGTGTCGACCGTATCGCTCCCTCGCTTCTTCACTTTGGACGCGGGGTTCCACGGGGATATATCCCACTCTTAATACTCTATCCCGAGTGCACTCGTTCCCTCCTGACATGTTGAAGAATAGGTCAAATTTGAAGTTTACGCTAAGAGGTTAGTTATTGCCGTTATCGGCCGTGTGTGTTTGTGAGATGACCTACTTACTTAAGTGGGTCAATGGCAATTAGGTTACTGCGACACTGGACGTCGGTGTTTCGAAGTGCTGCGGCTGGACCCTGCAAGGGCCGCGAGGCTGCCAGACGAGACAAGGCAGAGCGACCTCGGCCAGCCGAGCCGTTGTCGTATCAAACAAGTTCCGGGGGATTGGAGCGCGAGGTTAGGAAGGGAGTATATGATAAGGTTAAACTATGGCACATTTACATTTCAATGACTAAATTTATAAATGGGGAACGAAATACCGACTTTCATTACCGTCATGAAAATAAAAATAAAAACATTTTCATTGAACTATGAACTATTAAACAGATTTGTAAAAATTATCATAGTAAAACAGCTTACAATGACACCCACTTATAACAACTTAGGAGCTCCCTTAAATGCTCGCGTGTCTTGTCCTCAGAAGAACTTGAGAAATTTTCTTTTTCCCCACTTGCAGTTTTCGACTTACCGGTACACGCAGAATTTCGCAATAACCATCCCAAGGCAAGGGCGCCACTCGACATGTCGCAACAGCTCGTGAGTTGAAGAGGTGAGGCGAAGGCTGTCATTGCCAAAGACAGGGGGGGAGGGGCGATCGCGAATTCATTTGGTGGAAGACGAACTTCAAACACTCGAGCGCTAACGTGCAATTGGAATAGTGATTGTTTTCGAGATCGGGAGGATTACGACTCCTTTCCGCAGCTCTCTACTCATTATATAGATATGGGTCAGTAACAACTCTGGCGACAAAAAAAAAAAAAAGGACCAGTTAAGTGTCAATCAACACAGACGTGAAATATCACTATATATCACAAACTGCAAACGTCAGTAAAATGATGGCGTCACTTGCTGGCAACATGGTGCCGCGCCGTTCACCGATAAGCATCTACGTTCCACGCGGTAACCAAGCCAGTAAAGAATCTTTAGCGGCACTCAGTAGCCAATCAGACAAAAGGCCCACTTTCAGAGCCTCGCGCAGCCAATTAGCAAACGGGTACGCCAGCTTTAAAGAAGCCCGCCACGCCACTTCTCTTCTGTGTACTCGCCTATTCTGTGCTGCAACTTGGTCAACAGTTATGAATAGTTTCGCCCGATTTTTACGAAAGTAGTTACTGTCTAGTTATTACTCAAAATTATTTGGCTTCGATACACTCTCGCGAATGGGTGGTTCAAATTGCTATATACTGTTCACGGTAAACTTATAGCACTTTTGAAAGCTTTGCTTAATGTATCTTGTATGTACTGTACGTTGTGAGTAGTAGAAAATTGAGAAGTTTTGAGCATCGGCATCACCCTTACTCATTCCGTCGTATGCGAGCAACTTAGTTTTTCTTTCGTTTGTCATTTGTTTTCATTTTCAACACTTTGGTGGTGCTAGTGTATTATTTATCGATTTCGCCACCAGGCCAGTTGCCGATTCACCCGCCAGGCGAGCTGTCGACACCCATTTTATAGGCATATGAAAATCACCCAGGTGGAATGACAGAGCAGATAAATAGAAACTTCTAGAAACAATATGGCGATGTAGAATGATAGAACATGAGGTGACATCTAAGATTGTGGCGTACTGGCTCCCTATATGGCGGTCATGATCACATCAATGTAAAGGTAACCAAGATGGTAGATCCAATGTAGCAGCAAGTCTACTGGTCCACTGCCAGATGCCATGTGCGGAATGATAGAGCATGATATCCAAGGTCGAATGACAGAGCATGAACTGGAAAATTCTAGAAACAAGGTGGCGACATCGAATGATAGAGCATGAAGTACCACAGCATAATGATAGAGCATGGGCTGGGACATTCTTGAAACAAGGCGGCAGCATGGAATGACAAAGCACGAAGTACCTGGCGAATGGAGGCCAAGGTCAAAGGTCAAGATAGTCCAAGATGGCGGCCTCCTCTGATCCTCTGAGAGATGCCATGTGCGCTCGGATATACCAAATCCTACTACTTACTTGGAATAGAACATCTGTTTGAGGCATTTTCAACTCGGCATTGTATTGGCAGAGAGTATAATAGTAAGCGTGTCCGGTGTTGTGTGAACTAATAATGGGAAAACAGAGAAACCAACAGAACGTGTGGTCGTGCAGTCGTGAATACCGGTGATCCACTTCTAGCTTTGTATTGGCAGTAAATCTGAGGCGCACTCAAAGTGTTAGTCAGCTACTCTGCGGTCGTACACACGCAGGGCGTGTCAAGTGAACAGCGGGCGGCATATATTATTGCCGGTAGGATATTTATCGAGGCCAGCCGTTCTCACCCTGCCTTCTCCACGAAATTGTTCAATGTGATTACTCTCAGCGCGAGTAATCTCCGGGGAGGACCGCCGGCTGAATTAGCCCAGATACATCTCAAGTGTGCTGCACGTGGCGCCTGGCCAAAAGGTCCGGCCCGGCCACGTTTCACTTCCAGTGTCATGAGGTGCCCGCCCTCTCGCCTGGCGGACGCAAACTGCGACTCTGTGTGTTTTAAGTAGGTGCCGCGGTGTTGTAGGGGTCAGACTACTCGCCTCCCACCAAGGCGAACCAGGGTTCGATTACTGGGCGGGATCGCTCCCGGATATTCGCACGTGGGAACATTTTCGGACGATGCCGCTGGCCGGCGGGTTTTGCTCGGGGATCTCCCGTCGTCTCCGCCCTTACATTCCGGTGCTACTCCATACTCATCCCGCTTCACCTTCGTCGGCCCGCCCAAATCTCTTCACTTCCACTTTAAGAGGGTCTGTAAAGGTTAAGTACCTACTCTATGGCGACGACGAGGGATTGTCACCCAATTTCCCCGAAGAGTTCTTGTCACGAATTTAAAAACATTTTAGCGAAGATCCTATAATCGCGATTGAGTTTTTTCTTTTTTTTTTTAAACTTCTATAGGCTTTCCAATGTTAATTGATGGAGCCCCGAGTATTTCGCGAACTCATTATGTAGCGAGGTAGACTTCAAACACTTGTTCTTTTCTCCTGCTACTCTGATTGGACGGAAGTTCTTTTTCCACGCCCCGTTTAGCTCTGAGCCAGTAATAAGGAGGAAGCAGTAGTGTGAGTGCATTTTGAACAGTCCTGCACGAAGGCCTCGCCTAATCACAGCAACCAATAAGCGAACGGCAGTGTGTGGAGGATTGTTAAGCCCCGCCAGCTATCACAGCAATCCGCGTAATACTCGGGGTACTATTAGTTGAGCACTTATGAGCCCTGATTAGGATCTACTTTTCTACTCATTTTGTATCATTCCGCCACGGGCCGTCTCATTTTATCCTTGCGCCATACAAATGGAAACTATGGAATTGTTTTAATTAATGTAAATGTGTTAAGAGTGGGATGAAACCTCGCGTCCAAGATGAAGAGAGTGAGCGATACGGGCGACACTAACCCGCACGCCTAGTGTCTCATCGCCCCTACGCGCAAGGCGTGCAGTGTTGCCGCCGTAACGCTGTACTGTTCAAATTAGATCTGTAACAGTGGAGTTTTATTACGCGCTATGAAAGCCCACATATTTACCTACGCCTGTATCTTTGTACTTTTTCTCTTGCCGCTTAAGGAAACTGCATAAGCAAGCTTTAAAAGTGCGATATTTGACCATTTTCACGAAGTTTTTCCTCTAAGGATACACCTAATATGATAAAGGTAATATAGGAGAATAGATTTTTTTTTTCTTATCTTTTCTGACAAAAAGTCGTATTTGCAAACCATTTACTTACAGAGAGATACGCGTATTCGCGCAAACAAATATTTCACAAAAAACGCGGGGGTCCATCCCATTATTAATAATAAGTAGGGCAAGAAATCTTCGCGTTGTAAACGACTTGTGGACTGGTCTCCACGGGCCTACGTATTTTCGTGCCTTAGTTTTCTGTTCAGTGGCTGCTGTGCCTGTGTTGTAGCCAGTTTTACCTCAGACCAGGTGCCCCGGGTATATAGTGTTAATAACAATAATAATGATAATAATAATCTATACTACTAAATAAAATAGAAGTGTATGTCATGATTTTCGAATTTTTATTTAAATTGTTTTTTCATACAGTATAATTGATAACTAAGCCATATCAAATGTTAATTCTTTTCGTGTCTGTCTGTCCGAACGGATTTAAATAAAAAACCACTTAACATATTGACATCAAATTTACACAGTATATAGATAATAAGGACCAACTTAGTCTTCGTTTCATTGAGATATTTCAAACTGTTCCTGAAAAAATGGTGATCAGGGATGTAAATAGGTACTGGATAAAGCTTTTCTTAGGATTACTGCATTAAAAAAAGCATTGCGCAAAAAAATTCTGTCATTCCTCGTTTCTTTTTTGTCTATGGACTGTCCTCCTTTCCTTCCAAAAAGCCGTAGTGGCCCAGTGGCTAGAGTTATTCAAAGTGGGGCCGCAATGACCCAGTGGATAGATGTATATGAAGTGGTGCCGCAGTAGCTCAGTGGCTAGAGCACCCAATAAGGGGGCCGCAGAAGCTCAAAGGCTACAGAGCCCAATAGTGGAGCCGCAGCTGCTCAGGGGCTAGAGCACCAATAGTGTGGAAACGGTAGCTCAGTGCCTAGAGAACTCAATAGTGGGGCTGCAATGGCGCATTACCTAGAGCATCCAATAGTGGGGACGCAGTAGCTCAGTGGCTAGAGAACCCAATAGCCGGGCCGCAGTAGCTCAGTGGCTAGAGAACCCAATAGTGGGGCTACAATGGCGCATTACATAGAGCACACAATAGTGGGGACGCAGTAGCTCAGTGGCTAGAGAACCCAATAGTCGGCCGCAGTAGCTCAGTGGCTAGAGAACCCAATAGTGGTGCTGCAATGGCGCATTACATAGAGCACACAATAGTGGGGACGCAGTAGCTCAGTGGCTAGAGAACCCAATAGTCGGGCCGCAGTAGCTCAGTGGCTAGAGAACCCAATAGTGAGGCTGCAATGGCGCATTACATAGAGCACACAATAGTGGGGACGCAGTAGCTCAGTGGCTAGAGAACCCAACAGTCGGGCCGCAGTAGCTCAGTGGCTAGAGAACCGAATAGTGAAGCTGCAATGGCGCATTACATAGAGCACACAATAGTGGGGACGCAGTAGCTCAGTGGCTAGACACCCAGTAAGGGGGCCGCAGTAGCTAAGTGACTAGAGAACCAAATAAGGGTGCCGCAGTAGCTCAGTGGCTTGAGAACACAATAGTGGGGCCGCAGCTGCTCCAGGGGGTAGAGCACCCAATAGTGTAGCACTGGCCTGCTATATCAAGTGGGGCCGTAGTGACCCAGTGGATAGATATATATCAAATGGGGCCGCAGTGGCTAGAGCGACATGATAATCAGGGATGTAAATAGGTACTGGATTGAGCTTTTTTTTAAAGGATTACTGCATAGTAAAGTTCTTTAATTTCTCTTTTTTTTCTATTGGCAGTCCTTTTTTCCTTCCAAAAAGGAGTGGCTAGATCGATTCAAAGTCCTAAATATCATGCTAACGAAGTAGCACTGGCCTGCTAGTAATAATAATAATAAAACATGTTTACACTTAACCACTTAGCATAATAAAACATTACACTTATTTTTGATTTTAAAAAAAGAAATAAAACGACACAAAACCTAACGTCTACTATAAACTTAGATAGAACCTTATATGAAATATATAATAGCAACATACGTAAATTAAAAATAACGTATAGTGAACTAACACGATTGCACTTTACACATACACTCATACACAAAAACCACATACACACTTGACACACACACACACACACACACACACATATATATATATATATATATATATATGTGTGTGTGTGTGTGTCACATATATTATATATATGTATGTGTGTGTACTATTTATAAAAATAAACTACAAGATAACATCGACTATCAAAAATTCTTAAACTGAAATTAATTTTAAGGATTACTGAAGGAAAGAAAATCACAGCAAATAACTAGTCAAACACCGGAAAACGACAAAAATAATAATTTATATAAGACATTAAAAATTTTATTATAAGACGTCTAACTTTATCAGTAACCTAAAAATATACATAAAATAAAATATTAATGCAACGTTTACTCACACACGCTAATTCACACATCTACATACATTAACAGTACATTTAATTAACTAAACAGTAGCATAAGTATCAGAAACATCACTACAGTCGCATGAAGTAGAAAGAAAATAAGTTGCAGGTATTTTAAAAGAGGAACCTCCACATTAAATATTGTTTATATCAAACCCGCATTTCAAGTTCATTAAAATATTTATAGCTTGACCAAGCTGTTCCGGCATAATTTTCTGAATTTAGTGATTGAAATTATATCTCTTGCTTCCCGAGGTAAGCAATTCCAAAATTTGGTTGTGGTGACGATGAAAGATGAAGCGAAAAATGAGTTTTTTTTTGGTACTCGAAGATTTTGTTGATCGAAAGAACGAGTGTCTGATGCATTGGGCGGTAAGAAACGAGACAAAAAAAGGTATCGAAGATATCCTGTTAAAAATAATTTCTTTAACAAGCAGATCTTGTGCAGTAATCGTCGATTTTTTAAATCAAGCCACCAGAAAGTATGCCTGTATTTGGTGATATGGTCTTTCTTTTTATGGTTAAAAATAAGTCGTACACGGTTGTTTTGTGTTCGCTGAAGTCTCTGAGCTAGATCTTCGTGCAGGTCACTGAACACTATATCAGCATAATCAAGGCGTGAAATTATTAATGATTCTGTTAAGGGATTTTCATCAATTTCGTGGGTAAATATTTTTTAAGCCTTCTTAATGAACGTAAAGTGACATTTGTTTGTCTACAGATATGACATGCTCTCTCCGTGTTAAAGTTTCATTTAACCCACTCAATAAAATGATTCCTAAATTTACCATACCAGTGTATACCACTTAGTGAGAAAGCAGGTAATGGTAATGTTTTCCCCTATACATTCATTGTAGCGTCCCTACGTTTGCTCAGGAAACAGTCAATTGCGTAGGGAAGTTCCCAACATTCTATAGTAGCGACGCTAAACATTCCTATATCTGCAGCTTCATGTGTGGTGTTATTACCATACAGTGTGCAGGTTAAAAACTTCCATTACAGTTTCGGAAGTTAACCAGCAATATTTTTACAGTGCCCATTCCGACCCAGTGTACACAATTTTGCACATTTCGTACTCGTAGGTAACTTTTGGCCAGTACTGCACGCTGCGAAGCTCAATGACCAATGATCTTACCTGTAGGCAAATGATCCGCAAACCGTCCTATTTGTCTCGGTCATAATTGGTTCATATGACTGTAGCCGAACATATAGCCTACAGCTCATTAGCTGTGACGTAGAGCAAGCGTAGTGTCTACTTAAGTACAGAACACATCATAAATCTTTTTTATTTGCAACAGCTTAAAGTGGGTATGGAAGAGTTAATATTACACCTAGGTTTTTTTCGGACTTTGATAGAGGAATCGGCTCGCCATCAAGTATGAAATTAAAGGCGCGAGTGCCGTTTGGTGATATAGGCAGTTTATTGGATCATATTATAATGCTCTGGGATTCTTAGGGTTTAATAGTAGCCCGTGTTTTATTGGCCATTCTAAGATGTTTGACATTCATGGTTAATTGTGTCAATTGATGACGTAAAATTCCGGAATGAGCTGGTGGGTAGATTTGGAAGTGGTCGGCATAAATATGGTATTTACAAAGTTTTCGTAGCTATTATTGGCTCAGAGATCATTCCTGGGCGTGCCTAATGAACTGCGAGCCAATTACAAACAGAACAAAAATATACATGTGGTTGCTGTCTGATTCGTCCTAAAATTAATTCGCGAAATTTTTCCAGTCCTTAAAAATATCCAAATTCTAGCTCTTATATGTATAAAATGAATACCTAACGTAAGCAACCACACATTTTCATATATACGATCCCAGTACAGCTTCAATAGTTAGAACTATTTTTTATTAATTCGTTGCAATCTTAATTCTTTCAGACCCCACTTTGTTTTGCAGTTTTAACTGTTGCAAACAAAAAAATATATAATGCGCGCTGTACTCAAGTCGACACTACGCTTGTTTCGTTGTCACAGCCAATGAGCAAAAGGCTATAAGTTCGGCTACAATAATATGAACCAATTATGACCGAGACAAATAGGACTGTTTGCGGATCATTTGCCTACAGGTAAGATCATTGGTCATTGAGCTTTGCAGTGTGCAGTACAGGCCAAAAATTACCTACACGTGCGTAATGTACACAATTGTGTACACTGAGTCAGAATGGGTTAACTGAGTTGTTGTGTGCCAATGTGTACTGTCTCGTGTATGTAGTAATGGGCAGTGATATTTCTTAGAGGTTGATTTCAAAAGTGCTCACTTTATCGTGAACATCCCTTATACGTGACATCACAGGCGTTCAATACCCAGAGTAAAAGAATTCTGATAGTCTCGGTCAAATGCCAGAAACTTTTCCCCAAAAATAGACAAGGCCAATAAGCAAAGGAAAAAAGGCCGGTGTGTGCACGTAGGAAATTGAAGTTATAGCACAGAGTAATAGATTACATAGAGACGAAACAGCGAGGCGGTTCCTTTGATGTGGGTATACCATTCCACCATTGGCTGCACGAGGTCTGGAAGTGGGCCTTGTGTCCGATTGGCTACTGCGTGCCCAGAAAGGTGCCTCCTGGCTTTCCTGCCGCCTTGCAAACTAAGTTACCAGCTCCTGATTGGCTAACGGCGTTCCGACGTGTCGGCTGGCCACTAACGCCATTTTGTCGGCGTGTGCAATCGGAGTTCGGTGGAATAAGCGGCTATTTATCACCTCTGCGGCGCGGAGATCAGGCGTGTTTATCAGGTACGGTTAACGTATAGTGTATTCGCGGTTTATTCACACTTTTCGAATCAAACCTTTTGGAAAATGCATGGTGTGTAGAGACCGGGAAAAATTCGCGACTCCAATGACCAGTAGGCTAGACTCCACACTCTTGTGTACAATAGCGCATATCAAATTAATCATTGGTTGCTTGATGTCACAGCGGAAGACGATCGTTGGACATGTGTTTTGTTGGCTTGTCTCTTGTTGGTTCAGAGTTCTTCAGGAGGTGTTAAATAACGCGTGAAACTATTCCAATAGTGACGCGAACAAACGAATTTTTGCGTTCTAGCTTGACCCGAAATGAATCCGCGAATTCTTCAGGTCTCTAATTATGCGTCTGTTAGTTTCCTGATTGCGTTACGGATCACAAGCGTTATAGTATTGTGTTAGCATAAAATAGCATTTAATTACTATGTTTTTGGTAAAAATTTTAATTAAATTTGTATTTTAGAAGTAAATGCTAATATACGTAGGGATAGGAAAATTCCGCGGATTCATTTCGGGACGAGATAGCCGTCAAACATATATAGAGTGAAGTCACCTTTGCAATTGGATCACAGTATATTATACACGCCCTCGACCCGTCTGAGCCAATAGCAGACTTGCAAGGAAACTCGTAGGGAGTCTGCTATTGGCTTAGAGGCGTGGAGGACGGCTATAACAAACTGTGATGCAATTGCGAAGGTGACTGCACACTATATGTGTTCGAACGTCTATCTTGTCCCGAAATGAATTCGCGAAATTTTCCTATCCCTATCAATTACAGTCAATGTGAATAAATAAGCGAGAGAATAGGTGTGTTGATAACGCATGGTGAGAAATAGTTCTCATGCGAAATATTATTACGAGTGCGCACGAATGCGGTGTAATTTAATAGACTAGGTTAAGCTTTGTTTGCACGAGGCGGAGGAGTATTCTGGAAGTAGAATTTTGGCGGGGCTGCAGAAAAGTTGTAAGTAACATTGAATTAATTATGTATCGATCGACGGGGCTTGCTAGACTAGGGCTCTCAAAGTCTCGGAGCGACGCGCGTTATCTCGCTGGCCGAAATGAAAGCCAAGTAGGTCCGCGGACGGGGCAGGGAAAGGGGTTAGAAACGATGAGCCTTTATGAGGCTTGAAAGGGTGCACTGGGGGGGGGAGGGGGCACCTCGTCCTGCACCCACGCCCACGCCCCGGCATGTAGGTCAGTGGTCGCTTCTTCCGAGCGACCTTCCCCTCAGACACGTCCGGTCATCGACCCCGCCCGCGAGAATGTCTGCGTCGAGGGAGAAGGTTGGGGGGGGGGGGAGAGGTGCTCAGACACTCGGGGCCAGCTCGTAAGGCGACGAGGTCGCCTCCGCGCTACCAGCAGTCCCGCCGCGAGAGCGGGAGAAATTCGCGAGGTCTTTGGCCTCGGCACCGCGGCCGCAGAGTCGCCTACAATACAGAAGCGCAGCAGCCGCTTGTACCGCCAAACCCAAACCTCACGCTGCCAGCAACGTGTTAGACACGTGCAAAAATTCCCGTTGTTTTATTTCAAAAATAAGCTGAACTTCAAACATTTGTGTTTCTGTACTGCGTTTGTCATTGGTAGGTACGTGAAAAAAATTCGTGAGTTCAAATACATGCAGGCTAGATTCTACAGTCGTATGTACAAATTTGCCGATGCCAACTCTGAGCATTGGTTGTCTGCTGTTACAGTAGAAGGCGAAGATTGGGATAGCGTTCTCCAGGATGTTTCAAACGCCGTGTGGACCAATGCTTAATGTTATATAAACACACATGTTTTGACATTTAACTTTTCCCAAAAAGAACCCGCATTCTTCAGGGTAGTGGGATTTCGCGGAAAGATTTCAAGACAAGTTATATTTCAAAACACTGTGGGATCTTTTACCTATCTTGATTGGCTGAATTTCTTTCTGAAACATGTTAGCTGTCTGTATACGAATCACGTAGGAGCCGTGCCGATGTTGCCGAGCTCTGAGTGGCCTGGTCAAATATGAAAACACCTTCTCAAGCAGATAGCCACCAATGGTGATAGACAAACTGCTGTTGGATGCTTACAATATTGAAGTATAACGGGCACTGATATTTTTTCGCGAAAAATCACTAGCTCTAGTCATTGGCAGGGACAGGTGTTTTTCGCGAAAAGATTTAAGCGGAAGCTATACTTCAATATACTATGTGCGCACTTGAAGCCTTCCTTTGACTACTGGCCGCTTGTCCTTGTGCGAAGAGGGTCTGTTATATGAGTAAGCCAATCAGAATTAAGTATCTCCGATATTGACCTTCCGTGATTCGCGGGCAAACGGATAAGACGCGTAATAATTCAGATGATCCAATCTCGAAAAGTGGTTCTGAACTAAAGTGTTTTGGAACGCAACATATCCTGAAATTTTTCGCGAAAAACAGGTGCCTCTAGTCATTGGTAGAGACCCAAGAATTTCGCAGGTTCATTTCTAGACAAGTTGGAATTCACACACATGTACTTTCACTCGACGTGTTGTTTGACACCTCCTGGAGATAAATGAGCCAATAACAAACAAACAATAAATTGTGCGTCCAACCACCGCCTTTTAGTACCACAACAATCAACCAATAAACAATTGATATCTGTATGAGAGTACATAAGACTGGGGAGTCATTGCACTCGCGAATTTCTCGGGTCTCTAGTAATTGGTCCACGCGGTATTTGACTCCTCATGGTGAATTGTGAGCCAACGATAAGCAGGCAAGAAAATGTATGCCCTATCATCACCTCCCGCTGTGATAGCAAGCAACCAATGGGCAGTGATATCTGCATGATTGTATACAAGACGGTGGAGTCTAATCTACAGGTCGGCGAACTCGCGAATTCATCACTCCTCAAGTCATTGGACTGCAGTTTGTTCGGACACGCCGTGGACGGCTTTGAACCAACGGGGTAAACACTAACGAGAGCTTGGCCCTATCACGTCTAACCACGTCGGAAAGGTTAAACGGGTAATCACTGCTGCAAAAGCCAAGAAACGAATGGCGCCGGCTTGAATATGTACGCATGGAGCTGTGAATTTTAGCGTGCTGCCAGAAAATAACCCGAATATTGCATCTCCCCAGAAATATGACGTCACTCGTTGGCAACATTTTGGAAAAATAGGCTAAAGATGAGCTAGACCGACATTCGTGTTCTGGGCATGTACCCAAATTTGAATTCCTCATTGCCAGTACAACTGTTAAAATCACATGGCCGACGCTGATGAGCGTCTTTGTTTACACGTGAATTTTTAATACACCCTTTTTTTTTTTTCGAGTATAAGGGTGTTGGACCCCGAAAAATCAATAATTTTATTTTGGTACCAAACATTGTGCAAATTGTAGGCATTACATGTGATGACATTTTCCTCGAATAAAAAAAATGTATATACTTTACATTTTTGAATAATTTGACGTAAAATACAATTTTTTTCCTGTTTTTCTACAGCTATAAAAACAATTACTAAGTTGTACAAATGAAAGAATTTACGAAGTAAACTAATGTCATTGGCTACCGCGTGACATGTGTGTCATCGCTAGGGATAGGAAAATTTCGCGAATTCATTTCGAGACAAGATAGAAGTACAAAACAAATACAGTGAATTCACCTGTGCAATTGCATCAGAGTTTATTAGACCCGCCCTGGACGCCTCTGAGCCAATAGCAGACTTTCAAGGAAACAAGTGGCGAATCCCATACTGGCAGGTATGAGGTAACACTGAGGCAGCAGCCAATGGACCAACATCTGAGGCCCTAGTGTACACAGGGCTGTGGAGTCTAGCGTACAGGTCATTGAACTCGCGAAATTTTCCTATGCCTAGTCATCACCAAAATAACAAGAAGTATAAGCCCATATTAAAAAAATTGTTAAACGTAAAGAAATTTTTCGATTATTTTATACTTTTTTTTTGTGCATGAACTCTTATTTGGTGATTACTAGAGACGTGCAAAATTCGCGTTATTATTTGTCGCCAGGCTGAACTTCACAGTACTGTGTGTATATATATATATATATATATATATATATATATATATATATATATATATATATATATATATATATATATAATATATATATATATATATATACACACATACAGGAGCCGACGACATTTCTCCATTGACTGCTTCATAGATGTAAAGCCACGCCCTTTCTGACTGAACTGTACGTGATTGGGGTACCCAACTGTGAAGTATTCATTTATTGGGACAAAGTTACCCAAGGCGTGTCAAATAATGTATAGTCCAATGAAAACTTATTGCAATTACGAGCGTTTAAAGTTTAACATGTCTCCAAATAATAACGCGAATTTGGCATGTATCTAGTGAATACATATAGGCCTATGTCACACGGTAGTCCATGGTTTTAGTTTAGTTTGTCTTTTTTTTTTTTTTTTTTTTTTTTTTTCATTTGTACAACTTAGTTAGTATTTCGACATTATGGCTGCTGCAAAAAGGAAGAAATTTGAATTTGATATCTCTAATAATTAAAAAATATATAAAGTGTAAACATTTTTTATTAGCGAAAAATGTAATCACATGCAATATGTACAAGTTGAGCAATGTTTGGTACGAAAATAAAATTATTCATTTTATTGAGTCCAACACTCGTGATGCTTTGAACATCTTGAGCTAGATGTGAAACTACGTTAGAGGATGTGTACAAAACCTCATAGCACTTACTTGTAAATACATTGTTCTAACCTCAAATCCATTCCAGGTTGTTTTTCCGTAGTGCTATTAGCAAAAAAGTAGTCCAATGTTGAAGCACGGAGCGTGGTTCTTATCCCGTTTTTCCTCGTACGGTTTAAATGCCGATCTCCCATCAACTCCCAGAAATTTTCTCGTCAGCCGGTATCCCAGCCAATAGGATGTCGTACACGGCACGCAACCGCCAATCAGGCAGGAGGCTCCGCAGCCAATCGGCGAGTGGGTACACCAACGTCAAAAGGACAGCCGCGACATTTCGCTTCTGTATATCAGCTGGTTCTGTAACCGTAAAGTCTCTTCGTGATCACGAGCTGTCTTCGTCTGTTCTGGAGAATTTACTTTGAATGAATGCGGCGTAGCAATGCAAAAATATTTGTTTATACAAGCCGTTGGCAAACAGTTTGTCGTGGGTTATAAATACGGACAACAGATCTTTGCGAAAAGTGTCTCCGTATAGGCGTACTTCACAACTCTTTAAGAGTAGGGTGGAACCCCGTGTTTTTATAAAATAGTTGTTTGCGCGAAAACGCATATCTAGGTAAATAAATGTTCTGCAAATACAACTTTTTATGAGAAAAGATAAAAAGAAAAAAAATTATCCACCCCTCTATTCTTTTATTTGTCATATTAACTGTATTCTTGGAGAAAAAAATTCGTGAAAATGGTCAAGTATCGCATTTTTAAACTTGCGTATGCAGTTTACTTAAGCGGCATGAGAAAAGTACAAATATACGGGCGTAGTTTAATCTGTGGTCTTTCACCGCGGGTAATGAAACCTCACTGTTATGGATATAACGGGCACAGTACAGCGCTACGGCGGAAACACTGCGCGTCTTGCGCGTAGGAGCGATGAGGCGCTAGGCGTGCGTGTTAGTGTCGCCCGTATCGCTCCCTCGCTTCTTGACCTTACGCGGGGTTCCGTCCCACTCTTTGTAAGTTCAGAGTTCAGACACACTTCCTTTATTGCAATCTTTCGATAGCTACGCGACTGCAGTGAAAGTCCGCGATTCAGAGACGTAACTCAATCTTGATCGGCGCAGTCAAGTATCTCACAAAGCCGCGGGGACTGGAGATATTTGGGCGGCTCTTAACGTTAACGTCGCAAGGTCTTGCGAGCCGATGAGGGTGACGTGAGGTAAGTAAGGAGCAGCCCCGGAATGCAAGTGCTTGGTGGGAGGGAGGGGGATCCCCGAGAAAACCCGCCGGGCAGCGGCATCGCCCGGCGCGATTCCCACATGCGCAAATCCAGGAATCGATCCCGGATCGCCTAGGTGGGAAGCGAGTAGTTTGGCCACTGCACCACCGCGGCCCCACTCACAAAGACGATAGGTCAGTATAAATAGGAACACTGCATGCTTGCACATGGGATATTTAAGTCTAACCAGTTAAACTGACGGCGAAATAAATATTAATTAATAATTATAAGCCTTAACGTTTTATATCGCGTATAATATATACATTTATGGCCAAAAACGTTTTTTTTTTTTTTTTTTTTTTTTTTTTTTACTTTATACGTATTACGAAGAACTGGCTTACCTTTTAGCAACATATTTAGGATCCCAACAAGTACATATTTATATAGGCTATTCACGGTAAAATGAGTACTTTTGAAAGCCCTCCTTAAGACCTACTTGTATGCACATTGCGTATTATTCCGCCTTATGTAAAATTAACATTGCCATGGTCCACGTTACTTTAGTCATGGGTCGGTCAAATGCGACTGTTGAATCATTACAAAAGAAAATGTTTTGCAAATCTGATAATTTTTAACACTTCGATGCCTTAAAAACAAACAGAAAGTGAAAGAAATAATTTAAGTTATCACAAATGGCTACCCTGGCACCTTTTATTCGACGTAAATATACGGAACTACTCCCCACCCATCGTTACCAACTTCACTGGGAGCATGTCACTCCGTTCACCAGTTAAAATACTTATGTGCAGGTAAGGATAGTGATGTTTTGGTAAGGTTGATTTCAAAAGCGCCCACCTTATCGTGAACAGCCTGTACTTGATAGGCGTATGAATAAAATTACTGCAGACCATACCCAATACAAATTTCACATATGGCGGAAAGATATAACATGAAAACAAGTAGATCTTAAACAGTTTTTTTAATGCTCTTCTTCTCTCTCTCTCTCTCTCTCTCTCTCTCTCTCGCTCTATCACTCTCTGTCTCTCCCTCCCCCTCCTTCTCTCTCTTTGTTTCTCTCAACAGTTAAAATCCTATAACAATAAACTTCACTTCTGTAACCAGCAGCTAAGGACACGGATATTCCCGCGAGTTCGCTGACCTGCAGGCCAGACTCCACTGCACTCCGTATACTAGAACCTGAGATAGAGGCTGGGAAAAGTAAGGTCGATTACCTGCCTGCCAATACACAAACAGGTGGGAGTTCACTACTCCCGCCTTCCTACTCCCACCCCCGCATGCAGGGGGAGTGAGGTATATGCGATGGGAACATGGTGAGCGAGGAAACCTGGCGGACATGGCGTGATTAGGGATGGGAAAATTTCGCGAAATATTTCGAGACAAGATAGACGTACAGCACATATACAGTGAATTCGCATTTGCAATTGCATCAGAGTTTATTTATACACGCCCTGGACGACTCCGAGCCAATAGCAGACTTGCAAGGAAACAAGCAGCGAATCCCTTACAGCCAGGTGTGAGGTAACACTGAGGCAGAAGCCAATTGGACAAACATCTGAGGCCCTAGCGTACACAGGGCTGTGGGGTCTAGCGTACAGGTCATTGAACTCGCGAAATTTTCCCATCCCTAGGCATAACGTATAAACATTCGTTGGCGCAGCCGCGGGTATCACAATTTGAAGTTTTACCCGAGAGGGGGGGAAGAGGGGTATTCTCCTCCCCTAACCTGGGCCTTATTTCATAAAACGTGACAGGTGTGACATATACGATAATTATGTCAAATATGAAAAATTCTTCAATATTTCATCATTATGTTATGTTACGTAAATAATACACGTTTACCTTATTTGTCAAGCAAAAATTTGCCTTTCTCCGCACTGTGTTGTACGGAATTTCAGTTACTTAGGTGGTAGGTGCCCTATCTTTGCTGCCACTGGTTATGTTAGCGTTTGTATACTTGCGGTGGAAAACACATCCAACTGACGTAAAAGTGCAGTTGTTGACATTGTCAGAAAAGTTGCCGCACCTAACGGTTCCTGGTCTAAATGAGCGAAAATGACTTTATAAACAGTATGATCGTGATTAAAGATTTTTCAGTTTTATTCGCTGTAAAATTGAATATTTCTTGTAATAAGTTTTCCATAATCAGTTTTAAAGCAATTATTACAATTTAATGAAAATATTTGAGTCAACCCCTTCGCCTCTAAACAAAAAAAAAAAAAACGCCATGCCTGTGCTGTAGCGGACGGAAAAAATGCTTCAGCGCATTATCGTTCTTTGGCTCTCTTTACTTTGCCTGGTTGTTACCTAGCTTACTCATCAGCTGGTGAAACGGAGTTACGCTGTTGACGTGACAGCGTGCGTGTAACGTGCTCCGTGGAGCTGGCTCTCGTGGGGACGTAATACGTTCCTGTTTCCTCCTCGGCGTCATGGTTACTGCTTCGTGCAACGAGGGTGCACATTAGAGATGGGCGTTATTTAACGTAACAGTTATAATAAACTGTTGCAATTTGGTAACGTGTTACAGGGGTAACACGTTCCAATGTTCTATGCCGTTAGTTTTGGAACGTCTTCGATTGCCTCACTTGAACCAACGCTTGACTGCTGCGCGTGCGTAATTTTTTTTTTTTTTACGCCTATCTTGTAACTGTTCAACTACCCCCCCCCCCCCCCCAATCATGCAATTAGACTCTACGCATCTCGGCTGACAACTGTGCGCATGCGTAAACGTTATTTTTTAGAATGTCTCGGCTGACAACTGTGCATGTGTAAACGTTTTTATTTTTTGGAACATCTCGGCTGACAACTGTGATCATGCGTAAACGTTATTTTTTTTAATTACGTCTCGGCTGACAACTATGCTCATACGAAAACGTTATTTTTAGGACGTCTCGGATGACAACTCCGCATGCGTAAACATTATTTTTTTAAAATCGTCTTGGCTGTCAACTGTGCTCATACGAAAACGTTAGTTTTTAGAACGTCTCGGCTGACAACTGTGCACATGTGTAAACGTTATTTTTTTTCCAGAACGTCTCGGGTGGCAACTGTGCGCATGCCTAAACGTTATTTTTTGTAACACCAAGCGTAGGAACATTGAGCAACGCAATCGTTGTATCCCGGAACGTCGGGACAGACGGGAAATGTTTCACAGTAATCTGTTACAAAAAAAAACATGTTACTGGAATGCATTACTTACTAGAAACTGGAACGTTGGCATCGTTACATGGAAGTAACTTTTTGGTACATCCCTATAGTGCACAATAGTGGCGAAGCATTTCCACTCCGTTAAACAGTTTTCGCCCGCCAGGGAACCATATGAATAATGTACGGGCGCACTTCATCGTAGATCGTCGCACTGAGTAGTTGCCCCGTACTAAACAGATAATACCGGAAACGCCGTCACCTCTCTACTAGTTCTTCGTCACCTTTCAAATCAGCAAGGATTCCATACCTGCTATCTCCTGTATCATTCCTTAATACTTCCAGTAGTTCTGAACTCTTTCCTGTCGGAATGGGTTTCTCCGTGTCTATGCGGGTTTTACGCTCCCCCTTCTTAACTATAGTACAGCTATAAGTGCACTTAGGGAGGTAGCCAGGACCTTTAACTGCTGACCATGGCTACCCAATCACTCACTGCCGCGATGCCCGCCTCCTTAGCATGCAATTCCATCTCCTTTAGGCGTAAGGGTTCGCCCTGAGACGCAATTAGAACCCGACCCTACCTGCGGTAGTACATTTAATAATTATCAATAGGGTAGATCAGGGAAAAAATCCCGGAAGTGACACAGTAAAACCTCTATAGAAACCTAGTGATTGGGAGTTTCCCAATGAAAAATCAGAATAAACTTTAGTACAGTTAGTAGGCAACTGGTACAAATTGGCACGGGGGCTAATGTCCCCACAACCCATTGTAGGGGGGGGGGGAACTCAGTGATGATAAACCGGCAAAGATCAGCTATTGCGAAACTGGAGAAATAATACGAAAAAAAGCATAGAGACTAATGTGGAAGTAGCAATTGAAGAAGGGAAGCGAACCTTGTTAAAGAAGTCTCTGGGCTAAAACGATGAGTTATAAGCATATGACTCCGAACAGAAGGGCCGCCGGATGAGGGGGTGGGGGGGGGCATCGAGTAAGTCAGTAAGGCCCCCTCTCTGCTTACTAACCCAATACTGATGAAAGGAGTAATAATTTAGCGCATAAATATATTAGTAGTAGTTAGTGCTACTATAGAAGGTGTAGTTAGAGACCTGAAAAATTCGCGAGTTCAATGACCTGCAGGCTAGACTCTACATTCGTATGTACAGATATGCCGATATCAACTGCACATCGATTGTCTGCTGTCACAGTGGAAGGCGACTATTGGGTCAGCGACCTTCAGAAGGTGTCAAAACACCGTGTGGACCAATGGCTAAAGTAATAAAAACACACGTGTTTTGAATCCTATCTTGTCCTGAATTGAATCCGCGAATTCTTCAGGTCTCTAGGTATAGTATATAGAATTCGAATCTTCTTGATGTGTGTGGGGACAGTGGTGGATGTCAGGTCAACCACGCCACTTACATACTCTGGACACCAAGGGCAACCCTTAAAGGAATATATAAAAATAAATATATATATAAAAATGACAAGCCACTTACGTGGGGAGATGCATGTAATAAATAAAACAAAATTGGGTTTGGCTGTGTTGGGGACACGGCCGTTTGTTTTACGTGAATACGTCTACGTTGACGCTATCGGACGCCTTGATGTTTATTCTACGTTCCCGGCACCGCTTCACTCAATCATATGGCGTTTTGTGGGTACCACTGGATTGATTTTGAGATGCTCTTTCCGACCGTATACGATTTCTCTATTTCGACTTGGCTTTTTGACGAGTATAGGCCAACATTGTGTTGCGTTTTATTAATTTTTTTTAACATTAAACTCATACAATTTCACCATAACCACGCCACACAAATGTTTTTATACACGCAATCGATTGATCTTGACGAGAGCTGTAGATTGAAACTCAAACTAGTGTCGTAGATTCTCTTAGTCAAAAGTTATACTACGCGGAAGTTATGAGACGTGGTGAAACGAACTCAGAATTGCCCCCCCCCCCGACCCCCACGCGTGATGATTCACAGTCCGCACTCAACGTAACACATTCTTCGATCCTTTGGCAATCGAGTGGTGTAATCGAATTTTGAATGTAGACGATAGATTCGGAGCTGCAATGCCAAACTGTACCCCCCGATTTTGCTATCATCGGATTTTCTGGATTGCCTTCCATTATGGCTGCAGATTTAAAGACAAAAAAAAAAGTAAAAATAATGTGGTCCAACAACAGGAAGCCACACGCCAAAATTAAAACTAAAGGAAACTAAGAGAAAGTAATGGATAATCTATACACCTGCATTTTCCAGAAAGGGTACAGTTGTAGATGTGAAAAGTCACACACGTATGGTCCAACCTTGAGTGAGTGAAGAGATTTGGGCGGCTCCTTAAAACCGCGAGTCTTGAGAGCCGACGAGGGTGATCGAAAGGGCGAAGAAACGGGAGATCCTCGAGAAAACCCGCCGATCAGCGGCATTGCCCTGCACGATTCCCATTTGCGAAAATCTTGAAGTGGTCCGGCCAGGGACTGAACCCGGAAGGCCTTGGTGGGACGAGAGCAGTCTAACCCGCTCTGCCACAGTGGCGCCTTTCAATTTCTCGTATTCCTGCTTTTCGAAGTTGCAGAGATGCGTTCCGAAAATGCCTTACATATTTACCTCGTGTGTACCTAAAAGTTGAGTTTTTTTTTTGTTTTTCGTCATACTTCTACATATTTTGTTTGCTCGCGCTGTGAATTCACGCCAAATAACACTCATTCAATTGCAAGTTAATTGTGTAGTTACATAGATTTATAATTTTTTTATCAGTACCTAGCTTACTAGGTCCGATTGTGGTTTGGGAAATTCTCTAGGGTTAGAAATTCGAAAATATTCGAAATAAAAAATTAGACGGGAAATAACGAAATAATGTGATCATAAAAATAGTTCCTGGGAAATATATATTTTATGCTGATTTGAATTTGTAGTGTTCGTGACGTCCTGAGACGTGTGATGTCGACATACGACCGTGGTATTCTACCGTCAATTGCGTGTTAAATCGTTGCGTTCTTACTTTTCTCTCGTAGCTCACAAACCCGGTTTCAGAGCGCGCGCACGACAGTAAATTCCTGCAAAGGTGTCACAGCCCCCCGACAGGGCGTGTGGGAAGGGGGCGCGGTGGCAATAAAAAAAAATTAGAAAGAAGTATACTTGTCCAACAAGGCTCACGGTAAAAGCAGCATGCTCCTAAATCACTTGGTCGATCATAAAGAGAAAGGTCAACGACCTCCTTTTCCTTCCCCTAAAAACATTTCCCGCACGATTTGCCACGCTAGAAAGGAGAAAGAGAGTCGGACCAAGGCCCGAGGGAAGAAAGGAAACAAAAAAGGAGAGGTCGTGGGGGGGGGGGGGGGGTGTGAGGAGAAAATCTGGCTTGGTATTTGCCCGTGAGGTTACACAGTCGTGATGTATCTGATCTGTTTTAAAAACGACAGGGAGATTCAATGGAAACGCACACGCGGCCGCCCATAAGTTCGAGAAGAGGCAGAGAGAGAGAGAGAAAGAGAGAAAGGTTTCTTTTGAAAACCGGAATAAAGGAAGCCTGGGTATGCATTCAGTTATTTCATAAAGCGCTCTCCCTTGTTGTAACTCCGTGCAGTATGGGGCGGTTGGTTTTCTCTGCAGTTTGTTCCGCTGCTGAAGAGGGTTGGTTGACGAGGGGAGAAAAAAAGAGGGGGGGGGGGGCGGCGTGAAACGATGCCGTCGCTTTCGAAGCGTTAGAGGTGAATGACCTAGGCGGGCTTCCGTTACATCGCAGAGTAGTCGAGCACATAGAAACGAAATTGCCTGTGGTGGTTCCTTTCATGTGGACGAAACTCATTTTCTGATTGGTTGCCCGAGTCTCTATATCCTAATTCACAATTTCTTCACACTTTTCGAAACAAACCTTTGAAAACCCACCCTATGTATGAAGCGTTTGGTTGTTTCCTAAATATGTCGTGTGTCACAAGCGGTTTATAATTGTGTTAACTTAAACGTAGCTTATTTTTGGTTAGGTTGAACTTTCACTTAAATTATACGTATAAATTATAATTAGAGACGTGCAAAATTCACGTTATTATCTCAAGACAGACTAGATTTCATAACACTTGTGCTTTTGAATAACGTTTGTCATTGGACTACGGCTTGTTTTGGACACGCCCTGGACGGCTTTCAGCCAATAGGAAACCACTAACAAGAGGCTGGCCCAATTACACCCAACCAAGTTAAAATGGAAAATGTGTCCTTACTGCTGCAGACGCCAATAAACGAATAGCATCGACCCGTATACGTATAGGACGATGAACTGCAGCGTCCTGACAGAAAATAACGCGAATTTTGCAGGACCCTAACTGTAATATTTAAATTATAATTAATGCGAATAAACGCAGGGAGAAAATAGGTGTGTTGGTAATGCCTATAGTCGCGCCGGCCTAAGAACGGACTTGGCTCCGCCTAGCCAAGTGAAAGAGAGAGGCAGAACGACTTGCTAAGCACCAACCACAGGTAGCTGGCAGGTGGGCAGGTGAATCTCCAAGCACTCCCTCCCACCCGCCACACCACGGTAGCCCTATTGTTTTATTTCCCGGAGAAAAGTGGCCTGACATTTGGCAGAGTTCCCAGGTCCTAAGTTACAGCGGCGCTACTATTGTAAGAATTATTTCTTACGTAAAATATCACTGCACTAGGCGAGTACGAATGTGGTGCGTAGTCCGTTTGGTGTAATCTTCTAGACTCGGTTAAGAGGCTGCATCGCTCCTTATACATAAACTAGGGGTTAGCCCGTGACCGTGCTTTCAGTATTGTCACGTGCCTAAAATATTTACAATGTTAAAAAATTGGGTTGTCGTTAGAGATGATGGTTTATCGCGGGAAAAGTCGACTGTTTGCTAGGATTCAACGTACTGTACACATGTCAGACAGTTATCTTTCCTCATTGTCTGTCGTGCATTTATGAAGCTATTGCCCCATTTCACTGGGCCAATGAGATTTCAAATACTATAAGGCAGAACGTTCGTGATTGGCCTGCAGACAACTTAGCCGAGTCAAATCCTTGTTCATCCAATCATGAAAGAATAAACAAGTTAGAGTGTTATAGAAGATATGTTGGCTCAAAAATCTTTCGCGATTTTCCATCATCTCTCTAGTTATCATACAAAAACTGAATTTTTTTTTTATATATCTCTATCCACTGGGCCACTGCGGCCCCACATGGAATCGCTCTATCCACTAAGCCACTAAGTCTCCACTTGGAATAGTTCTAGCCACTTGTCCACTGCGGTCCCATTTGATATATATATCTATCCACTGGGCCACTGCGACCACACTTGATGTAATTCTATCCACTAAGCCACTGCGGCCCCACTTGGTATCGCTCTAGCCACTTGACCACTGTGTCCCCACTAAATTAACTCAACATTGAAGCGAGGTATTTAGAGTAAACAAAAGTAATATTCCATTACCTTCATATCTCAATGCAATGATCTCTATGCATTAATACAAAAGTCATGATTGCGTAATATGATCTTGCTGAAATTCTAATTTGACCTGTATTTAACCCTGAGGACTTAGAAATATTACACAGAGGGACGGACAGACGGACAGAGCGTCATTACCGAAAAATGTTTCATTAAACAAGCATTACATGTTATAGTTCTGTGAAAATTTTGTGTACATGATTGTTAAAATGTGTTCCCTGGTTGTCATTAAAAGGTAAGAATCTATTAGCATATAACATTTTGTAAAGTCCGTTCACTATAAAGTGAGCATTTTTGAAATCAACCTTAGAGAAAAGTCGCTGCCCCTGCCTGCATTATATTTTACCTGGCGCACCAAATGACATGCGCCCAGTAGAGTCGGTAACGACGGAGAGACTGTAGCTCCGTATCTTAACTTTGAATAAAAAGTGTTAGGTATCGGTATGTGATAACTTAAATTATTTCCTTCGCTTTCTGTTTTTTTATTATTTTCTTAATTCTTCGAAGTGTAAACATGAACAGATAGGTAAAATGTGTTTTTTTTTCTCCAAATAATTTCGCAGTTTCATTTGACCGATGCATGAATAAATTGATGAGGTTCGTGGCAATGTTAATTTTGCATCAGGCGGAAGAACACACAACGTGCATACAAGTAGATCTTAAGCAGGGTTTGAAAAAGTGCTCATTTTAACCGTTAACAACCTATATTAAGTTAATTGTTGCATAGATATGCTTCAGTAGTTCAAATATGATGTCCTAATGCTGGGTAAGTCAACTATCCAAGGTTCTGTTGTCACATTTTTCATTAACCCTTTCGGTCCCCGAGCTCGTGTTGCATTCACGTTGGTGTGCGCTGTACTTGGGTCGAGTGTGCTTCTCACAACCAGTCAACAAATTTCTACGTGTTCGGTGTATTCGACTTGAGCAGTCGCAAATGACACGTAAATAAGTTTCGGCAAATCAGATTACTCACATGGAAGACGTCCGAAACAACGAACACCGATTACTTGGTTTGTACAGCGTCGGCCATAAGCATCCTTCATTCGCGACATGACCCCGATCGTGGACACGAGGACACTGGACGGGTTGAAATCCTCCCCCCCCCCCCCAAAATTTGAATTCGGAATAAATAAATTGAAAATTCAACATGGCGATCGACATGGGCTCTTAAGCTTTGTTTTGCAAGATGTGGAGGAATATTCTGGAAGTAGATCCTTGTCAGGGCTTCAGAAACGTTGGAATGCAACTGTGGATGGACGACAACTGGCTACAGCCTGTTCAAGGTACAATGAGCATTTTTGAAAGTCCTGCTTAAGATCTATTGGTATGGACGTTGTGTATTACTCCAGCATAGGTAAAAATTAACATTGCCATGGGCTTCATCACTTTATTCAATCATCGGTCAAACGAAACTGCGTAATTTTTAGAAAAGTAAATATTTTACTAATTTGCTCATTTTTACACTTTGATACATTAAAACACACAGAAAGCGAAAGAAATGGTATAAGTTATAACAAATGGTTACCTAACACTTTTTATTCGACGTTAATATATGGAACTACTTTCCATCCATCATTACCAACTTTTCTGGGAGCATGTCACTCAGTGCGCCCGTTCAAATATATGTAGGCAGGGACAGTGACATTTTTCTAATGTTGATTTCAAAAGTGATCACGTTATCGTGAACAGCCTTTACCACGCGCTGCAAAAAGGTTCCGTATCGTTTGCGCTGCCGACTTTTGCAGCTGAACTTCACGGCTGTTCCAACTCTGTATTCTCAAATAGAGCCCGTTCACCGCAAAGTGAGCACTTTTGAAAACCCTGCTCTTTATGTCTACTCTTTCTCTGAATTGTGCGTTCTTACGCCGCATGTCAAATATACATCGCCGTGGGTTTAACACATTCTGGACTACGCTCGAGCCAAGTTCGAGCAACGCCAATTGAAAAGATTTCTTCGTCCTTGAAAGTAGAAACTCGCATGGTTATACGCTCGTTGTTCCGCTAGTAGTATTTACAGGATTTTACAAGAACAATTTGACCCATTAGCTATAGGTTTCCTGTAAAAAAAAATTGAATGTTATACCCTTATAAAAACACGATTAACTGTAAAACTTTTACACAGTAAGAGACATTTGATTGAAGCAATCAGCTCTGCGACCCAAGTGGTTGATGGCCAGCCAATGATGAACGGCGTAGATCACAGTAAGCACTCCCAGTGTGGTGTGGACCAATAGAAGAGTGGTAAGTGAGAATACAGAAACAAACAGAATAGACGTTCGTGCACTTGTGTATACAGGTGATACACTTCTAACTTGTCTTCAGTTATAGTGAACATGTGCTAACCTGAATATGTTAATCACTTTATTCATGCCTCAGGCGATTGAAAACAAGGGATCGATAGAAAAATAAATGTCTGATTAAAACGCCTATTCGTACTGTACTACGGATAATGCAAAATACACCAACGTGATTTGCCATAAATTTTAACATTACCCTCTCAATACGACTTGAGTGCTTAGAACGGTTTTACTTGACTCGCCATCTTAATTAAAATCCTGCAAGCCAGTGTATACGGTAACACATATGCAGATAAAGGGAAGACATATTTTTTCCCCGTAAGTTGATTTAGAGGGTGCTCACTTTACCGTAGACAGCCTATACTCTCTGATCACATCGTACATTTGACCTGGCGAGACGTTAAAAATGTGTACACAATCTGTCACTAAGAAAAGCTATGATTTCGCATTTTGTTATGAAACGTGTCAAAATTACAGCGTTTGTATGAATGTTACTTTCTCTTGTGCGACTGAACCATCGTTGTGGCATCTTACTGTCCATTCTGAATTCATTTATAGGCTGTTCACGGTAAAGTGAATATTTCTGAGGCCTTAGTTATTATTTTTTCCTTCCAGCCATTTTCTTATCCTTTAACCACCATTGCACATAAATATTGCTATGTAAGTAATAAAAAAAATGTATATATTCCACCGTACTCAGAAGTTTACATCTTAGACTAAAATATAATATATATATATCGACTATTATTTCAAATGAGATAGCTTTTAAAAGTGCTCACTTTACCGTGAATAGCCTATAGCTATTAGTGATTTGCGCCTTTAATAAGCAAAATATTTATAAAATTATATATAAAATATATATAAATTTTTAAAACCAAAGCGTACGTTTGAACTGTTAGTTAAAAAGTTTTGTTGCATGCTTTGTCAATAATGTCATGTCTTGAGCCAAATTTTCTATAAGATTACACTGCAGTGTAGTTTTACCTTTTAGTATGGTTCACGAAATAAACATATGCCATTCATTAATATTAAAATGCACTGCACGCCACGCTACAGTGATTTCAGATGTCTAACTCAGTGTTGATTTATAATTTCAAGTGTTGCAAACAAATATTTCTCAGTCTATTTTGATGCTTTGAGTCAGTTCTTGCCTTATTCGCGCAGCCCTTGTATTGGGCGCGTGTTATTCAGTAACCAACATCAACTATTGAGAAACCTGAAGTGCATCGCCCTCTGAAAGTAAGGCCAAATTTCGTTATTTCGTTATTTCGATATTTTGCAAATTCGTGATTTGGTAGGTATCAATTCGGACGTTGACGACTGTCACTCGTTTAGCACTCGAGGCAACACATTTTTAAATGAACAGTGCAAAATATCTTCATCTAAATTGTATCCTTAAAACAGGCGTGATATTTCTGTAATCATCAGTGCAATACTAGGAATGCGTTAATAAATAAGAAAATTATGAATTTTAAAATAACGACCTAAAAAAAAAGTATTTTTTCGATATATATATATATATATATATATATATATATATATATATATATATATATATATATATATATACACACACACACACACACAAAGCACAACATCTACTTGCTTTTTAAAACATACCTAGTGTATTTCATCTCTACGGTGATTTGTTTTAAAAGTAATTTTATTTACGCATTCGCGCGTGTGTTTTCAGAGTAAAAACAAACATGGCGCTGATTTTGTCATTTTGTATTTTTGCCAACATCCGCTAGATACAAAATACGAAACGCCAAAATGACTAAATACGTCACCATTTTTGTATACAAAATCGGGTCATGTGATCATTTTGTCAACAAAGTCTGCTAAATCGGACACGGCCTAAGGCAACCCACAAAGGATGAGCCTACTGCACTGGGACGCAGATCGCTTCCAGTTTACAGTGTCGGCAGCAAATGTGTTTCGAGTACAACTCTCAACAACGGGGAAATTCGACAGGGAACTCGCCTCCCACAATGGCGAACCGGGTTCGATCCCCGGCGGGGTCACCCCCCCCCCCCCCCAGGGATTTTCGAATGTGGTAAATCGTGCGTGATCCTCTCCCAGCGTGACAGGATAGAGACCTGCAAAATTCGCGTTATTATTTGAGGACATTTTTAAAACTGAAAACACTTTTCCTTTGAAATACGTTTGTCATTGGACCATTATTTGCTTGACACGCCGTGGGTAACTCTGCGCCGATAAATGAACACTTCACAATCTCGTGCCCTAATCACGCGCAGTTCACTCGGAAAGTGAATTACTTAACGTCTAGGCACCAGCCAATGGAGAAACAACACTGGCTCCAGTATATATAGTACTGCGAATATTATCTTGATGCCAAAATTTAACGCGAATTTTGCAGGTCCCTAGTGATAAGGGATAAATGTTTTCACGCCATGGGTCTCATCATATTGTTCATACGTCGTGCCAAGTGAAACTTAAATTATTAGAAAAGTAAATTATTTACAAATTTTCTCATTTTTACACTTTGGTGCATTAAAACATAGAGAAAGCGAAAGGAATCATGTAATTTATCACGAATGGTTACCTAACACTTTTTATTCGACGTTAACATATTGAACTACTTTACATCCATCATTGCCAACTTTACTGGGCGCATGTCCCTCAGTGCGTTCGTTACAATACCTCCATAGGCAGGGGCAGTGACTTTTTTCGAAGGTTGGTTTCTAAAGTGCTTTGCTTTATCGTGAACAGCCTTTAATAAGTACACTGTAAAGGGGCTTTCTTTGCTCCGACACGTAACTTGTAACTGCAGAGAGAAGTGTACAGGACTGTTAAACACTCACTCACACTACTGCTTCCTACTTATTTCTGGCTCGCAGTTAAACGGGGCATGTCTGAAGAACTTTCGTCCAATTACAACAGTAGGAGAAAAGAACAAGCGTTTTGAGTCTACCGCTGCCTCCGAATGAATTTGCGAAATACTCGTGGTGCTAACTATAGCAAAACGAACAATTCGTGACCTTGTACAGTTTCTCACAGGGAAGATCTAAGTAGTCAAAGTGCTGTTATCAGTATTATTTCATTAAAAGATATATTACTTTTCATAGGCTACAAATGAAGGTATGATGAAAAATTTAAATAGTGAATGGTTCAGTTATGTAGGAACCTATAGATACACAGTATTACGGCCAGACATACATCATCTTCACCAAATTGTTTCTGGTAAATTCCAGAATGTTTTGCCAATGTAAGTGATAGGCATGATTCGAAAACGTCCAGAAAATGAATTAGAGCATTTCAGCTTTCCAACTGTAAAGTTCATTACTGAGTACAATAAAAAAAAAACATTCCAAATTATTTTTCCCATTTAAATTTCAATGCATTATGTAAACTACCTTTAATGAAAACTGTTCTAAAATGGCATACGTTTAATTACCTTATGGATGGATATGGCCGCCATGTACCACCACATTATTATAGACTCTCAGATTTCTTGATATAGTAAGCCATGACGAAAGAAAGCAAAGGAATTTAAAAAAAATCGAAAACTTTTACATTAATATATTGTTTGGAATATGTACGCAGTGCATTGCAGTTGTACACAAACCGTCACTAAAAATCATTTGGTATGAAAAGCAAACCGTTCATTGTATTTTATTCTGTGATTTTATTTTGCTTTCTCTGGAAAAAAAATTTCAAAATTTAAACAAATATACATGTACACTGGTGACGTATAGGCTGTTCACTGTAAAGTGAGCACTTTTTAAGGCCCTACCAAAAAGCATTAACCGCTAATAAATATATTTTATTACAGTCTAAGGCGTTAACTTTTCAGAGCAATGAAATGTATGCTCTGTGTTTATTAGTCATATTGCAATGTTTACATTTAAAAGGTAGTGGAAAGGTAGAAATTAATTGAAAGGGAAAATTTAGCAGGGCCTTTAAAAAATGCTCACTTTACCATAGCTTTTTTTTTTTTTTCAAAGAAGAACTATTTTTAAAACTTTTTCCTCGGTAACTAAGAGCATTGACCTCCTCCTTAGACTAACTCTGTGTTCTAAACAATCAACAGCTGACGGAGCAAACATGAACAGCTTGGCTTCCTTGTGTCACAAGAGCTGAAGCGGAAGTGTATATATATATATATATATATATATATATATATATATATATATATATATATATAAACAAAACAATACTGGTGCTACTTTCTCGGCGTAACGAAATGCTCATGACTGAAACATGGTGTTTGAAGTTGGCAGTGTGCCTACGGCTTGGGCGAAAGTTAGCAAACTTAATGTTTCTAGCGCTAGAACTTGATGACTGCGACACTGTTCATAGTAGTCAGAGATTGATCGTTCCTGGGTGCACCGTTCTTTGAAGTCCGCAAAATGGGGCTACGCCTTCTAAAATATATTGCTGACCCACTGATTACTCACTGCCTTTACCCCCAGGTGTCACGTGAAATATTAAATAGAATTTATTTTTTAATGTAGTACAATTGGCACTACCGTGGATTTCATCGAAATTTACTGTTAGCATTTTACGTAAAAAAAAAAAAAAAAAAAAATTTGCTGTGCTAACGGTAAACTTCTTTTTTTTTTTTACCGGAAATGTTGGGCTGCAACTGCTGCTATCGACGATTAAACAGTGTTTAGAAAATAATTTAAAAGCTCTCCTTTTCAATTCAAAACGAGAAAATATTAATAACTGTTTACCTTAACAGAGCGCCTTATAGGTTATTCAGGAGACCGCTCGGGCACTAAAATGTAATTTGTAATATGCTTAGAAAAAGTTAATGCGCTGGAACTCCTTAAATTGTGTTTATGTAGCAAGTGTTTGACTAATAATATGTCGAGACCTCGATCCGGAATATTCTTGGCGCAGTGGAGGCTCCATATTTTGCCAGCCCACTAGTTTTCTCATTTAAAAGGAAAACTGTGAAGGGGGGGGGGGGGCTGTTTTAAATGAGTACATTAGCTAGCACTTTTTACACAATCTTGCATTCCTGAGTAATGCACTGTAACAAACTGTAGCTGATACGGGAAGTATACGTGAAACCCGGAAGTGATTGTCGGTAATCTGGTCTACTCGTGACGAAACTGTACTTAAGGATCTACACTGTACAAATTGCTGTGGTAAACTTCACGAATTGTAATGATAGTTTTTAACCCATCCTCTGCATGGAAATATACTTTATGTCAGACTGCAGATGTTGGGATGTCGAGCGTCGTTAATACACAAGACTGGGGACTTTCCTACGCTCTTGACTCTTTCCTGAGCGAATGTAGGAACCCTACCATGGACGCATGTGGAAAATAACTTCCCATTTGCACTTTCCCACTACTCGTATTAATTGATATGGCAATTTTACGAATCATTTCATAGAGTGTAACTATCGATATTATTCCATTCAATTCTCTCGTGAGATGGTCAAATTACGAAGAGAAATCGAAGAAGAAAAAAAAAAAACAGTTCTTATGACGGTATTTCCAGAATGGATACTTTTGATTTCCGTTTGGTTTTTGTTTCGTTGCGGGTAGCTGTTCAGGAAAATAAAAATATACATTTCTCTCAAACTAACGAAATATCGAAAGTAGGAAGAAGTCTGGACTGTAAAGTAATTGACAGTCCAACCCGAAGAAGTTAACAATGTATATAAATTCAAGGGATTTTTAGTGGAACTCTCTCCCACTCACGCTGTCTTTCACTCTCTCTCTCTCTTTCGAATACAATTCACACACACTCTCTGTTTCAAATATACAACTGTCTTGATACGATTTTATTTACAAAAACTGAAATTAATTTTTCTGGCAGATAATTTAAATGTGAACCACTGGACGTGTATATAATTTTTGTTTAACACAGTAACCTCTTAAGCTGTCTCATAAACAGGAAGTAGGCCTAACTGGTATGCATAGAAAGAATAAAATTCAAAATTCATTGTCCTCGCCCGTAACGAAATCACAAATATTAATTGTAAGAACGCTGAATTCGTGTTTGTGTAACATGTCAGAGAAACTGGATACCGACGCATTGTACATACAATGCGTTCCAAGGGTGTAATTTTTTTCCTACGAGATTTTGTCACTGAATAGCGAAAAAAAAAAAAAAAAAAAAAAGGGGTGGGCAGAATAGCGACTTGATGATGTACGAAGCAATGTTGACATCGACGCGAAGTCATGGGTTTATTTTGAACCGGCGTGTAGAACACTCGAACAAGGGAAAACACAACAGGTTCGTTACGAGTGTCGCTACCGTTGTGTGTACCAGCTTCAGTGAAATTATTCTGAAGAAAAAAGTAGAAAGTAGAAGGGAGCTGAAGCTTTCTCCCTGTTTACTCCACTCCCCTCGTCAGACTCTGTTTCATCAGCCGACGGCGCGGCTGGAACGAGACACGTGCCGGCCCTTATGGCCCTGCTGCAATGGGAATAACAGTAACCACATCAAGAACTGTCAACCTGCTCAGTGATCGTGTCCACCATTGTAGACATGTTGCATATGATCAATATTTATGTCCGGTAATGTACATGGCTAATCATCACCGCTAGGGACCTGAATTTGGAGAAAAGATTTCCGTGCATGTTAGATTTCAATACCCTACTGTTATATCAACTGTTTTTCTTTTGCTTATTGGTTAAACATTTTCATACTTGTCTCGACAATCAGAATTAGGTTACTCCTGCAGTGCGTGTCTGTTGAGAGTGAAGTGCCGAGAGTTGGGCGGCCCTTAGCATCGAGGTCTTGAGAGCCGATGAGGGCGAAGCGAGGTGAGTATAGAGCGGCGCCGGAATGAAGAGGCCAGGGAAAACGGGAGATCCACGAAAAAAACTCGCCGACCAGAGGCATCGTCCGGCACGAGTCCCACATGCGAAGATCCGGCCCCGTCGGGAATCGAACCCGGTTCGCCCGGGTGGGAGGCGAGCAGTATAACGACGATACCACCGCGATTGCGGATGGCAATGGAGCCGTAACCTTTGCCACAGCAATGTGCAGAATTTTTTTTTAACTTTATTGTGCAGAAACTTTGCGTTGCCTGTCACAGTGCAGCAGTTGAGTTCACTGTCATAAAAATTTCTTTCTCCAAAATAAGACATAAATTTGACAGCAATTTTTTTATTAGTGAGAAAATAGATGTGTTGGTAATGCTTAGTAAGAAATAGTTCTTATGCAAAATGCCATTACTCTGAGAGCGCACGAATGCGGTCAGTTGTCCCTTTGGTGTAATTTTCTAGACTGGCTTAAGCTTTGTCTGCATGAGGCGGAGGAGTATCCTGGAAGTAGAACCATAGCAGGGCTTCAGAAAAGTTGGAAACAACCGTGAATGTGCTATATCAGATTGTTCCAGCTAACTAAGTGTTTATTCATTTTCAAATAAATTACTAAATCGACTTTATCATTACGTTTCATTAAGTCAGCGGAACAACCAAGTAGGTGTTCAGCTGAACAAATATGACTAAATGTTTTATACTTTTAAGGAGGTCTTAATAATACGAAAAATAAATTAAACTAAATTTGATTTATAATCTATTCATTCTGCTACTATGTACAACATCAGTTATCTGTCTTCACTTTTACTCTTTCTGTTTAACAGCGACCGCAATATTTGATGTTTATTTCAACTTAGTCCAGCCTGTCAGCCGCCTACTCTACTGCTTGCTACTTGCAGTCGCAGTCTCGCCTTCCGCTGGCCTTCTGCTGCTCGTCTTACATTGCTCGGAAGCCCGCCAGTCACCCATTCAGCCACTCCAACTCAAACTACCGGTCCTGAGGCATGCTGCGAAATTTATAGTCTAGCCCTAACCATCTCGAAGGTTCAACACACCCCGAGTTGCGCTGAGAGACTAGGCCAGTAATCAAGAGCATTCTCCGGATAAACGCAGATATCAGTACTGCCAGGGTCAACTGAGTCGTGCCGCAAAAGATCGTCTCGTCGGCACGATCTTATGTAATTCATACGTGGGCGCCGGCCTGTCGTCCGCGCTGCCACCCATAACATTCCATTCGGCGTGCTGCGACGATATCACTACTACTCTCTGTCCCTCTCTTACCTCCTGCTAGCACGGGACACGCAAGGTTAGCAGCGACCACCAGCAACACATAGCAGTAAGTTTCAAGGGAACGGATGCAGCAGACGTTCGGTAAAAGATGCAGATTATTTATGCGGATGAAATATTTCTTCACCGAAAACAAATATCGCTGCATTCAATCTATTTGGCATAGGCCCATGCTGTTCACGGTAAAGTGAACACTTTTTAAAAGCTCGGCTTAAGGTCTACTTGTATGCCCTTTGGGAATTCTTCAGCATGATGTATAATTAACATTGACATGGGCCTCATTAACTTTATTCATGCGTCGGCCAAGTGAAATTGTGGAATTATTAGAAAAGTAAATATGTTACAAATCTGATCAAATTTTACGCTTAGATCCATTAGAAATAACAGGAAAAGGAAGTACTAATTTAAGTTATTATAAATGGTTGTCTAACACTTTTTATTAGACATTGAGATATGGAATTACTGTTCCATCGATCATTACCAACTCTAATGGGCGCATGCCACTTAGTGCGTCTTTTAAAATATACCCAACTAGGAGTAGTGACTTTTTCTAGGGTTGATTTGAGAAGTTCTCACTTTATCGTGAACAGCCCTTACCTGCAGCTGTGTATTTATCTTAGTACGGACAGTCACGAAACAAGAACATTGAAACTGTGTCCAGTGGCGGTGGGGCAAACGTTATAACGTAAATTGGTTCTAGAACCACCGAGCAGAGTTGGGTGATAAGGGATGTGCTGTGACCATAGACTAAATATGAGGAAGACCGCTTATTCGCCTTCTGCGCATTGTACCCAACATTGACCTACCCCAATCCTACAAAACTCCTACACAACTGTCAAAGTCACATGGTCAATAGTAATGTACGTGTATGTTTATATCTCAATTTTTAAATGACAAGCACTACTATATTAATAAAATAGTTTTACCAGTTTTAATATAATCAAACAGCATTACAAATTGGTTAGAGGAAGTATACATTCATCTCAAAGCATTTGTTTACAAATCAGTTTTCTAACCTAAAATCCTAACCACGCCATTTTCGCTAGACGTGTAGGCAGAAAAGCAGTTCAATGTTGGGACACGGAGATTGGTTGTGCGCATCCAGCGAGATCGGCTTACCCCATATTTTGTCTATGGCTGCGACCAATCACGAGCAATCCGGCAGGCGCCCAGTGGCGTGGTGTGACGTCAGCTTAAGACACCACGTGTTAAGTGGAATGGTGCATGAAAGCAGTATATTTACCCGGTTATCGATACAAGTAGTTTTCTAAAGGGTTTGCTGAAATTTTTGGCTTGACAAGACGTAAATAATAATTTTCATCACTTGTTTACGTTGTTGGATTTTCACTGCCTTCATTGTTCTCGGAGCACTGGTGGAAGAAAGGAAAGGATTATTTTTTCTTATCTTCAATCAGAGCTCCGAGAGTAACGAACGCAGAGAATTTTTAACCATGTTTCGAAAAATCGTCTGTAAAACAAATTGTGACAAAAATTGTATAAATATACGATTTTCGTGCTCCATTTCCCTTAAGGCCTAACTACGTCACAGAGTGTTCGAAATACGCATTTTCTTTCTAAAGGCTGTTCACAATAAAATGAGCACTTTAGAAGTCAACCTTAGAAAAAAGTCGCTGCCCCTGCATGCATATATATTTTAATGGGCGCACTGAGTTACATTCGCCCTTATTGCTCTCGTGCTTTTCAGCCTGAGATACAGAAAATAGTTCCAGGCAATCGCGCTCACATGGCGACGAGGTTGAAGATGAAGAGACATGAAAATTCCGCATATCTGCACTACTTTTTGAAGAGCAATTAAATAATTTACAGATTGACAGAAATATTTATTGGAAGTTTGATTCGGAAGAATGGATGATTGGTTGAAATATTTGGTATGTCTGTATGGCTGGTTTTGTTGGCCTTGTCTGATGGTATTGTCTGTAGAAACTGATGGTGTGATGTGATGTGGTATACGATATTGATGGTTGGAATATTCGATTGTCTGTTCTGGTGGTTTGGTCGGTATGACTTTTTGGAATGAGTTAACGATATTACATTTCGATATAGTTTATTCACTCGCGAGGATATACTACGTGGACTGATAGTATGGTGTAACAATGTGGTCGGTTTTACATGATGGAATGAGTAGTGCATATATGAGTCTGGCGCAGTGTATTTTGAATGGGCGCTGTGTGGGTGTGGCTCTGGCTGGCGATCTTCGACTCGACTCGTGTATCTGCTCGGCAGTCTTCGGCTCGACTCGGGAGGGTGCTCGGCAGTCTTCGGGCGTGACTCGAATGAGGTCGGAAGCCTTCGACTCGGGATTGCCGACCATATCCGAAGGTGCTTATCAGTTACGACTGCTAACCCTATGTGTATGCCCATCCATTTATACGAGCCAGTCGCCATATTAGTTTTATAGGTATACGGTATGTCTAATCTAAATTGTGTATTTATTATTCAATTTTAAATATTCTTTTTATAATAAAAAAATTGTAATCCAAAAATTATTTTTTTAAAATCTGTACCGGACTAGTAGGTACAAAGAGTATTGCGAAAGCCTGCAGAAGAATTTAATTTCATTACTACACTACCAGTCTCTTTTCTTCAAGTCCAATCCTTACACGATGCCAGAATCAGCACATTTTTCATTGCATTGACTGTTATGTAGGCGTAAGTATGTTATTCGCAAACTTTCCATCAATCTTACAATATTTCCATCAATATTTCGATCAATCTCGCAATCTTTCAAATTTTTGTCCAATATTTCGGTGACTCTCCGCAATATTTTTCTTAGTCTTCCAATCATTTTTGTTAGTCTTCCAATAATCAAATAAATTTCCCAATTATTTAATAAATCCTCCAGTATTTCAACCAATCTTTCGATCGATCAATAAATATTTACATCGATATCATAATATTTCAGTCATTCCTTCAATCACTATTTCAATCTTTCGAGCAATCATAAGTGCGTATTCAATCCATCGGTTTGTCGTCTGTCCCCTATACGTACATATGAAAAAACCATTCATTCACTGACTGTCTACACACATTTGTACTTGACGACTTCATTAATGATTTGTATGCCGTCCACTAACCATTCATTTCTAAACTAAAAGATCTAATTAATGTTCCGTAAGTAGATCTGTACTTTAATTCACTATTGATTAAAGATATGTCGATAATGTGCGGGAAATCTCCGCCTTGTTGCAAAGCAATCAAATGTCTGAGTGTACTAACAAGTGCATTCGAGTCTTTGGCAAACATGCAGCAGTGTTCCGGGCATCTTCTGCCTTCTTCATGCCACTCGTCGCAGTAAAACCTCTTGGAGGGCTGTCTTAGAGCTTCGAGAAAATCGCATTCGCCCTCAGCGCCAACAAAGTCTTCGTAATCATTTCCGCCTCACATTTGTGTTTCCATACTACGCCTGAGTTTACATTTCTTTGTAGCAGAAGTCGCGTGGTCGTCAGTAGTATTTAGAGCGGATTGCCATTTATTTTGAAGTTCATCGATGTCATGCAAGAATATACCGCGTTTGGCGTGAACCGACTCTACTCCACGGCGCAGGTCACTCATTCCGTCTTTGGCATCAACTGTCTTATCATAAACGCCTGTAGAATCAGAACCCATAGATGCAGCAAGAGCTATTGGTGGCAACACTTGCTGGCTCCCAAAAGAAGAGTCCTTGCGGATCTTCACGTGGTTCTTGAATATATCGTCTTGCATTGGCCATTGTCGAAATGTTTCCTCTTGCCGAAAGGAATCTTCGCGCATGTGGTTCTCTCATGTCGCCGAGCATTCTCACCGAAGGTGAAAACTTTATCACAAAATCGGCATTGATAACGACCATTCGTTGATGATGTAGGTCGCAGTTCCATGTTCGCTGTGGCCAAAGGTTGACCTTCGTATTTACAATTCATCTTCGCTGTATGACGAGAGAGTGCTTTGAAATAGATATCCAACTCGTATCAGAATGTCAACTGAGCTACTGATGACTGTCACTTTTCTATATAATCACGATTTTTTTTTTACCTGGGTATTTAATATCTACGAAATAAAAATATCGTAACTGATGGCAAAATAATCCCATCGAGCGATTTTGTTCTCATATCGGACCTGTTCCAAACAATCGATTCCTCTTTTTGTTTACATTTTTCCCGTGTATTTTATACATATTATTTTACTCCTAAGCATATTTATAAACATAATGCGAAAAAAATACGAGGTTTTTTTTTCTAAGCCCGAAAAAGAATTAGTATTTTTTTTATAACTTTGGGTTTCGAACTCAGTTTCCTACATCATACTTCGTATTTTTCTGTAGATCGCTTAACTCTTTATATCAAGCGTGTTTAAGCACCTGACAGACAGAAAATTATGCACTAACTTCGCTAAGAATGATCCGAAACATGGATCCCACTATTCTATCTTTATTATTTGTCCAGAATTTGTTTAGAAGCCTGCATTATATGTTTTATACAAAAAGTATTTACATGGAATTTATTCTAGCAATTTTTACAGTGTCGCCTCTTTGCATGGTTGTTGTAGATAGCAAGTTTGGTGATATGTTTGGTATGTACTATATACAAATTTAATTAGGCCAGATGCTATGACTGGATGTTATCTTTGTGGCTGTTGTGAACATAATGGTTTGATGAAATATTTATTTGGTGTTTACGACTAAATGGTATTTATTGCCATGTAACATGGCATATGTCTCCATGGTTGGTTGTCTCTTGGAATTGTTGAAATGGACGGTATTGTGTGGTGTTACCTCAATCCTCTTCAGTTCTCTTCATTCCTCCAAAATCCTCAGCCATCATCTGAATTCCGCCTCCTACTCGCCTTCCACCTCAATCCCCCTCAATCCTATTCGTTAGACATTAGGTTTTCATCTTGAATCTACTTCTGTAACACGATGACTGGAAATTGTTTCGTACAATTTGAAAAATGCACTCAGAGGGTAGTTTCTGGACAATGATTCTTGTGTCTGTACAGGTGCGTCGAGAGGAGGTTAAAGCCACGTGTATACGAGTTGAGCTGGGGCCTGCGAGGAGGCACACAGATAAAAAAAAAAGTTAAAAACGAAAGAATTGATACTTATTATTTCATTTTTAATTTGAAGGAGAAATTGACTTATCACACGGACAGTTTTAAAATATTTACATACAATTTAAAAACCAATTTTTAAATTTGAAACTTACAAGTTTAGTGCAGTGTGTATGAGTACATGGTAGTTTTATAAATGATAGTAAAATAATAGCAAATTAATTTATATCTATTTCACAACATCCCGAATTAAACTGCAAAATAACATGATCAGAACTGTATGTCTATCAGTGCACACAAAACCAAAGCAACTTTAATAGCAAAAAAAAAAGTCACTATTTTTACCTTGATCACAGTAAATGACGTACAATTAGTCAAGAAACTAACAAACAAAAATATTCTTCTGATTCAGATGTTTCCTGTTTTCTTAATCAAGGACTTTTGCCACTAACAAAAAAACCTCCACTGACCCCGATAACCCTGTATGTGATATAACCGCGACCCTATATGTTATCATTGTACTTTGCTCTTGCGAGGTTGGCAATATTCTAAGGCTGTCAGATTAGTACATAAGGCGTCACAATTTCTCAGACTGGCCAGTCCACATTCGGACATCTTTGAGTGAACATATGTGGTGCAACACTATTATACTGGGACTTAACATACAAGGGACCTAACATTCAGTTCGAACATCATTGCATACAACTGTGACTGAGGACAGTCAACCATCATTCCACTTTCTTTCTCCACGATCTTCAGTAATCCTCCACCGCAATACTTGGCAATCCGTCTTAATCCTCAGCAATCTCCCTCCACAAGGTTGTGCAATGCTCTGCAATCCTCCAAGATGGTATCCTCTTCAACCCTCAGCATCCTTCTTCAGTCCTACACAGTACTCTGCCATCCTACTCAATCCTCAGCAATCGTCCTCATTCCTGCTCCGCAAAGCTCCGAAATGCTACACAATCCTTCTATAAGCTCTGCAATGTCTCTCACTGCTCTGCAATCTCAGCATGTAAAAACTTTCATTCTGTGAGCAGTAGGGGCGTGGGTGTTCTAGGCAACTCTTGATTAATCGGATTATCGATTTGATAGGTTGAATTAATTGGATTAATACGATCTTAATCCGATCGAAAAAATTTAATTCCATGTTAATCCAATGGATATTTTTCGTTAATCATTAATCCTAATACAACATAATGTGATAAAAAATTTGATCAAGTTAATACATCAAACTTGTTTGATCAAATTTCTTATATGTTATTATTTTTTTGTGTATAATTGTGCAAATGCACTTTTTTTTGCGGTGGGGAGCAGTTCTGGTAGATGTTGACATTCAGAGCTCTGCCATGGTACTGAGGTGGTCGTGTGTTGGGGAAGGGGTATATATGTATTGTGAAATATAAATTTTTGGAGAGCACCTCTGATAGATGTTGCCCCTCTGAGCTCTGGTGTTGTACTGAGGTGGGACTGTTGGGAAGTGGTGTATATATATATATATATATATATATATATATATATATATATATATATAATATATATATATATATATATATATATATATATATGGTAATGGTGGAGTTCAGGAAGGCATATTAAATGAAATTATTATGTAATGAAAATCAATTAAACGAAAAGAGAGATGAATAAGTCTACAACATGATTTTACTAACCCATCATGTATGCTAGCAATATAATTGACGACAGGCTAAATGATACGAAGGACTCATCGAATAGGAAATACAAATTTCAAACGATCACAACTACGTAAGTATCCTATATGAAATTAAGTAACAAGTTCTACCTACAACGAAGGCAAAATATCCCTAGCAATATATATATATTGCAACACTTTAATTAAATGTCACAATTAAAACGGATCTGAAAACACGTAGGAAACTGTACAAGCACCTATCAAAAAATATGTCTGTCCAGCTGTGAGGCCAGTGAAGCAATGCCTTGAAATTATGAGAAAAACTCGGAAATGAACGAAAAAAAGAATTGAATACGATTTACGTGACAAAATAAATGAAATGTCGTTAGCAATATATAAATTACACTACTTGAATTAAAAGACACGTAATTAAATCTTACAAGCAGTAGAAACATGTCTGACATTAGTATAGGATTTGAGGAGACTTATAAGCATGGCTAGAGATGTGGAGGACGGTCGCTAAGCAACTGAGGTTATAGCTACTCGAAAAGAGAGTTGAATACATAACAACTGTTTCCAAATAGGTAATGTTACACATGACAAAAGTATAAGGAATATATTTCAAACAGCAGAATGAAGTGATATAAAATAACAAAACACTTTGTCAATAAAAATGTCCTATTTACTGGTTTATATTTCTCAATCAAGCTAGTTTAAAGAGTTACTATCCACGAAAAATTTAATCACATCTTCCTGAACATATAAAGGAAAATAATGATGTAAATGCAGAGGAAAAACTTATCCCAATACCATGTAATATTAACACAATTTCCATCGAAGTGTAAGGAGACTTAGTCCAGACACACTTAATAGAAACCTATGATATTTTAATAAATCCACAAACTTCCTTGAAGAAAAATTATTTAAAATAACTGACGTACTACATCGAGCAGAATAATGTTCACACAAATTCTTTTAAGTCTGGGAAATTCGCTGTACTAGTTAACGAAATGGTAGTTGAAAATCCTATGAACTTTTGTAGACCAAGCTCAGAAATGCACTTGACATGATAAAAGCTTATAAAATAAAGGACGCACTAAATTGGCTTAGCAAACAAATACAATTTCTCGATAAATTATCGAAATATAACTTGTAAAAAATTTTACACTGTAGTTTACGAAGACTGTGAACAAGATCTGCACCCCGGAGCATATACTTTCGAAGAAAGTGAGAGATGAAGCATGCGGTAGCCTGGATAGAATACCCGGCTTTGCAGTTATCTTAAGCCTCATCGCGCCATGTATCCCCGCCAAACGTCGTCCTGAGAGGTGAGGCCGGAAGAACAGATAGCAATGCTCAGTGATGTGTATGCAGAGAGTGATGTATCCAGGGCGACAGTCAATCACAAACTAAGATGGTGCAGGCTAGCCAGATTAGTTGAAAACTCCTGTCCACTGTTTTCACACCCCCTCCCCTTCTCGCATCTATGGACCAGAGCACATCTTCGGGTATGCACCCCCTCTTCCGACTTCCTAGCCCAGAATGCATTTTTGGCTAGCTGGAGGACTGCTTACACCAGCTAGGCATTCTCCCCCACCCCCATGTACTGCCAGTCAAGATCACGTCTTTGTCCAGATCAAGGGATAGCTGCTTGCCTGTCTACCTCTCCTCGGGCAGCAAATTGTGTAATCTTCTAACACTTTGACCTTTTTTGTAAAACTGCTCTCTACCCATGAATTTGAAATGGAACTGTCTGGCTGCCTCGTTCCTCTGTGTTCTCCAAGGTTGTACTTTCCCCTGGCCATTGACATGTCTGGATGTGTGAAACAAATAGATATTCTACATATTTCCCCTGAGTCGCCATGCATGGAGCAGGTCAGCAGACTTCAAGCCTTTGTGCCAGGGGATGTTTGAAAAATTCTCGATTTTCACGTCTCAAGTGTCTGAATGTTTATTTCAATCTAATAATTATTTAACAATTTTCACCGTCAAATTTATGCCCTCAACATTAAGAGCTATCTAAAAAATATATAATATTCACAGATATGTAAATGTCTTTATGGAGTTGCAATTTTTCAATTCCGAATTACTTCAGCTAATGTTATAATTGAGATTTAACACCTCTTCTATCAAAACCTTTCAACTCTCACATCCCATAGCTTACGATAAACCAAAAATTTTATAAAAAACCTTAGATGAAATGTTTAGATAAGTTATTTAAATTTTTCCAATGTAATTATTAGATAATCTAATGCTACAAAGGGAATAAAGATATAACACTGTATGCCAATCCTGCATGTAGGATGTTCTACACCATTCTGAATGATTAAGAGAAACTAGATTAAAGTCTTCTTAGGAACATGCAATGAATACCGACCTATGTTTTCTCCTATCTCACTCGTCCTCCCCTCTCTCTTCGACTTTGAATCCAATCATTAACACAGGATCAATAATCCCTTTTGTTTGCCATGCCATACACATTGTATGTAAAAAAAAACTCTGCAGTCTCACCCACAAATATTTCTTTCTGGTAAAAAATAGAACTGAAGAAATAACTTTGGAAAAAAATATATTTACCCCCATTGAAAGGAATTAGTAAATTCTAAATGTTTTTTTAAATTAAACAATTTTCCAAAAAAATATGATAATAAACAGAATTAAATATAACAGATTACTGCTTAAATGCTAATCCAATGAAAGATAATCCAATCAACATGCTGATTGATTGCACAGTAAATTGTACATCCAAACACCATTGATACTGATATGTTTATGAAATAAAATAACACATAAAATATTATTTAAAATATTTTATTTAGTATCATAATTTTACAAAGATTGTATTACAATCTTTTAAGATATTTATTCGTGACCCACAAGTTGTGTATTTTTGAGAAACCTCTCCATCAAACCAAGGGTCTATTTTTTTTTTCCTTTTGATGATTTTGTCAATCAAATCATCATTTGGAGAAATATAATTTTGGTCATTTGTGATGGAAAATCCACCTTTGATAGGCTCTCCATCATAGGTTTTCAGGTAATAAACTCTGGAAAATTATTGTCTAATTGAAATAGTATCAAATATTAATAAGACTGATTAACCATATTTTTTTCAAATATTCCTTTCTGCTTCGAGATTCGCATGTGTTCACAAACTTTGAAAATCTGCTTCCTCTGATCAGATATTTTCACATTATTATGTACAGTTTTCATCAAAGTTTTGTCCATAAATTTTCAGGAGCCATCTTGATAGTTCTATGATATCTGGAATAATAAAAAATTAAGTATTTCAGGTAAAACATCCACCCATTTGTAAGTCCCATTCGATGCGAAATGCTTATATATGAACTACATAATCGATTAGTTGTATCATTCCACAACACTGGCTTTAAGGTCTGAATACATTGTATAGTGACTAATGCCATAATATGTCATTAGTTTGTGGAATGGTGCAGAAAAAAATTTGGTTCCTCTGTCAGTTTGGAGCAAATTTGGCTTCTTTCTTGTAATATGGTCTTCATTGAATCACTGACCTATTTCCCAGTTTTGTTTTTCAAAGGTGTAAACCAACCATATTTGGAAAAAATGTGTATTATAGTTAAAACATATTTGTATCTCTTATTGAATTTGGAAAACAATGCCATTTCACACAAATTGGCTTGAAAAAGATCATTTAAGGCCTTAGTAATAACTTTTTGTCTAGGATATGTTACCGTGGCTGGAGAGTGAACTTTTTGAGCAATATTACTAAACTTCACTGGTAATATAACCATCTTCTTTTAGCTCTTCAATAATATAAACAATTTTGTTAATATGTGAATTATTACCAGATTCTCTTAAAGCAATCATAAGTTTTAATGTATCGACCAATTCATTAGGATTGTTCCAATATACAGCAGAAAACTGATCACCAATTTCATTTATATATATTCCACTTCCGACAATATCGCCTATTAAATGTAGTTTCGGATGATTTTCATCACCTAAACGGTTATTCACATTCATTCAACAAAGAAGGTCTTTACACTTCTCCAAATTGGTGTCGGAATATCTACTTGGAATGTTTTAAAAAATAATTCAAACAAACCACCACTCATATCAGCTATGTAATCACATATTTTAATTGTATTGTCAGACAAAATTGTAATTACCGAATCTCCCAGCAACCATGTGTTTCACTTTCGATATACACCAAATTTGTATCTCACATAGGTGAAGTATGTTTTATGGCTAAATAACAAAGAGTTAAATGAGAAAGGGGTTGCTTTTTCTTTTTCTTGAAATGCCTTCTTCTGATTAAATTTACAAAGGTGTTTCATTATGCGAATTCAACACAGAATGTAATACATCCATTATACTCATAACATGTTTAAATATTTATTTGTTTAAAACATCCCATTCCATATGGGCTCGTTTGGCTTGTAAATATTTCTCCGTCACAGTAGATATAATGTTATGTAATTCCGAAGCAGAGGCAGACACGTTTGATTATATTATATTAAATTCCAGCTATTTAAATATAAATTAAATCGTTGCTTTTCGAACTGTTGCAGTAGGTCGAGTAACTTCTAAACTATATCGAATTGTTTGCCTTTTTCAATCTTATCGATTTATTTAAAACAGAATCTAATTTGTGTATAGAATTTAACTCTCAAATCATTAATAAAATAATTGATTAATGTTTCCAAATCATTATTTTGTTTTCTCAGATCTGTTTGTGTAACTAAACCATATTTTTTATTAATCAATTCATCACTTATATATTTTGTTACTTCTTCCATTTGTTATTTTGTAATACTAGTGCTTACAACTTCATCGATTACAACTCTTAAATTATCTTTCATTTCAGCAAGTTTTGTTGTAAAAATTATGTTTTTCATATCATTAAAATCCTTACTCAATCCATTTAAACATTCTTATATTATAAGTTCATTACTTTGCAAATCATTACTAATATTGGTTAAAATGTTTGCAATTACTCTTGTGTTTTATATACATTATCATTCCCATCAACTTACTTTATCAATTTCTCTTGAATATCGGTCGATTGTGATTTAAATATGTTAAGTGTAATAGTGTTTAAACCTTCCACGCAACATTTATTTGCCACGCAGTGCCTTTCACAGCCATACCCACATTATGTAATACCTGTCCATTCAAATCACAATTCCCATTGCAATATTTGGTTAAACAACTATTGTAATGATTGTGTTTTATACCACTATGTCCAAACTTCAAAATAATCACTATTCTTTCTCGGGAACTAAAAAACTATCAAATCCAGGCCTATATCTGTCTTTATATAGGGGAAGCATTGGTATAATCAACCGAAAACCATATTTGTTTTTCCAACAGTAAAGCACATATCTTTCAACTTTGTAAATGTCATATTGCCTAAAACATGGTCATTGTAAATATGTCGCAGGTTCATGTTATCCATTTTAAACACAATTATCATATTTGTTTTATCATGCAAATTATGTTTTGGAATACGTGCATAACTTTGTGATAGATAAAGACAATCAACATTTGAATGTCGACCAAAAAAAAAATTGCTGTATTTCACCCTGCGGTTCGCACCAGACATTGTCAAAAATAAATGCGAAACTGGGTAATGCTTCATTCGGAGGCACAATATCTTCTTTATTTGTAAAAAGGAAATATCACATTCCTTCAATTAGTGATAAAATATTCGCTAATCATTGATATTTGTCTTGTATGGTTTTAGAAAATACAAATATGTTTTTAAATTTAAGCCAATTTGGATGTTCCAACAGCCACATAATAACACATGTTTTTCCACATGAAGAAGGACTGCTTATTATACAATGCATATTTGATGGTAAAATAATGCCATGTTTCTGTTCAGTTACATTTTCTTTCATATTTACAATTATCAGAAGATGTACATTTTGTTTTATAACTTTCATTTATACAGTATTACATTATTTAACATACTAACGTAAAACTATAAATGTGGTTCGATTTTTCAGCTTGCATTCAGTTGAAAATAATGCCTTGTTCTAAACATATCAAAAAAGGGCGAAGAGTATTGAATACATTGATTAATAAATTACCATTTGAGTTGCATTTACCAAAGTACAATTATTGTGGGCTGGTACTAAACTTGCAAATCATCTGGCATAGAACGATCAAATAATAAACTCTCTGGATAGTGCTTGTAAAGAACACAATGTAGTTTATGATCGAACAAAGCGATTTGGTGTGTACAAAGATTTAAAAATGCATGGGTTTAAAATGAAAAACAAAGAAAGGAGGCATCATTTTGTTACTATTTCCAGCATTAACAGCTCTTGGATCAATCCTCGGAGGAGTTTCGGCTATCAGTAGAGCAGTAAAATCAAAGGGTAAATGAATGTATTTTAAACCCTATAAAGTTTAACGGGACGAAAAAACTCCAAACTTGGGGAAAAAACACAGAAAGTCCTAAATGGTCTTCCAAGACGTACATTAACAAACAAAGATAGTCATGTATTTGTAAAAAAATGGATATACCCCATTTCTGAGGTGTGTATATGAGAGACGATTTACCAAAGAAACCAAATCTTACTGAATGTATGATTTTTAATTTAGATTCGAAACAAAATGGAGGAACACATTGGGTAGCATGCATTAAAAACATAAATAAATCATTGATTTATGAAAGGTTTTTGTGATTTATATCCTCCAATTGAATTATGTAATTATTTAAAAAAACAAGTAATTAAGGTACAATTACCAAACAGAACAATTATCAAATATAATCAATTGTGAACATTAATGTCTACATTTTGTATATAAATATGATATATAAGTAAGTGCAATATTAAACATATTAGTAATTTGTCAATAACATTGATATTAAATGGTAATTTATCACAATTGCGTGTTGTATTTTTCTCTGCATTGGATCTAGTTGCAGAATGGCAAATAAGTCTAATATAATTCATAACCTACAACAGCAAACCAAACATTGATATGCACAACCAATCATTTACGGTTAACAATGGTGAAAAAACCTACAAGATTGTGATACAGATAGGATCTTATGAGTTGGATGACTTACAAATATTCGTTAAATTGGTATTACCTAAAGATGTGCATTTCCAATTACGTGGAACTCCAAATAAGTTAACTAGTGTAATATACAGTAACGTCTATATCTGCTTCTCGGAAGACAATTCAATTGCACATATGTTAGGTTACGAATGGAGAGTGTATCCTGCTAATTAATTACACAAATTATCCAAACAGTTTCATATATTGTCGGTAAATGTATGTTGTATAAATGTTTATATTGTAGGCAGCTCATATTTGAATGGGAAACAAACAAATACCACTACATGAATTCACATGTGCGGTGGAAACAAGATATAAAATAATTGGTAAACCAAATACATCGATATATCTTCCAGTAATAGTGATTCATGTTGATGAAATAGTTGTTACAGTCGATCAAGATGGTAAACTTATTAATTTTAGTAACTAAGATATTAATGTCTGATTACACTAAAAAGAAGTTATAAGAACAGTTGCATTCTGTGTGTATTGCAATTTAAATGGGTATTGTGTATAACACCAAATATGGATGTAAAGTAGGTGGTTCTTTTAAGAAGTACATTACTAAGTATCACATTGCTAAGAAAGAAACTATAAAAAGACATAAACACAAGCATTAAATGCTCACTTCAAATAAGTTACCTGTAAAGTTAACACAAGGCAACAAATTGATTTTAGAAGGACTGGGATGTACAGTTAATCTAAATGGAAGACATACTTAATGTTGAAGAACTGATCAGTTATGAAGATGCAATCAAGAATACTGAAATGCATGTGTATGAACTATTCCGATTTGGTCAGTATACATTTTTATTGGAAATAAGGATTTCACTACAAAATCACAATATTTACACATTGCCATGAAAATCTAGTTCAAGGTTCACAGGAACAATTAAAAAAAAACTGTCGATGCAAACAATCTAGCAACTACAAAAATAGTAAGGAACAGAACACTTCATTTAAGCAATGGAATTTCATATTTGCCCAATGGAGTGGAAATCGATCAGACAAGAGATGTTGGAATTACATCCATGATATGAAACTATCTCTTGCAAACAATATATAATCTTTATACAGGGCTGGTGGCTGGTTGGAGCAATGCTAGTGATTATTCACTAAAAATTAATCCAAGTAGAAAATATGAAGTTATACCATTAAGTATGGTTTTGGGTTTTGCATTTAAACGCCATATATTATACAGCTAATAACGAGGAAGGTATAGCATTTGAATAAAGCAGTGTTGAATGGCTAATGCCACTTATTGAAATTAACACACAAGAGAGTGTAAAGTTTTTAAAATATATCGAAAAAGGGAAGAATTTAGACATTCTGAACAGATAATGGACTCTGGAATCTTTTACAACTCTACCAAACTACACAAAAAGTCATGTGGCATGTGAAACCAAGGTTTTTGGCTGAGAAACCACAAGTTGTTGTCTTTTGTTTTCAAACAAACAGACCAAACAATTTAAAAGCAGATGGATAATTATTCGATATTTGTGATATGAAAAATATTAAATTATGTCTAAACTTCCAAGCTTATCCCTATATTGATTTTAATATGGACTTTGATAATGGGTAATTCCTTATTTGCTACAATATGTATACAAAGTTTCTGGAATCGTACTATAACAAAATAAGTTCACCAAAACCAAAACCCAAAACCTTTAAAAGTAGAGGAGCATTATTTGTATTTGATTAAGCAAGCAAGATGACACAATTACCAATAGCATAATTAATTTACAAATTGAAATAATTGCAAATACACCTATTCCAGAAAATATGCAAGTATTTGCTTTGATAATTCATGGTACATTAGCAAGTTACAATGTAAGAGATAAGCTGGTGAAATAATGATTTGAGTCAGTAGGCAACGAACCATGATTACGACGAGATGTTTTCCACCTTTCGACTGGAAATATCTAACTCCAAAATACAAGAGAACTAATAGATGGGTAATCAAAAACCACCATGGTTTAAAATGGGAGATTGGATGTATGGAGTATGAGAATATTGAATATATTTACAAACAATACTTCAATAATTGTGAAATATATATGGAGGTGGAATAGAGCAAAAATGAATTTTCAAAAGTATGTGGAATGGAAAAGTAACAGATATTCAAAAATAATACAATTGCCCATCGTTCAAACAATTAGGTCAAACATATAGATCTAATTCGACATTCTTCTCTGCATTCAATCTAAATGAATAGCGATGAATATTTTCCATGCAACATACTTAGCTGAATAATTTATACTCAATTCGAATTGGTAAACTTATAGCATTTGCAAATGTCTCCAGGCATGTAGAAACTGTTATGTTTAGAGCTGTACAAGTCTACCAGTGTTACCAACCTTTGAACAGACTCACAACATATAAAGTTTAAATTAAAAAACTTTCCAGTGTTACCAACCACAAAAAATCAAGGTCACAGAGGATGCATGTCTGAGTCCAACAAACACTTTAGCTTCATAATACATTGGAGATGTCCTTAGCCTTACTTTTCATGAAGCAGACATCCAAAGTCACCTAGACACCCCTTACTAGTGTTCAGCTCAAGTCAACGATTTATCTGTCGAGCATACCAAGGCAGAAATGCCTTCCTACATGAATGCAAACTCTCGAGCCATATGTTTTGTTTTCTGCTTAATAAAATTTATAATTTCTTTACAGCTTCCATTACACTAGAAAATATACTACAAAATTAAAATAATACTCAGTCTCATATCAAATTATTATTTATGAAAACACTGTTTATTACCCTTACACACCAAGCTTTACAGAAATTATCCTTTAAAATATAATTTTAACCATAGCGAAAAAAAGAACATGTAAATTAACGGATGATATCTGTAAATTTTTTGCCGAAATAATAATAATAGTAATAAACACAATAAGAAAAAGAGAATACAATTTACTAAAAATACATTGCAACATATTTGTTGAATTTGCTAAGTTCAGGGATAAAGATTTATTGTAAGGTTTACAGAAATATTGGGTGAGCTGTCAATAATACACAATATAATAGTACATGTTATTAAACAGTAATTCCATTTAAAGCTTTACAAAAGAATACATAAATAAAAAACATTATCTTCAAATCTTAGGAAACTTTAAAGAGGGTTTATCGTATACCAATAAGGAATTTCTAGAAATATGGATTATACTAAGTATGGTAAATCCATAACATATAAATTATATATGCCTATATTGATATGTAACATTTTAAGACTACTTTTAATATTATTGTTAAAAATTAACCACAGTTAATTTCGTTATATATTTATTTGCAATGAAACATCAATTATTTATTTATTATTGTAATCGATTCGTTTTCATTTCTTCGAGGAGGAAACTTAGTAGAGAGGTTTGTCTGAGAGGTTGGGTGAGGTGTTGTAGTTATTTGAACTCTTCCATTACCTGCCGATTGTGCTGCAGGTCTCTCAGTCGCCTGTCGGACTAAATACTCTAAAAATTAAGATATCGCACAATACATATATACATATATAGGCGTATTTAATGAAATTATTATGCAATGAAAATCAATTAAATGAAAAGAGAGAGTTAACTAAGTCTACAACATAATTTTACTAACCCATCCTGTATGCTAGCAACATAATTTACGACAGGCTAAATGACATGGAGGACTCATCGAATCGGAAATACAAATTTCCAACGATCACAACTACGTTAGTCTCCTATATGAAATTAAGTAACCAGTTCTCTCTACAGTGAAGGCAAAATGTCCCTAGCAATATATAAATTGCAACACTTTAATTAAACGTCACAATTATATATATATATATATATACCACTTTTCTAAGGCAGCCCCACCTCAGTACAACACCAGAGCTCAGAGGGGCAACATCTACAAGAGCTGCTCCCCACCCCAAAAAAATAAAGTACCTTAGCACACCTTAGCACGAAACTATACACAAAAAATAATCACATAAAAGAAATTTGATCTAACACGTTAGATGGAAAACGCATTTTATCGGATTAGGATTAAGGGTTGAAAAAATTTTCATTGGATTAAAATCGGATTAATTTTTTATATTGGATTAAGATCGGATTAATCCAATTAAGCCAACCAATCGGATCGATAATCTGATTAATCAAAAGTGGCCTACAACCCCCACGCCACTACTACTACGTCTGTGCACACAAGGGATGCTCTTAATACTCTTAACATATGAAAGGATAGGCAGTTATTCCTACATTTATTGACTTGGAAAATAGTAACCTCTTTTGATGTGGAATTTAGGTAAAGTTGGTATAGGTTTCAATCGTCACTTGCATGTTTTTAAATAGGTTTTGACTCGAAAATCGAGATATGCTACTGTAATTATGTTTTATTATATGCAAGTACTTGTTTCCCGCATTTGTTTACCAGATTTCCATATATGTACGGGTTACACACGACAAATATGTGAAGTGCATCATGTAAATTATGCTGATTTGAATCGGATGAAGTGAGAAGTGTGATATTTTCCCTCGTAGCGAATATCTGGTTAAGGGTAGTATGCACGGAAGCATTTTCTGTGAAATCGTCGTTTCCGCGCAAACGCGTATCTCGGTAAATAAAAGTTATGGAAATACGACTTTTCACCAGAAAGGATAAAAAAAAAAAAATATATTGTGTATATCCCAATCTTTTTATTTTTGACATATTTAGTGTGCTCTCGGAGAAAAAAAAAATGAAAGTGGTCAAATATCGCATTTTTAAAGCTTGCCAATGCAGTTTCCTTGAGCGGCAAGAGAGAAAAGTACGAAGGTACGGGCGTAGTTTAATCTGTGGTCTTTCATCGCGTGTAATAAAACGCTACTGTTACGGATCTAATTAGCACAGTACAGCGTCACGACGGAAACACTGCACGCCTTGCGCGTAGGAGCGATGAGGCGCTAGGCGTGCATGCTAGTGTCGCCTGTAGCGTTCACTCGCTTCTTGACCTTGGACGCGCAGCTGCACAATACCCTTAAAACCGGTATATTTAATTGGTCATGATTTTGCTGGTTGGTTTAAGACGTTCGGTAGGGTCGCCAATAGTATTTGCTAAGGGTTTATGGCCATAATGGGTTATATGTTTTTATATAGTTGACTTATTTTGGTAATCGATATGGTATGCAGTTACAGTGGATGTTAAGTTTGGTCGGTATGATAGGCAATATGGTGACTAGTACATATGACGTGTTGGTTGGTATGGTGGACGGTATAAACTGGAGTAATGTTTGTTTTATGGTGTTCGGTTTGGTTTTATTGTATAGTTGTTGTGTGTTACGTGTTTTCTTGGCTTAGCTCCAGAATGGCTGGTTGTGTTAGTATGTGTAATTGACAGGTGTTTTTTGAGAAACAGTGTGAACTGCAAGATTCAGGCATGTTTGGGTAATTATGGACGATATAATTGGTTTGTGTGTTGGGTGGTATGGTGTCTATTATATTTGTCTGGTGTTAGTTTGCGTAGTAGTAAAGGCTGTAGGTATGTTTGGGTTATATATCAAACGGTATATTTGATTAGTATGACACGATATACGTTGGTAAAGGGTGGACAGTTGCTCAGAATGTTAGGTGTTATTGTACTAAGTATATTTGCCTGCAGTTAATTGTTTTTTTTTTTTTTTGCATGAGTAGTGTGGACTGTATGCTTTAGAATGGTGCTGTTAGCACATAATGTTGGGAGGTATGGTGTCTAGTACATTTGTCTCAAGTGGAGTGGATATGTTTGGACTGCTTTTAACAGCGAGGTCTTGTTCAATATAGGCTGTTCACGGTAAAGTGAGCACTTTTTAAGGCCCTCATAAATTTCTCCTTTCATCCTATTTCGATCGTCTTACTGCTTTTTAATATAAACATTGCAATGTGGCGAATAAACACAGTGTGACATTTCACCACTCTCAAAATTTAATGCCTGATGCTGCAGTAAGATATATTTATTAGTGGTTAAAGCTTTTTTTCAGAGCCCTAAAACGTGCTCACTCTACCGCGAACAGAATATAGAAAGTTTTAGCCATTTACTATGAGATATTAAGTCGAGGACATTTTCTTTGCAATGTTTGTAAATAAATTAGGAAATTATTATTAACTCTTTTATTCCATTAACACCTCCATCCCTTAAAGAACTAAAACCCTAAACCCTGAACCCTCTTACATCGAGAAATTGTAACACTGTGTATATTCTTGTGAGTATATTATCGTTTTGCTAGTGTAATAGTTTGCTGCAAAACGTTAGGTGTTGAAACTATCAGTGCAACTAGTAAACATTTTTATTTCATTTATTTATATAGGCTTCTCTCGGTAAACTGAGCTTTTTTGAAAGCCCTGCTTAAGATCTACTTGTATATGCGTTGTGCGTTCTTCCGCCATACACAAAATTAACACAGCCATGGGCCTGTCTACTTTTCTCTTGTGGAGGTTTTGTGAAACTGTGAAATTGTTATAAAATTAAATACTTTACCAGTTTGACAGTTTTTTGCACTTATGTGTATACAGAAAGTACAACAAATAATTTCGGTGTTCAGCTGTGTTATCCAACGCCTTCAATTCGACGTTAAGGCAAGGGACGGCTTAAGAGTGGGATGGAGCCGCGCGTCCAAGGTCAGGAAGCGAGGGAGCGATACGGGCGACACTAACACGAACTTCTAGCGCCTCATCGCTCCTACGCGCAAGGCGTGCAGTGTTTCCGCAGTAACGCTGTACTTTGCAAATTAGATCTGTAGCAGCAGGGTTTTATTACACGCGATGAAAGTACGTGGATTAAACTACACCCGTATCTTTTTTTTTTTCTCTTGCCGCTCAAAGAAACTGCCTTGGCAAGCTTTAAAAATGCTACATTTGACCATTTTCACGAATTTTTTTTTTCTCTCCGAGAATACACTTGATACGACAAAAGTAAAAAAGACTAGTGGCGTAGATAATCGGTTTCTACCATTTCTGACGAAAAGTCGTATTTGCAGAACATTTATTTACCGAAACACGCGTATTCTCGCAAACAACTATTTCACAGAAGATATTTTATAATCCATCCCACATCCGTCGTTACCAACTTTACTGGGCGCACACCAGCCAGTTTTCCCGTTTCAAATGCACGCAGGTCGGGGCAGCGACTGTTCCCAAAGTTTGAATTTCGAAATTGCTCTAATCACCGCGAAAAGTCTAACTTATATCACGACGTTACGTTGTAGCTGACTCTTGCAACTGTAATCGTTTAACGCGTAATAGTGGGCGAGTCAGGTATGGCCTGGAGGAGTGAACTATGGGTTGGAAAATCGATCAATGAAATAACCGTCTTTTTTTAGTTCTGCTTGAGCACAGAATAGCTAAAACCCACATGCCACAATGGAAGAATGTTTATGGACGATTCGATGCAAGCCTGCATGACCGCCTGTATGGACGGTCCTAAGGAAAAGTTGACCACCTGCTGGCCGTTTTCATGGACGTTTTACGTATTTGGTCGTGTGCAATTTTTCGATGGAAGGTTTCCTACAAGGTCGAAATTTTAGCCAATCAGAGAGAGGGCGGTAGAGTCATTTTTTTTTTAAATTTTTGTTTTCTTTTGTGAGAGAGCCTGGGACTATTAAACGGGAATGCACAGTAAAATAAAAACCACGAAAATGTTTACTGATTCTTAAACAGCATTGCATGAAAATATATAATAATCGTGCGGGTTTTTTTATCACAAAAGTTCTGGTCTAAACAAATAAAAAAATAGAAGTGTTTGTCTGTGATTTTTGAATGTTCCACTTCTAACTATTTTTTCATATAGTATAATTAATTACTAAGCCATATATAATGTTAATTTTTTTCATGTCTGTCTGTCTGTCCTACCGGATTTAACTCAAAAACCACTCACCGTATTGACATGAAATTTACATAGTCTATAGATAATAATACCCGGACTAACTTAGTCTTTGTTTCTTCGAGATATTTCAGACGGTTCCGAAAATATGATGGTGATCAGGGATGTACATAGGTACTGGATTAAACATTTCTTATTAGAATTACCGCATAAAAAAAGCATTGTTAAAAAAAGTTCCATCATTTCTCCTTTCCTTTTGTCAATGGGCTGTCCTCCTTTCCTTCCCAAGAGCCGTAGTGGCCAGAGCTATTCCAAGTGGGGCCGCAGTGGCCCAGTGGATAGATATATGTCAAATGGGACTGTAGTGGCACAGTGGCTAGAGCGATTCCAAGTGGGGCCTTAAGGCTCAGTGGATAGAGCGACTCCAAGTGGGGCTGCAGTGGCTTATTGGATAGAACTATATCAAGTGGGGCCTCAGTGGGCCAGTGGCTAGGTATAATCTACTTCATTAAAACCACAAAACATGTGCGAATCGATGGTAGGGTGTAATTTAATAACTCCATTAAACCTGAAAGAAGCAATATTACTATTTTCAACATAAAACCTTATTGAAACTGTGATGGGCCTAATTTTAATAACTTCATAAAACCTAAGCAAAGCGAAATTTTTATTTCAAAAATAAGATAAACAAGTTCTAAATATCATGCGAACGAAGTCGCACGGGTTAGCTAGTTACAACAATAAAACAATTAGGCTGTGTGCGTAAACACATATTGCTGAAGCCGTAAGTGAAGATTAGGGTAGCGTGGGGCAGTTCTGATCACGGGGCAAATTCATAATAAGAAAACTGGCAACATTGCAAGCAGCGAGCAGGAAGTAGACTTTGTCATCCCATCAGTCGCGAGTTAGGAGTCATGGTGTTCAGTGCGTGAAAAGTTTTCGCTGGTATCATTAAATTTGCAGTTTGCAAGGATATCAATGTCGACACCAAGCTAAGTTACAAAATTATTTTTATCTCTAAATAAACGTTTATGTTTCAAAATAAGTCCTATACAATATCCGTGTATTTGTTCCGATAAAAAGTAGTTTCCACTTAACAATTAGGCCTTCAGAGCTGGAAGTCAATAAAGTGGGGTATTTCCGATCAAGACATTGGGGCGTTCCGATCATAATGAAAAACGCATTTCTGTGCACAACAGAAAAAGGAATGGGCCGTAGTTACCTCCAAATCTTAATAGCTGTTGCTTGTTATTGTTTCATAGCCACATAAACTCAGCTGACAAAGAAAAGGGTACTTTGGTGTTTCAAGGTCAGTCCAGGCGATAAACATTAGGTTAGTGTCTCCTAGCTGCCGCCCTTCGGGCAGTGGTGATATTTATCTGTTTGACAGGCAGCATTCCTAGCGACTAATGGTTTTGCTGCTGCTGATAATACTGTGGCAGGTCGCATCCTATATCGTTCAAGAACAGACGGTTGGCTGGTCGCACGCCGTATAGCCCTAACTGATTACCATTGATATTTTCTATTCAGTAGTTACAAGAACAAATGCATCACCCGTTCATAAAATATAAGACGAGAAGCATAAAATAATAAAACAACAATTTGAGGATTGGTCAGCATACTGTTAAAACATTCAGCATCCCTATAGAGCCTAATCTGTAGAGTCTTCAAATCTTGTCAATATGTGTTTGGAATTACAGTGACAATATCCAAATGTGGTCTGTGGGAACCATCTTGGCAGAAGATTTATCACGATGCACATACATTTATATTAGTTTATTAATGTGTCCATCTTTGATTTGTATCTCAAACCCCTTCTGGAATATAAGGCAAATGCACTAGAAATCCACGCTACCCAAGTGATTAGGTTGGACATATAATCTCATGCAATGCTCACCTATTCTTTCGTGTATTTTACAAGGGCCTTACTTGTGATGAAGAAATTATGATTGCAAATCAGCATAAACTAGTGTCTTTATGAATTTCAGATGGTGAGAAACTACAAACGAAAAAACACTACCCTTCAGTGGTCCGAGAACTCGATGTAGCAGGCTATAAGCAGCATCCTCAGCTGGGATACAACCATCAGAGCAGCTGCTAGCATACATCAGATAGCGTTTACCACACTTCAAAATAGGTTCCAAAAAGTGAAACTACATCAGTCATTTGGAGCCAAAGGGAAAGAATATAAACATAGAGTAGGTCGTCTATCTGTACTCAATGCTGAGGAAGAAGAGGAACAGTGTGGGAGACTGCTTAACTTGTCGAATAGAGGCGTTGGTTTGACTACCATTCATGTAAGAAATGCAGCATACGTGTACGCGGAAGTGAAATGTCTCGAAGTTCCCTGGAATAATTCCGAAAAATTAGCAGGTAAAGATTGTCTTGCTGGGTTCATGGGCAGACATTCACGACTATCTTTGAGAAAACCGGAAGGTTAATCAAAAATGAGGCCCCTCTGCCATGAACGAAAAGACTTTAGCTGTTTTTATGAGATCTATGGACATTTAACAGCTGAATTAGGACTCGGTGAGAAGCCAAAGAGAATTTTCGATGTGGAAGAGTCAGGGTTTCCTTTGAACAACAAACCATCTAAAATAATTTGCGAAAAAGGCCAAAGAAAAATCATCAAGCTGACTAGTGTACAACATGGTGAAAATGTGTCAGTAGTGGCTTGTTTCAGTGCTAGTGGGGTATACATCCCACTGTTCATGATTTTCAAGGGTGTGCGATATCGGGAGTCATACTATGCGAATTGGCAATCTGGCTCTGTAGCAGCACTGTCTGAACCTGGTTACATAAATGAGGACCTGTCCCTCAAATGGTTGCAAAATTTTCAGGAACACCGACTTCGAGGGAAGTGCCTACTTATTTCGGATGGGCATGCATCGCATTGTTCACTTAAATGTCTGAACTTCTGTTCAGCCAATGAAATTGAACTACTCGGTTTGCCACCCCATACCACACACGTCATCCAGCCCTTAGATCGAGCATTGTTCAAACCATTAATGACTTTCTACCACCAAGAAGCAACTGCATTCATTCACAACAACCCATCACAATCAATTACCAAGTCTGACTTTGGAAATATTTTCACAGCAGAATGGAGCAAGGCTGCATCCCATGGGAATGCTACCAAAGGGTTCCAGTGCACTGGCCTCTAGGCATTTAACCCTAAGTAATCTCAGTGGATAAATTTCTACCATCTGCAGCTTTCCGAGCTAACTATTCTTCAATCCTAATAGGAAGTCATCCTACTATACCCACTGCAGGTCCATCTTCTCATGTTTCTCGGAGTGTTCTCCAGACCATGCTAAAAGTAAATCATGTTACCATCATTTCACATCTAAAAACACAGTTGATCGTTCCATTTCTCAAGCTTCACCTACCTTGTTTGTATCAGCTTCTACCTCAAAGTCTCCCAACAAGCAGACAAATTCTCTATTTAATGACATAATTCTAACTCCATACAAATCATCCAGAAACCCAAACACCCCGAAGCAAACAAGAAAGAAACAGACAGCTCGAGACCTGACATCGGAAGGAAACATCAAGGAAACTGCAGAAAAAGTTAAAATCGCGACAGCGAAAAAGAAACAGGTGGATGACGCAGTGAAAAGGCGTAGGCTGTTTGCAGAAAAAGAAATGTGCTCAAGCAAAGAACAGACCCCTTAATGAAAGATTCTAATGATACGCCATATGGTTTTTGCAACAGAAGATGGAGCCAGTCTGCCAACAGAGGGGATTGAATCAAGTGCCAGAAATGTGGAAGCTGGTATCACGAAATCTGTGTTGGTGCCGAAGGACGAAAGCATTTTATATGTGGCAGATGTCTGTGATCATAATTGCCCCACCATGATCGGATTTACCGCGCTCATGATCGCAATTACACCACCAAATTTTGTGTATCCTCTAATTTCATCTTTCTCTAAATTTTTTTTGTGAATGTTAAACATTTTATTAGTATGCTAATTAATTGGTGGTAACAAATATACATGTTGAAGTTTTTGTTTATTTATTTTTACTAACTAATTCTTCTTATTAACCATCTGAATTGATTAGAATTGTCCCACTCTACCCTATTCCTGAAATACAACTGCAGGAGTAAAAACAACAAAAAATGTACTCGTCTTTACTTGTGCGGCAACAAATATCGTTGGACAGGTTATTCCAAAGAACCCTCCATAAGTGGCCGCCGAACGGTTTGCAGAGCTCCAGCAGAAAACGTTTTATTAAAAAATCGTTCAAGGTGTCTGAGTCAGGTCTGCTAACGAATAACAATTAAGAAACGTTACGCACCTCTATATGTTTTTCAGTGCCTCCACATCTCTCTCTAAAACATGTTTTTGTGATACGGGTGCTTTCACGGACTTTTTAGATTTGAACATTCTGGTACAAAACACTTAAAAAGGAATAGGCGCGTGCATCAAACCTTTAATTTTATTATTACGTCATAGGATGGTAGGGTCTCCCCTGAAAGTCCCATAGCGGCGCGTTATCGTAGGCAAGACTGCGCGCCAGTTCAGTGCTTTGCGCGTGGAAGCGATGAGAGAAGTTGATGGCGCACATCTCGGTCGCCCCTGGCGCTCGCACGCTTTCAGACCTCAGACGCGCAACATTCGCCCAACCCGGCGACCATCATGACTGCTTAAATGCAGGCTTGGGCTTTGTTGAATCAAACAAGATTTGTTTGGTGCAACCAAATTATTTGTTTCTATAGGGGCAGTGAAATATTTTGTCGCCGAAAACAAACTAATTTGTTGTCCTGATTTGGTTGCCCGCAGACAAAGATTTGGTTGGTCCAACTAAAGATTTGTTTGGCTCCACGTACATTGAACAGTTTGGGCTGATGGGGGAAAAAAAAAAGTTTCCCAAGTTTGGCTGAGATTCGAACCCAGAACGCCTGCGTCCGCGCACTACGCCTTAGTGACCTAGGCTAATGTTGTAAATGTTTGTAAATAGATATACTGGAAATACTGAGCTACGTGCGCAAAGAAATATTTCAAGTTTTACAGCTTTACTTTTCAGTTTCCTGTCGAACGAATATTAACACGGTTAGTTACTATCCTAACTGTCACAATAAATATTGGCAAACCCTCGAGCTGTATTTTCGAACGAACGCAATCCAATGAAGTGGCCAAACAAATATATACAGTTGATTCAACAAAATATTTAGTTGTATACACTAATTTTTTTCTTTAGCCAAACACAGAGATTTTGTTTATTCTAACATATATTTTGTTAGACGAACAAAATTAATTTTGTTGCATTTCAAATTTTGTTTGCTCAGCAATATATATATATATATATATATATATATATATATATATATATATATATATATATATATATATATATATATTTTTAGGACAACTAATTATATTTTTAGCCATATAAAAATATATATTTTGTTCTATTTTGTCTCAGTGCACCCGAGCTTGTGCAGAAAATTTTATCTTGGCATACGGGCTTCAGTATGTATTCAGAAGTGAACTCGCGTGGCGATCCGAGCGAACTCGTGACGCTCATTTGCCGCACGGAGCCGTGGAAACGGGCCTAGAATCTGATTGGCTGTCGCACATTACGGAATGTTCCCTATTGGTCGGGTTGCCGCCTTGCAAGTTAGTCTCCAGGAGCTGATTCGCAAACGACGCTCGGCTACATCTCTGGCCAGTGGGGTCATTTTGTTGGCTGGTGTGGATGTAAAGGCCGTTCACGGTAAAATGAGCACTTTTGAAATGAACCTTAGAATAATGCCACTGTCCCTGTCTGCGTATATTTTAACGGACATACTGAGTGACATGCATCCAGTAAAGTTGGTAACACGGGATGAGAAGTAGTTCCATATATTAGTGTTGAATAAAAAGTGTTAGATAAACATTTGTGATCATTTAAATTATTTCTTTCGGTTATTGTTATATTTTTAAAGGATTGGCCAGTAAAATTGAGCAGATATGTAAAATATTTATTTTTCTTATAATACCACAATTTCACTTGACCGACACATGAAAAGTGATGGGCCCATGGCTATGTTATGTTTACATGTGGTGGATGAATACACAATGTGCATGGAAGTAGATGTTTAGCAGGGCTTTTAAAAGTGCTCAGTTTAACGCGAACAACCTATAATTCGCTGTACGCACCACCATTTCACTTCTGTATTCTTGAGTCGTCTGTTGCTCAAGATTAAACTATCGGAATTTCGGCAAAATCGCGAAATGGTGGTTTGCAGTCACTCGATCCGAATATTCGGTGCGCGCCTTCACCGGCATGCGCTCATACGTAAATTACGACCTTTGATTTAATGCGGCCAGCCATGTCACTTCTTCTCGACAGATAATACTTTTTATCTTATATTGATCATTTTTCTCCTTGAGTGTGATTATTACGTGACACTAACTATCCATACTTCACTATCGATTATTTACAGTAATGTGTTTTAAGGACTTTTTTTCCGAAGTGAAATTCCATTTTATTATTTTATTCTGTCTATTTCGCAGAGGTGCCGTATTGAATTAAAACTACGTGCACCTTATAATATGCTGTTCGTCGATAATATTTTATTATTTTTGTTTCCCTTCATGCCTGTGGCATGGCGTTTCAACCATTATTTTATTTGCTCGTATTCCACGGGTACTCGTAACAGCATCCTGAGAGGTCGTTGAACTCAACTTCGCACGGGAGCGGAGGATAACGTCTCCATGCACCTTCAATGTACCACGATGCGGCCGGGAATTATGTTCCCCTCTCGTCATGCTTTATAAGTGCTAACTGTATATCGGAGGGCGTCGACGCTCTCTTTTCTTTTCCCTCGCGCAGGAGACCGCTAGTGCCCCTCCGTCGCCACCCCCCCCCCTTCCCCTCTTGATGCGACTTGATCACAAGGCTGGAGGAGGCGAGGTCAATGACTGTCAAGGTCGCGCGTCATGTGCGCTTTCACCTGAGCGTGTATCCCCTCTCGCGGCTTCTCGCTCGCTTCCCCTACCGCGTCCAGAGACAACTTCCCCTCCACTCCAGTCTCTCCCCTCCCCTTCCCCGCTCTCAGACTGGATTCGCGAACGCGCGCTTTTGCGAACACTGGCGCCGTGGTACAGTCGCGGGCGTGGAAAGCGAGCCGCCGAATCGCGCGGCCATACAAGAGTAGATAGTATACAAAAACGAAAACGGCTTAACGGTTACTTTGGCGTAAGCGTACTCATTCTCCGATGGGCTGGGCGAGCCTGTGGGAACAGGCTTTGTGTCTTATCTGGCTACTGCATGCTGAGGAAAGTCGCTGGGCCGCCGGTTTACAAGTAGGCACTATTTGGCGAAAGGCGTACCAGTATTTCCTCGCCTGGGACATTTCTCCGGGCGGGTGCGGCTGGAGTTCCTGGTACAAGCGATTAGGTGCTCGTGAACGATTTGAAAGTCCCAGCAAAACTGTTCAAATATTTCAACCATGCTCTCACAGAACGCGCTGTCTTAGTTGATGTCAATCAATCAGGATTATGTGTAGCCACTGTGTCTGTCACGACCATAGCTACTTGTGCTCCTCATGGGGATGGACAAAGGAAAGTGTCGTTATCTCCCAAGCCAACTGCGACCCAAGGATTGTGATCTCACTCCCTTTTCCATGGGCTGGCTATAATTTTACCTGTGAAAGATATGTTACGTGGTATCAGAAGCGAGTTTTCGAGACCTGTGTACTTTTATAACGGCTATTTAATCAATATTTCGACGAAGTTTTCGAGACAATTATTTTTTTAAATTTACTTCAAGAAAGCAGTATTTAATGCCGGTACCATAAACGTTACTAGAATAATGCACAAATACAAATTAGTCTTTGAATTTTGGTCGAAAATAAATGTTAGAGCGTGATTTTTTAACTGTAAAATACCACAGCTGTCGTAAGAAAGGTCACTGTAAGGCATACCAAAAAAAAAATGCCAACAATAATGGTATACAATGGAAAGTAACTAGCGTAAATAGTTGATGAAAATATAATTCCCTAGAATTCTTATGAAGAATATTATTTCCATTTGATAAACTTTCAAGTAAGTGTATTCGATTTTAATATACGGTTACCATTTCTCAAAGTCAGTGGACTAAACCAGGTTCGTTAAGGAATGTACGTCTTAGTTAAATAAAACAGTTAACTATAATTTCCTTATAATACGCTGTTCATCGACGATATTTTATAATTTTCGGTTCCCTTCAAGTCTGTGGCATGGCGTTTCAACCATTATTTTCTTTGCTCGTGCTCCACGGGTACACGTACCAGCATCCTGAGAGGTCGTTGAACTCGACTTCGCAAGGCAGCGGAGGATAAAGTCTTCATGCACCTTCAATGTACCACGACGCCGTATTATTGCCAAATTCATATATAAAAAAATTCCTAATATATTTACAATAATTGCAAAGAAAACACCATCTTCACAATATCTCACAGTAAGTCGATATCTCTTGCTCTTTAAATTAATAAACACAATCAGTACAATTTCAAATTACCTAAAAAAAAAAATGTAATTAAGAAACTAAAATCAGTCTCCTTAAACAGTGCATTAAAACATATTGAACTAATATATCAATTATATGTCCATATTTGACAGTACCACTACTTATAATAAAATCCGTATCACATGTTCATACAGTCCCACCTCAGTTCAGTCCAGGTCCCACCAGTCCGCAATGTTCTAGAGATCTCCGAGCGCCCTCATGCAAAGTAGCATTCACTCGTCGAGTTTCACGCCGTCTCGTCTGTTCACGCCGCGAACACCTCGTCCGCCGTCGTCTCGCAATCTCCCGTAGTCGCCCGTCCTCTTCACCAATGTCCCTCGCCGCACCAGACTTCGTCAGATCACCCTTACTCAATCAGGTGGCTTCTGCCAAAAGACTCCTGATCATCGGGTCTCTGCCGTATTTATAGGGTGGTAGGTCACCGCCCAGAAATTTCTCTAAATGCTACGTTGCGCAGAGGGTCCCAGTTCCCAGAATATTCTTGCGCATCCTCTAAAGCTCTTGGCTTCCCCGGCAGGAGGCGGAGAGGCTGTGACGCCAGACAGGTCAATTGTCAATGATTCTCGGCCGCCCGGCGACAGGACCGCGAGCGCGTCTGCCTGGATGGAGGAGAGGGTCGAGGAAGGCGCCCCCACCCCTTACGCAGAGCCGAGTACGTGCACAGTGCCCGCCCCTCGTGCGGCAGTAAGCGCGTAACGATACTCAGCAAAAATGTTTTGCACATAGGTAATTTCCATAAAAACATTAGTTTTCAAGGTGATGCAATTTATTTAAAAATAACGATGAACATATTAAAAAAAAAAATTCGATTTCATGAAGTAGATTTGATTAACGGCTGTTCACAATAAAGTGAACACTTTATAAATGAACCTTAGGTAAAAAGTCACTGCCCCTGCATGCATATATTTTAATGGACGCACTGAGTGATATTCACCCAGTAAAGTTGGTAACGATGGATGGAAAGTATTTCAAGATCTAAATGTTGAATAAAAAGTGTTACGTTACCACGTATGATAACCTTTTGCAGGCGGAATATCAAACCATTTATCTGCGAACGTTTCACACACTTCGAATTAACTTCCGATTTTTCTTATACGTGTTTCGGACCTTAATTTTACGAGTAACGCCGTTTTTCCTCTTTCAGAAATGAAATGCTCAGTATCCAGAGGAACGGCGAAGAAGTTGACGTGCGACAAACACGACACAGCTAAATGTGCTCCTGCACTGGCTTGAATACGACCGCCCCCAGACGACGATAGCCGTGACTAAGCAACTAGCGAGTCGCAACGATGCTGAGTCAGGTATAAATATTTGCTTGCCTTTTATTTCGACAAGTTACAGTTTAATCGCCTGGGAAACAGAGCATGTCGTGATTGTTTTCTTACCGTTATTAAAGAATCTGACATTGTGTTCACTAGTATTTAGGCCAAAGTATTTGATTTTACCTAATTGAAAAGTCGCCCAACAAAAAAAAAATCGCTGCTCTAATCTTGTGTGTTAATATGCGTACTTCCTCAGAGGGGATTGCGTAGGCACCAGGCTCTCAAACTCGACAATTCTGCAAATGTGTATTTTAAACTCTAAATAACAAAAGATCAGAAGCGTCAAAATCTTCCAGGACAATTAACATTCTACATTATAGATGTCGTTTAAAATTAAAACCTACAAAATTGATCTGTCCAACCTAGGTTACCCGGGCCTGTTTTGGCGTTTCATCCTTTCTGGGATCTATATCCCACAACAACCGCCACACCCCTATATTTATTGCTAGGGTTTAGCCCGTGACCGTGTTTTTTGTGGCCACTGCTGCCCGATCTGAAATATCTCTATCCACTGGACCACTGCGGCCCCACTTGGGATCGCTCTAGCCACTGGGCCACTAAGGGGCCTCCCCCCCCCCCCAACTTGATATGAAATTAACTCAACATTGAAGCGAGACATGATATTCCATTACCTTCATATCTCTATGCAATAATTTCTATTCATTAATACAAAACTTCCATAGGAAAAATTTATTAAAAAATGAGTTTTTAGGGTTAAAAGTCATGATTGCGAAATCTGATCTTGCTGAAATTCGAACTTGAGCTGCATTAGGCCCTGAGAATTCGATTTGCAAAATTTGAAGAACTCTTGTTGAGTTTCAAGGGACTTAGAAGTATTAAAGACGGACAGACATATATCGTCTCCTTATCTAGTAGGATTTCAGAATTCTCTCAAGTAGGAAACATTATTTTTTTTAAAGGTGGGCTCGCCCCCCGGATTTTCGCAAGTGGTTATCGTGCCAGACGATGCCGCGGGTTTTCTCGGGGATCTCCCGTTTCTCCTGCCCTTGCATCCCGGCGCTGCTCCATACCAACCTCGCTTCACCCTCATCGGCTCTCAAGCCCTCGATGTTAAGAGCCACCCCATCTCTTTCCACCCTGCTCCTCAAACCGGAAGACCTTCCTAAAAAAAAAAAAAGTTTCATGGTTCAACTACCCGAAGCGAAAAACATTCACAATAAAAAAGGAATATCTAGCGCCAAGAGTTGGCCAGGAACCTGTTGGCTCGACGGAGGGAACCAGGACCACGTCTGTAAATTTAATTCTCTTAGGCGTACGTGACATGCAACAAGAAGCCAACTCGAATTCCTTTTACCACAACGTACGTCAACGAAAGTGGTCCCACCTACAGATATTATTCAATTGAAAGAGATACGAGTCCAATGATGCAATGCAAAAAACGTCGTACGGGGCCCACGCATTATTATGCAGTGCTACTGTGGCAGATTCACAGTTAAAGGCTGTTCAAGGTAAAGTGAGCACTTTTGAAATCAACCTTAGAAAAAAAGTCACTGCTCATACCTGAATATATATATTAACGGGCGCATTGAGTGGTATGCACCCAGTGAATTTTGGTAACGATGGAGGGAAAATAGTTCAATATGTTAATGTTGAATAAAAAGTGTTACGTTACCACTTATGATAACTTAGTTATTTCTTCCGTGTGTTTTTTTTTTATTAGTGCATCGAAATGTAAAAATGAGCAGACTTGTATAATATTTACTTTTCCAATAATTTCACAGTTCCACTTCACCGATGCATGAAAAGTAATGAGGCCCATGTCAATATTTATTTTATATAAGGCGGAAGAACACACAACGTGCATACAAGCAGATCTCTTGAGCAGGGCTTTAAAAAGTGCTCAGTTTACCATGAACAGCATATAGTTAAATATTCGCGGTGTCTTCGCACAGAGTGAAATCTTTGAAAAATCACCCCAAGCATTAAGTTTTTAGTTGTCTCCCAAATTAATAGTATTTCAGCTTTTCGTACCCCCGTTTACATTAACATAGGCTACCTGTTTTCTTTTGGCTAAATGGATCTTCGGACGTTGACACATGTGAACAAGTGGCACATCCACTCGACATACTTCGAAGGTGGTCTTACGACTAGTCCTTCACCCCGGCGAATCGAGTTCGATTCCCGGCGGGGAAAAAAACATGGGGACATCATGGCGGACGTTGCAGTGGCTGTCGGTGGGTTTTCTCAGGGTACTCTACTGCATTCCGTTGATGCGTCATACTCGTCTCGTTTACCCCCCTAACCCCCCTTCTAAAACCGCGACGCTGTAGAACTCAGCCCATAATTCCTCCCTCCCTCTCTCTCCCCTTATCAAAGTCTATATATATATATATATATATATATATATATATATATATATATATATATATATATTCAAACAGAGAGAGAGACACACACACACAAAACGTGTCTCACAAATGTATGTTACAAACATTTTGATGTAATTCTTCCTGAATGTTGATAGAGAAAATAGAGTACTACTCGTCGTATGAAGTTATTACTGAGGATCGTATGTTCTCCTAATGCAAGAGGTTTGGTAACGAAATAAATTAAAAATAGCACAGAAGAAACTATGTGAGATCAAACAACAAATCAGTAGACGATATTCAGTTGATATAAGTTCTTAAACCTCAGAAATTTTGTTTAAAATCACCACCCTCCCTCCTCCTTCAAAAATTAATTCAGAATTGCAATGCTATGCTTGCAAAAATCATTCTGACCACTAGCCAGTACACCACAGCATCATGCAGTGGCCACTTCAGGCTGTTAAATGTATGTATGATGTTTCCTGTCTCTTTTTTCACGCAGAATCACATCTCACAATGTATGTAACACACATCTACGGGCACGCTGTGTGTGTTTGCTAACGTAAAGAACATGTTAAGTGTGTGTACATATAGTACACATATTTATATATATAGTATGTTTGGAAATTAAACGCCCAAATAGAGGGATACGAATCTTTATGAAAAAAAATAAGACGAAAATATACAGGACACCGTATACGTAAACGGAATATTAAATGAGAGCCAATGAATATTGGGTTTTGAAAACGAATTTTTGCCGGATGCCTTGTACGACGCCTACAAATTCCACAGCAAAAAAGGTGGCTTAAGGCTCTGCTACAATTCGTATGTCTCCTGTCGTCGGATGTCCTCGGCCGTCTGTCCTCGCTGACGTCACGAACACAATTTGCTGCTACAATAGATTTCCTAAGCTGCCCCAACAAGTAGGTTTCGAAAACTGCTACCAGATAGCAGTAGATGCTTTGCGCCATTTTGTTTTATACTTGTTTGTTTAGATCCACGAGTATTTGGCTGGTATAAATTTGTAGTTGTTGTTTGGAAGACGATTATGTTTTTGTTGGATAATTCAGGCCGTAACTACAAATACCCATATTTATTTATTAACAATATTACTCCCGCTCTGCACTGGCACACTTCATATTCGCATCGATGTCTATGTTTACAACGTTTTTGTTCACAAATACAAACTACTGCGTATTTTACCGGTAAATTCTTCTTACTATCGTTCCATGAAAGACTCGAGGACCGGGGACAACCGAGGACAGAGGACATGGCGAGGACAAAAATTAGAAATTGACCAATTTGCCGAGGATCATGGACAGAGGACGTGCGAGGACAGGGGACATGGCTCACGACGTCACCTGATCACGTGGGCCAATCAGTGCCCGCGACGTCAGAGAGGACCGAGGACATCCGAGGACAGGGGACACGGCAATTGTAGCAGGGCACTTACGCTTCCCACGTTGCAGAGGCACACACGCGTAATGCCGGCCGTCCTCGGTCCGTGCGCATAGTTCGGCTCGAGGAAGTGATACGTCAGCACATTGACGACATACCCTCCACTAGTACACGCTCCATAGCGCCCCAAATGAGCCTGTGTGGTACGTACTGTGGGTAAATGGCCGCCATCCCTCCCGCTGGCAGAAAATACAAGGCATTCAGCGAAAAGTACGTTTTCAAAACCCAATTTTCACAGGGTCATATTTCCTTTAATTTTCTGTTTGCGTATATGATGTCCTATATATCTTCGACTTTATTTTTCATAAGTAATCACCTCCTGCAGTTTGGGCATTTAATTTCAGAATATATATATATATATATATATATATATATATATATATATATATAAGTTAGAACTGAGTGTGGTGATTTAGGGAGAAAAAGTTTTTTTTATTTTAATATGTATTTTCGATGAAATCAAAACTTAAAAATTTATGCGCCCCTGAAAATTGGATTTTGAAATAAAACTTCTTCAAAATACCACACACTATTTGATATTAAGCAGCGCAATTGTACAATGCTAACAAAAAGGGGACTTTTACACCTGTGTTACATACCGCTCATACGTTACGTACACCTGTCAACGTAAACATACTAGCAATGCCTCGAAAATGTCTAACCCGGAGCGAGTCCCCGACAAGACAGAATTTTACTGTTGGTTTTCACCCGCTGATAAACCTTGACGCAAAGAATCACGAAATACCGCAAAGGGTTTTGCAAAGGGAATGTATCACCACCGAATACCATCAGGGCTAAGATCTCGGATTGTCCTTTCAACACGGTTCGAAAATATGTTGCCGCCTAATACCTAATCCGCAATGGAATTAAGTTTTGAATTAGATCTTCAGGAGCGCACGTACTAAATGCCACAATTTTAACTTATCGTAAAAAAAAGGGAAAGTAAATTTTTGATTAATTTCATGTAAGTAAATTAACACACTCCAGCCAGTCTTATATATATATATATATATATATATATATATATATATATATATATATATATATACACACACACACACACGCGCGCGCACAGGTTAGGCGTGCTTGGACGTTCGTCATCGGTGATGTAAATATTACAATCTGTGAATTTTTCGACGCAGGTGGCCCTCGTGCTGTCTGCGATGACTTTTAAAATGGCCTTTCCTCCAGCAGCACGCCATTTGCGAATATACGGTCTAGCGAAAACAAGTTTTGACAGAGCTATTGACCTTTCATTTTGGCAACAGCGTGGAACAGCGTGCCGTCCTCCCCGCGCACTATCTGGCCGGCTCAATCACTACACCACTCTCGAAACAGTATTTCAGGCTGTTGCATAACTTTCCCCCCCGGGGTACGGGAAAGCTTTCAGGCATGTATGGGCTGTTCGCGATGTAGGCTGTTCACCGTCGAACGAGCACTTTTGAAAGCCTTGCTTAAGATCTGCTTTGCTTGTACTTTGTGTATTCTTCCGCCCCATGTACGATTAACAATGCCGCGGGGTCTCATCACTTTATGCTTGAGTCGGTCAAGTGAAACCGCGAAATTACTAACATAAAAGTAAATACTTTACAAATCTGCTAATTTTTACTCTTTGAAATATATATATATATATATATATATATATATATATATATATATATATATATATATATATATATATATATATATATATATATATAAACAAAGGTGAAAGAAATAATTTGTTATCAGAAATGTTTACCTAGCACTTTTTATTCGACTTTAAGATGCGGAACTACTTTCCATCCATCGTTACCAACTTTACTGGACGCCTGTCAATCAGTGCGCCAGTTAAAATATATGCTGGTATGGGCAGTGACTTTTTTCTAATGTTGATTTCAAAAGTGCTCACTTTATCGTGAACAGCATTTAAAGTGAGCACTTCTTATGTCCCTGCTAAATTTTTCCTTTCAGCCAATTTTGATCTTTTTGCCACTTTTTAATATAGGCATTGAAAAGTGACTAATATACACAGTATATATATATTTCACCAATCTCAAAAATTCACGCCTGAGGCTGCAATCAAATATACTTATTAAGGCTTAATGTCTATTGGGAGGACTTCACAAAAAGTGCTCACTTTACCGCGAATAGACTGTAGAAGCGAAGATGACTTTGTGGCGCCAAATTCAGTCGCACTGGCCGAGAAAATTGCGTCGCCCACCAGTTGTACGGCAGGGCGTTACACTGTGAAAATTGTATGTACTTTCACAAAGCAAAATCTTTGGAAACCCAGACGTCTAGAAAATTCTCTGTAGAACCACATACAGTATTTTTTTTGCAACATATGTGAAATATAAATTTGTAACACCACAAGGGATAGGCCTATAATACAGCTTACATTATTGGGAAGTGGGCTAGAATTATTTTTCTTCTTGTAGAATACAAATCCGAGAGCTTATTAAAAACAATTAACGAAAAAAAAAAACACATATTCTTGCCAGCACGACGATTAGAACCCACGTACTTTGCGTTATTAGGAGAGACGTTCAAGATTGGCGTTATTATTGGGTATCAGGCTAAACTTCACAGTATTGTGTGTACTGGAGCAGGCGTCGTTTCTCCGTTGGCTGCTGCAATATGTGATGCCACGCCCTTCATGACTGAGCTGCACGCGATTGGGGCACACAATATATTGTAAAGTGTCCATTTATTGGCCGCAGTCTTACCCAGGTCGTGTCAGATAAAGTATGGCCCTTCTGAAAAACGTATTGCGAAGGTACACGTGTTCGAAGTTTAACGTGTCCTCAAATAATAACGCGAATTTTGCAGGTCTCTATTTATTAGGCATCACTATTAACCACAACACCAATTTAACGTACGAGTTTGACACTTATTTTTTTAAAATTAATGCAACAATAAATACGTGTAAAATAATAGTGAAGTTATTCGGTTAGAAAGAAAACATTAAATTCAATTTAAGAGTTCTGTGTGGCTATGGAATATTAACAGTAATAGTTTAATTAGTAGTAACATCACTTGTTCTTACAATTGTCGTAGTTTCATTCCTATTATTCGAGTTGTTTTAAGTGTTACGTTATACTCAAACTTGCAGTACATTAATTTTTGCAAGGAACCACACTTTGCATCACCCCTAGTTTTTGCTTAAACGGCTGTATACGGTTTTGCGTCAAGTGACCGTCTATTTACTTGAGCTCATGGATAATGGCCATTAAAGTACAAACATTTTTTGAGGTATATTACAAACACGGATCTTGTAGTTTTTCAAACGAGTAATTTTACAAGAAAAATGCTTGTACTGTAAAATAACAAACAATTTCTCAACGAAACGTACATATATTTTTTACAGTGACTTGTCAATCAGTGGGTAGAGACCAACGTACCAGAACACAGTTGAATCAAAAGTGCATCCGTAATACAACTTTCACTGTTTGTAGACCAGAACAAATTATTTTATTTTTCTTAATCCATCACAAAATATTTTGTAACTGGTAAAAAGTATTTTCTTATGCATATCATCAAAAGTATAGGAATAGAACGGATGAAGGAGAGAGGAATGACAGAGTGCGAGAAAACAATAACATTGGAATTTCAGAGCATAAGATAACTAATCGATTGCAAGAGCGTGAAGAGTCGAGGTTGAATGATAGAGCAGGAAGGGAAAAAGAGAAATTCCAAAGGAAATAAGGGAAATTCAAAGAGGGAAAAAGGAAAATCAAAGATGGCCACTGTTGACGAAGAATGACAGAGTAGGAGGTTTCGGCGTGACGTCATCCAAGATGGCCGCCTTGACACCGCAGCCAGCAGCCAGGTGCTGGTGAACATACAATTCCATACTATTGATGCTCATGTCTCGGTTTTCCAGGGAGCTCCCTCGCTTTTAGGTATAAGATGTGCAAAATTCCTTCAACCCGATGGCCACCTTAATTAAAAACGTAGGCCACGGTGACTGAGCTGTTAGCACGCTCGCCTCCCACCAAGGCGAACCGGGTTCAATCCCGGGCCGGGTCACCGGATTTTTGCAAGTGGGAAACGTGCCGGACGATGCCGTTGCTCGGCGGGTTTCCTCGGCGGTCTCCCATCCCCCCCCCCGCCTCTTCATTCCGGCGCCGCTCCACATCCACTTCAATCACCCTCATCGGCAATGAAGACCTCGATGGAAGAGAGCCGCCCACGCCTCTTCACTCCAATTCACTACTTGAAAACGTCTCTGACATACAGCCGCCCGGCGGAATAACGGCCAGCTCAGCACTTCACCGGGGTCGTTTCGAGCCGCGAACGAGAGCGTAACAGCGGTAGAATACAAAACAAGAATAAGGAGCGTCATCCGTAACGCTATTCGGGTCCACCGTAAAGTTCATTACGAAGCAGAGCAGCGGAGTTCGTCGACCCCGGCCGCCGAGATGTAGGCGAGACTCCTTCGTGGGTTCCCTGCCCCACAAAGCCAAAGGAATGACAGGCGGGAAGGGGGTTGGGTAACGCCCGGAGCAGGGGGAGGGGGAGGAGGTAGTCGGGTACGACAGGACTGCAGGTAAAGTAACCGAAAAAAAAAAAAAAAATCCTGTTACAAGGTGTGGCCCAGGGGTTGAACGAGGGCACTACACCGTTCATCATGCGAGTCGTGTCTCTGGAGATCTCTCCTCCGTCACATTCCCGCCCCATTAGCGCCCCGTTACTGCTCTTCTGACGAGTTTTGTTCTGTGCGGTCCCGGGACTGAGGCCGCGCGACTTATCGTCTAGGAAACGGCGCTATCTTTCCCTGTGACATTGTTTTCGTCCGCAGGTCTGTAGCGGCCCAGAGATCAGCGCCCTCGGCTATCTCGGCAGCCGGGAGGCTTTCTCCGGAGGTGGAAGTGAAATACTACAAGCTGTTCACGCTTAAGGCGCCCGTCTACCTATAGTCGGTTCACGACTGGAACAGACTTTTGTACAACACACCTTAGTCGTCAGCTGCATGTATCGTTACTACGAACAGTGACTGGCGCGGGTACGGTTAGTTTGGCAGCACGGAGAGAGAATATAGTTTGAATGTTTTAACACATATAATATATATATATATATATATAATCTCTTGCTTGAAAATTGCAGTAGGAAAGATTCCGAGAAAGTTTGTTCCAGTCGTGAACGGACTTTAGAGCTTTTTTCCTTTTTCCGCGTTTGAAGCCGAGAGGCGAGGGAGCGTTAAAGGAGACACTGCCACGCGCATCAAGTCCTCCATCGCTCCTAAGTGCAAGGATCTCAACTGGCGTGCAGTGTTCTCGTCGTGCTGCGTGTACCTATGGGACTTTAAGCGGCGACCCTGTTATTTTATTGGTGGGAAGTCTGTAGGAAAATTCAATGCATGCCCCTTGACTAGTTTTGTGTGTATCTAACTCGTTCATTTTGAGATACAGCGCTTCGAAAATGCTTTTTCATCTTCTTTTTTTGTGTGCTCTGAAATGGTGTTTCTAACTAACGTGAGGTCTTAAAAACAGTCAACAGCCCTCGTTTGAAATGTGTGTTCTTTTCGTAGGTCAGTACACTGGACGCACGTGTAATAGTTTCGTAGAAAAACGTGTATTTCGAACACTCTGCAAGGCACTTCAAGCGCCAGGTAGCCGGGAGCCTTAAGCAGACTTCACACGATGCAAGACGAGTGCCAAACTTGCGCGAGATGCCGACCTTGCACGAGAAAATTTTGTACAAGTTTGTGCGCAAGGCACATTTTTGCACGAAATGAGGAGATAGAGCAGGTCCTATTTTTTTTTCTCGCAAGGCGAAGCAAGCTGCGATCCTATTGGTCCTTGTATGCTAGTCATGTGACCTGTTGTAAACTCAACCATAGAGTAAAAGAAAATCATAACCTTAGCTGTGCGAAGAGGAATACAGGGAAATAAATCATCGCTGGAAAATAAACTTTATAGCGTGGATTGTAGTTTTAGACAGTTCGCTGAGAATAAAATAAAAACAATTATATTTTGGAGGGATAGCTTTGAAACAAATACCTTATTGAAGTAAGCAACTTCGTATTTTGAATTATAATACCTTGGCTGTTTGGTACTCACCAGCGCTATCAACTAATTTTGATGCGAGACAGTATTCATTTTATTTATCTGCGTGTGAACTCGTTTCGTACGAGATTTAGTTGGCATTCTCGTACGAAAAAATCCGTACGAAATCTTTCGCGAAATGCATCTCGCATCGTGTGAAGCTTGCTTTAATGTAGCCTCCTGGTTGAAGGAATTTTGTACGTCTGAGACCTAAAATGCTCATCAACATTCTCATCGCCTCTAAGAAAATAAACTGGTGTGCAGTCTTGCCGTCGATAACGCGTCTCTATAAGGCTTTCAGCGGAGACGCTACCGTTTTATGACGTAATAATACAAATAAAGGTTTCATGCACGTCCTTAATCCCTTTTTAATGATTTTTTTTTACCAGAACGTTTATACCTAAAAATTACCTTGAAAATACTCCTTTGAGCCGTTTCCATTATCACAAAAACACGCTTTAGAGAGAAATGAAGGAGCTGAAAAACGTATACAGACTCGTAACGTTTCCTAAATGCTATTCAGCAGAAGGAAATAAATAGTTCCTTGACGCGCAACAGCATCTGGCATCGGAGCCAGAGCCCCCCGGCCGCCATTTTGTACATCACCCGGCCGCCATTTTTTCCTTTTTCTCCCAAAATTGACCAAAAGACCCTAAAAATTTCCCTTTTCCCCTTAAAATAAAGTAAGAAGCTGTAAAAAAAAATGTAGAACTCCCCAAAAATGGTAAAGCCAACAAAAAGGTAAAAGCCCCTCGTGCAAAACCAAGTCCCTGAAATACAATTTACACCAATTTAATTAATTTGGGGGACGTCTTCGAACCTACAGGCCGCCACGGCCATATTGGTCTTATAGCATACCCTATGCCAAATCGAAACAAGGTATAGAGGACAGACTCAGACCTAAGCATCAGCCATCTTGTATCTATATTGTATACAGATTACCTTTGAACAGTTGCCTTGACCTTTGACCTTGAAAATGCAAAAATTGAAAAATTCAAAAAATTACCAAAAATTCCCAAAAACTTATTATTAAAAATTATCAACCATTATTTGGAAATTTAAAAAAATTTAATATTTTTTAAAATTTTATTTTTCCAGCACCACCATTAATCATTTCGTTCGATCCCCAGCAGACGACAGACTCCCTCACACCCACTCCTTTCACCTATACTCATTCCGCCATCTTGATTTTGTTTCGTTCGTCATTTGTTTATACATTACTGAAGACCACAATCTTGGTAGGCTACCAACATTTTGGTAGGTGACCACCAACTTGGTATACATCATTTGTCTGCAATCTTGGAAGCCAATGCCCATTAGTAATTGAACTTTAACCTGTGACCCATGACCACTGACCCCCAGCCTTGCCATCAACCCCATGACCTTAAAAACAAACAAATTGAGAAAAATACATAAAAGTCAGCAAGCATAATATATTACAGACTACCTCCGCCACAATAGATGCTGACTAGCTCGACCTTCACCCCGTGACCAAAACTTGGGGAACAATTACTTAAAAAATCGAGTAACATGCCATTATACCCCCTTCCCTTGTTAAGCCACTCCACGACCCCCGCTCCCCTTCACACTTCTCTCTGACTGCTGGCTAACACATCTTCCCACACCACTCTTGCTCGTCAGGCCTCCCTCAACCTTTTCCCTCCTCGCTCCAAATCTGTTGAATACAACCTGCTTACAATGCATTATAATATTAACACTCTCTCTAATTTTTTGTACAACTCATTTCAACATATAACTATAGAAAATATTCAAGTAATAATATTATAATTTTACCCATCATTTGATTTTTGTTATTGTGCTCCCTTGCAGTATCGCCTTGTGGTGACAGATCTGAAAACCAAGACTATCATATTCCCGATATCACGGAAAGTGGTCATGGTAGGAGAAGGTACGTCGACACTAGGGAGAAATATAACACTTTCGTTTATTCATTGAAAAAATAAATATATTTTATCTACATCAGACTACAGACATAAAAAACAGAATCTCTATAGTTTCCATACATTCATGTACGGTATTTCCAGCAATAAGATCACTTTTCATGTAGTGAATATAATCTGCTTATACGCAACTCAAGAAAATTTACGTGAACAAGCGTCCAACCAGAACCCTATTCCATATATTCTTGTTCTTCATGACAAAGTTTTTCTTTCAAATCCTCTACAGCCCCTGGAATGCTATGAACATTGCATAGTTCTTTTGGAAGTCTTGAATGCCATCCAAGATGTCGATAGTCGAAATACTCGGCGACACGAGAGAACCGAGTCCACCGCAAGCACCGCACACACAACAAGCACCACACTCACCGCAATCAGCCCCCGCAATTAGCACCACACGCACCAAAATTAGCACCGCACAAACCGCAGTTTTCACCGCATGCACAACGTTTAGCACTTGACGGACCACGGTTAGTACTACAAGCACCGCAATTAGCACCGCATGCACCATAGTTAGTACCACGCGCGCTCTGCTGTTAGCACTGCACACACTACAGTTAGCATTTCATACACCACAGTTAGCACCCCACGCTTCACAGTTAGCACTGCAAGCAATGCAATATGTAATAATGAGGCCTCAATATCTGCGAAGAAGAATACCACCAACGACGACTCAATTCTCAAGAAAAGGAAGTGCCACACTGTTAAAAATTTTCCGCATGTTTACGGAAATTTTTACGAAAATGCGCAATAAATATATGGAAACGCAATTCGTGATGACGAAAGATACGGAGTGCGTAAATACAAAACACGGGAAATCTCCGTATTTCTATATAACTTAGAGTTTCGGACACGAACAATACCGAGTCTACACGAAACTTTCTTCGCCACTGTAATCGGAAAATTGTAGTTTCTGCTGGAGTTAAGGTTATCCATGTCACTAAGACCTGTTCTTTCAACATTAAAAAATAATAACCAGCTTATGTAACACTTAGCAACATTTAAAATACACTAACAGAGACTTAGAGAGTTGCTTAAGTGGCAAATATAGAAATTCAAAAGTTATACCAAATTCGTCGTGTGAGCATTGTAGGTAAATGGATACTGTTGTGGACTGACAACTTTTTGATTCGGGTTCAAATCATGCTTAAGTATAAAAATATTTCAAGTTTTTAAAATATCTTTTTCGTACACAGTAGAACACCCACATAATGAAAATTAAAATAACATGGGTATGCATAATTATTTAAACTAGAAGTACAGAAAATTAACTAGGGAACTAACGGAAAGGCTCCGTGAATTTTACGGAAAATCCGTTTTTGAACATCATTGTGTCCGCAATTTTACGGAGAGTTTACGGACACCTCTGGATAAATTTTTACCAGCACTTTTCCGTAAAATTTAAGAATTTTTTTTTTTAACAGTGCAGGCCCTTGAGTCTTGGACTGTACAAGGGCAGCTCGGGTGTCAGTTAATCCCATCTTCCGTGCTCTTCTCAGGCATCAATACTTAGGGCCGTATTAATAGTCGTCACTCAGATCTCATCTTGAGATCGTATCAGGTGATACAGTCTTGAGATGCGTTTCTTGTCTTGAGACCCGCGCTAGTTAATAGTCAGTTCTCGAGTCGTATTCAGATGAAATTATTTTCAAGTTTCTCTTCTCAGGTAATATTAGATTGTGAGATACGATTTTTTTTATCTAGCCTCGCAAATGGCCCTTCGAAACAGAAACTGGGCCTTTTTTTTTTTGCTGTCGATGCGCGTTTGTCTGCAGCTACATTCGAGTGTTTCTTGTGTTTACTTATAATTTGTCCTGTTCATTGTGCGGAAACGAATTTTTTAAACTATAAAAAATTACAGTTGGCTGAATAAACATTAACAACTCTATTTGTCAAGTACAAAGACAATATAAAAGTAACGTGAGAATCACATATATGCCGAAAAGTCGCAGCGAATAGCTATTAACATACTCATTATGCAAAATTTCGACACTGAAAGAGCATATTTCGTTTGTAGTTCGAGTTATACTGTTTGACACGTTTTATAACAACAAGTAGGGTGCAATATCACCGTACATTGACGTAATAGTCTTCAGAGATCGAATTTTGGAATTGTGTTTGTAAAATAAATGTAGTTAAAAAAATTTGTCACTATGTAGCGGTAAGTATTAAAACAAGCTTCGCAAAACAATATTAAACAAACATTACTACCCTTTACTTCAGAAACACGGCAGTAAAATTAATTTTGTCGTAAACTTTGCTTCGAACTAAAAACAAAACAAAAATAATTTATTGCTGCATTCGACAGCTTTGAAATAAAGTTTCGCTATTGTGATTGTAGTAATAATGGTTGAATGTGTATTTAATTTTTATCATAGTTGTCAGTGTGCTCTCTGCAGCAGCTGCTGAGGGCTGTAGAGTGGCTCAACTATACTAACACACTCCTCACTCACATTCGCTAACACCTACAAGCATACACTTGCCTACACACAGCTGCACGCGAGGTCTCTCCAGCCCTAATCCAACAAAAGGAATAATTTTTCTCCTCCGCGACTGTCGCATAGTTTTTCCCAGGCCCTCTCCGCTTTGCCGGGTTTTCTATGCCCCTTGCTAGACCCTTCTTCTTTCGGGATGTGTCCATGGCTGCAGTTGCGGCCATGGCACCAGACAACCCTGCTATAGCCGCGATGAATGCGCCCTTTTGCTAGATAAACCCGACCTAAAGCGTATAGGGCTTGCCCTGAGACGCATCCCATTCTCCAAACGTCTTAGCTACTGACAAGCATGCCGAAGGGCACACAGAATTGTGAAGGTACTCACGATGGCGTAGCGGGATTTGGGGGCTCGTCAGAAAAAAGAATTATAGTTGTTCTTGTTTTACAGATTTGTATGAATTTTCATGCACAATAAATTTCTATGTTCTATCCTTTACTTCGGATAATCGGCATTTTGCAATCGTTTTTGATAACGTGTTGTAACCATACTTCCAACCGAAAACCAAGAAATGAATCGATTACTGCTATGATATTTCTGAAATAAAAGTCGTTTAATGTGTTTTTCATTATAATTATCGTTATCATCATGTTGATCGCAAAAGATATACGAATTTTCACGCACATTAGATATCAATTCCTATTTTCGTATTCAAATGTATTAAATATAATCTAAACAGTGCACAATTTCGAGTTTAAAGTGACCTGCCGACATCTTTTACGTGAAAAGTGATTTTTGTCTCTCTTGAGACTAGTTTCAGTTACTATGAATAAGATATAGTCTCAAGAGTCAACTATTAAATAGCTAGAACGAGTTTTAAGTGAAAACACTCTCAGGTGAGAGCTATATCAAAACTAGTCTCATAACGAATCTCAATATTCGTTTAATAAATAGTATCTGTTCTCAAGAAGAGTCTCAACAGCTGATACACGACTATTAATACGGCCCCTAGATCAGTCACAATCCTCTGAAATCCTTCGGAACCCTCACCAATCCTCATCAATCCTACTCACCAGTCCTTAGCAATCCTCACCAATCCTCCTAACCAATCCTCGCCAATCTTCACCAATCCTCAGCAATCCTTCGATATATCCTTCTGTTCCCGTAGTCGAGCATGTTTTAAGGCATTTCAGCCAGACTTCGCAGTGTAGAGGGTTTTGACTCACATCCAAAAATGTTTGAGATCCAATCCCCTGAAGCGGTTCCTCCTCTTCTACCTTCTTTTCCTATTCATCCTCCTCCTACTCCCACTCTTCATCCTCCTCCTCCTCCTATATATGATATAAAATAAGCAGAGGAAAATAGCTTACAGAAAGGCAGGGGCCCATACACATTGCATGCCTCGAACATTGGTTAAAAATCACAGTAATTTTATACGGGATCATTTCAGAAAATAACTATAGTCCCAGTGATTAAAGTAGCTCTCTTTGGATAAGACAGCAAATACGTACTCCAGTAGCAGCTGTATAAAAACTGCTCTGTGTACACAAGTTTCTTTTTTAAGTTTCTCTTTGAGGTTTCATTTTGAGGTTTCAATTTGAGCTATTATTTTCAGTTTCCTTTTTTGTTTATTTTGGGGTTACATTTTGAGGTTTCGTTTTCGAGATATGTTTCACTATTGATGAGTTGAGCTGGTCTTTTGGCATGGCCCTTTGGTAAGCTCAGCTCTGGATGAAATGTTTTGCGAAGATTTAGAAGTTTTGCGAAGATTTTGAGAAGTTTTGGGAAGATTTTGAGAAGTTTTGCGAAGATTTTGAGAAGTTTTGCGAAGTGAAGTTTTTGTACGAAGAGATTAGCTAAGAAATTCTTATAAGGAGACTTTTTTTCGAGATTGTCAGTCATTGTCTGTTTGTATAGGTGGGTGGTGTGGTCGGTTAGTTTGGGTGATGTCAGTCTTGCGTGGCATTAATCTTGAGTGGAGTTAGTCTTGGGTAGAGTCAATCATGTGTAGATTTTGTCTTGGGTGGAGTTAGTCATGGGTGGTTTCAGTCTTGGGTGGAGTCAGTTTTGGGTGCAGTCATTCATTGGCTAGTATGGTTGGTCGGTATAGTCCTTTGGTATGATCAGCTCTGGTTGAAATGTTTTGATAAGATTTTGCGAAGTTTTTGTGTGAAGAGGTTAGCTATTGAGATTCTTATTAGGACACTTTTTTCAAGATTGTCAGTCATCGCATGTATACAAGGGTTGTATGGCTGGTTGGACTTATTGGTTGGTCTAGCCAGTTTTGCAGGAGCTGGTCTTGGAAGGAGCCAGTCTTGGGCTCTAGTCAGTCCCGACAGGAACCAGCCTTGGGCAAAGTTAGAATTGGGTGAAGTTAGTCTTGGGTGAAGTTAGTTTTGGGTGGGGTTAGTTCTGGGTGGAGTTAGTCTTGGGTGGAGTTAGCCTTGTATGAAGTTAGTCTAGGGTGGAGTTAGTCTTGTGTGGCGTTACTCTTGGGTGAAGTTAGTCTTGGGTGGTGTCAGTTTTGAGCGGAGTCGGTCTCTTGTGTGCACCTGTGTGAACTCTATAGCTGATGTATTAGGATATGATCTGTGCACGAATTAATACGAATATTTTTTGAGTGCTTTCGTAGTAATATATTTTATATTTTTATTTTAATCGCATATCGTAACAACTCTGTTATATACGTAATTTGTTTTTAAAAAAATCGCTGTGATGTAAATATTAGCTAATCCGTATGGCTATAAAGGGCATATATACATGCATATATACAATCCTGGAGCTATAAATGATACTTGCAAACTGGATTTCGCAAGCCTGCCCCTGAAGAGTTCGCAGTTTATATTCGCCTACCCACATATTTGTATATATTTGTTTGCTTAAGAGCCGACTTGCGAAAATGTGTCTCTGCTGCTTAGAACTCTGCTAAATTATTCAAAATAAATATAAAGAAATTTCAGTATGGGCTTAGGTACATAATCTGATTTAATATTCAGACCTCGAATGGAAAAATTTTACAAGTTCTTTAATACGTCACTTGACTAAAAAAAGTTTTTGAACAGGGTTAGAGAACCGGAATTTTGGATCATTACAGTTAAATTACTGCAAGATAAAACAATAATTAGGAATCGAAGGAACCCAAAGTTAAGATTCAAAACGTTAAATACGATGAATTTAAACAAATATAGCTCCCAAACAGATGCGGTCATGAGCCATATATGTAAGCATATATAAAAACGAAATATAAAAATAATATAAAGAAATTTTTAAATGTTAATAATTCATGTAATTGTATGAGGGAATGCCACCATTGCGTTTGTAAATTTAAACACTTGCGTTATCGTCGTTTACTGTAGTACAGTAGTAAGCGTGCCTGCCTACTGTTAGGGATATTAGTGGTACATTTTGTTTGAATTTTCCAAGAAAACAATCGAACGTAGTTCTATCTGTTGGCGTATTTTCAAACTACATTTTTTCGACGATGGCAGCAGATCTCGGATCGAGATTTCGAACCGCCAATTTCCGCTGTTCGAAATGAACTAGATCTCGATCTCCAGTACCAGCTCTGGAACTCGAATGGTGCAACAGTTTTCTGTGTCGATCTTAGATCCGATCTGGGATCGTGTTTCGAATTCGAACCACGATGGTGCAACCGGGCCTCAAGGAGTCATAAATTACAGGTACAGAAGTTTCGGCAAATCAGATTACTCACATGGAAGACGTCCGAAACACGGAACTTGGTTTGTACAGCGTCGGCCATAAGCATCCTTCATTCGCGACATGTCCCCGATCGTGGACACGGGGACACTGAACGGGTTAACTTCACCCCAGACACAGACACTGTAGTTTTTTTAGTACCTACGTATAAACTAGTACATATATCCGCCACCAGATTTCAGCATCTTTACTGGAAAACCCGAACCTCTAAAAGTCTCGAGTTCACTAAAAAAAAAAAAAAAGAAAGAAAGAAAAACCAATCAGCACAAAGTTTAATTCGCACCCTGGGAATACTTAAGTGGGCGTGGGATAATATTACTGCTACAAAGCTTTTTTTTTTTTTTTTTTTACGAAACTATTAAACGTACGTCCAATGTGCTGAAGTACGAAACTAACGCGCACTTCAGACTATGTCGATTACTTTCAACACACCACGCGCATAGTTTAAAAAAACACAATTTCAGAGAACTACGACATAGTTTAAAAAAAAAAAACTGCTTTTTCAAAACGCTGTATTTCAAAATATGAGTGTCACATACAGTACATACAGAAGTACTTGAGCGGCATGCACTGAACCTTACAACAGAATTTGACCCAATAAAATTATAGGGTCACCGCTTAAAGTCCCATACGTAGGGTTCACCGCTTAAAGTCCCATAGGTAGGGTTGGTGAAATTTCGCGAAAAGATTTCAAGACGTGTTATACTTTAAAACACTTTAGAGCCGTTTATATATCTTGATTGGCTTTGGGAAAGTATTAATTGTCTGCACGCGTATCGCGTAGGAGCCGTGCCGATGTTGACGTATGCTGAGTAGCCTGGTCAAATATGAAAACGCCTTCTCAAGCAGACAGAAATCAATGGCAATAGACATACTATAGGTTGTTTACAGTAAAATGAGCATTCTTAAAAGCCCTACTTAAGATCTACTTGTATGCACGTCGTGTATTCTTCCGCCTTATGTAAAATTAACAATGCCATGGGACATATCACTTTATTTATGGGTCGGTCAGGTGAAACTGTGGAATTATTAGAAAAGTAAATATTATACAAATATCCTCATTTTTACCCTCAATGCATTAAATAAACATAAAGCGAAAGAAATAATTTCAGGTATCACAAATGGGTACCTAGCACTTTTTATTCGATATTAAGATAATTGAAATACTTTCAATCCATCGTTACCAACTTTGCTGAGCGCACGTCACTCAATGCGCCTAGTAAAATATAATCAGGCAGGGGCAGTGACTTTTTTCTAAGGTTGATTTCAAAAGTGATTACTTTATCTTGAGCTGCCTTTACTATTGGGTGCATATGCAATTGAAATCTACCATGTACTCATTTTGTTTTTTTTTTTCCCCGCGAAATATCACATAGTGAGAACAATGCACGTCAGTTCAGAGTCCTGCGTGTTGCAGTGATGGCGTACTAGATGTGCGGGGTACTGCAGCCCTCTTGTCGTTGCCTCGCTTCGTACTTGATGCATGGGGCAGCGTAGCCCTCTTATTGTTGCGTCGCTTCGTACTTGATGCGCGGGGCACTGTAGTCCTCTTATCGTTGCCTTGCTTCATACTTGTGCGGGGCAGTGTAGCCCTCTTATCGTTGCCTCGCTTCGTACTAGGTGTGCGGAGTACTGTAGCCCTCTCATCGTTGCCTCGCTTCGTACTTGATGTGCGGGGTACTGTAGCCCTCTTATCGTTGCTTTGCTTCGTACTTGATGTGCGGGGTACTGTAGCCCTCTTATCGTTGCCTCACTTCGTACTTGATGCATGGGGCAGTTTAGCCCTCTTATTGTTGCGTCGCTTCGTACCTGATGCGCGGGGCACTGTAGCCCTCTTATCGTTGCCTCACTTCGTACTTGATGTGCGGGGCAGTGTAGCCCTCTTATCGTTGCCTCACTTCGTACTTGATGTGCGGGGCAGTGTAGCCCTCTTATCGTTGCCTCGCTTCGTACTTGATGCGCGGGGCACTGTAGCCCTCTTATTGTTGCGTCGCTTCGTACCTGATGCGCGGGGCACTGTAGCCCTCTTATCGTTGCCTCGCTTCGTACTTTATGCGTGGGGCAGTGTAGCCCTCTTATCGTTGCCTCGCTGCTAGGCCTCAAACGGGCCACCATTTCCAGATACGAGTTGGAGCACCGCATATGGAAGGATTGCTGCCTTTGGTAGTCGGTCACACGACCTGAGATGTAGAGTCAGCACTACAAGATCATCACTGCATTATTGTCTGGATAATGCCGGGCGCCCTGGGTAACAAAGCCTTTTACAATAGTTTTTCCTCACTCTAGACCTCACATCTACTCAAAACCTCAACAACCCATATTCATCCAACACCAAGCCGTCAATTAACATATTCAAGATGGCAGTTTTCCGTATCTAAATTCATTGTTCGTATTTGTCAATCTCCAATTTGTTCCATTGGACTTTAAAAAGAATGACATGCCTTTAAAAAAATTACCGGTGAAGAAAAAAGTTGCTTCTAAATTTATTTCCCCAAAAGAAAAAAAAAACTCTATTATGTTCTGTGATAATTTGTAACTTGTAACGACCTCCAAGGTCATGATAATACATATTGTATGTGTTTTCCAATGTTGTGTTGCAACATAAAGTAAATTTACTTGTTCTAGATGTGTCGCGACTTAATGAATGTAAGATAATCATGAATAATTTTGTATAACCGATAAACAAAATTGATTTTATATTTCTTGTGTAAGTAGGATCCTGCGCGGTAAATAATGAGTTCAAAGTACAAATAAGATTTGCTCTTTTCTTTAAGGAGATACACAAAAAAAGAACACATTGATATTATTTATGAACATGTTATTATGTTGTTAATGTTAATTGTTTGAAATAATTTATTTTCAAAGAGAGAATAACAATTTTATATAGCAAGGAAGTTTTAGAATAAAATGAGTGTTACCGGATTCGCAGATTGGATTATTTATGAAATATCATTCAAATTTTAATTTTCATTTAAAGTATTTTCAATAACTTTTGGTCACACGGAATTTATAAAGTACTTAACCCATGAATAAGTTAAATTTTTGTATCTTTTATTTAACCATATTAAGATGTGACATGTATATATGTTTTAGTATTACCTTAATGTTTGCACATATTTTTTTATTCTAAAGTCAATGGTTGTGCAAACCTGTAATAGGTGTTTGGCAAGGGTTCGGCCATGTGGTGTTCTATAATAAGTTGTGATGCACACTCGAGGCAACCAGATTTATAATACTTTCGGTTTGTGGTGTTCCTGGGGGCTTTCTCTTCGGTAACTTTTTTGCCCTTTGAGTGATTTAGCCCTAGCAGCACTACATCAAATAATCACTTATCTCATCTGATGTCCCACTACAGAGTAATTCATCCTCAACGAACACCTCCTACACATGGCAGTGGACGAACCTGGCCCACACCAGAGGCAATACCACCAAAACCGAAAAACAAAACAAAGATGATAAATGCCACAGAAGAATCTGATTGTCATCCATTATCTAATGACTCAGATAGGTCACCCATACATTCCGCAATGCAGAAGAGATATGAAATATCCGCCTCCATTGTTTCAACATCTTCCATTCTTCTAGCATTCACGACCACAACAATCATAACATCCACCTGCTCTCAACCAATTTTCGTTTCCTGCTCATTGCACATTGTTGTGTGTGGTAAAGCATTGAACTTAAGGTTCGCCCATTATTTTTTATAAACTCCTCGTCTATGGGCATGGTGAAAGATGCAATTAATATTTATGTTTGTGAGATTCATCCCCCTTTGTTTATTAAATAATTGCAACATATAAATATCATATTCCCCCCTCAATACAATAATAATCAGAACCTTCACTAATAAAAGAAGAAAGAAAAATTACAAACAAATAAATTTAGTTTAATATATATTTATTTAAATACAATAAGAATACATATAAAAACATCCATACATGTTAAAGTAGTAAATCACGAATGGAAAGTAACTTCAAAATGGCCGAGAATATGCATGTTACCAGTCGTGCCAACAAACTTTCAATACAACCAAATCCGATCACCAATCTCCATCTTAACCTTCTTACGAGAGAACAGTACAGGCAGAGAGTACATACTAATAACAGCAATATTATTCACAACATTTTTGTGTACTGGAATAGTCTTCCAACAGATAATGTCACGAGAATCAATATCGTTAAAATCCCGAGGCTTCGGATACTTAGCATTAAAAGCTTTGGTTAAAACTTTTCAAAACTCTAAAACACCATGCTATATATTCTTTATCAACAGCGTTAGAATAAGGTACAATATTACGATATACCTCCTTAGGGCAATACCCAGACGAACGAATTCGCTTCCAATACATTTGAATACCAAATCTGTAAAAAACATAATAACTATTACATCCCGAAATATTACTTAAAACCCGCATAACAGAATCAATACTCACAATTCAATAAAGGAACATACTTTGCAACAAGTTAGTAAAACACGAAAACCCGAACTTAAGAAAAATCCCAGACTAATATGCTCCCACTACTAACAACTTACAACCTACTCCAGCCTTATTCAACATACGAATGCGTGAACTCTGGCAGCGCCCCAGTAGTTCTAGGCGCTGCCGTGCGCGAGGGTTCTTATCTCCAGCTTGGAATATCGTGAATGACTCAGTCATCAACACAGACCCCAAACTCCATGTCAAAGAGTACACAATAATTTGCCTCATTGACTTGCCATCACTTGGTCTCATGCCATTCACCGGTATTCAAACACTGCCCAATACGAGTGTTTCAAACAATGCCTCGTCAGCTGAATACCATCATTTTCTCCAAGTACTTTGAACCGCCCCACCACCTTCAAACGTCACTATGAATTCAGATATTTTGCGGCTACTATTCATGGTCCCTGAACACAATGCACAAGTGAAAAAATTCATCATCAACTTTCTGCATGGTGATCCAAACAAACTTGACCTCTTTCAAATTCCTGAATCACAAAACCAACTCAATGTTACATCTACTGTTTCTGTTCCATTAACTTCTTCGATTTATTCCAATATATCACGAATTCCTGTAAACCATAATGCCGTCACTTCCAACCTACCACTTCAACCACCTGTATCAACATCTAACGAAAACATGTAGCTTCTCGAGGGACGACTCGAAAAACGAACTGCCACAGCTGACAACTTCACACTCGATTGGGGTGAAGACCATGATGAGTGGGCAACCATCATCAATCGGAAATCCAAAACCTAACTTAACTCACCACATATTTATTCTCCAAAACAACAAAGGCAATCATTGCATCAACGTACCCATTCTCGCCAAAATAACTAATCCACCTTACAGCACCCAGCTTCTGCCCATCACACCACCACAACTCTCAGCATCAGGCTCACCACACCTTCCAACAAAATCTCTCTTCATAAACCTTCTCTCAACTCTTCATCCTCACCACATATTACAACTACACCTACAAAAGAAACAGACTCATCTACTACCTCCCACCTTGTCAACAATCAGTCATCTCACAACACCCCACAATCAAAATCCAGAAAATCACCCCTGATTGTATGCTAGACAGGTCTTTCATCGAATGCCATCAAACAAATGTCACAACTGGAATCTCAATTTCAAATAGACCTCAAGGCTGAAAACAAAATGGTTCCGGAATTACTTACTGCTATTGACGTTACATGATTGATGCAAAACATGAATGCCGCCAGAGCACAGGAAAACACGACGTGGCTATGCATAACCTGTCCCTCTGGATGCTACTTGCTTCCTAACTGTACCCTCCGGCACGAGGGCGGGCGAGAGCGTGCCCGTGCGCCACAGAGGAACTACTTGCACCCTTGTACAAAAGTAACTCTGCTTAAAATCTATGTACACACATATAACACTTGCATAAAATATTCTCACCATAACACTCTTGTCCTGGACGATTGAAACATTACATGAAATGATGTGGATGCAGCACTCACTCATAGGGGTGAATAAAACCGCGACATAACAAAACTCTGCAACAACAATGGACCATGGAAAGAAAATGTGGTGTCTGTTTTAGTATATAAACACGTGAAGGTGTTTGTGGTTGCGTGCTTATATTTCCTTGCTAAATATTAACTTGGAGCATTTTTGGTTTGTGTATCACTTCGCCGGAGCATTTGTTTACATCTGGGCCTTACCCGATTACGTGATGCTGCACTGCCTGCTCTCCTGCACTTGCACTGAACCACCACACGCTCGTTGCATCGCACTACACTAACACTTTGCAAATGATCAGCTGCAGAGTGTTCCTCCGTGCTGTACTGTTGAGGGCGCGGTCGTCCAGACAAACGGGATAGTAGGTAGGGGAACGAGTGGACGATAAAGTACATGGCCAATAACAGGTATTCCAGAACAAGAACAAGGTGAAATAGTGGGACCATTAACTAAAGATGAGTAGACCGATCTCATTGGCTGCGCTAAACCATTCTCCTTGTCCCAACATTTAGTGCTTTTAAAGTAAAATTTCGGGCTGGACTGAACTCGGATTGGAATCAACTTATAGCGAATTCGGAGTAAAATCGTATCGACAATAAGTGTTTAAGGTAAAGTTTCGAATGTGGACTAAAGTGTAAATAAGACTGAATGCAGAGTGAAACAGGATATAAGCACTCTATTGGCGACTGGCAGAACTATAAAATGTATTTCACAAATTTCTCCATCCAAATATTTACCAATTCCTTCTTGGTCATTTATTTTTCGCTTCACTTCCAGAAAAAACACTTATCTTGCTAGTCTCAGAATGATTCTAACCTCTTACACAACCAAACCAACGAATCAATATGGTGGCTATCTTTTCTTTTTCTAATTTAATTTCAATCCGCATTTCCAAGATATTACAAACTCCATCGAGTTGTATTAATTTTAATTTTGTTATCAATGTGTATATTGCTGTGAATGGGTTGTGTAAACAATTGTCGGGTTAATAAATGTGCATAGAAATATGGATACATTCTGAGCATTTTATAGATTTCTGCAGCGCATTTCCGACGTGTTTCCTTACAACTAATATTAAAATTGTATTCTGCATTTCTAATTTAGTAGGTACTAACTTCATTGAATTGTATTTATCTTTCTTTTGGCATCAAACACATGATAGGTTAGGTATCGAGGAAAGAGGAAAGGACGCAATTGTCTGTGATACCCCTTTGCATACAATAAATATAGACAATCCTATAACAACTGCTATAACTATTTTACATTCTTCTAATGATATGATGAAGTAATATCGAAATGCTATTGGTGTGGTATTAATATATGTGAAATCATAGGAGCTGGACAGATAAACATAACCTCAGGATACCAAGGTGCAAGAATTTTTATACTCCTGCTATGGTGTAAATTTATAATAAACATACAACAGATGGTACATTTGCCCTAAAAGCTAGAATAAAATAGTAGTAACTGTATTTAGAGTAAAAAAAAAAAGTAATTCGTAATTACCAGCATTCGGGAGTGCAGTGTTCCAATAAACTGTGTATGTTGAGAAAAATAATGTATGGGGCATGGTGAGGAGAGGTTAAGACTTTGTAGAGAAGAAGCATTTCGTGATAGAGTTCAATAGAACATTGATATACGTTATGAGTGTAACAATACAGGACCCTCACAGAAAACAGGTAAATGTTAGGGAATTCCATGTAACAGGGAAAAGTTGGGGATATATCGGGGAAAAGTCACTTGGGTCAGGGAAAATGTAAATAATTGCTACTCTGCAAAATGTGTTAGTTGTCTGAATACACGATAATGTAATTATGAGCATACACATTGTAAGATTGCAATTTTCCAGCATGTGATCAGTCAGTAATGCATAGACCCTATTTGCTATGTGTTTTCCCTTGGCCAAACTTTAGGACACATCAGGGAATGGCACCTTCCAAAGCCTCCCAAAACCACCTTACCTTTGAACAGTGTGTTATGAGTGTAATTCTTTCAATCATTCAATACGTCAGCAGTTCAGTATCAGTTGTGTGGGTCAGCCTTAAATAGGCCCGCCGTTTAGTAAACACTGCAGATAATAAATGTGAGGAGAGATCAGCCCGCTGTTCCTGGGAACGTCAAGAGTCTCCACCTCTCGAACAACCTCGACACTGCCACATGTGGTGTCATGCGCCTAGTCGGGTAACAAATACTTCTACAATACTTTTCAACCTTAACCTCACCACCCCTCAAAACATCTTGCACCCCCAACCAAGCCATCACACAGCATCAGACTACATAATAGTAATGTATTGGTGTGATTGTAACGGGCACTCATGTGAAGTTAATAACATGTATCACAAGAAATATCGATGTGTTGAATCAAATGTCAGTGCTGCTTGCTTGGTCTGTTGGAGTGTAATTTAATGCAACTTCACTGATGGCATTTTCTTCTGTCAATGATGACAAAATACAGTACATATCGTGCTTCAGTATTCCCGAAAATATATTTTACGGAAAACGGTAAGATACTGCCTAGTAAACCAGGAAAAGTAAGGGAATTCCAAAATGTAAATCCAGTGGCACCCTGCAATACTTTAACATATATACAAATGTACAGTGAAGTAGGTGTAACTCTCTGCTTCATATTCTTTCATCAGGCTAATCCACAAAACATGGCAATGCTGTTGGTGAGTTTTCACAGGATGCTCCTATTGTCTTTGCCCTGCCATTCTGTCATAGTTCCAGGTCTCTCTCATCTCAACTCACTAATCCTTAAGGCTGGCTAACAGTGACAAGTTTGGCCCTCCTGTGAGGCAGTGTGCTCCACTTGGTGCTATCCCCTTCCCCTCATCGCATCCATTGACCCTGCCTGAGGTGGGAACAAAATACTGGATCATTATTATGGTAATTTACAATTACATTTTGCCATAGCTTAGCTATATTACGTAAAGTGATCTACAATTTCGAGTGTGAACTGTGGAACATTGTTAAACTAGAGAAATGTTAAGTGTACAGTGACATATTCATGGTTTCCAAACCACTATACACCATGACATCGCGATGACATGTAGTAAAATGCTTGATGTGTGGCATTGTAGGGTAAAGCAAAAGTCTGAAAAATATGTGTTTATATTCTCTCTTTTCTTATTATAGCAGTAAACAGTCTGAATATGAACAATGAGAGAGTTTGGAGCACATGCATAATACCCAGTTTCACATTAACCTAAAATAAGCACTGTAAAATATATATAAAAATGGGAGTCCAGAAAACCCCCGAAGAGTTTTGTGTGACTTTTGAGAGTTAAAGTATTAGTTCCTGAAGGACGAGATCCTGGTGCCCCTTTGACAACTCAGCAACACACTTTCATTAGTGCTGATTTGTGTGATACCAAACTGACAACTTGGCAGTCATATAAGTAATGCAGTCATGCTAACCGAATAGCAGTACAATTTAATATTATTTCTCGGATGAGATGTTAGTATACAAACAAGCCATTATAAAACATTCCACTAGTACACATATTAATTTGTGGTATTCTTAATTGGTACCTAAAAGTATGTTTGCAGAATAGAAACATTGCATTATCATTATTATGAAGAAATAAAACAATATAATAAACCTAATACCTGTAGCAGTATGTTGGTGGAGTAATACCATTTTAATTTTAGGTATGACTATTAATGTGGGACTCTTGCCGTTTTCTTTGTTGTCTACATGACACAATAATGAATCCATTTTTAGAAGCCCATGATTGAAATGTTTAACACTTAAAAGAGTTACTGCCAAGGTGTTCATTTCATTAGCAACAGACTGCTTGTATGAGAGATATACTTGCTACAGGATTTGTTCTATAACATGAGAGCAAAGCATAAACGTGTTCCTTGAATGGAGAAAATGTTTCCAGTGTATGTAAGGAATAATATGTTAGTCAATAACACATCTGTAATACAAACATGACAAATGTTCCATAATCCAGCTCTAAATGCATGACAGTGTGTGTCTAGAGTGATTATGTGATACACAGTTACAAACAAACAAACAAGTGAAACATAACTTCATCATTAGTGACATGTAAATGATAAGCACCCGCTGTTGCTCCTATTAATAGTTTATTTAAAGCCATGTTTCCATTCTCGTGGTTGTTTACTTTATAAAACACAATAGAAGATGTCCTAATGTATTCATTTCACCATGCATAAAATTTTCTGTTGTCACATAGTTTCATATTTCCGCCAGAATGCGCGACCAGTTTAACATGAAAATATTAATTATCGGAGTAGTTTCAATAAGTACACGATTTGTACACTTCACTGCAAGAACGCAAATGTATATAATTGTCAAGTATACACCGAGAATTCAAAAACAGCCTTAGTATTTTGTCAGTGTTTCAAGGGTAAGTTGTTTATGCAAATATATTAGCACTTAATTTGTGATGTAATATAATATTAAACATTGCAAGGAATCAGGAACAACCATATCTTCTTTTCAAAACACGTAATTAGCAGTTAAGTATTTTTGTTGTTGTGGTGTGGAATGACACAGGTTCAAATAGTGAAAAGGAAATTGTCAGATACTGCCACACGTTTGGGCAGACATTTGACGGTGCTGCGTCGGATGAAAAATGGTTAGGTTGGTTTTGAGGAGCGATAAATTTAATTATCAGGAAATGTTGGCGAGGTTTAATACTGTACCCGGGCACCAGGGATTGCATATGTACCAATGACAAATTGATGCGGAGAGCTGACTCTGTTGACTCAGGGCTGTGTGCCGACGACCAAAGACAGAATCCTTCTAGAATTGTTACTCCTGAGGTTAAGATAATGAATACGTGTACTGTTACGCCCTTTTGGGATGTAGCAAGGATTAGCAAAGGCAGGAAAGGGTACACAAACCTACGGTCAACACCAGACACACAATTCAGATATATTCTCATGTATTATATCACCAAATTACACAAAAGGAATAATTTTAGCCAATATACGGTAATATTGCTTGATGCTGCCAAACTGGGGCAAGGCAGGAAAATATACTGCAACATACAGAAAAAGAAAGGTCTTAATGTGTCCCAACAAAATCACAGCAAAGATAATACAACTTTTCAAAATGGAGCAGGAGAGATAAAGGAGCAAAACAGTAACAAGCAATACCTAAAAACAGACAACCTTGGAATAAAATTTACTTAAAAACAAAATCACTATGATTCCCTCTATTTGCAGATAATAGAATATTGTGGTAACCACCACTCTTCAAAAAAAATACCAATCTTAAAAAAGGTATTTATCTTTAATGGAGTAAACATGATTCATTTCCCAGAAAAAGCACCACTTACAAAATCTATTAAAAACAGCCATTTATGGTAATTATAATATTGATGGCGATGAATCACTTCCCGGAATATCTAAGAGAAACCATAAAATTAAAAGTAATGATGTTGACTGCGTCCTCCAGCCTTAAGTTCGTTCACCATGCTGCCAACTGACAGTGACCCAACCATATCTGTGCACTGTGTGGGCATTGTAGCCAAAGCCACCGGCACACATGTGCACATGAATTTGTGTAGTGCGGTGCAGTTTGGTGTAATGTGTTTATTCTTTATTTTATTTTATTTTATTCAGGATAAATGTCATTCGTATTATTAAATTCAGTGAGTGCTTTGTTATGTCATCGCCCGTGCGATCAGCACACGTTCCATTGTTTTGGTTGCAGTGTTATGTTTTGATCCAGGGTTTTGATTTCTGTGCATATGCCATACTGTGATTTATTATTATGTAATATTAACATGTAAGTACCAAGGCTAACAGTCAGTTATTTATTAATTTACTTGAAGGGTTAAATGTGTAGTGTAATTTGTATTTGTATTTGTTTTGAAGTGTAAAATATGTAATGTGCTATAACAACCTGTGCTGAACATAACAGCCTCTATACTGAACGCTTGTAAATGGACACACATAAGAGATAACCAAACACAGTATTCAAATGAAAATATTATTTATAAATTGATGATATAAGAATTTCGTGACTAAATGTCACAAGGACTACAGAGACAACTCTAAACTTTACAGACAGTATTAAAATACTAGCCGATACTGGCAACATTGAATATTCGGCTAGCAAAGCCAACTGGTGCACGTGGTCGCTAATTTCTATAATACAATCAAATTTGTTATGTTTCTGAGCGCAATGTCTAGTTACAGGCTGCCTTAATATTAATATTACAGGTTACAAAAATACTAGTTGAGAGGGGAAGAGTCACGATGGCACTGATAAACTGCCTAAATACAACCCCCCAATCTGAGGTAAGTTTATCACGTTTGTAGAATGGTTGAATGGAGGTTTGGTTCTTGATAATATTTTATAAATAAGTTGCTGCTTATTCTAGAAGAATAATTTAATGTCCCCATCTCATTTGCCTACAGCAAGTCACATGACATGTTGGAAGCAGTTGCAGCCAATGGAAGGGCCTCGCACCCAAGCTTAGTCTGTCTGGATTTCGGCTCGACGCGAGGTGGCCGCCGTGCCCCGGGGCTCCGGGCAGTTCACATTTTTAGCAATAAACTTTGAATTCCTGTCTAATAATGTTAGCATAACCAGAACCGTTTGTTTGTTGCTCGCACGGAGTTAGCATCACCTCACAGCCCGGCCTTATTGTACACGGCTGGGATATTTTTATCCCGTAACTCCATGTAGGCCTTCGGCCATTTGCATAGTATAAGAGCTCGCCTAACTTTAATGGTGACCCATTCTTGTAAGTGCTTTGTATAGAGGAAAGTAATTAAATAAACCACGTGACTGTTCCATCAGCATGTTTATTTGATACAGACGTGTCTCGGCTGCTCATGGTAACCTTAACCTAATATGACTATATAAATATTAATGGCATTGGGAGGCCACAACAGCCGACTTACGATGTGTGTTGGCGTATGGGGGAGGCCAACAGCCCCCACTAGAACAGGCACTGTTGGATGTAGCTCTGCAGAGATCATCGCCATCTTGGGGAGTATACATAGTAAACATTTGGTTGCCCTTTTCACATCTATCAGCCCACAAATGGTGCTGCAAGTTGTGTGGCTTTTTCGTCATCGGTGAACTTGCCTTGCCATTGTGTTCTCACAAATGGCTTGCCCAGCCGGGTAGTTTTTTCGTCCTGCCAATATCATCAAGATTTCAGCGGACAAGTAATCTTCGCTTCATAGTGTTTCAGTGAATTTCCAAAGTATTTTTCCATATATTTCCTTGTTCTGGTTTCTGTGTTTACGTCTTGTACGCTTCGTGAGACAACGGTTGACCATTTGTTACCTATCCTTTAGAGCTGTGGCTCACCATTTCTAGCTACTAACATCAATATTTCCTATATTAATTCAAGTTGGGACTTCAGTTTCACGAAATAGCAATGGAAGAAGCATCAAAAAAACAATCACGTGCCAATTCGCACCAAATTGCAGTTTTCCCATGGTAAAATCAAGTCGGCCATTTTGAAGCAGAACTGTACCAGTGATGTCTCGTGACATCCACCATCTTGGCAACAGCTGAGGGGAAGTGCGCCACCGGTTGCTCCCCTCCTTCTGTGCTGTGTTGAGCCAGCAGTAACCACCCCTTCTGTGCCACACCATTCTGGGTGTCGCAGCGGGCTGAGTGATCATGTTGTCCAGTGAAGACATCTACATGGAGAATTTGTGTCAATCGTGCTGCGATTTATATGGAGTTACTTGGACTGGAAGACATCGAATGGCAGACTTACAATATTATGTCACACATGCTTGAGACCTGCACCAAAACAAGCCAGTTCTCACAGACCTACCTTCTGCGGAGAATATGTGTCTGCGGGGGTGTGATGACAGCTTGTCAGCTATTAGAGCAAGTGGAGATGCTTAATGTGGAACTTTTTGAAGGAGCTATATCGCCAACTATCTCGGGATAGCCCAGCGATGTGTGTACTCAGTGTCTCAAGCCAAAACAAGTGAATGGATTTTTGAGCCCGGTATCCACTTCAAGCGTGTGAGCATTCGCAGGACAGCGAAACTCATATTCACCACCTTCCCATTTGCGCCCGATGTTGCGGAAATGTGCCAATGTTGAAACTTGTGATGGGCTGGGAACTGCTACTATGGCATACCACCGGTACTGGAGATTGTACCATGACAAGTGTATTTCGCCAAGGGAATGTATGATGCTGCACGACATTTGGCACAATAAGAGTCTACGCTGCCAACTAGCAACTCCCTTCATGAACACAAAGATACAACCAATGCCAAACTGGCCGCAATGCAGAAGTTGCAAATACCAGTAACCGCCACTGGCAACATTGAATTATCCCGCAATGAACAACATATGCTGTCCTGTAGTTGCCCTGCCTACCTGTGTGCTCAACCCCACTGTTGCAACCGGCTTCTATGCTGGAGACCAATGAATACCGGATGCCTCCTACAACAACTGCGAGATACAGGCCAACAGCTGTTCCAGCATTTTTCATAACACCGGCTCGTTTCCAGCAACTGCCACATTATGACAGCGCCGCCAACAAATATCCTGTCGCTTTTCCGAAGGCCTGTGAGATTAGGCTCGGTATGTATGGTGTCGACCCCGGAACACTGGCAATCGTGCATTGGAGAATGCCCAGGATGAGATACAAAATCATGGTTGCGAGGAGTAGACCACTACGGAATGACCTGATGGGAGTTTAGCCAGATGTTTACGCATCGTTTTGCAAATATGTTCATGTCCCTCCGTGCCAGAAGCAAGATTATCCTTGAGGAGCAGGGGGAGGAGTCATTATATAATTTTGCTACAAAAAAGATCAGCTTGGTACACACGTATAACCCAGAACTTGAATTAAAGGACGTTTCCGAAGTGGTTGCAAATACAGCGCAACTTGAATACTGGGCCGCCCTTGCCCCAGTAAATGATTCGTCTGAACAAGACTTCAAACAAACAGAAATGCTACTGGATGCCGGCATTCAAACACAGTCATGTCGCGAACAACTGTGATGGGATAATATGCCAATCTGAGCCCGGATACAACCAGGGGAAGAAGTTGTGCCTAGACATAACAGTGAGAGAGCAATGAACAGTGCCCGAGCAGGACAGGCAGGAAATGCAACACGCAACAAATTCCACGCCCATGTTCCTCCATATTTTGCTCATGGGAACGGGCATCCTGCACGCCTATGTAGATGTTGCGAAGAAGAACATTGGGACAATGAATGACCATAACGAGCGGGCCAACAACAGTGTGCACTGCAGAGTAATATGCATACCAGGGAAAATGTGCGAAGGGAGCAAAGCTGCTGGACTCTGCTTGCCCCTGTAAAGAAGATGACTACACGGATTCGACTCAACTACAAACTTTTACCAGCCAAATTATTGGTACGCCACACAATTTTATTAGTACTAGCGTAGAAATTATTGGGCAACGGTGCCCTGCTCTCGTTGACACTGCTGCGTCGGGAAATTAAGCAAGTCCAACAAGTTATTCGTCTTGCCACACTACAGCATACTGGATAGTTTCAGGGGGAGTGGACATAACAGTCAAAATAAAGGATATTGAGACGTCGACTATTGCATTGGAGACAGATAACATCGATGAGGACGCCCAATTGGGATCGACATGGTTTCCCAAATACAGTGCTGCAGTTGAGAACCAGCTCACCTATGACTTGTCTCGCACGCCGGGCTAGGAAATAGCGCAGGACGAGGATGAGTGGGATGAAATTCTCCCCCCTCCCTCATACGAACGTCAAGCCCACTGGAGCTGCAGTGTACAAATATTCTGGTACTACCAACTGACTTAATGCTGACTGCTCTGCGCTATGTTGTAAGTAGGGGACAGCAGGACTGCGAAATTGCAAGTAAGTGGAGGGAAAGTGTGCACTGCAAACTGTAGAAAACTGGCGATTTGTGGATTGATGTGTCGAGTCGTGGCAAAACATAAATAGTGACACGTGGTGTGTGTTTATGCTGGCCGCAGCACATGATGCCGTATTACATAATGCCCACACTGGCTACCTGTCTGGACATCCCGGAGTGGCACAGATCAGGCACAATGTGTGCAAATAGTTCTAGTGGCTGGAGTCGCACTACAGGTGAGATCTTTTGTGAGAGAAAGAGTTATTAACCATTTCAAGAGACGATGGAGAGATGAGCTGCAACAACAACAGCCACGTGAGCCCAGCGATCCGTTTGAGACCATCGTGATCGACTTAATGGGACACTACCCCTGCATAGCAAACGTTAAAACAATTTATTCTCGTATTGACAGATCTGTTTTCTAGACTAGTAAAGGTATATCCCACGTCAAGTGCACGTGCTAGCAGAATTGGTAAAACACTTGGGAATTAATTTTTCGGCCACTGGGATTATCCCCGCATTGTACTAAGTGACAACAGGACACAGTTCACAGGAAGTGTTTGGAAGGAATTCAATTCTGCACCCACTGGAGAGTACAACATCCCACAGCTGCCATGTATCATCACCGAGCCAACCCTTTAGAGTGACATAAAAAAGATGTCAAAATACAATTACACATCCATTTTGGAAACAACCATGCGTCATAGGCAGAAAACCCGTTGGCAGCTCTGTTTACATTGAGAACACGTGTCAATGAGGCAACAGGTAAAACACTGGCCTACATTCTTGAAGACCATGACCTTCCCCTCCTGGCTGAGTTCACCAGCAGTTTGAGGGAGGCACCGCACCCTGAGAAGCAGAAGAGGAGGAAGGAGGGAGTAAGATGAGATGCAGGAGGCGAGGTAAAGACAACACTACTATTCAGCCTAGCGGACACCTAATACCCCCCACCCCCCTCTGCAATGCATTACCGTGGCAGCTCGTGTACATCAGAACACATCCCCAGTCAGCTGGTCAATGGAGTTTCTGTGCAGGGTTCACCGCGAAATGGAGCGGCCCCCAACCCAATGATGATGGCACAAGAAAACACCTGCTACAAGGTATGGTTAAGTCGCAGCCGCCACACTGTATATCACCACGATGCATTACGACTAGAAAGCATCGGCGCCACGATGCCTGATTCCTCTGTAGACCGCTGCTACCCTGCCCAGAGATGTAAATTCCATGTCCGAAGCAATTAGCGGCCATAGCACACCACATGAGAGCATGGCTGACACACCCGACGTTACCGCGTCCACAGGAAACCAGCATGGAACACCGAGGAGAAAACCCCTTGCATTCCGGACATCATGCACCTGGCTTACGAGGCTATCCACGATGTTACAGAGACTAGCCAGTTGAGTCACGTGATGACAGCCTTGATCGCCAGGTGAGAGACTCACCCGAGAGCATCGTGATGTCAAGGAGATGCTGTTCGAGCATGGGTAAAGGGCCAGTTGCAGTAGGCTTTGTTTCAAGAATTGGGGACTCCCAAATGCCGAGCCTGCTCCGCCTGCATAACAGCAGCAGAATTAGCACCTACGAGTCAGGTGAGGGGGAACATTCCTCCCCTCCCAAAGTTCGAAGAGAGCATGTGTCAACCGGTATGTGTATTGTACGGCCTGTGGGTGCAGAGGAGAGCCAAGCACAAATATAAACACAGGACCGGCAAAACGTCAACAACAACAATGGCCATGCTCACTTTCGCAAAAGAGATTCTACTATGTGCGTCCACAGTGCCCGTTATGCCCACCACAGCAGTGTTGCAGCAAAGAAGATTGATGACATTGAGTGAATGGCCTCGAAAGGAGGGGGCGTTTGACGCGGACTGCATCCTCTAGCCTTAAGCCCGTTCACCATGCCACCACCTGACAGCCGCCCGCCCACCACCCGCCCATCTCTATGCAACATGTTGGCGTTGTAGCCGAAGCCACCGGCACACGTGTGCACACGGATGTGTCCGGTGTGATGAAATTAATTGTAATGTGTTCATGTTTTATTTTATTTTATTTTATTTTATTCAGGGTAAATGTCATTCATATTATTAAATTCAGTGAGTGTTTCGTTATGTCATCACCCGTGTGATCCAGCACACAAGTCATTGTTTATTTCTCAGTGTTTTTGTTTCAGTGCTATGTTTATTTTTAGACTAAAGTTATTATTTATTATTATTACAGTTAGCGGGTGTATTGCCTGATATCTCCCATGCAAACCAGTGCACGTGCCATTGTTTTGGTTGTAGTGTTATGTTTTGAATAAGGGTATTGATTCCAGTGCATATGTCATACTGTGCCTTATTATTGTTTAATATTATTGTTTCACATGTACCTAACATGTAAGTACCAAGGCAAACAATCTGTTATTTATTAATATACTTGAAGGGTCATATGTGTAGTGTAATTTGAAGTTGTATTTGGTTTGAAGTGTAAAACATGTCACGTGACATAACGATCTGTGCGCTGAGCTGTACTGAACGTTTGGAAACGAACACATGTAAGAGATAACCAAACAGATTATTCAAGTGACAATATTGTTTACAAATGTATGGTATAAGAATTACATGACTGAACATCATGAGGACCACAGGGACAACCCTAAACATTACAGACAGTATTAAATAACTAGCTGATACTGGCAACACTGAATGTTCGGCTAGCAGAGCCGACCGGTGCACATGGTGCGCCCGACCATGTGGTCGGTAATTTTTTTTAAATGCAACAAAGTTTGTTGTACATGTTTCTGAGGGCAATGAATAGTTGTAAAATAATTTGTTGTTGATATTACCTGTTCAAAAAATACTAGTTGAGAGGGGGGAAGTGTTCTAGCTCTTATAGACTGCCTAAATAAAACCTCCCATAGGTGTAGAGTTGTCGAACTGAGTTTTGTTTCTGTTAATATTTTACAAGTAAGTTGTTGCTTATTCTAGAAGAGTATTTTAATGATTCCACCTCATCAACCTCATAGCTAATCATCCCAATTCATTTATCTTTTTTATATTATTTCTACAAGAAGTCGCATGACATGTTGGTATCTGTTGAAGCCAATAAGAGTGCCTCGCGCCCAATCCTAGTCAGTCTGGAATTTGGCTTGTTGAGAGGTGTCCGCCGTGCCACAGGTTCTGGGCAATTCACGTTGTTTTTACCAATCATCTTTAATTCTTTTCGATATTGTAGCATAACCAGATATGTTTGTTTTGTTGCTTGCCCGGAGTCAGCTCCATCTCACAGCCCGGTCGTCTTGTACACAGCCGGAATATTTTATCGCTGTAACTCCAAGCAGGCCCACGGCCTTCTGTAGAGTGTAAGAGCACACCTGGCTCTATAGAGGAAAGCTATTCAATAAACTGTGGGAAGCCGACAGTCCCCACTAGACCAGTCACCATTGGCTGTAGCTTTGGAGAGATCTTCACCATCTTGGGGTTTAAGTATGTTAACCATTTGGTTGCCCCTTTCACATCTAATGGTAGAACGACTACCATGAAGGCCACATGGGTTGTCGACCTTTTTACACCCACCTATTCTCATGCTCTCTCGCACTGGGGCCCATCCCTGGAACCTTACAGAACTTTTTAATTTTGCCCATAACCTTTCAGTGGAATCCTTCAGTCCACACACTCTGGCTATGAACAAATTTATGTCAGCCACGAGCCTCAAGCCTGTTTGCCATGTGCTCCATGAAGTTAGTCCACCACCCACGTGATCACAGTGCTTCGATCACCGAGTGTGTATGTGTGAGATGTCAGTGTTATGTTTACATTTTGAAGGGCTAGGAATGACACATCCTTTTGTTTACCTCGTTGAAAGTGTCAGAAGTGCTGTGTTTCTATTTTATTTTTGCACTGCTCAGGAAAGTTCATTCCAATTATTTCACAATGTGCACTAATGCATCATAACTGCATTAAATAATCTTTTATTACTATTCTCAATCAGTTTTTTATGTACAATTAAGGGTTAGGTTGTGTACACGAGGATTCGTGTACATGTGTGTTTGTTTATTTATCATTATGTTCCTATCCTCACAAGTAAGTACCAAGGCAATTGCCTTATAAAGTGCTATGTTAGTTTAAGAGTGTTTTGTGTTATGTATTTATTATTAAAAGTTTCTGTGTGTACTCACGTGGTGTGTTGAAGTCACACCGAGCACCCATGTGTATGTGTTAATATTTACATTTGCAGTGATGCACGGAAACAGAGAGGCAGGCTAGCGCCATAGAACAGTGTAACAAATTGGCTACATTTTCATCACATGACCTCACCTGTAGTTGTGAAAGATGGGGGTCCCGAATCGTTCCAAGTGACTCCATGGAAATGTAGCGACACCAAAGCATGATAATGGGTTAAACCACATTGTAATACTTTTCCTAACCCTACTTGTATTTAGATATATAATTATTTTAAGTGTTTTATTATATGCCACAGAGTTTTATGAGGGTTAAATGTTTGTTTAGATCATAAGTTGTATTCGGGAACCATCCCACTAGTTCTTGGCTCACTTAAAAGGTGGTCACCAATAAGAGGTTAATCAGGTGGGAGGTGGACTAACTTCCTGCAGCACGGGGAAAATGGGCTTGAGGCTCATGGCTAACGTCAATTGTTAATTCTTCACTAATATTAGGCCCACATTCCAGGCACATTTGCATAATATTATATAATTAGTGTTCCACAAATACAGGCTACTATTTTCACGATTCTTGACTGTAAGTTTAACGTGAACGAAACATATTTTTATATGTGTAGTTTCATACAAACATGCGTGCAGGGAAATAACAATCAAATTCAATTTTAACAACTTTGGCCATATTGCAGTCACAGATTAGAAGTTTATTTTCCACCCCATTGTTCAATACCTACTCGCTTGGCCCAATTCACTAGTGTGGGGCAGTATTCATAGCTTCCCACATTGTGAGTATTATTTTTTTAAAGCAGTTCCAATATATCTCACGTAATAATTACAACATATATTCACTTACATTTCCACAATTAATAGCACCTTAAGTTGGGACCTGAATTAAGCTCTTCGGGCTAGTAGGACAGTTTGTTTGGCTGGAAAATGGAGTACACACACATAATTTCTTGAAGTAGACAAGTTGACACGCATGTCAAATTTGATGCAAGGCTTCAATCCTCCCACATTGCAGATGAGGCATTGGTCAGGGGGACTGTCCTGGCGGTCTAAACCCCAGAAAATAAAGCTGCCCATAATGGAAAAAGGAGAGGCCAGATCCTCCCCATTTCTTCCACTCATACGCTCTGGCACCTCTGGCAGGGATGAAATGAATATGGAATACCAAAAATGAATAGAAGGGAAAGTCCACCTAAACTAACCTACCATTCAATCGCCTCCTTTTGTTATTCTTCACCGTAATTTAAAACATGAGGTGGTATTCTCCAACTTTTAAAATTGCTAAAGTTTGCTCTTTAAAACAATTTACATGACATAATGACATAAATACACATATAAGAAATCTTTCAATTATGTTGCAGTACCTTACAGCTTACTACATCATCATACATTATCCCCAGTGGTGACATTCTTACTCTTCAAGGTGTGGGGGCTGACGGGGATGACGTGACTTCCGGGGGCTGGTAAAATCTCTTGATGGTAGAAAGACGGCTCTTAAAAAACCTATTTGTACCTGGTTCCTGTAACAACACTGACATAGGCATAATGTAACTAATAATTGAATATGGACCCTTGTACTTTAATGCTAATTTTGCTGTAAGTGAGTTAGCTTTCTTAGACAGATGGTGGGTTCTTACTAGTTCAAGATCTCCGACAGCAAACGAAACCGAATTGTATTTCTCATCTTGCACCTTGTGCTTTTGTGTGTGTTCTTCTTCAGCTGTTTAGTAGTTTATTCCCAAAACTCATCTCGTTCCCCTACATCTACATAGAAATGGATCCCCCAGGTGTTGGGAAGAGGATACAGCTATCTGCGACCGAAAAACAGATCTTGTGGAGTCAAACCTGTGGCAGCATTTACACAAGAATTTAAAGCCAACAATATCACATGCACCTTTTGAAGCCGTGGACAGGATGACACGGTGTCGATTGTAAAAGGGAAAACCAGTAATGGCTTAGCCACGCATTGGCAAGGCAATTTGGCACTGCTAGGGGTGTAGGAATGGTTTTGGGAGTGGTGAAGGTGAGGTCGAAGATAAGGTTTTTCCCCCGGTAGGCACCAGACATCATGGAGGTGGGTTCAAGGTGATTATTGACTCTGCTGATTTCGGGGTTGCGGGCCATCCACTCGGACCCAGTCTCCTCGCCGATGATTCTGGTGACCACTGCCCGTTGATTGTTACTTCAGATTAATGATCCTGTATATGTTTGCTAAAATTGACTAGACATTTAACACTCGCATACATGGATTGTCAGGTACAAGGGCACACCCATGAGATATGGAACAATGCTTAAATTGACACTTGCAAAAGAAATGATTGTTGTAAGACTTGGTTGAGCGGGTATTATGAGGGCCGTCCCCTGACACACATAGAGCGATCGAAAATAAATTATGTCCTATTCAGTTCGCAGACATATTTATTCCGATGTAATTACATCTCCCCCTGGGAGAGCACTTTACACAAACAAAAGGTGGCGAGAACCAGCCACCATGGTGATACTGAAAACGTCTTACGACACAAGAGTTTACGGCAAGTTATAACTTCCCTGAGCGATGCAATTCCAAAGGTAAGGGAGTGTGGCGTCAGCTACTTGAGAAAAGGTTCCACAAGTTAAGAGTATATTGCAAACTAAATGTCCATACCAAAGATGCTGAATGCCGCCTGGCGTACAGGGAAACTGCTGGAGCTCATGTTATGCACACTACCCTCTTCCGATGCTCCTCGCTGACTACTGTTCTCGCCTGATGCGTGAGCGGGCCTCGGCTGGCCTGTGTGCCAGGGCAGCACTACTTTCTGTCACAACCTTCATTACTTTACCTTGCATCATGCTGACAAATGAAACATGCATTAAAAGTTATATAAATAACCCTGCAACACAAAACACTGACGAATGGAATGGCTAAAACACTGGGTGCATGATGAAATAAATGATAACATGTTAACAATTTACTATAAACCAGAATACAAAACAAATAATAAATCCTTTAATTAACACAACAAATAATGTTTGACATAGGCCCTGGACTGGTAGGTTCGATTATTGCCTTGCGGAGTCTTTGATTACCATGGAAACCACCAGCTGCACTGCACCGGCTTGCCCTTGTATTGCGCTGCATTGCGTCGATCCTAATCGCTCCGACGACTGAGAACATGCTTTGCCCATTGGTAGAGTGCACAGCCCTGCTGCAGTGGCGATGAAGGTAGTGGCCGGACTTAGGTGATGTGGCACACATCACTCTTTATCCCACTCATTATGTACATCATCATGAAATGCAACAAGGACTGCATTAATGGTACCATTGTACCACCTCGCCATATTAGCCTGAGTTTGGTAATGTGTCGTATGGACCAATAGAACTCCCCAAGATAACACTAGGTTAGATAACTCAGAGAATGTAAAGTTTCTAGCATTATCAGTAACAACCTGGGCTGGTGAACCCAAATACGAGCAGGTGAACCCAAATACGAGCAGGTGTTCACCTGTTCGAGCAAAATCCTACAGATAGCAATGGCCTTCTGATCTCTCATGGGGAACAACAAAACAATCTTAGAAAAACCAATACCAATACCAATAAGTAATTGAAAGCCCTTTTTAGATCTGGGGAGAGTGCCAAACACATCCATATAAACTCTCTCCCAAACAAAGGTAGGAGGTTCACTTCTAAATTTCCCTCGGGCTCGAGTGTTGGGGCATTTAGTCTGCGCCACAATACACATTGTTTTACCCATTCTCTATTTTTAGATTGCATGTCGGGCCAAAAGAAATATTGCTCTATACACTGTGGGGTACGGTTTGCCCCTAATAGGGCACCCAAGTACGAATTATGAAAATAAACACCATTGGCCTTACCGTCTTGGGAACATAGGTCTTAAATACACCCTAATATGCGGCCCAAAATATAAAGGAGGGACAAGAAAGTACAAGAAGTTTATGAAGCATGCCAGATGTGCGCATAGTGGCAAGTGCTGCCATTAGGGGGCACATGACGGCTTTTATAGCACTGAGTGCCATGATCCAGTATAGCATTTGCATAATAATATATAATTAATGTTCCAAAAATGTAGGCAACTATTTTCACGTTGCTTGACTATAAGTTTAACGTGAACGAAACATCTTTCTACATGCGTAGTTTCATATAAACGAGAATGCAGGGAAGTAATGATAGAATTAAATTTTAACAACTTTGGCTATATGGCAGTCACAATTTAGAAGTTTGTTTTCCACCACAGTGTTTATTTAATACATACTCGATCAGCCCAATTCACTAGGCATGGTGCATTGTTCATAGCAGCCCACATTGCGAGAATTATTATTTTTAGTCAGTTCAATGATAGTTCACGTAATAATTACACCATATATCGAAGTATATTTTCACAGTTTGCAGCACCATAAACTGGGGCAGGAAATAAGCTCTTGAGGCTGGCAGGACAGTTTATTTGGCAGGAAAATGGAGTACACACATAATATTTCGAAGTAGACGAATTGACACGCGAGTCAAATTTGAAGCAAGGCTTCAGTACTCACGGTGGATTCTTAGAGCGAACCACACACACATATAGAAACACAATGGTATAACACTTCATAATTATAGAAAAAGCACACGACCCTGATAAAGACATGTTACACTTTTGGCGGAAGGTGGGGGCCTGTGCCCCTGAATGCCCAAGGGCTACCCGAATGAAGACACAGACACAGTATAGCTTAAATCAATGGATTTATCGAACATAATTTTTATACGAAGACAACTTTACATAAGTTACTGTGCTTGATGCATCGGTAAAGTTACACTGTAAAAATGGTGCTAGGCCACAAATAATTGCTATGAAAACTTAAGCTTCCCATGTGATGCAAACCTCAGGGACGATGAGAGGTGGAGAGTCTCGGGCGGCAAACGAAAACGTTTCCAGCCTGAATTAAACTATTGACGTTAACATTATTAGTACAAAAAGTTGCTGGCTGCCCGGCCCTGCGAAAACACGATGATGTCGGGCCTAATATCCGCACTCTCGAGAAACGAAAAAACTTACTGTTGGCATCACGTGGCGTGCCGGCTGGCGAAGGCTGCCAGGCCAGCCATAGGAACTACTTTTTTACACTGTACAAACAATAGATATGACACTAGCTGCTCTTACCTTGTTGATTTTAGCACGTAAATAAAATATGTACTGGTACTCTAACTAAATATCTTTAATACACGTAACAAATACTGTGTGAAATGAAATGGGGGTGAAACGTGTGAAAATGAAGAACACAAACATACACAAAATACCATTGTAAATGCCCGCGGGGACATGAAAACACTTTAAGGTAGTATTTCATGTTATTGCGTGACATTGTGTCCATGAGCATTGCGAATATCTGCAATGTCACTACAAGCCCATTTTGGGATCTACTTCCATATAACTGTGTGAGCGCATATGGTTTCTTGGTCACGTTGCACTTGTTGGCACTCACTTTGCTCTGCTCTTCATTGCACTATTGTTGCACCTGACCAATCTGGTCCCACTAGTGGGGAGCGCTTCAAATACACTAGTTCTGGCGCACTGCTAGACTCGGTGCGCATGAGCTGTCGGTAGAGTGCTGATGCCTTCTACGAATTATCCACTGCGGGCAAATGGACTAGGGGCGCCGATGGTGTCATGTTAAGCACATGACATAAGTGAGACACAGGTATATATTTTTATATTTTGTTGATGTAATTTTTATATTTAAATTATATTGTACTTTTGTTCCAACCTCTCATCAGTACTGCATTTGTCCTCATCATATCATTATCATGTGCATTTTATTTGGTTATCATGTTTCTTCATGAACATCCTTGAAGGCTTGGCCAACCAGCGAGCCCCACACCAACGAGTCAGTCAGTAGCATCTCGTCTTCACGTGGGGAGGCCGCTGTAACCCTTAATTCTGGGCATGCACTTTTTTTTATCCAATCATGTTAGTTATGTAATGTAATTTATTTGCATCAGATCATTTAAATCGCGAACACATCGCGTGTAATCGCTATAAGAGCTGGTGTATGGACGGAACACAACACCAACAGTTTAGAACACCGAAAGAACTGTTGGAAACAGTAGCACTGGAATTCATGAGGCCCTACCCACGCACATGCAAAGGTAAAAGTTCATTGTGGTTGTGAAAGATCTGTTTTTCGCTTTGAGTAGAGTCATATCTAGTACCAAGTACCCGAGCACGAACAGTGTACAAGGTTGTAGAAAACAAGTTTTTCACCTGCTGGGGATATCCACGAACTGGGCCTAGCGATAATGGGACTCAATTCACCGGCCGTGTGTGGCAGGATCTATGAACAAGATGGGACATTAGACACTACACAACCGCAGTTAGCAGTTTACCATCAATGTGCAAACCCGAGGAACTGAAATCTCAATTGTGTTTGTATGTGGGTGACAGCCATGCGTCCTGGTCAGAATAGCTGCCCGCCACCCTCTTCACACTGCGAATTCGCGTGTATCAGAAAATGACGCCAGTCCAGCTGCTCCAAGGCCGTGACCTTCCCCTCTCCGGAGAGTTCCAGAGCGCGGCAAGGGAACATGCCAGCAGTGCAGAAGAAGTTGAAGGGAGAGAGGAGATGTGCGAGAACATATAGGGGAAGCATAAGAGAACCAGCATTTCTACACAGCTCACTGGGTGCCTGAAACAAGCCCCCCCCCCAACTCCTACCTGGCCAAAGTGTTTACGTCTGTTCACACCCACAGTCAGCCGGACAGAAGAGGTTTGTGCAGGCTTCACATAAAAATGGAGTGGCCCACATGTGATCACGAAACATTGGGCGACTCATGCCCTGTGGTATGCACGAATTCAAGGAGAACAGCAATATTCCGTCGTGATGCCATTCGGTTGGCCAGTGCTGGCATCAGCACGCCCTTGTGCCAACCACCCGTCATCGAGCGGTGATAAGGACGGAAGTGTCATAACTCCACCCACTATCATCGATACAGCTGTAACATTCAACACATACAATGCAACGCCAAGCCTGTCAGAAACTGCAACACCCGAAGCTAGTGTGTCCGCAGGGTACACAGCTACAGGTGTCGCAACAACAAGCTTAAGTATACCGCCAGACATTCCGCTGCCCGTAACTCAGGCCATTAGTCCGCCAGATGCCACCTCTGCCTGGGAAGCCAGTTATTTTCGACACCAGCATCATCAACATCACACCATCGGGCTCATCAGCACCTAGGCAAGAGGATACACCATCACGTGTCGGCGATGCCCATTCTCCGAGTCGACATCGCCCACGTTACATCAAGAACAGCAGCAGCAGTGGCAAGTCGGAGACAGATGAACACTCCTCCCATCCACCTCACTCCAATTGGGCTCGTAACATCTAGTGTGCAATGTGCACGGCCTGTGGCCACACCCTTGCACCTTCTGCAGCCAGCACGACACTGCCGCCAACATGGGAGCAGCAGCCCCGTGCACTTCATTCACAAAAACCATATTTCAGCTGCTACAACTTGTGGCCACGGGAAAACTCCGGCCTCCTGCCACATGTTGCAGCTAGGAAGAGGAGCAGCATCATGACGAATGAATAGCTAATTAAAATGAAGAGTAGGGGGGTAGGTTGGCATGTACCACATGTCTGCTCCCAGGCCATTCACCATGACACCTGTCAAACCTTCGCTGTCCACCACATCACCATGAGAGGGCGAGAGCATTCAGCAACCAGTGTTTACGTGTGCGTGTGCGTGTGTCTGTGTCAACTACAGATTCATCGGAAATGAGTAAATATTCCAAGTCGGTTCTAATTTTAGGATATAGTTCCTGAACACACTTTGTCAGTAATTTGCACACAGATGAAATTGCTGTATCTGACGATAATAAAAGCCAATAAAACCAATCACTGATAAATAAACTTCTGATTGATTTCCGGCAAAAGAACTAGCGATAATTTTTAACATCTTTATTTCTTGTTTCCAGAACCTCTTAAGGCAACTGGCCCATAGGGAAAAGACAATGTTTTGTAACTGCACTATGATCTAATACTTTATGCAAAGTCGGTGTTAGCTCATACCAACTGTACATTTTCTTATAGTGCAACAAAGTTTTTTACAATAAGAATCAAATTTGTCAATATTAACCTCGTAACCACTAGTTAGAACCAATAATATGATAAAGGACATTTTGATCAATTTCTGATCAACCCCTGTTTCTTTGGATGCTGTAACTGGATCACAAAAAATCCTGCTTGCAGAGTTTCCGTCAGTGGTGGAGCTAGATCCTTGTCTTGGACAATCCGGATTAATGTGCATTAATATCTTTAACTCCTGTAAAAGAACATCCATGCGCTGATGGACTTCAGGATCATTTTTGTTGCCACACCTTTTTGATTCAGAGATTGCAAAAAATGTCAAGTTGGAATATTGCACGCACAAACTTCATAATCCCTTATAACATAATTTGAATACTTACATAATCTGTAGAAAGTCGCTAAGGTGAATTTAAAAAATATGATGTAGTCATGCAGCAATGATATCCCATATTTAAGGCCATCTTCGTTTATGGGTGTTGAATCTGTCCACAAAGAAGAGCCTTTTATGGTCTACTTACGAATTGGACACTGCAATTTAAATGTGTCAGTTAAGGCACAGAGAAATTTACCATCAATTATTGTCAGTATCATATGATATGTTATTTGTAATCCTTTCCCTTGAAATTACATGAATTGTTAATTTGATTTTGAATGTAATCCCCTTTTCTGCATTAATAACTTTTTTAGACTTTTTAACGAACTGGACCCTTATGGCCCGACAAAAACGTGTGCAGCTCGGTCGAGGATTATTCCACACATCACCATTATTCTCTTTCAAAACCAGTGGGACAAAAAAATTACGAAAAACACTTTTTCAGTAGCCTACATATTCTGTTCCCAAGCCTGCTCGTATGGAGATTACCCAGATAACACAAGGAAAAACCACTTACAAAGCAATGTAAATTCACAGTCAAGTTGGATATTCAATGTCTGTAATATTCATATCAGTGTATTGTTACGGGGTGAGCAGGAGGGTTGAGTAGGGCGAGGGAAGGATAAAATTAAGGGTTACAAAAATAGAAAAAAAAAAAGAGCCAACACTACTATCTATCCTGCGGTCTCCGCCAGTTGCGGTAACTTTTACTTAGCAGGGTCAGCACGATACATTGTACCCTAACCACTTATCAGAAAAATCAGAAAAAGGCTCACTGTAATCCAAAGAAACCAAGGAGTAGGGAAAATAAGAGTCGGAAGGGAAAGAGGGGGTTTACTCAGTCAGGCAGCAAGAAGGTTTCGCGATCGTTTTGTGGGTCTGACAACTAAACAATGCAACACGGTAAATACTAATAAATTAGGTTAAGCTACCAGCTAATTGGTACTCAGTGCCTTAATACTATACTCCTAATGTTATAGTTTGTGTATGATAACTACAAAAACAAAGGTGGCAAGGGGTGAGGGATTCTTAATAAATTACAGAATGGAACAATAATATCAAACAAAAATTGATATTTTGATTCAAAACAAATAAATATAATTATTAACAACGAAACACGTCAAATCCCAGCTCTTAAAAAGAACCAACGAAACAGTTTAAAAAGAAACGACAACAAGAAGTGAGAAGAAAAAAAAGAACAGAAGTTACTGTAGGGCTAACAGGATGCCCTTTTCACTGGTGTAACTCAGGGGTAGACAGTCCCCTTACAAAAAATAAACAAATTAGCTGAAGGGCTATCAGGAAGCCATTCTGGAAATGAAGATACCTTAGCCAAAATTATGTAGGATCAGTGCATCGGAAGATTAAAAATTTGGTTAACCATTTGTCCCCTAGGGCGCAAATGCAAATCACACACCAACAAAAAAATGAATATATATATTTAAAAGCTACTTTATTTATGAGTGCTTATACTGTATAGATAGATTGGCTAGGATAATTATCTAAGCATTAAGGGAACTTGAACAAGATTTTAATTCAGACACAAGATAAAATGGGTCAAACGTCTTTTAAATACTCCAAAAAAAAATTAGTTTTGGGGAGGAACCTGTCAAATGACAAATATCGGGAACATGACCTAAACCTCGGTTTCGATCAGTGCCGTAGTACCTTCGACGAACTCAACAACCTGCGGTGCCACTTACAAACCAGGCCCTACTGATACCCATGACAATTAATTCTTTCACAAGAAACCTGAAAAACAATACTACTGCAAACACGTAGATTCCTTCCCAATTAGTTAATTTATACAAAACTTAGGTTACACAAGAATCCTAATCCCGATGGCCTCTCGGCCAGTGCTGATGGATATAGCATAATTACCTAGAGATTTGCAGCCCAGGTCTCTCGACTCACACTCGCACCTCGCAGCCGACGTCCTACATCATCTTCAAGAAACTGACCGCTTATTTATTGAAAAACTTATTCTAACCATAAATCTACTGAAATGCATGGCCATGGCCATTCTTCCTGCCCAGCAGGGAAAAACGACCCGACCAATCAACACACCACAGGTTTACCCCATACTTATCGTAACCACGTGCTGACGCGGCCGTCTTCCATGCCACCCACCAGCCACACCACCTGCGAATGTTCACACTGCTCGGCCTCGACTGCCACTGTCCCACTCCTGCCTCTCCTAGTCAGTCCATCTGTTGTTGACCGTGACCTCGTCATGCACAATAGATAATAACAGTTACCTTCCATGACCTCACGAGCGAGGCCGGCGCCATGGCGGGCCAATCAGAGCCCTCCACCGCCGTGGTTGATACATCGATACCTCGCTTCCAACACCATTATCCCGAGTATCATTCTTACTGCCTATCGGCATAGTGAACCCGCCATCACAACAAACTTAGCTATTACCAGGGAAATTGCTAACACCGCTTGCAGCTGCGCTCGCTGCTTCGAATGAGCTGAAGATAACAATTCTTCCGACCTGCTAAAAGAAGGAATAATAACTCACACCTGGCCGAGAAAAATACGGCCTGCCACTGTTGCTTCATGAGGAGCCTGCAGATTCAAGTGGTGACAAAATTCTTACAAGATTAAAAGTGAGTCATCTCAGTTCCTTGTAATTCTTGGCAGTCAAAAAAAATTCCTATATTCTAAAAAAAAAAATGGTGAAATATCTGTTTCCCAATTTAATTCTACCATAAATAAACTGATCTAACATTAAAATAAAAAGAAATAAAAACGAAACAAACAAAGTCGGTGAATTAAGAATATCTATCTGTGCAAATAAGAAAAACTATTTATATTTAAAGGAAAGAATTCAAACGAGCTACTATTAGTTAACTTCCCATCTAGAAACTACACATCTAGCTTAAGGCCACGCATTTGAAATTGACTTCCCCACTTACACATTGTGAACTAAACCATCATGGAATTATTTATCGGAAGATTATTTATAAAAAAAGAAAAAGGCAACACGAGTTTCTTTATCAATCCTAATCATCTAGTAACAAGGAGGGCTTAACCAAACAAACCAGCCTAAATACCTAACCTAACCTCCAAGGAAGCGAACGCCAAATGAAAACACAAAAAAAAAAAGTTAATTAAGGGTAGGCCTATAAAATCTTAACAAAAACCAAAGGGATAGGGAACTTCCTACTGTCATAAAATCTAAGGCATCCGAACAAAAATAAGATAGCCAGCATAAATACCGCTACAAACATCATGCTTAACAAAAAAAGCTTAAATTACCTCAAAATTATAACAAAAAAAATTTTAACCCCAAAATTCGCGACGTAACAGTATGAACAAGTAAATCTTACAATGGAACCTCACAACCGATTTCTGAGTACTGAATATTGCCTGGATAGCATTTCTTCTTTGTTTCGACCAAATTCGAATGCATTGGGTAAATATCCGCATCTCGCTCGCATCTTTGATGAGAGTATGTTTAAAAATGTGCGATTGCTTCGATAATTAGGCTTCGGTTAGTAGAGACAATGCTTCTTCGGGAGAATCTTGAACGCATGCTTTTTCATGAATCGCTGTCATTAATTTCCTAAATAAATTTGTTGAAGATGTGGGTGTGCTTCCATCCACATGTTTTACTGCAGACGCTCCAGCTCTGTTGCCTTTACCTCTTAGGCTGTAAGAGAGAATTCTGACTGCTTCAGGCGTAGCAACAGCGTCGAATGCACATTTTATGATACCTACTTTTATCGGTCCGCTCGCTCGCCTCACTGTATTATTTTTGTGGCCGACCTCGTTTTTTGGGTGTCTCATTTTTTGCTTCACTCTGTCCAGGGATTGAAACTGTGTGTTCAGTAAAATTCACAATGTTATCAAGCCATTCAGAGTACTTCTGTTCTAATGTTTTCCGATTGCGACAAGATTTATTTTCATCTTAATACACATAAAATGTTTATAGACTTTTTCAACTTTGACATCAGTGAGTCTTTGTGCTCTTGTAAACTATAATTTTCCAAAGCATGATCATAGAATTCGTCAAAATACCTTGAATTAATTATAACTTCTCCTAATTGACTTATATTGATCATTTTAAACATATAAAAAGAAAACCGAGGAATTAAATACCTATTAATCTGGGTACATATCATACACATGTGATTTAGTGAACGTTTTAACTGTGGAGTTATGTAAATATTATTAAAATTCTTGAAGTTATGACATAATGTTTTTTTTATATTAGCTTTTTAGAGGACACCATATTTCTAATTATGAAATCATTAACTCTAGCTATGATAAAAATGAGTGAGTAAGAAAAATAAACATAAGGCTAATCACCTGAAATGATACATCCACAAGTAGAATGGTCAAAAGGATTTTATAAATCCAGAAAATATTAGTAAGCACTGTTGTTGCTCCTCCCTTGGACATAGACACTGGCTGCCTACTGATAAAGCTACTAAAAGGTACATTTATGATTAAAGATTGAAAAATTAAGAATTATACTTAATGACTCGATAAGCCCACAGAAAATTACAATAAGAAGCTTTGCAGTTTATGACTGAATTAGCAACTGTAAAGTCTAACCAATCAAAATCGTAGGAGATCTAAGCAATCGAAATAACCTGGAAAAATGGACAATTAGTTATATTTAATTATCTGTGGTTACTGCTTGTGTATTCGTTATAAAAAAAAAACTCGTGAAATCTTATAGAAGGGGAAGCCGATGCCAACATTAGGCATTTACATCAATAAATCTGAAAAGGTTAATTAAAGCGAATTCAAAAATCTCTTCCACAAAAGAAAACATGACTGTGAACTATTCTTTAAATTAAAAGGATACTGAATTTCGATCAAAATAATTACTTTCATACAATTTCACAATACGATATAACCTAGATACAAGTTGTAAATACAGTTTCCCGCCAACAACAACAATCGCTGTGCTCTGATTGACTACTTCGTATTGATTTGTACTTAAGATATAAAATATAACGATCTCTTAAGTAACGCCAAGAACCCTTGAATACATAGAATCATATCTTAAGCACACGGCGAACTTATTCTGTTAAGTCAATCGTAAACCAACCTTAAGGTGTCAACCTGGATGCGACAGCTTTCATAGCCTTATGTGTAATAGGGCATGACTTGCCGAAAATGTCTCACCGTCTGCAGGCACGTCCACGGATACACAGGTGTTTACAAAAATGTAGGCCTACTGCTCAATAGGAGTTCTCGCCGTCGCCTTGGGTCGCGAGCCTGCCGTAGTATCACTCTTCAATTTGATATGTACCCCAAAGCCGCAAATTGACGCGACCAAACGTTTAATCCCTTGATTCTGTGAAGTTTTAGCTACATTATAAGCTGAGAAACTCAGTGAGCCTCGGTAATCATCGAATTGTAACACCTGATTTACATCGAAATGTAAGGAAAAAATTATATTTTTTTAAATTATTTATTCCTGTTTCATTATTAATAAACTACCAAAATTAAAAATATGTTTTCATGTTGAGCTCAGTGCAGTTTCTGAAAATATCGAATATATATATAGACACACACAGACACACACACACACTGCAACTTCAACAAACAGCGAAATTGTCAGGTTAAAGAAAGGAATATTGTCGATAGTAGTGACCTGACACTCCATAAATTAGTAAATTTTCGTAAACACCGTGAGCTTACTTGTCCACCAAGATTAAAAGTATTTCTCTCCCATTTATTATACCTCATGTAGAAGATATCGTAATTATTCCAGTTCAAAATAAAAGTGTTCGATTTCTCGAATATCGGCCCACTGTGCATCGATGCCAATTTTACTGGGAGCATGCCAGTCAGGCTTCTTACACAATATGAAACTTTAGCATTAGACTTTGACGAAACCTCCAATACACAATACAACTGTTAAGTCAGAGTTCAGACAATTGAACATCGGTTCTGCGAGCTTCGTAAAAATGTGTATCTTGCTATGTAAATAACTATTATATTATCCAGGAATGAATTTTATGTAGCTTTTTGGAAAATAGTCTTAAAAGTTATATTAAAAGTTTATTTCAAAACAAAAACTCATTTGTTTACTTTGTTAAAAAATGTCAATTCATATATTACCTCTTCACATTAATATATTTATTTGCCATTTATTTAATTTAAGACGAGCTTTGTTTAGTATACCGAAATTAAAATTGCCCTACAATAAAATTACGCGCTTTCCACATAACCTCTGCTGGATTCTCGGCAAAATGGCTGCTTGACTTTGACTTTAAATTTAAACTTTTCGAAATCGTGAAGTTAAGAGTGCTTGACTTTACATTCGACAATCCCCTTGTGTCAAGCTCCGTAAGAAACAACATGTCGGAAAGCAAAGGTAAAGTCTAATTGTAAAGTCAAGTGTTAAAATTTTCGATTGTGTAAGGGCCTTCAATGTTTAATCATAAACAGGGAATTTTTTCTTCAAACGTTGATTACAGATATGATTTGTTAGCTACAGGTGGAGAAATGGGCCACAGAGTATCAACCTTTTCTTTGTATCTGATACCCACTTGTATAAGGCACTGTAAACCATGGACTAAATATGAGGTAAATCGATATTGCTGGCTGCACACAACCAATCTCCGTGTCCCAACATTGAACTGGTTTTCTGCCTATACGGCTAGCAAAAATGGCATGGATTGGATTTGAGGTTAGAATACTGTATAGTAAACAAGTGCTTCGAGCTGTTTTTGAACATATTTTAACCAATTTGTAATGCAGTTTGATTAAATTCAAACTGGTAAAAGTATTTCTTCGATATAATAGCGCTTGTCACTTAAAAATTAAGATATAAACCAACAAGTTAATCACTGTTGACCACGTGACCTTGAGAGTTGTATGCTGTTCAATGTAACACTGATAGAATTTTTATTATATTGAAAATGCGCGGTTAAGTTAAAATCCCGTTTCTTGGCGTTTTCATTTGGCGATTATACTGTTAAGTGATTTCGAAAAAAAAATTAAATTTATAATTTAGTTTCCGTGTAAACGATTTACATAACTAACACATAACAAGCTCATTCCTCTCTGAAGCATTTTCGTGCAAATAAGTATTTTTTTTCTTCTCTTGTTCTTGTCCATGTTTTATTTCACTATACCAGATACCACATAGCAAAGGCTGTTCACGATTAAGTGAGCACTTTTGAAATAAACCTCAGAAAAAAGTCACTGCTCCTACCTGCATATATTTTAACGGGCGCACTGAGTGACATGCGTCCAGTGAAGTTGGTAACGATGGAGGGAAAGTAGTTCCGTATCTTAACGTCGAATAAAAAAGTGTTAGGTAACCATTTGTGTTAACTTAAATTACATATTTAGCTTTTTTTTTTTTTTTTCCATCGAAGTGTAAATATAAACAGATTTGGGAAATATTTACTTTTCTAATAATTTCACATCTTCACTTGACGGACGCATGAATAAAGCGACGAGGCTAATGCAAATGTTAACTTTACGTAAGGCGGAAGACTACACAACGTGCATATAGGTAAATGTTAAGCAGGGCTTTCAAAAGTGATCCTCTTACCGTGAACAGCCTATAAACCAACTCGAAACACATGTTTGGAACAGGTACATAAATTAGCTGTAACGACCCATATCAATATACAGGAGCCGATATAGACTTTCGTTTGTGGTGTGTGACTGAGGTGGTGGTTTTGGGAACGGCGTGAGGAGGGGGAAGGGGGGATTTCTTTGACATTGTGGAGGTCTATACTTTAAAGTCATGACATGGGAGGAGGGCATTGTCTGATCATAATTTTAACAAACAATATTACATTAATAAAACAAAAAAACAGTATTTCATACAATTATTCTTCTATTATTACATATCAGTTTTAAAATATTCAAAGAACAGTTTCATTTCAGTGTAAAGTTCTACTTTTTCTTCGTGTGTGTGTGTGGGGGGGGGGGGGGGCATGTCTCACGTGAGTGCCCCCCCCCCCTTCTTTTTCGGGATGCGCCGTTGATAAGCTACGTTAACAGCGATACTGCGAAGGGCAGATGTGCATCGATCTAACGTCTGATCCATTACAAACTTCACAGCGTTTCCTATTCGTTAACTATGCATCAAGGAATTTTCACGTGTAACACTAAATTTAACAAACGAAGGACTTAAAAATGTTCAGTTTACTTGGGGAAAGAAGCAAAAAAAAAAATGCCAACCTAATAGCATCTCTGGTAGGCATGGTCATTAAACTACTATGCGTATTCTGCAAATCAAATCCATTTACGGAAGTTACCTATAACGACAATTAACAGCAACTGGCAGCTTTCGTAAAATTGTATTAACCCTGTGCTGTCCAAATTAATTGCTATTTAAGACTGAATTACTTAACCCAAATCTTCATTCTCAACTACGCAGACTTTTTTTAAAAAACATACTTTGTTCAGTTTTTGATCAGTGGTCCATTTCCAGGGTGAATGAGGCAAAATTTAGGTCAAAAAAGGTAAATATTTACTTTAAATTTGAAAGCCAAATCAATTATTCAAAAATAATATCATAAGAAAAGTATGAAAATTCTTGGAATTTCATCAAAAATATGATTATTCAGCTTGAAAATGAATATTTAAAGAACCACACATAAAGAGTGAAGACAAGTTGAAAAATTATTTCGATTTTGACCTTAAATATAATTGATTTTGAGTTGCGCTTTGAAAGATTTGACGAGGAATTATAAATTTGTTTGAATTTAGCTCGAAATTGGTTGAATTTTAGTTAAATTATTGAGTTGCTCCAATATCTGCACTATACCTCTACTCGCCTCTTCTTCAAAAGTGTGTCCACGTAGTAAGACACACGCGCACAAATTCACATGAAAGAAAACATTTATATAGTACATTCGTGGTTACTTCACGCTTTTCTGAAGCCGTGCTACAGTTCTGCTTAAAGGAAATTCCACCGCCTCGTGCAAACAAAGCTTAACCTGGTCTATAAAATTACACCCGAGGGACAACACTCCGCAATCGTGAGCTATCAGAGTAAAGGCTGTTCACGATAAAGTGAGCATTTTAAAAATCAACCTTAGAAAAAAGTCACAGCGCCTGCATGTGTATATTTTAATGGGCTTGCTGAGTGACATTCGCCCAGTAAAGTTGGTAACGAAAGATGGGAAGTAGTTCAACATGTTAACGTCGAATTAAAAGTGTCAGGTAACCATATATGATAACTGAAATTATTCCTTTCACATTTTTTTTTTTTTTTTTTTTTTAATGCGCCGAAGTGTGAAAATGAGCAGATTTGTAAAATATTTACTTTTCTGTTAATTTCCCAGTTTCACTCGACCGACGCATGAACAAAGTGATGCGGCCCATGGCAATATTAATTTTACATAAGGCGGAAGAATACACAACGCGTTTACAAGTAGATCGTAAGCAGAGCTTTCAAAAGTGCTCGGTTTATTGTGAACAGCCTATAACGATGTTTTGGAGAAGAACTATTTCTAACTAGGCATTACCAATACACCTATTTTTTCACTGTTTTAGTTATAAATGAAATACTACAGTTTACACAGAAATATTAATAAAATTCCAATCAAATCAAAAATAAGGCACTTTTATGTTAACACAGTGGCATTATTAGGAAACAACCGAACACATCATATATGCGGTGATTTTACGGAGGTTTGATTCAAAAAGTGCGAAGAAACCACGAATAAACTATAGACGCAATGGAACTATTCAAGATATTCCCATCTCCAGTAAGGGTTAGATACATGGATGCGAGGAAGCAGTGTAGTGCTAAATTGGCTCTGGCTTTCATTATGCGAGGGAACAGACCTGTCGTTATTGCCATCCCGAAGAATGAACAAGGTGAGATGAGACCGGGTGAGTGAGTGAGAGCCGACGAGAATGAAGCGAGGTGAGTATATGGAGCAGCTCCGGAATGTAGTGTAGGGGGGGGAGACCCCGAGAAAACCCACCGACCAGCAGCATCATCTGGCACCTATTCCTGCACGCGAAGACCCGGGAACCGAACCCGATTCGCCGAGGTAGGGGGCGAGTTGTCTGAATACCGTACCACCCCGGCCCCGTGTTTAATTGAGGTATTTGCTCCTTGGTTCTTAGACCGTCCGCTTAACGACTCTGGCCTCAACTACGTCAGCCACCCCTCCCCCACCCCCATTCCAAATCCTCCACCCAGTCCCCTCGCAGATCGAAATCTTTGCCTCATCTATACGCGGGGGGAGCTGGTGAGTGACCTAAGGCAACGTCATCGCTGTGCCCTTCGTGCGTCTAGAAGCGAGCTGCTGAGGCTCTGTAGCGTGGCGTCTCGCCCGCCCAAGCACCGCGCGCCCTTCTAAAAATAACCTCCCCTTCCCCTCCACCAACACCCTTCCGCTCTTGTCGAAAACTGGGTTGGCGCGGGGCTAGTCTAGTCCCCCTTCCTCCTCATCAGTCGAGACCTGGGGCCCGGACGGCGACCATGGAGGCCGAATCGCGCTCCGAGAGACGACGAGGGTCGTCCGCCGTGAGGCTGACGTCGTCGTGCCTACCCGTCGTCGTGCTCCTGCTGGCCGCTGTGTGGACCCCGTCGACGGCGCAGCACGAGGACAAGTGAGCACTTCTTCCGCTTCTATCGGGGCCGCGGTGGCGTGGTGGTCAGACTACTCGCCTCCTATCGCGGTGAACCGGGGACACCCTCGGATTTTCGCACGCGGGAATCGTGCCATACGATGCGGCTGGTTGGCGGGTTTTCTCCGGGGTCTCCACCCCCGGCTCTACATTCCGGAGCTGCTCTATACTCACCTCGCTTCACCTTGTCAGTTCAAAAGTGGTACTCTCGATAGTGTAATACGTTATTTTCTACCTGCTCGTGTAAAAAAAAAAAAAAATTCACGTTATTCATAGTTTCACTTACAATCTCTTTTTACACTCGTCCGCAACATTTTTCTAAGCCAGAAGAGCAATCTAGTTATTTTTCACTACATTTACGTCACTTTATTCGTTTTAACCTTGTTTTGATGTATTTGCAATACTTATGCATGATTTGAAATACTATATTTTTTAATTTGCCGATAATATGGACATAATATCACGCTTACATTATGCCGTGATGACAAAACATGCGTCTTTATTTTTATTCCGTGTCTAGCCACCATGTTTAGTTTTAATTCGAGCCTTTGTAGCATGCCTTGAGCTCCTGCTTGACTAAGCCGGAAGTGGTAAAATGTAACCAACGCCTTGATCACGCCGCCTTCACGAAGATCGTCTTGTTTGTTGACTATCAAAGAATGTGCGGAAATGACACTGTCTTGAGAAATAAGATGGTCTTGACCAAGACCAGCTTAAGCGCAGCCTTGAGACATGACTGTGGATACAACCCTAAGAGCCGCCGAAATCTCTTCTCTCACTTCACTCACTCGAGTTCCGCGACGCGCAGCATGCATGACGAAGTTGTTCCCGTCAAGGAGTCGCCTTGTCTGTGGATTAACGTGATAAAATGATGAAGCCCGCCCGCCCTGTCGTGACGCCCAAAACTTTGGAAACCTAACCTGTCAAAATTAAAATGAAACTGTTGTATCAGAGCATGTTGATATTTATCCTGAAAGCTTAGCATTGTTAGTTGTTAGTTGTTTAAAACGCATTGAATACAAAAAAAAAACCTGCGTCGATATTTTCATTGTTTTAGGTGTCACGTTATGGCGATGGGCGAAAAATGCAGCTTCGATGACTTCATAGCATAACCTATCCTTAGGGATAGGAAAATTTCGCGAATTCATTTCAGGACAAGGTAGACGTCAAACACGTGTACACTGGAGTCACCTTTGCAATTGGATGGCAGTTTATTAGAAACGCCCAGGGCGACTCTGAACCAATGGCAGACTTGCAAGGAAGCGAGTAGCGAACCCCATACAGCCAGTTGTAAAGTAACACTGGCTACTCTGTGGGGCAGGAGCCAATGAACAAACATCTGAGGCTTGATCATACACAGGACTGCGGAGTCTAGCCTACAGGTAATTGAACTCGCGCATTTTCCCTATCCCTACCTATCCTATCATTCCTACCTCTGTGGTTCCCGTCTCCCTCTCTTTGAACGCACCAGCCATGGGATGTGTCTAGTCAACTGCTGTGAAGTGAAGAGATTTGGACGGCTCTTAACATCGAGGTCTTGAGAGCCGACGCGGGTGACTGAGGTGAGTACGGAGCATCACCAGAATGAAAGGGCGGGGGAAACGGGAGATCCCCGAGAAAAACCCGCCGACCAACGGCATCCTCCGTCACGATTCCTGCATGCGAAAATCCAGAGTTAACCGGCCGGGGATTGAACCCGGATCGCCTTGGCGGGAGTCGAGCACTCTATAACAGCTGAGCCGGCCGTAGCCCCGCCAGGAATTTCGTGCTCTGATCGAGTGCATATCAGTCCTTTGTTGTCGGGTCCCTTCACGCGTGTTAGACTAAAGCAACTCCCTCACTGAAGCGTGTCTACGCGAGCTTGTAAAGGCTGTTCACGATAAAGTGAGCACTTTACATATCAACACTAGAAAATAGTCACTGCTTTTATCTACATATATTTTAACGGGTGCCCTGAGTGACATTCGCGTTGCTAAGTTGGTAACGATGTATGGGAATGTAGTTCCGTATCTTAACGTTGAATTAAATGTGTTAGGTAACCATTTCTGTTAACTTATATTATTTCTTTCGCTTTCTGTTTATTTAAATGCATTGAAGTGTAAAAATGAGCAGATTTGTAAAATATTTACTTTTCTAATAATTTTACCGCTTCACTTGACCTGCACATGAATAGAGTGATGACGCCCATGACAATGTTAATCTTACATAATGCAGAAGAATATACAACGTGCATACAAGTAGATCTTAAGCGGGGCTTTCAAAAGTACTCATTTTATCGTGAACAGCCTTTACTCCGAGACGATGCGTGGACAGCTGTTCCCACCGTACGTCCCTTCCCACCCACAGAAGCACGGTTGCTGGGTCGACCTCTTTGATCTCCTCGCACGCGGGCGTGGAGGATCGTCTCGAGAAGGGTCGCCCCTGATAAGCCCGACAGCCACCAAGCAAGGGTTTCCCACGTCCTGCTGTTTGACAGGCACCCTAACTGTGACGTCAGATACGACGTGCACGAGGCAGAGGATAGGTAGGGCCGCGGTGACTGATCGGCTAGCCTGTTCGCCTCCCACCAAGGCGAATCAGGTTCAATACGCGGTCGGGTCACTCCCGGATTTCCGCATGTGGGAATCGTGCTGAACGATGCCGCTGGTCAGTGGGGTTTCTCGGGGATCTCCCTTTCCCCCCGCGCCATTTCATTCCGGTGCTGCTCCTTGCTCACCTCAATCACCCTTATTGGCTCTCAAGACCTCGGGGTCAAGAGCCGCCCAAATCTCTTCACTCACTATCCAGTTTACAAATTTTATGAAAGTCAAATATGACGACACTGGAAACTGTTCTTACTTTTGTATCGCAAAAAAAAAAAAAAAAAAAGCCAACCTACACATGTGAGTTTGAATTTTTCTAACATAACTGCGTACTTGTGTGCTACTATCGGTTGATTGTTTCTCTCAACTTAATGAGTTGCACAAACACCCGAATCAGCACAAAGCTGCATAGCACAGCGTTTCTATCAATCGGAGGTGACGTCACGACTAATTTGCAATGGACTTCTCTTCATTGGCGCAGATAATTTTCGGAGCTGCAACACAAACTGCACTAGCTTCTGAGGAGGTTTGACTGGTGTAGTGCAAATAAATCCGGCGTGTTTTCGCAGTTAGATTCATTCGTTTGGTTTGATTAAGTATATGAATATAATATTGAAATTTATAGTTACTTAGTGTGTTTCGTGGATGCCTTAGAAATGTGTGCGATGGTGAAACCTGTAACCAAAAACATAATATTTGCTTGTGGTATACAAGTATACGAATCAAACTGCAGCTATTATGCTGAAGCATTATGTTATTTTGGTCGCTCCCAGAAAATTACATCACTAAGCCATTTTCGGGAACTATTAAGGGAATTTATAAATACCATGTTATTTAATACAACGAACTAAATCCTCGTTTTCACTTGAAGAAATGCTTTCCAACAGTTCATTTTGAACTTCGTTCATTCCGCAGATATGGGCGAATACTACGCAATCGCCGTTTCGCTCAATTCCGCCAGCACACTTGCACCAACAAAGGATTATCTTGTGGCTGCACAGCACAGTACTGCAGCACAATACACTGCATGCACCACACATACAATTTAGTTGAATTAAAGGATGCTATTGTGCAAACTAGCGTACCCGCAGCCATCAGAAGTACTGGAAATCAGTCTGCGATCGCGAGGAGAACCCATTGTGCAAGATGTCTGAATTAATACCGAAGTTTAAAGCAATCCATCTGTACCTAATCACGATCTCAACTATAAGGTTGTCTGAAATTTTTTTAAATTTGTACCGATTGCTCGAAAGAAACACACTATTTTGACAACGCGCGGAGTTAGTGGAAAATGTTGGCTAAGTCCACATTCAGATGAAAAAAAAATCTCTAAGTTCATATATGCACTTCAAAGTTCTTACTCGTCTAGAACAGTGCCCTAGTGGACTTACAAAAACAGGTGCTATAACATCTAGTACCATAGAAACTTTTTTCCGGTACACATATTGTCCTTTCACCATAAGTCGTGATACTAACTCACGTCCACAGCAAAATGGACTTACCAACTTTTTCCCATTAACCTCACGATAGTTTCCCAAATTATTTAGAAATCATATATGCATGTATATGTAAACACATATAAGTTATATGTATGTAAATACACACACATATAAGTTATGTGTATGTATATACACGAATATAGGTTATATGCATGTACATGCATGCATATTTTGTGCACATATATAACACACACACAAACTTAAATCACAATGCTTGTGCATCTTTTAATAGCTTTATAGGGTAAGGGACGAAGTTCATGACTCATTGTAAGAAAGAGAAAAATTCACGTCTCTGTTCTGTGCACATCAATACGCGTTGCTATGACAACTTGAAAGTAGGATTTCACAACAATCGGCTGAAGTTTGCTGGCGAGTTCCTTACCTGTGAAATACGAAAGAGAGATACTGGCGCCGTATTGCAATTTGTCACATTTTTTTTTACAAGTTGTTCACGTGACCCATTTTGCCTACACAGTCTATGATGTATTTTTGTAATTTGCATTTTGCGTTTTGTAAGCTCCGAAGCTGACAGATTGCAAAATTCAAATTACCAAACCCCCACTATTTTAGTTTTGCCTGTTTGAAACCTTTAAATACACATAGAGGCGAAGTTATTGGAATAAACAAATAAGTATTATCCTCACAACAGTCCTTAAACAAAGCAAATTACTTAAATATTCTTAAAATGGGTACTTTCTCATGAAACAATATTTTAAAGTAAAAACATCATATTTGTTTTATTTTGATAATTTAAAATTTTAAACTCCCATCTAACCACTTTCGGGAATAATTACTGTTTATTTTAAGACTTCATGGACTTTTAATTTTGGAATCGTGATAACAACAAAATATTATCATCATTGCGGGCTGAACAGTTGAATGCCATGATGTCCCGACTCAACCTTGAAACGCGCACTTGGCAGTCAACTTTGAGTATAGCTGCTCAGTATGAAGTTCTTTCTATTACATATTTAATCTATTACATATTTCACGATAAATCTGTACAGTAATGACGATTCCAGCAGCTGCCTTGCCGCCGGATTCATTTTCAGACTTCTCGGCTCGATTCCTGTATACAATTTCGCTATCGAGCGTTCGAAAATTGGCTTTAAGCATTCCGATGGCGGGTTGACGTCATTCCTCTAGGGGAATAGATTCCGATAATCTCGAGAATCAGGCCCCAGTTCGGGAAGAAAACGACATTTCTCATAGGAGAGTTTGGCACAAGGAAATCTTTTCGCTGCAAGGTGTGCTGGTGTTCCGAAGAAGCCATTCTAAGCTGGCGGTTACTGGAGAAATTCTTATTTGTGTTTGTGTGTAAAAGTTTTTTTTTTCTTTCGAATTTTCATATATATGTTTTCCAGTACTTAAATATCAAGTATTAACTTCATTTTATAACTATTGAGCACACCCTCAAATTGTATCCACAAGCGTAACACGTAAAAATACAATAGCGTTTGGCACTGAGCTTTCATAAACACGTTAAAAAAAAAAAAACTTACAAATTTAAGGACAAAATAAAGAAAGCTATGATCGGAAGGAATTTTTCCAATTTTGTTGCCCTAATGCATACAACGTTGGTTCTGTTATTCCAAAGTTTGGCTAAGTCCAGTTTCCCGGCAGAATATTAAACAACGCGCGTGAGTACTCCGTTAGATTTACGAAGGCTCTACGTTACGTAGGTTCTAACATATTATCCCGGATCTTCACAAGTGGGGATCGTGCCGGACGCGGGTTTTCTCGGATAACTCCCGGTTCGCCGGCCCATACATTCCGGCGCTGCTCCGTCCTCGCCTCATTTCTTCCTTGTTGGCTCTCAAGACCTCGATATTAAGATCCGCCAATATCTTTCAGCTCTAACATACTGATCGGTACGTTTTTTTAAAAATGGGTATTAAACAATTGAATTAAAAAAAAAAAATGCAGTTATCTCATTTGTTGACAACCAAAACGGAGAAAAATTCAGTACACCATACCGTATCTTTGGCACAAACTAACTGAACTCATCTTTTAAGGTATTTTAATTTGTATACGTAAAATTCGGTACGTTACAAGCATGTATCATGAAGTGCTTCCAACGAAGCAAGACATGTACAAGGAATACGATCGTTCATTTGTATAACTCCGAAAATCGTGTTATAAAACATGCAGAAAATTGGCACAAATAATATTTAATGGTTTTATTTGGTATTCAGAGCAAAATGGCAAAATTCGTGATAGAACAAACATTTCTTTTTTATTGTCAGTCAACTGTGGAATATGGCGACGCCTCATTTTCAGCAGAGGAAGTTTATCACTGCTCGTCGCAACAGAGCAGTGTGAGTGTTTTCTGTTAAAGGCTGTTCACGATAAAGTGAGTACTTTTGAAATCAACCTTAGAAAAAAATCACTGCTCCTGCCTACATTATCCACACTCGCCATCAACCAACCACGCGACTCCCACCCCCCCCCCCACCCCCCCGGGCTGCGCTGTCCAAAACCCAACACCTCCCACTACCCGCCGATACACAACCCCTTCCACTCACTCCAGCTAGTTTACACCACTCCATTTTCTTACTATAGTTTGACCGATTAGTGGGTTCCACTACATCCTCGCCATCAGTCGCCATACCTCATCTGATTACTTGCTAAAATTTGACTCCCCTCCTCAACTACTACCGTGCCACCCTCCTCCTCATCACACTACAATCAATTAAGCCAGCTCCAGTTACTCACTATTGTTCGGCCATTTCCACCCCACCACTATATTTCATTCACTATTTCGTAGGCCCCAACACCCCTCGCCTTCCCTCGTGATTGACTCAGATCATAAGACTGACAATTACTAGCTAGGCATACCAAAGGACCATACCAATCAACCCAACCGACCAATCATACTGCCCAACGACTGACTGCGCTCAAGGCTATCTCCGCCCAAGATTGACTCCACCCAAGAATGACACCGACCCCAAGATGTGACACCACCCAGGATGTGTGACACCATCCAAAACTCACTCCAGCCAAGACTGACTCCACCCGAGCATGATTCATGCCGACACTAACTCCACCCAAGACTGGCTCTTTACGAGACCAGTTGTGCCCATGTACGACCCTAACGAAATAAAATACTATAATCCACTTCATAGTAAAAAATGCATCCAGTCCTTGGTACAGGCAAAGAAACAAAGATAAACCTCAAACAATGCAATGAAAATAATTTATAACATACATGTCAAGGAAATTGCCAAAGGACTATGCAACAAGAACAGCAAATAGAAAATGAAACAGCCCAAAACAAATTTGTTAAGCTGGGTGATCGTAAACGGCACAAAAGTAAAATAAATAAATAAAACATTACATAATATTGAAGACTTAGACTTACTTGTATAATTCCATAAAATATGCATTTAGGCCCCTAGGTAAACTCATTTAGTATTGAATAAATGAAAATACGATGATTGTGGTGGCGTGTTACTCATTACAGTTTGGTTTTATCGACTGTTTAAATACCATGAGACATAGAAACAAGAAAGTCGTCTTTAGAAAAATCACATCGCAAGACAACATATAATGCCATGAAAGCAATTATAGGAATGACATGAAATAATACTTTAAGTCGTTGACAAACTGAATAGGGAAAAAATAATATCCAGATATAAAATTAATTCAGTTAACCGAGAACTTACAATTGTATTAAATAAAATCGTGAAAGTCTTCTGGGATGCAACCCTAACATCCAAATGTTAGCATTACCACAAAAGCTATCACTTCAAATTAGATAATAAAAGCTAAATTACGAAAAGTGTGTTATTATAACTCTGACGAATCAATTTACCATGGTGTCTAAATTCTCAGTAAGTTCTTTTTGCACAAAATGATATGCCCGTTGTCCCTTAGCTGATTGTAATCATTGTGATGTGCGTCCACAGGCACTGGCAAACAGGGATTTAGAAGCGAAAGAATCTTGACTAGTAGTATTCAGTCCCCAGCAAGGGAGGGGCAGGCCAAACACATAAAAAAAAAATTGTGCCAACAAATGGAGAGCTTGGGCAGCAGATTAAGATCAGCATTTTCAGCTAATATTACAGGCAGAACGCAGAGATGCGTGCACCAAAATTTTGGTCGACGCGAGGATAAAATTTGGCAAAATCGTGAAAACTCGTGGAAGTCATGAAAACATGTAGATTGCGTAAACGTCGCCACAAAAGACAAATAACTTCAATGAAATCAAAATAGCGAGTGAATGCTAAATGGTGCACGAGAAGAAGTGAAGTAAAATTGAAACGGAACTCACCAGAGAGGGGAAACAGAAATATCTAATCACATGTTGCAAGGCGAAACACATACATAATAAATAAATAAGTAAATAAAACAACATCACAACAAACTACATCTTGGCGACTACTCTACGTAATGGTGATTAGTGTTAAACACTAAAAGAGGCAATCAAGTGCCAAAAACGACCATCATGTCCGCCGCATAACGTTGGCACATGATGCCGGTAGCAGTTAAGAACAAAGGCGTTTTAGAGCCTGTGTTACGACCTCTAGTTACACATCAGGTTAAAAGTTAACTACCAGCTGGTGTAAAATAGTGTATTACGACCTCTAGTTATTGTTAACTAGATCTGTTATCAAGGGGTTAAACTATCTTATCACTTCAAGAGGTAGACAAGCCTTCAGATAAGCTTCAAATGGTGTATCAAACATCAGGAGTGGAGTTTTGCTTATATGCACGTTAGTTTTGAAGGTTATATAAAAATATGAATTGAATTTTTTTAAAATTGTTATTTCGAGTGTTATGTAGAATAGTTCTGCGAAATGCCTGGCGAACGTCGATAACGACACAGAAGATTAGTTTTGGAAGTTGAATTATTTTTAGTTTTGGAAATTGTATTTTTGAAAGACAAAAAATTGGAAATAAAATATCAGCACTGGGCTTAATGTCATTTTGAGGAATTGGATGCCTTTAAATGTGTGAAATAAAACATATTCCCCTCCATTCTCGAAATATTACAAAATATAATTAATAAAGAGAGGCACAAACCTCAATATTGAATGGCAAGAAACCGAGTATTATTCATTGTGTTAAATTATGTGGAAGTTAAGCAAGCTGTGCGAGAGTTGATATCACCAGCGACAGTAATAATTATGAACAAATATGTTGTTTACCTGGCCTATAAAAACCCAGTGTTTCATAGTTGGAAATTTCGTTCATAGTTTATATTTAATTCACTTTTGCTGAAGAAGCATATATATATATATATATATATATATATATATATATATATATATATATATATATATAGATATATATATATAGTTCAAAACATATTTCGCACTCATTACTGACAACTGAACATAAGCCATAACACCACAAACATAGTGACTTTATTACCAACACACACAGTAACGAACCAAAACCTCGGATTACTTATTTAAAGGATAACTTAACTAATGGAATGTTCATAATACGAGTTACCATCAGATAGCTTATCTATGGAATAGCTATTCCACACATTTATCTAGAGGTCGTAATACAAACCCTTAAAAATTATCTGTGAAGGATGGAGAAGTAGGAAACAAAAGACAAACTGATACTTCCAGAGTCATTGCTAGATGTCTTGGGCTGTCCACAAGAGACCAAAAGTGCTGCAATACCTGCAAAACCTGAACAGTACAGATCACGTGTACAAATACGATTTTTTAAATATGAAATCACGAGCCAAGTGGCATGGATACGCCGAGAAAATTGCCAATACAGCAGCGGCAAGAAAGAGAGTGGAAAAGGGGGCAGCTACAAGTGGCAACAGAAATAATTCGCAACACAGCAATGCACACCCAGTTGGCAGAGAAACAATCGCAAGAAACACCGATCTGCAGACTTCTAACAAGATTAGAAACGTAGCTTTCAAAGTACAAATCCTAAACTGATTTAAAATTAAACTTACGAGAAAAGTATTCAAATGGATAAAATATTGATAAACAACGATTAAATTGACACTAATAGTTAAATAACTTCGTTTACATGGCCAGATAAATCAAATCTTAAAATTTATATAACATTTACCAATACAAGACCTGACACAAATAAATATCAGATGAATAGAATTCAATTACCAATTAAATAAATCTTAGTTAGTTCAAATGGAGAATAAAGGAATTATTTACCGCAATAATGATAATAATAAAAGTAATGAAACATTTAATGATATTACTCGTGCAATAGTTTTAACTGAATTCAAATAGAGAAATATTGTTTCAAAAATATAAAAATTAGTTCACTAGCAGTGACAAAATAATAAAATAGTCGTAACGTATTTTAAAACGGCACACAGTTCCTGCAAAACTGGCTAGAATAATGGACAAGACTAAACAGCAAGACCAACTGACCATACCACTCACCTATTCAAACAAACGATGACGGCCAATCACGAAAAAAAGTCACCTAATAAGAATCTTGTTGCTTACCTCTTTCTACAAAATCTTCGCAAAAACTTCGCAAATCTTCGGAAAACATTTCACCTACAGCTAACTATATACCAAAGGACCATACCGCTTGACCAGATCCACCGCTTGACCAGATCCACCGCCCGACCAGACTGAGCATACGAACCATTCATACCAGCCGACCGTATGAACCAACAATACCAGGTGGCAACATGGACTGAACATACGAATCATTCATACCATACACCCATACCATCCAACCAGACCAACAGCCCAGCAAAACCGATTGGGGATACCAATGGGCAAGACCGAACATACGAATCAACCATGCCAGCCAAGCATACGAACCGACCATACCAGTCAGTCATACGATCCGACCATGCCACCCAGCCATAAGAACGGACCATACGAACCATTCGTGCAAAGTTCCCTGTGGAACCGGCACTGGCCTCACCAAACCTCCCCTCCAGATGGCCGATACCTATTAAAAGGTTACACCTGGAGCACTACTATCTAACATACATTAACCACCCTAAACAAAACAAGATCCAAATCGGTTCTTTTTGTTTCTCAGTTTTCACCAAGAACTTTGCAATTTTGACCTGCTGTGCTGTGTCCAAAATTAAGTAAGTTAAAACACAAAATATACATTTCTACAGATATGCCTACCGTGTCCAGTGAATTTCTATCTTTCACATTAAAAATACTAATTATGGTGGTATTCCCATTACCAGATTTACACGGCCCATTGCGCTCGAGAGTGGTACGGGACAATTAGAAAAAACCTTTTGTACCTCAATAAAAGGGGTGATAACAATTACAATACAATTATTTACAATAGATGGACTTCATATCTAAAATCTATTTACATTTGGGCGAATTTAAACTAACAAATTTGAATACTACATACATACAGGTTAAAGAAAAAAGACTATACGCTGTTAAAGTCGTCTGCTAGTGTGTTACAAGTGAGCAGCCATACTGGAGACACACAACTTATTTGTTTACATTTAATAGCCTTGCGAGTACTATATAAACTCACTAATTCTGAATTCTCTCTAAATTTGTGTTATTCTTGCGTTTGTGAAATACGAATTAGGCATGTAAACACTCCTTAAAACCACTATCAATTTTTTACTTATTCGGTGACGAAAGAAAATTAATATTATTGGATGAAAATGTATACGAGCAGGCCCATGCGAGTGCACATTCCCGAAAGCAACAGTGTTTAGTGTATTCATATATACCGTGGATGCGTTATGTGAAAGATATCGCACAATTATGGTGTGTATAGTGATATGTTTTCTGTGTAAGTTTGTAAATGAACAATTAAAATGAGTTTGATGTTTGCAAGTACAGTTGCGATTACTAGCCTGCCGTGCATTTAAGGTATAGCCTGTAAGTTGCGGACTCGTTAGAGGCACAGGCACTTTTATAAAACTGCAGATACGTATTTTTCTAAATGCCGATTTGCTATTTCAGTGTAGGAGTTTATGGAATTAATTTATTAGTAGCTAAGGCTGTGGAAGTTTGTAGAGTGAGGGTAAACAAAAACATGAACAACTGATATAAGCATGTTCCAAACATAACCTTTAGCTTTCCTCGTAATAGATTACTGTTTACCGGGCACTAATGACAAACCCTGTAAACCAATATAAGGTTACACCGTATACAAAACGCCTCTTACAATTTTTTTCTCCTCAAGCCAGCAGAGTTGTAGTGACAAACAAGAAATCAGCTGTTTATCAACACAAGGATAGCTAATGAATGTAGTCTTCCTGATTTGCATTTTCCATGATTTCTCGAATTCACTCCAGGCAATTTCTGGGGTGACTCATTAATAAAGGCAATGGCCAATTCCTTCCTTGTATTCCCTTCATTGTGTACTTTGTGTACCATTCTTTAATGAACCTGCTGTCGACAAGATGTTATATTACATAAATATGTTAAGGTACTCGTGTGCTTAGATGGTGATGTATTTAATGGTAGGCTGTAATCATTACAGTAAATGACAAAATTGTAAATTTTATCGTTTACCAAAGGTAGTGAAAATAAATAAAATCTAACCAATATTTTACTGTAACCACACCATCTCCAACATTGAAAAACTTAAAGTGATTTTCTTTCAATGTTATTTCATCCTTCTTCAGGAGACGTCTGTACATGCAGAGATGATGCTATCTTATGATGGGATCATTTTAGACAAGGATAGAAACTACCATTTGGGGAAATGAACGGAGAAGCTCCTCATTTTGAGTGATTGAGACAGTACTCTCTCTTGTATGCCTAAACATGCAAACAGGCTGTACTCCAAGACTATGGAGATTATAGAAAAGCATTCTGGGGAAGCAAATGGAGAAACGACTTATTTTGAGTGATTGTAACAAGTCTTATTTTAATTTTAATATGCAATCTTTATATAATTATCAATGAATTTTTAAAACCCCAATGTAATATTATATATATATATATATATATATATATATATATATATATATATATATATATATATATATATATATATATATATATAACAGCATTTAAATATTTCCATTTTTTCTAAACTGGTATTGATATGATACTTGTATCGATACTTTTCTTGTGATACTGGTATCGAAATAAGTGTCGACACTATTCTTTCGATCTCAGAAACAATAATTTCATTGTATCAAAACATCATTAGATCGCTTTTGGAGGCTGGAGTATGAGATTATGAGTGATGAGGCCAATGTAGGCAATCTGCTGTAAATTGGACATTGTAACGCTCTTAAAAAACATTAATCTTACGTTTGAGTTAGGGATGTTCGATTAAATTCGATTAGTAAGGTAATCGATTATTTCGTTAGAATAATTCGATTATTTCCCTTTAGATTAATTACTATAACGACTCATTTCATTTGATTACTTTTCGATTAGTGACCGTAATTCACAAACTTTTGCATTTGTAATTTTGGAAAAATATTCTAGCATTGCAGTAACAAGAAAGGTTTTGCAGCATTTTCAATTAAGCTTGAATTGCCATGGCATATCGACAAGGAGACATTACACCTGAAAGAGTTGAATTTCAAAGAAAAGTGCTGAACATTATATTCCACTGTAAGACACATATTAATTTTTCATTCTGTTTCCCATATAAAAAAAAATCTGTATTGGCATTAGGAAAAAGAACACGTGCAAGCATACCTACAACCATTCAGTCGTATGTCGACTCAAGTTAAGAGTCTGATCGAGAAATTATGAGCCTGTAGTGATAAAAAAGCAATTTGAACTTTTGAGAGTGTAGACATTTGCGTAGTGGGTTCGATTTGCATTCGCGAAAAAAATTTACTTCTTTTATTGCAGTTTGTAGTAGAATTTCAGAATGTAGCGAATTTCACCAATATAAGTCTGCAAAACTGTCGAGAGTCTTCAAGTTTGTTTTTACAATTAATTGAAACAGTACAAAATATAACTGTTTTCGTCATTGGGCGTTTATAAACAATGTATTTAAATGAAAAAACGTTACGAATTTAAGTGCGAGAATTATATAGCTGTCATTAAAAGGACATTTGTACATCTCTCCTTTTGTTTACAGAAACTGCGAAGGAAAGACCTAAAAATTATATTTTTAATCATCTCACTATTTCATTTTTTTTCTAACCTACCTTACAACTAAGAGGAGAGTCAGAGGTCCAGGGTAGGGATAGGACCTAAGTGTGTCTCAGGCCTGAGCCCCGTACGCCTAGACAAACAAGGGCACATGCTCGCGGCTTTACTGGGATTGAGCAAACTTGACCGCGATTGGGGCCAAGTTTACCTCCCATGCTAACTTAAACTAAACTACGAGGGAGTGGGGAAAACTGGCATAGGCACCGTAAAATCCCCTCGATAGAAAATAATTGCAAAATTGCATGCAAATTATGAAATAGAAAAAGATATCTACTAGAATAGAGGATGGGCAAGGATAAAATTATTTGAAATGGGGTTTGAAACACTAGAAGAAAAAGATTGGTAAGGGTGCTATCCTTTATTTGCTGTCCACACTGGATTTGATTTGTAACCATGACAGTGGAGGTAGGGGGGAGGTACCAGCCTCCCTGGTGGAGGGGAAGATGCGCTATTGGGCATTGCCCCTCCCATGCTGTCAGTTGACACCTGAAACGAAAAAGGGAAGAGAAAAGAAAGATGTGGTGGCGACTCCCTAGTTGTACAGCCTGCCTCAGGCGAAGGTGCTTAGCGTTGCACCAGAGAGCACACTAGCAGCACCAGTAGTCGCGGCATCGGACCATATCAAGTGCACCACAACCCTGCGAAGCGTAACTTCCATGTGTAACGCGAGAATTTGAGGCTTGTTCATTTGGAAGTGTCTTCTTCAGCTTCTAGGTGGTGTATCACTTGAAGGCTTGAGGTGGAAGTCGCAGTGTCTTGAGGTGCTGTGCAATGTGACACCACATCCGCCCAACACTGAGCCATCTGGCTAATCCGACGTACATTTTGGCTTATGACTGTGGGCACATAGTGCTTCGCAGGGTGTTGTATGTATTATAAGTAATAAAATTGGTATTGGGGTGTACTAAACAGCAGTGGTGTCTGTCACGTGTGTCAGTGCGCGCAGGCGTTATCTCACTATTTCATTTTCCGATTTAATTGTGATATTAAAAAGAAAGAAATTGTCTGCATTTTGCTATATACAATTTATGGCAGAATATTTAACAAGATGCAATATATTTCGTTATACTTCCATTATAGTGTGAAGAACAATGTTTATTCTTTATGTAGGATCTAACACAATATAAATCGGAATTTTTTTTTACAATTACACTAATTTTATGAAAATTGCAGTTACCTACATACAAAATGGAGAAATCCAATAAACATGCTACCCTATTGCTACCTGGCTGCAAAATTTTAGTTGCCAAACTAAAAGCATTGGACTTGCCGAAGCAACTGCTTATGGAGCACTACAACAGACTATACGCTGTTGAAGTCGACGTCATTTCCGTCGTTTCGCCTAGCAACTATGGCGTTGGAGCCATACAATCATTAAGTCTGCTTGTTTACCTTACCAGATGGCTTTGTGCAGTCGTTTATTTTATCTGTAAAAATCATTCCAGAAAATAAAATCTGCATTGTGTAAGAAACAAGATATTTAAGCAGTACTAAATAGTATTATTTTCACCTTCGCAAGTTTGTTTACTTTCATTTTCGTGAACGTGCATCACCAATCAAATTCGCAGTTGACATGTTAATGTATTTTTCCCGGACTACTGCAGAACTTAATGAAGTAGTTGTAAAAGATAATTTCTTAGCGCAAACTGTGATATAAATAAAGAAATTGGTTTCTTTTAAATTGGATTACTATGGAACCAGCTGATGAATCCATTTTTTGTAACTATCATTTCCAAGATGTAAATAAGGGCAATCACTGCCTACTTGGGAGGGCTATTAGAATTGGGCTTATTACACATGCGAGATATCGCAGTTTTGTCATGTTTTCTTACCATTGACTGTTGCTATGATATATGATTATTTAACTAATCACTAATTCTTGTAAACATATTTCCCTTGAGCTAAAATTGCATATGCTTTATAATTCATGTAGGCCTATATGAATATTATATCTAAAATGAAAAATTGTGTTGGACACTTGTCTTGGCAGCAGATATCATTTCGCAGGAAACTAGAATCTCACACACGAACATACAGACACAGAAAACCAACCAATAATAGTTTCCAATGGGCAGGTCTATGTGACGAACACAAAGAAATCTGTGGAAGACATTTAGTTAGTAAGCAGCAAATTAACAAAACAAAAGATGAACGATGGACACAACCAAAACAGACAAACTTCTTGCAACTAAAAAAAAATCCTTCTGCAGAATTATTCCTGTTTGATTTTGTGTGTTTGTATGTGTAATTTTAGTTTTCTGCAACAACAACTTTGCTACAACAGTGTATATCCAAAATTATTTATTATTTGTTTCATATGACACAACTGTAAACATTATCATCAGCTTGTTAAAATACTTCCCAATGTTTAAAAATTGAGCACAGGGGCGTATCCTGAAAATTTTGCAATGCATGCAACATGAAACTTACTTTGGCACTTCGCTTTGCATAGAGGAATTAAATATTAATAAATAACAAAGAAAAAATAAAAGGTTGCTCGAAATGTCTTTAGTTCTTTAGTACTCTTTTTCTTTTGCTCTTACCTTCGGTTTGCTTTGATCTCAAAAGCTTCTCCAGATTTAGGCAATACCCTCATGTAGGTGTAAGTAAAGTGTAAGAGATCTGTACACTGTCAATCATGAAGAAAATCGAAGTACTGAAGTAATACAAAAATATATTAATCACCACACTCAAATATCTCGACACATATAACTAAACATAATTAAACCCAAAATTAAATCATAAGTGACACTTTAAATTAATAAAATCATTGTCAAGATACTTCAGGGTGTAAGATGAAGAAAATAAAAAGACTTAATCCCTAGGGTATAATGTAGTATTAGAGTGCGTATTTATTTAAAAACAGAATTGTAGCCAATTTTTAAAGAAAACCATTTTAATGTTACAAAAGAGAGAAAGTAAAAACAGAAATCCAGGTGTCAAATAGCAAGATTCACTGGTCAAATGAAATAATTTAAAAATTAAAATTCAAAAGTTTAAAATTCTTTTAAACACCCACAATTCACAAAAGAATTCAATTCACTAGTGCTAGTAGTAAATCACTTACATTGGGGCTAAGGGTAAGTTACATTTATTCTTATTAACAAGAATAATCTAAAATCGATTAGAAATGTCAATATGTGTCTGTCTAAAAACGTAATTAAAAAGTAATTTAAAATTACTTCTCAATGTTCACAAAACATAATTTACTTTTAAGTTTTATGTTTTCAAGAATTATTTCCATTGTAACATTTGCCATTAACAGAAACAATTTATTAAATAAACTTATTACCAGGGGCGTATTCTCCATGAATGCAATGCATGCAATGCATACTTTAATAAAACTGAAACCCGAACATACTTCTTAACCATATACTTTCCATTTTTCTTTTAATTAAAAATAAATGTTCGTTTCCTCACTACACACGGGACTGGGTTGCATGCCTCAAGCTAATAGTTACTCAAAAATTCGCGGCAAGGCGCTGAGGGGAGGCACGCACAGTACGTGTTTCGATAGTCAATCGTAATAATTCCCTGAAACGTCGGGGCGTAGCACTGTGGTATTCTCAACCCTTGTTCAACTGGTGTGACGTCACAGCAAGCTTGCGCGAAATGTAGCAAATGCATGCACAAGGTGACATTCAATTCAGCTTGCTAGCAAGAGAGTTTAATATCTTTATATTCAATTTTTAGTGATTGATTGTTTGCATGTTCTACTTTTACATTTGAATTAGTATTTTTAATTGAAACAGTAATTTCGCAAGATGAATGGTGACGTCAATGTGGATGCTGATTCTCTTAACCTCAGAGTTGCGGGCCATACGCCCGGACCAATTTCCTTGTTGACAATGATATAAACTCTGCTCCGTTGATTATTGCTCCAGATGAATGCTGTTTGCTAAATGGTAGTCAGTCAGTCGAATACGTGCCATAGTTGATCTTGGCGGGAAAAATACTTAGCCATTAACACTCGCATACGTGGGTTGTCAAGGCCTCCCACATGCCCATACAGTGCGGAACAATACTTATGAACACTTGCAGATTAAAGACTTACGTAAACTCAGTGAGCGGGTATTGTAAGAGCCCGTCCCCTGACACACATTATGCGACCGTAAATAAAGTATGTGCCGCCAAGTTCACAGACCTATTTATTATGATTAATTACACCTCCCTCTATGGAGAGCTTTTTATACAAAACACTGGTGGCTATTTTAATTGGTCAAGCAGTGAAACTGAGAAAACGTCTTGCGACAAACAATGGTTACTGCAGAAATTCAAGCTCCCCAGGGCAGTATTATTCCCATGGGGAGAGAAGCTGGCTTACCGGGTGGCTAAGATAAAGGAAGGTTCAAATGTTACGTTAGAGTCTATTATAGTTAATGTCCAGATGCAAAAATATTGAAGGCCTTTCGGTGCATACGGGAGAACGCCAGAGCTCACGCCATGCACCCCACTTCTGTTGGTTGCTACATGCTGACTGACTTCCCGCTCAAAGTGCGGGTTCGCCTCAGCTTACCCACATACCGAAACGGCACAACTTTTCATCATGACTTGCATTTCCTGCCATTGCAACATGCTAATAACCAAATGGACATTTAAAAATTACAAAAACAACCCTGCAATTATTTTAATCATACTAAAAATTATGTCAGAGTTAGGCCTTGGACTCTCAGTTCGAAATAGTCAGCCTATTTTGTCCTCCTCTGTGGCGTCTCTGGTCGCCATGGCGACTACCGGCTGCTCTGCACCAGCGTGTCCTTGCACTTGCTCTGCACCTGATCGCTCAGGTGTCCGGGCGCACACTCTACTCGGCACAGAGCGTGCAGCCCTGCTGCGATGGCATAGCAGGCTACAGACGGACAAACGGTCTTAGTGGCGGGAGCACATGACACACATTACAGTGCCAGCAGTAAAACCACAGTCGGCTTTCTGTGACTTGCTACATTAGTAGTTATCTGAAGTTGTAAGTACGAATTACAATGTTGGCTGTATTTAACATATCCATTACACCTATTAGCTGGTGATTTCAGTCTGCATAATAAATTGATGCTGCCATTTTATTTACTAATTCACTGATAATTGGTAAGCCAAAGCACTTGGCATTTTTAAGCATTCTTTTTGTATGGAGGAGACCAGCGAGAGTGTTTGTTGAAAGCCTATTCCACTGCTTTGATTTTATCATGTTGACAGGTGAAGAAATGCTTTCCACCTTTACACTGGAATGTGGCAAACACCACAAAGCCTCGACAAATGAAATTAAATGAGGGAACATTGGTCAACCATCACTGGCATTAAGTTATTTAACATGAAACCAAATCTCTTTTGCAGGCACATTTTTATCAAAGTCGAATTCGTGGTTTCTTAAAAGTCGCCACTCCATATCCAGTGATTGTAGCCTATCTTCTGTAACAGTAGTCGGAAATTTGCTGGCAAGATGAGCAATTGATGGAAGTTTGTTTTAAAAAATTAATTTTGGATCAAGAACTTCCAGTTATTTTAGCACAGTGTTTTCAAATTCGAAATATTTGTATATCTGACTGGCTACCTTAATAAAAAAATCTAAACAGCTAATTCGGAAGCCATGAAGTGCTTCTCTTGTTAACTTGTCGATGCCTTTCGCCAACAGTGCATTGACTTTCGCACATAGATAAATATTTTCAAGTTGCAAAAAGTATTTTGGATTTCTAAATTGCACATTTTCAATTGCAGTTGAGTTCAGATGGTGTTCCGAAATGAAACAGTCAAGAATAGTATGCACTGTCGATGACATAACTGTATGAAACAAATGTATCTGCGGCTTCTCTAACTGATTTGTCTGTTTAGTTTATTAAAGATTTCAAGTACAAACTCAAGAAAAGAAAGATACACTTTTTGAACTGGATCATTTAACATGTTCAAAATTGTTTCTGCAGCTTACAAACGATCAGTAAAAACAGCATCTGTGAAAAAGAGTTTAAGTGTGTTACACAGCTCCAAAAGTCGGGATACTACTGCCTGCAATGACAACCACTGTGTCTGAGATGCATGCAACATTTTATGAGGTTTCACATAAAAAAAGTTCTTGAAATTCAGCTAAGCTGCCAATGCATTTTGGACTACATTGAAAGTAATTGTACACATCTTTTGCCATGTACTATACTGCCCTTGGTAGTTTCATGCACGCATAGCTTGCATACAAATTAAATGAGTGTCATACACACTTCATGATAAGTAAGTTCGGAATGTCTTGAGTTATTTGATAGAAAGTGAATTGTGTTTACCAGTCATCACGTTTGCTCCATCACATGAAAACCCCATAATATTGTCCTTGTACGGAATGTCGGCTTCCGTTAATGTTGTGGTCATATGCCTGTACAAACTGTCAGCAGAGGCATCTTGCACAGGTATAAGTCCTAGGAATGTATCACTCACAGTGCAGTCTTTTACAATTCTCGCAACTAAACAAAAATGTTTGGTGCAACCCATATCAGTACTTTCATCTATTATGATGGAGAATTAATTTTCTTCCAGAAATTTGTTTAGTTCACCACTACTGGTTTTCCCTGCTACATTTGTAATGATAGCTGTTGCCTTTGTTCTTAGCAATCCAGATTTTTAGCTACAATTGAATCAGGGCAAACAGATGCTATTAACTGAGGAAGGTGTTCCATAACATTGAAGGGCAAATTGTGTCCTGCTAGGAAAGCTGCCAATCGAATTTCTCCTTTCACTTGCATTTCCAACTTCACGTTCTTTTTTAAAGAAGGCATATCAAGTAGTGTCCATTGCTTGGAAAGTGAAGTGATACTAGTAAGATGTTTATTACCTTTGAAGTGTTTTTCAATATACACTATGCCTGCAGCACTCACAGCTAAATCGCACATGCATGCTTTGCAATATGCATAGCCCTCGCCCTTCGTACTCTTAGAAAGGCACCCACTAAAATCGAGAATTGTCTTCCAATTAACACAATACTTCTGAAGGCATTTTCGCTCCTTTGCTGGCACTGAACTGCCACTGCTGGAACAACCTGGTTTAGCATCAATCGCCATTGCAAAATATAAATTGTGAATTTTTAATAAATTGTATAAATAGGCGCAGTTTGGCAGAGCACTTCAATACTAAGCATAATCACACTCTACACTGCATCAACTAAACTGTATGAAATGGAACTGATAGGTTAAGGTAATTCCCCTCTAAAGAACATGAAATACGTATACAATGGGTATTCCCCTTTAGTAACGCCAGTACATATCTCATATACGATAAAAATTCCTGAAAATAATTTACTTGTATATTTAACATGTTACTAGGATGGAAAAACAAAACGTTGACATATTCACTTACCAATATAAACCCATTAAGTTTATTAAAAAGTAAATATGCAAACATTAAATTCTTCGGTTTATTTTATTGTTGTTAACCTAGCTGGACTTCCTTAGTACGAGTTAACTACACTATTACGAACCAAAGTAGCACTGCACTGTAAAATCACAACGATTTTGAATACTGCATTGTCCATGCTAGCAAATTATTAAATAAAATTTTGTAATACGAAGACAGAAAATTTCAGTAGATTTTACACTGTTTTCTGTATTTCAGTAAATTGCTATGGAATACAGCTGATCTACTGAAATTTCAGTAGATCTGGCAACATTGCACCCCTACGTCCTTTCGTACATGCATCCACTGTGGAAATGGCTGCATTGAAGGGATTGATAACATCCGATTTCTTCTACAGCTAGAACGCGCTTAGGTAGCGCTAGCTGTAACACAATTTTTACTACTTTGAAGTTGTATCTTTATTTGATATTTCTATGGGCTCTTGGTGAATGTTAACAATTTACTCTGCAGACTAAAATCTTATCAAAGATGACGTTTTATAAATTCTGATTGGCTGTGGTTGCAAATTAAAATCGAGATTTCTTGTAAATAGGACAGTTTATGTTTGATGAGCAAATACAAATTCCAAATGCATTTGTTGAAATGATTAATGTATATAATGAAGTAGATTGCTCAAGTGGTCAGTATTTTAAACAGCATTTTATTTTTTGCTGTTATGTTGGAGTCCAATTTATGCATTGTTAAAAGCAAAACAAAAAACTGAGCTTACATACATTTTAATTAACAATTTAAAAGCAACACATACAGACACACTACACGCACGAACATAAAAAAAAAACGGGAAAACATGAGAGAGACAAATAATTCGTAACACAATTCATAACTGAAAAAAAAATATGAAAAAGTAGCTTGTTTTGTTGGTAGTACATGGAAATTTCCCCGTGAATGTAATGCAAATATAAATAGATTTAAAAATATATTATTGACACCTCTATATTTTCCCCTCTAAAACTTTTATTTTTTCATCAACAACTTTTCTTCCTCCATTTTAGATTTCATTGTTTTTCAAAATCTATCTCTTTAGTCATTTGTAGACTAAAACAGGGATGCTAAATCACTTTCGAAACATTAATTATGGCTTAATAATTTTATACTGTGGTGTGTAAAAGTCAATGGGGTGATTATGAGGTGTAAGAAGGGGAGTTTAGTTTTTCACGCGAGGGAAATTATGAGACATTGTATTAACAACACTTTAAGTAACCAGGACAGAACTAAACGACGTGCGTAGCCATATATGTTGATAATTAGAGAAATGTGAGAAAATTATGTTTTAAGGTGGTTATTTGTAGACCTATTTGTGGCTTTTTAAGTGACAAGGTACGTATGAATGTTGTTTACTTTTTATTTTATGGGCTTACATTTTAATGAAAATGTTAAAAATAAGTTCGGCTAACCATTATACTTGTGTATGTAGCATAGGTTGTATTCGAATTGGCTAATTATTAGTTTGTATTTTAGGCTTAGCATTAAGCATTGCTCAATTAGGAAGTTGTTAATGAGTCACCTCTCCAGAAATTGTGAGGTTTTATAATTTAGTATTTAATAAGGTTCATTGTGTACATAGCCTCCCGAAATACTAAAATACCAAGTATGGATGTCATCCTAATTTGGGCAACAGAGCATTTTGGTTAATTAAAAGTGCCAATTCCAACATGGCCCTAGCCAATGTAGGTTGGTGTTCTTAGGCTATTTTTGTAGTGCTTCCTAACATACTGAAACAATAGGCCTAAATGTCTAGTATAATTTGTGATATATTTTCTACACAGGTGTAAACATGGCTAGAGATTACAAAAAGAAGGAAAATCCTTATACAGAGGAAGATATTTTGAAAGCTGTTGAAATAAAAAATGTTACCAGGAGGTTACAAGAAGCAGCCATCTTCTGCAAGATCGACAAGTCTCTTTTATCACGAAGCATTCTTGGGAAAAACACTGGACAGCGTGGAAGAAAAACTGCCCTTATACTGGCACAAGAACAATAACTTTGTGAACATCTCAAAGTTATGGCTAAATGGGGCTTTGCTCTAATGAAAACTGATGTTTTAAATGTTGTTGCAGAATTTGCGCCTGAGAACGAAATAAAGGTTCCCTTCAAGAATGATGTTCCAGGTAAAGACTGGTTCGAAAACTTTTGTAAGGTGAAATTGACTAAATTAAAAAAATAACTCGAGTGTCTTAATGCAAACCAACGGAAGGCAACAAGTGATCCATACATTATTTACCCTTTTTATAACCTTGTCAAAGAAGGCATTGGGAAACTGAGTCTTGAGGACAAACCAGGACATATCTGGAACCTTGATGAAACAGGTTTCAGTCGTGACCCGCACAGAAAGTGTAGTAAGGAAAGAACAGAAAGTGTACAAAAATATTCAAGGTTCAGGAAGAGAAAACACAAGTGTATTGGCATGTGTTTCTGCAGCAGGACAAGTTCTGCCCCCATTGGTTATATTTTCGTCAGCAAACTTGGGGATGCCGTGGAAGGGTAAGGAGTACATACTAGGTACCTGTTATGCCAATACTGAAAGTGGATTCATAACAGCAAGTGTTTTTGGCGACTGTATTAGAAAATTTGCAGAAGCTGTTACAGTGCCCTATATTATTTATCCTAGCTGGCCATTAATCACATGTGGAAGTGAATACTGTAAGCTAGTGATAATGGCATAACACTGATAAAACTACCACCACATACAACTGATTTATTTCAGCCCCTGGAAAGGTGTTGTTTCGGTCCATTCAAACAAAGTGGAGCAATGCTGTGAAGCACTTTCAAGATACCAATCAGAGAAATATGACTAAAAGTGAATTTTTTGATGTACTATGCTCACCATGGTATGAAGGTATGAGTCCTAACAATGTAATTTCTGGGTTTAAATTAACAGGAATTTTTCCCTGGGATCCCTCAAAATATCCTGTGGATAGGCTAAATCCTGGAAAACTTACGATGTACAAAGAAAATGAACCAGATATTGAATATTGCACAAATTGGTGAAGCCACACAATGCCCTATAGTGGAGACTGATGGTGCCTCTGTAGCAAACGGTCAACCACAAGAAGCATTGGTGGACATAGCACAACCATCAACAAGCCATGCTGCACCAGAACCTCCAAATACCGGCATGGCACTGGCTGGGACATCACAAGCTATAGGCCTACAGCAAACAATAGCTTTGGGGCATAGTACAGAGCAGTGAGCCGAATATTTCTTTTGAAGGACTTCTATTGACGAAAATAAGTAAAACACTTGCTGAAAAAGTTACAAGGAGGAAAATTGATCCTCATGGACAAGTCCTTACCAGTGAAGAGTTTTTAAGTAAGATTTCCAAAATTGAAGCTAAGAAAGGAAACGCTAAATCCACAAAGCGTAAAGAGCACAAGATACTGGACGTACAAAAGAACTTGAAGAAGAAACAGAAAATAGTATCAGCAAAGTGATGATAGTGATGAATACAAGGAATGGGTAGAGGATGAAGACTTGGATCTAAACTTCAGTGAATGTGAAGAGAATCCTGTTGAACCGGATAAACAAAATGAATACAACATTGGGGAATTTATGCTGGTCTTATTTATGGGTGGGAAAAGAAACACTACTAGGTTTCGTTATGTTTCCATTGTTCAAGATTTGAAACCTGAAAGATAATGCTGTTATTAATTAATGGGACAGTGACAAAAAGAGCTTTCTCAGCAAAAAAATTAACCTTTCTTTCGTAAGTTCTGTTGATATTCTGGGTAAACTTCCTACCCCAGAAGTAGTTTTGGTTGGTGTTAACAGAATCAAGTCAGTTCCCAAATCCTATTAATGTTTGTGAAATGTAGTGTAACCCTGTCAGTTTTGTAGTACTGCATTAGACCCTACTTCAATTTTCGACTTAATTTTTTTAAATTATGATCTTATAACTTTTTACAATTTTGACAGAAGAATCTTTTATTTCAAAATAATTTTTCTCTAAGTTTTTTTTTACTACATTTTACCTTTTTTAAACTTAAAAATTATTTTTGAAGCCAAAGCATTTTTTATTATGTTGAACATATATTCATTTAAAATTGTGTAACTTTTGTTATTTTCAACTATTTTTCACAATATTTGGGTCACACATGAAATAAGCATTGCTTTGTCTCATGAATACCCTACAAATGCTCCTTTATTGATAGGACCTGTCTCACTATTTCCCACTTGTGTCTCATTTCCCAAATGGTGGGAAATAATGAGACAGTTTTTTGTCAATAACTTTTTTTTGGTACTTGTAGTGCATGTTGTTTCCTAAATGGAAAATATACGTAAAGCTTCATATTAAACAATATTTACAATTTCACTGTGATGAAAAGGGGAAAAAATACAGCAAAAGTACATATTTTGTCTCATAAATACCCCCTTTGACCCTAAACATATGAACAAATTCCATAGCTAAGGGCTCTATGGATGCAACAGTGGATGTGAATGTTATATCCCTTGGCAGTGGACGCATGAAGAGAGGCATCGGCATCCCTAGTGAGAATTCGGAAACTAAGCCAATATGGCTGCATCCACTAGAGTGCACGTTCTATGGATCCCTGGCCTAATGGATATCTTACCCTAAGGGATCCATTAAGCCGGATTCACATGTACGCCAATCACGCTGAACAGACAGAGCGGAAGACTAGAACAGCCAATCAGAAGCTGTCCTCTGTTTCCATGCGAGTCACGTGGAAAAGTTGAGCTCGCTCCGATATTTTCTGCTCGCGGAAAGAGCAGAATTTGCAGATATTTCCCAGAAGTCAACTGGTTCACATATTTTATACTAATTATTCTACATGTGTATATATATTTATAGAATAGGTCAATGTATGTATTTATAATGAGATACTTGAATGTAAATGTTAATTTTATTCAACATTGTATTAAATAAACAAAGTTTGAAAATGTACCAAAATTTAGCGTTAAAGTTTAAATTTTTATGGATGTAAAAATAAAAGTACCATCTCTTAAAAAGCAATATTAGTAAATAAGTCGCTTTGTAATTTAATTAATAAACTGGAGTAAAAGGACGAGAGCAGCTAGTTTGTAATCTGTAATTTGTTTTAGAATCTTGGCGTTACAAATCACAAAATGGCTACCCAGAAAATCTGCCTAAATGTGAACAACCATTGGTTCTACCTGCTCTGTCTGTTTGGCGTGATCGGCGTACATGAGAATCCGGCTTTAGGCCAGTATTTGGAAACAGCCTAAGTGGCAGTGAACTGGGTGAAAGTGGAAAGTGTTTGAGGTGAAGGGGGGCGGGGGGGGGGGGGGGGGGTGGTGTGTGTATGACACTTATTCCTCCAAAATAGAAAAGAATTAGTGAAACAGTAAAAACTATATTGAAAATTCAAAAAATTTGCCAGGTGTATTAGGTGTATTGATCGTTACATAAATATCATTAGGCCCAAGTATAGCCTGTGTGTAGATGAGCATAGTTAATTTTTAAAAATATGGATCCTAAATATTACCAAATATTTTCCTTAAAAATTAATGTTTGCCCTTGTATAATTGAAATTCTTGCAATGATCATGGATGTCACCTTTCATTCATTAATACTACTGCCATAGCCACTCCCAAGGTATAGGCATACTTTTTTTATTTACAATTAAAACAGTAAAATTTAACAACTATAAAGTTAAAAATTTAAATTAACATCTCATAAATTAGAAAGAAGTAAAAAGGAGCATAGGGATGTGTTATAAGGGTGACTTTGTCAGCTTTAATTCATGAGTAACGCAAAATTTGTTTCTCTAAATTTTTTATCTTGTAACTTTTATTTCTGATTGTTACTTTCCCTTAGTGTCTACTCAAGAATCCTCTTACTGGTACCTTTAAGAGATGTCTGGATCCCGTATATAAAAATAAAGAATTAAAATATGTTAATCATGCTGAGTTTCATTAACACTCATTATTTACAGTTAAAATACCAATTTCAACACACTTGTCTGTTTTACGGCCAGCTTCAATAAATTTTAAAGCCTATTAAAGTAACATGAAACAATAGAGTTCCATAGTGATTGTAATATGATACATCATTATAGGTCTACCTTTTACACTGCTTTTAGCAATCAGGATTATTTTTATAATACAGTACACAATTGTACGCCGATGAGTCATTACATTATGGCAACCCTGACCCAGGAACATTTTTTGTTTGAAGAATGACACATGAAGTGAAGTGCTGGCAGCATAGTATATATCTATACGGCATGTCCACTAACTCACTGTTAGTGTGTCTGCAGCGTCAGAATGGGAACAGCAGCTGATCTATTATAGTTTGACAGAAATAAGATTGCGAAGGCATGGTGCCTTGGTACCAGCATCTCTGTTAGTTTCCCTTATGCCGCTGTTGTGATCTGAGTGGTGCAATGAAGAAGCAACGACACGTCCATCCTTGTGTCGACTACGGCGCATTAACGCCAGAGGGCAGTGGAGGCTGTCGCATGTTGTTCGGAGTGACCACAGGGCCACCCACAGTTTGAGAAATCACACAGAGGTAGAACAGTGGTTACCAGGACAACATTTTATAGCACGCATTTCGTGGAATGCTGCTACAGATGGGACTGCAGAATCGAAGACCCACTAGTACTCCATGCTGACTGCATATTACCAACAGCAGCACATAAGGTGGGCACAAAATCATTGAGACTGGAATGTGGTCACTTGTTCTGATGACTCTTGAATCCTTGTTCATTAGATTAACAGCCACATGCATGTATGCAGATTACCATTGGTGGGTATGGCAGCCGGGTTCACTGTTGGCCAGAGACAGGCTGAAGGAGATGTGGTGGTCTAGGCGATGTTTTCATGGGAAAAATTGAGGTGAATTACTCTGAATCCTGGGCAGCTTTCTAGTACCTGGACATTATTACAACCAAGTTCATCCGTTCATGTCAACAATGTTTCCCGCGGGCAATTGCGACTTTCAACAGGGCAATATGCCATACCACATTGTCAGGATTGTGAATTGCTGGTTCAAGGAACATAACAGTGAATTTGTACTAATGCCCTGGCCTCCAAACAGGCTGGATATGGACCAAATTGAACATTTGTGGTTAGACTTGGAGAAGCAGGTTCATGCTACATCATCATTGCACTGCACTGTACACCAAGTAAAGGACCTGCTGTTGCACTTGTGGTATCAGACACCCCAGGATACCGTCCACCACCTCGTTGAATTAACGCCTCGCCGAGTGGCCATGGTTCTGTGGCTTAACGTAGTCCTACATCGTATTAGGTAGATGGTCATAATGTAATGTCTCATCTGTCTATACTACATAGAGTGCATAAGTGGACATAAGCATACATGAAACAGTTCATGCACCAATTGAAGAAATGAGATTTGTAATCAAACGATCATGTAATATGGTACATTTTATTTATTTTATATTTCTCCATTAGGTTGGTGCTGTTTCATTTATCTCGCATGGGTTACAGAAGACCAACCAAAGTGGCCCTGTTAGCATGACATTAGGCACAGAGCCTCACCTGCTCTCATGTGAATTTGCCCTAAGCGGACTGGCAAGGTGTTACTTGTCACTATTTTGATAATTATTTAAATTTGTGACTTTTCTGGACATTATAAAAAAAAAACTTTTGAAAATGGTATTTTTACGTTTTACAGAATTTGTCAGTCAATATCCTAATTAATGCCTTAGTGGGGTGGGCTATGAACATCAGGGAAACTGTATTATAAAAAGTAAAAATATAAAATTACAAAAATTCTTAAAACCCATAAAATACAAAAAAAAATCACCACCTGATGACTTTAGAAAACTGTTGTTCTTCAGCTCAAAAATTTTTATAGTGACGCCGGCTAACAGCCTGTGAGTGTTGAGACCATGACTGCGCTCACCACCATGTGACACGTGGGAAGCACATGTGCAAAGAGGCCTAAATCTGGACTTTCCCATTACAGAAATATTGTATTTTTCAAGTGTTAAATATGTTTTCTTTTAATCCAGGTTCATAGTGTTTTTATGTTTAATATTTATATGTTCATAAAGTGTTGCACATACTTGGTTATAAATTCAAACTACGCGCTGTGTGGTGAGATAAAGAACAGTTCTACTCCAGCTAGAATGCAGTAACAAAAGACATTAAAAGAAGACAAGAATTTCCAAATTAAAATGTACAATGTCAATTCATATTTTAATTTCTAAAGTGCCGTTTACTTTTCAATATAAAATATTTTACTCGGCGTGCATAGCACTTCCACCTATGTGAACCCTGTATGCGGACATGGTAGGTCCGCATGATGCTTGCCTCTGGGCAGTCTGTCTAGGAGAACTGGCGAGGTAAGACGCTGTCACATACGCACTACAACATTTGAGCACTGATGTAGATTACCATAGTTTCATTTTAGTATACCGGTCAACCTTTGCTTTGTGGACGTTAGCCAGACATTTCCCCAGCATTATGCTTCCGCTTAAATAATAATTTGTGCCCTTGCAGCTTTTTAAAACTTAAACGAGGAGAAAGGGAGGAAAGATGTCAGAGAGGCCACGCGGCCCGTGCAACTTGAATCAGGTGCCATCCGCCCATGCTAAAGCCGTTTCGTTGTAATTTCTGTATTATTGTTGCATGCAATTTTATGGGCTTTAATTCTATGTGTGTATTTGAAGGTATTTTTCATATTTAATCATTTTATCCCCACATCACGTATGACCACGCGGTCAGATATTGCCAAGTACGTATCTGCACCATCAATGCATTTTCAGGGCTTATTTGTGTAATACCATGTGTGCCATAATTTATTTCAGGGTTCTATGTATTTTTGTTCAGGGTTCTGTGTAATTTTCACGTAAATTGATACTTTGTATGTATGACCACGCTGTCATTTTCATATTTGCTTTTTCCGCCATCAGGCATGCTACAAGCCTGTAAATGTTTCACTCGTCAGGGGAATAATCTTCCCAAAGGAAATAATGATTTGTCTGATCATAATTTGCCATTTTTACAGAGAACTATTGCAATTTCACCTGCACCACGTGGTCCGCTACGAACTTTGTCCAGCAGCACCTACGCCATCTAAGCTTGCTTTCACGCATGTGCGTGTTTATTGTGACTACTCATATCGTGCCCCATCTTGTTTCATTGATATTTGTGTAATTTTGTATGTTGATATTATTTCCGTCCTAGCCGGCTATGTGTATAGGCAGTCACCACACTAACCACGTGCTGGAGGGCGAGCCCCGACGAGTCCACTCTAGTGATGCCAAATAATCACATGTGTTCATGTATTGATTCATCTTTTATTTGTAGTAACAGTGTCCTTGCCACACCATTTTTACAGTGATGAAATATTTAGTAAATTTTTAGTATTGCAAAGTGTATCGTAAGTACACTCAGGTGAGATGGACACACAGAACCTACAGCATTCCTGAGAACCCTGAGTCTCAACAGTGTGGTGATTGGGAACACCGCTGGCGCCCTCATCAGTAAGTAATTTGTGTCATCGTTAGTCTTGTGTCTCACCCGATGGCATCAATAACTACTGCTATATTAATAAAGAACCCTTATCCCCCCCCAGATAAATTTCTGCTTACACTGACTGAGGGTAATGTGGACACTTAATGTGCCTGCCTACCAAACTGGAAGTCGCGCACTTCAAATGGGGAATCTCTATTATAAAGATAACTACTTTAAACAAAAAAACATGTTGACACAAATTTCTCAGAGAGTATTGCTACATAAAATTGTTTTTGAAAGAAAAATTATTTCAATATTTACATTTTATAAAAACATATTAAACAAATAAATTGTCAAAATATTTTAACCTATCATCATTCCTTAAGAAATTCCATGTAGAATAATTTTTGTTTGAAATAGTTATCATCTTTAAAATTGGCGCAATGAGAAGGAATTTTGTTTAACATTGATTCCCCATTTGAAGTTCGCGACTGCCGGCTTGGTAGGCAGGCCCGTTAAAAAGAATTTTGCTCACAGAAGCCACAGCTCTGAGTAAAATAAAATATCAGAACCTATAAATTCCTAACAAAACAACTGTGTAAAATTGCATAACTTCTGCGGGGCCGAAAAAAAATTTATAAATTGTTCCCAAATTTTTGTAAATATCACGGATATAATCAATAGTTACTGTTTCAGTTTTTTTTTGCTGAAAGCGTGGTTTGGGCTTAATCCTTAATTTTCCCTGAGTCTCTCTTCCAGTGTATTTACACCCTAATTTCCACAACTTGTTTGGGCAGCCTGACTCCTCTTGTGCTGTGAAAATGTCTATACTACTATAGTCTATCCTTTCCAGTGGTCTCATTCAGACCCCATACTCCTGCTCTTGCTTGTACAACATTGTTTCTTATCCTATCCTAACTTATTGTCAGCATGCTCTTCGTAAACTTCACGCTTATCGTTTTCATTTCTCCTACATCTGTCTTATCCATTGTTCATTGTTACAGTAAGCACATAATATGACCTGTACAATATCAGTGTGCACTTCAATTGCACCACTTTTTTCCACGTCAGATATCTGGCACATCTGTGGAAGGCATCTCCCTGTTGTCCCCTCTTAATTGTTTCTTTGCTGTTTCTTCCTTCAGCTTCTACTATGCTTCCTAGGTATTAAAATGTTTCTACCTGATTCAAATCCATACAGTATAGTTCTACAAGTCTCTCGACCCCTTATATGTATAACACACAGGGTGGGAAATTGGTACTTAACTCCGTCATAATATTTTTGAACAAGCATATTAGATATAATTTCTATATTGGAAACCTTGGAATGCAATGACCAATCATTAAAAAAAATTGTACTACCCAGTTTGTTCCTATACATTGGTTATCATTGGGGAGGCTGCTGTGTAAAGAGTAGCCGCACGAAAGCTACCCATACACGGTGCTGAAATGATGTGTAAAATTACAACCCATTGGAAAGGTTAGGTAAAACTGAAAAAATAAAAATTAATTTTCCAACTTCATATAAAGTGACCGTGTCATAGCTCTGGGTCTTCCAACGGATGATTTATTGTATCAGGCCCTTGTTATTCACAAATTGTTCATGGGGCATTCTAGAGAGTTCCAACTAATGATATGGTAACCACATTTACCCATCATAAACCTGGACCATGGTGGCTGTGTGGTTAGACTGCTTGCCTCCCACCAAGCACCAAGGCAAACTGGGTTCAATCCCTGGCTGGATCACTCCCGGATTTTCTCAAGCGGAAATTGTGCCAGACGATGTTGCTGATCGGCAGGTTTTTTCGGGGATCACCTGTTTCCCCCCGCCCTTTCGTTCCGGCATTGTTCCATTCTCACCTTATTTAACCCTCATGTGCTCTCAAGACCTTGTTAAGAGTCACCCAAATCTCTTAACTCTCAACTCAACCCATCACAAACCAAGTGAAGCATTTAATTATGTGAACTACTAGTGTGTTCCATTTGAACACAAGACTCTGCATCTACAAGTATTAGGGAGTTGTGGAAAATTATCCAGATGGTATGCATCAACATCTGTTCAGAAGAAATGATACTGCAATGAGTTGCTGCACTATATCACGCTAGAGGATGTAGGCCTACTACACAATATTATGCACCTACCCAACAACTTTTTTGCACATCAGTGCATAATATCTGAGGCCTTGAGTGCTAATGGGGGTGAAGCAAAGTGAAGACAGAGCTGCGACAGGATGCAGTGGTGGGGAAGCAGAAGTAACCTGAAGAAACCCACAGGTAATGTTTACCACATTCCCCAAAATGTGTAAATCTGTATTTGATCTTACTGAGAATTGTCCCTGGTTCACTGTGGTGGGAAATAGTGGTTTGCTGTGTACACTGTGTATATGCTTTGATGATTTGCCACAGGCTATAGCAAGGTTATCACAAATGATTAATCTCCAGTGATTCTTGCTGACAGTGTCCGAGCATGGGCTGAAGAATTAGGAGATGAGCTATGGAGGCTGGGAAAAATTGTCACCAAATTTGCAGACTTGAAAAAGGTAAGTTTAAACAGGTTGTGTGTTGTTTTTATTTCCCCCATAGCGATAACTGTTTTTATCTTATATCCCACATATGGTGGAGTTACTGTTGCACACCATGGCTGTAATGAACCGGAGACCATCTTTTTTTTGTATGTTGTAATTATGTAAGCTATTGGAACGTGCTATTTCCCTGTCTTTGTAATCTATTTACAGTCAACTGCAGTTTTATTGAAGCTGTATTTCCTACATCTATTGCCTCCTGTTTAGATAATAACACAGTGTGGTAAAGGTTATCAACTTATTTGGTAGTTTACTTGAAGCTCGTAATTTGTATACAGGTTGTATTGAGGTGATGTTACAACCTTACGGAGACATTAGGGAAGGGCATTGAGATCCATTTGAGATAAGAACTCACGGTCCGGAAATGTCTCCGTTGAACATTAGAACCAAAACAGTATTGGGATGCCCAATACAATTGTGCTGCTTCCCTACTGTTTCTATAAGATAATCCATACTCAAACTCCATGCCTGCATGTTCTGCAGAAGTGTATTCCATTTCACTCAGACTGATCAAGTGCATTCATCTGAATTTAACACGGACTGCAGTCTATGCACACTCGTACCTCAGGACACACCACATGCCATCTACCATGCATTAATGAAGCATACTTCCCCACTGGCTAACAGCCAGCGGCACTAGAGCCCATGACAGCGCTCACCACGTATGTGTCCTGCACGTGCGCAAAGAGGCCAGTAATTTTGAACTTTAATATAAATTATATTTTTCAGTGTAAAATTTGTCCTATTGTATTTGCAGAGTTTAATATGTCTTAAAATGTGTTAAAGTGATGGTTACTTTTTAAATTGTTTGGTTATAAAATTCAAAGTCACCGAGAATAAGAACACTTAATATTCCAGCACGTACACCGTCATAAAGAGACTCTAAAATAATATTGGAATAAAAAAAAATTATAGAAATGTAAAGCAATACTTAATTTAATTTGTGCCATTTTATTTTCAATAATTAAATATTTTACTTGGAGTGCATAGCACTTTCGCTTATGTGAACCCCATAGGCGGTCATGGTAAGTCCGTGCGATGCTTGTCTCTGGACAGTCTGTCGAGGAGAGCTGGCGAGGTAAGACACTGTCACTTACGCACTACAACTTTTGTTCACTTATTTAGGTTTCCATAGTCCGTTTAGATTACCGGTTAATCTTTGCTTGCGTACGTTTTTGCCAGATATTTTCCCCAGCATTATGCTTCCGTTTGATTAATTTCTTGCACCCTTGTGGCATTTCAACTTAATTGAGGAGAAGGAGGACAAATATGTCGGAGAGGTCACACGACCTGCGCAACTTGAATCAGGCACCATCTGCCTATGTTTGTGACGTTTCATTGTAACTTCTACATTATTGCTACACACAATTTTAAGAGCTTTATTTTTATGTATGTATTTGAGGTATTTTTCGTGTTTGAATATTTTACGGCAACATCACGTATAACCATGTGGCCAACTGATACCAAGTCTTTGTACACTCTATCATTGCGTTTGAGAGCTTATTTATGTAACATCGTATGTGCAATAATATATTTCAGGGTTCTATGTCAATTTTATTCAGGGTTCAATGTATTTTTCATGTAAATTGATGCTTTTTGTACTTGACCTCGCGGTCACGTTTATGTTTTATTTTACCGCCATCAGGCATGTTACACGCCTGTAAACACAGCATTCGTAAAGAGAATAATTTTCTCAGCAAGAATAATCTTTTGTCTGAATTTTATTTGCAGTTTCCACGCAGAAATATTGCAATTTCACCTGCACCACATGGTTCGCTACGAACGTCATCCAGCATCATCCGCGCCATCTAAGCTTGTTTTCACACTTGTGTGTGTTTATTGTGAAATATCATCTCGTGTTCCATTTTGTTTCATGTATCATTCAGGGGTTTATGTAATTTTGTAATTAGTGTACGGTGCAATTATTCCCATCCTAGCCGGCTCTGTGTATAGACCGTCACCACACTACCCACATGCTGGAGGGCGAGTCCCGATGAGTTTGCGTTAGTGATGCCGAGTAATAACACGTGTTAATTAAGGGTTTCATTTATAATTCACAGTATCCTGTGTTCAAGAAAAAACAGTCAGTCCACCCTAGCGGCTGTCGGCCCTCTTCCCTTGTGAAGGCTGTGCTTTCACGCACCTCAGTGAAATCATCCATCTAGGCATGCGCTAGAGTAATTGCAGGTGGGGGAGCACCCAAGCGGAATTGGCTAGTCATGATCGAGATAGTCATAATTTCATTGGCATGTTGATGTGTATGCATAAAAACAATAAAAACAAGTCTACAGTGAACTTAACTCTTTTATTCAGTAATGGCAGTATCCTAGCCACATATATTTTATTAAGTGTTTATTTCCAGTGATGTTTAGTAAAAAGTTTAGTATTGCCTACGTGTTTGTAAGTACACACGGGTGAGATGAACACACAGAACCCACAGCAACCCTGAGAACCCTGAGTCTCAATAGTGCGGTGATTGGGAAGCACCACTGGTGCCCAAATTACCAGAAAGTATTTTTGTCATAATTCGTGTCGTGTCTCACCTGATGGCGTCAGATGCCTACAGTAATGTTGGCCGACTCATGTAATTAAGGTTAACATGCTTAACTGCCACCCACCAGGCACCGAGTCCTGTTCCCGGCTTGGGCAATGATGTCTATCCTGGTTTGCAGGCTTCATGGTGATATTAGTGCTTACCTTATGGCATATTCTTCCACAACATCTTGACCATAGTTCTAATTCACTGTAATAGGCATCCCAACCCTGTTTTGGTTGTAGTGTTGATGGAGGCATTTCTGGACTGGGATTCACTATCTCAAATGGATGCTGGTGTCCTTCTCCGTCATCCCTCAAAGTGCCATATCTCAAAATGTATGTGTCAAATACACACAAAACTACTCAAGTGCCTTGTGTTGAACCTTACTACAGACTCTCCACCAATAAAATAATAGGGTGACTGCTAAAAGTCCCATAGGTACACGCAGTGCGACGAGAACACTGGGGGCAATTATCAGAGCCTTGCGTTTAGCGGCAGTGATGCACTTTATGATCGTGGCAATGTCACTCTTATTGCTTCCGTGCTTCTCGGCCTCAAACGTAGATAGACCGTTCATGGTAAAGTAAGCACTTTCGAAGCCCTAGTTACTTTTTTCTTTCAACCAATATATATCCTTCCACCACTTGTAAATAGAAACCCCTGCCATGTGAGTAATAAACCACTGGTGCCCATCTACCGTATGTTATTGTGTCACAGTTTGTCTCATGTCTCACCCAATGGCGTCAAAGTGATCATGCCCTGGGTAATTTTAATTTTATGTGTGGAAGAATACACAATGTCCATACAAGTAGATCTTAAATAGAGCCCTCAAAAGTGCAGTTTACTGGGAATAAAATAAACAGCCTATAGCGTCCTTACAAACAGTCTCCCTTCACCTTTCCAGGGACCAACCAGGATGCAGCCGTCCTGACATCCAGCAATTCCCTGGCCCCTGGCAACATGTTGTGTAGTTCCAGACTGAAGAGACAGAAAGCAGTGAATTAGTGGAGGCATTGTAGGTCTCATGCATTATTACAGTACTTGTTTACAAATTAATTTATACTTCTTTACAAATTACATAATATGAATAAATTTATTGATAAACAACAGATTTAATATGTAATACACCAAAATGTTCAAGGTATTTAAAATTATTAGAGACGTGCAAAATTCACGTTATCTTTTGGTGACAGGATAGATTCCATTGCATTATAAACATGTGAGCACAGTCCGTGATTTCTTTGGTCCCTGCACTTAAATCAACATCACCTACCTGCTTGATCTCCTTAAAAGAGATTGGCCACTCCACCACTGATGATATATTGGCTAAAGAGATCTCCAATGCGCGAATGACATATTTCCGGCCAATGGCTGAAGTTGGCCAAACATACAGTAACTTGGAGTACAGTCTGCCCCACCTACCTAGCGCTTTTATAGGCCGTTCATGCTAAAGTGAGCACTTTCTGAAACTGTTTCATCATAATAACCAATTTTAGCAAACACATTTTAAACATTTAAACACTTGAAAAACCTGAAATAAACAAAAGACATAATTTTACACTTCAAATAAATATTCTGTTATGGAAAGTTCAGGTTACGGCCTCTGCGTGTTCATGCCCATGTGTCACGTGAGTGGTGAGCGCCGCCATGGTCTTAACGCAGCTGGCTGTTAGCCAGCGTCAACTTTATACATGCATTAGTCAAATGAAACAGTGAAATTGTTGTAAAAGTAAATATTTTACAAATTTGCTAATTGTTACACTTAAATGCATAAAAAAACTGAAAGAAAATAAGAAATTTCATTATTTATGAATGTTTAACACTTTTAATTCAACGATTAGACATGGAACTACATACTTTCTTTCCTCCGTTACCAAGTTTATTGGATACATGCCATTATTTGTGCTCATTAAAATATATGCAGCTAGGGGCGGTGCCAATTTTCCAATATTGATTTTATATGTACTTGGTTAACCATGAATGACTTGTAGATGGGAGTGTCACCTAGTATCATTTGGCTAGCACAGGCCTTAGGGCAATACTGGTTTCATGGCCTCAGCTCTCCAGTAGTGGAATGAGAGCTGTGTTGTGCTGGGAGTGAGCAGGGGCGAGTTTCGTCCATATTACACTAGCCAAAGTCCAATCTTGGCCCCAGACTAAGCCACTCCCTAGTACTAAGAAGCAGGTCGACTTAACATAGACTAAGTAAAAATGGTACATAACAAACCATACTGGTTTCACTGATATTTCACTATGCTCACCGTGGAGCCAAAACACATGTTACAAAAAAGATGACACAAAAACACAGTGTGCTGACATGTGGTGATTAAACAGCATATTACCTTCTAAACAAAGTTTATGTTTAAGTGTCAGTAGAGTTAATGTAGTACTTGTACTATACATGAGTTATAGTTAATCACATACTATATTATTATATCATTACATCAAGCTATGCTATGTTTACAGTTACTAAAGTCGCCATCTTATATTCCACACTGTCCTTTTACATGTCCACTGCCACCAACCTATACACACAATCATCATTCTAAATCAGTCACTAACAAGTCCTGCAACACCTTCCCTTTTTTTTACATTTTTTCGATGAAATTCTGTGGTAGCCTGCTCACTCTACCACTGCGAGTTATTTTGATAGCTGGAGCTTCCAGGGCTTCTCGTTCCTCTTTCTAACCTCCATCTGTTTATTTGACTTGAAACCCTCGAAAACTCTCTTCCGCTCCTTCCTCTTCACCTGAAGTTGACAGTCGTCTAATGCTCGTGGGCCTATCGGTTTGGTTTGCAGTTGCATCTGACCAACTCAGCCAGTAGCTGGAACTGGTAGCTGTCTGATGTGGTGATCTGGTGCGACGCTCACGAATATGCTTTGTTGTTCGCCTTACAATACTTCCATCTTCTGTTATGACCCAGAATGAACTAGGGATATCGTGTTTCTGGAGTATCTTCCACCTTGTCCATGGATCTCCTTTACTTGTGCTAGTGAGCACCTTGTGTCCTGGTTGGAAGTGTTCCAATGACTTTTCGGCTGTTTTGTTATACCAGGTTTCTGTTTTTAGCTGGTTGTCTCTGACTTTTGCTAACACATTCTTCTGCACCCTAGGTTGTAAGTTGTGTGTGGTGCTAGGTAACCCTGAGCTAAGTGTTTTGTTCATAAGCAGCTGAGCTGGTGATGCTTTCAGTGACACTATGGGTGTATTCCTGTACTCCCATAACAGATCCCTCCAATCTTTGGCTTCCGTTGTAGTTATCCTCAAGATTGATTTTGCGACGCTCACTGCCTTTTCTGCTCTCCCGTTGCTTTGAGGGTATCTGGGCCTTGATGTCACAAGTTTGCTACGTACATCGGGTCACATACTGTCTGAACTGGAGATAGTTAAATGGAACATTATCTGAATATAAAATTTTAGGGTTACCATAAGTGCTGGTGGCAGTCTTAAATGCCTGGATTACAGATGAAGCAGTTTTATCTGGGATTGAAATAATTACCAGCCACTGTGAGTAGTGATCTACAATTACTAGGTAACTTTTCCTATAATGATTAAGTATGTAAGTATGTCTGTTGACACCTGTTCCCAAGGGAGGATTGGAACAGATCTGCTACAGAGTGTTTCCTTTTGCTTCACCAAATGTTGAGATTCACAGACCCTACACATTTTAACATATGGTGTGATATGCTCGTTCATGGCTGGCCAAAACAGAGCCTGCCTGGCTTTTGCTTGACATTTGTCCCTCCCACAGTGTCCCTCGTGCAGCAGCTGGAGCATCTTACTTCTCATTGCTACTGGGATAACTACAGTACTATTACACTGTCCTCATCCATGTTGTTCATTATCACAATGCCATCCTCTAAAAACAGGTTAGATCTGTGTTTCCAGTACACTTGTGCTCGGTCTGTCACTTGATATATATATATCCTTTCTTTTCCCCCAAAATAAAGGAGAAAATTTATGGGGTACATGCTATACATGGAAAAAAAAAATAGGAAGGGGGAGTGGTAGCCATAAATTGTCTGGGGATGTTGAGGGAAGTGGCAGGACTGTCTGGTGTCTCATCTCTCGCTCTTACATCACTCCTCTCCCTTCTCTCTCTTTCTCTCTCAGCTACCCTTCAGTTATTGTGTAGGTTGAAACCCCTCCTTCTCCCCCACCCAACTAATGGCATCCTGTCAGCCACAAAACCAGAGCTGCCACTTATGGCCCCCCACATCCCCTTGTAATAACACCCAGATGTTGCTGGTGGATAATTTCGCCTTTGGTCTTTGTTTCATGGCAGAGGCAAGGGAGTCATGTTCCCCATGTTCCAGTAAAGAGGGAGCAAGGTGGGTGGGGGGTGAGAAGGAAAGAGGAGACCCATTTTTTTTAGATGAGGGCAGTGTGACATTCTAGCAAGGCAAAAAAAGAGAGATGGTCAGTGCAAAAGGAGAAAGGAGAAAAAAGAAAAACGCAGCTGGAAATGTTGAGTAGTAGGAGCATAAGGATTCCGTAATTTTTTTTTTCTTTTTGCTCTCAAGTTATGTAATTACTAAAGTATTTTCCAAACATATCACAATCACCACACTTTAATGTAAAAAGAATCATTTCTTCCATACTTACTAACTAGGCACCACAAATTTTTGGTGCAATTTTATTTTTAAAAAATGTTTCCCTGGAACTTGTTGCAAAAATCATTGTGGAAACTATACACAAGTAAATACTGTGTGTTTTGGCCATAGTAGTATTTGCTTATGTCCTGCAGCACTGGGTCATCCTGGGTTGCAGTGATCAGTTCCTCTTTTGTTCTCTCACTGTAGGGCAAGGACTGCAAGGAGTGAACAACTTCTGTCATGCTAGGGTCTTTGGTTATGGGGTCTGTTGGATATGCCCTGGAAAGCATATCTGCCACATACATTTTCCTTTCCTGGTCTATACTTCAGTTGAATTTCATATTTGTACAATTTCAGACGCATTCGTTTTAGCTTAGTGGACTCAATTCTATGGAGTTATTTTTGCATCAGTGCCACAAGAGGCTTATGATCAGTAATAACTGTAACAGGATATTCATACACTATGTTGTGAAACTTTTGTAACGACTTCTGTATTGCCAGCATCTCTTTTTCAACCTGTGCATAATTGTCTTCACTAGGTGTTAGACAGCGTGAAGCATACACGATTGGCTTGTCGTTTTGCATGAGGCAGCAACCTAACCCTGACTTTGAAGCATCAGTTTGAATCACTATGGGATATCCTGGGTCAAAGTTAACTAGTGTTGTTGCAGCGGTTATTTTACTCTTAATTGCCTCAAAAGCTTTTGTGTGAACATCTAACCAATTCCATTCTGTTTTAGATTTTTTTTAGGTCTCTGAGGGGTACTGCAACTTTTGCAAAGTCTGGCGCATATTCCCTGACGTAGTTGAACATCCCCATAACTCTTAATAACTCCTGCCTATCTTTAGGAGTCTCAACCTCAAGTAGCACTCTAACGCGATCAGGGTCAGCTTGTTTACCCTCTGATGAGTAAATTTGACACTGGTTTGTTTGTATTACAGTTTATGTTCGTTAAACTTAACATTGTTGTCACGAGCCTGCTTGATAACAGCTTTAACTGCCTCATTATGTTCACGTTCTGTCTCCCCAAATGTGACAATATCATAAAAGTAAACCATTACATTGTGGAGCTTGCCGAAAATTGCCTTGTTCTTCTCTTGGAAGCTTTCCGGAGGTCTACACCCACCAAATGGAAGCCGTAAGAATGTGTATACACCATAAGGCATTGTAAAGCAACATTTCAGGCTTGACTGTTCCTCCAACTCGAAGTGGTAGAACCCGTCCTCTATATCAAACACTGTGTAGTACTTCTTCCCACACAGCTTGTCACTGATGTCACTAAGGGGTGGGATTGGGTAAGGTTTCCTTTCCACCACTTTGTTAGGATCAACAGGGTCGAGATACAACCGCAACTGACCATTTGGCTTTTCGGCTACTACAAGCTCACTGATGATACACTCTGGGGTTACCTGTCTATCTTGTGTTATCACTTCTTCTTTTTGTTCCAGGATATCCAGTACTGCCTTTAATAGGTCATTTATCACTTGGTTTGTGCATGGCTGGTCTCTTATTTACTCTGAGTTGGGTTCTGTGATCATTGTGTACTGACCAGGATATTTTCCTAATCCCTGAAAAACATCTTTGTACTGCACTATAAATTCTTCTTTGGTGTTCAGAACATTGTTTTCACTATACTCTGTCTAAGCAATTAATCAAGCCTAGCTGCACACAGGCTTTGACTCCTAGTATTATGACAGGATTGATTTTGATAACTAAGAATTCAAGACTAATAGTTGTTCCACCATGGGTGCACTTCAAAATCACACGACCCTGTGGGGTTAACTTAGTCCCCCCATATGCTACTACTGTTGCGCTATTTCTTCTCATCTGAATGTCCCCAATCACACTCTTGAGTGTCCCCAATGGTAATACGTTCACCTCTGACCCTGTGTCGAGTTTGAAAATGACTGAGTGGCCATTGACATTTACACTTTGTTTCCACTCCTTCCGACATTCCCATTCAACAGTTTCAACTCTGATGTATTCACAATAGAATGCCTCCGCTGTGTCAGTTTCAATGCTTACTTCAGCCACCTCCTGTACAATGCATTGTTTAACCTTTTGGCACTGCTTGACAAAATGCCCCTTATCGTGACAGTACAAGCACGTTTTCCCATTTGCGGGGCACATACCATATTGGTGATATTACCGCACTTGCTGCATGCCCTAGGCTGATAACTTTGACCGCTTCCCCTTGTTTATTACCTCTGTTTCCACTGCCTATTTCATTAACACTTTGACCACTGTAAGTGGAGGGGTTGTGATCCCCAATTACTAATGTGCACCACATCCAATGGCACTTGTTTATCTTATTTTCTGTCAGTTTTTTGTTGTACTTGTTGCTTCGCTCAGCTGCACGACAGTCCCAAATAGCCTGTTCTAGTTTCAAGTCATCTATATGGAGAAGGGCCTCCCTGAGATGGTTATCTCTAATACCAATCACAATTCGGTCCCTGAGGATGCTATTTTCTTGGTCCCCATAACCGCAACTCTTATCAACTTCTTAGCCTTAGTAAGGAAGTGGTCGAATGTCTCCCTTTCCTTCTAGCAGCACTGATTAAATACATACATTTCATAGGTTTCATTATGCTTTGGAGCTGCATAGTTATTAAAGGCTTCAATTAACTTGTCAAAGTCTTTGTTCCCTAGGCCAAACATCGCCGCCAAGTCAATCGTATCTTCCCCTACGACGTTCAGCAATATTCTTGCTTTTGTTTTGGAAACTCTCTCTTTTGTTGTGAAGTTGCATCTTCCGCTAGGTCTGGGTTGTTCCCACTAGCTCTGAGGTAAACCATAAAATGGCATTTAAACTTCAACCAATTTTTGTGCACTTTACCTTTTACATTTAACTTCGGAGGGAGGTTAAGGGGTGTCGATACTAGACTTTGCATAATGCACAGGTTTTGGATGATTCCTTATATAAACACAGACACATATTTTCTCACGCCCGTGTGCTCTTCTGTCTTGCCCAGTTCCCGGATTCGCTTTTGACGCACGAGAGACAACAGCCACGACCGCACCTGACTCACATTTCTAGCCCCTTCGTATTAAATATTCTACCGACTGCACCATATTTAAATGTCAGTAGGGGCTAATGTAGTACTATACGTGAGTTATAGTTAATTACATACTATATTATTATATCATTACATCAAGCTATGCTATGTTTACAGTTACTACAGTCGCCATCTTACACTCCACACTGTCCTTCTACATGTCCAGTGCTACCAACCTATACACACAATCATCATTCTAAATCAGTCACTAACAAGTCATGCAATAGTTTACATGTAAACAGAAATTACTGGTTTGTGTGGACACACTGCTGGACAAATAGTGAAGCATCTTGCGGATTTGCAGGAAAATGTGTAAAATTGAACCGGAGTCCACTGGTACTGTACATTTTTAATTTATGCCCTGAGAAATGAGTTGCCCATGTTGTTGGTGGAGGGTGACATAGAAGACAGCAAACTAAACAATCCAAATAAAGAGTCAGTTACACAAAAGAGTTCATGTCTCCCATGGGTCTCTGTGGTCTATGAGAGACTGATTCAACATGTTTTCTGTGCACTAGGGGTTGAGACCTGTAGTGTGTGGAGTCACCTACTTAACGTGAAGTAAATATAAAAAAACACAAACCTTTCCTAACAATAAACAAGGCTTTGACACTGTTGGACACAATCCTTTGGTTATTTATTCTTATATGTTATTGCTTGGCTGTTCCATTAAGCAAACCTGTTAACATTATTATTATCGTCATCAGTGTAGTTTTTATTTTTACTAATTAAGAAGGCTTATCTGTATTATGTGCTTTTTAATACTTTGGAAAACTTGTTGCTGTAATAATTTTGTTGAAACTAAGCACACCTTCACACTTCAATTGATTGGGGGTATGTGTTATCATTTATACACTCTGTGAGATTATAAGGGAGGGTGGCGTTAAGTCATGCACAATTTATATTAAAGACAATATTACAAACACTCTGGAGCTGTGTTGTAGTTGTTAGACTACTCGCCTCCCAACTAGGCGAGCAGGGAACTGGGTTCGATTCCCTGCGGGACCACACCCGGATTTTCATATCTGGGAATTGTGCCTGACAATGCCGCTGGTTCAGAGGGTTTTCTCAGGGATATTCCTCCCCCCCCTTTTTTTACATTCTGGTGCTGCTCCATACTCACCTTGCTTCACCTTCATTGGCTCTCTAGACCTCGATGTTAAGATCCACCCAAATCTCTTCACTCACTCAATGAAAAACACTCTACACTAGCACCGCACTACGTGTTGCACTTTTAAAATTAGACATACATTAGAGGCACTGCCCTACTTTTCGAACATTACGTCGTTTGTGAGTTTACTGCACAGATTCCTGGGGTATGCCAGCCACTCTTACCACTGTTCTTGTGAATTCTGATAAACCTTGAATGGTTATTGGTCTTCTGGTCTTGGGCTTCTTGAAAGCTGTACTTAGTTGGTGCCTGCTTTCCAGAGAGGTCGCTTTCTCATAGTGTGCCTGCTTGGAAGCAGAACAACTTAGACTTGCGGCTCGTTCACCCTGGTGGTACAGGATGCTTGGCTGCATACTGTAGTAATTGTGCTCTGGAAGCAAGTGTTGTCAGCTGGTCTAAGGGATCAAGGGTGGGTCAGGATTGGGCTCCCGATAGCTGACCTAGGTAGGGGTTGGTAAGATAACAAACAAAAATGGTGTACATTTGTTTTCTGTTGTCATAAAATTGGGGATTTTCACTTGTCCATATGTCTTATTGTTCTTATATTTTGAGAACAGACTGATTATTGAGCTAGATTGTGGCGATTTGGCTTGCCACTTGGAGGTTCATGAAATAGTGCCACCTTTTTTGGTGACTTTTCTTAATTTATAATATAGTATCTGTGGATACCATACCAGGTACAGTTATCATAATACAAATTATTGCAATTAAATTGATGCATTAAAAATACTAATACATTTTGATATGTTATTCTCACCAATATCAGTTTACGTATTACTGCATTCAAGGTTCTTATTTCCTCATTTCAGTCATACTTTTTTTTAACATAATCCATACTGTTTTTGGGGTTTGGAATTCCTTTTATTATACAATCATAAAAATTAACAAGACAGCTATATAAAACTGGACACATCCTACGAAAAAAGACCAAATCTACTAAAAACCGAGAACAGTCCCAGCAAAATTCACAAAACAAATAGTAACCACCAAAAAAAACATTCTCTATAAGATAATTAAAAATAATTGATCACAGTTTGCAACAGAATACACAAAACTACCCAAAAACCACACATAAAAAAATTCTAACAAAACATACAAAACAAACAAGAAAAAAGCATTTTCATTTTCAGCCACTTGGTATGAATTTGATCATTGGCCCTGAAGGGTTATAATATAGTGGCTGTTAATGATTTAGCTGTGCTTGATAAGAATATATTTTCGTACTATACATATTTAATATAAAAGTTGAAATACATGTTAACGTTTAAGTTCGTTTTAGTTTTAACATTGGTTTTAAATGGTTTATTTTCCATTTGAATTCATAGAATTACCAGTATCACAATGTACAAGTCCACGAGAAAGATGGTACCTCTTTGTTGGATTCCATTGTGAAGAATGTTTCAAAAATGTTGTCACGCAAAGTGGAGGCTGTGAAGGTAAGTCAGTATAACTTAAAATATATTTATGTTTATTACAGTTTTACTTATTACTTATTTTTTTCTTTACTCTGCCTAACTTCATCCCACATTATGATCCTGTAAGGTGCAGTGGGATGTCTGACTTTGCCACTCTCACAATCACACTCATTCTCATATAGTAGGGTTTTAATACAATGGAATTGTAAAAAAAAACTATAGAGTATCACCCAGATTTTACTACACTCTGCAAGTACCTGAAATATGGATGGTAAAAGAAAACATATTTTTAACACTTTTTGTAGAGTTATATGAAATTTATTGCACGTCTCTTTCATTTGTTATGTACAAAGTTCAATTCAGAGTTAACGATACAGTTTCAAAACATGACTACACACATTGAAATTATAAAAATCTTAGAGAATGTATGGTTCCTAACATAACTGCCCTAATAATAGACTTCAACAGCACATTGATGCGAGGGGGTTCAAGGGATGAGGTGATTGTCTCTCTCTTACCTTGAGTTTTAATTCAGGGGGTCATATGATAGTATCGCCTGGTGCCATAACTCAGAGCATGAGTTAAATGAGGGTCGTTCGGTTGATGCCCCATGCGTCCCTGTAGTCCTCATCAGTTATATTGGAGCAGGTAGTATATAAATGCCTACCTTATTCTAGACGTTTATGTCGATGAAATTGTCAGCCATCCTTTAATTAAGTATTAATTACATAGGATGCTATGGCATCAGCAGGTATGTCACTACATTAGAAGCTTGATTTAATAGATAATGAGGCCAGTTTAGGCAGTTTTCTGCGAAAACAAGTTTACATAAATATACCCTGACACAAATTAAAACACATATAAATTTAATGAACAACTAAATAGAAGTCTGCTATCTTGAACTTTGAAAATGTTTCCAATGTGGGAGTCCAAGTGTCCCAATTTCAAGGGTTGGATGAGTCCATCATTCCAAAAGGGGTGTGGGTAGTCATGCTCAATTTGTTTTTTTTTTAATAAAAGAAAGACCCTGTATTATAGTGTATTCCAATTACTGCACTGGGCTGCATTCAGTGTGCACAGGCCGACTGCAGTGTGGTCCAATTACCGGAAACCACAGTGAGTGCAGTAGATTTTTTGTGTTCCAATTGCGAGCTGCATTGAAAAAGTGTGCACTGAGTGCGGTTTTTCCTGCACCATCTCCGGAGCTGGTGTGGTAGTTTCAGACCAATATGGTGGCGACCTGTGACTATGTAAAAAAAAGAAAATTATTGCAATGTTGGAAATTCTACATTATCTAACAGTTTGGCAGCTGAATAATACATAGTAGTTAATATGGAACAAATATTCTGTTGGCATAGCGATGATATATTTTTTCATTTCAGCGACGAGGTTAATTTCACCCAGTGACTTGTGCATACATTTGCCGACAAGTTAAAAAAGAGGAATTGGAGAAAATTATCTGTATGGAATTTCTTAATCTAAATTTAAATCAATTTATCAACATTTTAGTTAAAGTATTTTCTCCAAAAAGTGATATGTTTTTGCAAATATTTTGCACTTTTTTCGCAACGTGTTCCAGTTGTCGGTGCATAAATAATATACATTCGTTTCTGGCAATCACTTGACACATGCACTTTTTCAGTTTTCAATGCGCATCCAGAAGAGTCAATAAGAAAATACTGTTAGTTCCATATGGGGTTTGATTGAGGCTTTTCCCCACGGCATGGGATTTAATTACTTACACTTTGCACTAGTTTGGGGTCTTGTAGTACTTAGCCCTATGCCAATAGCTCAGGCGATGTGACATCATTGAAGGAAATGCCAGGCATCATGGCATGAGCTACCTCGACGTTCCCTCCAATGGATTGTGCACCTGATGGTTATGGCATTCGGGGTAACACCGTGCTGGATCGCTTGTTATTCGGCCACAAGTTTTACCTCTTGAGGTGAATAAAGCAAGATGGGCACTTGAGTTGCGTAGTCCATGACGGCGAAGTGGGTGTGTTCCATTCTCACCAGCATTTCATGCAGCTCTCTTGCTTGAGTGTTCAACTCATCACAGATTCGGCCAGGTTGAGTTGATGACTGCAGAGTTAGAAACTGTCACAAAAGCACTCATGAGCGCATGGTTCACGTCAACAGTGCGACGTACAAAAAGGTCAACAAAGCAACCCTTTATCAATGCCACCATTTTCCTGAAGGAACAAAAATGTGGCTTGGTTACAATTGAACCAAAACTGGCCATGCCTTGAAGAAATTTACCCCAATAAAAACCTAATAATATAAACATGAATACTATCCACTCATACAAAAAAATTGGTAGTTACAAAAAATAGCCTACTGAGCCTCAATGAATAATAAATTTCTCTCCACATTTGGTATTTAATATAGTTGGCAACATCATATTTAAATAACTGTACAACCGAAATGTGGTGCAACATGTGGTTGGGGGCCATATAGCGTAAACTTACAATAATTGAAAATTACATTTGAAGTTCAGATACAAAAATTGTTATGTAAATAACTATCTAGGACCTATACTAAGTGTCTAGCAGTAGAGAGAATACTTTGCTTGAATAAATCAGGGAAGTGTCCTCTGAAATTCAACCAGGAAAGCCTGTTTAAGGCATGTGCAACAACCACTCCTACCACTTTACCTTTGTGCCCTTCCCACATTATTAGCACCTGATTGAGGGTCAAGAACCATCTGTAACATATATGCCCACTAAGGGGCATATATGTCCCTCAGTCATTCATAGCTGTAAGACACAGAATAAGGCTATAGTAGCAGTGTGAGCCACAGAGCCAAGTTCAGTGAACATGCAGCATGCCCCAACAGTGCAGTCGACAAGTCTTTGCCCAGTTGGATGAGTTTGAGAGAGGCCGCATTGTTACCTCCGAGAGGCAGGTTGGATATTGTGGTGCATTGCTTGCCACTTGAACTGTTCTGCCTACATTGTGAGTTAGTGTTCGACACAATGGGAACTTGAAGGTACACACATCCATCGAAAAGGCTCGGGTCGATCTTGGGAGACCACCAGCAGGGAGGATTGTTTCATCGTGCGACAGGCTGTAAACACTCCACAGGTGTGGCTGTGCACTATCCAGGGACATGTCAGGGCAGCTGGTAATACACTTCTGTTCACCAGTACCATATCCAGGGGGCTAGTAGAGCGGTATTTGTTGTTGCAGAATCCTTTACAACATCTACCATTATGACTTGAGCATTTCCAAACATTTGTGACATTCTGCCAGGAAAGGGCTGTATAGCAGCTTAGGGATTGGCGACGAGCGATGTTCAGTGACATATTACAGTTCTGTCTCGATACTGACAGCCGCAGAATATAAGTCTGGAGATGTCCTGGCCAATGCTATGATCCACGCTTCATTGTAGAGTGGCACACTGCCCCAGCAAGAGATGTTATGATGTGGGGAGCAATTTCCTTTCCTACAATTCCCGCATCCTGCTGATGGTAATTGAAGGTGCTCCGATTGCTTGGCAATACATCCAGGAAACTCTGCAACCATGTGCGCTACAAATTTACAACCCCATTTTCCAGTAGAATAATGACTTGGCCTCACACAGCTTGGGTATCTCTGGCCTGCCTTTGTGATTTCAACATGCTTCCTTGGCCAGCAAGGTCCCCAGACCTCTCGCCTGTCGATAATGTTTGAGACCAGGTTGGACAGCTACTTCAGCCAGTGGCAAGTATGGTGTATTTGGAGGGTCTGTTGTCCCAGCTGTGGTAGGATCTTCCTCAGGAGAACATCCAACATCTGTATAGCTCTATGCCCACCTCATCGCTGCTTGTCTCCATGCTGTGGGTGGTCCAACACCATACTGAGAGTATCCTGCAAGTGGAGGTTTCTTGCAGTATATGCTTGCTGTGGTACACTTACAATCTATGTGATGGTACCTTAACGTTGATCAATATTTTGCAAATGAGTTTATTTGTAATATCACAGTCTGGAATGTAGTAATTAAAATTGGTAAGTTTTTCAGATTGTGAGTTATTGTTTTTTTTCATTCGTAGTAAAAATAAGAGAAAAGACTCAGAAATGTGATATTATATTGACACGCGTCCCTCTTTGCTTTCTGGGTGATAGAGGTTAGAATGCTGACCACCCTGTCGTGTCCGTCGGAAGAGAGGGGAGTCGAACCCCAGGATGAGGCGAACTGAGATTGTTTTCCGCCCAGGGAGTTTGATCTTTCTCACAACTAGGGTTGCCAACAGGCGAGACGCCAGCTGTCCCGGGGAATATGAGTGGAAAAAAGAAATTATATTTAAACGAGGGTGATGGGGGCGATGGGCGATCTGGCCGAAGATATAGGAACTATCCGCAGAGGCCTCGTCGGACGGCGTGCGGGAATATAGTTGGCAGGGGAAGGGTTTGCACGAGATTTGAGGACGGCCTTGGGCGGGAGTCGAATCCGGATGATTTTCCCCCGAAGCCAACTTTATTAAGCAAGAATTTGAGGGCTCCTTCTCCGGAACTACCACGATTGGGGTAATTTTTGTTACTGGTGGCAAAGTTTCAAGTTGGGTGGAAGGTACCCCCTCCAGGTTGTCCTCTGGCCAACAAGCACCTAATAAATGATCGTATGGGAACTCGTGTGTGGGTGGTAGAAGGGGCAAATTCGTCAGGGTAGGGGCTCAGTATCCGTCGGTGGAGGTTCTACTTTGTTCATGGGTGCAACACTTATTTCAACGGTAATCTGGCGCTGTAAGGCATGTCGTTCTCAACGCATTAAACTGCTCTTAATGCCATCTTGATTACTGTGCATGGGTACAGCGGACAGACAATCCTGGGAGTGCGACTTTGGCAGTCTCACCCAAGGCCCTGTCGTACAGTTGTGCGGTCTGGTACTAGGACTACGTTAAGGGTAAACGAGGGAACACGGAAAACCCAGGAGCAGCTGTATGTCCTTTCGGACTCAAAATATTTGCAAACTCCGTGTCCTGTGGATTTCTGCGTGCCGCTCGGTTATTCCTCAATGGGGTATTCTATTGCACAGTTTCCTGAATTTACCACAGTTAATTAATAAATGAACACGTATCTAATACTAAAATTACAGTAGACAAACAAATTAGATTCACGTAATATTTATTACGCTAAAGGAAAGTGGAAAGTCTCGGCTGACTTATACAAAATTAATTAGCGAGCAAAATATTAATTTGAAAAATATATTACGCACTGGAAACAGGTGAAGGTGAACCTGGTAAAATAATTAAAAATAATAAAAATGCAAAATACTAAACTACGCAATTCACAGTGTATCCTCAGTAACGGAGTTGTCGGGGGGGGGGGGGGGCATTAGTATCGCGACGACCTGCTACCATGGGAGTCAAGGAAGTTGACTAGGGTAAGGGTGGTTGGGTACAGGACGTCGGATTACCTCTGGAGAGAGAGAGAGCTGCCCTTGCGGTCAGCTGGGATGGACAAGCCTTTGCAAGTTATTGGGTTGGAGTGGGTGCTGCCTTCACAAGGTGCTGGGCTGGTGTGGATGCTACCTTCACAAGCTGCTGGGCAGAAGTTTGGAGCCGTTCTCAGGCTGAGGAGAGGAGAGAGGTCTTCGCAGACCAGGGAGTGCTCACTGACCTATGCGGCCGGTGAGCCCAGTGTCTCTGCTGGAGCGTGGTAACGGACTTCCTTATATACAGAAAAATCCCTTGATCAGTGATCTTCTAGGGGTGCGAGGTAGAGTACCTTTCCAATGCAGGGGTAGGTTTATCAGAGTTGTGGCCGCGCCGCTCATTTCTTGTCTTCCCGCTTGGAGGCGATGACAAATTAAAACATCTCTTTTTGAGGCTGGCGGGATATGACATCACAAGGTCGCAGGGCGGCTGCCATCTCGTGGGTTTGCCGGAACTTCTTCCACGGCTATCTGTAGGGTAGTGGTTCGTCAAAAATATTTAATTTATTCATGGGGGTGGCGCTTGCATGTGGGATTTCAGGCGGGCTGTACATTTCATAATTAAACGTGTCAATTACTTTTACATATGCGGCTGTCCAATGCGTGGAATCTTCTTGCTCTATATGTGAAATTACTTTGCCCCTGTTACTGACTTGCCCCGAGCTCTCATTGGCTTGAGATGGGGCGAAGTCGCCCTTAGAACGCGTATCTGCGCTGTGCAGCATGTTGGCATGCGTCAATATATGTTGTTCAGAAACATATTATAGGATGGTAATTGTGTCATCCCTTGCATTGAAAGCAGCTGTTTTATTTACAGTTTTTTTATTGCTATGAACCAGTATAAAATGTGGAATTGGAAATGGTAAGAACAGTACATAAAGTAAATTTAAGCATCTTCCCTTGAAGTTACTCTGTACAAGATGATGACTATTTTTCTTTCTGTATGTGATGGAACTTCGTCTCTGCATTAGCATAGCTATATTTGGAGCTCAGTGGATTGGGTTTAATGTATATACAATCACACTTTGAAAAGGAGCATCTCTCATACAACCACTTGCTTCATGATTGGTCACAGACTCATGCTAGACTGGTTGTTGTTTACACTAACTCGAGTCTGTCAATAATTGTGCCAGTTGCATCCCATAGCTTTAAAAACACTACATGGTTGGGTTATACACTTAAAGGCAACCATATTGAATTCACAACTTGAAATCCTATAATCATCTATTCTATTATTGGTTTAATAATTCTATTTAGTGTAGAATTTGTAGAAAAATTTTTTAGCTGCTTAATGTTTAAATGACTGTGAGAGTTGTTTTATATATCTGTTGAGTATATTATACGGCATGTTTCTGAAACACACAACCAACCAAACTTCATGATGAATTTCATACTCTACATTAACATTATATGTCTTAAGTAATAATTCAGTTTGCCTGTAGAGTCATGCTAAGTTTTTGGGAAGACATGTAAACATGTAGAAAACATTGTGCTAAACTTTAGGGATCAAGTTCCTATTTTATGTGAAACAAAATTTTAATTTTATCACAATAGATTAACAGAATTCCTCTGGAATCTGCAAAAATAAAGAAAGAAGAGTTATCTTAAAATACACATTTGTACCGAATCTTACATAGACTATAAGTTATATTCTCTAGAAATATTTTTACAACAGAGCTCACAACATTTTTTTTTTTTTGCAAGTGCCTTATGATGGCTGCTGAAGAGGTTTCAAAGGAGTTTGAGTACAACTCTACAGCTTCACTAAGTAATTTTACGTACTACAGTGCAAAATACTCGACCGTATTTGAAGCTGGTGCGACAGAGCCCATTGTCCCAGAGTTCAGCGGTGAACCCGAGGACAGGATCTACAATGACATGTACCTGGGATCAGACCCGCACTTCTACAACATCCCAGTGAACACCACTCATAGCTGTGTTCACGTTCCGACTAATGTGTTCGACAAAGGTGAGCTGCAAGGTTTTTTCTGTTCATAAGGAAATATTACAGCTACAGGGCTGCTGCCAATATTTGTTCCATGTGGCCTGCCCAAGACTGCTTGTAACAAACGAAGTTTTTTGTAAATGGCTTGTAAATGTAGAATTACTACATATATCTAAGTAATGGCCTTCAGGACTCGTAATAAGGCAAGTGTAAAATGCAGGATTTTCATTAGACATGTCATTTGTAGTAAATTGTAAATAAGACATCTATACATCTATAATGGTGATTTTAAAGAATAGAAAAAAAAGTTATAGACCTTTTTAAATTGGTTTACTTTTCTTGTATACCCATCCTTGAAGTAAATAAATACTAAATTAAAAAAATTTTTGAGACACTATGTCGTCTGCTTTGATGCATTTTATTCAACATTTTAATGATTTGATTTTTTCCTTTCTTGTATCACTGTGAGGCAAAGTGCAAAAATGTAACGTTTTGTTGCATATGAGTAAATGAATTACTGGGAATAATTTTTCCTTTCCTAATAACATGTATCTTTATGTTGAGAGCATCCACTGAGTGTCCATCTGTCTCTTTCCAATTAAAATGTAGAGGATGCAACACTGATAGTTCTGTTTTTTTCTTCCAGCTGTAGATGTCGTTCCGTCAATAATGTGGTCTAGAGGCCTGGACGATATGTTCATACAGAACTACAAGAGTGACCCATCTCTTTCATGGCAGTTCTTTGGTCTGTCAACTGGTGTGATGCGAAGTTACCCTGGTAAGGTCTTGTAGCGAAGTGGCCGTCTATCGGCGCATGAACTGGGCTGCAGGGTGTTTGTTTGTAATACCTACACATATTTAGAACAAACAATTTCACGTGTGCACAATCTGCTGACACAAAAAGAAATAACACTACAGATTAGAAGGTATACAACTTTCAACATATCATGCCTATTGCAAACAATATGTTGAAGCTCTTCTACATGGCTAAAAACTAATTTCTGACTATTACTATAGTTTACATATTCTGGGTGAATTTCTGTGAAACTATTATAGGATCTGCATTTAACTCTGTTAACCACTTTCCACTGATAAAATGATAAGGTTGCTGCTTAAAGCCCGACAAGTAAATACAGCACAACAAGAACACTGCACGTCAGTTCAAAGCCTTAGGCGTAGCAGCAATGTTGCACTTGATGCCCATAGCAGTATTGCCCATTACTCCCGTGATTCGCATCCTCAAATGTTTACTAGGTAGATTGACCTCTTCATGTTCCTGGGGTAAGTATCATTTATTTGTAAATTTTTGACTGTGTTCTGAGAGTAAGTAGTAGCAGCAGGTGGCATTGCTGAAAAACAGAAAAAGATTTTATGAGTCTTTGATGTGTTTTAAGAGTACAGTGTACTAGCGAAAAGAAGACACAGCATTCAGAAATGAATTTGATCTGGGGCAGATGGTGTGAGGCGATTCAGTGATCAAGTCAGTGGGATAGAAAGGTGTGGAAGCAGATATAAAGTGCTGAGAAGAAATAAAAGGAATCTGTTAAAATACAGTTGGCAACAGTACATGTTGTTTAATCCTTTATGTTGTTGTTTACATTTTTTTTATTCAGTGTTCTTCCCGCTATAATAGTAACGAACACAATGAATGTATGAGCAGTGTTCAACCTTGATAGCAACTGACTTTTTTTTTGTGTGTGTGTGCGTGTGCGTCATACGGGTGTGCATGCGCATGTGCGTGTGTGCATGCTACACAATGAAAACTTAACTTTACCACAGAATCATATAATATTTAATTAATCTACTGGTAATGATGATAGTTGCTATTTTGTTCATTAGTTAAGACATGTTAGCTTGAATCAGTGACAACTTGGTGAAAAGTTAAAAAAAAAAAAAAGTATGTAACCATAAGAGGAAAAACGTATATATAATATGTTTTTGTGAGTAATCTGGTTATTAATAACCTCAAAATTAATTTTAATCCATCAGCATCTCTTTACATTGCATGAGCATGCTGATGTGTTATAACATCAACAAACTGCTGTATTTTGAGTAAACCAAATATTTTATGCTGTTAATATACTGAGCTGTGTGAGTAGCTTCTTCCACAGCTAGTATTTAATATATACGTTTTTTTAATATTTAAATAAGTATTAGTTTTTAATTAATGAAACCTAAAAAAATCAATACTTATTAACTTAAATTGTGGTAATATACTGTTTGGAGTAAAATTGATGGAATTTGGAGATAAAACCTTTGATTAAAAGATACTGCCATATTTAAATGTGTGGAAACCCTGAGATTACAGAAGAGTTGGAAGTCCCTATTGATTTTTAAATAATCGTAATTGATGAATGTCATCTTTCCATTCAAGTACCTTGAATAAACAAATTTTCTGTTATACATATCTTGTGTGCGGGCACAATTTATGTTCGATAGTTTTTTTAATTACAATTCTTGAAGACTGTTGAAAGCTATTATGTAAAACATTACGTTTAATTCTAAAACCTGTGCTTTCATTTTTAAGCTAAAAACTTTCTTGCATCGAAGGAATAATGTGCGAAACTATAAAAATTTGTGAAGTCCCTGTTATCTTCCACTAAACCCAACCATGTTAAATGGAATGTGTGAATGTCCCTGAAGTAACCAATGTAGCAGTAAGGTGTACCAACATAAACTTTGGGAGATTCACATTCCACCAGAGGAGTCGCTGTTGGTGTAGCTGCTAGAGCGCTGGTTTCCCACCAAGATGAACTGGGTTCAATTTCCATGCGGGCCACTCCTGGACCTTTGCACGTGGGAATCATGCCCAAAGATGCTGCTGGTCGGCAAATTTCCTCAAAGGTCTCCTGTTTCCCCACCCTTGCATTCCAGCACTGCTCCGTATCCACCTTGCTTCACCCGCATCAGCTCTCAAGACATCGTTGTCAAGAGCCATCCAAACCTCTCAACTTCTCTTCACTCTTTTCATCATGGTACTAAGTTTGTACATTTGATTGTCATTAAACGTATCATGTGTTTCAAGTATGGAACATCATTTGAACCCTATATTGGCACTTGGTGCAAGGAAATAATTTACTAGTATGCACACCATTAACCACGTAATAAATCAAGATTCATAAATGCATACCGGACAGCAGGAATGCTAAACAGGGGCCGCTGGGATACATTGTACCCCTCCAAATTTTGTGAGTTGGGTTCAACATAGCATTTGTAAATACCTCTTCGTTCCCAAAAATATACATATTATTGCCATGCCCTGAAGTTTCTTAATAGTGCAGTCGTAGCAAAATTTAATGACATGCTGAAGTAGAAAATAATTGTATTTTTTAATAGGTGAATAAAGAAAAAAATACCTAAACGTAATAACATTTTTAATCATTAGAATTAAAATTTTACACAGGAGGAACCTCACCAATATACTTTTAATTTTTGCTACCAACTTCCAGCAGTCTCTCTCAAAATGTGGTCTATAGTTTCTCTGACTCAGGTTTCAACATGTACTCCCCACCCCAATTAAAAAATGTTCCAGTGCTACTGCCTGACAGGAAAAAATTTACGTAAGTAATGCATCCCCGCTGGATTTATATAGGTTTGTTATATATGAAATCAATGTACATTGTATGAAACTATTACGTGTTTTATACAATATTGAAGGTGTTTGTGAAGAAAGAAAACACTTTTGTTACTAGCCTTCCAGTGGCGACAAGAGGTGGATGTGTTTGACTGCCGCACAAGATTCTGGTTCATCGAGGCTGCAACATGCACCAAGGACATGGTCATCCTACTTGACAACACAGGCTCCATGAAAGGGATACGGGATACAATTGCGAAGCTGACTGTGTACAACATTCTCGACACACTGAGCAATAATGACTTTGTCAATGTATTTTACTTCAATTCCACCATCTATGAAACAGTTCCATGCTTCAAGAAGACACTTGTACAGGCACGTATTCAATCTTTTTTTGTTAAAATATGAATGTGGAAACTGTTCTGAGGTGTCTTGTGTCCGAGTTTAATGACATTGCACTTTAGCTGTAACTTCATATTAAGGTAATTCAGCCATGTCAGAAACAAATTTTGAGTTCAGGAGAAATTGTGGATGAAGCTTTATTATGGAGATTTTTTAATGGAGTTGAATTTAATTTTCAAATTCTTATGTATAAATTGTTTTACAGAGTTGATAAAGTAAGCACTGGTCAGCACTTCTGAATTAAAAAGTTAGGTGTTGTTTTTTGGAATTAGTGGGTTCATTGTTTTCAGTCATTATTGGGCTTGTGTTGCTTTTGAAGTTGGCAATATGTAATCTGTTATATTTATATTTGTTTTGTTGGCACACCTGATTTATTGCTGTTGCAGCATTTTCTGTGTGTGTATCATCCAACCGTTATGTGAAGTAGTAAATAAAGTTTTAACAAGGTATTAGTGCTTAATATTTACAACAGGTTACGGGCCCAGGATGCAGCCACGTGCGCATAATTCTTTAAGCACTGTGAATGCACGAGGTTTGCATACACATTGACGACTGGATGTAATTGAGGGCATCTGGATCTTTTATCGCCATGCGCTCTGCCAAGACGCAGCGATTACTTTCGCTACTGTGGCAAACTTCGGATCACTACCTGAAATTGAGAAGTTGGAAGGTACGAGTAATTACAAAAACTGGAAATTTTTGATGTATCTCTACCTAGTGCACAAAGATTTGTGAGATTGTGTCGTCACGGATAAAGGTGAAAAAGTGACCGCCGACCCAAAGAAAGGTAAAAAGGAAGAGCAAAGATTTGTTTGATGATACAGCCTCACTGCCTGATACATGTTCACTCGTCAAAAACATCTAGCGAAGCTTGGGATAACCTCAGAAGTGTGTACGAAAACAAGGGACTTACAAGGAGGTTAGGTCTGTTGTGGAAGTTGTTCGGAGTGAAACTGGAGGATCACAAGCCCATGGAAGAATATGTATCTGAGGTCATGTCACTTGCACAGCAACTAGCAGATATCAGTGCACCAATTGACGAGTTTGTGGGAATCATCATGCTCAGTGGCTTACCATCCGAATATGATCCCATGGTGATGGCAATGGAAAGCTCAGGGGTCACGATAAGAAGTGACTGTGTAAAGGGGAAGCTCATTCAGGAAGACATTAAATGTACACTTGTGGATCAGAGACATTCAGGTGATGCAGCATTTTTAGCGAACAAAAAATACGAGTCGTCCTCAAAACCAGTTAGAATATGAACTTAAAGAAAAACTGGGGCAGTGGAGTATTCCGGTGTTTTAATTGCAATGAGCCAGGCCACAAGAGATGTGACTGTCCCAAGAATCAAGGAAGGAGTAAATCACAAGATGGTGATTGGTCACTACGTACTGACAGCATTATCTGCAAATGGAAATGGAAGTGATTGGTACATAGACTCAGGAGACACCAACCATATATGAAGAACTGCAAAGATTGGTTAGAGGATTATCATGTTTCAGAACAGCAAGCAGTAACGCATGCTAGTACTGAGAAATTGTGTGTGATTGGTGCAGGGAACGTAAAAGATCTGGCAGATGGCAAGGGGAACGTGAGAACCATCCAAGGTTTTACTTATGTGCCAAATCTATTGTCAGTCAGTGCAATCGTCAAGAAAGGCATGGTGGTGGTGTTCACTACTGAGGGCTGTCAATATTCTAAAGTGAAGGCAAGTGCGACTGAAGTGGAGGCATCTATAAACTAAATGTGGTACCAATCGAAGCTTATCTTGCAGTGATGGTTAACACACAGATATTGTGTCATAGGAGATTAGGGCACTTGAGTTTGAATAACACAAAGTTACTGCGAGATGGCATGGCATTAGGTATAGACTTTGTGAGTGAAGGTGAGAAGCCCTGCACCCATTGTCTGAAAAGGAAGCACTCAAGTAAACCTTTCAGCATAAAAGGATCCAAGAAAGCAGCACACAAACTAGAACTTATTCACACAGATTTGTGCGGCTGATGGAAAGAGAGTTCATAAAAGGTGCACAGTATTTGATGACATTTACAGACGATGCCACCGAAAAGACTTTCGGCTACTTCATTAAGTCGAAGGATAAAGTGCCAAGCCAGTTCTGCGAATTCAAGGCCAGGGAAGAAAATTAAACACGAAAGAAAGTCATAATAGTAATTTACTTCAATCTAACAATGGAAAGGAATATGTAAACAAAATGATGCAAAGGATACTTGGAATGGCTGGGATAAAGCATGAATTAACAGTCGAGTACACTCCAGAGCAAAGCGAGGTTGCAGAGAGAGCGAATAAGACCATTGTTGAGAAAGCTTGCACAATATTGCAAGATGTGAGATTGGATAAAATATATTGGGCTGAGGCAGTTAAAACAGCCATTTATCTAAAGAACAAATCAGCGACAAAGGCATTAAAGGACATGACACATGAAGAAGCGTGGTCAGACAAAAGGTGAATTTGAGTAAGTTGAGTGTGTTTGGATGTACCACCTTTATGCATGTACCCAAACAGCAGTGAAAGAAATGGGATGCCAATAGCAGAAGTATAATATTCGTGGGATACTGTGAAGATACAAAGGGGTGCAGACTCATTGTTCCCAAGAGTCCGAAAAGAATACATAGGTCATGCGATGTTGGGTTCATTGAAGGGGAATCTAGATGTGTAGACGTGACTGATGAAGTGGAAGTGTTCACGGTAAAATTCACTCAACCAGAATGCAAAGTGAAGACTGAAATGCAACATGGATGACTGTCACCAGACTTTCTTGGCTTTGCACTGCCACCTTTGTCCAGGAACAATGAGCCTAACATTGAAGACATCATATCAGTGCAGCAGTTAGCAGAACAGGATGTAATAATCAACAAGAAGTCTCGCAGTGTCCACCCACCGCAAAGTGAAGAAAGAAGGTTCCTAAGATGGGAAAGGTGTCCAAAGAAGTTCACTGACATGGCAACATACCAAACTGTGTGCCACATTGATGAGCCGAGGTCTGTCACAGATGCACTCTTAAGTGGAAACCTGCAATGCAATAAGAGTATGATTCACTGGTCAAAAATGATGCATGGATCCTGACTGAGGCCCTGGAGAAGATAAGGTGGAAAAGAGCAAGTGGGTATTCAAGGTCAAGAGGGGTGAAGATGGCAGTGTAATGCCATACAGAGCTCAGTTGGTCATGAAGGGATTCACCCAGGAAAGCTGGGATTGATTATGGAGAAACCTTCTCCCCTGTGGTAAGGATATCGATGGTCAGGATACTACGCCCTTGCAGCTGAACATGAATGGGACATAGACCATCTGGATGTTGCAACAGCCTCTTAAACGGTGAGCTGGAGGAGGAAGTGTTCATGGGACAACCAGAGGGCTTCGTCTTTGCAGGCCAAGCAACAAAGGTATGTCTACTTGAGAAAGCTTTGTATGGCCTTAAACAGTCATCCAGAGTATGGAACGAGAGACTGCATGGTGTAATTCTAGAGATGGGCTATAACGTGTCTGAACTTGAACCGTGTGTCTATAGTAGGCTTGTGAAGAAAATATTGTCATTGTTGCTATGTATGTCATTGACCTTGTAATTTCTTCAAACAACGTGGAGGAAAAAGAGAAGCTCAAGGATGAAATGATGAAACGATTCAAATGCAGGGATCTCAGTGAAGCAAGCAATTCCCTTAGACTGAGAATTCAGAGTAACAGAGAGAAGGGAAAGATCTATGTCGATCAGTGCAAATACCTAACCCTAATTCTATATAGATTTGGAATGAGTGACTGCAAGCCAGCCAGTACTCCATTGGATGTGAAATGGGACATGAATAAAGTAGACCCCATCGTCAATATGGACTTGTGTTTGTCATACCAATGCGTGGTAGGTTCATTAATGTATTTAGCTGTGTGGACAAGAACAGACATTGTATATGCTGTGAGTGTTCCTAGTTAATTTAGCAAGAGTATAATGAAGAGCACTGGAAGGCTGCAAGGAGATTGTTAAGGTACTTGAAAGGCACTTCTAGCTACTGCCTCTTGTACAGGAAAACAGGAAATGATGCCTTCGGTTACGTGGATGCTAATTGGGCCAATGACAAGCAAGAGAGAAGATCTTAAACAAGTTTTGTATTTCAATTAGGAGGAGCAGCTGTTGCCTGGGAGTCTAGGAAGGAGCGAACAGTAGCCTTACCCAGCACAGAGGCTGAGTCCATGTTCAAGGCAACTAAGAAGGCTATCCATATTAGAAGTTTGCTGCAAGAACTTCTTGGGAAGAAAGCCAATATTGTGTTACTGAATGATAACCAAGGGTCTCAGAAGTTGGCAAATAATCCAGTGTTCCACAACAGGACAAATCACATCGAAATTCGCCATCACAGACCAAGAACAGATTTTTTTCATGTGAGAAACACGGGTGATGTGGCCATTGGTCAGTTGGTTTTCTTAGGGTGCTGCCATTTCCTGTTCCAAGTTATTTGTGTACTTCTCCACCCCAACTTTGTTTCCCCTCAATCATTCATCAGGCCTTATCTCATCCCATCCATGCTTACTCTGCCTCCTCATGTAGGAACAACATGCAGATTGTAGTACACTGTGCGCAGGATATCAGAAAACTTGGTGACCATTAGACTAGCCTCAGTGGGAAATGAGTCGTGTGTACTACAGTCTGGTAGGTTGAGCAATGTTATGGAAATGTAGTTGTTAGATGGTGAAACAACTTAAAATATTATGTGATTGGTTGCCATATGTGAGAGAAACAAGTTATGTAGGGGAAGAATTTAGGAAAGTTAGGTAATTACAAATAGGATGGACACAAAATGGCAGAAAATAGCTGGCCAGAAGTTGTGTGTGTTTGCCCTAGTATGGTCACTCAAATTATGAAATTGTTCATCAGTATGTAATTTACCAAGTCAACCCGAAGTGTTGCACCACTTGTGACACTGCAGCTATGATAAAAGCAAATTAGGTAAAGGGTACATCAGAATTTTTCTGATATGGATCAAAACATAAGTTTAATTTTCTTATAGATGCCTTTTCAAAGTGGCTGGAAGTAATCGCCGTCAGTGCAGCAATAGCATCTCACACGGTAGAAAAGTTTCACACAATTTTTGCCATGTTCACGTTGCCAGATAGTTTGGTAATTTTTTGTCATCAAATGGGTGAAACATGTTAAGGTTCCCGAATGTCATCCACATTCAAATGGCGCACAAGAAAGACAAATATAGACTACCTAGTAATCATCCATCAACTATAAGACCAGTAAGTTGAACGCAGTTTTACACTACAGCATATTCTCGATATATTTTCATTTGCATACAGGAATATGCCTCATTTTATAACCAAGAAAAAATGTGTAGAATAGTTTCTACAAAAGCTAACCATGTAAACTATTGTCACTGCTGAAATCATAGTTTTCATGTGAGATACCAGAGTGTCAAGAGCATTGTATTGTTTTATGCTTGAAAGCATAGCAGGGGATGGCTTACAGACTAACTTATAAACTAACTTAAATTAACACCCATGCCTTACCGGGATTCTAACCCAGAGCCTCTCGCACCCCAGATCGGTGGCGCACCAACCGACTGCACCACGGGAAGTCGGCCACGTCAAGAGCAGGTTAAGCTCAGATAGGATCAGAAGCTAGGCTCATTTAGGGTGTTTATACAGTAGAATCTTGATATGAGGTACACAAGCAGACTTGAAATTTTTTACTTGATGCTGAATACTAAATTTTTATACGTGATACTGATTACTGTGTACTGAATATGTATTTAATGATATATTACATTGGCTGGGAATTTGGAAGATGTATTTTAAATTTAAGTACTTTGTACTGGGATTTTACTGTAGTGGAGGCAGCAGTACTGGTAAAAAGAGTGAGAAGAGAGAATACCAGGTGGATCGAGGGTATAGTGAAAGAAGTTTGGGTGCTGTGACATGTATAGATGGACAAGAATGTTAGATATGTGCTAGCTGATCAGTCGTGCGGAGCACAAGAACAAATATTGTAAGGAAGGAAATATGAGGCTGGGAGAAACTGTAGGTTGTCAGGTGGGTTCAGGAATACCACCAACGGAAGAATAGGGGCAAAGAGAGCAACCATTTTACAGTTTAAGAGCCAGCAGTATTTAGAAGACTCCGGACAGACTACGAACATCAGCCCAGCAGAATCAAGTGAAAGTGAGGAAGAAGTGTTTTGAGGATATTTGCAACGAACACCAACGACACCACCATGTCATAGATGTTTGAATAGACTGACTACAGCACACAAGAAACTAACTGCCTAAGGGCTCCTGTTTACAAAAATTGAAGGGAGTGAGTAATATTGTTTTGACTAGGATATTTATTGTGTTGGAGTATATAGTATTGTTTTTATTTTGAAGCCATCACTTGACTGTCATGGCAGAGTTATGTAACCACGGGATGTGCAGTTCGTAATCAATACTACAGCCACCAAAAGAACTGGTCCAACCACCAAAATATACAGTTGAGTTATACATTCACACATGAAAATGTGTACGTATTTGGATATACCTACCTGTGTATGTATATTTGCTATTTTTTTTTACACACGTTTAACATAACTGTAAACAGTTGTTTAAGTTATTTTTCTTAGTGTCTTTCAGGTGATATTTATTAAATTATAAACTGTTTTACATAAAAGTACTTTTTTTTATTCATAGGCAACTCTTGAAAATACCAATCTCTTTAAATCTCATGTATCTGAATTGAAGACACTGGGACCAGCAAATTTTACTCAAGTATTTATTGAGGCATTTGAAATACTGCAACAGGTAAGTGCAAGAATATTTTTTGTACATTTTTGACATATTTGTAATATTAAATGTGTGCGCTTAACATTAACTTCTAACCTAACTTGTAAATAAGTTCTTTTATTGTAAAAAAAAAAACTTAGTGTTTTAAGTTACTAGTTAACTTGAGTGTAATACTAAGTCACAAACATTGCTATTAAGTAACTTTTTGACAACCCATGTCTTTCAGGGATACACTTTAGTACCCATCTCCCATTCTGGTAAAAATGAGTTCCTGGACGTGTAATGCAGTGCGTGCTCTAGCACAAATTCTATATCTATTTTCACCAACTCTGTCTAGTATGAATGTGCACAGAACAGGCATTCAGGTGATTCTCAGCTGAGTTTGAGAGTTCTCAACTCATTTCCTTGATAGATACAGTGGCATATGGTAGGACATTATTTAAATAAACATGAACTTATGAAATATTGAGACTTGGTAGCTTCTCATAATTTCATTTTAGAATGTTGTGTGAATCAGGTGACTGTGTGTGTTTTATTGCCATCCCCATTCTCCAGTTAAATTTGTGCTGTACATCTTTGGCATTACACTTGTATCTGCTCCAGTATCGTGAAGAGAGAGGTTGCAGAGATGATTCAGAGGGTGTACAGTGCAACCAAGCCATCATGTTGGTCACCGATGGCCTCCCTGGCAACCTCACGGAAGTCTTTGAAAAGTACAACAGGAAAAACAACAACACATTCATTCCAGTTCGCATCTTCACTTTCCTGGTTGGTCGGGAGGTCACCAAAGTGAGGGAGATTCAGTGGCTGGCCTGTCTGAACAGAGGTAATTTGCATTCAGCTACGGCATCTTAACTAGTTAAAACTTCATGTCGCTTTCCTTTTAGGGTGGTAGGGTGAACAGTCCCATAGGATTTAAAGTTATTCCTGACAATTGTGCACAATTCCTACAAAACTATGTCCTTAATGTATGTGACCTTCTTTTGGAATAATTTTTAGTTAATGTTTGGAATTTTTTTTTCTTTTAAAGCAGATTTTTATTACTTCTGATTTACACAGACATTTTATAACAGCACTTATTGTCTGACTAGTAAAACAAGTTATACAGGTTTTATGAATTATACTTAACAGGAACAAATCATATTCATCCACATAGATATACTACAATTTACAGGTTACCTTTGTAATATCTCGGAGGCTATACTTAAATTATGTCAAATTTCCCATCATAATTGGGGCAACGATGGCTGAATGGTTAGACTGCTTGCCTCCCACTAAGGCGAACCAGGTTCAATACCTGGTTGGAACTCCTGGATTTTCGCAAGTATGAATCTTGCCAGACGATGTTGCTGGTTAGTGAGTTTTCTCGGGGATCTCCCATTTTCCTCACCTTTGCATTCTGGCACTTCTCCATTCTCACCTTGTTTCACCCTCATCGGCTCTTGAAGACCTCATTAAGAGCCATCCAAATTTCTCAACTCAACTCTCAACCCCATCATAATTAATTTTCTTTTGTTTTTAGTTTGTAATTTTCATTATGAGAAATTAGTAAACTGCCTGAAATTAGAAAGTCTGCAATTATTGCTCTATAGAGTCCAGAAATTTTATAGAAGTGTATTTTACTACAGGCCGTTCACGATAAAGTGAGCACGTTTGAAGCCCTAGTTACTTTTTTCTTTCAACCAATTTATATCCTTCCACCACTTGTAAATGTAAACCCTGCCATATGAGTAATAAACACTGTGTATACATTCACCATACCCTAAACCAAAAGTCAGAGCCCAGAATGAAATTTATTTATTGGTTATTATGTCTGATGAAACAGCTTCAAAAAGTGCTAGCTTTACTGTGAACGGCCTATAGTAACATACAAGTAAAGATGATACAGTCACCCAACTTTAAACAGTATGGCAAAATGACAGTATGTTCAGAAACCTTATAGCGCAACAGATAATAATTAAATAAATGAACAAAAAACTGGTTACATTGTCTTGTGTGTGTATATAATGGACAAAACGTAAAAATATGGCATGGTAGAAAACACGCAATTGCTATTTACACATACACAGTAAGAGACAATATATACTGTACATGGAAGCAGAGTTGGCCCAAGCACCTGTGAGTCCCTGGGCAAATCCTGAAAGTTGTTACACAATTATTTTGGCCCATAGGAAGTGTAAGTAGAAGTTGGCAGCATCCCTCTGCTTGGTATTGTACACTCATGCCTTATCAGTTGGTGGCCACCGCTTCCTTCATTCCCCTGTTCTGGCTCGTAGAACACCACAAAATCACCAGTATCACAGTATAGCTACCTGAGTCAGCAGGTGCACACAGTGTGTTGGGCATACGCAGCAACTGTGGTCATGATTCTTATGCCCGGTTACACCATTGTGGTTTGAAACTCGATCCGAGATCGGATCTAAGATTGACACAGAAAACTGTTGCACCATTAGAGTTCAGAGCTAGACTGGAGATCGAGATGAAGTTAATTTCGAACTGCCAAAATTGGCTGTTTGAAATCTCGATCCGAGATCAGCAGCCATCGTCAACAAATGTAGTTTGAATACACACCTAATTGTTTTCTTGGGAAATTAAAACAACATTATACACACTTGAACATTATTCAGTAAAATTCTTACAGCAATAATTCACTTAAAACAGATAAAACATTGCACATCTAGTTATATCTATAGTGAAAAATACGCCTACTTCCATGACGTCATATATTATGAACCAATAAAAAAATTTGTATCATACTTAATCTCAATCTCTCACTTTGGAACCAAGATCGACGAATCGGAGATTCAGAATCATTCAACTTTGTAGGTGCAACACTTTTGCATTGGAACCAAGATCAAACTGGATCCTGGTTCGGAACTAGGATCATTCGATCTCGGATCGGGGCAGATGTTGGTGCAACCGGGCATTAGGTAGGTAGGTAAGGTTTGACATCTCGTCAACAGCAAGGTCGTTAGAGATGGAGTAAGTTGTTCAGAGAAGCAAGAGCTGCCATGGCCTGTAGTGAGGAATCACCTCAGTAGTCACCTTGAGTGGTGTTTGGAAAACAATGGAAAACTGAAATCAGGATAGCCGGACCGGGAATCAAACCCGAGTCCTTCTGTGTGTCCAGAGTGTTACCACTGTGCCATCTTGCTCTGTTCCATGATTCGTTATGTCATAAAGACTGTAAGTCCTGCCTGTTAGCATGGGTATTCATTTGCCACCCTTGTTTTTTATCACTTTTCTGTGAGGAACCAGGGACATTTAAGTTGGAAAGCAAGCAGCAGCACCTATTGTTTTATTGATCTGTGGTTGTTGGTGTCTAGAGCTATTGTGTTGTGTTATGAGCATGTCAAATTTTTACTGGCACTCCTGGCTCCACAATATAAACATGAGAAATCCCTTGGATTAGTTCTGCCCTTGTTATGGGCTTAGGAATGACTATCAGTAGTGTTCTAAGGTGGTTAAGGCTATCCACTGTTTCAGCTATTCTTAAACTATAAGGATATGGACCACTGGGGGACCATGACCTTATCGTCAGTGGTCTGCAAATGGAACTGATATATTATTTAACTTTTCATAAAAATATTGTAATTATGTTGTGTCTGTGTAATTCTTTTTGCTATCACAAAATCTGTATTTTTTAAATTTGAGTTTGTAAAAATTTGTATAGTGAAAGTTAACTAGATTATATAAATGAAAATAATTTCTTAGCTTGTATTAAAAAACAGTTGGGGTTCAGGCAAAATGTACATCATATCAAAGGGGGCCTTGAAGTCATGAAGTTTAAGAACCCGTCCTCTAGTTGGTGGTATGAATGGCATAGCAAGAAATTTCTCAAGGGAGAGGTTAAACTGACTGAAAGAAATTGAGGGAGATTACACCGGCCTTGGCAGTTTTCACGCACGTGTTAATTAAGACGAATATTAGAAGAAAAATTAATGTATTTCAGGATATAATAAAATGCATTATAGTTTAGATCAATTACATATTTATATCATAATTTAAGGTTTATTAATAATTTAAGTTTTGATTGTTAACAACCGTGACGCATGCCAACATGCTGCGCAATGCACTTGCGCTCTCTACGGGCGACTTTGCCCCATCTACGAGCGGACAGGAGCTCGGGGGAATTCATGAACAGTGGCAAAGTAATTTCACTTACCGAGCAAGGAGACTTCATGCATTGGACAGCCGTGTACTTAAAGATGATTAACGCGATTAATTATGAAATCTACAGCCCGCCCAGTATTTTTGACGGACCACTACCCTGTGGAAGAAGTTCCAGCAGGAACACGAGATAGCAGTACCCCTGCGACCTTGTCATGTCACATCCCGCCCGCCTCAGGATGATATGTTTTAATTTGTCATCGCCTCCACGGAGGGAGATAAGAAATAAGCGGCGGTGCAGCAACCCTGATAAACCTAACCCTGCACTGGAAGAGTACTCTACCCCGCACCCCCGGAAGATTTCTAATCAAGGGATTTTTCAGTATATAAGGAAGTCCGCTAACACCCCCAAGCAGAGACTCCGGGCTCACCGGCCGCATAGGTCAGTGAGCACTCCCTGGTCTGCGAAGACCTCTCTCCTTTCCTCGGCCTGTGAATGGCTTCGACATCCTGCCCTGCAACTTGTAAAGGCAGCACCAGTCCAGCAGCTTGAGATGGCAGCACCAGCCAAGCAGCTTGAGAAGGCAGCACCCGCCGAGCCGCTTGTGAAGGCAGCACTCCCAGCAGCTTGCGAAGGCTCATCCACAATTGCTGCCCTCAAGGCCGGCCTCTCTCTCCAGAGGTAACCTGACATCCTGTAACTGGTACCCCTTTACCCCAGTCAACTTCCATGACTCCGTGGTAGCAGGTCGTCACAACGTAATTACCCTTCTGGATAAACCCCTTAATTAAGGAGGAGCTGTTAAATGCATGATTTAACGTAAATTTTGTGATCACATTTTTTGATTAATTTTAATTATTTACCAATCTCACCTTCACCTATTTCTTTGCATAAGTATTCATTTAATATTTTATCTAATTAGTTAAACTTGTAAAGTCAGCCGGGACTTTTCCATTTTCCTTTTAGCATAATAAAACTTATGTGAACTTGAATTTTTTGTCTACCATAATTTTAACCTAAGGTCCCAGTTCAAGTATTGTGTTGTGTGAATATATCAGTGCAATATAAAGATCCCAGGGAGGACTAGACATGTGGTGTGCTGAACTCTGCAGGAGACAGAGTGTGCATAACACTTAGAGTCCGAAAAGACACGCCGCTGCTCCTGTGTTTCCGGTGCATCCTCATCTACCCTCGGTGGCGTCCTAATACTGGACTGCCTATCTATACGTTGGGGCCTTGAGTGTGACTGTATAAGACACACCCCCAGGACTGCACGTCAGCGGAAAGGTCAGAAGGCTGTACCCAATGCACTCTAGAAAAGGTGGTGGTAAGAACTGTGCCTGATGCTGAGAGCGGCGTGCCTTGTAATGGCAAATTAATTCAGAGGTGAATATTGAAATTTTGAGTGAAGTCGCACTCCAGTCTTCGCAACCGAAATACATACCTCAACCTATATCGCCATTCATCCCTCTCGATCACATATCACCGTTGGACCATTTATTAGGTGCTTGTAGGCTGGATCCAGAACTGGAACCTACATGACCCCCTTGGCCGGTAACTCCACAGCCCGTTGCCCCAAGTCCCGCACAGCATCTTCCCTAGTAAATTACATCCCTGCACGTTTGTCTACGAGGTCATTGTGAATAGCGCCAATCTCGTCTGCCAGATCACCCTCTCCTACCATCACCATCACGTAAACCCCCTTCACCCATCTTACCTCGGGACAGCTGGCGTCCTGTCTCTTGGCAATCCTGGTAGTGAGGATGATTGAACTTCCTGGGAGGGAAACAATCTCGATTCGCCTCACTCTGGGGTTTGATTCTCCTCTCTTCTGACAGTATCCTCTCACAAAGTGGCCCCCCACAGAATTTACCACGGCCCACCAAGCCAGTATTATCGCTAACACGCCGCAGTAGGACGATTTGAGGAACTATGGAAGGTGGTCAGTGCCTTAACAGCTATCACCCAGATAGGAGAGTGTGTGTTAACCTTAAGGGGGAAAAAGGGGGGAAAGGTTGTTACAACCTTTATTTCCCTCCCATGGCAATGCCCCTGGTTGGAAATAATTCCTGTAAATTAGATTATAACCTTGTGGAATGAGTAGTTTTACAGAGGGCCACTACTGACTCAAGAGATAAGTAACGGGCCATCCATTGACCTGTTGCATCTCAAATAGCCACCACTAACTACTCTAAACTGCACACAGGCAGCACTGTGAGTGGTTCTGTGAATAGGTCATTCCATTGATTAGACTTTCTATTCACAAGGTCACAGCACGACAAAGTGATTTCCCCACCCGCATGTATTTTCTTCACATTATTATTTGCAACTCACAGAACATGATGGAAAATGTTATACAAATAACAAAAAGTAAAATTGAATCATGGCATTCTTAATAGATAAATTAATGACACCAAGAATTAAAATTGGTGATTTTCATTGGTTACAATTATTAAAAAATAATGTACAAACAAAAGTATTCTTTTTTGAAAATTACAAAATTTTAATATGGTGGCAGTTTTCATTGCTGCTACTGCACAAAAAACAAATTTTCCTCCCTCCATGAGACCTTGTTTTTTTAAGAAAATTATATTGATTATTACGGAGCCTCATAAGAATGGTGCTCAATGCAAATGGCTCACTTGTCCCTTCTTAAATCTGGATCTGCATAGATGGCATGATCACACAAAGAACTTGAAGTGAATTCTGCATGAGAAAACTAAGATCACAAGATCATCCTATGAGTTACATATACAGCATTTTTTTTTTCAAAAGTTGCACAATATTGTTAAATGAAAATTAGTTGGGACTGTTAACTGGTCTTCTCAAAGTTCTGACTTCAGAACATCGTTGAGATGAGCAGGAGCATCATTTGTGTGCCATACCCACTCGATGAACAGAAAGACGGCAACTATTCACAATACCACAGAAAAAAATTACTACAGCAAAAAAAAAAAAAAAAAAAAAAAAAAAGTTGTGTGGAAATATAATAATAGGTTTCATTACATAGCCATCCATTATGAGATCATAAACCATGGATAAAAGTGGTTATAGTCTTAAATTATTAGGTACAACTAGATAAATAAATTTTATAGAATATAAGTTGAAAACATGTACAATGTTGGAATTTGATCACTAATTAAGGTTTTTGCTTAAAATCACTCAATCGAAACTTCATGTATATAGTAAATAATGTTGATCACTTAGTGACCATATCTTCATATTAGCTAACCTGCAAATACCAAAAAAATAAATATGTTTGCTTTATAAAATGCTGTTCTTCTTGCATTTAGTTTGCTACATAATAATAAAAATCAAAAGATTTGCTACTAAGGGTTTTTGTTTTTAAAGATTGTTCACTGTAAGCATTTTAAAATTCAGCCATTGCAAAAAATCACTGCCCATAACTACCATGCTATGATACACATTTGCATGCAGTCTCCCAGTTCAGTTGGCAGCAAGTTAATAAAAAAAAGCTTTTAATACTTAACATGTTATTGAGAATTATTTGTTTAAAATTATGGCTACTGAAATTTGCATTTATCATTTTAGATGGATCAGGACACGAATTTGCATATTATTAACACATTTACTTTCCAAAAAATTTCATTGTTATTTTGGATTGTGCATGAGTAAAGTGATGGTCCAAGCCAATTTTAATTGTATATACAGGATGCATTCAGGTTGATTTCGCAAACTTTCAGGGATGCTGGATAAAGGCACCAGCATCCATTTGAGAACCTTGGTCTGGAAACATCTCCGTCAAACAGTGCAGCTAAAACAGTTACAGGACTTTGTGGACTAATTTAATTTGCTGATGTACTACGTGCATGACTGGCAAACTATGAAGTCTGCAGTTCACAACAGGTGTTCAAACGTAAGTCCTCCAGCTTTGATGCAGGCACGACAGTGTCGCACAGGACTCTGTTGCATCCGGTAAACACACCGCATGCTATCTACCATGTGTTAGTGGAGCATACGATGTTAGTGGAGCCTTGTGTTGTACTAAGCCTACAGAATATGTTAGCCGACTCATGGCATTGGGGCTAACATGCTTAACTGTCACCTTCCAGGCATCCAGTTTGATTCCCGGCTCAGACAAGGATTTTTATCGTGATTTGCAGGCTTAATGTTGTTATAGACTATTCACGATAAAATGAGCACTTTTGAAAGCCTTGCTTAAGATCTACATGTATGCACGTTGTGAATTATTACGTCTTATGTGAAATTAACATTGCCATGGACCTCACCACTTAATTCATGCGTCTGTCAAGTGCAACTGGGAAATTATTAGAAAAGTAAATATTTTACAAATTTGCTCATTTTTACACTGTGTTGCTTTAAAAAACAGAAAGCCAAAGAAATAATTTAAGTTATCAGAAATGGTTACCTAACACTTTGACGCCATCGGGTGAGACACGAGATGAACGATGACACAAATACTTACTGGTAATATGGGTGCCAATTACTGTACTATTGAGACTCAGGGTTCTCAGGGATGCTGTGAGTTTTGTGTTTCCGTCTCACCCATGCATACTTACAAACATGTAGGCAATACTAAACTTTTACTGAACATCACTTTGAAATAAACACTTAATAAAATATATGAGGTTAGGACACTATCACTATTGGATAAAAGAGAAAAGTTCACTGTAGACTTGTTTTATTGTTACTATGCATACACATCAATGTGTCAATGAAATTATGATAATCTCGGTCATACTAGCCAATTCTGCTTGGGTGCTCCCCAGCCCACAATTAATCTAGCGCACACCTAGATAGATGATCTCACCGAGGTGCGTGAAAACACAACCTTCACAAGGGAAGAGGGCCGACAGCCACTAGGGTGGACTGATGGTTTTTTCTTGAAGACAAGACATGGTGAATTCCAAATGAAAACCTTGAATATACATATCAACACATGTGATTACTCGGCATCACTAACGCAAACTCGTCGGGACTCGCCCTCCAGCACGTGGGTAGTGTGGTGACGGCCTATGCACAGAGCCGGCTAGGATGGGAATAATTGCACCGTACACAAATTACGACATTACATAAACCCTCAAAAGATACATAAAATGAGATGGGACACGAGAGGAGTATTCACAATAAACACACACATGTGTGAAAACAAGTTTTTGATGGCGCAGATGCCGCTGGATGAAGTTCGTAGCGGATCACGTGGTGCATGTGGAATTGCAATATTTCCTTGTGAAAACGGCAAATTAAATTTAGATAAAGTATTATTCTGAGCAAGAAAATGATTCTCTTTGCATTTTAAGTGATTACAGGCTTGTAACATGCCTGATGGCGGTAAAATCGAACATTAACATGACCGCTTGGTCAAGTACAAAAAGCATCAATTTACGTAAAATTACACGGAATCCTGACAAAATTTAACATAGAACCCTGAATAAAATATTACACATACAATATTACATGAATAATCTCTCAAAACGCAATGATGGGGTATGTAAATACTTGGCATCGGTCAGCCACGTGGTTATACGTGATGTTGCCATAAAATATTCAAACATGGAAAAATACCCTCAAATACATACATGAAAACAAAGCCCTTAAAATTGCGTGTAGCAATAATGCAGAAATTATAGTGAAGAGCCACTGACATAGGCGAATGGTACCTGATTCAAGTTGCGCGTGTCGCTAGACCTCTCCAACATCTTTCTCCTTCTCCTCGATTAAGTTAAAAATGCCACAAGGGCGAAATAAATGAGTAAAGCAGAAGCATAATGCTGGGGAAATGTCTGGCAAAAACGTATGCAAGCAAAGGTTAACCGGTAAACTAAATTGACTATTGAAACCTACCTCAGTGAACAAAAGTTGTAGTGCGTATGTGACAGTATCTTACCTCGCCAGCTCTCTCGACAAACTCTGCAGAGACAAGCGTCACACGGAGCTACCATGGCCACCTACAGGGTTCACATAAGCGGAAGTACTATGAACGCAGAGTAAAATATTTTATTATAATGAAATAAAATGACACAAATTAAATTTAATATTGTTTTACATTTTTATAATTTTCTAATGAAATCTCATATTATTTCAGTGTCTCTTTATGACGGCGTTCATGCAGGAATATTAGTGTTCTTAATCTCGGTGCCGTAGGCACTTTGAATTTCATAACCAAACAATTTTAAAATAGCAACAAACACTTTAAAACATTTAAAGACATATTAAACCCTGCAAATACAAATATAAAACACATTTTACAATGAAAAATTATATTAATGTGAAAGTTCAAAATATTGGCCTCTTTGCGCACATGCAGGACATGTGACACTTGTGTGGTGAGCGCCGTCATGGGCTCTAGCGCCGCTGGCTGTTAGCCGGCGTCAACTTTTTATTCAACGTTAAGATATGGAATTACTTCCCATCCATTGTTACCAACTACTTTACTGGGGGGGCATGTCACTTAGTGTGCTCATTAAAATATATGCAGGTAGGAGCAGTGGGTTTTCTCTAAGGTTGATTTTAAAAGTGCTCACTTTATCACGAACAGTCTTTACTTTACCTTATGACATTAAACGTAATACATTCTTCCACAACACTCCAACCTTTGTAACATATTCCACTGCAATGGACTTCCTAACACTGTTTTGGTTGTAAAATTCGACGGAGGCATTTCCTGACTGGGATCCCCTATTTCAAATGGATGCTGGTGCCCTCCTTCATCATCCCAAAAGTTTTTTAACATCACCCCGGATACACTGTGGAAGGATACAGAATGAGAACAAAAGTAAATCCGAAGCAGGATTTTCAAAAATGCTCAGTCAACTGCGAGCTGCCTATAATCGTCTCCCCACACACTCTACATGTAGGGAATTTAAGTTTTAAGATTCCTGCCAACCTGCAACTTTTTCCCGCACTTGAAGCTCAGAAGCATGGGAGCTGTAAGTGCGACACTGCCACGTGCATTAAGCACCCCTATTATTTTATTGGTGGAAATTTTACAGGAAGGTTCAGTGCAGGGCCCTTGAGTGGTGTTTTATATGTATCTGATGCATATAGACTATTCATGGTAAAATGAGCACTTTAGAAAGCCCTGCTTAAGATCTACTTGTATGCATGTTGTGTATTCTTCCGCCTTATGTAAGATTAACATTATCATGGGCCTCATCACTTCATTCATGTGTCAGTCAGGTGAAACTGAAATTATTAGAAAAGTAAATATTTTACAAATCTGCTCATTTTTACACTTTGATGCATTAATATAACAGAAAGCGAAATAAATAATTAAAAATATAATAAATGATTATGTAAAACTTTTCATTCGATTTTAAGATACAAAACTACTTTCCCATCCACCATTACCAACTTTACTGGGCGCATGTCACTCAGGGTGCCTGTTAACATAATATATGCAGGTAGGGGCAGTAACTTTTTTCTAAGGTTGATTTCAAAAGTGCTCACTTTATCGTAAACAGTCTTTATATTTTGAAACAATGCTTTGAAAGAGCTGTTTTTAGCCATTTTAGATTACTATGAAATGGTGTTTCTAATAGACTTGACACCTTGAAAGCGCTCGACAGTCCTCGCCTGAGATGTGTGTTTTTTTCATAGACCACCATATTGTATGCCACGTTTAATAGTTTCATTGGAAAACACGTATTTCAAACATTCCGCACTTCAATTCAAGTACCAGGCATGCAGAACCCTTAAAAATAATTGTTTAGAACGCAGGCGCCACAGTAAAATGTTCACAATAATGCTGTTCCACAGGGTACTATGTTCACATCAACCACATGACGGAAGTCAGAGAACAGGTGTTACAGTACATCAATGTAATTGCACGCCCATTAGTCCTCCAAGGTATTGTTCATCCTGTCATATGGACACACGCATATGCAGACACAAAGGTATGTAATTTGTAACTGTCTTTCACACTTATTACTACGTTTAACTACTTGAAATTGTTAGCATAATATTTTTTACCTGTGATGTTCGCTTTGATAAACATTCAATGGATGGTTTGATTAATTACTTTAAAACCTTTTTGAAATATGTTCACTTTTGGGCAGTTAAATTACAAAGTTACATATTAGGCTTTGACCTTTTTTTTAAAATATATATATAAAAGTTTAGAGTTGCATGTCACAGTTTTATATTTTGTGATGTGTAGTAATTACGAGTTGACTGGACAGAATGTTCATGACTTGTATGAACAGAATCCCATGAATATCTCTTATAAATTAAAAATTGATTAATTTATGCTTTGTTTTAAATATCAAGACATTCATTATGCCAAAAGAGGTTTATATTTAAATCACTTTTTTGGCAAATATATTTATTAGTGTACAGCAGGATAAATGTTTTTATTTGAAAAGATAGTAGTATGATTAATGCTTTGTCAAACTTACAAAACTTACAATAATACTGTGTGCATGATTTTATGAATCAAGTCACCAAGTTTGACATTGATTTTGTTTGTAAAGTAATTTATAGACCTAAACACCTAAGTTTGAGTACCCTAGGTTGCAATAAGTACGTGATGAATTTGGTCGTTTTTAATCAAACAGTTCTGTCCATTAAATCAGCGTAATTTCATATTGGTTTTATAGATTCAAATTACCGTAGAGTTTAATTATTAAATCTCTTTTGCTTATGTAACAGTCATTGCTTTGTTTGATTTTATTTATATTTGCATATTTTTCTTACATATCTGAAAATATATTTGTGCTCTAATTTAGATAGTTACATTTGAGTAAATTTTTTATTTTGTGTGTATTGGGTTCAGTTTCATTTCAGCAATTTTTTTTTCTCAGTAAAACATTTTATTTCGTTTTTAACATATCTTTGATTAGTAGTTTGTCACTTTTTATTAAACTATTTTAAGTTACATATATAGCGTTTTATTTAAATAAAAATTAATCTGACATAACACAGAAGAAAATTTTGGGCAATCTTTTTATCCATATAGCCGTAAAGTTGATGCTTTTCAGGATCCTAAAATAGCTGCATGGTTACAAGATGTCATGGACAGCCCTGAAAAAATTGAGCAGTTGCTGCTCCACGAGCGTAATAAAGGGCTGTATTTCAGCCAACAGAAAGAAGACAGCTTGTATATTAAAGAGGTATTTGAATGTGTGTGTTCCCTGCAAGTTTTTATCTCACAGGTAGACAGCCCTTCCTCCCCCATCATCATGAATATGGTATTATTATAATATTATTCCCAATGTCCACTTTTAAGGGGGATGGTGCACAAAAGTCGTGTACTTACTAATTTTTGCCACAAATTGTTTTTCGAACAATTTTTAGAAATTTTTGGCATGTCAAGCCATAAATAATTATTAAAAATCTCTTATTTCTCTGTTAGTTATTCATTACCTTTGTTATTTTTGGAGCACTGATGGAAGATAAAAAAGGATAAAGGCGGTGAATATGTAACAATCTTAAAAAAGGTTTTCAAAATTATTATTTATGGCTTGTCATACCAAAAATTTTGATAAACAATCTGAAAAACAACTTGTGACAAATATTAAGTAAATATACTGCTTTCATGCACCATCCCCTTTAATGTGCTTTCATGAGACCTTGTTTTGTGTGTGAACTCACACTGGGAAATGTAGTTTTTCCACAGTCATTAAAATTTCACTTTCCTGCACAGTAGAGGAATTTTCTCCTTTTAGCCACCACATTGTTTTTTTTTAATGGTAGTTTTTAAACAATGTCTTAAATGGTTGTGCTGCACCATGAGAGTTTGTTTTAAATGATTTGAGTGGACCTTTAGCTGGATGTTCTGTGAAAAAATTTTGACAAATTTCTGCAGAATAACTCTAAAGCTGGCTGACCACTGGAGCATATGTGTTCTTGACCATTTACCAGTGTTCTACATAGACATTCTGCCAGAAAAATCCAAGTAGACCCTCTTTTAAGTGGTCACAGCAAATTCGTAGGTCAAAAGCTAACACTGCATGTATTCAAACAATGTATTCATTTGTATTTTTTTTGTAGAAGACTAGGTTTGTGGTTTTTTTAAACATATTTTCTGAGAGGCTTCATCTGATTACCTCTACAAAATGGACAAAAATTTTCAAACATTGGTTTTTCTATTAAGTGTTTATTTCAATCTCAGGCTCATTGGATATTAAATAATTGGCTATTTTGTTCACGTCTACATTGTCATTAAAAATGACTTCATGGCCTACTAGTGTGTAAATATAAAGTATTTTAAAAAATTTATCCATTTAGTAGAGCAGTAAAGAAGGCAGGACATTATCTAGTTACTACAGTGTAATAATATTGCAAGATGTTTTGTTTCCTTTTGTGGTATTTGATAGTGATGTGTTGGTTCTAATTGTGTTACCCTTGTGTAAATATTCCTATCCAAGGTGTGTTTTCGTGTGTGATCCTATAATTGGTTTTAATATCTTCGAGCGAGGTTACATTAAATTTTCTTTCATTATATCTTGTGAAATCACTGTGATTATGTAGGAGTTGGCCCAATTAATGCCAGTGCCTAGAATTCATGATAGTAACTTGTTTTTTTAGAAGATTTAATGAAAGATGTGCTGGATTTTACGAATTCTATTTAATGGAGATTAATTTTTTTATTAAATGAAAGGGCAGAACTTGATAAGTTAGCAGACACACTGGGTATCCAAAATTAATGTTTACACTCGTTGATTGGGAGAAATAGAGAAACTATTGTCTGCCATCAGCAGCAAGAGATTGTCTGCAATGCTTTAGACCAGAACGACAAACAGTAGCTATGGGAGTGGTATCACAGGTGGTGATAATTGCATCTCTCGTGGTATTCAGTGTCGGTGGCTTTGTAGCATACACAGTGTCCTCCTAATCCCGACAGATAGAAACCTGAGGGTATTAAATCTGAAGATATAATTGGATACTCGAACACTTCTTCCTTCGTCTATCCACCTCCCAACAAATATTTCATCTGGGAGTGACCTTATTGTCTCACGGCAATGTGGCAGTGCATCGTCCTGCTGGAAAAGAGCAAATTGTTATCTGGATAGAGTTGGTGAACAGCTGACATAATATCTTCCTGCAACATGGTATAGTAACTTTCACTGGCCATCATTCCATCAAAGGAGAAAAATGGCCCTACAAATCCCCTGGCGGACATATTGCACAACACTTTTAATTTAGGAAGATTTGCTGCTCGCTCTACCACACTGTGGGGATTTTTATCAGCACAGTACACACAGTTGTGGCGGTTGACAGTTCCACTTAATTTAAAGGTTGTCTCATTGGACCAAATAATCACATCAGTAAAATGTTTGTTGCTGTTGCACGCGTTCACAACCCACTCCCAAAATTTGACACACAGCTGGGACATCTTCATTCATAGAGTGGAGTAACATGGGGTTGTTGGGTCTTCACTTTACTTGCTTTAAAATGTAACAAATACTTCATTTACCGACACCTGACTCGTGCACATCTTGCTTTACAGACTTAGACTTCCCAGGGGAATGTGTGAATGTGTGCAACACAGCCCCCACACTTCCTTCTTCCATTGTCATTCTCTTCTGCTGTGCAGTCCTTTCTTCGCATCACACATATTTCCATCTCTCTTGTGCATGTCACGTAATCACGTCGTCGTTACACGTGATGATAGTGCAATGTCGAATTCTGTCTTCCATTGTCTCAGCACCTCAGTCATGTTTTCTCATTTCCAATAACACTTCGAAATCCACTTACATTGCTTGGAAGTAAACCTTGTTACCTCTGCCATTTCCTCTACACTTGAGGCGTGCGGCCGAATAAGGGTCTATGTTACAATTGGTACCTTTAGAGCAAATAATGATTAAACATCAGAGAGCTATAATTATGTCCGGCATCCAAGCATGTTGCATAAACCCTTATTCCACCATACTCGGAAATCACTACCGTGCAATAATATTGCACCTGAACAGTGTGTCATAACATCTTCTGATAAAAAGCAAATTATATCTACTCTTAAACGCATGGCGTCTAGTAAACTATTGATTTACAGTATTGTAATATCATATAATGTAGGCCTACATGTTACACCAATTTCAAAAATATTTAAGAATCAATAATAGGACATAATAATGTACTTTAAATTAGCTTTACACATTTGACATAAAGTCATATAAGATAATAGAATACGAACATTAATGTACTTAGTGACATGAAATGGACCTTTTGTCTGTTCTTCATGTTTACTCACTAGGCAGCACTAAATAAAAACTGTGGAATTTTTCAGTAAGATACTTCGCCATGTCTTCTAGATCTTTTTCTTCTCTTTATGGATGGGGATGATTCATTGTACACAGGAGGGAAATCAATTTGTCTAGAGAGCTGGTTATAGGAGGTATTCTTCATAATAGTGAAATAGTCAAAAGGTTGCAATGTGTTATGAAATATTCTTGCTCTGAACCTTAGATGTTCCTCTTTTGCAATCTTCAACCACACCACTTCTGTTACCTTCAGTTGTATATTTCTCACTATCACACTTTCAATTGGCTGGAATATTTCGAAGTGTCTGGTATCCATTTCGACAATAGCAAACTCTCTGGATGCAAAGGAGTCGGCGATTACATACTTCTATTGTGAAGAGTGGTATACCTGAGACACTCTCTTTGTCTTTTCAATTAACGGAAAGTCCCTGTCACAGGAGATAAAACTATGTTTGGCCTGTGCACAGATATTTCTGGTGCACTTCGTTAAATAAGCCATTTGCTACAAAATAGTTGTAAAGTGCAAGAACTCCCCCCCCCCCCCCCCAAGTTATTATTTTTCCCTATGCATCGATTTGACCAAACAATCAGTTTTTTTCTCTTCGCGATAATTAGGCACAAATAGTGTTCAAAATGTTTCATTAGACACAGGATGCAATTTCCGTTGCATCTAACTTCTTTTTGCAGTAGTCTCATTCCACGGATAGAATATCGCATTTACTTTCCCAGAGATCTTTTACTAACAAAATCATAACATGACAATCGGCGCTGATAAAACATGGAAGAGTGTGACAGTGTCGAGCAAAACAAAACCTGCTGCAAATATACGCAGAGAACCATAACATTTGAATTCTTCTTTGCCATTTCCTCGTCCTCTTTCAGGGATTTATATGCATTTTCAGCTTTGGTATGATGCAATGCGCTGTCAAGGTCTATTTTATGTCTCTCAGCTTTATTTTCCGTGGCTATCTCCTTTTGTAACAATAAATCATGCTGTCTACATGTGTCAATTCTTGGTGTACCAATTTGTATGTTCATGTCATGAAAAATGTTCTGATAAAATGTTCGGCTCACAGGGGTATTAAGGTATTTTTCCATGGATGTCCGATGCATTTTTGCAACATATAAATCAGGTGACACATATTCCTTTTGTGATTTATTTCGACTATTGTGACTGGGCTGTCATGGGAAACTGTTAATATGTTCCCTCACCACATTAGCTACATCACTTTGAATAGCATGGGGTCGATTGTGATGTTTCCCACACTTGTCCGTTGGCATACTTATACCATCTTTTACGTTACATTGCACTATCTGAAGGCTTTTAAGCGAAATGGAGAATGTATTCAACAAAGTTTATTTACATACCTGTGTGCCATTCAAGTTGTCAGAAAATGTTGCTTGCCATCGTGATATTGCGTCTGTTTTTTGTCTTTCCTGCATCGAGCTGGTTCACTTAGTTGTACACTACTTAGTTGTACAATGTTTGTTTATCATACGAGCCACATGTAGAAGTCCATTAAAAAATGACAGTTTTCGTTCGTTTGTCAAACTTACATCCTGGTTTTTACAGCCACACTGAACTGGTTTTTTCCTGGCCTCAACTATTTTTCCTTTTTTGTTTTTATATTGCTGACCAGAGTTTGTAAATTGTTTTCACGTGACATCATTCCACTCCAATATATTTACTTTGCCCCGTTTAGTTTTATTCATGTACGTCACATCATCAGGCAATGCCTTTACCTTCATACCAGCACTGTTTTCTGTCACACACTCGCTCATTCTCATGGATACAGATATTCATACACTCACAACTATGCGAAAACAATACATTGCTAACATAATACGGTGTGTTTAATGTCTAAACAAAGCGAATGCGCTGGGCACACGCCACAGCTGCACATAGACCTTTGTTTCAGACACAATACATGCGGTGCCTGAACAACAGTCACTGTTATTTGCTGCTATCTCACTAAAAATAACTCAACTACCTTATGGTGGTGGAAGTTGACACTTGACGTGTTTTCAACATTATTTAAATCAACTTTCGCTCATCAGTGTGAACCACTCAGCCACACACCCCAACAGAGTTTGATTGGCAGTACAATCTACCAGGCGTCAATAACTTGTACTGTTTAAGAATGGTAAAAGATTCACACTCATCCAGCCCGAAAAATTGTACTGTTCACTGGCCGAGCCAGCGAGACTATGCATCGGGGACACCTAGTGCTATAGAGTGCCGAAGGATGGCACTACTAGTATGAATCACTGAGGCATGCAGCAGCTAGATCCTCACAGCCGACTGGTGCCATCACATGCCCAGAGGATCTAACGCAGCCACCCCCACTCCACTAGATCAAGGGTGAGCCAGGAAGAGTATAAATACTGGATCACGTCCCGTGGAATGCTAGTCTGTCCTGTTCCTTTAACGCACTCCTAGTGTCGAAGGATCCATTGGCTCTGTCTGGTCTTCACCGCACTCCTGATGCCGAAATCCAGGTCTTGAGATCCCTCTTCGCCTTTGAAGATCACCGCCAGTTTAAGTCGTCGAACACATAGACACTTTCCAATCTCTTTAGGACATACAGTGTAGCGTTAAAGTTGAGTTATTTTTACAGCCACTTTTCCTACTTACCCCGTTAGCTTAGAAACAGGTTGCCTTCACCTGTCTAGCATAGTAAGCTTCTGTTAAGCTCTCGTTGATAGATGGTAGTACAAAACCACCTTGTTTATTTCTGTATCCAAATGAAGACTTTTTATTCCACTTAGGATATCCCGTAGTAATAGAACCCTACCTTGTTGACATCAGTCCTGTCGGGGGACAGTAGTTGACCGGGAATTTTATTCTTACCAAACAGCTGAACTCACTAGTAGACAGACGCACCTATCGTGGCTGGCCACCTTTTCCATGCACCCAGGTATATAGTACGGTAGAGCCCCAACACTAGGTACTCATCCCCTTGGGGTTGGACTGTCCGTCTGGTGTTTGCTCTTTCCACCATGCTTCTGGTGCTGGAAGGAGTATTTATTCGGGTCTGAGGGGACGAACTCGTCAGGGAAACTCATCCACACATTGAGATTGCCAGCCAGAGTGTAACCTGATTCTCTGCGTCCACCATACTCCTGGTGCCGGGTGCTGAGATAGGGTGCAGTTTTGGCTTGGTATTTCCGGTATGTGGAAGTACAACAGAGAAAGGATCACATGTTACCTGCTGCACCTCCAAGAGTCTGGTATTAGTGATTCTTTCCTCATGCCCTTCTCCCGTCGAAGTGATATTTGTAGTAGGGTTAAAAGGGCTGATGCTATTTCTAAATACCAACAGGAGCGTAGACACTTCCCCACCGAACTCGAGAACCTCAGTCCCGGGGGATAAACTCAAGTCATCCACCGTCTAGAGAGACCAGCCTCCCCAGCATCAGTACCAGAACTCTTCACACCTCCAATCAAGCTAGAGGGAGCTACACACCTCTTATGTGTAGCCTACTTGAGTGGTCGAGAAACCTCATACGGTATAGATAACCCATAGTTTTGGGGATCCCAATCACCCAATCTACCCCGACGACAGCCAGCACCAATGATCGCCTGCACACCAAGTTCCAGCCCTATCGCTCCTCCGTTTGAACCACTGTAGGTCCAGCAGCCACCGCAGTTTGCCCGTCACCCAGGTATCCCTGTGAGAGTCGTCCCGCCAAAGCAAAAGATTGTGCTAGCCGCCCCCGACTTTGTACCCAGCTGGAAAGCCACACGGCCAGTCCTATACACTGGGCGGGCTCCTGCGGCATGCTGCAAGTAAGAACTAAGCTCATCCCCTGGTGTTCTGCCTCCACACCCACCAAAAACACTTGAGCCGTGACATCCCTCCATTTGCCCATAGGACGTCACACGTTAAAGTGGACAGTATGTAGTTCTATGTCCCACCAAATTTGCAACATGCCTTGAATTGTAACATAGACCCTTATTCTGCTGCATGCCTCAATTGCAGTGCTGCTGTTCATGGCTGCAATACTGTGTGTTTAATGTCTAAACAAAGTGAACACGCTGGGCACACAGACAAGAGCTCTCGGCACACACCACAGCTGCACAGATTGTCTTTAACAGTTAATGTACAAAGAGTGTAGACAATAATTTTGGACATCCTGTATTTGTAATGCAACACTCTTAAAGTATTAATTAATGAGTCATTCACTAGTTGAAGGACCCACAGTTGGCTTAATTAGTTAGTCAAAGGCCTCCCATGTCTGCGTCCATGACCGAGGGGTAGAAAATTTTCAGATGGGGGGTTCTTGTGCGGTGTGCGTGACAAATACTGCAGTGGTGTGGAGGTTTTCTTGAAGCTTTCCTGTTTCCTCCCCCTGTCTTAATTCTGCTGCATCTCCTCCATCTCATCGTACCTTAGCCATTCTTCAGGCCCGCCAGAGCAGGTCTGTCCCTCAGGTACGGCAGCCAGCCCCACTTAGCACCAGCCTCGTCTCATCCATGTGTGAGTCTGTCTCAGGCAGGAACCACATGTTGATTTTTGTTTTCAGTTCAATAGTTGACATATTAGTGGTGCCATCATTTGAAATACAATACATCAATGAGACAAGGAACTAGAACTTAGTCAATGATATTCATGTATGATTGACTGCTTTTTCCCAAAGTCCCACATTTCATTATTTTTACATCAAAATAGTCTCTGTATATTCCTTCTTGATTGTGTCGCCACTCTATTATTAATACTTCCTTTTCTGGTGATGGAGAGGAGACGTTTGCTATGAAGGCTTTGATAGTTTTGGTGATTACACAATATTGGTGGTGATTTTGGCACCTGGTATTTGTATTTACAGAGTTTGAGTGTTACTCAGCAGACTGATTCAAGGGTGAACATAGATGGAGACCACACTGACAGTCAAGAACATAGGGCTGTTCTACTAGTGCAACTGACTATGTTTTTTAAAAAGAGTAAATACCGTCCAGTGTTAGAAATTACAATTTTACTGAAATTAAGAATATTGTCATTATACAGTACAATTTATTGAGATATACATACTAAAGAACAAGACATTAATACATTTTTTGGGGGTTACAAATGTTACGCCTACCCCCCACACCAAAATAAGTGGGGGAGGGGTACAATGTAACTGTTGAACTCCTCCTCCCCCTCCCCCCTCTTTTCCATTTCATGCACTTCTGTCCTTTACTCCTGTAATCTTTGGGAGGGTGTAGAGGTAGGTTGCTAGTGTTAGCACCGTGTTGCTTTGTAGGCAGCCGAATATAAGGACCCCTCTTCAAACATGAGAATTTAATATGTGTAATGATGGCGGAAGTTGGTTCTTCCCAGCTAGTGCATTGCATATAACTGCTGGAAATCTGACACAGTGGTTAGTGACAAATACTTGGTGTGTACCATAGCTTGCATTGACATGTGGAAATAAGTTTGGTATGCCACAATGTTAATAAATGTCATGTACAAGTGGCACAGAAAGCTCTATTTTTGGTTGTGTTACATTAAAATCATTATGACAAGGTGAAGGTAGATGTTTCCAGCAGTGGCATAGCGAGGGGGTTGGTGCGAAGATGAGACGCCCCTCCGGAAGGGAAGTAAATACATTAAGAATATAATTGCCATACAACAGTTAAATATTTGTAATGTGTAGAACTCTTAGAACAGATGGAAGGTCGCCAAGCTAAGCTATGTTTGTCTAAAGTTCAACTTTCTTCCCTCCCCAAGGCAAAGTGGCTTTGCTCCTTAAAATATAATCTTCTCTTCCATCTCTCTGTTTGTAGCAGGTCTCAAGGTTGGAAATCCCCATAAACTGGCTCTAGGAATGTATCAGCTTTTTTGGTACCAATCAAATCACTCTTTTGTTATTTTGTTCCAGAAAGTAAGCCACAACACACATTACAACATTTAATAATTTTTTTCTGAAGCCAAAAAATTATTTGCTTAATAAATGATTATAGTTATTAAATTTGGCAACATTGTCTTCCAATTTGTATGAATTTGGAAAATACTTTACACAAACCTTAATTGAAAATAAGCAAAATAAATCTATTGATTTTGTGGTTTAAATATATTTGTACATATTCATTGTTTATATAACAATTCACAGGTTTGGCTCCTCCCAGTAATTGTAATTATATGTCTCGGCATGGTTGAGGAAAGAGTTCAGGATGTGATTGCAGAGGATTAATGGGGAATCCTTTTACACATTGTCGTAAAGAAATTTCTTTGCTCAAGGCACATGGGATGTTGTTATTTTGTAACACACATTCATAAATTAACTTCCATTTTAATGTGTAAGTTAAAAGTAAAGTACTGGCTAAAAACAACATTTTTAATCTCTATTAGATGCTTTGGATTTTTTGCAGGGTTTCTTAATGCTTATAGCGTGTATTTTTTTTAGTGATGATGGCAAAGTTCATTAAAGCAATTAATTATGTTAGTAGCCTTTGAGGTACCAATGTACTGTGTAAGATAACGCCATTGCAGTTTGTTTGACTGGAAATAACTTACTCATTTCAAATGAAATGTGTAATCATATTAACAATTTGTTTTCTAACATAAAGAACACAGACATCAGGTGACTCAGTGATATAATTTCAAGACGTCTATGTGTTGTACAAATCATATTATTTTCAAGCCCTTTAACATAGCCAAAATTTGTTTTATCTTGGTGGGAATATGCATACCAAATTTGTTTTTTTTTTTTTTTTTTTTTTTGTTAGTCTCTTGCTGAAAATTAAAGACCTTTTCAAATTACATGCTTGCATGAAAAGCTTAAGGTGGAAGTAAAGCAACTGCCTATGGAGCACTGCACCCGACTATACAATTTGAAGAACTCATAAAAAAATGTAGTACAGACACCATAAAAATGATCAGAAAAGTGTGATTTGTGCTGAATATGAAAGAAGAGTGAGTGAGTGATGAGATTTGGGCGGCTCTTAACAGCGAGGTCTTGAGATCCAATTAGGGTGATTGAGGTGGGTATGGAGCAATGCCGGAATGAAAGAATGGGGGAAATGGGAGATCCCGAGAAAACCTGCAGACCAATGGCATCATCCGGCATGATTTACACTTGCGAAATCCGGTGACCTGGCCGGGGATTGAACCCGGTTTGCCTTGGTGGGAGGCGAGCAGACTAACCACTCAGCCACCGTGGCCCCTATGAAAGAAGAATGTATATATTTTGCAGCATTATAAAATATTTTACTATATGTATATAGTTTTTAAATGTAAAAAATTAATCAATCAATAAGAGTACACATTTTTAACCAAATTTAAGGGAATTTCCATTTTGAATGTTTCAGAAAGCAGAATTTGCAAGAAAATCTTTGTCATGGATAATTGGCATAATGTTTACTGTGATTGTATGTAAGAAAATTGTAATAATAATGTAGGAAATAATTTCATAATTGATTTTATGTGCATCCATTTGTCACAAATATTTATGGGCGAAACTGGTGTAAATAAAGTAAATTATAAAATTGATATAATACATTATTACTATGATTTTATTACACATGATCAAAGTAAATATTATGGCAATTTTTCTTGAAGAAGATTTTCTTGCAAATTCTGCTTTCCAAAGTGCTTAAATTTGTTTAAAAATACAGATATTTCAATTGGTTGTTTTTTTAGGTTTAAAAAGTATATCTTAGTAAAATATTTTACAATTATGCATAATATATAAAGTCTTCCTTCATATATAGCATAAATCACACCTTTCTGACAATTGTTATGGTGTCTGTACTACTTCTTTATAATTTATTCACGTCGTATAGTCGGGTGCAGTGCTCTATAGGTAGTTGCTTTACTTCATCCTTAATCGCTCAGTAAAACTAAAAGGGATGCCCCATGTAGTCTACTTGGCATGCAGATGTGTACACAAGCATGCAATTGTGCATGTGCATGTGTGCACATATATATACACACACACAAATGACCATCTAACAAACGTTTTCAATTTTCACTGTCATGTATTCTTGTTGAAGCAGTTTATCTTAAATACCTGTTTTGACTGAAGATGGTTCTAAAGCTGTGATGTACATAAGGCAAGGTGACTTCACACTTTTTACTGCTACGTTCCCACATAATTTTCAAAACATTTTTATTACACCTTGTGTATTGAATTTGTACACGTAAACAGTATTCAAAACTAGTTCAGTCTCAAGGTCATTCACCAGATTATTGTACTGAAATTGTATCATAATTAAAATCTTGTAGGTGTTTTGTTATTCTTATGCGCTTACTTTCTGTCACCATCACATTAAAATAATACTGAATTTTAATACTGTATGAATGTTTTGCTGAAAGAAAAGGAAATACACTTAATTTTACATCAGTGGTGTTGTTATTTCATTGTAGCCAGCCTAACATTCATTTCACTAACATAAACATGCACATTAGCCACAAGGTTGAAATCAATTTCAATTCCGATCCAAAGCTTTTATGGAAACAAATATTGTTGTACTCGGTCAGGACCGAGTATGGAAATTACTGTAAATAGTTTGAAAATTACTTTGAAACATAGCAGCTGTTGTCACTTTCTCAGAAGTAGATCCCTTTTTGCAGATGCACAAAAAATGCTTCTTACGTCATATGAGTGTTTTTATTCTCCTCAAATCCTGCTGAATATATATGAGGTACTGTGATCCACATTTGCACCCACTGTAAAACTTATAACTTGATTTTAAACGGGGCTGCAGTTTTGCAGTAGCTAGACTATTTGACTTTCACTAAGACAATTCAGGTTTGATTCCCAGTGGAGTCACTCAGATTTTTGTATGTGGGAAATGTTCCCACTGGCTGAAAGGTTTTTCTTTTTACTCTCTCTTCCCCCCACCCTTGCATTCCCCTGCAGCTCCAGCTTCACTTCATTTCACCCTCAAGGCCTTGCTGTCAAAATGTTAATTAAAACCTGATGTGTGATGTCTTGTGGACAACGGAGGTACGTCACTGCCCTAAGTGTTTTTTTTGTGGGTGTGTGAGCACACACACCCGGGGTGAGATTGATTCTCTATTCGCTGCGTGGAACTGGAGCCCGACCAGCCTACAGGATTGGCAGCGTAGCTTTCTGGCAGGGTATGAAATCTGGGACAGCTAGTACGACCTTGCGTTTAGGCGGAACCACTCTCACTGGGATCCCTGGGCGACTGGCGACCGGCGATGGTTGCTGGACCCGTAGTGGTTCGGACGGAGGAGCACTAGGTCTGGCTCTGGAGCTTGGTGTGCAGGCAGGGAAGTGATCATGGGTGCTAACGGTTGCCAGAGTGAGTTCGGTGATCGGGATTTCCCAAAACCACGGGTTAGCTATCTTGTACAAAGTTTCTTGACCACTCAGGTGTGCTATGAAGACAGGGTGAGTTTCTCCATCGAGCTTGATGGTGGTGTGAAAAATTCGGGTACTGATGTGGGTGATACTGGTCTCTCTAGGTGGCGGATGGCTTGTGCTCTCTCCCGGGACTGAAGTACATGAGTTCGGCGGGGAGATGGCAAAGTGCCGGTTGGTACTTAGAGATAGTATATGCCCTTTTTATCCTCTTACGGATACCACTTCGATGGGAGAAGGACATGAGGAATGAATCACACAAATACCAGGCTTGTGGAGGTGGAGTAGGCAACGTTGCTCCTACCCAAGTGTACATCCACGTACCGCAACTGCCAGTCCAAAGCCGTCCCATATCTCGGTATCCGGCACCAGAAGTATGGTGGAAAGAATAAACCTCAGACCAGCGGCCCAACCCCAAGGGGATAAGTACCTAATGTCGGGGCTGTACCATTCTGTACACCAGGGTGCACAGAAAGGATGGCTGTCCAAGATAGGTGTGTACATCTACTGGCGAGACTGGCGGATAAAATCCCCGGTCACCTGGTGTCCGTCTGACAGGACTGATGCGTCTACGAGGAGGGGATCTAGTGTGCTATGGGAAAGATGCCCGTAAGTGGAATAAAACTTGTTGATTTCTGTAAGGAAATAAACAAGGTGGTTGTGCACTACCTCATATCAATGAGAGCTTAATGGAAGTTAGCTATGCTGGACAGGTGGAGGCGATCTGTTTCTATGGTAGCGGGGGTTGGTAGAAAAAAGCGGATATAAAAATAACCCTAACTGGTAGTGTGTGCCCTGAAGGGGACAGAATGTGTCTAAGTGTTTCATGACTTAAACTGGCGAGGATATTCAAGGCGATTAGAGATGCTCAAGACTTGGGCTTCTGCACCAGGAGTGCAATGAGGACCAAGCAGAGCTGATGGTTCCTTCGGCACCAAGAGTGCAGTGAAGGAACAGGACAGACTAGCGCTCCAATGGCTGGGCTCTAGTATTTATATATTATGTATTTACTTGTGCATAGCATGCACTTGTGTATAGCATGCACTCGTGTATAGCGCACGCTCGTTTATAGTGCGCACCATGATTTTTGCGACAAGTTCCAGGGAAAATTTTTTAAAATAATATTGCACCAAAAATTTGTGGCGCCCTGTTAGTAAGTATGGAATAAATTATTCTTTTTTACATTAAGGGGATTATGTACAGGAACATTTTCTGTGAAATCGCCCTTTGCGCACAAACGCGTATCTTAGTAAACAAAACTCATCAAAATACTACTTTTTGGCAGAAAGGATAAAAAACTATTCTCTATATCCCTATCATTTTACTTTTGTCATATTTAGTGTATTCTTGGATAAAAAAATTCATGAAGGTGGTCAAATATAACATTTTTAAAGCTAGCCTATGCAGTTTTCTTAAGCGGAAAGAGAAAAGAACAACAATACGGATGTAGTTTAATCTGTGGTCTTTCATCATGTGTAATAAAAACCCACTGTTACAGATCTAATTTGCACAGTACAGCATTACGCCGGAAACACTGCACGTCTTGCGCGTAGGAGCGATGAGGTACTAGGTGTGCATGGTAGTGTCGCCCGTATCACTCCCTTGCTTCTTGACCTTCGACACGCAGGTACATAATACACGTAATGTGTGGTGATTGTGATATGTTAGGAAAATACTTTAATTAAGTAACTTTGGTGAAAAAAGCCAAAATTAAAAAAATTCGGAAACCTCATGCTCCTACTACTGAACATTTCCAGCTTCGTTTTTTTTCTCCTTTCTCTTTTTAGCAGTGAGCGAGTTTTTTTTTTTTTTTTTGCTGTGCTAGAATGTCACACTACCCTTATCTAAAAAAAAAGGGTCCACCTTCTCCCCTCCCCCCTCAACGAACATGGCTTGCTAGCCTCTGCCATGGAAACAAAGAGAGATTACGGAATTATATCTGGGTGATATTACAAGGGGTGGGGGAGCCATAATCAAGTGGCAGCTCTGGTTTTGTGGCATGACAGGATGCCATTAGTTGGATTGGGGGGGGGGGGGGGGGAGCGGGTTTTCGACCTACACATAACTGAAGGGTCGCTGAAAATGAAAGAAAGCGATGTACGAGCGAGAGCTGAGACAACAGACGGTCCCCCCACTTTCCTCAACATCCCCAGACAATTTATGGGCTACCACTCTCCCTTCCTCCTTTTTTTATCAGTGTATAGTGCACACCCCAGAAATGTTTTCCTTTATTTTGGGGAAAAAAAGGGCATGCTATACATGAGTAAATACCATACTTCCTGTCTCGCTCTTGGTCGCGATGGAGGAGGATGATGGCGTTAGATCCTCTGGGTGAGTGACGTCATTGGTCGACTCAGGATCCAGCTGCTGCATGTCTCGGCGATCATACTAGTAGTACCATCCGGCGGTGCACTATAATACTGTGTGACCTTGATGCATAATCTCGATGGCTCGGCCGGTGAACAGTACAGTTCTTTGGGAGTGGAGCGTGCATCTTTTGCAGTGGGTATACAGTGCAAGTTCTGACATCTTGTAGATTGTACTGCCAATCAAACTCCTTTGAAGTGTGTAGCTAATTGGTGCGCACCGATGATTAGAAGTTGATTTAATATAAATAGAAAAGATATTACGCATCAAACCTATAAACTCAACTCAACTTGATTTTGAAAGTAAGTATGTATGATGCAAATAGGACATTGGCTGTCCAACAAATGGTATGTATTGACGTATGATGTAGGGTTTGACTGACGACTGCATCACTGACAGACAAGGTTCTATTGTGTCGGTCAGAGGCATGGACTAACTAACTGTGGTGAGGTTTTGACTTATTGGCTGCTGATTGGTCCCTGGCTGTGATATAGGCTGGAGTGCATGGCCCTGCAGCATGGTACAAAGTCAGGTGTGGGTTTAGAGGTTCTCCATACTGTTGGTGTAGACACAGTCACTCGTTTACCTGCAGGGGCTGTGGCCTGGGGTAGCTCCTGGCTGTTGCTGCTGCTGCTGGCTGGAACGAGGGCTCGGTCCTTGGGTGGTGATGGTACTGTGGCTGACGAGGCTAGTTGGTGCCTGCGGTAGGCTATTAGTCCTCGTGGGTCTGAAGCACATGAAGTCCCAGTCGAAAGCTCACGACGATCAGGTGTGGCTTGCCTGTGGTATTTTGAGGGGGGGGGGGGGGGCTGGAAGAAGGAGCTAGGGGGATCTGGGAAGTGTGGCCTCGTCAGTTGTTGGGTGGCTTGAGCTCATTCCTGTGAGGAGATAGGCTGCTGAGGGCAGACGGCACTGGGTTGTAGCTGCCCTCTTAACTCTCCACCTTGCACCTCTCCTATGGGGGAAGGGCATATGGGTAGGTACAACAGTCTACCACCTAAGGAGGAGCAGGCAATGTATTCCCTATCTATGTGTGCAGCCAGTCGGGGTTGGGCCACCCAGACTCAGACCTATTGCTCCAACTAGCAAAGATAACGTGGTGGGTGGAGCAGTGGGCTGATCATGATGTCTAGTCTCGCTGTGGTGTGTGGTCCAGAAGGGTCAGGCCACCAGTATGTCCTTTCACTCCAACCAGTGAAAATAATGTGGTAGATGGAGTGAGTTGGCTGATTTGGGTGTCTAGCTGTTTTGTAGATTATGTTACTAGGGGTTGGGGCTTGGTCATACGTGCGCACCAAGTACCTTTGTGTACCTGGTCCACAGTATGGGTTGTCATCTCATGTGTATGTATTGCAACGTACATGCGCCTGGTTAAGGCAGCCTGCAGTTTTACACTATTTCGGCAAAGAGGTTTCAAGATGCTGTTTCCTGCTTTTTCTAGGTAGGTTTGACATCTACGGGGATACAAGATGCAGTCACCCTAGAAATAAATACTTGGAGGTTAGGTAAGATTGTTTATTCCCCAGAGGAATAGACTCAGTGGCCTGTGATATTGCCTAACTATCAATGAACTGTAATGGAAGAAATCTATGGTAAACCAGGTGATGGGGACCTGGTTCTAGTCTAAACAAGAGCAATTACAGCTAGATAACTACGGCAACTGACCCTAACTAATTTCATGCTGTTATCCAGAAGGGACTCAGGGTTTACTACCAAAGTGGCAGTGAGTGTAATGGGCAAAACGAAGACTTCTTCGGGGTCTGCTGGGCAAAGATGTTGAAGACTTTGGGAAGGTAACGGTGGTCCCTCGTTAGGAAGATGGTAAAGCAGAGGGCTCCAGCACACGAGATGGTGGAGCGAGATGCTGACTTTGTATCCTTCGGCCATATATAAGATTTACATTGCCATGGACAGCACTTTATTTATGTGCAATCCAAGTGAAACAATAGAATTTTTAGGAAAGTAAACATGTTACTAATATGCAGATTCATACTATTTCGTGTACAAAATAACAGACACAAACTTTAGTAATCTCAAATGTACATATTACTCTCGCAATACAATGTAATGGCTTAGAAATATTTTAATTAATTCAACTTCCAACTTAACTGCTCACCTCCCACCAAGCCGAAACTGGTTCAATCCCCGGCCGAGTCACTCACAGATTTTTGCAAGTGGGAATCGTGCCAGATGATGCCGCTAGTTCAGCAAATTTTCTCGGGGATCTTCCGTTTCCTCCACCCTTGCATTCTGGCACTGCTTCATTCTTACCTCATTTCACCCTCATCAGCCCTCAAGGCTCGTTATTAAGAGCCGCTATGTCTCACCTAACATCAACTGCCAACTTAACATGCTATTGTGTACTGTAGTATATAGGTATTTAGTTATGTTAGGTAATTTTTGTAAAGGTTGATTTCAAAGCTGCTCACTTTACTGTGAACAACCTTTAGAAAATTTAGATGGCCTTTGCTGTTCTTTGCCATTTACATACTTTACGTTTTAAGCAGTAATACATTAAATATATCTACATTTCATGAGCAGTTCAGCAGAAGTGTTGTGAATACTCCATGTGTATGTGTGTGTGTATATATATGTCATATTCATTATAGTCTATTGTCTGATTGATATGATAAATTTGCCACACTTGTGTTATACCCTGAAGTGCCAGAAGGTCCGACAGAAAAAAAAAACACGTGAGAACCTTAATCAGCGAGGTTTTACTAGTCTTAATTCTTACACATCACTCTGCGGTGAACACTGTATTTACAAAGATACCAGACGTGGTCTGCCGGTAAGACAAAGCGGTAGAAAATGGCGCGAATCCACACAATGAATTAAGATGAAATATTACGCTCCCCTAGGCAACAATTCCTAGAGGACGATGGCAGGCATCTTCAGTGGTTAAAAAGTAAAAGGTACCAATTAATTAATAAAGACTTGCAATTTAAATGATTGGTGTGAAAATGGTGCGGGCCACCAGAGCGTGCCCGTGATTCAACCTTGCCCTCGCTAGTCCCAAATGCTACTGACTACTCCTCACGTAACTCTTACAATGACGTAACCTTAAGATCATATACCAGTTGTTCTGTTACAACTGCTAATCCACGATAACTTACAAAAGAGGATTGAAAACGGGCGCCTCTTCAGTTGTACCTATGCCACAACAAATGCTACTTAACTTGCCTACAAGGTGAAGAATCAAACCACGCCTCTAACCTGTTGTTCTCTGGTAACTGCTAGTTCACGAGGTTCACAAAAGAGATGGGAAGGCCGGTGCCTCCACCAGTTTTCCTACACCTTTACTAAATGCTGCTTATGCTTGCGTACAAGAAGGGAGGACGAATGGCACCTCCACCAGTTGTTGTGTGCGTCTAGTCAGCTCTAACACTTATTACTGCTTTCGAAGTATAGCTGGGTAAACTGAACGTTAAGGCTGGCGACTACACCAAGCCTGGCTGACATAAGGCCACCAACTAGTCCCAGCTCGAATTTTAGAAAACAACACGTAATAACTCTCACTTCTCCTAACTCCAAATATCACTGGGTTTAATAATGGGTGTCCTAATAGTATTATAATTATGAACACAACGAATCTTAATCAACTTTTTATTAATTACTGTCTCTTTTCACAATATATTGAATATACAAATAAGAATTTAACACTGATACTTCATTGTCTTGTAATATTTAAATTAACCTTAAATTATATTATTTCTACAACCACATAACTTCTCTATCGACTCAACCTTGCACCCTACTGGATATATACCTACCAATGGCTCAGTTTGGAATCGACTGAAGTTCCTCCGTGTCCTCCTGGTGTCGAGCAGTGGAGATGTGGTGGTGCAAGTACGTCTCCTGACGTGGGCAGACTGCGGCTTGGATTGGAATCTAGACCGGCGGACCAGCGATGCCTCGCATCAGTGGCACCTCTGAATGCATCTTTGTGATCGGTTTCACATGCCGAAAAAGGCCGAAGCATCTGAGTTTGGACCATAGAGAGAGTGGAGGTGAACGCGCTTCCAGCGGCTGTATTTATACATTGTCCTCCCTCTGACGTAAGTCGGACTGTTGCTATGCCAATTCTCCACAACTCCCCTCTCCTGGAGTGTGGCTCGCACATGGCCGACATGGCGAGTGTGCACAATGCATTACTTGTTCTTTCTGCATACAACTTGTGGTCCCAACACTACTGGCTGTTCCGCTGTGGTGCGAGAACCTCCCCTGTTAGGTTAGTGCGCCACATTGGAACTACTTTCTGACACACTTGCTAATAAATCTATTCATACATATCACACTTGCAATTTTAACGCTTTATAAAAATACTCTGCATTATCTAAATGTAAAGAAAACATTTTGTACTAAGGATTGGATGATATGAAGGTGAAACACTTGAAATGTAGACACATAACCCTTGCAATAAACACTTAAATACAATAACACTGACAATGGAATTTTATAGGGACGTCTCTAGAGTCTCCTGTATCTGGGTTCGTACGGCGTTAGCCATTGAGACCTTTTGTAAGGCACCCTATTTTTAAATTGCACCACGTTGCACTTACTTGCATATCGTTGCACTTCACTCCCCACTTGGACCCCCTACACATGCCACACTTTTACACTCGTAGCACTGGTAGAGTGTGGATGCATGTGGCGGCAGTGCAGAGGTGCATGGCTGTGCACACGTATTGGAGGCGACGGACACAATCACACGTCATCTGATAACTGTTACTGCAGGAACTTTTTCTTCAATGAGAAATTAATGAACGTATGTAGTAAAAAATGATCAACTAAATTATCTTTACAATTTTTGTAAACTTCAGAATTCTAATATGAAAGTGACTAAACTTATTGTACTAATTGTAAATCTCTCTATGTTTTTATGCCTCACATCTGTGGATAACATCCCATTCTTCCAGATATAGGCTATTCATAGTAAAGTGAGCACTTTTGAAATAAACGTTTGGAATAATCAGTGCCCATAACCACGTACATACTTATGTGTTACATTCCACATTAAATTTACAGCGAAAAAATAATAGTCCCCAGACTCAGTGTTGTACTGTGAACATAGGGTTTAAATTTGTGGCTAGTGAGGTTATTGTTACTTGATTAATTCAAATTATAGTAAAAATTTACATTTAAATACCACATTTATGTGTCAAACAATTCCATGGTTTAACTTGGATGATGCATGACTGAAGTGATCAAGGAACTGGCAGTGTTAAATTTAAATGTGGTGGAAGGATACATTATAAACATTATAATCAAAGGAGATCCCAAGCAGGGCTTTTAAAAGGGTTTGGTTTTCCATGAACAGTCTATGATCACTTGTATCTATGAATGCTGTTAAAATACTAAATCGAAGTCGGACCGTTTCTAAGAACAAAATTTGCAGAGGATGTTATTAAAACTCAGACATATTTTAAGCATTTGAAATTGTTTTAAAATTCAACATCATACAATATGTGTTTTTAAACCACGTCAAACTTTTGTCTAGGGAGGAGATGACGAAGACAAAGAGCCTCCTAAGCTGCAAGCGTATCGGCTGATGACATCTGTTGCCATTCCAGCTTTTGATACGAAAGCAAATAGGAACATACAGGTTCTGTTGCAAGATTATTACTTTATGTGTGTATTCAGTACTATTTAGAGTATATTCTTGATGTGGTTGCCTAGTGCAAGACTGGCCAAATGCAAGGATACAGCTTTACATGATAAATGATTTTAGGCATGTCTCTGCCACTTTTCACATCACTTTCAAACCAAAAAAAAAAAAAAAAACACTTTGACCGTCTTTGCCCTGGCTACATTTCTACAAAGTATTTTTCAAAATGGTTAATACCTTTAAAATTACAGGTAAATAAAGGTTTGTAGACTCAAAAAAATCCAAACCCTTATTAATTTACTCCTACTTGCTCTCTTGTAGCATGGTTCTTCTCTTCAAATGGCACAAAGGTTTTATTTTGAAAGTGATATCATGGAAGCTGGCTGAAACATGCCTAAAATCGTTTAACATGTTAAAACTTATCCTTTCGCTTCGCTAGTTTTTCATTTGACACTGCCTTTAATGTTCACATACATAGCTCTTTAAAGCATCAAAGTGTGTGCAATAACTCATTTCTGGTGGGTGCTCAGTGTAAAATGTTGTACATTGTGGTTGCTTATTAGGTTCAGTTTAACTTCTTTCCTGATCTGATACACTTTCTAACTTAGTTTTATTAAAAGTTTGGTTCTTTCAGTAAAATTATGATTTTTTATTTTATCTCCTAATATTACTGAACTGCATCAAATCTATTGCGAAGTAATATGTCATTCGAGGGATATGAAGTAAGGGAATCTCAGTTGTAATTTTCCTAAACTTGCCAAAGAAGTTAATAAATATTATATTAATTCCCATCAATTCTTTTTTCGAAATATTGTGCATACATTTGCAACTGCAAACTTTAATATTTAGTTAATTACAATAATGTAGTTGAAAAAATAAAGTGGTTTTCTTTCATTTAAAATTTACCAAAAGAACCTAATATATTCACCTTTCATTCCAAATTATCAGCTTAGGATTTAAGAATTCTTTTTTCAGACAACCTCTAAATTTAATAATATAAAGGAAAGATATGATAATGAATACCTACAGAGTCAGTAATTAGCCTTAAGGGTTGTCTTTCTGTTATCAATCACAGAAACTCACATTATAACGTACCATGTTAAACAATCCCAAACAACATTTAAAATATTTCTTGTGGGAGGATATTTAAAGAACAGTTTCTTCTGCTGTTTGACAGAAAGTTGAATAGGTGTCATTAAAGTTTAAATATTTTTCTATTGTGGTCAAGTATAGGCACTGTGTTACTTACAAACAACATTAAACGTTAAGTTTCTAAAGTCATCGTCTGTTGCAAGAATAATAGAACATAGAAAGATCTTTGCAAGATTTTTTCACCCCAAATTAAATTGAGAAGCTCAAAAATGCTTTTGAGGGGGCATTTCACTGTGTAAAATTAAATGTAAATAAAATAAAATGTGTAAACAAATTAATTAATTAATTAATTAAATGTGGGAAAATAGTTTTGTAATTTAATGACATAACTCTGAACAGAAAGGAAGTTGGACGTAGTGTTTGGAGCGTAGTTGGTGTGAGATTTAAGTCATTACTATTGTATGAATCTGACTGCTGTATAGTACCCTGATTTATCTTGACTGCAATTATCCAGCTTGTAGATTACAATCACGAATGAAGCTTGCCATACAGTAAGAACTGGGCCCTTACAGTGAAATACTAATATTGAGCATTACATTGCTAGCTAGATGTGCTCTTTTTATGCTGAAGTTTACTAATTTTTTATTTGTTGCAACAAGGTCAGTACTCAGTAGGGGTCTCATAACTAGTGCACCAGCCTTCCTTCCTGGGTGATATGGGTTTGATCCCCAGCCGAAAGGACCCAAACCTAACATCCCCAACATGGGAAGATCTCCGACCCAGCCTGGCAATTGAGTCTCATGCCCTTTTGATGTACCAGGTGACTAACGACTACTTATTATTGACGAGAAGAGTCAGCGTTCTAACCCTACTTGCAATTCAACTAGGTTGGAGAACGCATCATAGTTTATCATAAGATGAACATTTTTTCAATTGGAAGGCATGAAATTAAGGCCTTTAAAAATACAGTGAAACCTCATTAATATAAATCTCTGCAAAAGAATGTTCTCACGCATACAACACTGTAATCTTCTCTCTCTTTGGAGTGAGATAGGGAATTCAGTGTTAATTTACATGCTTAAAATTTTTTCTTAACTTGTATTAAAATGCAATATCAATTTAACTGATGAAAGGAAATCATGCTGATGATAAGAATGTCTTATTTTCTAATATTAGCTTATACCCGATTGTCAGTATTTAATTTTTTTTTTTCAATCATTGCAAATGCCTGTTACTACAAACCTAATTTTCACAAATGCAAAAATTTATGTCCCTTGAGGTTTTTATCAAAGAAGCTTCACTGTATTTGTTTGCTAAGTTTTTCAATTCTGTAGTAACATCACCGTTAAACAATTGAACTGACACAACACTAATAATTCTTGTGATGTGTGCAACAGAATCGCACTGCGAATCTTCTTGGAGTTGCTGGAACTGATGTTTCCCTAGATGACATTGAAAGGCGAACGTCTTCGTATAAGGTGAATGCTTTTATTTACAGTAAGATCTACTGTAACACAGTGTCTTCTAAGTTTCATCTTTATGATTACCAAATTCTTTTACTGCAGTTCTGTTAGTAATACATGGCCATGCTTCTCTAATAACTTTGCATGTGCTTTGCAATTAAGTTTTTTTTTTTTTATGTTCAATAATGTTATGCAATATGCTTATTTTAGCACAGCCTTATTTTGGATAAAGTTTAGCCATATGAAAATTTTAAAAATTGTGAAAGAGGGTTTTCTTTTTCATACCCATACAAATAAGAATAGCTCAAGTAATATGACTTAAGTAATTAATTTTCATCATAGTATATTTACAAAAATAAGTGAATGTTTCTTAAAAGACTGTTGTAACTTAGTATTTCTTTTCTATGTTAAATTTCAGATTGGGGTGAATGGGTATCCTTTTATTGTCACAAATAATGGGTACATTTTGATACATCCAGACTTGAGACCGGTGGTGAGTTGTAACTTTCAGATTATTAATTAATGATTTTTGAACCATAGTTAAAATTTTAGTCATGGGACTGGATAATATTGATTCATAGTGCTTCTGATGTAAAATGTTGCAAAGGCAAACTATATAAATTAGAAATATGTAGTGATTTAATTATTTAATGTTTGTAATTTTTATAATAATTTTTGTGTAAGATAAATAGAGCCTATTTGAAGAAAAAACTGTTTTGATAATTATGTTCAACTTCTCATGTTATATGCTTCCTGGAGGTTTTAGATTTGAAATGTTTTCAATTCCGTCTGACTGTTCATAAAATGTAATTTTTTTTTTAAATCTTAAGTCATTTCAAATATATTTGTTTTGCGTATTTGTGACACTCTTATTGAAAACAACACAGCTCACTATTTTACCACCAAAAGTTGACACTAATTGCTTTCTGGTAAAATTTCCCTTGCACATGTAACCACTTTGTTTCTGGAAGTATACAATAATAGTAATAGATCGTAATATTATCAAGAAATGCTTGAAAACTGTAAACTGTATCATCAACGAAGTTGATGCGTGACGGGTGTGCTGGTATTTTGCCAATGTATAGATCCCATGCAGTTTTTGGCCAGAAGCTAGACTGAGGACACCTGTAATGTCTGGGGTCTATTACTTGCAAGGTGCTGGAACCCTCCCGCTATATAGAACTGGTCTGGTTGGTTGTCAGCAGGGCACAGAATCGATGACTTTTATTGCAATTGGGAGCTGCCACCCTTTTCTATGTGCCTGGGCGATGGATCACTGGGTGTAACGTGTTACAATAGGCAGCATGGGTGAGTTGGTGTGGGCGAAGGACGGAGCGTGTCGGGTATCCTATAGGCGATGACAGGAAGATGCTGAGGTGTAGGTATGCGAAGCAGCTCGGCGATCCATTGTGGAATCTCAGCAGGTCCTGTGCGGGTAGGTTCACTGAACAGGTGAGTAGGAATTTACGGTGCCACTGGGTCTTGCAAGTGTCACAAAGCCAGGGCTTGATCTCGAGGACTAAGTTTGGCTATAGACGCTACTAAGACTGGTGAAAACTCGTTTAGGCGTCCAGAAGCAAGCAAGGTTAGCCTCACAGTTTCCTTAAGGCCGTGCCTTTTGGAATAGGGAATTTGGAAACATAGTACACCCTGTCCGTCGAGGAATGGAGGGCAGGCACTTGTTTTTCCCAATTACGTGTAACACCACATGGAGGCTGTATAGTCATGGGCACCCTATTTCAGCACCTGGCGGGTACCGCAGTACGCACTGGAAGTCGAGCCGCACTCGTCTAGGGACTGTTACGTGGATGTGGCTTCCTCCAAGTCTTCCCAGCTCAGGGAACGCCCATCTCTCTTGGCGGGGACCGCAGTGGAGAGACTGATGGACACCAAACCGATAAACTGGCTGAAGGCAATGTACCTGTACGATATCCCCGTTCCACATATGAAGTAGACAGAAGGGCAGTTCGTGCTAGTGCGTGTGGGTACAAACAAAACGAGAGTGTTGATGCGCTTGAGTAACTTCCCCAGGATTACCTGCCCCCCCCCCCCCCTTTTTTTTTACCCTTGAGAGTCAGCTGAGAGCTAGGTACAAAGTGTACAGGGAAGGTAGTCTCAAGGATCAAGTTTGTTCATGTTTACTCCCGTGAAAGGAAACAACTGTGATGACGTAGTCACTCTGGACGTCTGCATGAGTGGAATGGCCAGGAAGCTGTCTGTACGTCTTATTAGCCGGTAGAGGCAACAGGTTTTGAGCAGGGTATGAAGTGTGTGCGAAGCAGAGCGTGGCTGGCTAAGCAGACTTCTGGTCCTATTATTGCCGTAGTTCCCGTGGGTAGCAACCGTACGCCGAGCTGGGTGTGACGCTGGGAGACTTAAGCGTGAATAGGTAGAAGGAGCCCTAAAAAGGACTGTAGGAGAGGAGTTACCTATCTCGAATGTGACTGTGCTGAGAAGGAGGTTGTTGTTAGCAGAGATTTTCGTAGAGAGAGTCGTCTGACTAACGTCGCCGAGTGGTTAGAATCATTGATGTAACTAGGCTTAATGTATGCCGAGTAATGAGTGCTGGCATGAAGCTAGAGAACTGGGTACATCTGAGGAGCTAGTGCTAGACTGGCGGGTGACTTGTTCTGTGTTGTGAGTGCTAGAGAACAAAACAAGTGCCCCTGAGGTGCGAACGAGATCTCGTTTTTGTTCTAAAAATTGGGCATTGCCCTGCCGCTAATTGGCCATGGTCATGAGGACGAGAGGTCAGAAGGAGGGGGAGGAGGTAGCGAAGGCATTGCTTACATGTGACGTCACTGGCCGGCAGGGAAAGAGCAAAGACGAATGAAAAACCAACTAGTGATATCTAGTGGGGGTTAAATTAACTTGTCATCCTAAACTCATAATTATGGTGGACCGGTGAATAAAATAAAACAAGCTACAATGGTAGACTTACTGTGGTCACCAGGACGCAGTCAGGTGTGGTCACCCCATTGGGACAATCATGGAGTGCTTGTTTTCTGTTGGGTTGAGAGTAAAGAGTGATTCTTAGCTGGGAAGACCCCCTGATGAGCAGTAAAATGGAAAGGTGATTCCCTGCTGTCCTGCTTTCACCCCTCCACATAGTAGCATATACGTGTTGTCACAGTGGGGCTCAAGCCATTATGCCCACTTTGCTTTTCTCAGATTTTGGCTTTACAGAAGGTATATTAACCAGCTACAGCAACCAACATTTTAGGCCACGTGCTGACCTTTGGACACCATCTATTTTATGTATCTGAGGCTTAGATGCATGGAAACGTTAAAAGCGACCTAGATATGTGTGTAGAATGTGGTGTTACGTTTGTGTTCAAGGCACTGAACTACCACGCTATTTTTCTCTCATCGACTCACCTCATAGGATCTTCAGTGGTAAACCTATCATTTTATGGTGCAAAAATAAAGGCAGAGGTGTTCTGCGTGTCTGTATTGCATGTTAAGTAGTCTGTACTGGAAGGATTGTACCTAAAAATGACTGTGAATACCCATATTACCCCTTTTTCACTTTAGCAAAATACACATTTGACGCATGCCGCTTCTACATCTATTCAAATACGATTACGAATCATCGCCTAGAGCCTCTCTTCCATCTCTACAGGCATGAATAACATGTTGCCTACCCTACAGGAAACAAGAACTACATGTTTTTTCTTCTCACCTGGAGGATACACAACCCGGCAGGCATGCCATGCCGCCCACCCTACCCCGCGCTCGATGCCTACAAGCTGCCCAGACCTCCGGCAAGGTAGAGCACACCCGATGAGACACAAAGCCAGAATCGCTGACGAGAGGATTCTCACGCCACCCAGGGCCGGAGGACGTCACGCTTATCCCACACCCCGTGCCTCCCCGCACCCTGCGCCAGCAGCCTACAAGCTACCACTATATAAGTCTGGCCACAGCCGATTTAGGGAGTCCTTCTTTCGCATCTCTAGCAACTTCCCACAGCACTACTAGTGCTCGGGATCTTCGGTGAAGTTTGTTACCTAACAAGTATGCCCCCATGGCTACTTACTACGTACATCGACGACCAGTCAACCTGACGACATACGAACATGAACATTTTCTTGTAACTTCACTTTGTCTCCTCTAGACACCTTTTTTTAGCAGTTTAAACTTTAACTCTTTATTTTTCATCTAGAACCAGTGTTTCCCGTTTACTTAGAACCAGGTCACCTACACCTGAAACCATGCAGTTACCTTCATTATGCTGTGCACTGTCGACGGAAACCGGGAATTTTATTAAACCAAATTAAGACACACATATTAGACGGCTATCTATTTCTTCCCAACTACACATCAGCACTGTGAGTGCTTATGGGGGAGAAACAGCGACGCCACAACCACTAGCAACACCTTCACACCAGGAGGCACGACATACTCAGGTTGCTTCTCATCATCTGCACTGGTTAGTGTGCACTGACTGTGGCCTGCAGTGTTGCCAGGCATCCTAGTGCGAACGCACAACCAGTAGAGGTTTGGCGGTCCACACAGCTCCACATCCCTGATCAGCCCGCCTATGGTGGGGGATCAGTGGGGACTCATCGAGCTCGAGCCGGCAAGTCACTATTGGGTTACACTGTTAGTATTTCTGTCTCAGTGCACTGCGTGAACTATAGAGCTGTTACCCTATGCCTTACGAGAGGAGTGGCAGAAAACGTAAGGAGCATCACCTGGCTCACCATACTCTCAGACCGTGGATAGCATCACCCCATCCTATGCAGGATAGACAGGTGGAACGGGACCATGCCGCCGATCTCACAGTCGTGCCGCGCCTGCTTCGGTTGTGTTCATTGACTTTCCACCGTGTGTCCGCATCCACACCAAGTGTCACCCGATTGTCACCGGACTTCTGACCGGTACTGAAGTGCACCTAGGCTGGAACAACCACATCATCTGTTCTAAAGAAGCTCGTCTGTGGAACATCCGTTTTGGCATTGACATAATTTGTCCTTCTTAAGGGCATATCTACCTAGAACACACAACTAAACGTAAGAGTGTACAAGAACTAGCCAACACTACTTGTCTCATCCCAGCTACCTAAGCAGCTTTTGGTCTAGCGGAGAAAATCCTTGACTAACGTGTCCAGTTAGTCTAATCGGACACGCGTCACATTAAAGATGGAAACAAAACTCTGAAAGTACTTTATAGGTGTAAACATTTTCTTGAATGACATTAGCAAGCAGACACCAGTCAAAAATATTGAACGGTTTTTGAAAGATGACTATAATACTGAACCTCTGCTTTTTGTTTGGAGGCCTGGGCAGACAGAATACTTATGTGTTTAGGGCAGAGTATTTGAATAAATCTTGAGAAACTGGATAGGGTATCCATGGCCTCCTTCTACGAGTTAGTTGACCTGTACAAGGGCTGCAAGGAAAGAAACCTCAGTAGAGTTTAGGTTGGCATGCTGTGAAAATGGTAAAAACTAGAACCCGTACTGTAGTTTGCATAGAGTCTAATTTGTTTCTTCACTTCCCGTAGAATTTATTTTCATGGTTGATCAGTTTTGTACTACTGTCATGCACATTACCTTTTATATTATTTTATCATTCTGCTTATACATAATTTTCCAGTTTCGAGGTGTGCTGAAAGACAACTACAACAGTGTCGACTTCAGTGAAGTTGAACTCATGGAAGAAGATTATTGGGCAAGGGAAACAAACATTTCGTCTACAATCTATCAGGTAACTTCGTAAACCAATTTTTAATATTTGTATGTAGAACTACCAGTTTGCTAATCTAATGCACAATTTCCTGTGCATTTGATTCGTGCTTGATGATATATAGTGTTAATTAGTTCATTTGGAAAATACTTTATGCGAAAATCATGCATAAGTAAAAGTCCCTTACAACAAACATGGTTTATAAGCTAAAGTGTTTCAGTAACAGTTTTCAATGCTTTGCAAAAATAATTATTTATGTATTTTGAGGAAGTTTCACTTTAAATTTGCACAGTATGTTTTTACCTTTGTAAAAAATAAATGAACCATTTAAATGATGTGTTACAAATTTTGATACAGCTGTGCATATTGTACGGTACTTCAGTGAGATGATGTTTGAAGAGGAATAACTACTTAGTAATTAAAAAGCAACTGTTTTATGATATAGCAGGGAAAAAAAAAATTTTTTTTTAGGTTAGTCATTGTGTCAATACTAAGTCACATTTTTGACCATGTACATCCTTGTCTGCCAGTTTGCTTCTCATTGTGACTTCCTGTAAAGCAGACTTGCTTTCATGTTATTTTTAAATGTTACCCTTTGCTGTGAACTGATTCATTACTTTATGCAGTTTTCAAGATTTTGGCATTGGTATTTTCTCTTTAGATCTCTTGGCAAATATCTGTGAATGCAAAGAGTAGGGATGGGCCGATACCTATACAGATACAGATTAACCAACCGATACCACGACCATCGCATCAGCGGCATCTGAACATTATTTGCCTATTATTATTCACAGATTAGTAACACAGATTAACAAAATGATAAATACACCGGCATGCTACATCTCGTAAAGTATTAATTTACCGCATCCATCAATCAGATATCCTGTCCGAAACCTTAAACATATTCGGAAGAATTGTTTTCCGATGATTTGCTCCCTTTGTTTACATTTTACTGTATTCCATGTTGGTACATTCGCCAAAGATTGTGTGCATAATTTGTTTTTGGACACTATGTGAATGTAAAACAATGCGTCTTAAGGTCCCCTAAAATTGTGAAGCACGAAAAACTATGAAATTAGCCATTTTTAACAGTTTTACGTGAATTTTCATTACAGTAGAACCCTGTTATAACATTTATCAAGGGGTCAGTAAAATAAAATGTTATATGCAGGAAAATGTTATAAGCAAGAAACGGTATTACATAGCATGTAATAATTTTTGTATATAAATAGCTAGTCAAGTTCTTAAACATGTTCAGCTAAACCATTTGATGCAAAAATATCAGTGATCTGAATTCCATGGACCATAACATCATCAATTAATGCACAATGACATGCATTCTGGATGCTTGCTCACTCATCATCACGATCATCACCTTTGAAATCCTTAATATTTCAATTGTAAACTGTTTTCTGTATCTGTTTGTAAAATACTGCATTGCCAATATGTCTGAAATTTTCCTTAAGAGAAAAATTTAATTTCAGATGCTGCAAGGAAATGAACAAATACTGATGTTATAAGCAGGAAACGAAAATTTTAACACTGTCATATACAGGAAATGAAACCATTATGCCTTATGGAAAAATGGCGGGACCATTCAATAATGGTGTTATAGGTAGGAAAATGTTACATGCAGGAATGTTATAACAGGGTTCTACTGTATTTGTTTTCAAAACACAAAGTTTTAACAAAAAAAAAAAAAAAAAAAAAAAAGTATCTTCCCGTTTGTTTATATCATGAGACGTCACCTCACTATCGAATGTTGTTAGAATCTATAGTAACCTTAATCGACAGTGCACATTATTTTCTCAAAGATCCAAAAGAGGGCAGTAAATTTGACAAATAAGTGTTTGTATGACACATATCAATAGTTATTTGGATCGATTGTGAACTGAAAGACAGCAGCACAAGCAAATTGTACGTGTTTTCTCGCAAGAATAAAATATATCTTGTGTAGTCTTTGGTCATTGCATTCCCAACTGACATTTATTGTGTTTATTGTTTTGATCTGGGCTAACTTCAGATTCACAAATCCCTATATTGTTTCTCGAAATTAAATTGTGCGTTGCCTAAAGCTCACAAAATGCTGAAGATTTTATCAATTAAAAATCGTGAAAGGGTGTACAAAAGTAATGAATTTTACATTTTTTTTTATAGAAAATGCAAAACAATGATGTGTATGTTTTGCAACATGTGCATGGACTGGATGCGCAAAAACACGTGTCTAATGAAAAAAACTAACAAAACAAAGATCATCAATATACATCGTCTACAAAACAAGTTTCTATTGGGGAATCGCTTCAAAAGTAACCAGTTTGCAGTTAAACTAACAAAAATCTGTGTGTGATTTTGTGGCAATTATGGTAGCATCCAGCATTACCCTGGAAAAAGCCGACAATCCCTGCATGAGAAACTGGCTAGAAAAATATGTTCAAGCTGCGTTTAGCATAAAATTCCATGCGCATTTTCCGCGGCGGTAAATATTTTGCTTTTCAGTGTAGTAGCCCTTGTGAATATACAAGCTGCATTGAACCTAACTTCAAATAGCCGAAACTAACATAGCAGCTTTTATTTTTTCCTTTGTTATTTGGTTTTTAGACCTACGTTGCACAACATGTCTGTTTTCCACTACTTGTATAATATGACTTGGGCTGAGTTATAATTATTTTCAAGATGTATTTACATAATGCAGCAAGGATATAATTATTTCCTAAGGGACAGAGAAAAATAACCCATTGAGTGAGGGTTAGTAAAAGAGAATTAAATTATTTCAAATAATAAATGAGAATTGTGTGTATTATATTTCACAGATCTAAAATCCAAGTCTTTAATGAACTCAGTTTGTAATTAATGCTGTGTTGTCTGGTAACAATTTTTTCCTCGACTGTTAAGTTAATTATTTGCCCAGTTAAATTTTCTGTCATCTCATTTTAGTATTAAAATTTGTATTGTATTTCATTTCCATGCTGTAGACACCTAATACAAAGTGCGTAAAGTTTTCATAAAACCAAATACTTAAATTTTAATAATAAAAAGTATTTCCAAATTTTGGGAATTGGGAATTATGATTGTGCTCATAAAAACTGGTATCGGCAGCAGTGTAATCGGTGGCATTGGAAGTTGAGAATCGTTATAGTTGGTTTCTGCAAAATGTGATATCGGTCCATCCCTAGCAAAGAGTGCAAAGCTTAGCACTTTACAGCAGTAAAGTGTTCTTCATAAGAGAACATATTTAAGAGTGAAAGTCTTATAATTTTTTAATCAATTATTTTGATTTAATATCAACTTGCAAAAAATTAATTAATGTACAATCTTTTTTTTTTAACTTTTAAAAAATAAATGCTTAAATATTTGCAAGAGTGAAATTGTGTTTTTTTGCAAAAGGACAAAATTCCTAAGCAGTCTTAGTACGATGGGTACATTTTTAAACTGTTTTCCCTTATCAAAATTAGTTGGGCGAAAAACTTAAAATACAGCTAGGTGGGTGACACCTACCCACCTGATGTGAAACTCACAGTAGTATGTTTTGCATTATGTTGCAGCTACGAGAAGCTATTATCAGTCACACAACTGGGAGCATGAGGGGACTGACGGTCAAGTACCACTACGATGACATGGTAACTACTCCTGCTGTGATCTTGTAACTACAGTATTTTATTCTTACCTCTTCCATTACATTAGTGGCTGTACAATAAGCACCCAGCCCTCCATCATGATAAGTATTGTTCATTACTCAAGAGATTAGGGTTACCAGACACACTTGATAAAAACGGAGGCAATGAACTCTGGAAAAAGGGGGCATTTCATTAGCTTTGTAAATAATTTATACAAGAAAACTGTACATGGAATTTTTTTGACATGTCGAATAATTTTAATAATGTTGAAGTTTGAAGGGGGAAATAAAATATTTTAATGAAGTCATTACTACGGCAAGGAAAAAATTTTCAGAGTTTAATAAAGAGCAACAAAATAACGTTCCATTATCTTTTAATTTAAAATATGAATGTTAACCAGAGAAACAAACTTGTATATAACCACAACAAAACATTTTAATACATGTCACACTGATGTATAAAAAAATTAATGTTATGTGTATAACTGTATTTAGTGTACAAAAACTAATAATATAAAAACAAAATAATTAATAGACACAATTAAGGGTGGGCGAAGCTGATATTTCATTTCAAAGCGAATTTGTTAAAATATTCGCAAATTCGAATTGAATATTGAATCAAATATCAATTCAAAGTGTTTTGACAAGTATACATTGCACCAATTATGTTTTTTTTATTTTTATAAATTTAATAACTACATACATTTATACAAGATAGGTAAAAGGTAGATAAAAAAATGTTTTCCACTGATTTGAAAAAAAAATTATGGTTTTTTTACCATGTACCGTATTAACCTGAAAGGAAGGTGAGGTTTTTGTGACATAAAAGGAATATAAAAATTAAGGGGTTGTCTATAATTGGGGTACTCTTTAATTCAAAACCTAGGACCACAAATACCATAAATGTGTTCAGTATTTAAGTTTACCTTACATGCACAACATTACTAAGGGCTTCTATTTATATATTTTTTACTCAAGAAGCAGTTAGACCTTCAAAATTGGCATGCTATGAGGCAGAGGATTTTGACAAATACTTTTCATGCTTAAATACAGTGTTTCTTATGATTGGGTGTATTTTTGTAGTGCTGAGACTGTACCTGTCAACTTTGACAAGGGTCCCCTTATCTGATGAAACCTAGAGAAATAAAACATCTGAGGAGTAGTAGTAGGGGTGGGCGAATGACATGTTGATGGGATTGTCTAAAAATAGTGTTTGCAGATTAAGGGCTAATCTGATTAATGGCTAATCCTAATCTGATTAATTTGCAAATGGTTTTAAACAGGAAGCGCTTTGCTGGGAAGCAAAATGGCTCAAGTTACATAACACATGACTTACAATTATTATTATTTTTGCTTATATGACAAACTTTCAAATCTGTCTGTGAATACATGGAAAAATCAATTTTCTCGACTATATTTGATTCATCAAATCATAATTGCCTACTTAAAGAGTCTATACAATACTTCTGACATGAAACCACACTTGTATTTTATTAACAATTTCCCATTTTTTTTTAAAGTGAGATCTGAGTAGCAGTGGGTTCAATTTCATACTTTTCAGAGCAGTTAAGTCTGTAAAACTTGCAGTTTAATAATATATTTATCACACTGCAAAACTCTGTTGTATATGAGGAAAATAAATGTATAATACAGATTAAAATGTGAGGTGCCGAATTAAGTTTGGAAAGATAATGAAGTGTTTAGTAATACAAAAAGATTTTTCCCAGATAATTCAGTTTTTTCTATATTGTGAGTATAATTAGATACTGGCAATTATTTTACACCGAATGCAGTTTGGACTAATTTGTGGGCATTCTGTTAAGTTGAGGTTATGTTTTCATGTTTCACTAGCCATGTGTGTGGCAAATGTGGGATAAAAACGTTGATATTATTAAGCACACATTGTCTTCTTTTGCTTTTTGAGCGAATAATAATAAGTAATTTAAGTTGCCCAAAAGTATTTTTTTTGTTTCAAAGTTCAAAGCAAAAATTCTATTTCGAATACGAAGCCGAATATTGAAAATATTCTATTCTAATTCGGATTTTCGAAGCTTCGCCCACCCCTAGACGCAATATTATCAGGCCGAAAATCCTGACATTTTTAATTATCACAGAAATCTAGACGGATACAAAGGAATGCTTAAAATTAGGGGTGGGAAATACAATTTCTCAATTACCTCGATTTTTGCTGTAATCGACATAATTGAGAATCGAGAGGAAGTATGAATTTATTAATTTTCGATTATTTAGATTATTATTGCAAAATATAAGTTTATAGTTTAATAATTATGCCTGTGCAAATATTAGCATTTTTGAATGCCGTTTCGAATAGTTAAATATTCATATTCAATTCAATGTCTAATATTAATACTTCAAATTTTTTAATATTCAATTTTTTTCGAACTGTGAATGTTGATATTTAGTAACAGTAGTTTCGGGCGCAAAAGAACATCACGTACAATATTTACCAGAAAGGAACGAGGTTTTTTTTGACAGAAAAGGAGTATAAAAAATGAGAGATTGTCTACAATTTGGAAATCGTCTTCAATTCAAAACCTAGGCGATTTTGACAAAGGTTTTTCATGCTTAAATAATGCTGCGTGTCGTATGGATGTACATTTTTTTGTAGTGCTGAGACTGTACCTGTCAACTTTGACAAAGGTCCCCTTAGCTGATGTCACCTGGCCATAAAGAGGAAGCACTATGCTGGGAACCAAAATGGCTCAAGTCAGGAATAGGTATATAACACCCACAAAAGTTTTACAGTGTATGAAAAATGCTGCTACCATACAGCCAGGTTAGACACACCTATTTCATTGTGATTATCTTTTCTTTAAAAGTTAATCAAATATATCATATTATTGATTATTCATATAATAGCATTTCTTCTTGAAGGGTTTGTCATAAATTAATGCAAAAATACTTCAACCGAAATAATTTTTTCAGCACTTCGCTGTTGTAGTCTTGAATTCAGGTTTAAATATTTTTACCTCAAAAATATTTTATTAGGAAGTGGTCGTCTTCCTGTCTTCCTTTCGGGTAAATACTGTATTCATATTCCCAGTAGTTAAAGCATTTGCAGTCAATTTTTGTGATGTATTCAATAACTTTTTACAGTACAAAACACTTCTTCCATGAAAAGGACTACATAAATGCAATTTGCGCTTGGACACTTTTCAGTGTACGTACTGGGAAGTATTAAAAGATTTTATAATTCCAATTTAATTTTTTTCAAAAGACAGTATTTGTGATGTAAAAAGAAAATTACCCATTACAGTCATTGTAAAGTAATTAGTAGTTTGTGACTTAATGGTTTTAAAAGAATTCGTGGCTAGAAAATGCAAAAATGATTCAATTTTTAAGGAATAGCAAGACTTGTTGAGTAATACATTAGAACTGCAGAGGTCCTGCTCTTTTTCATTATCATTGGATTTTTTTGTTGTGCACTTTGGAATTGTACAACTTTTCTTGGAACTAAGATAATCGAGAATTGAATAATCAAAAATTTGAGCTTCTTAAGAGTAATAATCGAGAATATATAATCGAGAAGAAAGATTAATCGTCACAATTCTACTTAAAAGGAAGGACATAGTCTGGTAATCCTCCAGGAGATCCAAGTACATATTTTTAGTGATATCTGAATTTAACATTTTTATCTCAAAGTAAATATAATTATCATACCAACTTTCAAACTGATGCGTGACTGTCCGTCACCTGAGAGTACACTACATCAAGTGAGGGGAATTTTTGGCAAACACTAAATCAGGCGTACCCTATTCTGGCTGGCTGCTTAGTTAGCAATTACTAATTAGTCCTTGTGTGGCACTGGGGTTCATCCACTATAAAGGACTGGCCTGATAGCTTTGCGGAAGGTCACAAAGTCGGGCTGTGGCAACGTGATTTTCCATTTCAGACTTGATGCTTTGGGCGGTATACCTGGGCATCGTACGTTACTTGTGCTTGGACTAGCTGGTGGCAGATTAACTGTAAGTGTCGGTGCTGCATGTATTTGTGGATGCTGGATGAGAGTTGGTCGTGTTGGTGGGGGCAGAGCAACTATAGTGAGATATGCAATAAGATCTGTCGGTGGTGAGTCAGGCTGGCTGAGGTACTTGGCAAGCCACGGATGTACCTCCTAACTCAAGCGTGTAGGAGCCTGGAACAGATTATTTGGTATTTGTGGATCAACGGAGACGAGAAGGTGTCGCAGGGCCTGGGCCTGTTACTTAGGTGCGAGCTGTCTAATGTAGGCAATTAGGGTGGGGTTCAGCTCTTGCAAATACCCGGAGGTAATGAGCAATTGTTTCACCTTCTCTCTGAGTCCACAACGTCGGGAATAAGGCATCTGGAGTACACAAAACACACACTCACGTCCATGAGGCGAAATTCAGTGTTGGTGTACTTTACATGTATCGAGCCACATGAGCGTATCCCGACTGGGTGGTCACCCTATTTCAGAGTCCGGTGCTTAGGTGTGGTGAATGATGAAAAACAGACCTCACTGTCTGCAGTGTCTATACGTAGGTGTTTGCTTCAAACCGAGTCTTCCCAATTCAGGGAACAACCCCTTCTCGCACTGAAAGTGCAATGGAAGAGGTCAAGCTGGTCTGTAAGTGGAGTACCTGTATGTGGTCTCTACCATTCTGCATACCAGAGTATGCAGAGAGACTGTCCGATGCCATTGCTTGTGTGTGGAAAGAAGTGTTTTGGATTGTCTGTGTATAGTTCCCAGGATTACCTACATTTCCCCTCAAGGTGGAGGTCAAGTGGGATAGGTGCTAAGTCTACAGAAATGTGGTACCCGGGGATCGGTTAAACAAACTGTTTATTCAGTGTGAGTGGAAGTAAACATGTGGTGATGCACTACCTTCTACATTGGCAAGAGCTTGCAGAGAGCTAAGTCTACGTAAATCCAGGTAGAGGGGACCTGGTCCTGAGGTACAATGGGGTTGGAGTAGACGATTACTGTGAAAACAACTAGATAAACTGGATTAAATTCCCTAAATCATTATTTCTCAGAAGGGCCCGCAGTGTCTAGTGTGTAGACGACTTGGAATTGACTTCTTCAGCATGGTGCTTGAATTACTAAGCAAGGCATGGTAGGAAACAGGATTAGGCGTTTCTTCTGGCACTAAAAGTGGTGAAGAGGGAAGGAATAACGAGGTGCTTGGTTGGACTTCGGCGGCGAGCGTGGTGAAATGTAAACAAAGACTTGAGATGCAGACTGATCAGTTCCTCGGCAGTTAGCACGGTGAGAACTGAAGACTTGTTGTTTGCAGACTGACCCTTTCCCCGGCGGCTAGCGTGGTGGGGAATAAAGACTGGTCCTGATTCAAATTCTGACTCCATATTTATACTCTGCCAGGCGGCTGCCTTTGCATTGTTCATTGGCTGGCGTCTCTTGGGCGAGGGGTTGCCGCTGAGCAGGTGCGTAGCGAAAGCATAGCTTCTCTGGTATGACATATAAAAGACAAACGACAAAATATACTAGTGGTGCCATCTAGCGGTGCTTAGTAGTACTTGCTGTATTGAGGTGCATTGCTTTGGTGGTCTGGTAAACAGCACAAGTTGCAGGCTGGAATGTCCATTTTGGCCATAGTCAACAGTACAATTTATTGCATCTCGTGGCCAACTGGAATGCAAACTCCGTAGAAATCAGATGCAAGGTGCACTATGCTTATGAGCTGAAGTCGTCTTAAGTACCATTGTTGAAATGCATTGTGTGTCAAAGCATTATACCACCTTTCATGAAACTAAAATAAAAGTGAAAGACATAACTCCAGCTTCCATGAAACTGAAACAGTAATTAAAAATTAATTGAAGGAAAGCACTGCTTTAATAAAATTTTAGTAAAAATTTTAACGTTCAAGCAATTTGATCTTTTATGTATTTTTAAAACTCATTGTTGTACATTATTAACTGAACTCAACTTAAAATATGAAATAAAATTGCATAGCACCATCAGCATTTATAGTCTTATAGAGTACAACAGAACTACAAAAAAAATTTTCTTTTTGCACATCTGAAAAAAGAGTGACATGAATGGGCTGCCAAATGAAGGAATCAAAGTTGTTATCAAATCACTGAAGAACTCATGGAAAAAATGAGGCTATAGAGTAAATATTCAACACAATGGTTGTCTAAATAAACATTGGATATGCATTCAAATATACTGTAGAAGAATCTCACTGATGCGACCACTTTTATTGCATTCATCACTCATTTTAAGGGGTCTGCCTAGAGCTTTATTCTGCACTTGTAACTGAGAAGCACAGGAGCTACAAGGGCTACAGTGGAATACACTATGCCGCTATGTGAAAGCTTCTGAGATGGCATGCAGTTTTCTTGCCATGCTGCACGTACCTATGAGACTTGAAGTGATGACGGTATAATTTTATTGATGGAAAGTCTGTAGCAAAGTTCAGTGCAGGTTCCTATTGTAGTTTTACTCGTGTCCGAATAGTAAGTTTTACAGCAGGCTTAAAAAAAGCTGTTTTGGATTATGTTCAAGGGCTTCAAAATTATATTTATTGCAAGGATGATGTCTTTAAAGTACCATCCCTTTACCATCTTGAGTACGTTTTCTTTTTGTAGGTAAACATACTCAGGATACTTTTAATATTTTCATAAACAAATCTTGATTCCAAACTTGCCGCAAGGCAGTTCAAGCGCTAGCTTGGCAGGCCCCTTAGAACATATTTTTGAGGAACTGTGAAAAATTAGGATTAAAAAGTAAAATATTTGAGGGTAATTGGTTGAAAAATGAGTTTCTTCCACTGACTGTGGTCACTGTGCATTGAATTGCATTTATCTTGGTGAGCACTGTATTGCAAGCACCACATATGTGTATATCAAAAAAGGTATTAATTAAATTTTGATTTTTTTTTTTTTTTACTGTTTTGGTATACTACTTGCACAACCGTATAGATTTTTGCACATGGGAAGCATGGTAGATGTTGCAGATAGCTAGTGTGTTTTCTCAGAGTACTTTAATTTTCCGCATCCCTGAATTCCATCTCTTCTTCATCCGCATCTCATTTCACCTCATTACTTCTCAAAGTTTCAGGTGTGGCAGCCGGCAGTACTAAGCATCACTTTCCACTCATTTTGTTAATGTCAATTGAACCGAGAAGCGGGAACATATACTTGTTTGGATGTAGTATTTGGCATATCTGAGGTCTAAAATTGTGAGGCTGCTATGGGCGACGCAGGTATGTTCATCACATGTGTCATTGCCTCTTATGTCCAAGACACTTAACTGGCGTTGCAATCTTCAGGTCAGCAGCTCACCTCCTGACATTTTCAGCAGCGACCTTATTATTTTATGATATAATAAAGAGAAATGTGTGCTGCACAGGAGTTGTTGTACCTGAAAAGATTATGAAAATGACAGTTTCAGTAATTTTCAGTTTAAAAAAAATATGCATTAGTAAAGGAAACAGAAAACTGGAACTTGTCGTTGCATGTGGAATATTAATGTAATTCCCAGGTGGACAGCTTTTACACAAACTGAGCAGTTTTTAATAAAAACTTCCTTCCTGAAGCTCTGTGCAACTTTCGTTGGCCTAGCAAGGCAGTACCCTTAATATTTTACCACATACTTCCTTAAACCCTTTCTCCTCTTTATTGTTTATGGTTTTGTCTTGGTGTACCATGAAACTTTGTACTGCTAGTCCTTAACCGTTTAGCAGAGCGTATCCACTGAAAATCAATTTGTAATTATTTGTTGTGTTAAAGAAACGAGCCACCGTCGAAAATAGGGATTACTTCTATGCCCCACTCCCTGGCACTCCATTTACAATGGGGTTGGTGTTGCCAGAAGGATATGGCTTCTTCAGAATTCGAGTTGGGGATGTCCTGCAGACTATTAGGCAGCAAGGCATTCCTGTTACAACATACTTCTCTGGAAGCAACTGGAAAATTCATCCAGAATGGTAAGAAGAATTTATGGTTATACGTACCTATAAGGCTTACTTTCAGTTGTTATATTTGATTTATCTCTTTCTGTATCTGTCACTGTATTTAAGAGCTCTGCCTACGAGGCTTGCCTGCAGCTTTAGAGCTTAAATAGGGAATCAGTGTTGAAATTACGTACTTCTCAATGCATCGATTTTAAAGATAACCATTTGAAACAAAAATAATTCTATGTGACATTTCTTGAATACTGGCTTGTTAAAGAGTTTGCCAATTTTTACATTTAGTATTTTTTCTGAAATTTAACACTAAAATTTAAAGTTTACAATTAAAGAATAAAAAAGGATATACCCAATAATAGGTAGGTAGCGGGTTGCAAGTAAGGGGTAGACACATCCTGATGGGGACTAGGATGCGGAGGTTAGATAAGGTTGGAAGCCTGATCTACTAGCCTTCAGCTCGGTGGCTTGGCAAGTGGAACATCGCTAGCACACCCAAGTACCAAACTGGAGGTTACAGCAGCAATGCTAGAGGAGTCCACACCCGGAGCTTCCTGGTGAGTGAAATTGTGCTAGCGAACCCAGGTGTCACGGAGAGTAAGGCTCCTTAGGAGTCAAACAGGTGACCTGGCGAGGGAAACATCGCTAGCGGAACCAGGCATCTGCCGGAGGGGCCATAGTCCAAGAGAAATCTTCTCTAGTAAGGTCTAGCTAGGAATGCATTTTGAGACAGTTCCCAGTAGGAGAGAAAAGGATTGGGGTTTGGCTCATAGCTATCCCTAGAAGAGTTTTACTAGGACTGATGACGAAAATAGGGACTGGCAGGAGCAAGGTGTGGGAGAAACAGAGTGCTGGAAGAGACAACTCAACCAAGTTAAATTTATGCCTATTTTATTGATTGATTATTCAAACACACATAATACAGAGCCTGTACTCTGAATGAGGCCTGAAGGGCCGATCCTAGGTTTCCAACTGTTGAATTGCCTAGTCTCGGAAGACAATGCAGCACGGGGGGTGAGGGTGAGCCCAAGTCAGCGGCACTTGTACTCGTGATAGCTGTAGGTGAGCTACAAGGTAACTGGAAGCACAGTGGCTTTGGCATGCTGGCAAGCAACCAGGCAGTGTTGTGCAGTGAACTTTCGACAGGACTGCGAAAGGCAGTGATGACTAGAAGAAGTCGATGGATGCTCCGGCAGCGTTACATTCTTTGGCTAGACTGATGCAGGACAGCCTCGAATTGAGGCCTGTGAGTCCTTTTTATGCACGGTGCACAGGGCCAGCATGGGGATTGCGGGGTGTGGAGAGAGAGAGAGAGAGAGAGAGAAAACGAGGAGAGAAGAGAGAAGAAAAGAGAGCTGCTGAGATTTCCCCTCTTGCGGCCGAAGGCTGGAGGAGTAGAGCGCTGCAACGTGATGTAAAGCGGGTTGTGGCGCAGCAGGTGGCAACAGCTGGGCAAACCGCCCTGGCTTAAAGGCGTCCTGTGGTGTGTATGGCGTAATGGCTCTTCTTAGGAGGGGGTTGCGGCTGTGGCAAGGCTGGATGAGAGAATTACGTCGCTCGTGGCGCATCAGTATAGATTCAAAATGTAAAATATTTATGTATAAATATGTAAAAATTAATATTATGTAAAACTGAAAAGAAACATTTATATTATGCTGGTTGTAAAAGAATTTTAGATTACTGTTATGTCTGTACTAAAGGATATAGGTAGTAAATTGCAAAAAAAAAAAATAAAAGATTTTCTAAATTATTTGGTTTAAACCTCTATATGAGTAATAAATCAAAGAATTTGGTATTGAGTTTGCTACAGAGCTGTAATATGTCTGTATTTCTGATATAGACGGTTGAGTCATATTATTATGACCACATATTACATTCACTGGCACCTGCTTATGAAATTTATTGGGGGGGCTTAATCTTGTGGAAATATTTTTTGAGAGTGTGGAAGGAAATAATCGGCGATTTTATATATATGCACATTCATGCTGATACACAGCAGTCCAAAGCACCGTTTTTTTTTATTACTATATTTGCAGTTTCCGAATTGGTACTTTTAATTCACGCCACATCAAAGTTGTCATCTGTACATGTCTGAAGTGTATTTTCTTTTCGTACAATATTGATTTGATGCACGTGAAACTGTTTTCTAAAGAAAAAAAAAAAACATAATTATAACACATAGCGTAGTTTGAGCACTTAGTTGCTGGAAGCATTAAAACGATAATTCTCTTTTAGAGTGTAAGAGAAATTCGAAACAGTTGAGAAACATTACATACTATTATTACAGTTCATCACTATTTTATTAAAGAACAGAATTACAATATTAAATAAGAAAAGTTATTAAATTTAATACACTTAAACAAGCAAAGGAAATATTAATGCCTAACTCAACTTAAGTCTCTCAGAATTACTTCAGAACAAGGCAAATGTTCTATGCACTGTATTGCTTTTGATGAACTCATTTACAAGTGGTCATAAATCCAAGTTGTCCAGCACAGCCTGATGTGCATTAAGTATTGCGATGTTGTTTAGTCTCTTTTGCCCCATTGTAGATCACAAGTATGTCTTCAGGCGGCGAAGAGCACTGAAAGACCTTTCAGCAGTAGCTGTTGTCACTGGAACTGTGCAGAGAAGTTTTATGCATTTGTTGACTTCAGGCAAGAGGTCTTGAACTGTGCTATCTTTCTTTAAAAATTCCTGTATATCACGAATTGAGGTTATGGCTACTCTCTTCCGTTTAGCAAATGTCACCAAGAATGGTTAGGTGTAAAAGTAGTCTGTCTGTATCCAAATTGCCACGAAAGAACTCTCGTGTCTTTTCTAATTTTGGAGTGGTGTTTCTCTACTGATACAAGTTTCTGAAGTCCAGTACAATTGAATCTGTCTTTAACACACAATATCACAGTATCACATACACCGACATACTCTTGTCTGAAATACTCTTTTGGATTGAAGAATATGTGAGGTTCTGTAGCACAAGGGTTCTCAAGCCTCTTTGGGATATGTCGTCTTCGGGGCAGCTGTGGCTCTTCTACATGGGTGGGTTTTTCCTCTAAGCATTTCTGCCAGAACTGCTCATAGCCCCCACATTTTTCTTCCAGAATGTAAATAAGGTATGATAGTTTTGATTCTACTTCTGTAACACCAATGTGTGGACACTGTATTTTGACATTTACTTCTTCAACAGGACTCATGACATGGCAATAGATGTTCGAAAAGAAACACGTCCTGAAGTGCTGCATTGTTTCAAGGTATCCAACATATTTTGAGGCTGCATCAGAAGAATATTCTTCTGAATATGTTTCGAAAAATTCAGCAAGTCTTTCATAGTTTATTAACACTTGTTGGAGACTGGAGGCTCTCATTGTCCACTGAGTAGGGCAGAGTGGACGAAGACCATTTTTTTCATCTGTAGAGTTGGTCTCTTTTTTTGGGGATTCCCTTACTGTGTTTATCAAGTCTTTAGCTAAATTCGTAATGGCTCTCATACAGGGCAGGTGACGCAGGCAGTCTTGAACTGCTAAGTTCAAACTATGCGCAGCATAATGCACATAAATGGCCTTTGACTGCAAATCTGCAACAAACTTCTGCAGCCCTTTAAATTTTCCGCTCATAGCAGAGGCGCCATCATAGCATTGTCCCCACAAATTCTCTATGTTTAGGTCCAAACGCACAAGAATGTTCTTCACTATACCAAAAAGTGTTTTTCCATCTGTGTTTGAAGTTTCATACAGTCCCACAAAGTCCTCACTTATAGTTAAATTTTCATTGACACTTTGAATGCAGAAGGTCACTTGTTCATGTATTGAGATGTCACAAATCTCGTCAACCATAGTGGCGAAGTGTTACCTATTTTTCATTTCACATACTACTGAGTGCAAAATCGATTTTCCTATGATATCAATAATCTTATTTTGAATGTCATACTAAGAAGGATGATACTTTTTTTTATTTCTGTGGGTTTTTCTAAATGGAAAAATTTAGGTCGCATTAGAAAACAGAAACCCATAAAGAAGGTTTAATGAAGTTAGCTCTTCCTCCAAACAAACAAAGTGTTGCAATACAATTAAACTATCAGTTAAACGAAGATATGGAGAATGCTCGCTTAGCTCTAATGGCTATTTTCACCACCTTGAGGTTTCTTTGTAGGCAAGGATTATTTATCCAGGTCCATGAAGACGTAAGTTCAAATTTCATTCATTTGCTAGAATTGTGAAAAGAAGACGTGCCTGACTTAAAAGAATGGATGGGACGTTCAAGTTACAAGTGGTTATCGCACAACCACTAGAAATACCTTCATCCAAGGAGGTGCAGCAAGCCCAGGTTATTCCCTTGCTTCGAGCACTGATAGTGCTGGAGTGACCATAGCCTGAGTCTTGCCGTTCACCCTTGCCTGAAATCACATCCAGTAGAGGCATTGGTGGTCCAAACGGCTCCATGTCTTTGATCTGCCCACCAAGCATCGGGGATCATTGGAGACTTTTACCGAGCTCGTGCCAGCAAGCAGCTACTGGACTGACACTGTTAAAATGTTTTTCATCGAGGTGCACTGCATGTGTTGTTTAAGCAGCGACACTCTATGCCTTTCAAGGTAAGGCACGGCCAAATGCGTAGGGAGCAAAACCTAGCGTTTCTTGCTGCCAAACAGTGATCTGCGCTTCCCCCTCCTACGTAGGAAAGGCAGTGATAAAATTTGACCCTAATTAATCTATGCTGTTGTCCAGAGGGGACTCGCTGTTCACCAACAAAGTGGTAGTGAATGTAAGGGGGAAATGAATACTTCTTCGGGGGTCACTGGGTGAAGGTCTAGAAGACTTCTAGAAGGTAGCGGTGGTCCTTTGTGAGGAAGGCAGTAGGAAGAGATCTCCAGCACTCGAGGTGGTGGAGCGAACAGATGAGTATCAACTTGCGTTTTGGAGCTGTGTGCTCATGTATGTAGACGGCCGGCTTCGGGTCCTTCGACTCCCTTCGGCTGGTCAGGTTTCTTCGGGCTAGAGCTCTTCTCTTAGCAGTGAAGGCCAAATTCTTTCGGGGAGGTTGGAAGTGCAGTTTTCTTTGTGTACATGTTGCATTGCTCCCGTGAGCTTAGGGGCAAAGCTGGACTGCATGGCTGGCTTCTGGGGTGATAACCAGACACGTGCCATCTGACAGTGACATAGATGTCCTCGGCTGCTGTATCCACGGGTGCACCTCGTCCAGGGGCGTGATGTTTGGCTCTGAAAACAAGTCGTCCTGGGTTCAAACCACGCAATCACACATCAATTTTATACTAACAATTGTCGAAAGGATACAAATAAGCTGAAAAAAACAAGCACAGTCACGTTACTGTAAACAGCCTATACTTGCATGTCAGTTGCTCAAAATCACTTAAGTTTCTGTCATGGCTGTTGGCAGATTTGATAATATTGATTCATTCTTTAAAGTTCATCCAGCATTGTGGAGTAAAAATCTGCAAATATAAAAAAACCATAATACATAATTTATTTGCAGGCTGTATTGCAAGTACCACCATGATTCATATCAGGGTTTCAAAACTTTGGAAGAAGAATTGTTGCACTTTCTGCAAAAAATGTCCTTGGAGGACTGGAAGTGGTCTGACCAGTATGAAAATGATTTCGAAGATATGGTCTACGAGCCCTGGACGTCTCTGAATCAGAGTAAGTTTACCTAGAAAAAGCAGTATATTTTTACTGTCTCAATTTTTTTTTTTTTTTTTTAAAGGAATATTTCACATTTTTTGTAACACAGTTAATAAATAATGTAAAAAATGTATTATTATTTATTGTTTTTAACTTAGATGGTACAGTGTTAACAAACTAGACTTGCATTTGGGGGTCCTGGGTTCGATTCCTAGTCCAGCTGTCCTGTTTCTGATTTTCCATAGTTTCCTGAAATTGTCGTAGGTGAATTCTGGCATGGTTTTTTTTACTACAGGCCATGGCTGCTTTAGAATTTTAACCAGAACCCTCCTCTGTCCTTTAATTTAAAATTTGTTTGGAGAAATGAATGTGTATATTTTTTATTGAACATAGTACCTGTACATTGTACATACAAGTTCAAAATGTTTTGTGTCGAGTACAAGTTTCACTGAGATCAGACTTGCTGCATACAGTATTATATTCACTATGTTTAAACAGGAGTAAAATGCATGTTGCATTCTAAAGCCTGATTTGAGACATGGTCCATGTGGTTTTGGTTGTGCTAGGTTAGGCGAGCTGGATCAAGGTTACAGGTTACTGTCAGTACAATGGGGCCTTGGCTTAGGTGAAGTAGGTCGAGTTGGCCTCTGGCTTGACACAAAGTATGGAACTGCGAGCACACCATATTTACTCGATCAGGCTTCCTTACCTTGCTCACCTGACTCGTAACTTGTTTTTCCAACTGCAGGGGTGGTTGCGTACCACTGGTGCTGGCCCCAAGCCCTGGTGTCTTACTGCTGCTGTCGACTGCTGGAATGTTGGGTTCTGCGCTAGGCAGGCTGGCTGCTTGTTGACATGTGGTGCGAGTAGGAAATACACCTCTTGAATATACAACACTCGGATAGGAACAATACGTATTTATTACGTAGTAATAAACAAGGTGACACATACTATCTCCTACCAAGAAAATTGTGGTCTGAAGTAACGTACGGTAAAACAGGTGGAGAAGACCTGCTCCTAATCTAACTTAGTATAGAATGACTTTGAATGCTATAAAAACAACTCAGTCACAGCTACTCTAACTTTGAATGTCTTGAAGAGATTTAAGAACAAAAGGTGCCACTACTTTTAAAGGCAGTGTGTGTAGTTGCTACTACCAGAAAGTTGTCGTACCAGGAGGAACGACAATGGAGAGTGTGGTAGTGGTGTCTGCAGGATCACTGTTGAAGAGCTTGTGGTAGATGCTACAGAACCTTTTGATCTGATTGGTGGCAGCCTCTGGGGCTGCTGCTAACTGGTGGTAGGTGCCACTGGAACTCCTGGTGGCTGTTGAGAGAAGCCTCTGGAGCTTCTGGTTGTTGGTGGTGGCAGCATCTGGAGCTGCTGGTAGGCTTGGCTGAAGCCTTTGGTTGTTGGTAGCCGCAGCCACTGGTGGCTGCTGAAGATCTCTTGGAGTTCTTGGAGAGGACCGTGAGGGCCTAAGGTGCAGTAGAGAGCACAGAAGTGCTGCTGGTATGTTAATTTTTTTATTTAAATGGCGAGCCCCCAAATCCCGCTACGCCATCGTGAGCACCTTCTCAGTTCTGTGTGCCCTCTGGCATTCGTGTTGTTTGCTAAGACGGTTAGAGAATAGGATGCGTCTCAGGGCAAGCTCTACATGCCTCAGGTTGGGTTTAGTTAACAAAATGGGCTCATGCACCATCGCGGCTGAGCAGGGTTGTCTGACATGGCCGCAATTGTAGCCATGGACACACCCTGAAAGAAGATGTGTCTAGATGGTAGGGCATAGCAAACCAGGTAAAGCAGAGAGGGCCTGGGAAAATCTATGTGACAGACACGTAGGATAAATGTAATTACTTTTATTGGATTAGGGTTGGAGAAAGTAGGGTGTTAGCTAGTTCGCGAAGATAGACTTTGTGAGGTTAATGAGTGGTGATACGAAATGAGTCAAGCCACTGCTGGAATGTATCCAGGGTCATACCACAGTAGCACGGCCCTGGAGGCAGGGGACGGAACTGCGCCACCCGCCCGCAGATGCTGGTTATCTCTCTGGAAGCAGAAAAAAAAAGTTAGTTTCAGGCATAAAAAATAGGAGTAATTAAGAAGAAGAAGGGGATGGTGGGGCAATGTAGTGAAATGACATTACCTACAGTGATAGTTCGCTTGCAGCTAGTGTTGTGTTGTATGTAGTGTTGTCAGAATTGTGCGTGACCTGTGTGTTACATACCCCAGTGTTGGCAGTTGGGACGAAAACATCATAGACCCAGTCAGTTATGGCAGGATCACAGAATATAAGTGGATGTTGTGGCTAGCCGACCTCGGGTGTGCCGCGAATAAGTGTCTTGTGTGTCGTGGTTATCTATTATCCCCGCTGGGATAATGATTACACTTCATTGGCGACGAGTGATGTGAACTTAACGCGTCGTGTGGTCTCGGGTGTGCCGAAACGGACGTGCAACACAACATAACCTGCATGGCATTGTGGAACTCTTTCGGGGAGTTCATTCCAGGGCAGGACACATGGCAAACTTACTCAGAACAGCTAAAGTATTGCTTCATAGTGAAAAAAGTGGCTGACGAGGAGTAAAATGCTATATATGTTACGATTTGCGGGGCTGAGTTGTACAATTTGGCAGTGTCATTGTGTCTTCCCAAAGCAACAGGTGAGGTGGATATAGAGGACATTTTGACAGCATTGTCGGACCATTTCCAACTCAAGCTGAACAAAATCATGGAATCATACAAATTCCACAAACATGACCAACACGAGGGTAAGTCGATCTCAGATTATGTGGCCGAACTGCACCGCTTGTCGGCGCATTACAACTTCTCTGATTTAAATAGAGTGCTGCGAGATCGGTTGGTATGTGTGGTGCACGACACGGTACCACAACATGCTATGTTTGCTAAAGCCAAGTTAACATTTCAGACTGCCCTAGACATGGCCACTGCTGCCGAAGCAGCTAGTTGGAATGTCTACGACCTTAATGGCGGTGTGCTCAAGCTGGCAGAAGCAGTACACCAGGTGGAGGTGTCCAGGCACCAGTTCGGTTCTCAGGATTAAGCGCATCAGGGAAGAACGTCACCTTCATGTAAGCACACACGGGATCAACCACCTTGCTGGCGCTGCAACGGGTCACACAAACCAGATACTTGTAAGCACCGCTCCACAAAAATAAACTCAGTACCCGACCGCAGGACCCACACAGGGGCTTGAAACAGAACCCGAGCAGCAGAGCGTTTCATGTAACTGACAGGAGGACCCTGTTGGAGGAGGAGGACACAACCATGTACAGTCTGTACCAGTTACGGTCGCACCCCGCCAAGAACCAGCTGCCGATAAAAAAGATTGTGCGCTTGGATGGCAACCCTTAGAAATGGATGTCGACACCGGGGCTGGCCTAGCTGTCATTAGCAGCGACACATTTCAGCAGTTGTGGCCAAAGAGGCCAGAACTACAGGAAGCTAACTTGCTACTGCACACATGGTCCCAGGAGAAATTGTGAGTTCTAGGGTCCCTGGTGGTGCATGTACAATTGGACACGGTAGACATCAGGTTGCCGCTTTTGGTAGCAGAAGGCTGTGGGCCTAGTCTCTTGGGACGGAGTTGGTTGAAGCCAGTAGGCATTTCAGTGGAAGGGCTGCTCACTATGCATTCAAATGAGGCAGCAAGTATAATGACTCAACACCACACTGTGTTCGCTAATGCAGACCTGGGGCAGTATGTGGGCCCACCAGTAAGTATCGACATCAACCCAGAGGCAAGACCTATATTCCGGAAGTGCGAGCCAGTCGCTTTTGTTCTGCTCGAAGTCGTCAGCAAGGAGACAGACAGATTGGTGGAGCAGGGTGTGTATGTGCCCGTAACACACCCAAACTGGGCTACCCCCATCGTCACCATCTGTAAGGCTGATGGATCTGTATGGATCTGCGGGGACTATAAATGTTCTGTGAATTGAGTGTGCAACACGGAGATTTACCCACTGTCAACTATTAACAAAGCGTTCTCCAATTTTTCAGGCGGGAGATTGTTCACCAAATTGGATTTGGCCAACGCTTATTTGCAGGTATTGGTAGACGACAGTATGGCTGACATGTTAACAGTGAACGCCATGAAAGGATTATACAGGATGAAACGTCTGCCGTTTGGCATCAAGTATGCGACCGTGGTTTTCCAGAGATTGATGGAGACCATTCTTGCTGGTATCGAGGGAGTCGTGGTGCTGCTGGACGACATTCTCATTACGGGGACAAATGCAGAGCAGCACTTGCAGCGGGTCCATCAGGTTCTCAGTCGCGTGGAGAGGGCTGGGTTATGATTGAAGGGAGGGAAGTGTAGGTTTGCTGCACCATGTGTAAAGTTCTTGGGTTATCAGGTGGACAGTATCAGGATACACCTAACATTGGCTAAGGTGGAAGCCATCCACCATGCTCCAGTCCCTATATGTAAGAAAGAGCTGCAAGCTTTTTTAGAGCCGCTTAATTTCTACGACTGGTTCCTGCACGACAAGGGCAGTGCAGCAGAGCCACTTCACTGCCTGCTCGACAATAGATACCAGTGGGAGTGGACTAAGGTTCAAGACGATGCGTTTGGCGCAGTCAAGCAGTTGCTGCAGTCAGATTCTGTTTTGGTGCACTATGATGTATCCCAACCAGTGACATTGACGTGCGATGCCTCAGAGTATGGATTGGGGGCAGTACTCGCTCATGTGGATGTGGGCGGGATCGAAAGGGCTATTGTGTTTGGGTCACGCACCTTACACAAACAGGAGAAGAACTACACCCAAATTGACAAGGAGGCTCTAGCTATAATGTTTGGAGTGACCAAGTTCAGGCAGTATGTTACAGTCTGGCCATTCACTATCATAACAGACCACCAACCACTTTTGCGTTTACTAGATCCCAACAGGCACACCCCAGATGTATTGTCTCCACGGTTACTATGGTGGAGCTTATTATTGTCAATGTTCGACTATAAGATTGTATATCGACCAGGGCCAAGTATCGGGCATGCAGATGCCCTAAGCAGGCTCCCGTTGGGAGGTCCAGATGTGGATATCCCAACTGTGGGAGACGTCTTAATGCTATAAGTACTGCCCCACCCCCCAGTGGAAGCTCTAAGAATCGATAGACCCACAGACGTGGATCTGGTACTGCACAAGGTAAAGGAGTACTGCATCATTGGGTGGGCCGGGAGTAGGGCCGTGCCAGACTAGCTCCGACCATGCTGGACCCAGCTAGATGAGTTGTCACTCTACAGGGGGTGCATCTTGTGGGGGAGCAGAGTGATTATCCCTGTGGCACTAAGGAAGGACCTGTTAGAGACACCGCATGCAGCACACGATGGTGTAGTAAAATCAAAGACTGTCGCACGGAGCTACATATGGTAGCCAAGGATGGACGAGGATATTGAGAAAATCGTAAGCCATTGTCAGCAGTGCCAACAGTTGCGAGCTTACCCACCCAAGCAAGGAAGTGTGGGCTGAGAGCAAGAAACTAAACTATGGGCCAGGGTCCACTTGGACTTTTTTGGGCGTTTTCAAGGCAGGGTTTTCCTGGTTGCTGTGGATGGCCTACTCCAAGTGGCCAGAGGTGAGACTGGTAGGGTCAGTGTCATCAGCAGCCATTGTGCGGGAGCTAAGGGACATATTTAGTGTGCATGGCATACCTGAATGCTTGGTCTCAGACAGTGGCTCCGCTTTTATAGCACACAAGTTGAAGGCTTTTGCGTGGCAGAATGGGGTCCGGCTGATTCGCACAACACCGTTTCACCCGTCGAATAACGGGTTAGCGGAGCGCATGGTCTAGGCGGTGATGTCAAAGCTAAAGAAATTAGTCAAGGGCGACTGGCAGACCAAACTGGCTAGAACACTATTTACACTGCGCACCAGTGCTATCACTCAAAGCCTCAAGACTCCAGCAGAACTTTCAGTGGGTTGCCCACTCAGGACTGCTTGGGATGAGGTATGCCCAGAGGCTAACGTGGGAGCAGCGACAATTTAACCACCAGCAGGGAACAGGAGCAGATGCTTCAGGTTACACGATGCCGTGTGGTACAGGGTTTATAACAGGAGCATGAAGTGGTGGCCTGGCACCATTACTGGATCACAAGGGCAACAGATATTTTCTGTCACAGGTAAGGATGGGCAGGTACATAGGCGTCACATGGACCAGGTCTTGCGCAGAGAGCCCGGCAAACCAGACCATGGGGAAGACCATTCCCTAGAGACATCCAGGATGGCTCCAATAGGGTTCCAGGGTCCTGTTCACAGTAGCAACAGCCAAACTCGACAGCCCATCAGCAGCCCACAGGAGGACAGCCAGGGCACCTCCCACCAGCGCTTAGCTGGTACTGGAGAGCGCACAGAGGTAGCGCCAGGTACCCAAGCCGCAGAGCGGATCACGCAGGGCGGGGAGTAGTGACCACTTAGCATGGGGTGATCGGTACCCTCGCAGAGCGAGGCACCAACCGGAGAAGTTGGACTACGCGCAGTGATACTTATGGAGGTGCAGGCTGTAACACCAAACAGCATCCCTAAGCAGTGACGATGACGTGTGGAGGCCATTAGGGTTGTGTACTACTTTAAAGTGTTTTCTTGGAAGGTAGTAGGTGCTACATACCCCAGTGTTGGCAGTCGTGACATAAACATTGTAGACTGAGTCAGTTATGGCGGGACAACCGAGTACAAATGGATGTTGTGGCTAGCCAACCTCGGTTGTGCCGCGAGTAAGTGTCTTGTGTGTCGTGGTTATCTATTATCCCCGCCGGGATAATGACTACGCTTCACTGTGTAGTGTCGAAGAAGTTAGAAATATGAGAATTTGTAAGGAAGTTAATTAATTAAAATATCATCAGCCTGGAGGACGCCACATTAAGGTATCTGGTAGGTGTATACAGCGAGCGCACAGTCCTACCCCAAACCGAAATACCAGTCTGGATGCCACAATACCGACACTCAGGAGCGCACGTAGTGTAGTATAGAACAAATTTGCAAAGTAAAACACAGGGGCCATCTCCGAGCCAGTAGCTGTGCAGAGCCTGATGTTCTGTGTTCACATATTGCTTTGCATCATTTGTATGTGTTTTGGGAATTATCACGCATCGTACTGGGATAGTTTAGTGAGATTATGACAGCCTGTTAGCCAAGATGCTCTTTGACCGCTTGTATTTTTGGGTTTCCTCAGGGTCATAGTCCCTGAGGCTGGATATTTTCGCAATTGCACTGTTTACTCAATTAGTGTAAAATTTTTGTGCTAATTTTATGAAGTGCTCATCCAGTTTTTCGAGTTTTAATTCGTGATGTAGATCCCGATAGGGCAATATCAGTGCGGAACTGCTGCTATTCGCATACATTTATTTTTAATTATGTTTTGATTGCACCAAAATGAAATTTGTAAGAGAAAAAAAGTTTTAAGAGGGGTGCCTAAAGGTTTGCACTGTAGTGTTTACATATAACTAAGTTCTTAAACGTGCATGAGACAAAAATCAGCCTTCAGGTGTGTTGTCCAAAATGCGGCTACAGTCGCATAGGTGACTGCAGCCGTTGTTGCCACCTTCACATGTGCACAGTTTGGTTTTGTTCTGTGACTCAAGCTTGTTGTGCCTGGAACTGCGAGACTATTTTAGTGAGCAGTATAGTCACAGCTGCATTGACGACTCAAGAAAATGGCAAAATTACGCCAGCCTGTGCAATCTATATATGCTTGTATATAAGTTTTATTTGAATGTTAGCTCCTAATTCCAAAAAAAATCTTGATACATAACCCCTCCCTCCGGAATATATTTTGAAATTTTTTAATATACATAAAAACCTTGCAATAAATATTTCCTTCTTGTTTAATTTATCACCTACAATGTAATATCACTATCCACAATTAAAAATTATCATTAAAGTATCACTCAATCTGAAATATTCTCTGAGTAATCTCTGTAGAAACGTGTTTGTTTATTAATATTGTTTTTTACTCACTTGCATAGAAAAGAGATTAGTCACTTGTTCACAGGTCGTTACACACCCCGCGCATGTCCATGTCACCTCACAAATGTGTACTTTGGAATTCACAGTACCAATGCATGAAACAACTAGCGCAAATGTCCAAGGTAGTCCACACTCGGTCGATGTAGCATTTGTAATATCCTGAACACTCTATTTTCTCGACTTTGGCAACCGGACACAACCATTCCCGACCGGAGTAAGCAAGGTACTAACATGGCGGACCCAAGCACGCTGCTCCTGACGTCGCCAACATGGCCGCCGCCACCACCTTGAATAAAACTGATGTTTCCCAACAAATATAATATAGCACATTTCCTCATCATGTGATGGCAATATACTGTTCAGTGTCCTCTTTCTACTAACATGCCACCTCAACATAGTTTTATCATATTTCTCCACATCCAACAAATATGAAGGGAGGACCTGTCGTGAAATATGACATCCATACTCTTCTTGCCCATATCTGCAGGCACTGACTAACAGCTGTAATAGGATTATGGAAAACACCCTCTGCGATTGTCGCTGGAGGTTGCATTTGCTTGCATCAGTGGTGACCCTGGTCACTTGGCTGCAGCTCTAATTGCAGCCAAGAGTCGCACCTTGGACAACGCACCTGAACTTAGCTTTGGTGTGTGTATTATTCAGTATTAATTGTGTGTATGTATTAAATTCACAGCTGTCAACTGTTCCAGGCCACCACTAGAAGAAGGCCATTATTACTGTAAGTATTTGACTCGTGTAAAGTTTCTGTAGTTTGCTTTGCCATCAGTAGTAACATAGTACCAAAAGCATGTACAAACTTGCAGAACAAATTGTTTGGAATTTGGAATTTTTAGTGTGTTGTTATTGCCGGTGACATCTAGTGATGGCATGTAGGCCTAAGAAATTACAAGTAATCACACTACCAGTAAATATTTCTTTTTCAGTAATTGTTATTTGTAATTTGTTACATTTAAGAAAATGTAATGTTTAATTGTAATACATATGGCAAAAAATATGTACTCATTACTTATCAGTAATCATTTCTTTTTTGCTTCCTCTATGGATTTCATTATAATTTAGGAATTTTACTTACATTTGAATTTGTATTGCTTTACTTTCAGTAACAAATAACCTACACTGTCACAATATCAATATTAATTGATAGTGTACTCACTAAATGGTGCATTAGCTACAGTTACCTTGCTGGGTTTTGAAACCTAAAGTTTAAATCAGCTGTTGTTGTGGAGTGATTGAACAGAGTGTAGACAATGGGTGGAATGATGTTAAGGACATAATTTGTTTGGAACTCTGTGAATTTATATTTCATTCCCATTTACGATAAGTAATTCATTTCACATTCCCTCTTTTTTTTTTAGCATAATCACTAACTAAACCATTTTGGTGTTTACATACAACATTTGCACGACAGTTTACTAATTCTTTACAAAATGTGTGACTATGTAGTATGGAGAAATTTGTACATATTTAATAACAGGGCTAGTGCTGCTTTCCATGTCCTATCACACCAATATCAATGTGTCTGACTACAAGTTGTGTAATCAGCTCTCTAGGTAAAGAATGCGTGAAGTAAATTCATGCTGCAGTGTTATCTTTTCTGTCTCTTGGCAACATATTCTGTATTGTTAATTTAACAAAATTACTGTCAATATTTAACATCTTTTCTACTTATTTAAATCAACTTCTACTCATCAGTGCGAACCATTCAGCTGCACACCCCAATGGAGTTTGATTGGCAGTACAATCTACCAGACACCAAGACTTGTACTTTTTACTCATTGGTAAAAGATGCACTTTCATCCAGCCTGAAAAATTGTACTGTTTACCAGCCGAGCCACCAAGATGACGCTTCAAGGTCACCTAGTACTATAGCGTGCAGTGGGATGGCACTACTAATACGAATTGCAGAGACATGCAGCACCTGGAACTTCGGCCGGCCAGTGACGTCACACCCCCAGAGGATCTAACTCCGCCACCCCCCCTCCACCTGGCCAAGGGCGAGCCAGGAAGAGTATAAATACTGAGGCTTGGTCCTTGGAATGCTAGTCTGTCCTGTTCCACCATTGCACTCTTGGTGCCAAAGGAGCCATCAGCTCTCATCTGGTCTTCACCGTGCCCTTAGTGCAAAGCCCAGGTCTTGATATCCCTCTTCGCCTTCAATGACAACCACCAGTTGAGTCGTCGTACACAAACACCATTCTGTCCCTTCAGGACAAACACCGTAGTATTAGTTAAAGTTGAGTTATTTTGGCTAGCCGCTTTGCCTACCTACTCCATTTAGCTTAGAAACAGGTCGTCTTCACCTGTTTAGTATAGCAAACTTCCGTTAAACTCTTTTTGATAAGAGTTAGTACAAACCACCTTGTTTATTTGCTTACAGAAATAAAGATATCTTATCCCATTTAGGATATTATTCCCTTTGTAATAAAACCTATACCAGTAAATATCAGGTCTGTCAAGGGACATCCGGTGCCCAAGAATTTTATTCTAAACAAGTTTGCCAAACTTAGAATAGGACTGTGAGTTTCCCTTCAGGAAACCCGTACGTCAAACACACACCTAAACCTTGGATGGCCACCCTTTCTATAGAATGGTAGAGCCCCGACACTAGGTACTCATCCTCTTGGGGTTGGACTATATGTCTGGGTTGTGCTTCTTCCACCGTACTCCTGGTGCTGGAGGGGGTATTTTCCTGGATCTGGAGGCCTGACCCTTCAGAGGAACTCACCCACGCATCAAAACCAATGCAACTGTGTAACCTGCCTCCTAGTGTCCACCGCACTTCTGGTGCCGGTGATAGAGGAGATAGCTGTGGCTTGTTGAGATGGTGCGTGGAAGTACACTTAAGTCCGGACGAATGTCACCTGCTCCACCTCTGCAGGACTGGTATTAGAGTAATCCCTCATGCCATACTCCTGTTAGAGTGGTATCCGTAAGAAGGTTACAAAGGCTGTAACTATCTCTAAATATGAACAAGAGCTTAGCTCACACCCCACTGTCCTCGACAACCTCAGTCCATGTGATAGAGCTCAAGTCATCCACCATATAGAGAAAACAGCCGCACCTACACCCATACCAGAACTATTCAGAACTCATTGGAGTCACTCGCCCCATATTGATAGCCTATCTGAGGGGTAAGGAAACCTCGTACGACATATCCAACCCGTGGATTAGGGGTTCCAGCTCGCTGAGTCAACCCAGACAACTACCAGCACCAATGACCAGCTGACCACCTGCACACTGGGTCGCGGATCCAGCCCAAGCGCATCACCTCCAGAGCCACATCAGGTCCAGTCTCCTCTCCAGGCCGGTAGTTGCCTAGGTATTCCAGTGAGAGTGGTACCACCGAAGCGTAAAATAGTGCCTGCCGTCCCGACTTCGTGCTTTGCCGTAAAGCCACGTGACAAATCCTCTACACTGGTCGGGCTCCTGTTCCTCGCTGCGAATAAGGAGTTCGAACCACCTCCCGGTGTGTCTGCTCTTGCACCGACCAAAACACTTGAGCCGTGACGAAAATAGTTTTCTTTTTGTGTACTTTCAAAAATATTTTGACCCCGCAAGCATGTGGTCTAAAGAAAACATTTCTGTTAAGTGCAAATCATGTGTTGGTTAAGTAAGATTCTAAGTTCAATATGGCGCACCTTGAAAACATAACAGGAAGTACTTTCAATACTGAATTTAAGTGCATGAGATGACATAAGATAAGACCTATCATGTCCTTATTTTGCATAAAAATGGATTTCTGCAGTAACATTATCAGTATCAATGCATAATTTTCATCATACATGTCTGTACTTAAACAACTTTCCCAAAAAGTGCCCTTTTTTTAAATGTAAGTTACTAGACATGTTCTCTTTTGCAGTGCCACAGAGTTATGTGTAAAAGGATAGTTTAACTTTCTAAATGATTGTAGGCTTGTCTTTGCTACCTTTCACAATATAGCTTTAAAAAAAATAATTTGTGCGCTTAGAAGAGAGGAGCCATGCTATAAGAGAGTAAGAGTAAATTAATAAGATTTGGTGTTTTTGTCTGTTTATTAATTTTAAAAATTTCAATTTACAGACAATTTTCAGGGTATTAAAAATGTTACAAAAATCTGTTTTGTAGAAATGCGTCCCAGGCAAAGATGGACGAAGGGTTTTTGTTCGAAGTGCTACCATGAAAGGTGACAGACACATGCTTAAAATCTTTAACATGTAAAACCGTAGCGTTTTACTCGGCCGGTCCCTCTCTAGGCAGCCAACGTGTTAACTGACTGTATGTGAGGGGCGCTGGTCTCTATTAAATCAGGTATTGCTCATCTGGTTTCCTAGGATGATACTCTACTGCGTGGATAAGGTTTAAGGTACTGGTATGTATTGGGTGGGAGATCAAGAGAGAATGAAGAGATTTGGGGGGCTTGTTCACGGTCCAACATGCATTTCAAGTCCTGTGTCTGATGGTACTGTTAAGTTTGACTCGGCACAACGAAAGGTAGGCAGAGTGGCACTCTAATACATATCAGTGGAACAGCTGTATTTGTTACTATGTGGTGGCAAATCATGAACAGTTTGCACTGTCACACTTTCATGCTAGTATTGGTGGTGACCGAAGGGAGAGGAAGGTATGTCAGGGATCTAACTCTGCATGGAGGTTGAGAGGTGTGTGGCTCCCTCATTTGTTTAGTTTGTGGTGGTGATGTCAGCATCCACATGTTCCCATCCATCAGCCAGTGGTGTGCGATTTGTTGCAAGATGATTGCTTGGTGGTCCAGAGGATACCAGTGGCTCAGTCCTTACCAGTGTACGTATATGTCTCGACGCACATATACTGGTAAAGATGGTGGACTGCCTTCTGCGGTACGTGTACTGGTTACACATATGGTCCAGCAGAGTAGTAGTCTCATTCACCCAGTACTTAACAAAAATGTAACATTTTCTGGCATCATGCAATATGTACAAATGTGTAAAATTGACAAAAATATTGTATGTTCCCAAACAGAACCTAACAGAAAATACATTTCATGTAATAAAGCAGGGTTTTTTTTTTAAACTCTATTCAAGGTGATAAAGACCTGGTTCAGCTGTTGCTGTTTGATGCAGAAGTTACAGAACCATTCTTTAGAGATGAGAAGTGGACATACCGCAGCAAAATGGAGTATGTATTAACAACAGTCACATGAAAATTTTTTTTGTATGTTGTTATAGTAGTGATAAATTTGTTTTTCTCCAGTATAAAGTAAAACAGTTCAGTTGAATTGATAGATTCGGGTGGCTCTTATCAACAAGATCTTGAGAGCCAATGGGGGTTGAATGAGGTGAGAATTGAGCAGTGCCGGAGTGCAAGAGTGGGGGAAACGGGAGATCCCAAAGAAAACCCACTGACCAGCCACGTATTATGGCACAATTCCCACTTGCGAAAATCCTGGAGTGACTCGGCCGTGGATAGAACCCGGTTCACCTTGGTGGAAGGCTAGCAGTCTAACCACTCAACCACCACTGTCCCGATGAAAACACCCTTGGTATAGGGGTGTGCGAATAGTGGATTTTGTTCAAATATTTTTTAATTGAATAGGTAGTAGAATTTTTTGAATAACATGCAAATAGCTCGACATCGAATAGTTATCAGTAAACCAGTAAACATTTCATTTCTGTTATATATAACAGGAAATAACTATCATTTTACTGATTACACAATAGATATTTCCCACACAAATTATACTTATACATTTAAGTACCGTATATAATTTTTACAATATGATTTTCTACTTTTTGAACTTACAAAGTATGCTCCAAAATGTAACCATAAATTAAAAATGTATCATATTTTGTGTGTGTGTGCACGCATGTATGTGCGCACGTGTGCATGTGTGTGGGTGCGTGCATGCATGTACATGTGTACGTACAGTAAAATGTTGCAAAATGCAGGAAAGTGTAAAAAGAGGGAAACATGCTGTAAAACTAAAAACAGACATTGGGACTAAAAAAATTACATATGTGTAAAATGCAGGAAAGTGTAAAATCAGAGGGTGTAAAACAGTATAGAGAGAGAGACACACACACACACGCACACACACACACATGTGCAAGTGTGCATGCATGCATTATCCCCACAGGGAAGAATAGATACAGAAAATAGCTCAAAGTTCTTTGCAATAAATATAAACACTTGATCGGGAAAGGACAGTATTTCCTTGGTGTTGCAGTTTAATTTCCAGTGACCATCCAGTTTTATTTTCTGTGATCATTGTTTATGATATGCATGCGTGAAGTCATGTGAAGTCTAACAAATGTATATTCGCTATTGAATTGGTAGCAGATTCTACAAGCACAGTGGTTTGGTTTGGTGCTTGTGGTTGCAATGCTATTTGTTAACATACTGCAAATTGTTTGTAGGTGTTTGCAATGTTATGCTATCGTGGTAGTTTGTCTGTAACAGAATTTGTTTACCATATATATATTTTTTCTTTTGTTAATTCAATCATGTATCTTGTTAGATAAACAAAATTAAATTTTGTTGCTTTTCAGGTTTGGTTTACTCCACTAAATATTTTGTTGGGGCAACCAAATATATTTCTGGCCCTATACTTGTAGTCAGTGACGTAACCTGTAATTTCTCAAGCAAAGGGGTACACTGACCAAAGTGAAGGGAGGGAGCTTATATTGGTATTAGCAGTGCTGACATGCATGTTAATTAGGACAAATATTAAGATAAAAATTACCTCTCAATATAATAAAATGCATCAATGTTAGGACAATTTTTTTTTATTATTAAATTATTAGGCTTATTGATAGTTTTAATATTATTTGTTGACAGCCTTAAGGACAAAAAAGGGGGGTCACAACCCTCACATCCTCTCTTCTTGGCTGTGTTCCTGCTTAACGTAGATGAAAAGATGAAACTCTATGTAAATGCAAATGTTTTGTTATAAACACTTGTGACCAGTTTAACTAGTATAGCCCTCTACTACCAGCACTGTTTGTTCGCATTCCACCACAACTCTGATGCAATGCTATGTTGGTATTGTTTGTGTTCATCGTATCCTACTTGTATGCTCCATGATCGTGACACTGTCTCGTGCTAAAACAATACACTATATGGAATTGGTATTCTTTTGAATGTGTTTGCAGTAATGATGGGAAATATAGTTCACTAGAATGAACTAGGTTGTTCCGAACTAGTCACATTTGAGAACAGTTCATTTGGAACTGTTCTTTTGAACTATATAGGTCACAGTCGAATAATCACGTGTACTGGCGAATTGCAGAGCGCAAGTGTAACCTCGGTCCGAGAACTAGATAGGTCTTTCTCTGTTTCCTCTTTCACAGTTCCATGATGAATCTAAGCAAGTGTGAAATGGAAAGAGAAGCAAATAAGTGATGTTTGTAAATTAATTGCTAAAGAATTAGTGCATTATTGTGTGTAGATGAAATTACTTTTTTTTTTTTACATAGAAGTAAGATAAATGAATAGTAAAAATATCTTTATACTGTGTTATCCACGCCTATGTTGTGTCATATAACACCAAATTACTTTTGACACTGATATTAACAACCACAACCAGGTGTAAAGTTAATTTTTCCAAGTCAGGCGTGTACAAACTCAACAAAAATGGTTCCGACACACTGGATTTATTCGTACCAGTATTAGAAACATTTTAACAGAACTTTAATTACCAAAATAACTTAATTTTAATATGATGCAAATAATGTCAAGAAGCTATATTTGAAGTATTGAGTGAATATACTAGAAAAAAGCAGTTCTTCACTTCTTTATTGCCAGTGTGTAAAACTTGACATTAAATTAATGAGCTTTTTTCTATATTTTACTGTCGTAGCTGTACTCGTATTAGTGCGGCTATCAGATGTATTTTCTTACAGATACGGGAATTTCTGTATGTCTGGCAACATCGTATTTATAGTACGAGTGAGTGAGAGGGTTTTACGACACCATAACAGCGAGGTCTTTAGTGCCAATGAGGATGGAACAAGTTAAATGGACGACACAAACATCCATACCCTGACTGGGTTTTGAACCCGGAACCCCTCGCACCGCAGACGGGCGTGCAACCGACTATGCAATTGGGTCGGCACAAGAAAGTAAGAAAGAACGAAAGATCGCTGCATGGCCATAGGTCTGTCAACTGTCTCGTGCTGTGTCTCCTGCAGTTCCCAACCGATTTGCGACTCATGTCACTATTGAACTAGGTAGGTCTGCGATCCCTACATTTTGAGGCAATGCTTAACGGGCTAAACAAAAATACTGATAGACAGAGAGACATAGATAAGAAGTATGCACGTTGCGATGTAGCCAGTCATGAAGGGAGTGATAGCTGGAGGAGGGAAAGCTGCAGGGAGCGATGAACAATGGATTATCTGAGCATGCACAGTGGCGCACCTGGTGTAGTTAATGGTACTAAGAGAATGACTGACAGATATCACAAGAGATTAGTTCTTTTATGTCGCAGTGAACTATGCATCTAGTTCTTTTTCAAGACCAGTTCAAAATGAACGGGTAGTTTGTGAACTACCCATCACTAGTTTGCAGAAATAAGGTACTATACTTTCCCCAGAATTACCTACCAAATCAATTTGTATATCTCATAGGGCAATTTGTATTTTTTTGTATGTGGATAAAAGCAATACAAAACATTTTTATTTTGTTATTGCACAACTGCAGTAACATAACCTTTTCATACCTATTTCTTTGGCCGCAAACAATATGAAAGAAGAAATACCATATTTTGGGGTGTGTAGGCCGCATGCGTGTATAGGCCGCACCAGAAGTTTTTGAAGAAAAATTAAGAATAATTAATATTTCATGTATAGGCCGCACTGAATTTTTGTATTCGTGTAAATATTGTTAAGTCACTATTCCATACAAACACAAAAAATTCAGACTTAATTTTCCCTTACAAAACATTTGTGATAGAAGATATGTATTAATAATTGCACTTTTTTCCTTTGTTTATTCACAATTTTCTCAGAAGATATTCAAAGCTTAAATGTGAATAATTCATAAATTACTATTCACAACTATTTGAATTTTTGAATATTTGCACACCCCTAGGTACATATAATCAAGTGATATATATTTCACCTACTCTGAAGCATAGTTACCGCATCCTGTGTCCAGTATTAAACTGACTGCTACACATACATCAGCAAATTTCATTGTACATGATCTATTGTAGTAAATAGTTGTGAATGCACTCTGTGTAGCTGAGTTAATTTGAGTGCCTGATGTGTATTGCAAGCTCAGAACTGAGTACAAACATTGCTCTTCGGCCCATAAAGCATAAAATTTTGGAAAAAAACTTATTGAGAAAGGGGAATATTTGACAGGGAAATCTTCTGGAAACCATATCTCTGAAGGGAATTTGAACTTTTATCAGAAATGCCTCATAGTCCACATAAATTATTTTGTGCTGAAAACTCTCAGCTATAGCATTTACATTCATCTACGTGTAGACTTGTTGTTAAATTTTTGAGCAGAATTGATACTGCACTTAATTTTCTTTGTAAAGTGTAAACATCATAAGCCAGATGAAGACTAATCTAGTGTACATGGTGCCGAGGCTACAATAACCCAGTACATATTGAGACTCACCGTATCCTTCTGTTGACAAAGGGCTTGAGGTAGCCAGTGTATAGGAGTACCCTAACACTTTGGTGACTGTTAGTTTATGTCATACTGTGTGAAGCATATATGTCTGACTTTGGTGGCAAGGTTCTATGGAAACAATCTTTACTGACACATGACACACTGTGAAGCTATAACATACACTTGACTTTGCCCCATCTGAACAGTGTTTCATTTTTCCTTGGGCAAGTCATTTACAGTACTTTAAGAGGCTGGACATATGCCTTCAGGATACACCTTCGCAATGAGAGATGATATTACAGACACATCACTCCAGCTTGTACTCTCTACCCTGTACTCTAACCAGACGTCACGCCAACCCGCTGAAGGGAGACTGTATTATCTGTAAAACCACCGAGCCTGCCACCCAAGGTTACGTAATTCTACGGTGCACCAAGGGAGGGCACCACGTATCATGCAAGTGGATAAGGGATGAAGCTCGCAGTAGCAGCGATTTACCAGCAGCAGAAGATGCTAGCAGACGACTCCAGCAGACGACACGAGGGGAAGAGCTTATCTCCTTCCTCACTCCTCGCAACCTCCGGTCCAGGGGTCAACCAGTATATACGCCCTGCACTGCCCAAAAACTTAAGTCTATGTTTCCTCCACCGCTCAGTTTTGGGCTGGAGGAAGCAAACAGCGGCTTGTCTCTCTAGTCCTGCTGATTCCACTGCTCCCCTCGGGGTCAGAAGATGCTTGCTATTGCAGCCTGCTCTGCCAGAAGCCTGTTTTGTACCTATGGCAACACCCTCAAGAGCTTCTGGAAGACTCGACCACCACTCCTGAAGATGTTGACAACACCCTCCCTGCCATCCTCTGATAAACGGTTGTCAACAATCCCTTCAGGATTACAACTCCTGCCTTGCCGGATGGTAATGGCAATCCTTACTGCTACTCTTCTGGTAGTGGCCATCAAAAGTTTGTTCAGGACAACAAGGTAAATAGTTAGGGGAAGTTTTAGTAAACTACCTAGCAGTTTATTGCCTTCGCATCAGGTTAGAACTAGGTCTCCTTGGCCTGGCTGTGCATAGCTTAACTTCCGTGTCAGTTCAGGTTAGTTTAGTAGGCATTACAGGCCACCATGCATATTCTCGTGGAATATACACGTGATCTAAACTGACTTCTGAATACTGAATTCCGAGTGTCATTGTGTTAATCTCATGTAGAAACCAGCCTGTTAGAGTGGAGTCGGAAGACCACGCACACCAAAGCTAAATACACACTGACCACCCTTGCTGTGCCCCAGGGTATAGTATCGTAGAGCCCCGACCATTAGAAAGACCTCCGCCAGGGGGCTAGCCAGTGAAGCTAACCTATACGCTGCCAGTGCTCTCTACAGGGCTGAAAGGAGTAAAAGTTGTTATTGATGAACTAACCCCTGTGGATACTACACCCAAGTGTAGTAAGTGTACAGCTAGAGTGAACCCACCACTCTGTTCACCTCTCTCTACAGGGCCATATGAAAGGGGCACACGGTATAACTCTTGCCTGTGTGGCTGCGACCCTTGGCAAAGCACAGTAGGGACCACGTCACCTGCTTCATTGTTGGGAAGCAGTAAATTGTACCTTCTCCTGTGCCATATACCCGGAAGGTTGGTGCCCTGAGGAAGTCTACAAGGGCAACTCAAATAGAAAAAGCGCACTTATACATGATCGACTTTGCCTGGTTTCTCAAATGGCGATTCACCATGGGCAAGTCGATACCAAATAAACTCGTTAATGGAGGTAGGACATGTGGACCACCAACCTAAGTTGACAGAGCCTCAACACAACCAAAAACCACGTGTTCCTTGCTTTTACCATACCCCTGAACTCTTACAAGAATCCACCTTTCTATTTTGCCACTCCCGCTAGATAAACAGCACTTGATACAAATCTTGCTCTGCTGCAGGGATGCTAGCCACCCGCCAGAAAGTCACGGCCTACACAAGATAATAAGGGCAAGGTGTGTCAACGCCCAGCGCCGAGCGCCACCCAGATAAGGATCCATTGTTCATGCATGTGACATCACAAGCTCCACTCTCAAGAGGCGGGGCTAATTTCCCTGCACCCTTTTGAGTGCTCTCGAACTGAGAAATTTAGTATAAAATGAGTTCTCAGTCTGGACCTCAGGAGTGATCGCTGCACCTTCTGGTTGTGAAAGCTGTCTGTGCTAGCACAAGGGCAGGGTCCCTTACCCACACTAGTGACCGCAGAAGGCCCAGTGGCCAACAACGACTCCTACCAACTCCAGTGGACCACCACCTTTCAGAAGACCTGCAACCTCTTGGAGTACCGCCACCAACCAGAGGCCTTTCACCTCCTCTGCCTCCATCAGCAGCACCAGGGTTGTCAACGGACACCAGAGGCTCCAGCACGTTGTCTTTCAGTTACTCCCCCTCAATCCCCCCCTCCCTCAACATCTTCGTCCATCCAGGTATTGCAGGTTGCGACGACACTGTCCCATCTGGAAACCCTTATTGTAAGACTACTCCAATGTTAAAGTACAACCTTCCTCGACCAGCAGCTCCAACCATAACAGACAACTGCAATTCGGATCAACCCCGAACACCCAGACTACATTTGCCCCAACCCGCACTAATACACATACTAATACAAGCAACCCCAGGGATAGGGTCCACCCTCCATGTCTAAGGGGAAGAAAGCTCTGTAGCCAACACCCATCCTTGTCAGCTGTGGTGAGGTAGCAACTAATTTCAAGAATAATAGTTTATCCAGTGTACACTCAAGCTCCAATAGAGGAGCTCATGCCCCTCCCCGTTGTAACTGCCTCTTATTGTACTGTGTATGTTACTGGCATAAAGCATCTTGCATCTTGTGTCTTGCTTATTTAAAAATTAAGCATTTTTAATACTGCCAGTTTATGGGTACGGAAACTGTGGTCACTTACGTAGGCATGTGCAAGGGAGGTGCAGGGGGTTGCAGCTGCCCCCCCAAAATTGCATCACGTCGTTAGGAAAATAAAGAAAATGCTACCAATTACTTAATTTTCACTGGAAAGATTGTGTGTTTGAAACAGTAACTAAATTGAAAATAAGTTCTATAATCTAGCTATACTAGGTATTTGTAATAAGCATGTCCAAATATATTCTTACATTGTATTTTAAATGTCAAATAGGATCTTTAATGTGCATTTTGCACCTCCCATTACCTGGCCCTGCCAACACCTATAGCCACATAACATGTAAGATTATGTTTCTTGTAAATACATATTATGTAATAACAACAAAAGTGAAATTTCTACTAACATATAATTTAACATTTATAGTTTTTAGTTGGTAACAGCAACATGCCTGTAAATTATTTTAATCCAGCAGAACTGGTTGGCCATTGTCGTAGACTTTAAAATACAAGTTCAGCTGATTTTTTTCAGCTTGTGCTACTGATTAGAACTAGAAAACACCGAAAAATTTTAAAAATATAAATTCTTGCTGGATAAATTTTCACATCTTTTAATGTTTTGAACACAGTGTTAAATTTGAATAATGTTATAATTGAATTCAATAATCTTCTATTTATTTTATGAAAACACAATAGGTTTAATTACTGAATATTTAATATATAAATAGAGTAGTTGGTTCTTAACTCAGCAGTAAAGTGGAAATATTTTCATTTCAGAAAGGAACTTGTGGAATCATACAAGGTCACTTTGAGATTTGTGGCAACACAAAGCGGACTCACGAGATGGGAGCACCTTGAAGAAAATGAAGAAAGTGTAGCAAGTGGCATGTGAGTGTAATAGATGTTATGTGTTAGACATATATGTTGGAGATATTTAAACATGACAGTTATGCAGTTTCCTTTGTTTATCACAGTGAACATATATTTTGATAATACAGTAACTCTGTAAAACTGTAAAATATTTATTTCAAGTGCTGCAATAAGAATGGCTTGTTTTCTGTGGTTGGCTAACAACTGGGAGTTTGTCCAGAGTAGTGTTTTTTTTTTTTTCCTTTCATTTTAATGGTGAACATAATTGTAGATACACACACAAGCACGTGATACCTTAATGACCCGCAACTGTGGGGAAAAAGGTTCATACCTTTTTAGGAATTTGTTCTTACATTAAAGTAAGTTTTAATTTATTAAGGAAATTTTAAAAAGGGCTTCAGTGAGGATTTTATCCTGCACATTTTGGCACACAAAATTAAAAGGGACCTCTGTAGGGTTGCCAAATATCCCATATTGTACAAGATTTTCTGTATGCAGGGGCTAAAAGAACTATCCCGTACGAACATAGGAAGGAGCATAATATATCTTGTAACTCAAAGTTCTTTGAAAATAAACTGAATATGGGTAAACAAAGGGTTAGCCATTTACCACTTCTGCAATTACAGGACAAGCAATTGCATACTTTGCAAATCAGAATTTTCTGTTTCACACTACTGAAAAAGCAACGTGAAACAACATGCATGAATGTTGTTGCATAAAGATATGAGTCAGCAGGCGAACACAAGTGAAGGAACTAAGATAATACAGTTTTTTTTTTTTCGCCAAACAAGGATCTAGGATACATAATTTGGTTACAGCATGTTCAGTATCCTTGTGTAATATTACTAAGCATGGCTTTAGATGTAATAGTTTTCATTAAAATATTGAATTGTTCTGTCACATTTTTGGTAGTGAATCATAATTTTCCTTTAACATGTTATTGGGGTCAGATGTGTTTCGAGTTCAGGGGCGGGTCCAGAGGGGAGGCCATAGGGGTCATGCATGGCCCCTCCTGAGACTGCTCTCTAAAAAATAAATGCCAAGTGAAAATAAAAATATAATACCTACTTTAAATTCGCACTTTACGCAGTGCTTTAGAAAAGGTACCACACGCACAATTACTCTGTTTTGTGTTGCAACAATATATTTAGCACTGATGGTCAAGGGCGCACGGAACAACAGGTTACCTCCCCTCTTCAACCCTTTCCTTTTCCAGCATCACACAGTGGTGCTTGTGCACCTCACTATTCCATCAATCGTTTTTGCGATGCTCTTCCTAAAGTTATCAATGTTATTGATAAGATATCTAAGTGGAAAGATGCTAAGACATCTTTAAAAGTATCAATGTTTGTGCATTCTGTATGTAGCTGTGGTTTCATTATATCTTTCTTAAATATACACTCCAACTAAGCCATTTGCTCCAAACAAAATCACTCGATGTTCACTGTGCTTCTTACACCATTGCCGATACTATTAATACTCTCAAAAATAATCGTGAAAATCATGTAAATGATTTCAGGAAAGTATATGTGGAATATGGAACTTTAGCCTCTCAGCTTGGCTAAGCCCCGAACAGTCAGAATGCAGACATGCAGAGAAAATAATCCATCATCAACCTGTGAAGAATATTATCGTAGGTCAATTTACACACCACTGTTAGACTATGTGGTGTCCGATATCTCAGCTAGATTTTCAGAAGCATTTCTACAGACTTTAAACTTAAGACTTCTGATGCCAAGTAGTATTTTAAAAAGAAATACATCAAACGAACGCATGGAGCAAGAAATGAAGTCACTTACAAAAAAATAAAATTTATTTTTGCAACAAGATCTGGGATTTTCTTGGGGAATTTAATTTATAGGAAGCCAAATGGAGAAGAGAACAATATACCAAAGAGAGTGCTTGAAGTATTGGATGACTGTGACCCGACATAATTCCCTTCATTTCGTGTGCTTCTGCAAATTCCATATACTATTCCTATCAGTGTTGCTACAGCCAAATGCTCTCTTTCTACTCTCCGGCAAGTTAAATTTTGGGTTAAATCAAGAATGACTGAGGAGCAGTTGAATGGTATTTGCCCATTACATATACTTAGAGTGAAAATTTACCCTGAAAAAGTTATAGATAGATTTGCTAACTACAAAGTTTGGCACTCTGAGTTTGTAATGTAAATTATTTATTTTACCACATGTATTATAAATCAATTAAAATATTGTAACATGTAGAATAGTATGGTCTTAGTCTGATGTGCACAGATACTTGAAAATTGACCCCTTGAATTTGTTATTTAGCTTAATTATGTTGCCACACATATCATAAATAAATTAAAATATTGTAACACGTTGAATAGTATGGTCTTTGTCTGATGTATATAGAAACTTGAAGAATAACCCTGAAAAAGTTAGATAGATTTGCCAAAGAGAAATTTTGGTGCCTTGAACTTGTAATGTAATGAAATGAAATTATTTTGCCACATGTATCATAAATCAACATGTTGTGACATGTAGAATAGTAATTTTTACAATATGTTATATTTTTATAACATCAAGCCTGGATCTGCCCCTGGTTGAGTTGTTGGATATATCCCTTACAGTAAATCAGAAAAATACCGCTGTGATTAATAAACATTTTACTGTTTAGGTATTGTTTTCATAAATTGAATTGTTATAGAGTTTTGGACACAAGTGTCACCTTTTTAGGCTCATCATTGCATCCACATAAGTGTGATACTTAGGTGCATTTTAGTCCGATTGTTTGTTTTGACATTGGCACATTTGCACTGGGTGAAAAAAATAGGCGTTCTGCTGCTTTGCCTTGAGTGATGTCTCTGGTACTTGTATGCTCGTTGAGGCGCGCTGTCATGTAGGATTGTAATTGATAAGTGTGTCACTTTTGCTCAGCCACTGGATCACAATTTCACCATCACACCCTCCTTGCATCCATTCAATTACTTCTTTAAAGAACAAGTACAAGGAGAACATATACCAACCAACTTTCTCATCACCATCAACAGAGTTATTTGTTTTGTGGAATACCAAAAAAAGCGAGAAAATAATTTGTTCACACAGGGATAAGGATAATAACACTACTGCATAACACTATCTTTCCAAAAACAATCATGTATTTTATTGAAAACTCTCAACACATATAATTTATCTTTGAACACTTCATGGTAGCAACAAAATACCTTTGACTTTCTTTGATTTTAACTCACACGTCCTTCAAAGTACAAGTTCAACACACTTTTCTTATGTAACACCTTTTGTACAAGCCACTTTCAACTGTCATAAGAAAAATAATGGTTACACATAACCCTAAAATCGACCTATCTCACCCAGGTATCTGGTTAGCAATTTTAACATTGCAAAACAACTTGCCTTAAAACCCATGCCACAACTCTTAAAATCTTGTACCTAAAGATTACTTCTATGTTTGTTACAATGTTCCAATACATTCTGTTTGTACTACCCATACAATAGATAAAAACAGAGATACACCCCTGAAACATCCTTTATAATGCTTTAGGCACTACTAAAACCAGCGGGCAGTGAACTGTCTCAAGATCTCCTATGATACAACATGGTTGATCTCCAACATTACAAAATAACCACACAAACTCTCTTGAACAGGGACCTTTTTCAGGCACTCCAGTTTACATTCAACATCCTCAACTTATACCAAAACACATACTGGACCAGTGCACATAGGGATATGCTCCCTCCCTCACTCCACCTAGAAGACGGCAGTACATAGTGATCCTCCACAATCATCACCATTCACTCAAGGGATACTCTCTCTTCGATAACCACAGAAGTGGTCTGCAATACCACCACAGGACACTCATACCCACAATAATCCAGCACCACACCCAGTGAGAAAAGGCCCAGGGATATTCTCCCCATGATAACACACCAAAGTACTCCGCAGTGTCTTTCCCCACTCTACTCAACTACACTCTCACTCACACACACATATAGGTCCTAATCCAAAGGATTCCATTAAACACCTCTAGAATATTAACCTTTATTTCAACCCAAAACCCATACCTTCTTACACAACTAGAGTTCTCTTCCCACCTCCCAAACAGCCTGCCTTCTGTCCCGATCAGAAAAACTACCAACACCAAGTATAACTGGATCAGAACACTTCCTCCAGGCCTGCTTGAAAGTCTTTGGAACCTTCAGTATATTTCAAACCCCATAGCCTCATGTCACAGTTTTTCCCATGCAGGCTTCCTCCCGGACTCAGGAAACATGCTAGCCACTTCCTTTTACCGGCTTTCCTCCCGGACTCCAGAATTCACACCAGCGACACGACTGCTAGCACCCAACAACACACTGTTCCCGAACCTTCCACTTCTCACTAGTCAATATCTTTTCATGAACTGTCTTCCTCATCAACCTCTACCTTTTGTCCACTTCAGACAAAGTACTACGCCAGACTCAGTTGTTTCCAGTCTATTACAAGTCCACTTCTGCACATCCGAAGATAAGTCACTATATTATCCATCCAGAGACAATGTCTTTATCTGCCACACAAGTGAAATATTCTAAGTCCACATGGGACACTTGCTGAAAATATTACAAGTTCCACTTCTGAACTACTCTTCCAAAAACTAAGTCTTTATTGGCATCACTAGTGAAATATTGCAAGTCCATTTGAGTCACTCGCTGAAAACATTACAAGTTCCACTTCTGAACTACTCTGGCAAAAACTAAGTCTTTATGCTACACTACTTTGAAAGATTTTCAAGTTCGAAGCCATACTTAACTCACATTACTGCATTAGATATCTCTTCTTACCAAGGAGGACTCCAACCTTACCCTTGGTATCCCACTCGCTGGCTGGGCGCATCCCTCTGAGGCCATGCGTGCACCTCCATATGTACTAGTCTGTCTTCCTATCTCCAGCCTTCCTGGCTTAAGACTGCTTACTACAGTGAGCTTTGTTTTGCTCGCGGCACTCCCTATACAGATGCCGCACTATCTATACTAAACATATTCTTTCCCACTTCCCACGGCGGAAAACAACCAATCACAAATCAACTCAATATACATTCACCTTAACATGGCAAACCGCAACCCGCCACAGAACTCAACACCAGGGTTCAGCTGTAAACATAATAGCACACAGTCATTAACAGAACATAAAAACTTAATTAAAACCAATCATTTACCATGACTGTCACATCCCATCATAATCCTCTGAGCATACACTTAAATTAATAAGCCAACTTTTCCCCTGCGGGAGGGAACAGCAACCAATACCGAAGGAGTTGGTTCACAAACACCTTATCGCTCTCACTCCGCAACCTACTTCACATCCCTGTCCGGCAGGCAGCTGCACCACAGGATTCATTGGCTAAAAATCACACAGTACCTTATATGACTGGAAACACTATTAAAATTGTGATGGACTCCAAGCCGTCATATAAGTACCAGTAAGAGATGCATAGTTAGACATAAAATTGGCAACGAGGAAATAGGAAATGTATTATGTTTAGAGTAATGAGTCTGGAGTGTTGAAATATTGCAGTGCATAATGGCTTTGATGTAGGCTGCCGGCGATTTTGGGCTGGGTCGGGACACTTGGAGGATGTATGCAGAGCGCCTGCAATTTTATCTTCTCGCAAATAAAGTAACAAAGGAAGAGGAACAACGTGCAATAGTCTACACGGTGGCGGGATCCGAGTCGTATGGGTTAGTTTCATCATTGATTGCCTCAAAGTCCACCTCAGAAGAAAGGTTAGCAGAGGTCCTATCCTTACTCAGTAATCACTTCCAACCAAAACCGAGTGAGGTGGTAGAATCTCTTTTAAGTTTCATAAAAGAGACCAGGATGATGGTGAAACAGTAGCACAGTATGTGGCCGAGCTTAGGAAAACTGCTACTCACTGTAATTTCTCGGACTTGGACCATATGTTGTGTGATAGATTCGTGTGTGGAGTGTGGGAAAAATCAGTGCAGCATGCATTGCTATCCAAAGATAAGTTGACATTCAAAGATGCTGTGGAAATGGCTTCTGCGATGGAGGCAACAGGGCGGAATATTGATAACATTAGGAGAGGTATGGAGGAAGTGTGTGAGTAGGTGCATAAGCTGAAGGGCAACTTCAGAAGAATGAAGAGGAATTTTGTGAATCAGCCCTCAATTTAACAAGAGCGATCAGAAGAACAAGAGGACTGGACGGGCGACAGATGCTGCCCCTAGTAAAATTAATATTATGTTTTAAAATCATGTTAATTTTACACCAGATACAATGAAACATCAACCTTATGGAAAAAAAAAGACCTTTAATGACAAAAGAATAACATCTTTGCAAATAATAATTCCTCGTTAAAATGTCTTTCATAACATTTTCAGGCAAAACCATGTGCTTTGAAATACAAGTGATGATAGGTGTAACTATTTTGAGTGACGCATAATCTTGATAAAATGTTTTATGTTCGTCAGGCGCAGTTTATTTTCTTTGTGCCATGGCCGGCGTGTGAAGGCAAGCGCACACAGCCCAGAGACTTGTTTTTATCTTTTTACTAGACACTAGCTTCTTCTCTCGTTGGCATGTCAGAGGAGAAAGGTAGGCGGAAAGTGACAGAAAGAGGAGAGAGAGAGGACGCTAGGTCGCCACGCTCATTGCTATAGGTAACCACTTCCCCTCTCGACGGCATGTGAGGGGAAGTAGCAAGCCAGACCCTCACGTCGCACTACTCCAGTGTCTGTCAGAGGTGTTGAGAAGGCAGACAGTGTGCCGCAGAGCAGTGATAAATGGTGGCGCATGTAATGTTTTTCACATCGAGTTACTAGAAATTTGTGTAAACAACCAGTTTAAAAAGATTGTTGTGGGAAATATTAGATGAAGGGACCTGAAATATACTTCGATCAACGCACCATGCGATAAATGATACAAGCTGTGTATGTTAAAATTATTTACATAGGAATTCCGCCGGGACCACAAAAAATGGTTGACGGATGCGGTTTATTGATACATGTGATAATGATACATAGAGAGTCGACTCTATATATCTTGTAAATTCCTGCTGACTGAATGAAAGATATATCTATCAAATACCCTCTTTTTGGTCCTATCATTCTCTTTTGCTTTCACCTTCCCTTACCCACTTTGCCCTTTGTGTGCATATCCACTTATCTACTTCTCTGTGCATGCATAATCGCCATGATAGAGTTTTGAACCAAAGACACCACTGAAGGGTGCTCTCACTTCTTGTCAGTGTTTGATGTCCAGTTGCTAGCTGGTAAGGCCTCTCTTCTAGCACCATTGTGGCAAGGGGAAGGAAAATCCTTCTTTTAGACTCCTGAGGCATGAGGAGAACAAACACATTAAGACATTACGACTCTCAGGCTACTAGCTGATCACGTCGCTTACTGAGAGCTGTAGGGTCCATACGTGGGGAATGCTGTGAACCCAGAGGGCAGTTGAGGTCCATAGCTGGTGACACAGTTCATTCAACACCTTACTGAAGGGAATCGGGGGAGGCCCTTTCCCCAAGTTGCTATAGGCCCGTGCACTGTTCCTCATGAAGCGTACACTGCTGCGCCGATCGAGCGATAGGATTCCGGCAGGGTTTTACCCCCAGGAAGAGTAGACTCCTTCCTGGGTGGACCATGCCAGGACCTGCCCTCCCCCATGCCTACGTAATATTAAACCACCAGGACACCCACTGAATCCGCTAATTCATAATTCTCTATTAATCTTTTGACTTTTATCCTCTGAACATAATGCAACATCACTGACAGAGCATAGCTGTGTTCCCACAGCTATTATTCCTAAAAACCCAATCACTAGGCGGGCCATAGAAGGGATAGCATAACCCTTAGTGCCCAGCTGCGTGCTCTGGTGAGCCAGGGCCAGATGTCCCCAGGGTGCAACCTCATTGGCCCATGCGGTCCCCTTAAAATCCTTGTTAAGGAGACTCGGAGGGATACTGGGCCTGTACACCTACCTTCATTTTTCCACATTGGGTGTATTAGTCATCTATATACGGGATGTTCCAGGCATGGGCAGATGATAGAGGGGCCCAAGACCAACCAAAATGACAAATACATATGTGGTTCGATTCTGGACTGTTTAAATGTCACGAATTTTGTTCTGAATGTCTGGGCCCACTCTACACTACACTAATAATTTAATGTTTGTGACGAAAGTAAGTGTCCCAGGGATGTAATATTTGTAGAAATGGTAGCTGACAAGTGGAGTCACATAACCAAACATCATTTATGCTATTGTTTTTATTGTCCAGATCGCTGTAATGACAATAGCATGAATGATGTTTGGTTATGTGACTCCACTTGTCAGCTACCATTTCTACTAATATTACTTCCCTGGGACACTTACTTTCGTCACAAACATTAAATTCTTAGTGTAGTGTAGAGTAGGTCCACACATTCCGAACAAAATTCGTAACATTTGTCCAGAATCAGACCACATATGTATTGGTCATTTTAGTTGGTCTTGGGCTCCTCTTATCATCTGCCTCTGTTTGGACGTGTATGCCCGGAACATCCTGTATAGAGTAATTTATAACCGTAATAACCTATGGGTAAGCTTTTTATAACTGAAATACACAGACCTACTCAAAAAAATTTGAATATAATCGTAAGTAAAAACTGAAATGTTTTCAAGGGACCAAAATAAAAAAAATTGCATTCTGACAAGCAATTCATGTGGTCTTTATCTCCATATAGACATCAACAACTAGTTTGCTGTCTAGGTGGGTGCAAAATGTCACAGAAGATAATAGTATATTCTGTAATTGATAAATTAAAAATAGTTAACCTGTTCAGAAAAGATAGGTCAAGTTACAAGAATTTTCTGAGATGGAAAATCTGCATTACATTTGTGTTATCTTCTCATGGTTGGTCACCCTTCAATTGACCTCTTGACAATACCTTGGTTGATGGGTGCAGTTCTGAAAACAGTCTCACTTCTTCCTTTCCACCCTCCCCCCAGACACTGACCTTCGTTAGTGTCAGATTTCATCTTACAGCGATGTGGCGCTTAGGACAAAAACTACACATTTGTTTGAAAACACAGTGGAATTTGATCATCTTTTTTCAGTGACGCTTTCGTTCCGTAGATTCCACGTATTGATGGTGAAAGCACTTCACATGGGAAAACTTTCAATGTTCACAAAGTATCAAAACTTATCGGTTATAGTATACTGAAGAATAACTCAGAACTACGGCGAACTACCCCAACATTTTATGTTCGTAAAATCAGTGGAAGATTATTTGCAATTCATACACCTGCAGAAGTGTAAATTCTGTATATATTGGCAAATTCTGCAGAAGCCTATTTGAATCAGCACAGCTGTAGTTTTTTGTATTTCACATGAGAAGAAGCCCTTGTATCCTCGTGTGACTAATTGAAAGAAGTATCAGCATTGTCTGGGTTTCCTGTTTTCAAAACAATGTGCTACATTACTGACTGGCATGCATGTGTGTACAAAACTGTACGATAATACATTTTAAATTGCGGTGCGTTGTTTGAGGCGTGAGTCTGAAATTGTTCATATTATTTGTCACGTAGTTTTGGTAAACAACATTTGCTGAAGAGCAGTATTATTAGTATTTTCTTATATATCTGTGACATTTTAGCTTCACAAAAATTTTATTCAATTTGCAGTGCATGAAATGGTTTTTCTTGCAGGGAGTTTGGAGACTTGCACACTCATGGGATTGAGGAAGCTTGGTACAAAAGTGCTGTATTCCAACATCAAATCAGTCAAGATTCATTTGTTTTTTCTGTGCCATTTGCAGCAGGTACGCACAGGTAATTTACTCTCTTCCTTGTCGACACCATCCATGTAGCTATTAACCTGTCGTAACTTTGAAGCCACATTGATTTATCACAAACTCTATCAGCATGCCAAAATGATAACGATAAATAATAACTTTTTTTTTTTTTGCTTTCAATAAGATAACTAATTGTCATGAGTCGTAAAAAAAAAATTTACAGTTCAACAAATATTCAAATGGTTTTCAAATGTTCATTTGGTTGATTACCAATAAAAACTTCTAGTTATAATAATATTTCTAAAATAACCACCCAATACTAAATTTGAAATGGTCATAGATCTGTTGTTTGTGTTGCCATTTTTTTATTTTATTTTATTTTTTTATAAAAGCATATATATATATATATATATATATATATATATATATATATATATACACATAAAACTTCATTAAGAACTAATGTAACTTATTTTTTAAGTATGCATAACGGAAATATGCTCTGCACCAATTAATGGTATCACACAAGTTTGATTTCATATATTGTGTATTTTAACTTGAGTTTATTTGATAATGTGGTGCGATGTGTTTGATAATCAATTTAAAAACACGTTTTGAAAATGTTAAAATCTTTGTTTAATTTACATTTAGGCTGAGTTCTCAAAAATGATTTCTAATTTTCATTTCAGTTGCATAAAAGACAATACAAGGTTTTTTATTTTCACTTTAATAAACAAACTAGTTACATTCACACTACCCTAATAGTTACTGCATAGATAAATTAGTTAATTGCAGTATTAACTGTTTACAGAAATTTATAAATTTTGAATAAAATTGTATTTTAAAGTTGGGTATGTTTTTTTTTTAACATGAGCCTATAAATAATTTATTTTATAATTGATTTTAGGGTCTGAAGTACCACCTGTGAGTAAAGTTCTGGTTAAAATTTCATTCTTTCTTTTGATAGCTACAGAAACTGAATTATGACTCCTGAAGAGTAGCTATTTGACAGCTCATCATCCAAATATAGACTATTTGTTGCTTTGACTTTCCAATTGTCCCTCAGCAATGTAATCCTAGAGTATTATCCATATGTTACTAATCAATACACCCAGTCTTTGCAACACGTTTTCCACTTTATTTCAAGAGAAACCATAACCTTCTACAGAAAATATTTCCTGAATGACTACATTTTAACTGAACAAGTGCTCACAAATACAAAAAAAAATTGCAGGTGCAGTAACATAATAAAAAGCTATTAAAAATTCTTATAGCAATCAACATTAAAGATATGTACACTAAATTGAAGAGAAATTTCCAAATATTATTATGTCATAAAAAAAAATTTCATCAGAATCACTTGTTATAATTTCTTAAAATGAAACAACTTATGCCAGTATAGTTTTAATTGGGATGTCACTGACAGTCGGATGCTTTCTTGTTGGGAGACATAACACATACACACAGTTCAATTCGACCTACATACATGTGACAACAACAACACATACAGTTTAGCCAACTGCTGTTTGATTACAACTTAACACTTTCCCATAATCAAGCAGCAAGTATGAAAAAAAAAAAAAAAAAAAAAACACAATGCATTAAAACTATTCACTCAGTTCAAGTTGTAATCCACGCAATACAATTATTGTTGTGGGATTTGTGGAGTGCTTTAGTTAACACATCTGCGGGCATCTCCTTGCTTGGTAAGTATACTATGGTACTGTATTTAAATTTTCTTGTTTTCGACTGCTTCCCTTATGAAGTGATGTCTCACATTGATATGTTTTGTGTGACTGCAGTACACTGGATTCGCATATGAGCAGATTGGTTGTCATTAAACAACTTCGCTCGCACTGTACCTCACCAAACAGTTCTTCCATCAGGTTTCGTAGGTAAATGGCATCTTTTGTAGCATCTGGCAGTCCCATGTACTCTGCTTCAGTGCTGGAAAATGCCACATTCTGCTGCTTTCTGCTTTCCCATGATATGGCTGCATTTCCAAATTTGAACTCAAATCCTGTGTAGGACCTTCTGTCAATTACATCTCCAGCCCAGTAAGCATCAACAAACCCTGGTAGATTTTCTGTCTTGTTGAAGTTACTCAGAAATCATGGTTAAGCGATTTCAAACAGAAGGGTAACCTAGAAATTTCTATTGCTAACAGCCAAAGGGTTTGTTGTATTGGTACTGGTGATATACCTATTAATATAAATAACATCCAAAGAATAATTCATGAAGCCATGTATGTGCCAGAACTGTCCACAAATTTGTTATCATTATCAAAGATGATAAAGAAGGGCTTGGTGGTAGTTTTTTCTCACAAAGGCTGTGAAGTATATCACAAACAATTCCAAGGTCCAAGGAAATGTGGAACTAGTGCGTCAAAGGTAGGAGGGCTGTACAAACTAGATGAATTAATCCCAGTAGCCAATGGCCTTGAATTCCCAAGAGCTGAATTTAAATGCCGTAATACAGTGTGAGCTGTGTTTAACTCTCACAAAATATGGCATCGTAGACTAGGTCATCTTAGTAGGAAAGAGATGTGCAAATTGAAAAATGGCATAGCAACAGGTTTTATGTTCTCCAGGGGAGGAGATGAACCATGTGTATCTTGTATCGAAGGAAAACAATGCAGAAAAACATTCCGTGGTTACCTAAACAGGAGTAGCTCTCAAAAACTTCAACTAGTTCACAGTGACTTATGCGGACCCAAGAGTGAGCAGTATTACAGTGGAGCTAGGTATATGGTGATTCTTGTAGATGACTTCGCAAGAAAAAATATATGTGTATTTTTTGAAAAACAAGTCAGATGTGAAAAATATTTTTGTGGAATTGAAGGTGCAAGTGGAAAAAGAAACTGGACTCCAATTCAAAGCAATAAGGACTGATAATGGAAGGGAGTATGTTGACGCACGATGGCCTTAGTGAAGTGCCACGAAAACCCAACAACCTTAGGCTGTGAGGTCGTCACGTGGTAAGTTGCAGTTTTATTTGTGTCACCAGTTACACAAGATTAGTAAGGTCAATAACTTAGTACCTTTGGACTGGCGTGTGGCCTGCCTACTCGATACGAAGTCTGGTAACACTGTCATGGCCCGGTGGATGGGGCAATACACTGCCACTGGTTTACCTTTCTGGGTGGTGACCTGGGGTGGCTGCAGTGACAGCAGGTGGCTGCTGTTGCTGGCTGTGACACGTGGTGCACCGGTGACGCTGGTGGTAGCCCGGGGAGAGCTGTGGCTGTAGTTGGTCTGGTAGACCCCGAACCAGGGATTGGAGATTTCACATGGGATCTTCTCGCCTCGGTGGATGGCTATGACTATAGGATGTGGGCTCCCGGCAGTCGTGATGAGTGCGGGGAATAATGGTGGGGAGGGAACTGGTAGGTGAGTCCTTCCAGTTGGCAGGCAGCAAGAACTCGTTCCCATGGGGTTAGGCTGCAAAGTGCAGTTAAGACGGGGTTGCAACTCTGCTTAGTCTTGGAGGTAGTAGTTGCTGTACTCACTTTCCACTGAATACTCCTCCTCTGAGTATAGTGCATAAGGGAATGGAATTACTACTGACCTCGACAAAGTTAAGCAGATGGCGAAGTCCCAAGTGGTGTGTAATACCAAGGCCGAAGCCGAACAGGCAAGAGTCATACCCTGTGCTCCTTCATCAGGCACTATTAAGCACAGTGGATACAGAGTGGTTGGTATCCTCAAGCTATCCGTCGACGATACTTGGGTGTGGTATCCAAAAGTGGTCAGTCATCTAGAACCAAACTCATACTCCCGCCGGCACAGTTCAGCTCGGTGGATAGAGTATGGGCTGGTTTGGCTGACCATCCACCTTAAGGAGGTCTTGCTAATGGTTGAGGCTCTACTGTACTATACCCTGGGCACAGCACGGGTGGCCGTCTAATGGGTGTGTTGCGCAAAAATAATTATCTCCACATGCTTCACCCTGAAGGACTTGTTTCTGTGTATAGTTAACACAGTTATTCAAAGAAATAATTCTCTGAAGTAAGTGCAAAGAACTTATATGTTCCAAGTAGAATATACATGTTGGCCCTTACTATCTCCTAACTATTTCAGGATTGAAACGGAAGGTAACCTATGTTGAACACAGGTGAAGGAGACCTAGTTCTGAACTACAAGGCAATCCGGATGGGTAGCTGTTAAAAAGTGTCTGTAACTATCACTATCCGTTGTCCAGAAGAAGGGACTGTTGGCAACCACTACCAGAGGTGGTATAGTAGTAGTGAGAGATTGCCATTACCAGCAGGTAAGGCGAGCGTGAGATGCCCTGAAGGGACCGTGGACAACTATTACCAGAAGGGTAGTGTTGTTACAATCGCCGTTACCAGCAGGTAAGGCAAGAGGGTTGACGACCTCTTTGGAAGCTGTTGGTGAAAAGTTACCAGAAGGTCTGCAAGGCGTTGTTGCAGCTGCTGAAGAGCTTCTGGTGGGTCTTGAGGACTTGGTGACTTCTTCCGGCACAGTTCAGGGCAGTGGAAGAAGCGAGATGAGTAGATTCCTTCCGGAACAGTTTAGCACGGGGGATGGAACAAGGCATACTGGGGATCTTCGGACTGCTCACAGACTTATATTCTTCTTGCCCGCAGGCCCTCTGAGGTGCGAGGGCAGTGGTGGTGGACCCCATCTTGCAAACTGTCTACTAGAGTCGTCTACTAGCATAGGCTCCTGCTATGATTTTCTGCTGATGCTGCATGCATCAGCTTTTAATACTGATGGTGCCATCCCTTGGCACACCGTAGAACTACGTGACCTTGGGTGGCGGGCTCAGCTGCTCGGCTAATAGTACAATCTTACTTTGGGGAGGTTGACGTGATGTCTGATTTAAAGTGTGGAGTGAACAGTAAAAGCTGTATGGATGTGTCTTTAATAACACTCCTTATTGCAAGGGCTTATCCTGTAGGCACGTGACCAACCTCTGTTACAGTTGTAATACCGCCTTAGTAGGGTGAAGGCATGTTCAAATGAGGCGAAGTCGAGCATGTAGTAATATCGGACAACGCATCATGCATCAATGTTAATGATAATTTGACTAGTTATTTGAAAGAAAATGGATTAAGACATCAGACTACAGTCGCATATGCCCCAGAGCAGAATAGGGTGGCAGAGCGTACAAACAGATCTATCTGCGAGAAGGTTCGAAGCATGATGCAGGATGCCCATTGCCCTAAGGAACTTTGGGCTGAAGCTTGCAACACAGGAGTCTACCTCAAGAACTGTTCACCCCATACTTTAGTTGCCTACTCCACAGCTCAGCCACCCCTGTGTGTTTGGGTGCAGAGCATATATGCATATGCCAAAGGAGAAACAATCAAAATGGGATGCCAAAAGAAAATAAATAATTTTCATTGGATATTGTTAATCATTAAAAGGTTATCGTCTACTTGACATTGGGAAGCCATCACAGCTGATAAAAGCAAGAGATGTTGAATTTTTAGAATATTTCTGCTACTACAAAAGAAAAATTGAGACCATTGATCATCAGGATGAAACCAGCACATCTGAATTACTTCCTCTACGTACAAATGAAAAAGGCAAACCCAGTATGATAAATGATGAAGTTGATGAACACAAGAATGAAGCGAGGGACTTATCTGATATAGACATTGATTTCTTAGGTTGGAATAAGCGTGGAGAAATATATAGGTCTCAGAAGAATTAAAAGAAATTACCCAACTTACAAAATGAGCCCACACAAGCAGTTGAATCTTAGATGTCCTGTCCGGGACAGGCAGAAAAAGCATTTACCAGATCACGTTCTGTACCATGCAATAGCAGGTGTGGAGGAATATGTAAATGATCTTAGAACTGTTGGAGAAACTATAGGTGGGGACTTCAGGATAGAATGGGAAGCTGCCAAGAATGATGAACTCAAATCTCTACTGGATAACAATGCCTGGGCCCGTAATCAGTTGGGATTTCACAAACAAAGTTGGACGCTTTCTAGTTGGGAGACATAACACATACACAGTTCAACTTGACGTACATACATGCAACGACGATGACAACAACTACAACAACACAGATACAGTTTAGCCAACTGCCGTTTGATTACAACTTAACAGTTACTATCACTTTCATTAGGTATACACTAACTAAATACTGTAGCTCTATTGTAAGTGAATTATAGTTATACTACTGGTCATGACTTCATATGCTGAAATCCTGCCTTCTGTGGTTATCTTGGTGCACTACAAGGTTGGATGTACACAATATGATTGACAGCGTTACCTTAAAAGCTTCTTCAGGGTCCTTTTTCTGTTAAAGGAGTACTAGAAAAAATGTAATTAATTAACTAGCCAAAATTAGCCAGTATCATCATATGGTACCATTTTGTTATTGTTATTAGATTTAAGTCTTGCCTAACATAATTTAATGGGGCCAAGGGTGGTTCAGTTAAACAAAAATTTAATTAAACCGGAAACATAAGTGCTTTACATAGTTTAGTAATGCATATGTACACGTCAAAAGAACAACTGTATTTTAAAATAACCTAACCATATTTCCTGTACATTTTCTAAAACACACCATAACAATGCGAAATCTAGACATTTATGCATGATTCAGAAAGCTAACTTCAGGTAAATACATTGTTTTTTTTTATGGGGAAATGTGATTTAAGTAATGGACGTTTACGCAATGGACACCTTCCGAGAATATAACCAGCCTATTAAACAAGGAATTGTTGTAGGCCTACATACTTTTTTTCGTCATTTATTATTTTGTGCAAGAGAGTCCGCTTATTTTGCTATGTTTGTTGATACTACATATTTAAATTAAAAATAATTCTAATTATTTTACAGGATATTGCCAGCATTTTCTAAATAATTTGTTCTTAATTAAGATTATAAATCAAATGTATTATCTGCAAAGTGCTAAAATCAATACTTCATTCTTTAATACATCAGGATTCAGTTGATCCAGAAATCCGTAAAATCGTCATTTTGTTTTCATTACTTGGGACACTAGTATATTATGCACTTGTTTTGCACACATTTTATTTTAAAACATGTAAATTTTGTTAGTAAATATGTTTTTAAACACTACTGTACTAGGTTACTTTGAGTTGATATCAAAGTAGTTAATTTAGTATTACATAGTTACTATCGTCTTACTTTACTCCTAAATAAATGTTGTTTGAAATTAAATTTTTTTAGAAATTTGTAAAAATAGATGTAATTAAAATCATCCTCAACATTAACAAAAGACTTTTGCTGCAGCTTCTATTGCTGCAGTTATTTTCCAAGGTTGATGCTGCATTTTGAAATACGTTGGACTGGTTAATTTTAACCAGGTATGTTTGACCATATTTTGAGGTTACTGAGCTGGAAAATGTTGCCTGGTAGCAGGAGGGGGGCACCAGCAAATTTTTTTGGTGCTTCCGTAGGTTTGTTGGTGTAGTATGAAATGATTTTTTGTGACAGGTGACAGCGAGAACACATCAGTAACTGCTAGCTATGCAATTTTCCCTCGGGACGGAGGCAAGGAAGCCCCTGCTTCTGTTGTTGGACTGCAGTTCCATCATTCGTCCCTGCGCTCCAGGTTTTTCAGCATCACGGACAAGAAGCACGTACGTTCCTTCCAGTAGATGTTGGGTGCATCCATCAAAGCCAATAGCTGAGAGCAGCTGACATGATCTTACACTGAACTCTGCCGATTCTTACCAGTTGCAGTGGTTGTGGTCACCATATTTTACTATGTTTGAACATTTTTCACTCAAAGGACTTAATGTTTCATTCTGAAATAGGCATCTGTATTGCAGTATTGCTTATGTGTCTTTCCCACAAATGTAAAACAGTAATTTATTTTTTTAAGTGCGGATTTGTTTAAAAGAAATATGTACCACCTTTTTTAACAAATTACAGTACATCACAAAACATAGCACACTATGCGTCATCTTGTGGCGTGCTGCGTCTCAGCTGTTGGCTCCACCAAATGTGACCTATTTGGTAGTTGAGAGGTGTAGGAGACAAATGAAAGTCATCTAATTGCGTATCACCTTGTCACGGATGCTTATTAGTACGTTGTTGCAGAGTGAGTTAGGTGGCAACTTAAGCTGGTTTGTATATATTTGCTAAGGCTTGTCCTCTATTTGATGTCTCTTTCAACAAGAACAAATTAAATGCCAACTCAAAATACCTAACAAAATTTCAACATAAAACTGAGGAGTCCAGTTCCTTCACATTACACATAAAAGCATTCAATTTATTGTGACCTTTTTTATACCAATTTCATAAATTGTTAATGGTTTAAAAAAGAAAACCTTTTCATTTATTCTGGTTGAGTGCTGTGAAAGAAGACTGGAGAAAATGTTGAGCATGATTATCAGTGTGGCCATTACGAATCATCAGTTACAGTAATATAGAAATTTTTCATATATTTTTAAATTCCAGTCTTAAGAATTGCATGAGGAGCATGTTCTTTGAGATAGTAAGGTGACTAAAAGTAAAGAATGAACCCAGGAAATTTTTTTAATCAACTTTATTTATAGCAATTTAGAACTGTGAAAATAACTAAGTAATAAAAAGTGCAGGTTGTTGACTAAACTTAAAATGAAATATGTTGTGAGCAATACCTAATTTTTCCCAGCAGACATACTGTTGTGAGTGTTTTCATGCCTGTTGAGATAACAACTGAAGTGTAACAGTTCAGTCAAAAGGTGACTGTGCACTTGGAGTCGATAGGCAAAAGTAAATAGGTAGGTAGGTAGGTTGGTAGGTAGGTAGGTAGGTTGGTAGGTAGGTGGGTAGGTAGGTTGGTAGGTAGGTAGGTAGGTTGGTAGGTAGGTAGGTAGGTAGGTAGGTTGGTAGGTAGGTGGGTAGGTAGGTGGGTAGGTAGGTAGGTAGGTAGGTAGGTTGGTAGGTAGGTAGGTAGGTAGGTAGGTAGGTTGGTAGGTAGGTAGGTAGGTTGGTAGGTAGGTGGGTAGGTAGGTAGGTAGGTAGGTAAGTAGGTGGGTAGGTAGGTGGGTAGGTAGGTAGGTGGGTAGGTAGTAGGTAGGTTGGTAGGTAGGTAGGTTGGTAGGTTGGTAGGTAGGTGGGTAGGTAGGTAGGTTGGTAGGTAGGTTGGTAGGTGGGTAGGTTGGTAGGTAGGTAGGTAGGTAGGTAGGTTGGTAGGTAGGTAGGTAGGTTGGTAGGTGGGTAGGTAGGTTGGTGGGTAGGTAGGTTGGTAGGTAGGTAGGTTGGTAGGTAGGTAGGTTGGTAGGTTGGTGGGTGGGTAGGTAGGTAGGTAGGTAGGTAGGTAGGTAGGTTGGTAGGTAGGTAGGTTGGTAGGTTGGTAGGTAGGTAGGTTGGTTGGTAGGTAGGTAGGTAGGTTGGTAGGTTGGTAGGTGGGTAGGTTGGTAGGTGGGTAGGTAGGTAGGTTGGTAGGTTGGTAGGTAGGTAGTAGGTAGGTAGGTTGGTAGTGGTAGGTGGTAGGGTAGGTTGGTAGGTAGGTAGGTTTGGTTGGTAGGTGGTAGGTAGGTTGTAGGTGGGTAGGTAGGTGTGGTAGGTAGGTAGTGGTTGTAGTAGGTAGGTTGGTGGTAGGTAGGTAGGTAGGTAGTGGTAGGTAGGTTGGTAGGTAGGTAGGTTAGGTAGGGTAGGTAGGTTGGTAGGTAGGTAGGTTGGTAGGTGGGTAGGTAGGTTGGTGGTAGGTAGGTGGTGTAGGTAGGTAGGTAGGTAGGTAGGTGGTAGTAGGTTGGTAGGTAGGTTGGTAGTAGTAGGTAGGTTGGTAGGTAGTGTGGTAGGTTAGGTAGTGGGTAGGTTGGGGTAGGTGTGTAGGTAGGTAGGTGTTGGGTAGGTAGGTAGTAGGTAGGTGGTGGTGTAGGTGGTGGTGGTAGGTTGGTATGGTAGGGTAGTGGTAGGTGGTGGTGGTGTGGTGGTGGATGGTGTGGTATGTAGGTAGGTAGGTAGGTGGTAGGTAGGTAGGTTGGTAGGTGGTAGGTGTAGGTGTAGGTAGGTGGGTAGGTAGGTTGGGGTAGGTAGGTGGTAGTGTAGGTAGTGGTAGGTAGTTGTAGGTTGTAGGTAGGTAGGTGGTAGGTAGGTAGGTTGTTGTTAGGTGGTAGGTAGTGGTGGTAGGTGGTAGGTAGGTAGGTTGGTAGGTAGGTGGTTGGTAGGTGTAGGTAGGTAGTTAGGTTGGTTAGGTGGTAGGTTGGTAGGTGGTAGGTTGGTAGGTGGTAGGTTTGGTAGGTTGGTGTGGTAGGTAGGTAGGTAGGTAGGTAGTAGTTGTAGGTAGTAGTTTGGGAGGTAGTAGGTGGTAGGTAGGTGTTGGTAGGTTGGTAGGTAGGTGTGGTTGGTAGGTGTGGTAGGTTGGTATGGTAGGTTGAGGTTTGGTTGGTAGGTAGGTAGGTTGGTAGTTGGTAGGTATGGTAGGTAGTAGGTAGGTAGTGGTAGGTAGGTGGTTGGTAGGTTGGTAGGTAGGTAGGTAGGTAGGTAGTGGTAGGTAGGTAGGTAGGTTGGTAGGTATGGTAGGTAGGTAGGTGGGTAGGTAGGTTGGTAGGTGTAGGTAGGTTGGTAGGTGGTAGGTAGGTTTGGTAGGTAGGTAGGTTGGTAGGGGTAGGTAGGTGGTAGGTAGGTTGGTGGTAGGTAGGTTGGTAGGTAGGTAGGTAGGTAGGTGGTAGGTAGGTAGGTAGGTAGGTTGGTAGGTGGTAGGTAGGTGGTAGGTTGGTAGGTAGGTAGGTTGGTAGGTTGGTAGGTAGGTGGGTAGGTTGGTAGGTAGGTGGGTAGGTAGGTAGGTTGGTAGGTAGGTTGGTAGGTAGGTAGGTAGGTAGGTTGGTAGGTAGGTTGGTAGGTAGGTAGGTTGGTAGGTGGTGGTAGGTGGTGGTGGGTAGGTAGGTTGGTAGGTGGGTAGGTAGGTTGGTGGGTAGGTAGGTTGGTAGGTAGGTAGGTAGGTAGGTAGGTAGGTAGGTAGGTAGGTAGGTAGGTAGGTAGGTAGGTTGGTTGGTTGGTGGGTAGGTAGGTAGGTAGGTGTCTCTACAAGCAGTAGAACACCTCGGGACTGCCAAAAGCATGGCCACCTCAAACATGTCATTGCCATAGGTGGCAGAGTGTTAAGTTAGTAAGGAAAAAGGACTATATAATTAAAACAATTAAAAAACATTATTTTAGCAAAAAATTTACTGCAGTTTTCATTTTTATTTACCTAATTAAATGAATAATACATCTTCGAAATTTTACATTAGCAACCACCTATGGATTACAGCACTGCATGCTTTGTATTGCTGGTTATGGGTGACTCAGATACAACATTCACACACATAGCTTTAGCTCTACCACTGCAGTACATAACTACTATAGTCCACTCACAGTTTCTTCGGATGTTTTGAAACAAACCTGTGAAAAATCAGCCTACGCATAACATGTCAACCTGTTTTTTCAATAACGTGTATAAAACAAATATATAACACTGTGATTAACTTTAAAGTACTGTATTTTTAATAAAATAAACTTAATCTGTCTTCTATAACTTGTAATATTTATTTAGTATTAAATACAAATTGAAGACAGTGAAGCAGCAATGTGTTGGCAATGGATAGTAAGAAATAGTTCACAGATAAATATTGTTTTAACCTAGTTTTTTGGTATGCTTATACGGCTCCAGCATTAAGGTGTGCTGGCAACCGACACTAACAAAGAGACACATGGCCGATGAAAATAATTGAGTTAAACCCCCACCACATTTTTCGAGCTGGCGGGGCTGAGAGCGGCACTGCCCCCAGGATAAGCAAAGAAGTGAAGTCAATTAAAATTCAGAATAAAATAAATAACTATTGATACACTAAAGACGGGTACAAGATTTTGAAAATCCCTGTCCCCGCTGCATGTCCATTCTCTTAGCGCATGCAGAACCAACTGGCTGAGCATGGCGTGCCTGCTACGAACCCTGCTCGAAAGCGTGCCAGGTGTATAAAAAAATACACAGGCACATTTGCTGGGAAAAAAAAAAAAAAACATAAACACTCACATGCCACATAAATAACAGAACATTTTACATTATTAATTTGTTTGTGCATAAGAATAAATTGTGTTGGTAATAAATTTGATACACAGCGTAATTTAAATATGCCATGAGGCTGTCTCTCCCAGTCTGTTGCTTGTATGTTAGATTTGTTTACATTTTAGCATTTTTATTTTAATTGATGCAAAAATCACTAGCAAGCTTGTTTATGTAAATATGAGGGTGGCAGTAGGTGGCTCGTGGTGGACGAGTCTACTCTGACTCCAGGAGGAGTGTGGGTAACCATGCTCAAATACGTGATTTACAAAGCCCAATTTTTACTGGGGCACAAAATACGGGTTTGTTTACGTGTTATTAAAGCACAAAAATTATTGAATACTTTACACACACGCATCACATGCACAACACACGCACGGGGATGTAAACAGTTAATGGATGGGGTACATGAGGGGTTTTGTGATAACTGTAACCAATGTGTCCAACGAACAGGTTAAGGGAGGGGGGACGCAGCACATGTCACACAAAACATCAATTAGCCTATGTTATGTTTTTTTAAAGCATTAGGTTTAACATTACATATTTTGAAAGTACATATCTATTACAGAACCAATGCATATATAACAACAATCCACTATTTTTGTTTCAAGCTTATCACTTTGTCAACTGCAAGAACACATGTAAACAACCTTGTGCTTGCTTATTGTTTTCTGTGTTCACAAGTAACTTTTATAAAAATAGATTGACATATTTTTTTTATTTTTGTCTTCACTTGAACTCATATGATTAGTTAACTCTCATTTCTAAAACCTCTGGAAAAGCAACCCTCTCGAAATAACCCTTTATTTTTTTCGTGTAACCATGAAAAATTTTAATTGAAAAGGTGTTTCCAATAACCACACCTTCAAAATAATAACCCTTTTTGTGGGAACCATGAAAGGTTTTAGAATCAAGAAAGAGTGTACTGTATTTTCTTTTTGGACACTATAAACTTAAATAAGTTAAAAATTGCTTTTGATCATGTCACTTTTCACCAATACCATTATTTAACTAAAACAGTAATCTAAATTTAACTTAAATTAAGTGGAAAGATTTTTACACATCGACAGTATGTGGTAAATCAGTACATCGGGATAATTTTGTAACCAGCACAGCTCATGTTTTAACTTCTATTTTTAAGCTTCTTGGATAGCAGGGAAAAATACAAGGGAAATGAGGGAGGGAAATGGGAAAACCTAACCTTTATGTCTCCCAGCACTAAAAGAGCTAGATATACCACTAACAAGAAATTACTAGTTTGATCGCCAACACACTTTACATGATATGATCAGCAATAGATATAGTGTCCTTTATTTTTCATAAGTTGCTCTGATGTAAGTGGTAATACTGTATTAACCCACGTATATTGAGCTCCTTTTTTTTACAATTTTTTTTTTGTTTCAAAATGTGGGGTGCGTGAGAAGAATCCAGGATACATTTTTTGTGCATATTTTTATGAACTGATTTAAAAGCAACTATTTTTGGCATGAAAGTGGTTGGCATGTGGGCTGTGATAAGACAAAATAAGAGGAGTCATGATTGTTTTGTGATAAAGTACAGCTGTTGGCTAAAGTGGGAAGGTAATGTGCAAAGTAGCAAAAGGGAGACAGAGACAATGGAACGAGGAACCTCTTTCATGATCTTTAATTTTATATCTTCCCATTCTGGACAAATGCATCACCAGAGATGCAGGCAGCAAACAACAGCTTCTCTCTCGCTTTATCTCCCTCTCTCTTTCTTTCTCTCTCTCTTCCTCTCTCTTTTTCCCCCTTTCACGTTACACTTTGTTTCTGTGTGTGCGTGTGCCTGAGATACATGCAGAGGTAGGAGTGTCGCCATGTCTGTGGCAGAGAGCAATAACTGTTGAGGGTGATGAAAGGGCATTCTCAGAAACATGAGGTGAAGCACCAAGCTCCTTGTCTTCCATACAAATGACTGTCAACTGCGCATACATGTGAAAGAATATAAATATATGTACACAGTTTTCATTCAGTGACAATAGCTGCCCATAAATACCTACGTGCCCCCCACCCCATTGTCTCGCACCCGCATGTTGAAACACACTAATGCGGAATATATGTGACAAAATATTTTTCCTCAAATTTGAAAGTTGAAATACAGTGTACATAAGATACGAGAGGGCATAAGATACATGGGTTAATACAGTATAATGTAGTTAATAAAATAACTCTTTGCTATATATTGTATTTCCAGTGTGCAACATGCAGCGACACATGTACTTCAGGAGAGTTTGACTGCTACATTCTTGACAGCAATGGCTACGTGATTGTCTCAGGGTCCAGGAACGACACTGGGAGATTCTTTGGGGAAATTGATGGTGGAGTTTTTGAAGCCATGAAGCTTAATGGCTTTTTCAGGAAAATTAGAATATTTGACTTCCAGTCTCTGTGCTTTGAAGAGATTCTGGAAATAATGAGTGGAGCTAGTGTGTTGTTGACAGTGAGTATGTGGAACATAATTACATAATGTGTAAAAATATTGCTAGTACATAATGACACTTACTTGGGTTGCCATCTGGGAAGCAACTTGTATCTGTCATTAGTCATGCATTTAAGAAACTGATATTTACATCTTGCTTGGTTAAATTATATTAATTTTTGTTGTAGCAATAAACTGTGTTGATATCGTATTTACTGTACACCTTTTCTTTGCCAAAATAAAGGAAAAAATTTCTGGCTTGCACCCTATACACAGGGGAAAAAAAGAGGAAGGGGTAGTGGTAGCCATAAATTGTCCAGGGGTGTTGAGGAAAGTGGCAGGACTGTCTGTTGTAAGTCCACCCCCCCCCTTTTTTTTTCCAATGGCATTTTGTCACCCCACAAAACCAGAGTTGCCACCTGTTTACGGCCCTCAACCCCTTTGTAATAACACCCAGATGGTCGATAATTCCGCCATCCCGCTTTGTTTCCATGGCAGTGGCTAGCCAGCTATCCCCCTCCCCCCCCCCCCCCCAAAAAGAAAGAAAGAAAAGGGGTGGGGGGTGAAGTGCAGAGAAGGCCCTTTTTTTTGTTATAAGGTAGTGTGACATTCTAGCACCACAAAAATGAGAGCCGGGCACTGATATAAGGAGAGGGAGAAAAAAGAAAAACTAAGCTGGAAACGTTGAGTAGTAGGAGCAAGACTGTTCCTAATTTTTTTTAAATTTTGGCTTTTTGCACCCAAGTTATTTAATTAAAGTATTTTCCAAACATATCACAATCACCACACATTAATGTAAAAAAGAATAATTTGTTCCATACTTACTAATAGGGCACCACAAATTTTTGGTGCTATTTTATTTTTAAAAATTTTTTTCCCTGGAACTTGTTGCAAAAACCATGGTGCGCACTGTACACAAGTGCGCACTATACACGAGTAAGCGCGGTATTTTGTGAACCTTTCATGTTGTTATAGATTTATATATTTTTCACTTTGAAAGCCATGGACACAGAAAAATAGTTATACTGTAATTATAAATTAAGTATAAGTGAAGAGTTAATAGATTTGGGAAGCTCTTGTAGCGCCAGAATGCAAGGGTGGGGGGAACGGGAGATGCCAGAGAAAACCCGCTGACCAGCAGCATTGTCCGGCACAATTCCCACATGCCAAAAAACAGGGGCGACCCTGCCAGGAATTAAACTCAGTTCGCCTTGATGGGAAGCGAGCAGTCTAACCAATACATCACCATAGCCCCATGAAGTATTAGTTTTTTTTCACCATAATGTATGTTGTAGATTCGAGACTTACATCATCGACTAAAGTGCTCTCCTAGTACACTGCTGGACAAAAAAAAAATCACACATAGATGGCTGCATAGGATGATACAGAAACTTTATAGAGATATGATACAGATGAGTAATACACATTATCATAAGAACAGAGCAGTAGCACAATTATATGTGATTGTGTGGAATGTTGCCTGGTAATATTCAATAATATGTTGCACCCCCTCGCACTGAGATACATACTGCAACAAGTCTGGTATGGAGTCCAGCAGATGCCGGATGTTGTCCTGAGGTAGATGGGCCCACAATTATTGGACAGTGTATTCCAAATCTTGCGTATTATTGCATGACAGCAGCTGGCATTTCAACTGGTCCCACACATGCTCAAATAGGAACATGTCAGGGGAGTGAGTAAGCCATGGTAGAGTTTGGACATGACAAAGGCAGTCTAGAGCGGCCCATGCTGTGTGCAGTTGGGCATCATGCTTCTGGAATATCATACCGGGAATCCCAGCCAGAAGTAGGAGCAGATGGGGTCATAGGATCTCATCCACATATTACTGGGCTGTCAGTGTTCCATGTAACATGACGATAGTGGATCGGCTATGGTATGCTATAGTTCTTCAGACCATAATGCCTGTTGTGGGGGAAGTGTGTAGAGAGATTGGGATCATGGCGTTCACCAGGGGCCTTCCACACACAGTACTCATAACGAAGTGGAATTCATCACTAAACACCACACATCACGAATCTATGGTTATCCATGTTGCTCTGGCATGACATCATTGCAGATGGAGCCGCCACTGTTGCAGAGTTAATGGCAGCATACATAATGGATGCTCGGATTGCAGATTCGCCTCCACAAGGCATTGGGAAAGGGTTGGTGGATACACAAAAACTCCAACGCTGGCCAGTTTCATGGACTGGGTTGCCATGGGATCCCTCCGCACCTGGTGCGTGATCCGTCAATCCTTATGACTGGTAGTCAACCTCGTTCATCCTGGACCGATCCTCTGTGTGTGTGCCTTCACATATCCACTGCTCCCAACAGCATTGAACAGTATGATTGAAACAATCTACATGGTGATCTATGCGACCATCCTGCAGTTTTCAGCCCAACTATGAGTCTTCTCTCAAAGTCTGTCAGTTAAGTAAAGCCACATATTTGGCAACTTCCTGGCATTCTTCTTCAGTCCGCAGTGTACACATGCTTGGTTTCATCTGGTGTTTATCGTGTTACTGCAGCTTTCACTCTGTACTGTGACATACACAGGTGTGTGGCCCCGTCCCAGTCTTCCTAACCTAGAGAACACAAGTTTCCCCCAGCAGAGCCCGCTTGGAAGAGGCAAGTGAACACCAGGCTGAGAAGTTGTTTTCAGGACAGTGTACCTGTGCAGCTCTTCCTTTCTGTCAATCCCGTGGGGTTAGGGGAAGGGCGGCCAATGCTAGTATGTGTGGGTAAAAAGTAGTATGTTGCTAGTTTGAGTAAAATTCCCCTGGGATCACCTGCAAACCTGTTATGCAAGGGTAACTACAGAAGGGTGCTAAGTCTACAGAGAAGGTACTCAAGTTAAAAGCTGGCACATGTTTTATTTCTTTTACAAAAATAAACATGTGGTGAAGGCACTTTAGCTCCTGGTCAGCGGCGCATGTATCAGCCAGAAAGCTACAAGTGACGTTACGATGGTTTGTAGAGGCGACTGACGTATGCAAGGGAGAATGCAGTTTAGGAAAACTAAATGACGGTCTCTTGCATTATTGATGTACTGACAACGTATTGTAATTGCTGACACATAGCAGGGTGCACTAAGCAAGGACGTGACAGGATTTAGTCTTGAGAAAGACTGCAAGGAAGGGTCCTCTACAGATACGTCTGTAACTGTGGGAGGGTACAGGGTTTGCAGGGTATATAGTGGAGAGCTCCTAGCTAACGTAACTTACCCTATCGCAAGCGTAGCTTAAACGAATAAAACAGGGGTGTTGTCCTGAGCAATGAGTGCTAGGAACAACATAAATACTGATGCCTGAACAGCGAGCGCTAGGAAGGGTTGATACAATAAGCGAATGCTTAAGGGGTGCAGACTGGTCAGTGTCTGAGCAACGGGTGCTAGACAGTTGAAGACTGGGCTAACAATCTGGTCACTTCCCGAGCAGCAGGCGCTGGCAATGAAGACTGCGCGGGCTGTCTCCGCTTTTGTACTAATCTCGGGCGGGTGTGAATGCACAGCTTGCCTCTGTAACGTCACCAGCCAGCTGGAAGGGGATGCAAAACAAAAGGCATGCGATAATTACTACTAGAGCTATCTAGTGGGGAGTAAAATAACTCGCTGTCTTTAAGCATAGTTATAGTGGGCCTGTGAATAAAACAATCTGCAGTGCAGACAGTACAATCTTACATATTAATGGGACAAAGTTAACTTCCAACTCCGCAGCAATTAACCTAGGATGGAGCGGAAGTCGTTAACACTTCACTATTGAAAAAGACGTCATACGCCAAGTGTATGCTTGCTTGGTATCAAATGGTATTTCTTGTGTTAATGCTGCTTTAACCACATGTCTGTATCTGTGATTGCTGGTTAGTGTGTGCAATGCCACTGCCAGGTGTGCGGTCGAATGAAAATGCACCAACATGTGTTCATGTGTATTCCAGTCCATACTCTTGCTATTTACATTGTTCCATTGTTGTCGCATGGTTTCTTCATGGTGTGCTGATTACATTGTCTGGCAGTGTGTATTTGATAAAAGTACCTCAACATTCCAAATTGTTCGTCAATAATACACAATTATTTTTATAATCGTAGAGTAATGAAAGTCTATTTTAGTCAGCCAGCACCATGCAACCTTAGGTAAATAAAATAGCCATGAAACTATCAGGAATGGATTGTATGTACTAATGAAAAAGTATTGTAAAAAGCATAATTGTTTAACTTATCAAATATGTAAATTGGCATATCAACTGTTATGGCTCAAAGGGTTGTCTTTTGGTCATTATAGTATTTATGATATAAATACAGTATCCTGAATAATTTTAAAAATTAAAAAGATTGATAAAAACTATTTTTACTTAACTTTCCTTATATAAATTTAATTTATATAGTAACAAAAGTTTTTTACGTAGTGTTTGGGTGAAACCTAAACCAACTGCAAATAAAATGTAGCATATATTAGTGCCCATAAGCAGTTTTTAATACTGCATTGTTTTGTAGTGTATATAATAATGTCTGTATATAATAATGTGTGCACAACTAGTATTTTCAAAACACATGTTAATATAACACAACCTATATTATTGTATTATGGTAGTGTATTTGGCAATAAGTACTACAAATGGTTCCAGCCGCTGCATCACCTACAATGGTTGGTGGAATGGTTGGTGGGTCACGTATTGTGGATCCTGTTCCAAAGTTTCCACATGTTAATACTGGGTGAGTGGACGAGTGCATTTCCTCTTGACGCTGAGATTGGGCAAGGTGAGTTTTCAGTGGCTGTAGGCACTTATGACAAGTCAACTCAAAAAAACTGTTTATTATTTTCTTTTTTTCATTAAGGGGACTTCCTAGTAAAATATGTATTGTCTGTAAAATCAGTGTCTGCATGTATGCACTTATCTCAGTAAATAAATGCTCTGGGAATATTACTTTTTTCCAAGAAAGTTAAAAAACAATTATTTACATTTGCCACTTTTACTTCTATCCTAATATAAAAAATATTTGACTAGAAAAAATATCAAAATGTTTAAAAATAGCATTTTTAAGCTTTCGTGCACAGTTTTCTTAAAAGAAAAGAAAATACAATGTGTCATCTGTAGTTTACTATGTCAGCTTATATCACATGTAATCATACTTGGGAAATTAAACAAATTAATTTAACTGATTAAAGTTAAAGTTAAGAGTATGAAAAAATTAACTGATTAAAATTAGAAGTTAAAATCCTCCCAAATTAACTGATTAAATTTTAATTTGAAAAAAAATTAACTGATTAAAGTTAAAAGTTAGAGAACAACAATTATTTTACAGTTTAAATAAAGTCCCAAAAAAGTTTTTTATCTATGTTTATTCAAAACATTAAAAAATTACAATTTACAGTCCTAGATAAAGTTATCACAACTTGGTTTCTAGATGTTGAATCAGCTTGGTGTACTTATGAAAATGATGAACTGACAATCTTCTACAAAATTGTTTGAAATAAAACTTCTACAATAAACTCTTATAGCACACTTTGCATGAAACCAGACCAGAGCAGTGATTACAAAAACAATTGTAATGCGCAGCATGCGACACGTGGACCATCAATCACGCAACTGTAATTTTTCCGTAGTGAGGGATTGTATCGCTAGATCGTGATGATGGCATCTCGCCTACCTCACACTCGCATTGCTTGTTACTAACAATATTCTTCAAATTCAGCACAAAAAGTGTATTGTGGTGTGCAACTCATCAGCCGTCAAATATATTACATATTTTCAAGAAGTTTCTTAAGATATGAAATTTGCATGTATTTTGTTGTCGTCTTGAGCCTCTAGGCGATTGTAAAGTTAACTAATGTTAGTTTTAATCATTAACCAGATATTTTAATGATTAAAAGTTAAAATTTAATTAGTTTTAAAATTAACTAATAAGTTAAAAATTACACACTTTTTTAACAATTAATTTTAATTGTTTATTTTTTTAACCATTAATGCATGTAATAATATCCTTATGTTACAATTTGTGAGAAATTCAGCTTCCCCGGGAATGCATTTTGCAGTGTTGGAGAGGCTCGTCGCAGTGCTTCCTCATGGCCAGATTTGACTTTGAGGCATTCAAAATTTTTTCCAGAGTTTCTCCTTAAGCTATTAGGGATTGGCTGCCATACAGCTATTGATTTAACCATTTAACTGACTGGCTTCCTAACTCAACATCATAAACAGTCGTGTACATCATAAACAGTCAGTTGTAACACTGAATACTGAACTCTTGGTGACTTTAGTCACTAAATTTTCTCATCAAAAGTATTTGAAACACTACATTTATTGTATTGGAACTCTACAAAGCTCTTGTAACTGTACTGGATTCTTTCCTGTCCTCTCTTGCTATTTGCTTTTAGCTTGTATTCCCAGCAGTACCTTGAGCCTATGTTTCTTTGATATGAGGGTAGGTTGCATTCATTGTACTGACAGGGGAACTTGCATAATAAAGTGTTTTATTCAAATATTATAGACATCTTGGGTAGGGTATTTTTAAGTCAGGTTGATTTGGGTCGGGTGATTGTAAATTTTTTTCTGTGTTCAAGGTTTGTCTGATAATTAAAATTTTTTTTTACGGGTTGAGAAATGTTGTTTCTTTATTGCATAGAAAATTATGGAATTTCAAAAAGATTCATAATTGTTTATTTTCGATACACTTGTTTAATTTTTAATATATTGCAATAGTGTTTGCATTTTACATTTCTGTCATCTGTTTCCATAAAATAGTAATTGCCAAACTGGTGCTGTGGGAAATGAAGTTGCAGTAAAATTGTTTACTGGTGGATTTTCCACATTTTATGACTGCATCTAATACATTCGCTAACGTATTCTAAATTTTGAGGTTTTTGTTAATTTTCGTTTTATTTATCACATTAATTCCTTTATAGCATAATAATGTTGACTGCACATAATTTAGGCAATCAGTACTGTAGGTAACAAGAAAAAAGGGATTTGTGAAGGATGAACATGCATCAGGAGTTATACTGCTGGAAGAGTGTGGTTTTTCGTTGCCATTGATAACATTTAATTTTGAAGGTTACTTTTACGCACAAAAGTTATGACAGACGATTGTGTGAAATTGCCATTCATTTAATGTTATTCAAATAAAAGTAATTTTTGAAAGGCTTCATGCACCTTCATGAGCTGTAAGGGATGTTGGACGAATCAGTGTGGGAAACAAGGCCAACTACTTTATAACAATCAGGAGAAAGCCATTATACACAAAGTCATGGAGAATCCAAGCATAATAAGTTTTGATGTGCAAGGAACTTGCATACACGTTTAGGCCTGTATTATTTTTGGCAATGTTTTAAATTTGCAGAAACTTTTAGGCAATAAATACATGGTAGCAAATATAAATTTTAATTTTAATACTGCAGTTTGTTACCTTGGAGATTAAAGGTAAAATTACCTTGACACTTTCTATCAGGAATAATTGTAATAACAGTATGCTTTAGGTTGTGACGATAGATTTACTTCAGAAGCTGTATTTAAATTGTACTGATTATTCAAAGAAACATAGTCTTGAGGAACTGTGAAAATGAGCTAATTAAATTTTATTGCAGGTACTTTCCCACTTACGGTTTTCCTTGCAAGCCTTAAACTTTAACTTGTTAATAATTGTGTAACATTGTTTATGAGCAGTAGTGTTATGTTTGCAAAGCAATTCACATACTATAAATTTAACTACTTAAACTCTTTAGTATTTCTTCTATCCTTTAATGTGTACAGTATAAATGCAATTAAGTAATAAGGTTTATTAGTATAGTTGAGTGTTTTTGAAATGTGCTATGTTCTGTACAGAGTATTATCCAGACTACTACATTTTTGAAGAAGAGACAAAAAATGATACATTGGAGGACGATCTGGAAGAACTGGGTGAAGAAAATTTCTGATAAATAATTTGCAGAAAGTTGTGCAAAACAGTCTGAATTGTGCTGGGCAAGATTAAAAATTTTTCTTTCCTACACATGTAGGGCCATAAGTAAAATATTTTTTATTGTATATTGTTTTGAATAGTGCTCAAAATTTTTTCCCATGAAAGTCGTGTAAGGTTTTGAAGGCAGTATTTCATAACTTAAGAAGGTTTAAGCTATCGTTAAACGTTTTACTAATTGTTTTATCTCCTTTCAATGTACGAGATAGTCAGATTGTTTAAAATACAAATGTTGCATTTGAGGTGCATTCACACTGTGCAACTTTGTGTGCACCTTGGAGGCATGCTCCAGACCTGTGTGCATGGGCCATCATGCACAGATGCAAGTAGCTTCCCATCCCAGACGAAAAGCTACGTGCAACACAGAGACATTGTTGGCACAGCAGCTATGACACTCACCTCTCACTAAGGTGAAACGGGTTCGATTCCCAGCGGGGTCGCTCCCAGAGTTTTGCATGTAAGAATTGTGCTGGGCAATGCTGCTCGTCGGCAGGTTTTCTCAGGGATCTTCCATTTCCTATGCCTTTGCATTCTGGTGCAGCTCCATACCAACCTCATTTCGCCCCTACTATCTCTCAAGACTTTGATAGGAGCCACCCAAATCTCTCCACTCCACTACGTGCAACACTTGTCTGGTCGAGCAAGCAGTCTTTCATTTTTGGCGTGTTGGTATGGCTGATTGGCAAAATGACAAAAATCTGCAATTTTTAGGAGACCACAAGACATTCCCATGTTTGTAGATGTCTAATTCTGGAGATTATAGAGACAACTAAAATTCATTGATAGTCTTAAAGTTCCTACAGTATACATTGTATGGAGACTGTAAAATATGTCTTTAGTAACAGATAGTCCAATTAAAAGCAGAAGTGTACCAAAGTCTGTTGGACACATGCGAGTAGAGTTTTTGAATAACTTGCTGCTTGCCAACTTTATCTCGTCCACTACATGCACACTTAACTTCCCACGTGCAAGATATGTATTCACTTGCAATTTTTCCTTCAAGTTCATTTAAAAATAGCCCCAGCTGTGCCTGCAGCAGCAATAGCTACATTCAGAGTTAACGTCTGAACTGAAAGCTGCACGTATGTTTACTGCAGTCATGTGGATGAAAAGAGGCATGTTCAACAAAATTTCTTAGAAGCATGCGACTAGACCCATGCATGATCTTGTGCCTTGCAAATGCTGAAGTATGTGCACACGCACAGCAACATCCACAAGATGCTTAGATGTGAATGCACCTTCACGTGTTATTTAATGGTATTATTCAGATCATAAGGTTGTTTTGAAGTCTGAGGTAAATACCTTTTTAGTAACTCCTTAAATTATCGTCAATCAAGTGAGACAGGTGTCGGAGATACATGATATGTGACTGCACATACGTGTACACTACTGATAAGTTTCTTAGTACTGAACATGAAAAATATGGTTATTATACTTATTCACTTAGGTTATGGGCTCTTAAACCTTAAAATTAACAACAGCCATTGGTTTTTTGACAGTCCCATAATTAAATGGGTGTGATACAAACAAGAGTAAATTATGTGTGGTAAAGCTAGGTACGGTTAGTGCTGCATAGATGAAAATTTTTGGTGTCATCTTGTTTAGAAATTTCTTGCAACAAGCCCAGTTGTTTTGGCAACTTCCTGCAGAATTATTTAAATATGTTTTGGCTGCCCCTGAGTGACTAATACCTCCACCACCCCTGCTGAAACCAGGGTGGTAGCATGAGTGAACTAGAATGCAGCTCTGTGGTTTTAAAGCAGTGGTTCTCAACAGCATGTCAAACATCGGCATGCACATAGGATGTACCCTGACTTAATGTAGTGACTGGTAGATTCTATAATTTAAAATTATGCACTTTGGAATTTATTTATTATTCTTGAATTCTAGTATACCTAAAAGTATGCCGGTCCGTGTGAGACATAACTAATGCTGGCATGCAAAGTTACTACATATAAACACTCTTTTGCAAAAAAAAAAAAACTACCACCCTGAAGGTGCCATCGTAGGGCACATAAGTGGGTACAGGCACAGGAGATGGTAGTATGTTGAAGCATGATGGGAGAGCAGAGGGATGGAGTTCGAATGAGAACTCTTTCAAACCTCAGATGCCAACACGAAAGGATGTACACTTAATCAATTACTCATCTACGGAGTGATCCTAAAGAAAAAGCACACAATACCCGGGCTAGCTTTTTAAGGGGTTTGATCCATGCTGGTGCGTGAGACAATGAGAGGGGTTAACGTGTGGCACGAGGGACTTTGGTGACTTGGGGATACTGACCCTGACGAATAACTTGAATTTAAGTGCACTCTTGTACACTGTGCATGAGTGAGTAGTTTGGGTGGTCTTCAATCTCTTATAAGCGAGTTTTGCATAGAACATGCCCTAGGCAAGAATTAAATACGTAAGTTGCCAGAATAGTAGGGCGAGTCAGTTTACGCAATAGAACAAAGTTTTCAACAGTGGGAAGGTTATCACATTGATGGGTTACCTCAGGATCCGCAGGCTTTAGAGGTCTCCTCTGCTCCATAGGTGCCGCTGCAGGGGTAGGCTGAGGGAGAGCGGCCAACTCCGGTTGCGGCTGAGTGGTGCTCTGGCTGCTGAAAGTGGTGTGTGTTGGTCTAGTAGGGATAGCAGTGTATTCAGGGGAGAGAACTGACAGCTTTATGCCTAAAATCTCTATACTGCTATGCAGAATAAGCAAATACTTGAAGGGCAGATGATCCGGTGTACTGGTTGGTAATTCAAATAATGGAAAGCCTTCTTGGGGTTCAGCGATAACACTATTTTGTAAATTTATTTCTAATTCCAGTTGATGAAGTTCCCGTTTGAGACAGTTCCTAACCCTGGTTTTATAATTTTTTGGCATAAGGCCGACTAATCCAAATTACTTCTGCATCAAAATTAATAAGCCTCTCAAACAAAATGTACGTGACGTGAAACCGGGTATAAGGAACTGTCCTACAGTGTTCGTCCTAATAAACGACTAGTCCCGATGCATCTTGTCACTTAACCACATCTGGCCAATTCGCAATCCCACCATTTTCATGGCATTCAAAACAAAGGTCCATGGTAGGGTGTAGCAGTAAGGAATATCACATATACGTGCCCATAATAATCGACAAATAAAATACAATTGGACATTTCCATGCACTTGTTGGCATAAAACAAACCTCTGGGAAGTGTATAGTGTAGGGTTGTGAATGTTATTTTTGTGAAGAATTGTGTTAATATCAAACTAGCCTGCATGCTTCAGATTGCAGTGTATAAACCTATGCATGGGAGCATGTAAGCTATTGATGCATCCATTTATTTGAGTGCTCGGAAATATTAAAAGTGCAATGGGCTGTAGTGTTGCGGCTCGAAACTGTAATGCAAATAATTTATACACTACAGCAGTCTGGAATCAAACCACAAAGTTGGTGGATTGACCTTGTAATCAAAATCATTATTTTCGTGAATTGAGACCGACGTGGAAATTATATTTTGTGGGTGCTCACGGAAAGCAGGTTACGGTAAATATAAACATATTGTCAAGGTAATGTAAAGCAGAGGGGCTTTAAAAAACAAAATCTGGAAAATGATATAAATCCACTCTATTATTAATACAGAACACAGATTTATGAGGCGCATCAATATTTCACCTGATGGGGAGGGCTATGAACTGTAGAAAAATTGAGGGGTAAAAGTTTATAATGAAAATGTACATATTTTGTATTTTTTTACCGCACAATTTCCCTGATATTCATTGCCCTCCCCACTATTAATTTAGGTGTTTGTATTGGTTTGGTTTGTGTTGTTTGATTGTCTTTTTGGTAATTCATGTATTTCCATGTGTAGATATTATTATGAAGTACATATTTTCCACTCATTTTACCCCACAATTTCCCTAATAAAAAAACTGTCATAGGCCTATTTCAAAAACCATTCCGTCCGAATATTCACAGTTTAGGCCTGTAACATCATTTAGGACAGCTTTATGATGTTTTAAAAATGCCTGAATTGACTATAGTTCTTACGATTATTTTTAATCAAAATATTAGTTTTCCACGACATAGCACATTACAAGTAATGTACGTCAATATTTTGCAGTGATTGTGTTTAACGTTGTTACAACTGCAAGGTAAAGAACTGTAGTATTTATCCTTTTGTTATTGATATGTGTTGGGTTAGTTCTTTAGCAGGACGGCCTCAGTTGGAGTAAATATTAGAATGAAGGAACAATCAGTCAAACGAAAAAGGCACGTTTAATTCAAGTATGCAACTCGTGTTACTTATTTTTTGTCATAAAACTAGTGGTGAACATGCTCACAAATAAGCCTACAGTAACTTTTATTCCACTCATATTTCTATGTATTGCTACTTACTTTCTATTAGGTTTATTGAAATTTATTGGGCTGGGCTTATTATTTTGTTGGGATTGTGACAAATCACGTGACACGACTGTGTTTCAAACACCTAGGGCAAAGGTATAACTTTGTGATAAATAAACAGACATGGATGTAAATAATTAACTTCATCATAAAAACAGTTCACAGTTAAAACATATAAATATTGCACATCAAATATTTTAAATCATGCACACACACAGCAACACCACTTTACATGCAGCTGTTAACAAAACACACGTAACAGTACATTAATATTCAAAAACTTATCACGTCTCATTCACGGTAACAACATGACAAGAAGCATCAGCTGGCAATGTTTTGACCTAAATGAAATTGGCAGGACAATTTGCAGATGGCTCCCGCTAAGAGCGCTGTAGTCACTCAGTCACCCTCTCTATGTTTAATACATAGCTCGTTGGACAACATACAGTTGCCACTTCCTTAAACATCCCCAGACAATTTATGGCTACCTCTCTCCCTTCCTCTTTTTTTTTTTTTGCCCACACTCCAGAAATGTTTTCCTTTATTTTGGGGAAAAAAAAGGGCGCTATACACTAGTAAATACGGTATTTCAGACCACAATGATGAAAACACCACCGCCGCTGCACCTACAATAATACCTCTCTCAATGCAATATTAAGTTTTAATAAAGAATGAGGAATAAATTTGCGAGAGCATATACAATAAAATATTCCAGTTGTTAATGAAAAATTTTAAGCTTGCCATTTTCAAAAATGCCTGCCAACTTGTGCATTGGTGTGCTGTGAGGATCTGCTACCAAAAAATATTGTGCTGTGAACAAAAAAAGGTTGAGAGCCACTGCTGTCTAGGATATGTGGATGGTGTGTTGGTTTTTGCCCTTTTGGTGTGCACCCATAAAAATAAAATGCAAATAGCTCCAAACAGGCATGTTTTTGTGTTGTTGCGTGGTCATGAGACAATAGACAAGGACAAGTAATTTTAAAATCCTTAATTTTAATATTTCCAAAAATGTTTTAAATGATTGCTGTGTTACAATAATGAAACTGTTAATGATGTGAAGTTAAAGTACATTGTTTTCCTGTAACATATATTAGAGTAATGATAATAATTCCTGGAAGTTGAATGTTCATTAATATTCTCATTAACATTTGTAAAATTGTAGGATGTGGTATTATTTTTAAGTGTTTAAATTACTATTGTGAATTACTGCAGTCTGGAATTAGGTCCTAGAATGACCTCTCTCTATTGTACATAACATATCTAGAATGTTGCCTTAGTCAACCTAGAGTCAAATGTTCAATATGCTTTTTGAGATTGAAAATATCAACATCATTCTGCTTTCATTCCAATGAATAGTTCACAAATGTGAAGACGGCATTGAGGAGAGAGAAAAGACGTCCATTGTTTTTTTCTTTGTTTTCCAGGGTTCTTGAAAGATGCAGTGAGTTAGTCCCTGCATGTATTTGTTCATTGGGTAAAGACTTCATCAGGTTTTCACTTACATTCTATTACAACATCAAGTTAATATGATTGGACATGATGGCTTTTGCGATGAGTCACCCTTAGGTCACATCTGCCACCAGGGGTGGTTCGTCTTGTCTCGCCAGCACTGTACGAAGCTGGTGCTATTACCATGTTACCAACCAATCAAACCAAACATTAAACTACCTAACTGGTTTATTCAGTTTTAGGGCACTCTGTGGTGACATGAGCAGACTACGTATATGTAAGTAATTCGTAAGGCACTATTTACATGGTGTCACTGCGATGGTTGAAATAGTCTTTGCCATAAAGAGCTGTTGTCTGCATCAGAGTGTCATTCCAGGGATTTGGTAAAACTGGAAACGACAGTAAGACGGAGCCAATCAAGGTTATTGCCATCAGCATTTCCTTTTGTGGTAAATAAAAGTTTACAGCAGTGAAAACCTAGAGGTCTGATAGTCTTTTATAAATGAAGGGCGCTACCCAGGTGATGTTTAATTAAGAATTCCAGAGTGTTAGCTTCATAGTTTGGTACCCAGACACATTATACGCTTATTAATAGTAAAATGAGCACTTTTGAAATCATCCTTAAAGAAAAATCACCGCCCTTAATGGTGTACACTCTGCCATGGATGGAGACAGGCATTAAGGTTCCTAGTTAAGTTTGCAGCAAATTAAGGAAAATATTTCTAAGTCTTGAAGTAGTTTTGTGAGATTTTAATGTTTTAATTTATAGCAGATCAAGTTGGTGTTTAATTTTTACTTTACATATTACAGTATGAATTACCATATCAGTAACACATTAATGCTCCTTACAATTTAATGTTTTCGCTTGACAGATGCGTGACTAAAATCATCAGGCCAATGCCAACCTAAAAATTTTACGTATGGCTGAATTAAACAAACTGAGGAGGAAAGTAGATCTGAAGTAGGGCTTTCAAAAGTGTTTCATTAACCATGAACAGAGAATATGAGCAATTGTCAAACAGAACCTAGCTTGTAGTTAGACTCTGTGTACAGGAGTGTGCCTTGCCACACTTCTCTGGTGCTGTACACCCTGCTGTCCGACTGCTGTAGATGTGTCCGTGGGAAGTGAGAGTTGGGCAAGCTGCCTACTACGCTGCCATCAAGGGTTTTCTTGTGCCCATCTTCTGCGAGTTTCTGTACTAGCAAAATGCAGAGGAATATGAAAAGCCATGAAGCTAGCTCCTTTACGACTTTCTCCCTGACAGGGTTAGCTTTTTAAGCATTGCAGCATGAAATTTAGGGAAGTGCATTTCGATAACTGTACATGTTTGTTCCAGGGACTGGATTTGTACAGCAAGCCTCATGATCCCGCCTTATAATTTGTAGTGCCACTGTTGAAATAAGTACTACGGTAGTGCAGTAATTTAAAACTAGTACTATATGCATACAGAGTGACATGAATCATTTCTGCAATTCTGAACATGTGGTATTTATCTTGTTTGAGAAAGCATATTGTATTTACCCGAAAGGAAGACGACCCTGAATCTAAGACAACTCCTTCCTAAAAAAATATTTTTGAGGGAAAAATATTTAAACCTGAATTCAAGACTACCCCTGTGAAGTGCTGAAAAAATTATTTAGGTTGAAAGTATTTTTGCATGAATTTATGACAAACCCTTCAAGAAGAAATGCTATTATATGAATAATATTATATATATTCCTTTTCTGTCAAAAATCCTCGTCTTCCTTTCGGGTAAATGCAGTATTTATCCTGATATTTCTTAACTGTACCATACTTACCTTTGGGGATTTATCTTAACCTATAGCAGTCATCAAGTTATTACAAAAAATTTACTGGCCCATTACCTATTGGCATCTTAAAAAAAAAAAAAAAACAATAAATCATTAAAGCAGTGTTTAAAAGTTGTCACTTTCTCAGATGAACCTAAAGTTATTTTGGACCATTTTGTAAAGTTTTATGGAATCATAGTTATAAAATTGTACACACACACACGCACATGGGTGCGTGGGTGCACGCATGCATGCACGCAGTCGTAAAAGCCTAAAAATCTACATACATGATAAAATCTGTTTTCTGTCTCATTATTAACATAACAGTTTTATTAACATTCACTAAAACTTGTAAAAATGGAATCATTATTATTGCAATAAACCTTGAGCACATGAAAATAAGTAGTAGGGGCATACCTGTATCATATATTCTGGTTTATAATCACACTTGCTATTGTTGCGACCAGTTTTCTACTCGTCTGATAACATTCAGCATGTTCCTGGATGAGATTACCTACACTTATATGTGTACTAGGAGTGCTGTGTATTCACAAACAGGAATAGCATTAAGAGATTTTTTATCCGTATTCACAATCACATACTTAATCAAACAAGCAATATAATTATATGGAGGTATTAAATATGAGAGTTTGTTAAATTAAAAACAAAAATGGATTAGTTATTTGTTGAACCATTTACAAACACTAACAAGTCGTAGTACTAGCTTATTGAATTTATATGTAATGTAAAAATCATTTATAGCGACAAAACATGATTTTTTAGCAGTTATAGTAAAAAAAATAGCATTTACTTAGTGAATACTAAAAATTCCCATCTGTAGCTACCACCTATTCTAGTCTTCATGTTGAAAAAAGGGAAGATGTTTCAACTTTCAATAGTAGTGTAAATCCTCTTAGTCTTCATTTCCTTGCGATGCTCGTTTTATGTGGAATGTGTTTCTTAAAATATGATCGGCATGATAGAAGTAATAAATTAAACTTAAATGAACTATTTTAAGAAGATGATACAAAAGTTACAGTAAACCATAACATCAGTATAAGTATGTTGGGAATGGAGAGGGGTCAAAGGGTCTTCAAAATTCCACTAAGGGTTCTTATAACCTCGGTGGAGATCCGGACTCCACAGCCCCCTTGGCTTCTATACCCATGACTTCCATAGTATACAAAATACACTACACAGACTACAGAACACAAAAAACCAGTACACAGATTACAGTACTTACACAAAAGACCAGTACACATGCCACAGTATACAAAACACCAGTGCACAGATTACAGTACATAAAAGACCAGTACACAGACCACAGTATACAAAAACCCAGTACACAGACACCAGTTTATAGACCACGATACACAAAACATTAGTACACATACCATGGTACACAAAACACCAGCATACAAAAACCAGCTCATAGACCATGATACACAAAACACCAGTACACAGATCATGATACACAAAACATTAGTACACATACCATAGTACACAAAACACCAGTACACAGACCATGGTACACAAAACACCAGTACACAGACTATAGAGTTTTTTCTTGATAACTCGTGTATTTTTATTTGTGTAGAGTTTCTGGCATTTTGCCATATGTTTTCATTCATAACATGGCATCCAATTGTATTTTTCACAGTTACAAAGCAATTGTCATGTGTTCGTGCTGTCATATTTTTGCCAAAGAAATCAGTGGTTTTAATTGCAAGTTAGAGTAAATTGTTTAATAAAAAATGTAGAACATTTACTGTATTTTAGTTCATGCAACATACTGTTTGTTTCATCCTGCACGATAACAGATTTCCAATATGAATGTCATTTGGTGTAACTTCTGTCGCTAATCACTACGGCTCAGTTCTTGTTTGTGTTTTAATGTTTGTGGTGTTGGATTTGCCATTTTGGTGGTGGTTGATTTGTTAATAAACTACACAATAGAGTAGAATTTTGAAAGTAAAATTGCATTCGAACTTTCTTGATTTATTAAAATGTTGTTTGAAGAAGTGGCAAGAGATAAGCTACTAGGCTAACAGTAATATCTATGGAGACAGATGTACGAACCTTGGATCGGGTATTGAAGAAAGTGGAGGGTTCTTGTACAGGAATGGTTGCTCTAGAGTGCAGATGGTACCTAGTGGAGTTTAGCATACAGTTCGTTGAACAAATAAAATTTCCCTGTCTCTACCGATACGGAAACAGCATTTGTAAATGTACAGAATTGAAATGATGTGGTGATTCTTTTGATTTAGATATACCCATTTACTGGCTGCCTGCCCGAGAACTGTAAATATTTCCTATTGGCTCGACTGCTCGACTGCTCTCAGTAGCACACTTGCTAGCTTTGCATACCGATACAAAGCAGCTACAGAAATCCTTAGCTACCACCTACAGTGCAAATACTGCATTGTATAACACATAGGCCGCACCACCAACACTCTCACACAGAGAATGAGTGGTCACAGAGCAGATATCAAACAGGCTGTAGCTGGTGTAGGCTGTTCAAGATACACTGAGCACTTTCAAAAGTTTTGCTGATGATCTACTTGTACGCACATTGTATAGTTTTCCAACACATGAAAAATTAACATTGCCATAGGCCTGATCCCTCCATCGTTACCAACTTAACTGGGTGCCTGGCAGTTTGTGTACTCATTAAAATATATGCAAATAGGGGTAGTGATATTTTTCAAAGAAGTGTCCAACTAAACATTAACAGCATACTATAACATTAACTTGCAGATGCCAATTACAGCACAAGCAGTCTGCCACTTTCAAGCAATATTTGGGAACTCAGGACACTGTGAACTAGTGCATCAGTTTGACGTGTGATGACATCCTGGTCCTCCCGACCGTTTGCCACCCTCGCGCCCAACCACAACTGCAGTCAGTGTCCACATTCTACTTCAATGTAGTGAAGTGTAATGCTGTGTGCAGGCAGGGCAATGCATGCAGCATAGTGCTGTGCAACATGTCAAATGGCAATCCATTTATTGTAGGGCGCATTAAAAGGATTAATGCCGTAAGTAAAGGACCCCACAGGCATGGGAACATTCAGAGATGCCCCTACAATTTAATTGATGTGTTTGTTTGATGTTGTGTAAAGTGCACGTGTTTTGACCCTCACCTGTTCACCCACATTCCATACCCATTTCTATTGCAAGTGTTACGTTTTGTGTTATTAAAATTGCAGGGTAATTTGTTCCATATGATTTGTTACAAGTGTTACGTGTTTAGAGTTTTTATAATGCAAGTCCAGACAGCGTAGTTTCCGGTACGTCGCGTTCCATCAAGCTGGTGGCAGTGAGTCGCTGTGAAGGCAGTTGCTATCGAGAACTTATAGGGGCTGGTTCGTGTCTGTGCGTGCTCCGGTGGCATTCAAGCTTCGTTTTCACCAATCATTTAGGACATCAATAGTCAAATGTTCCGGAACCTTTGTTCATTTAATCACCCAGAGACACCACTCCTTCCACTGAGCTCGCATCGCCTGGGGAAGCGTAAATAGTACAAATAAGTGTTTGTTGACTCCACGCCATTTTTGCAGCATCACCTCACTGACGGGCTATAGTCAGAAAGTGTATAAGTTTTCCACCTGGAGTGTAATGTAAAGTGTCATGCAAGAATCTAATACATTTATGTTAGTAACAATGTGTGTTTCTTTCCAAGCAGTGCCTTAGGGTGTTTCGGGGTACGGGTTTCCTATAATCCGCTCACGTAACCTATTAATTTACATTCAGTAATGAGTATAAGTCATCTCTAATAGCTCAGCTTCAGGTGTGTGGGTCAGCCTTAAATAAAGACCCACTATATACCAATGTAAGTAGTACTTAGGCGAGGGGCAACAATCAATGAGGGAATGCATATGTCCGGGGAGTGGCCAGCAGCACCCTGAGATCACCTAGAGTCAACAGCTTCAACAACTTTGGCACCGCCTGTCAATGGTGCCTGGTGCCTAGTCCAGTAAAACAATCCTTAAGATCCTCGAGTTCACCACCCCTCAAATCTAGGGATGGGACCCTCTATACCACGATACCTCGATACGCTCATTAATTTATAGTAATGAGTATCGCATGAGAATTTCCAAAAGTATAGAATTTTAACACCTATTTTATTGTGCCATAATTATGGTACAAGCATACCATACTGTTTAAAATTAGTATGATAGTTTTGAAAAGTGTACCATAACTTTTGGAATATGTACTATAATTGTGAAAAACATACCTGAATTTAAGTACAAGTGTACCATAGTATACCATATTTTATTCATAGTATAATATTCACACAGCTGCGAGCACCTTGAGGTGTTTTTAGGAAACTAATACATACCACAATTATTATTTTTGAAAACATTTACTTTTATGGTACATAACTGTGGTACAATAAAAACAGGTTGAGAGTTGCGAGCAAATGCTGATAGGCACGAGTGAGCAACTTGAGTAGTTACTGTACATCCAATACATACCACAATTACATGCTCCACCAAAATTTTTCATTTAATTCTTTTTCATCGTATGAATCACTTTTATTGTGTAATTATATCGGGTACAATAAAAGCAGGTAGTGTTGCGAGTGAGCGCCGATTGGTACGAGCGAGTAAATTGAGTTGTTATTGTACATCCCACACATACCATAATTATCTGATACACCTGTCTTGGCCATGACAGATCGTGGCCACAACAGGTGTAGCAGATAATTATGATATTTATTTAACGTTACAGTATATTCCTTGAAGTCGCAAAATAAAATCTAAAAACTGCGAAATCGCAAAATAAGTTTGTACTGAGCTATCATTTTCCTCAAAGTTTGATTACAGCTTTTACTGTGGAAACTTGATTCTATAGAACCCAAGAAGACTGTGTTGGTTTATCATTGGTTAAGGATGTTTAGGTTACAAGCCGTCCACCATTTGTTTCTAGTGTAATGTGGGTTTTTATATAGTTTCAGTGTGTGTCAATAACACTAGTAAAATAAGCAGTTTTCTTGGCGAAGTTGTTTTGTGTTCATGACAATTTTAATTTGGTATCAAGAAAAGTATCGGTATTGAGTATCGTGAGAATGTTTGGTATCAAAACTGGTACCGAATATCGAGAAAATGTAGTATCGACCCATCCCTACTCAAATCCCACCTGAACCCTAAGCCATCCAACCACACGGAGTCAAGTTCATTACTAAATCCAGGTCTCAATATCGGTCGGGTTTCAGATTAGGGAAACTCTAGTGAGGATGGTAATTTATCCGTTGTTTTATCAGGCATTGCCGGATGACGTCACCAACATTTCTGGAGCTCAAGGGACTGCTGATCTTGGGGTGCTACGTAGATTTTCCTTCATTGATGTAGTATGCTACTGGTAATTACGTACTGAATATTTACTTATGGTGTTTTCTAAACTGCAGGCCTACTACAGGCAGACCTACATGCCTTAAACTATGTTATTGGAACATTTCACCCACATGTCACTGCTCATAAATAGGTTAAACTTGGCGGGTTAGGAGGATCCTGTGTCCTGAATTGTCCTAAGGGATTACACTGAAATAATACACGCTGTTACGAACACACACATATTTTCCATGAAAGTTAAATTAACTCTTCTCGACAGAAGAAACTTGACATTTGGTTGCTGGGCTTAGCCCGCTAGTAAGGCTACACTGGTGTAAAAAGACACAAAGCAGATACATTGAATTAAAATTAAATATTATGCTGTCCTAGATGATTAAGGTCCTACGGGAGGAGGGCAGGCATCACCGGTGGCTGAAGAATAAAAAGGTTCTGGTAAAATAATAAGAAACTATTGTAAACTAAATGATTGGCACAAAGAGAGCTGGCCACCAAGTGCGCGTGTTATGCAACTTTGCCCTTGCGAGTTTCAGATGCTACTGATTCCTTCCGCGTGCCACAAAAACCTCCCCTGGCGGGTTTTGCGCGACACCCGCCACTACTTTCTGACACACTTGCTCATAAAATATACTAACACATCAAAACATTTGCAAACACCATGATTAATAAACACACTGCATGATTTAAAGGTAAACAAAACACTTGCAAAATATGTGAAATGAAACGGGGATGATACACTTGAAATGTACACAACTCATCTCTTGCAATCAAACATATTTACAAAACAATAACATTTGATAATGATTTATACGAGTGTCTCTGCAGTCCCCTGAACCAGGGTTCACGTGGCATCAGCCATTAAGCCCTTTTGTGGGGTGCCCTGTTTTAATATGTTGCATACCGTTGCACTATGTCACCTCCACTTGCACCCCCTACACATGCCACACTGTAACACTCCTAGCACCACGAAGCAAAACGCTGGTAGAGTGCGGATGCATGTGGCAGCGATGTAGAGGTGCACGGCCGGGCAAACGGGCTGGAGGCAAGGGATGCGAGCACACGTCAATTTTAATCTTTGTTTTGATACAAGTGAAGTGCAGATTTACTTAGTTCAGAAATATTGTTACGCTTGAAATAAACACTGAATTTGGGAAAGAAATTCCTTTCTTGTTACAGCACATTATTTTATACCTTGTCCACTGTTTGCATGATGTTTTGCAGCGGGTAGTTCGCCTGAGCACGACACAATAACGTTCAAGATTTACAATGTTTCTGAACCGTGTGATGAGAAAGTCAACCTCTATTCGCTGCAACAACAGGAAGACATTCTCCAGAAAGGTGTTTACAAGTCAGACTCATCAATCAATGGAGCAAGGTTGGTGAAACTACAGACTAGTTTTTTCATAAGTCTACAAGAGCTGATTTATTTGTTCTGTGTCTGCTTGAGGTAATTATTTTCATTTTATCTCTCTCCCCATCCTCCGATCATTTTTGTTATTAAGTACGGTACATAGCAAGTCAATCATGTAATCATTCATAAAATAAGGGACTTCGGTGGCTGACAGGTTAGCCTGCTTGCCACCCACCAAGGCGAACCGGGTTCAATCCCCAGTCGGTTCACCGGATCTTCGCACGTGGGAATCGTGCCGGACGATGCCATTGTTCATCTGGTTTTCTCGGGGATCTGCCATTACCCCCACCCACTCATTCCAGCGCCACTCCATGCTTACCTCAATCACCCTCATCGGCTCTCAAGACCTCGCTGTTAATAGCCGTCCAAAACTCTTCACTCACACTCGTGCATTCTTAAAGTAAAAAAATTATGTATTTACATGATTACTATATACAATCGCACTCTGAAGTGTAATTGGTTTATACATAATACAAAAAGGGGCTGTAAGATTTTTCATTCATCCCCCCCCCCCCTCCAAAACCATCTGTAAACTCAGTTGTGCAGTTCAGCATGGCTGGGATTCAGGAGGTTGGATACACACAATAAATCCAATTAACCAGATTTTGTAGCCATTGTTGGTATACAGTAGACTCGTAGCAATAAAGCGTAACCACAGTTAATTTTCAGTGGTCCTGGCAAAATTACTATAAAAATTATGATAGAATTACATGCTTTTATCATCTATGGGATATTGCATCAATTGAAATATCTATCTGTCCTATAACTTAAGATTTCCTGCAACGATTGTTTAAACCCTTTCATTCACACATTAATTTATACATATACACCCCACCATGCAGTACTTATTGCATCAAGCAAAGATCATTAAACAGCAAATTCATGCACTGTTGAGTGGCGGTGCTATTGAGCCAACAGTGACTTCAACCCTTCCATAACACTGGCACCCAAAAAAAAGATGGCACATGGAGGTTTTGTGTAGACTTTCAACCAGTGAACCACGTGACATGTAGTGTGTTATTGTCGTACATCAGTGTCAAAGATGCCCCCACTTTCCTAGGGTAAGTCAAGGTCACGTCATTCCTTGGACCTCAAGAACGACTATTGGTAAGTGGCTGTCAAACTTGAAGACAGTGGCAAGAAAGCTTTCATGGCTTCCGGCAGCAGGCGTTTTTAGTTCTGCACCACGCCATTCAGATTGAAGTGTGCACAGGTCACTTTTCAGATGGTGATGGTAGGAGTGCTGGATGGCCTCATCTGCAAGTTCATACTCACCTACCTGGATGATGTGGTGATATGGTTGGCAAGTTGGGAGGAGCACCTACACCATCTATCACTTGTGCTTGAGAGGTTGGCCATTAATGGCCTCACATGCGAAAATGCAAGATGCCACCTCGGAAAGACCAGCATTGACTTCCTGGGACACATAGACGAGGAAGGCAACACCCAACCTCGAACAGCTGCAGTTGATTGATGAGCACCCACCACCACGTACGCGTAAGCAGCTCCGAAAGTTCTTTTGCCTAATAAACTGGCTCTGGCAGCACATCCAAGACTTTGCTGTCATTACCACACCACTCATTGATCTGCTATCAACCCAGTGGCGGTTCCGTGGGACAGCACCGCTGATGACACATTCCAGAAAATCAAGTCACGTTTTCGAGTGTGCCCGACCTCTACCTTCAGACTGATGTCAGCCAAGAAGAACTCGGTGCAGTGCTCTACCAATGCGGTGACAATGGCGAATGTCACATCATTAATTTCACTAGTGCCAAGTTCAGACAGACTGAGCGGAGGTACAACATCAACGAACGTGAATGCTTAGCCGTGGAAGTGGTCCATCAAGGAGTACCGAGCATACGTGGAGTACCAGCGCTTCTCGCTTCGCACAGACAACCGCTACTTAGTCTGGCTCTACACCATGTGCGAGGCACACAGCAAGCTGACCCGGTGGGCATTGCTGCTCCAAGCTTACAACTTTGACGTGGAGCATGTCCCAGGCAGCGAGAACCAGCTAGCAGATGCACTGTCCAGGTCACCGTGCGCCGACATTGTGTTGCAGGACGATGAAGGAGGAGATTTTACCACCAACACAGAAACCATTGAGTGAGGTAAACTTTCACCAGAAAAATGCCACCAACAATGACCTCACTGTGAGTGACCTTTATTGAGATGTGCAAGCGCTGCTAGAGTGCACGCTCACCCATAAGAATAAAGACAGTTTCGCCCAGCAAGCAATCGAGTGTTGGCATGTGACTTCCAAAATCAAAACGTATGCCGTACACTAGCATTAGTCATCTCCCGCAAAGTACAGCTCTCATATTGTTGGGAATTTCACCACATGTGCTGTCACACCCGCACCAGTCATCTAGCTGTCTTGCTACCAGGTCACTCTCACCAGACATTCCATTCTGCATTATTGCTATATACGTACTTAAAAGTAACATAACTTGCCCCTTCAGGCGTGTCAAACACAGGCTGATATATGTATGTTTACCAATGTTTCAACATTCCTGGCTTTTTACTTGTAGCTCACCTGGTTTCCTCTCAATTATGCTGCCTGTCCCCTTCTCAGTCTTGGGCATGACTGCTACCCTGCAGCCCTTCAGGCTTACACATAGCTCTTCACCAGAGACTATTCTCTTCCTCAGTCTGGGTGTCTGGATATTAGTGGTAGTACAGTTTCCCTGGGTTCCACTGGGGTTGAGAGCAAGGCCCATGAGGATACCCTCTCGAAGGCGACTCAATTACCATTGGTAGTGCCACTTCTCTGGGCAACACTGGGACAGGGAGCTGGAATTGCCACTGGTTCTTCCTGGACGCCTGGTCACCAGTGGTAGTGCTACTCTTTGATCCTCCTGTATAGATAGGTGGAGTGACACCCTCTTTCAGGAGCGAGCCAGTCTCCGGGCATTGGTGCTGAGAGGTTCTGTCTCTAGAAGGCCCACTCTTTTCCTCCATACCACAAGTAAGTTACATCTTTTTAAACATAGTCCATGGCTAAGCCTGAGCAGTCGCCTTGCCCCATGCCTCATCACTGAGCTGGGAGAATGATGGTGGTGGAAATGACTGTCTTTGCCCAGGCTCTGCATATTCAGGAACATGTTTATACTGAGTTGAGAGAGAAAGCTGGTCACAGAGGAGCCAGTGTCACTACTGCACCGAGCATGTGGACACAACGGAAGAAGACCAGCACAGCACAGGGATATCGACAAGTTCCAATCTGCCACCTTATGAACTCAGCCGCAACTTTTCCTTTCCTTCCCTACTTGTCCGCTACCTTCAAAGCTCTCCTTCTGCTGTACAGGTGAAATTCCCGTTAATCTAATTTATCCAATAGGGTGTGTTTTTGCATGTAATGAAACAGGCTACATTTTGTCAAGGCTGTCCAAGGACAATGGAAAAGGAACAAATGTGTATATGCAGAAATTAAAAACAAGCAGTTTTTGGATTTTTAAAATTATATTAATAATTCATGTCAATAAAGATCTATAAACCTTAACATGTCAGTTGTTGAAGTGAATTTATCAGTGTTTTCATCCAACATCCGATTATGTTTATGAGCTGTTATTATGGGCAAAAAGAAAAATGAGGGTTTGGGTGGACAACCTGTAGGTCTCCCAGCCAAAGATGCCCTAGTTAGCTGTCTGCAGCCCTGATTATTACAATTTCCTTTGCTATAAACTTACATGAAGCCAGAAAGTGTTTTCTGAATTAAATTCTGTGACCTTCTAGACCATTTTCAGTGCGACTGATTCCTCACACCAACCTGCTGCTGCTGGTGGTGGATGCTCTGAGGCAAGGTACTCAGAAAAGGGTAAGTGTTGCTGCCAAGGAAATCCGCTACAACAACACTGAGTATCCTTGCCAGAAATTGTTTCTGAACAGTCTCCCAAGGCGAAGGTTACTGGCTTGCTACTCGGAACATCCCGAGGTATGTTACGTTATTTGGAGATTGCAATTTTTCTTGTGCATATTGTAACTGTTAGGTAACAGTGAACCAGTTGTGCAACAGATGTTACTTTTCATCTGAGTGGACACATTATTTCGCGGGCTAGAAGTATGGGATACATTTACTGTAGCACAGCAGTAACACTTGGACTATACACTATCGACCAAAAAGTAATTGGGCACCTGTCCACAATGTTTGCTCGGTGGTTGTCACCCCGTTAGAATCTCGTAGGGCTACCTCTTGCAGCTATAACAGCAGCCACCCTGTCTGGCATGCTCTCTGCGAGTGTTTGCAGGACATCCACTGGTATTCGTCACCATTCCTCTTGCAACCATTCCACAAGTTGAACAATGGATTTTGGCCGCGCCTGACGAGCCCTCACCCAGCGATCCAATTGGTCCCAAAGATGTTCTCTAGGGTTGAGGTCGGGGCTCTGGGCGGGCCAGTCCAATCGGCGAACTGTTGTCGGTGTACCACTGCATAGTAGCCCTTGAAACATGGCACCTGGCATTGTCATCCTGGAAGTAACATGGGTCCATTCATAAAAAGCCAAAATGTTGGGAGCATTTCATTATTCAGAACGTTACAATAGGCCTCTGTGTATACTGCCACAGACAAACACCAGCGGTCCTATGCCAAAGGCCATGAAACAGTCCCACACCATCACTCCAGGACCACAGAATTTTCTAGTTGGCACTATACACTGCGGCAGAAGCCATTCCCCGGGTAGACGCCACACCCATACATGTCCATCAGACCAGAATAATGTAAACTTCGACCAACTCATCACTCCATATGACCGATTTCCATTGCTCCAGTGTCCAGTTGCGACGATCCAAACACCACCTGAGTTGCCGAGCTTTATTGCTTGTCGTGATATGGTGCTTATGTGCAGCTGCTCTTCCAAAATATCCAAGTTGGTGGGCCTCTGTATACAATGTTCCAATGGAAACCGATACTCCTGTTGCTTCATGAAACTGCTGTCGGATGGTAGCCATGCGGTGTGCCGTATTTTTGACAATTTCACGTTTCAGGGGTCTGCGAATAATGTCAGCCAAGATTGGAGGTCACACCCAGAACGCGCAGCATTGGCACAATGCCCATCAACCTTCCACGTACGCAGGACGAATGCAACCGTTGATTTGGGCTTGTTTACCTTCTGTGCAATCGCCCAGCTAGACAGCCCATTGAGATGGCAGCCCACAATCACGCTCTTATCAAAGTCCAATAGCTCTGTACCTCGTGTCATCTCCTTGTCAACTGGTTCTACTACGGCCTGCAGCGTATGGCGGCCACACAAGTCAACTGACGTACTGAATTACCTATCTTCACGGGTGCCCAATTACTTTTTGGTCGATAGTGTATAATTACACCCTTAATATTTAAGCAACATTTCATTCAAGTTATTTTACGTTTATCATACAAATTTGACAAGATGTAGAATATTGGATATGTTTCACAATTGTTATTGCTGAGTTAGTATTTGTTTTCATGCAAAGTTGATAATGTGTATGTTTTTACTGATTTAATTTTGCATACCTTGGCAATACTACCTCTTGGTTTAGTAAAAGTGACAGTAGTTGATGGATGAATAGTGTGTTGTTAAAAATTTGAAAACTTTCATCTGTATCCATTCTTATGTTAAACTTTTTATAAGTCAGGTCATTATAAATTTGGCAGATGCTGAAAATGAGTAAAAACAAGTTGTTGAGCATTAAATAGTCGCGTGGCAAGTTGTAGCAGTGTGTAAGTACCAGTAGTGAATTCTTAACTGCCTGTAACACCAACTGAGAAGGGAATCCACAAAGCTAGAGCAGTAGCTGACAAATCAAATTCTGTAGCTAAGTGGGGATAACTTTTCAGTTTGGTCTATTTGAGTGAAATCATACATGTGACGATAAAAATCTCCAACATGTTTCTATGAAAATTTACATGGACAAACATGGAAAATTGAAGATTCTCGAATGTGGCTGAAGAAGCCAGATATGGTCCCACTCACAAGGATTTAACTCTGGTTGTTGGTGACTAGTTTGTGAAAGATCTTTGAATGTGTACTCCAGTAAAAAAAAAAGAACTATGGCTAATATTACAGATTATGCACACAGGATTCAACCTGTTATCATACCACTGTGCTTGTGTAACAGTACACAAATGGGAAGTCTGAAATAATTAATTTTAATATGAGTTAATTAAAATAGATGAACCGTAGAGAAATTGTCTGTTTTAACTTAACATATTTTTGTAATATGGTACTGGACCTTGAAACAGTTAAAATTTAAAATCCACAAAGTATGTAAATCTGAGCAGTATTGTTGATATGCCTAAAAATTGTTGTAAATTGCACATCTGGAGTGCTTTAACAAGGAAGGACACCTGCTAGCTACAGGAAAATTTAAATAACATTGGTCTTAAGGCTTCAAGTCAAAAATATTAAAATGAAGCTCTGTCTCAAACTAACTTAATTTATATGGTAAGATTTGTGTTCAGACAACAAACCTAAATTATATTCATTGGCTGGCTGCAGAAACACAGGTAAACTACAGTGGTGAACATTCATTTATACAAAAAATTGACGTGTGCTGCTTATACAACTAATCTAATACGATTATGACTCATCGCCGAGAGTACCTCTTCCACCACTACAAGCATGAGAGAAACGTTGCCTACCCTACAGGCAACAATAAATTTAGGAGCATATTCTCTTCAACTCGAGGATATGCAGTAACTGTGGGGATAAGATGTCTGTGGGGTTTGCCTATTGGAGTCTAGTAGACGCAAAAGTGGTTAGTGGTCTGTGATAATGGTGAAAGATCATGCTGTCTGCCTAAACTTTGTCACACCAAACATGACAGCTGAAGCCTCTTTGTCTAGTTGTAAGTAGTTTTTCACTCTTCTGTAAGGTGCATGACCTGAAGGTGATGGCTCTTTCGCTACCTTCCTCTTCCATGTGTGCAAGCACTGCGCCCAGACCATACTCAGAGCGTCACATGTCAATCTCACTGGTTTTGTTGCATCATAATGTACCAACACAGCATCTGACTGAATAAGCCCTTTTACAGTACAGAACGCATCTTCGTGGTCCCTCATCCACTCCCACTGCCGCTCGTTGTCGAGCAAGCGATGAAAAGGTTCTGCCATGCTGGCCTTGTCATGCAGAAACCAATCATAGAAATTAAGTTATCCTAAAAATGTGTGTAGCTCCTTTTGGAAAGTAGGAGCTGGGGCATGGTGAATAGCTTTAACTTTAGCTGGTGTTGGGTGTATTCCCAAACTGTCTACTCTATAACCAAAGAATTTTACAGATGACACTACAAACACACACTGATTCCTTCAACCGCAATCCTGCTTCATCAACACGCCTGAAAACCTAATGTAACCGCTGCCAGTGTTCTTCATTTAATCCAGTGATAAGAATATCATCTAGTAGCACCGCAACTCCCTGTATCCCAGACAGCATGGTCTCCATTAACCTCTGTAACATTGCTGTGGCACACTTGATACCAAATGGCAAGTGTTTCACTCTGAACAACCCTTTCATGGTGTTCACCATCAGCACATCTGCAGTGCACTCATCCACCGATACCTGCAAGTATGCATCTGCCAAGTCTAATTTGGCGAAAATCTTCCTCCCTGACAAATTTGAGAATGCCTCATTGGTCATTGGTAATGAGTAAATCTCAGTTTTACACACACTGTTCACAGAACATTTGTAGTCATCACAGATTTGCGCCAACCCATCAGCCTTATCAACTGCAATAATAGGAATGGCCCATTTTGAGTAAGTTACAGGTTCATGCACACCCTGCTCCACCAATCTGTCTATTTCTTTGCTAGTGGCATCCCATAGTGCAAAAGCCACTGAATAACACTTTCTGAAGATTGGCTTTGCATCTGACTCAATCTCTACACTCACTGATGGCCCCACATACTGCTCCAACTTTGTACAGGCAAATACCTGGAAATGATGCTTCCTTACGTTCGCTGCCACTTCTGGTTGTACTGCTAAAATCCCAGCCACAGACTAGGCTGTGTTCCTTCAACGACCAACAGTGGTAACCTTACGTTGGCCATGTTTGTCTGCACACGTACCTCGAGGAATCCTAGCACAGCCACTCAAGCGTATTACTACTGATGACTGTTGAGCTGGCCCCTGTATCCACTTCCATCTCTAATGCCCTGCCATCCAGCCGCTGTCATTCTTATTGGGGGCTGGCATTCGGATGGATGCATCTGTACACGTAAAAACTGTACAAGGTTGTGTCTTCTCTAGATGAGTCCCAACTGTCCGCTACATGAAAAACCCCAATAGCTTACTTCGGTTGTGCCTTGGCCCCGTGTGTGAATCACGAGCTCAGGTATTGTGCTTCCTTTTAGTAATGCATGCTCATTTGAAATGCCCTTGTTTGGAATAGAACTTCGACACAGTATTGCTGCGCTTACATTTTTCTGGGCTACGCGACCCATTGCAGCACCAGCAAGGTTGCTGGTCCTGTGGATGTTTATGCAGTGATAGTGAACCTCTCTCGTTTTGTTTTCCCTTGGGAGTTTGGCTGTACCCAGAGACACTAACTTGGTTTGCTGCTTCTGCCAACTTGCTTACTTCACCTTACAAATCACTTACATTGCGACTCACAGCTTCTGTTGCCATGGCCATGGCCAATGTGGCCTGAAAAGATAGCTTGTCTTTGGCCAACATTGCGTGTTGCAATGTCATGTCATGCACTCCACATACTAACAAATCCCACAGCACTATGTTCAAGTCACTGAAATTGCAATGTGTCGACAGACGCCGCAGCTCGGCCACATAATTAGAAATTAACTTACCTTCATGCTGATCGCACTTGTGAAATTTGAATGTCTCAACGATTTCACTCGGGTTCGGTTCAAAGTGGTTGATTAACACTGCTAGAATGTCTACTATGTCTACCTCGCCCGGCATTTTAGGCAGATACAATGACCCGCTAAGTCGTACATTTTGGCACCGCATACTGTGGAAAAATATAACTTTCTTGTCATCCTTGTCTGTCACTTTGTTTGCCACGAAAAAATACTGTAAACATTCCAGGTATGTTTTCCAGGCATCCTGCCCTGGAACAAATTAAACTACACCATTGTAGGTTATGGTGTGCTGATTCGTGGTCTGATTCAATATTGCGTGACGTACAAAGTTTGTATCTCTCGACATCTGTGTAGCATCCTTGGTAATTCTACAAGAAGCACATGTGTTTAGGACTCACGATATGCATGACCTCCATTGGGAGAATATGAGCAGTTTACTTGTTTACATACTCGCGGATCTTCCCACCAGGAACTGACTAACCTTGCTCATCATAACAAAAAAACAACATCAATGTTACCAACCTTACATAGGTACAAACACAAGTAAAGGTTATGGCTCAAAGCATCAAAATACAGAATGTGAGGATAGGCATGTCCAGAAAACCGCAGCAACTAACCTTGTTGCAATGTAAAATATTCTTACATCCGTGAGGCCTCTGTGTACCACGGAACTGACAGTGTCCGAAAAGAGGGCAGATTTCAGTCACATCATCCTTCTTTACACACATTGCCTTTACACTACATCATACAGCATGTCTGAAGTGATGCATTAGACATCAGGAGTGGGTCAAGGAATAGCTCAATTCCATTGTTATACTTCATTCGGGGAGTTGACAATAATAGTTTCCAAAACTGACGCAGCAGAAGTGATCGTCAGCATCAGACACATACACATGTCTGGCCATAGAGCTCCTACATCTGTAGTTGAGCCACTATTTGTTATGACTGAAGAGCAAGTCTTGTGTTTTTGCAGGATGCACTGTCATGCCACTGATATGTTACCGAGGTCGTAATCCCCATTTTCAGTTATCCATACCACATAAACGTGATAGCATTCTGCAGCATGATAATGCACATCCACATATTGTAATTGTCATGCAACATGCCCTGAGAGATACAAGATCACCAGACTTATTGCCAATTGAGGGCTGTATGGGTCCATATGGGATGCTTTCCCTCCAGGCACTCACGACCTGCCTAAATGCTTGAAGAATCCCATAGGCACTTAGAGCAGGACAGTATTCGGGCTTTGTACAACTCCATGCCACATTAGTGGTTACCTGCACTGCCTGCAAACGAAAATACACTCCATATCAAATCTTGATTAGTATGCCATTACATTGTGGCACCATCACCATTTGTTAAATGAATTTGCCCCAGCACTTTTCCTTACTTACTAAAGATGTGTTTAGCCCTGTGGAATTAATTCCATTTCATTTAGACATCTCTTTCAAAATTGTTTTGATTTGTCTGTCCAGCACTATACAGTAACTACTTGATATTTTGTATTGTTAACGGTACTGCTTAGTGCCGTATGTATCAGCCAAGTGGAAGGATACGGTTTTAAGTGTTAAATGATTTTAGCCATATCTCTACTACCTTTCACAATATCGTTATCAAACAAAAAACACTTTGTGCCCTTTGAAGAGAAAAACCACACCAAAAGAGAGCAAGTGGGAACATATTAATAAGCGTTAAAAGTTTTTATGATTTTTGTTGAGTCAATAAATTTTAATTTACTCACAATTTTCAGGGTATCCAAAATTCTACAAATAATTTTTGTAGAAATGCAGTGTAGGCAAAGATGGACAAAGAATTTTTTTGGTTAAAAAATTATATTGTGAAAGGCGGCGGCTGAAACACCCGTATTCTTTCTCTCAGCCGGTCCTGCACTAGTCAGCCACATTAAGGAAATATTTGGTGTCAAAATAATTCATCATTCTGCAAGCCAGTTTTAAAAGGGCTGCACGAGGTACAGTTTACAATCATCTCAGCAACTTTTGTGCTAAAAAAAAATTATTCTTGGACCAAACACAAAACATTCTGCCAAGTATTGTTTACATTGTTACAGGAGATTGATATAAAAACCTGTGGTGACGGTGTCAGAATCACTTGCAGTACTTTGGTAGTAGCTGTGTGTTGGATAACAGCATTTGGTTTGCAGCATCGTCACTGATGGTGGCACACTGTAATATAATAGACGTAAGTTGTTTTAGTTTTCATCTAGTCTATGTAACTTTAGGTTTGTAATACAAAATGTTCCCACAGAGATTTTCCTATTGACTTACTACATGTACGTATTTTAAAATATGGTCAAAAAATAATGTTTGGATGATATTTCAAAGAATACTTTTCATATATAACCAAGATAATTTCAGGATGTCCAGTGATAGGGAAATGCAGGAAAAGTGGGAAATGTCTAGGAAATGTAATAATGCAGTTAATACCGATTTTGTAGGAACATTTAGTTATTTTTATAACTTTTGTAATTATTTTCAGTATTTCAGATGTTTGGGTAGTGTTAGTATGGGTATTTGTGATGAGTTTGCTTTTTCTAAAGCCATTTTTGCAAGTTGCATTGGGTATCAATGATAAGGGCTGTTTGGATGTTTGTTGGTGCTCTTTCTTTTCGAGTACATTATATAAACACAGTTGTTTGTTCTTTTGGAACAGTTTGCCTCGCGTAGGAAAGTGGTTGCAACAGGTTTCGTACCATTGTCTAAAGGGACTTTTTGTACAATGTGATTCCTTGTTAGGTAGTGATCAGTAGGCACAAAAGGAATATCACTGCACTGGGTATGTTTATGGTGCAGTGGATGTGAGGGGTGGGGGTGGAGCACTGTGATGTTATTAGCAGAATGCCTGCCGTCACCTAGGAGAAGACAACCAACCTTCAGAGGAATCTTCAGACGTGATGCATGTAGCCCACACCATCTCTTCCATTCATATAGTTTTAGGCAAAATTTTCTGTAAAACTTCTTCTGCCAGGATAGAAATATCCTGCCTGTCACCCTTAATTTCTCGTTATGCAAGGTTTCTAGTGATTAAAATTATTAATGGTTTCTGCAACGCTTTTCTCATAATCCGCCTGGTTCATTCTATCGCAAACTGTTTTGCGTCTTTGCTGTGCAAAGTATGTGAATTTGCATAACTTCAATAAATCTGCGAGGAAAATTTTTTAAATTTCATTTGTTTTAACGCTTGACGCCCTGTCGACTAAGTGTACGTCAATGGCAAGTGCAAGAGGATGTCTATTCGGGTGCTAGTCAGAGATATCCTAAATTTGCGGGGTTCGTTTATCAGCTACTCTTTGTGGGGGATTGGTGCCTTTTCTGTATAGAGCACTGGCCTGGTAGCTTTCCTGCACAGCACAAAGTCTGGTTCTGCCAGAACAATCTTGCATTTAAGGCTATGTCTCTTAGGCAATATACCTGAGCGACAGAGATTGTTAGTACTGGAGCAAGGTCCTGGCTGAATGACTGTGTGAGAAACTGGTCCTGGGCTTTCAATCCGCTGGGTGTAGCATGTGGGCGGTGTCAGTGGCAACATGCGTAAGATAGGCTATTTGTGCTGTTGGTCAGTGCTCCGGTTGACGAAGGAATTCTCACACCCAGGGTTGCACTTCGTTGCTCAGGTGAGTCGGCTGAAATAGGTTTTGTGGGACTTCTGGTGTGACTGGTACTAGTAGGCATCTGATGGCTTGAGCTTGCTACGTGGGTGCCATTTGACCTAATGTGGCGACAATGGCAGGAGTCAGCTCTTGCAGTCGATCAGAGGAAATAAGCACCTGTTTCACCTTATCCTTCAGATTGGTGCATCTGGAATAATGCATTTGGAGTCACACACATTCTCACGTCCGTGAGGTTAAAATCAGGGTTTGGTGTTCTCTACTGTGTAGAGCCGCATCAGCAGCTGCCGATGAGCAGACACCCAATCTCGGTGCTCAGTGCTAAGGTGCGGTGAGCAGAGAAAATTGGGCCTTGCTGACTCCAGCTTCAGCATGTGGGTGATTGTTTTGTCCACGTTTTCCCAGTCTAGGGAACGCCCCCTTCCGGCACTAATGTGCAACGGAATGGAGCGAGCACCAGACCAACAAGCGAATTCAAAGCAGTGTACCTGGTAGGCTCTGCTGTCCTCCGTATGGATGTAAGCAGAAAGGTCGGCCAAGTGAAAAATACTTGTAGGTAGCAAAGACGTGTTTTGGTTCATTTGAGTCACAATCCCCCAGGCTCACCTGCGTTTCACTCAAGGCTTAGGTCAAGTGGGGACAAGGTGATTGTCTAAAGGAACGTGGACTAGAAAAATATATTTCAGCCAATGTTTATTCCGTTTTATAGGAACTAAAGAATGTGATGACATACTCCCTTTGACGATTGTAAGAGCATGCTAGCAGGGGCGTGGGCAGAAAAAGTGCTGTAAAAACAACTAACACTTTAAACTGATTCCCTACTGTATTGTTGCCCAGAAGGGGCAGCGGTGTCTAGTGTGGATAGATGACGAGTGTTATGTTGCTAGGATTACTAAGCAAGGTAAGAAAGGATAAGGCCAACAACGGAGCTTAGAAGTTTTTCCTTCTGGCACAAAAATGTGATGAAGGGAAGGTAGGTTAAGCAAGGATGAAGCTGGCGAGTACTTCGGTGGTGCTAGCACGGTGAAGACTGTAGACTAGTCTAGCACACTGATCTGGCAGCGAGTGTGGTGGATAGTTGAAGACTGGTCCTAAGCGAAGACTTAAGTTGCAGGCTGGTCAGAACTACTCTGCAAGGATAACTAAAGCCGGGTCCTGAGTTGAATTCTGACTCCATATTTATACTATGCCTGGCGGCTGCTCTGCGCTTATTGGCTGGCGTTTTGATGGGTGAGGGGTGGTCGCTAAGCGGGGAGGTGACGAAAAGCATAGCTCTCTGGTGTGAAATCACTGGCCGGCTGGAAGAATGAGACAGACGAACGATGAAACATATGTGTAGTGCCATCTAGCAGTGATCAGTAGTACTTGTTGCCTTGAGGAGCATAGCTTCGCTGGGCCGATGGCTGGAACATCCATTCTTGCTGGGTAGATACTACAATCTTTTAACGTCATATGGACAATGGTAATGCAAACTCTATAGAAATCAGATGCGCTGTGGGCTATACTGATGAGCTAAACTCGTCTAATTACCCATGTTGAAAATGCATCATGCGTCAGTTTTTTATAATGGTGCAACAATTCAAGAACTGTTCTTCTAATGCTTTTTCCAAGTGAGTGAACCAAGTTGAGTTTGTCGTCTGTGGTTTATGATGGCTGCAATTTACAACGTATGGAAATTTTTCTGAAAATTCAAATTTTTCTCTGGTTTATGAAATTTGTGCTAGAAGTTCAGAAACAGTACCAAAGAAAATCAACAATAATAAAGTACACATCTGCAGTGGCTTTAAGAGTGCATGGGCACATGAGCTAATTTTCACATTCTTCTGTATAGAAGCAAGGTAAGATACGGGCAACACTAACTTGCATGCCTAGTGCCTCATCGCTTCCGCTTGCAAGGCATGTAGTATTTCCGTAAATATGTTGTACTACGCAAATTATTCCTGTAACAGAGGGAATCCATTACACAATACGGAAGTTGACTTATTAAACTACACCCATATGGTTTTACTTCTATTCTACTTCTTAAGGAAACTCTGCAGACAAGCTCTAAAGATGTGATTATTTTTACTATCTTCACAATATTTTTAAATCTTTGTTTACACTTAGTATTCCTAGAATATTTATTTACAGATGATGTGACGATGCAAAGTTTGGTGAGCTCGTTGGATGGTAAACAGTGTATGAGGAGGCGGTTGTCGATGTAAGACGTATGCGAGGCAAATGTGTAGTAAAAGGGAGCGAGATTAACCAGTAAAACGATGAATAATACAGCAGACGTATGTGTCACTGTGCAAACAATGAATAAAACAAAAAAATTTCAGGACTAATAACTTTTTAAAGTTGGAATAATTTGGTGTGTTAGTTACAGCGGCATCAAGGTCACATTGCAGGGTTCTTACAGAACTTTACAAGGACTTAAAATATGAAATATCAAAGACTAAATTCTCTGAATTAACAATTTAGAAGTAAAGATCAGTGCTTCCACTTTTCATTTTGTAGCAGTAATATCACAAATTCAAGATCCACACGATGGGAAGGAAAAAAGTCTGAAAAATTCATAAAAACTTAAAAGAGAACGTATTTAAAACTACAGGTAGTTTACCAGTTAATGGGAAAATTTTTTTTAACATTGCTTAGGATTTGCACTTTAGTCTCACAAACAGCCCAATCTGGCAGCTTGCATGTCATTGTGGCTCAGACTACTTCACAGCAGTGAAATAGCCAACCAAAGTATCCAGCTAGCTGCAGGTCTGCCTGGCATTTTACAAGACGAAAGTCACAAGGTGACTTTTTTAATTCATAGATGTAATGCTCTGTACACTTTGATAGCCACTATGCAAGCATGTTTACGACAGAGCTAATGGAACCCTGACAAAAGAACACATAACAAGTATGTTATGCACGTCTCACGCCTAATCATGCATAATTTTCGTTTTAGGTATTCTATCATGACATTAAAATTCAAGAACTTTTCAAGGCCCAGTAAAATTAAAGGACTTTTCAAGGCCGTGAAAGCAAACACTTAAAATTGAAGTTATTTCAAGGACTGTAAGAACTGTTGTCATTAGGAGGAAGTAAGACCCAAGATAAAGACGTGCGAGGAGCTCCCTGCTAGGCTTAGTCAAGAGGTTCTGGTTGGCACTTTGCAACGTTGTACTGAGCACCAGTGAGAGTGGAATGAGGTCAACGACAGAGCAGTAGGTGAAATGGGAATGCCGCGGCCCTTCTCTGTGGTTGAGAGCACAGTAAAAGAGGTGGGTAAGAATGTCTGACGCCCGGTTGCACCAACACCTTCCCTGATCCGAAATTGAACGATCCTAGTTCTGAAACAGGATCTAGTTTGACCTTGGTTCCAATGTAAGGATCTCCAATTCGTCAATCTTGGTTCCAGAGATCAAATGTATGAGACAAATTTTGCTATTGGTTCGTAATATATGACATTATGGAATTGGAGAATTTTTCATTATAGATAGAACTAGATGTGCGATGTTTTATGTTTTAAGTTAGTTATTGGTGTACAAATGTTACTGAATAATATTCAAGTGTGTATAATGTTGTTTTAATTTCCCAAGAAAACAATCTAACGTAGTTCTATCTCTTGGCGTATTTTCAAACTACATTTGTCGACGATGGCTGCTGATCTCAGATCGTGATTTCAAACCGCCAATTTCGACGGTTCAAAAAATGAACTTCATCCCAACTCTGAACTTGAATGGTGCAACAGTTTTCTGTTTCAATCTTAGATGCGATCTCGGGTCGAGTTTCGAACCACGATGGTGCAACTGGGCATGAACCTTATGGCCTCTGCTGGTCTAATTGCACACTGCAAACATTTTCGTACAGAATGGTATTTGTGTTCATGCACTGTCGTCACAGTTGTATAATAACATAGCATTGTTAAGAGTGCGCAAGTATTCACAAAGGGGGGTCCCTCGTGGATAGACATACAGACACAAAAGTCGGACGAACACATTTTCCATGTGGATGCGTGGTTGCTCAATGTTTTGCTGGCTAGGCCAGCTTAATCAAGTGGCAAGTGGTGGCACTATTCACTGCTTGATGAAGCTGCCTAGCCAGCAAAACGTCGCATGACCATATCCTCATGGAAAATGTGTTTGTCCAACTTTTACGTGTTTATGTATATCCACCAAGCATTTCCCCCCCCCCCCCCCCCTCACTCCGCACACTCTGAGAGTACTTGAGCACTTTTTCAACTTTCTATAATGTTATCAGTAGCCTAGCGGTCTATTCCCACCCTAGCATAATTCACATTGTTGAATGGCTCGTGGGGATAAAAACAATGTCCAAATGATTTTCAAGCATGAGGAAACTATTTATCTTTCTTCAACATTAAATATGTGATGGACCAAGCAACAGGGAAGTTGACTCGTCTATTCAAAATCCCGAGCCACTGACACACAGCATCCATGTGCGAATTTTACCTACATACTGTATCATTGGTAATTTCTTAAGTATGCTTTCAACTATTATTTTGTTAACTTTCATCTCTCTCTCATTTTTTGTTCTGTGTTTCCAGGTTCCTGGGTAAAGTGCCTCACATTTGGACAAAGAAAATGTGTTCCTGAGAATTCACATACTGTATTTATATGTTGGTATACAATTGTTTTTTTAATGCTTAAATGTTATTTTCAGTGTTGCTATATTATAAACAACTTTTGTAATACTACAGATGAACTCCTGTATTACACCCCTGATTTTACACTTCCCTGTATTTTACACACACTTTATTTCGTCCCAATGTCTGTTTTTACAGCATAAGTTTCCTTCTTTTTACACTTTCCTGCATTTTGCAATGATTTTTCCCAGTCCCTTGAAAAGAGTAAAATGGGGGTTTTACTGTATATAACTTTTAAATTGGATTATAGTTATCTTGTTCTTTTTTACAAGAAGAAAAAATGTGTATAAGTTTTCAATAATAGAAACTTGTGAGATGCAACATATTTGTAGTTGTTAATACAACTTCCATGATTGTAAAGTACATATGTGATTATGTTGAAGGAGGTGTTGCAAGTTTATACCTGCTGTTATCACTGTAAAATACTTATGTAAATAAAAAAAAGGAAGGTATTTTATATTACATGTCTTTATTTTTATTGCGAAAGTGGACATTGCGCATGTAAGCATGCACAAACACGCATGCAGGGGGAGGAAGGAAACACAGCACATTCATGGCAACTGAACATTTTTGAAAGTAAAGTATTTTACATATTTTATCATTATTAATTTTAAGTGCATAAAAAATGTTTATCAATATAATTTCTTGTTTTTCCACAAAATGCAGTTAAATTAAATTTCTCACTAAAAATTACATAGCAGTTAATTTTTACATATTTTTGTGTTAATGATACCTATACTTTTTATCTGAATTACTTATAGGTGTTAATTTTGAACTCTTTCAATCAAAGTATCCCAAAAATATACAGATGTTTTGCACCATAAAATAATAATTTGAAAAGCAGTACACATCAGTATTTTTACTTGTCCTCTAATTAGACTGGTACACAAATACAACTAACACTAAGAAGTGCTGCCCTCTGTATTTTAATAAATAAATAAATAATAATAAAAAAAACCTGTAGAGACCTCGAAATGTGAGAATAATTTAAATACTGAATTATTAAAAATATAATTAAGTAGGTCTCTGTATAAATATAAACATATTTTATGAAAAATAGAAGAGTGACAAATTAAATTTAAAAAAATTTTATAATGTTCACATAAAAACGTACCTAAAAATGTACTGATTAAACTATTGCATTCTGTAGAGAACGCTCAGAATTGTTGGAGAATCACCTATTTCACTACAAAAATTTTTTGGAGGGTTCACTTCACCTACAGGTGTGTTTACGACTGACTTAACAGAATAAGTGTGCGGTGTGCTGAAGGTATTAATCAATGTGTTGAATGGTATTAATTTATGACTGTCGTGTGCGGGTTGTGATGGGTCATGTGCATTCTTGGCGTGACTTAAGAGATGTAGCCAATTAGAGCACACCCACATAACATGCAAGTTTGCCAATAGACTTCATTTAGACTTGCTGTGCAGGCTTTGTGTGGCAAGTTTGATTCAAGCTTGTCTCAAGCCTAGATTTTAAGGCCTTGTCATTAGTTGCCTTCGGCAAACTTGCCGAAGGCTTGAATTTAACTTGCAGCGGCTAGGGAGGGACTCTGCGGATCAGACGCTTAATAGCCTCTTTATATGGGCTAATTTATATTCTGTATTTGAATTTGTTGTTTGTGTGGGTAGCAAACCATTTAAATAAGGTAATTATATGTTCATAAATAATATGTTTCACGTAGTGTATTTTAATACTTAATTTGGTATCTAATGGCCCAATACATATGTCGTGAGAATGTAAGATTATCTTTTCTTTTACACTAATATACATATATAAGAATCTTAAATTCAAAATGGAAGGTAAACGATGGGAAATATACATATGAATTTGTATTAATCAATTAGCTTTAGAACTCTACACGTAAAATAATTTCACTTTACTTGAATACATGGTAGAGTAGTTGCTAGCGTTCTAGATTGTGAACGAGAAGTTTGTGAGTTCAATTCCAGGTTCTTCCAAAGATATTTAACTGTGAAAAAATGCTAAAGATAACATATATGAATATGGTAAATTAATCACTATTATTCGGGGTGAAACACAAATAAATTTTGTCTTTGTAAATTCATGGCAAGCTGCTTCTATCTGGGCAGGCTTGGCGCAAGCTTGCCACATGGCGACTAGTTAGCTTGATTCAAGCTTAATTCCAGCTTAATGGCTTGTCGTGGCAAACTTGTTCTGCTATGTGGGCAACACCAGTTGATGGCGGGAAACTGAATTTACAACTTGTATTTAGGTAATGTCGTTTGTGAAATCGTATGAAAGTAATTATTTTAATGAAGAGACAGTATCCTCTTAATTTAAAGAATAGTTCATGGTCATGTTTTCTTTCGTGGAAGAAGTTATTGAATTCACTTTGACGCCAGCTAATAGCCAACAGCACTAGAGCCCATGACTGCGCTCACGTGTCATGTGTACCGCACGTGCGCAAAGAGGCCAACAATTTTGAACTTTCCTATAAATGTTAATTTCAGGGTAAAATGTGTTATATTGTCTTTACAGTGTTTAATATGTCTTAAAATGTTTTAAAGTGCTTGTACTAATTTTAATTGTTTAGTTATGAATATTCAAAGTGCCTGTGGCGCCGAGATTAAGAACACTTAATATTCTGGCATTAACGCCATCACAAAGAGATTGAAATTCATAGCAAAATTATAGAAATGTAAAACAATGTGTAATTTAATTTGTGCCATTTTATTTTAACTATAAAATATTTCACTCAGCGTGCATAGCACTTCTGCATATGTGAACCCCGTAGGCGGCCATGATGGGTCTGTGCGACACTTGTATCTGGACAGTCTGTCGAGGAGAGCTGGCGAGGTAAGACACTGTTATGTGCGCACAACAACTTTTGTTCACTGATGTAGGTTTCCATAGTCCATATAGTTTACCGGTTAATCTTTGCCTGCGTACGTTTTTGCCAGACATTTTCCCCAGCATTATGCTCCCGCTTTACTAATTTCTTACGCCCTTATGTCATTTTTAACGTAATCGAGGAGAAGAAGGAGAAAGATGTCGGAGAGGTCACGTTGCCGACTGAAGCTAAGTCTTTGTATATGCCATCATTGCGTTTTAATAGCTTATTTATGTAACATTGTATGTGCAATAATTTATTTCAGGGTTCTATGTATTTTTCATTCAGGATTTAATGTATTTTTCACGTAAATTGATGCTTTTTGTACTTGACCACGCGATCACAGTAATGTTTGATTTTACAGCAAACAGGCATGTTACAAGCCTGTAACAATGCTAATTGTAAAGAGAACCATTTGCCAAACACGAATAATATTTTATCTGAATTTAGTCTGCCGTTTCCACGCAGAAATAGTGCAATTTCACCTGCACCACGTGGTCTGCTACGAACTTCATCCAGCAGCATCCGCGCCACCTAAACTTGTTTTCACACATGTGTGTGTTTATTGTGAATATTCATCTCGTGTCCCATCTTATTTCACGTCTCATTCAAGGGTCTATGTAATTTTGTAATTAGTGAACCTCAATTACTCCCGTCCTAACCGGCTCTGTGTATAGGCCGTCACCACACTAACCACATGTTGGAGGGCGAGCCTCGACAAGTTTGCGTTAGTGATGCCGAGTAATCACTCGTGTTAATGTGTATTAAGGGTATTCATTTGTAATTCTCCGTGTCCTGTCTTTAGGGAAAAACCGTTAGTCCACCCTAGCGGCTGTCGTCCCTCTTCCCTTGTAAAGGCTGTGCTTTCACGCACCTCGGTGAGATCATCCAGTTAGGCGTGTGCTTGATTAATTATGGGTTGGGGGCATCCAAGCGGAATTGGCTAGTCATGACCGAGATAACAATTTCATTGGCACGATGATCTGTATAAACAATATCAATATAAACAAGTCTACGGTAAACTCAATTTTTTATTCAGTAGTCACAGTGTCCTAGCCACATGTTTTATTTATTGTTTATTTCAGTGATTTTATTAAAAGTTTAGTATTGCCAATGTGTTTGTAAGTATGCACAGGTGAGACGGACACACAGAACCCACAATATCCGTGAGAACCCTGAGTCTCAATAGTGCAGTGATTGGGAAGCACCACTGATGCCCAAATTACCAGTAAGTATTTGTGTCATCGTTCGTCTCGTGTCTCACCCGATGGCATCAACTTTAATGAACCTTTCCAGATTTATCGATGTAAATGCCTAATGTTGGCATCGGCTTCCCCTCCTATAGGATTTCACAAGTTTTTTTTAAAACGAATGCACAAGCAGTATACACAGATAGTTAAATATATGTGAATTGTCCATTTTTCCAGGTTATTTCGGTTGCTTACGTCTCCTACTAATTTTATTGGCTATAATAAACAGTTGCTAATTCAATCATAAACTGCAAATCTTCTTATAGTTATTTTCCAGGTGCTTATCAGGTCACTTAAGTACAATTTTTAATTATTCAGTCTTTAATCATAAACCCACCTTAATTCATTTTAGTCAGTCATTTGTTTATTGTTTTAAGCTACAAGGTGCACGGTGTTTAGTGTGACTGAAGAATTGCTGTTGTTTGAAGAAGTGTGCAAAAAAAGGCACCTTCTAAAAGCTCGGTGTGGAGTAAATTCTAGAAAGTTCATAACATTTCAGTTTTGTGTAATTCTATTCAAAAGTCCGTTAATTTTCTGGGAGCACCGCAAAGTAGATGGAAAAACTTATTATTTTTAGTGATTATGACACAAGTCTTATTTTAATCCAAATATGTAAACTGTAACTCAGTTAGTGTTTTTAACCCCACTGTAATATATTTAAATCTTATATACATTTTCTCATAACAGTATAAAAAAAAATACCAAAAGTAACCTTAACTATGCATTATCTTTCATTTATTAATTCTTATAAATAAAAATTATGAAATGCGGTAAATTTAAAAGTAATTACGCATTTAATAGATACATCCTAGGCGCTATCTATAAAATATAAAATAAAAGTTTTTTTGATATGAATAAAAAAATTGTTAAATCAGAAGTATTGGAAAGCTGCAATCAATATGGTTAAATCATGTCAGAATTCACTGTTTAGTCATTCAAGGAAGATATGTATTAAAATTCCAATGAAGCTTGATTCATTTTCATTATGATCGAATCATGTTGTAAAGAATGAGAAAAGCTAACATGATGTCACAAACTTGGTCTGTCTTCTAGCATCCATATTGCAGTTGGCAATAAATAAGTGTTAGAAAAATTTGTTTATAGCAAAGTTAAAATTTGACGCATGACATCATCTACAATATTAATAAATGACTGCTACTCACCAGTGCAACTTCATCCCTGGCAGTTTGTCTACGAGTCACAATACCACCACCGCCTACAAGATTGTTGTATCTAATAGGGTAGGACAGACGTCCCAATAATAATTTATTATTTTGCCCGATGAGCCACCGAGACTGTGCAAGAGGTACGGGGCGAATACAGCAGTGTGCTGCAGGATGCCGCCACATGCAAGATGCCTAGATCCCACCACACTGCACTATGTTGCATGCACAAAGGATCTAGGTGCTGGCTTGCACCTGCTAACTCCCTCTCCAGGCACCCTATGCCAGTGAAGGAAGGGATGGCTGAGGAGTATATAAGGAGATGCATCCCGTCTCCAGATCATCAGTTCTGCTACAGTTCTCGATAGCCTGTTCTGAGCTCTCATCGCTCCAGCTATTGGTGCCAAGGCTCAAACTTCTCCTAGTACTTCACCGCTCACCTTGTGGGGCCAAAGATCCTCTCCAACGCGACCTAAGGAAGAACCAGCGGTGTCGACAGCTTCACACTAAGACACGTTCGGTCCCTTACGGATAACCTGAGAGTAGAGATCATCCCGAGGTTTAATAATACACATCACGAACAAGCTACTGCTTCTCTTAGTAGTTTTGCACAGGGTGCCTTCCCCTGTTTTAAGATAGGGTGTTTTACCTGCCGCCTAGCCCATGTGGAATTAGGAGATAACACCTCTGCAAATTGTGTTTATTTCCTTGGGGTCAATAAATGCTGATCTTCCCAGATCTCCGAGCTCCTTACTTGTGTCATATCGGAGCTCGAGGACTCAGCAGGAGACCGGATTTTGTTGTACCGAACCTACATGCACAACACCACAGCACATCCTTGGAAGGCCACCCGTTCTCTGCCCCAGCAGTGAACTGTATAGCCACGACACTAGAATACCGTCCCTTGGAAGTTGGCTTGCTGGCTCAAAGTCGCCCCCAACCTAACCGCTCACTTCGTGATGCAGAGGAGGGAATCTTCTTGGAGTTCGGGGAGACCAGAGACCACTGGAAACTCACCTCACCAGTATTGGAAAGCCACACCTGTCACACTCTTATTATACAGAATTTGTTCACACTTTCTGCATCTTTTTAATACATAGAATTAACTTAACTCTACACATGTTACTCTAATACTATCTACCAATCGTTTACCAATCCAGTACCTTCCTAGGTTTGATAGTCCTGCCAGACCTGCTAACTGTTACACTCCTTTCAGCAACACCTGAATCTCGAGGTTTCATATTTTCAAATCCTCTAAACTCCTCTTCACTTTCCTCAAACTTAATTCCCTAGCCTCAATTCTCTTCTCCCTCATGTCACTTAAATTAATCCTTACCCCATCACCCTCCTCCAACCTTGATTCTACATTGTCAGTGTCCTCGTTCCCCTAGCTACTGTTCCATACTATAAAAGAACTCCCATGAGCGTCTCTAACCACATTTCCGTGGCTGACAGTGAGGTTTTGCGTAGTAGTATTGGGTGGCTGGGCATGAGCATTAACAATTTGATTTACATGTCTTTTCAACACCCTATTGTCATTGGTTGTCACTAAGAACATGGCATTTCCCAACCATTCTGTAATTGTTGCAGGAATCCATGTCGCGCCTCTGGCCGTATAATACTTAGAATACACTTGTTGGTCAGCAACAAATTTATTCTTTTGACAGACTGAAGAACTTTCACACAGCAATGATTGTTTGCTCTCTATATGGTCCTCTGGTACGGCAGTTAACAAGTCAAACCGAGTACGATTCAGCAGGAGAGGAACCAGTTGTAACATGAGGTGTAACCCGATACATAAATAAAAAGGACTGCAATGCTCCTGTTGAACTTAAATCATTTAACATTTGTTTCTTAAAACTAGCTTTAATTGTTTTAACACTGTTCTCTGCAGCTCCATTTGACTGTGGCAAGTACACTGCTGTTGTGATATGCTCAACGCCATTATTTTTAAGGAATTCCTGGAATTTTGCAGACATAAAGCTAGACCCGTTATCAGTTACAAGTAACGTAGGCAATTCCCATGTACAAAAATATTGCCTGAATACCACCACTGTCTTGGCTGCAGTAGTTTTACTCATTTCAAAAACATCAATCCATTTTGAATAAGCATCCATTATTACCAAAAACATTTTTCCATGTACTGGGCCACAAAAATCAGCATGCAGTCGTCGATTGGGTCCTGATGGCTGAGTCCAGGGACTCAATTCTGCTTTTGGAGGGTTTGCTCGGTAATGTCTACATGCTTTACAGTTTCCAATAGTTTGTTCAATTTCGCAATCAAGGGATGGCCACCAAAAATAAGATCGCACCAAGATTTTTGTCTTTACCATTCCCATATGGCTCATGTTGCAAGTCTGACAATAACACACTATACAATTTGCTTGGAATCACCAACCTATGACCCCACATTAGACACTTAATCTCTACTGTTAATTCATGCCTTTTAGTATGAAAACTTCAGGCAGGTTTACTTCTGGCCACCCATTCAAAACAAATTGTATCACTTGTTTGATTACCATATAGTTCCTAGATTCCTTAGCCAACTCGTGTATGGTAACAGCTGGCACCTACTTTTCAATGTATTTTATATACGAAGAATCCTCTGCTTCTGTCTGACTGTGAGACACTTTACTAAGGGGTAGTCTGGATAACCCATCTGCCCTATTTTGTTTAGATGGTACTAGTCTTATTGAATACATAAACCTTGACAGAAATACAGCCCAACGCTGGAGTCGACATGTTCCTGACGTCCACGTATCCTTTGTGGCCGTTTGTTCCATCGTAGATGCATTAACCACACAGTAACACTCGACGGATCAACATTACGTTGCGATCTCAATCAGTGCAGGTCGACAAGAACTGCATTACACTTTTCTTGCCGCCCTGTAACTCGTGGCAGCGGGTCATAATATTTAACATTCACCACAAGAGATAACTCTCGTGATGAATGGATATGTGACCTAAACGAGTGTGTCCCATTAGACACAACAGCCATTGGAGGGAACACTGAGGTAAGTGGCGCCGCTTAATCTCACAGCTTTACGATGTGCGTGATTTCGTGGCGTGGCTGAATCCAGAGTGCGACGTGGCTCCAAGTGGTTTCAAAAGATGGGGAAGCAAATTCCCGCAGGAGGTGTGAAGTGGCGATCGGTTCCCTAGCAGCATTAATCAATAGTAGCATTTTTAAGCATAATTAATGGTGATTACACTATAACTCACTAGGGAAACCACCCGCTCCAGCATAGAGAGTCGATAACATTCCATAGAAAACAGGGTGTAGCTCCGACCTTCGTTACGAAATCTGTGTCTCATCACATCCATACACATTCCTTAAATTAATTACATAATGACACACCGATTCTTAAATGTTAATTATAAGAGTGTACATGTAATCATCTATCGAGAATCAGCCACCTGAGGCATCATTTCATTTAATATCGCCCTCCAAATGCAGTGACATTCTCATGATGTCACATTATTAGCCATATCTGGGGCTCCGGCGTTCACGAGTATGTTACCAATGTGTTTTAGTTTAGCAATCTTAATTATGTACAACATCAATTTCACTTATCATGTTATTCATTAAGTTCACTTTTCTTCACGTTTTCATTTTGGCACCGGATTTGCAGGACATGCGGCAAAACCGACGCCATGTCGTTTGTCAGACTTCAGCACTCGAGACAACCGGCAGGGCAGACGGTAAGCTCCACTTACCCTCCTAGGCAATCCAGTATAGGCTGCATTTTTTTTCATATCCATAGTTGACGTAATTCAAGAACCCTTTAGTACTTTTATTTAGGTGACGGGAGGTCTCCCTGCATCCTGGCGTAACATACCAGGACTTCACGTGCGGGACGCATTTCAAATAATTACAATGTAAGGCCTACGCATTATTTTTCAGCAGTAGCGGCCACTGGCAGGTCCAGAGTGCTGGGTCCGCTTAACTAAGGTACACATTAGCAAATGCAGTAACATTCCGTTGTACCTTTACAGTAATAAAACAGTCATACCATAATTAGACGTTTTTTATTGCATTTAACTCTCCTGAGTTCATCAGGTACCGCACTGCGCCTTCAAATTTACAAGTGTTTTTCAGTGTGTTATGCATTTACAGGGCCTGCCTCTCTCATCCGGATAAATTCAGGTGTAATATAGGCGTGCGAAGTGGCCGACAGTTTCACCCACAGGCAATATTTTACCTTTACTTAGTATAACGGACAAATTCATTCAGCTCTCCTTCATATTGACCGCGTATCCAGAGTCGCCGTAGGCCGTACGACCCCTATCAACAATGGTTCTCTACACCGAACGTGGCGCCGGGCACATCATCAGTTCCTGTCCCCACCTGCTCTCAGGCGGGACACAAACACACTACCAGCACCTCTGGAGGCGCAACGTGTCAAGTGACTTTCCCAACTCCGGCGAATAAAACATCTGTCTACACCAGCAAGCCACATTCCTACGTCAAGTGGTTTACCCAACACGGGTGAATCAAACAACAGTAGAACATCGGTGTGCAGGAGAGCATCAACAACACATCGGTAGTCTGCTCAACACAACACGTGGACAACAGGCTATGCGACAAAGGTAATAGTGCGATAGTGCTTCACAACGAACAGCTAGTCATTGGTGAGTAACCTGAGACCGTCAGACACCTATCTATAACAATGCAATTAAGAAAGTACAGTCAACATCGATAAAATCAAGGGTTCATGTTTTAATTGTCACACTAATTGTACAAATATTCATTGGTCAAGTTGTCAGATTTGTTTACACCGCAGAGTGCATATGTGTTACTTCATCAGACATACAAAGAATCTAGTGGGAAATAATGTACGTCAACTGACGTCTAGTGAGGGCCTGTATCTGTCAAAACAATCCACTAATCTGGGTTGTTTTGACAGCTACAGGTCATCAGACGTTTTAACTTTTGTTAACATACACTGAACAAACATACTATAACATACATACACTCGCAGTTAGGCTACCGCCCGGTGACGAGCTCTATCATCTCTCCTTCCTTGACCCAACCAACTTCTTTTCCACTCCCTTCCTGAATTTACCAACCCCTCTCACAGATACCAATTCCTCCCTCAACACATTCCACTCCCTCACAGACCTCACAAGCATGGACTGCCTACACCGCTCCATTCTCCTCCACACCCTCTGAAGCTTCTCATTGTTGTTTCCTCTTAAACACCCCCTTACTTAGCTTGCAGTGTAGCCCTCCCTGGTTAGACATGACAGCACGCAATGCAAAATACACAACTGTAAGCCAAAACAGATGCAAGTCGCACACACCCACTCGACACTGCAAGTGTAAATTATATGTAAAAGTGTACCTGTATACAAGACAGCACCGCAAATGTGCATAAATAGGTGCGAGAGTGTTTTGTAAACAAACGCACGTGTACAGTGATTGGCAACAGGTATCACGACAGTAAAGATGGTATTTCCAAGCAATACCAGTCAGCAATTAAGAAAGAAAAGCAATCAAAATTTAATTCAGTTATTTCCGGAATTTTTCCGGAAAATTTTGCAGCATTTTTCAGTAATAAAATTTTCAGAATAAACATACTTTTTCAGTGTTTTCCCTTGGACAATAAAGAACTTAAAGTGCAATGGTCAATTAAATCAATTTTTAAAACTTTTCTGAGCATTTTTGAAAATAATTAAAAATTTCAAGGATTTTTCACTGACTTTTCAAAAGTCAACAAAAATTTTAGTCATTTATCAAGAGAATTTTTGCGAAGCTGTTGTGCAACAATCATAAGTCAAGAGTCCACAACTAATTTTCAAGAAACTTTTCAAAATAATTTTCCGTTTTTAAAGCAAGCAGTATACTGGGAAAACACACGCCTTGCTCGCGCAGCTGGAACACGTGTTCTGAGCTGGAAACAAGGCGCCGCGAGAAACGGCAAATATCCCCCTCCCCACACACGTGCTACAACAGCGGGACGGCCGCGGACTACGTCGTCAGCAGTCGTCAACAGGCTTGACCTTGAAGCCCGCACACGCCACTTAGCAAAGCAAGACAGCTGAAAGTCGCGCACAACCTTGGGCAAGCGCCAGTTACGCCAGCCTCTTCAAACAAACACAGCACGGGATTTCAATTTTACAAACAGAAGTTAACACGTAAACATTTTAATAAATTCACATCAGTTGGCAGCCTCACTAGCAACTTTTCAATATGCACTTGCAGACCAGAGTCAGAACAGGAACGATTTCAAACGGCGCCATTTTCAGCCAGTTCTGGCCCAGCAGTGCCATCGCATGCAGCATCTGGCACAAAAGAAAGCCGTGCGATCATTGCCGTTAACTGTTAACACCTGTGCAAAAGCAAATCAGCGAGACAACCTGTCAACAGAGGAGCGAAGGAACGTATAACGCAGTTACCAGCGTATACTAGTGTGTGGAGTGTCGTGTAGGGGAAGGAGCATTGCGGCACAGTCATGCCCAAAGTATCACTGCGGGAATCATCCAACCAGTGCCGATTTCACAGGCGCCTGGGTTTGCGTCCGCAACATCCCCACAACAAAGCCAGTGCAATGACACACCACGGAGTAATCGGAAACGGAAGCACACAGCAACGAACGAGCCGCAGCCTCGCGAGAAATCCTCAATGCAACGACGCAGGCATTTCGCGACAAAAGACGAGGCGAAACGAGGACAAACTCGCTGGAATGCCTGCGCAGCAATGCACGAATCAACCAACAGTAAGCCCATGTTATCAGTTGGCGCATAGGCTGTGCAATAGCCAGTTGAAATTTTGCGAGCACCCAACCGCAACCAGGGTGTCAACGATGTTCAACAGGGCCGCACTGTTCTATGCATGCGTGCATCAGCGAAGCAGATGCATCGTCGGAACACTACGACCGAACGAGTAGTACGGGCGGGAGAGGCTCAGTTCACTGATGGAAATTTGGAAAACTTTTCTTTGCCCACAGAAGGGGAAACGGGGATGGCAGGTCCACGCGAACCGCCATTACATCCCAGCATCATGGTGCAGCAACATGACAGTGACGCATACACAATCGCAACAGCACGTTTTGGTACCCAAATTCAGAGAGGGGAAAAACGTTGCTGTCGATTGCGTGACGGCAACGTTCGGTGCCACCGGCCAGGAGTAAACACATCAATGCAATCAAATGTAACACAAACGCAAAGTCTGCACACCCTGGAAACATTGGCATCAGAGGGAGCAATGCCAATGCCAGCATTCATCGCCACCCAGGGGTCACACTGAAAGTGACGCATGGAGCATTCGAGGGTCACTGTCCGAGCCAACTCCTCGGAGGAAAATGAGCACAGTGGTACAGTGTGGTGCAAGCAAACTGCAGCACAAGCTAAAGAACACAACATCAGGTTATAGCTGGCGGGGAAGGGCCACATCCAGCTGCAGAGTCATCGAGTCGTATCATCCTCCTCGTTCGAACGAGTAGTAGGGACAGGAACAATCTGCACAGCGACAACTCTCGGCCGAGATAGAAGGCGCCTAAGACCACAGTAACTGACAACACGAAGAACAACGAGGAAGAGACGAGCAACACTGGCATGATATTCAGCGCATCAAGCATCATCATCAACCTCATCGAAGCAAGAATAACCAGCTAACATGCACTGCAGCACGAAGTGGGTCAAACCGGAGCGTCCCGACGTGCAACGTCATGGCGCTGACATTCTGAAAGAGTCACCCAAAGCAAGTCAGTGGGGGCAACTGTGGGACCACTCAACCCACAGGGAAGCTTCCCTCCAGACTTTGCCGAGACGTCTAAGAAGACATCCATCCCACCTGACGCCATGTCAAAGGACCTCATCACAAGCGCTGGGGAAGGAGCAGCAGGAGGAGCATCATGTCCACACAAGGACCAAGTATTTTTCCCCTCGCCAAGAGCTCCAATGCGGCAGTGCCAACATCAGCATCATCATCAACAACCACCATGCACTGTTGAAACATGGCCAATCCCCTTTACCAAGCATGTGCTTCGGAATGACATCATCATCGGCATGGCCACAGCCCTAGAGTCATCAGCATGGCAGGCATTGCAGCATGGAGTGAGTCAATCCTGAGTGTCACCACACCCAGTGTGGAGACACTGACTTTGGGTGATGTCGCACAAAGCAAGTCTGTTGGGGGCAACTGCGGGTGTCGACGAAGACAACCATACCAGCAGACCTCGCACCGGAGGACCGCATCAGCGGTGGAGGGGAAGGTTATCAGAAGGAGCATCAAGTACAGCAAGGGACAGCATAATTTTCTTCTCGCCAGAAGGAGCATCGAGGGGTCCGATACGGCAGTGACTGCATCAGAAGCATCATCATCATCAGCATCGAACGCCATTGACTGTTTGCAACAGGGCCAATCCCCTTTGTAAAGTAGGTGCCGCAGCACATCATCATGAACATCAGCAGTGTCATCGCCCTGGAGCATCGGCAGGCAGTGAAGCACAGCATCATCGCGGGCCTTACAAGCTGAGGCCCTGCAACCAGCTGCGACCACCGAAATCCTGTTGCATGTAGCGGCATGATAGTCCCTTGGGGGTCTGCAAGGACCAAAAGGTCTCCAGAGAGGAGAGCATTTGACATGTTCCTGATGTCCACATGTCCCTTGTGCCTGTTTGTTCCATCGCAGATGCATTAACCACACAGCAACACTCACTCTACCAATCAACATTAGGTCGCGATCTCGATCAGTGCAGATCGACAAGAACTGCATTACACTTTTCTTGCCGCCTGTAACTTGTGGCAGCAGGTCATAATATTTAACATTAACCACAAGAATTTACACTCGTGATGAATGGATATGTGACCTAAACAAGTGTGTCTGTGAAGTCATGACTGTTAGATGCAACAGCCATTGGAGGGAACACTGGGGTAAGCGGTGCTGATTTTTCCCAAAAATTTCCGATGTGCGCGATTTTGACATGCCCATGGCCGAATCCGGAGTGCGACATGGCTCCAAGTGGTTTCAAAAGACAGGTAATCAAATTCCCGCAGGAGGAGTGAAGTGGCGAGCGGTTCGCTAGCAGCATTAATCAATAATAGCATTTTTGAGCATAATTAATGGTGATTACACCATAACTCACTAGGGAAACCGCCCGCTCCAGCATAGAGAGTCGATAACATTCCATTGAAAACAGGGTGTAGCTCCGCTCTTAGTTACAAAATCCGTGTTTTGTCACATCCATACACATTCCTGAAATTAATTACGTATATACACATGCCCATTCTAAAATGTTAATTATAAGAATATACATGTAATCATCTATCGAGAATCAGCCACCTGAGGCATCGTTTTATTTAATAGCGCCCTTCAAATGCAGTGACATTCTCGTGATGTCACATTATTAGCCATATCTGGGGCTCCGGCATTCACGAGTATGTCACCAATGTGTTTTAGTTTGGCAATCTTAATCATGTACAACATCAATTTCGCTTATCATGTTATTCACTAAGTTCAGTCTTTTTCATGTTTCATTTTGGTGCCGGATTTGCCAGATGTGCAGCGAAACCGACGCCATGTCGTTAGTCAGACTTCAGCACTCGAGACAACCAGCAGGGCAGACGGTAAGCTCCGCGTACCCCCCTCGGGAATCCAATATAGGCTGCATTTTTCTTCATATCCATAGTTAACATAATTCAAGAATCCTTTAGTACTTTTATTTCGGCGATGGGAGGTCTCCCTGCATCCTGATGTAACATGCCAGGACTTCACGTACGGGACACATTTCAAATTATTACAATCTAAGGCCTATGCCTTATTTTTCAGCAGTAGCATCCACCGGCAGGTCCAGAGTGCTGGGTCCGCTTAACTAAGGTACGCATTAATAACTGTTGTAACATTCCATTGTACTTTTACAGTAATAAAACAGTCACACAATAATTAGACGTGTTTTATTGCATTTAACTCTCTTGAGTTCATCAGTTCAAATTTACAAGTGTATTTCAGTGTATGTTTTGCATTTGCGGGCCAGCCTCCCTCAAGCAGGGTAAATTCAGGTGTAATATAGGCGTACATAGTGACCGACAGATTCTCCCACAGGCAATATTTTACCTTTACATAATATAATGGACAAATTTACTTTATATTGACTGTGTATCCAGAGTCGCCATCGGCTGTACGACCCCTATCAACAACGGTTCTCTACACCGAACGTGGCGTCGGGCACATCATCAGTTGCTGTTTCCCACCTGCTCTCAGGTGGGACACAAACACACCACTAGCACCTCTGGAGGCTCTATGCATCAGAGTCTACTAGTCGCCATTACTAGAAATCCTTTTTTAGGACCAAAAATGGTCATGAGACCTTTGTTTTGTCTGTTACCATTACAAACTGTCTCCCATATAAATACTGGTAATATTTCTTAACCCCAAATACAATGGCTAGTGCTCCCTTCTCCACCTGGGAGTAATTCCCTTCTGCTTTGGTCAACGACCTGGAAGCATAATCTAGAGGCCTTTTCTTCCCATCTTTACCTATTTGACTAATCTGTGTCCCTAGACCATAGCTACTTGCATCACATGTTAGGATTATTTCCAATTCTGGATCATACTGTGCCAACACTGTGTCTGATGTTAACATTCCCTTGATTTAGTCAAATGCCTCGTCACATGTGTCTGACCATGCCCATTTCACATCCTTTCTTAGAAGGTTATACAGTGGCCTTTATGTTTCGGACATGTGAAGTACAAATTTTTAATAATAATTCACTGATCTTAGAATGGCATATAACTGTTCTACATCCTGTGGTTGTGGTGCATAGATTCATGAAGAAAAAAAAACAGCTTTATCAACTATGTAATCTAGAAACTGTACCTCAGGTGTCAGAAATTTACATTTGCGCAACTGTACTGTTAAACCACATTCTCGCAGTCTGTCTAAACTTGTTTAGTTCTTTCCAGAACTATGTCTGTTGTTTCCCCACTTATTAAAATATTACCTATATACACAATGGTACCTTGCAAACCATGTAACATTTTCCCCATTTCTCTTTGAAACCATGCAGGTCCTGATGCCACGCCATATATCAATATTTGATATTCATAAATACCCTTGTGTGTTGAAATAGTCAACAAGTGTTTACTATCATCACTAAGATTGATTTGATTGTAGGCTCTGGACAAATCAAGCTTGACAAATTTTTTTGCAACATGTAAGGTACTTAACAAACCTTCTACCTTAGGGACTTGATACCTGTCAACTTTTAAGTAAGGGTGTACGGTAATTTTCAAATTCCAAGCAATTCTTATAGTTTTATCATTCTTAACAATTGGAACAACAGGTGTCCCCCACTCTGAGTGATCTACCCGTTTCAACACCCCCACATCCACCAAACGATATATTTCCTTACCAACCTTATCTTTAATAGCATAGGATATTGGATATGGCTGATGGTATCCTGGCTTAGCATATTCTGTTAGTTATAAGGTAATGTCACGCTTGTTATGCAACCCTAACTTATCTGTAAACACATCAGGGCACTTAGCAGTTAAACATGTAACTAGGGTCTGGTCATGCAACATATCGTAAGTGCAAATTCCTTATCCACATTCTACCAAACAATGGTTGGGCACACCATCTTTTATAACATGCAACAATAATGCTTTACCTTTACCATTAACATTAACAATCACTTCAACTATACCAACACATTCCGTAGTATCTCCAGTAAAACTTCTGAAGTTCTTCTCTAATGGAAGTAACTTCTTCTGCCTGAATTTTTGCACATACATTTCGTCACTTATCACTGAAACACTAGATCCACTGTCTAATTCAAACCTTATTACCTGCCCATCAATTAAAAATCATCTATCCTAACATCCGTCTCAACAGTGCCCACTATACTGTAATGCGCATTAAATAAATATTCAAAGTCATCGTGCCTTCCTACAGAAGATAATGCAACGTCCTGTACATTATGTAAATATTCATTCCGATTATCTGCAGCAGTCCTAACCTGCGAGTTCTATCTGCTTTTTCCAGCACTTCCTCCTCCTATGACCTGTTGTTGGTAGTACTTTTCCTGGTTCAGCTGCTAGGTTATTATTTCTTCACTTTCATTACCTTCGGACCTCATCTTGCAGACTGCCTGCAAATGTCCTCTCTTCCCACATTTTCTGCAGTTATAGATCTTGAACCTACAATTGTAGGCCCTGTGATTTGGTTTGCCACAAACAAAGCATAACCCATTTGGTTTTGTTGAAACTGCCTTAGCTTTCAGCTTGGACTGTGGAGTTGTTTGTTTAAAGTTCTTATGGACACTTGAATAATTGATGTTAAATCAGTTACTGGTTTCACCACTATTATTCATTTCTTAAACTTCATAAACAGATGTTTCAAAATCTGTAGCCAGGTCAATTGTCTTTTCATGAGTTAGTTTTATTTCACAAAAATAGCCGCTTCTGAAGTCCGGTATCCCATAGTCCACACTAACTGGTCTCCGATATTCTTTTCCAAGTTCGAAAACTGGCAATTCAGTGACAATCGTTTTACACTAGCTACATATCTAGCAACTGATTCTCCTGGTAGCTGCCTCCACACTTTAAACTTGTACCATTCAATTGATTTTGACATTTTTGGCTTCAAGTGGTCTAGTAAGAGCTGCAGAATAACTTTTAACGTTAAGTTCGGTGGTCGTTTCGGTGTACACAAATCCCTTAGCAATGTATATGCATCATTGTCCAGCAGTGTCAAAGTTAGTGGCACTCTTTTCACTTCAGTCACGTCGTGGGCTACAAAATACTGATTGAGCCTTTCACACCATATTTCCCAATCATCTTTCAGATGAAATTGCGGAAAAATTCAGGCAGGTGAAGACTTGGCACCCTCCGCCATATTGTGGAATCAATGGTGATTGTGATTTTTTGTATCACCTTTTCACTGAACTCCCACCGTGTACACGCGCATGGATTGTTTCACTACTCGTCGCCACACTGTTGTATGTCACACATTTACTAACTTCTTACTATACAACTTATACACAAGCACAATTACAATAGCTTTGCTTATTCGTAATAATCTACCGACATGACTTGCTCACTATTCACTCCATTGTCCTCTGTCTATCTCTGTCTGCTCATTTGTACCAATCTCAACGTGTTACATATACCATACTGGTGGAGCCGAGAAGGTTGCACTCTGGTGCAGGGAAACCTACCTTGGTGGGACAACACCGTGCCGTTCCTGCAACCATCACCCCGCAGCTCAAACCTTCTCTACCTGGTGGGGGAGTCGAGAGTAATGCGGTGTTGGCGGCAGTAATTGGCGCCTACACATGGACACATACACGTAAACTACCTACCTCCTGCAGCCGTGATTTTTGTACCTAATGCCTTACACCCATATGGGTGGAGATGAGAGATGGGCCAAGAAGGCGAGAGCTATCTCCAAAATCCATAGGGCCTACATATCCTTCCTAGCAGGTTCAGACTGCTCAATCCACGTGAACAGGCTGCATTGCTGAGACATCTCACTGTATCTGTGTCCCCTGTCATGCCCGTGGATTTGTTCGAACCACCCACCAAAGTCGCAGAAGGATACCACCCCATAGTGCAGGAGGCACTGCTCAGTGAAAGGTCCATCAGCACACTAGAACCACAGCCAAGCACAACACCTGCACCCACCACCCCTCAGTCGAGTGCCTCCCAGGTAGTGGAAACAGGGGCAGTACTGCCACATACTGTACTGGACCATTACGTCGCCCTGCTGCACCACAACCCGAACCCACACCATGCCGGTAAAAACTTGTTGAACCCGACTTCGTACCCAGTCGCTGATTAACCAGTCCCGTGTTGTACATTGGGCAGACCCCAGTGTACAGAACTGAATAACTGCCTTGAGACACGACTCGCCTAGCATCGAGTAAGTTATGTATGACAAGGACAGTCAACAGCCTGGACAGTCATGCGTCAAATTTCATTGGTTGATGCTAACACTGACTATCAGTTGTTTTATGCCATCTGCAGCTTTCCCCCAGGGCCCTTGTCAAACCGCACACACCATCTATAAGAACAGATAGGAACCATCTACATCAAACACCGGTCGTAAGCAGTTATGCCCAGCAGCAGTGGAAGGTTTTCTCACAAGGGGCAGCAAATTTATTAGTTGCAGTGGATCATAACTTTGCTTTTTCCCTCTCTATACTTTGCATGTAGTAATTTCGAATTCTTTCCTGTCAAAAGGGTTTTTATGGTACCTGTGCCAAATTTTCCCGTCTCTTTTTGTAGCATATTTCAATTACTGCACTGGGCTGCAATCAGTATGCACCGGCAGAGTGCTTCGTGTTCCAACTTACCGGAAACCGCAGTGAATACAGTCAAATTTTTGTGTTCGAATTGCGAGTTGCACTGAAAAAGTGCGCACTGAGTGCGGTTATTCCTGCACCATCTCTGGAGTCGGTGCAGCAGTTTCATGACAATATAGCAGCTAACTGTGATTATGTAAATAAGAAAATTAATGCAATGTTGGAAAGTTTATCATATCTAACAGTTCGGTAACTGAATAGTATGTAATAGCTAAAATGGAACAAATATTATGTTGGTATATTGAAGATGGATATCGTTTGTCATTACAATGACGACGAGGTTAATTTACTTAATTTCACCCAGTAACTTGTGCATGATTTGCAGACAAGATAAAAAATAAAAATCTGAGATAATTATCCGTACGGAATTTCGTAATATTAAATTAAAAACTTTTATCTACACCTTAGTTCAAGCATTTTCTCCAAAATATTGTATGTTGTTGCAAATGTTTTGCACTTTTTTCACATCATATTCCAATTTTCGGTGCATAAATAATATACCCTCATTTCTGTAAATCATGTAACACATGTACTTTTTCAGTCTTCAGTAGTTGAAATTAGTTATATGTATAGACGAATCGAAACGGTAGCACACAAAGTGAAAGTTTCGTGCTTGCCACTTGTTTGGTGGATTAATAAGCTGATATGATGTCAGAACTAGGATGTTTGTTACAGTGTTATTGTGCAATATGGATGGTTTCCAGGATTAATTTTATGGTTCAGCATGCATAAGAATATTAGTGGGTGATTCTCCAGTAGTCTTAGTCATCCAGTTTTCATTGATAACCTAAATATAGTTATTTCACAAAATAGTATTTTGATGTTTGATGCCGGAATCACATATCCCCGACAAGCACGACATGACAGCCCTAACATGACACTTAAAACTTTATGCTACTCCCTCTCACAAGAATTAAAACAATATAATCCCAGTAGGTAGTGATGCCATGTGGCTGGACCATGGACGGGTGGAGGGAAATTGGCAAGTGGTAAAGGTTGAGGTCAGTATATGTACGTATTACCCAGGGCACTAGACGCTGTCCCAGCAGTGTCAATGTTGATAGAGCTGACTCTTGTGTCTCTGGGCCGTGTGGCCGATGGCCCAGGGCATAGAAATCCACACTGCTCTGCTGATTCTTTCCTGTTGATGCTTAATAAGTTTTACTAAATTCCCTTCAGTGGGTGCTACGCCTTATTACATGATAATTACAGGCACTGCCAAGTGGCCTATCTACTGGTCCACACACCCAAAAATACGGTAAACTTGCTATAATAATAATAACGCTTGCATAGAAAATGGCGGGTATTCTGAGGGCTTGTGCCCTGAACAACCTTGCGGCCAGACGAAGTACTGTATCACACTGTGGCAGAGATTTGCACAAATTAATTTTTCCTGGGTTTTTGATGGACAGGACAAAATCCCAACAGTTTCAAACCTCAACTAAAATACAAAAACTGACATGTGCCACGTTCTCTCGCCCCTAAGACTGTTTGTCCAGCTGTGATATGCAACGCTGCTGCAGGGGCGTATACTGTAAATTTTGGTAAAGCATGCAACATGAAACTTCACTTTGCACAGAGGAAATAAATTTTTATAATACCAAAATGAAAATGAAAATTTGCTGGGAATGTATTTTTAAGTGCTTTAATTCTCTTTTCCTCTCACTCTTAATCCAATTGTCAAATAACAAGATTCACTGGGCAAATCAAATAATTTTAAATTTAAAAGTTGAAAAGTTTAAAATTTGTTCCGAAAGTCATAGAACACTTAAATTCGCTAGTAGAAAGTCACTTGAATTAGGGCAGAGGCGAAGTTATAAGTACGCTTGTAACAAGAATAATTTGAAATCTGTTAGAAATGTTATATTTTCATGTCTTCATACGTAATTAAAAATTAAAATTACTTCTGAAAGTTTAAAACAGAATTGATTATTTAATTTTAAGTTTTCGAGGTTTATTTGTTTTGTAAGTAATAATTCAAACAAAAGACATCACCAACAGAAGAGTTTACACAATGTTTCCCTATCATTCAACCAAACTGTTTCTTTTGTAAAGGTCTGGATTAAATGTTCGTACAAAGTTTCTGACTTAGTTCTCTGGCTATATTGTTAAGAGGAGGTGTAGGTCTCCCATTTTCAACAAGTTTTTAACTTCTCATTAAATGAGCATAAATGGAAAGATTTATTAAATACACTTATTACAATGTCACTCTTACAGTCATCATTCATCTTGTGAAACTACTGTTTAAAATCCTAATTCAAATATAACAAAAGTACATGCAACCCATCAGTGACTAAAACTGAATACAGATATATAAACTCACTTACTAGCACGCTGAATGCAGTGTCACCTTGTGTGTACATTCGCCCACATTTCGCGTGAACTTGCTATAACGTCATACCAGCTGAACGAGTGTTGAGAATACCACAGTGCTATGCCTCGACGTTTTAGGGAACTATTACAATCGATTATCGAAACACGCAGTGTGCGCGTCATCCCTCAGTGCCTTGCCGCGACTCTTCGAGTAACTATTAGGAAAAGATAGATGTACATTCCAGTCACATTTGCCAACGAAAATTTATTTCTATTTAAAAGAAAAATGGGTAGTATATGGTTAGGAAATATGTTTGTGTTTTAATTTTATTAAAGCATGCACTGCATGCATTGGATTCATTGAGAATAAACCCCTGCCTGCGTGTCTGTTCCTTGGTAAATCTGTGTCTACTGCACACGTAGCTTTGTTGACAAACAAAGCATGGCTGTCAGGATTGCCAACTGCGCACCGGCGCTGTGGTGTCCAGAATTCTTATGCCCCATGACACGAGGCTTTCTAACAGCACGCAAAGCCAGTGATAGTTGCCAATGCAGTTGCAAGATCAGCCTTGTTGACAACCACGCCGGTGACAACTGCGGTGCAGTAACAGACAGTGACAGTGTAACAATGCAGAACATTCAGTGCCCATCAGTACAAATTATGGTTGAAACTTACAGTTTTCCAAATTACTATTTACCCAAATATTGTGAAAATCTTTCGTGTAACTGCTAGGGTACCATTGTGCTCATATGCACACAATGTAATTTCAGTTTTCATAGTGTGTGTCTCGGTGATAAGGAACATAACACAGCAATGGGACTCACGTTTACTTGTCTGGTATGCATGCAACAACAACAAATTTAATGCAGGGTGTAAACCGAACACAATCTGTACCCGTAGACACATCACATGACAACATTTCGGACTTTTTGGAACAATGGGATAATGGTGTAGACATCAATGTCAAGAGTAAGCACTCACAGGTGATAATGGCTAGGAATAGTAACAACGTGTTGAGCGTAGTGATGCAAGCCAAGGGAGGAGAGTGGCAGAAGAGTAGGAGAGAGATGCAGCAAGAAGCGGAGACGCCATGCGCCTCCCACCACGCACATGACAACTGTAAACAAACCCTCGCCACCTGAACCTACCTCAATACACGCACCATATCCATTCCAACCACTCACGCCGTTCTACCTGCCACTACCCCAAATGTTTTCTATACCCATCTACCCACCAGTACTGCCATCTATGCCACAGAGTTTCCCAAATTTCCCGCCTATCACTCCATACCCGGCAAAATGCACAGGAGCAATGATGTCACAGCCTGCAGTGACGTAAAGTGCAGCATAGAGCGTAACTGCAGAGTCCAATCAAACTCAACCTTAAGTTCCAGACACTACCAATGTTTGCAGGAATGCCAACGGAGAATCCGACAGCATTTCTGGAGTGCTAAATATTCCGCCTTAACAGGTATGGTGTCAGCAGGGATTAATGGACCAGCTGCATCGGAGTGCAACTGCACGGAGACATGCACTCCTGGTGGACCTCCTTAAACCACTACAGACTTCATTGGGAGGAGTTCCATCACTCATGTCACTGTCGGTTCAGAGGGGTTTTTACCCCTTTAAAAGCCCAGAGCAGGCTGACGTTGGGAGGTCAACAATTGGGTGAGTCACTTATGGCATCCATCACATGCAAAAACCACCTTATCAAATGCTTTTATCCCCTTCACCTGAATGTTGAGTACTAGAAGTAATAGCGGAAACAGCCAGACCAGAGTTCAGGGCAGCACTTGTGCCTCTGCTTAATGGTACTTTGGAAGATCTCATGCATGCAGCTATTATTTTGTAACGTACGCACGAGCAGCCTCGCCATGACTCTCAATGCTGCAAAATGGCAGCACGAACACAGGGAGGAAACTGCAAACCAAAAATCACCTATCCCACCACATCACAAACATTCTTGCACCCATCACGTAGTTTTAATGGGCACCAGCATAAAAAAATGTCCAGGCATGTTACACTAGGTAGGGTGTCTCCAGGGTGTGTAGAAATTAAAAGGAGCATTTTAGTGGAAAATATGTTCAATAGGCTAGGTATTGCCCGGCCTCAGGCATCACTAGAGGCAGTATCGAAGTTGGAGAGCTGAATCTTGTTGAAGCGCCGGGTTGTTACGCCGACGAACAATGCCTTTCTTTTCTTCTCCTTGAAGATTGATTAATAAAATCACAATGGAAATCTTTGTGGACTCTTGGGGCGGACCACACACCTCCTGGATTAAAAACATTGACTTGAAAACATTACATACATAACACACTTGGAGTTAACACATGAAATAAACACTTCAGAAATGGCGGTAAATAAGGGTCCCGTGCCCTTGTGCATCCGAAGGTGTAGACAGAATTAAACACGTACCGTTCCAGTGACATTATTTATTTGTCATGACTCTACACACTTTTCAATGAAAGTAACTTTATATTTGACACCAAACTTCACCGGTCGGTAGCGGTAATACAGGCAAAAGCCACGTGGACTGCACAATGATTACATGAAAATTAAGCTCCTGGTGGCACTTTTTTTCTAAACTACCTTAGTCTAAGTGTTATGTGAAGTTAAGGCCCGAAGGTAGGGTGGGATTTTTTTGCATCTCAGGGCAAACCCCTTATGCCTACTAGGAAGGAAAATCGTGCAAGGAGACGTGCATTGCAGCAAAGAGGGATTGGGCAGCACTTTGGGGCCATGACTACCTCCCTAAGTGTACTTAGAGCTAGTATTAACTATGAAGAGCAAGGGAAGAGCTGTCAAAAGATACGTAATAACCCTTGCGACAGAGAAGTAAAAATTTGAAATATTATTGCATGCATTAAATTAAATAGAATGCTACATTAGACACTGTGTTTGGAAAACATGCTCTTAGTTAATAGAGTTGGAAAGACTAATAGAGAGGTAGCGGGAGCTTGGTTTCTCTGGTGGGAGAAGTGATGCTATTGGGCCTCTTCCCCCCGATCTCTTCTATGAACCTGAAAATTAAAGGAGAGAAAGTGAGCTGCCAGTAAGTGTCAGCAGGGCTGGCTCTTAATGGTTTTTACTAGAACATTTAAAAGATGGCACGGACCTGTGGTTGAAAAGACATATTAAGCTAGCCTAATTGACCTATAATAATGTCCTAAATATAGCCTATAGTAGCATATGTCCTCGGGGACATATGTATCTAGAATAATTCTGTGCTACCTCACAGCGGCCAATCTGTGTAACCATGGGCTGTGACAAAGCATATCTACGGCCATATGCTGTACGTCCATGGAGCTTCATAAGGGGGAGGGGAGAGAATTGACTTAGTATTACAGAGAGGTCTCTCACCAATTGAAGCAATCGAACCACATGACGCTGCAAACCTCTACCTCTCTGCAGAGGCGGCCTTGGAATCAGCTGCAGCGCAGGGCCAAGCATACTAGCAACTGGCTGGGATGAGAGATTAAGTCTATGTTAACCTATAATATTCTAAATAAAAATATTTAAAGTAAAGTTGTACGGTTAATTAATCTAGGCTGAGCTGTCCCTTAAGAGCTGCTCGGGTTAAGCTACTGTTTATATATATAAAAGGCTGTGCAGGGTCTATAATGATTGGCAAGGCAGTATGTTACGCGCAGGTCTGAGGGGGCCTGTGGGCTAGAAGCGACTTGGGTCACTTATAGCTCTTGGTCTCATCGATATCATAGTTCGCTATGACTGCATTGAGAGGATTGGTGTGTTCCTCAAGGGATTGATAAAAGGTCTGGGCTTGCTTGAGAACTACATCTTTCAGCAGTTCTTGTTTAAGTTCTGCATGCAAGTTTCTGATGGGAATATTCCGCCAACCTGAGGCATTTATTCTGCACCACCTGTAAAGAATTTTAATGAGTGGGAGCACAGTAAGCCCACTAAGGGACTGCATACGTGATTATGGGTCTAACAATGATTGGTACAATTGTATCCCATTTTTCTGTGACAATCTGGAACTACGATTTAATATTGGATACAAGGCAGACAGGCGGGCATAAGCGAGATTGTGCTTTGTCTCCACATGGCGTTTCCATGTCAGCTTACTATTCATGATCAGGCCACGGTACTTAACCTCTTCTTTGATGGGAATATTTTCTCTGAAAAGAGTTAATTATAAATTTGAGGGAATGTTTCGGCGGCGTGCGAAGACTACTGCTTCGCTCTTGTCTATATTTATCTTAATTCGCCACAAGCGAAATAACTTTCGAACTCATTGAGTTGTGTCTGGACTCTCTGAATTGCAAGTTCACCTTTAGGGGAGTGGGTGTAGATGACTGTGTCAGCAGCATAGACACCCATAGTAATAAGTTGATTGGGGGATGCAGGGGGAGGGGGCATAGTATGTCATGGGTATAAATATTATATAGGACTAGTCCTAGGATGCTGCCCTGGGGGACGCCAGCCCTAATGTATTTTTTGGTAGATAGTGTTCCTTCAATGGAAACTGAGAAGGAGCGTTGATCTAAATATGACGCTAGAAGCTTGATGTAGCAGTCTGGGAATTTAGTTTGATAAAGCTTATATATTAGCCGTGCATGGAATACCCTATCAAAGACCTTTTCCACGTCTAAAAATATTGCTACCAAAAACTGGCCACAGTTAAAAGATTTTGTTATATGTTCCGATAAGCGAACAAGTTGATGCACTGTTGAGTGCTTTTTCCTAAAACCAAATTGCTCATTAGGAAATAAATTATTCTCGGCAATGTGATTATTTAAGTAGTACAAAAGTACTCATTAATGTATCTTAGAGAGCGTGGACAGCAAACTGATGGGACAGTAATTTCGCAATTGTGACGGATCTTTGCCCGGCTTGGGGAATACAATTACTGTGGCACTTTCCCAAGACATGGGAAAAGAGGCAAGATTAATACTTACATTAATTCACTCGGCTATAGCCTCAAACATGCTGTCAGACAGTTGCTTGAAAACTATGGCCTGTCGTGAGTCGAACCCAGGTGCTTTACAGGGTTTCATATATTCAGTAATTCGTTTGACCTCTTCAGCATGCGTGGGGTCTGGCCCAGCCACTGTGGGCTGTTTCAGAAACACTCGGATGTACCTATAAATTTGGGCTACAAAAGCTGCATCAGCTGGAAAGTTATTGGGCTGAAAAGCTAATTCTGATTGATTTGCCATAGCCTCATCTTTCTGCTGGGGCGTGTAGGCAACACCTGCATTGCCATGAACGGGTGGTAATGGAGAACACTTTTTTGTAAATGTTTTGGTCACATGCCACAGGCTGTTATCCTGAGTGCATATGCGGGATAATTTATTGGACCAGATATTAGATTAACAGGCAGAGATTTCAATGTCGATACACTCTCTAAGACTGTTAATCTGGGCTTTGGTTTGCCTAGATCTAGTTCGAGAAAAGAGCCTCCACAGCCTTTTTTTAGGTGAGATAAGTTCCCTGATATGATCAGGAAGTTTATCTGCTTTAATCCGCAGTGTCTTTTCCAGGACATACTTATTTACGCTCGTATTAATTAGCTCTGTGACGTGTTCGACAGCAAAGTCGAATTCCTCGGAGTACTAAAAGAACCTGTGAGATCAATTTCTTCATCTAGATATTCCTTAAAACCAGGTCAGTTCGCATGATTATAATATTTAATTTTACGAATTGGTATATTGTCAGTTTCAAGTTCATCGAACGACAAGTGGAGAGGATAATCGTCTGAAGCCAACTCATGAAGCACATTATATTCTAAGGCCAAATAAAAATATCTATTTAGCACGATATCAAGAATATCGGGCCTATAATTTATATTATGAGGGTCAAGAGCAGGTTCGCTAGGGGGGTAAATAATATAATTATGGTGCTCTTGGTGTCTAAACAAGGTATTCCCATTGGCTGTGCTCGCAAGACAGTCCCAAGAGGGATATTTTGATTTTAAATCGCCCGCAGGAAGTAAAACTGGGTAAGCATTAGTTAATTCGTCTAAATCTTCGCGCAAAAATGTGCGGCCTGGCGGGCAGTATACTGAATAAAATGAAATTTGTTGATTCCCGAGTTTAATGGTAACACCCACAGCTTGAAGTCCTTGAAGTCGAATTAATTTCGCCGGATTACATAATATTGAATTATGTATTAAAATCATGACACCTCTGCCGTGTTTGTCATGATAATTTCGACTGCCTTTATTGTTCGGAATTGAGTATTTATGCTGTGGATTTAAATGAGTTTCGTTTATTGCAATTATAGGAATTTTATGGTGAGAAATAAATGCTACCATCTCCTGTTGTTTACTGCGAATGCTAGTAACAATTCAGTAAATAAGACTACTGACTTAATTAAACCTAAAGGGCAGAGCATTTGGCAACTGCGTATTAACAGCCATCAGGCTGTTGCTGCTGCCCTTGCACGATAGAGAGGGCTCACCCTTTTTCTTCTACCGATTTGGTTTGGTCGGTCCAAACCATTAGCAATGTGCAGAGTGCCTCCAGCACTCCCTTGCCTTGCATCACTACGCTCAACACATTGTTGCTATCACTAGCCATTTCTCAACACCAGGGACAGACCCAGCTGCAGATCTGTCTCCTCAGTGTGGGGGTGACTTTCCAGGGTCACCCAAGCCCTACGCTGTAATTGGGATTCCAGGATGCCTTGCGAGCCTCTCTTTACTCCCTCTTGTCAGGTAGCCTTGCCAGGGGGGAATTTTCAGTTGATCCGTACTCAGCATAGCCTTTTCTGTATCTTCCGTCCAGACCCTTCCCGGTTCGGTAATGGCACTGTTTTGGTGGCTTTGGCATGTTGAGGTTGGCTCTAGCCCATGGCATACCCAGGAGGCAGCATGCACGAACATCCTGCTCACACAAAGTCGACGTGAGATCCTGTGGTGTCCAGTACCTGAAGATGCCCACACATGATTGGTGCTCACGCGACACAATTAAAGTTTTTACACCCCAGTGCCATTTGTACATACCCACATGCGGGGTTGTCCAGTTGACCTGACCTTACACTTGCAACCGCGAAGCGTACTCAAGCTCCCGGGGTTAGGGTCGCCTGGGAGGTCGCTGCTGCTACCTACTCCAGACTTTCCCTCGCCAGGGTTCTCAACTGCTCTCAAGTGCACCTGCCTTCGAATTTTAATTTTGCAGCTGTTTAGTTTAAATGGCCGAAATCCCTGTTTCTTCTGATTGTTGTGGCATCTTGGTGGTGGATTGTGATTGAAATGGTGTGGTCCTGAAATGAAAAAGAGGGTGTGGGTTATAATGAAATGGGTATGAAGAGAAGTATTTTGTATCAATTTCTAGTTAAGTTGAGTTTGACTTTACTAGGTGATGTATTGTGATAGAAATTGTAGTGTTTTTATGTTCATTAACCTGCTTTGTTGACTTTAATTTTAAATCTTGTGTGTATGGTCATCTTGGGGGTGAGTTGTGAAACGGAATGGCGAGAACCTGGAAGAAAAGGTTGGATAATTAGTTTCTGGTGGTGGATGGTGATGCGAATGTGGTGATTGTGGTCATCTTGAGGGTGGATGGTGAAGCGAAATGGTGAGATCCTGAAAGTAAAATTCAATTGATTAGTTCTGGTTAATAGTTGGTGACATGAGATGGGTTGGAAAAAAGTTTTAGTGGTGGTGCATATTTATTGTAATGGGTGTGATTTTGACTGGTCATGCGCACATGTAGGTACCATTCTCTGCTAGTAATTGTCCTGTACCTGTCTGCTTAATTCCTGTTTTAATTTGATATATTTACTGTGCTCTGGTTATTTGTCTTGTACTTGCTCTCTATTTCTCTATCTTTTGCTGGCTGGTTGATGTTTTGTTAGTTGTAAGTTAGTTGCGGATTTGCTTTGTCTGTCGTTAGTTAAGTTTAGGTCTTTTGGCTTTCTGGGTACCTAGCTTTCATAGGTACCTAGTCTTTGTATGGCGGTGTTCTCATGGTTTGTCTTTGTCTTTGCTGTGTTGTGCAGTTCGTCAGTTGGTGTGAGTCGTGTTGCTCCCATGGCAGTCCATAGTATTTTATTTTGGGTGGTTTGTATGGCTTAGATGAGTGTATACGTCGCGTGTCCCCAGACCTCGCATCTGTACAGCATGGCAGATTGTGTGATGGCTTTGTAGATAGTAACTTTTGTTCTATTCATGAGGCTTGTTGATTTCAGTATGGGACATAGGAGTCTGTATGTCGTGTTTGCTTTCAGTCTTGCTTTGGTGGTGTGTGGTTACCATGTTAATTTCATGTCTATGGTCAGTCCTAGGTAGCGTGTTGTTGCTGCATACGGTATGTCTTCTCCAAATAGTTTGAAGTTTTCGCATGGTCGTACTGTCTTTCGTCTTGTCTTTGCTAAGGCAGCCGATTTTGTCGTGTTTACTTTAATGCGCCATTTTGTAAGCCATGTTTGCAGATGGTCAAGTTGTCTTTGGAGTCCTATTGTGGTGTATCTTAAGTTTTTGTCTGTTTTGTATAATAGGGTGTCGTCGGAAAACATAAGTGTTTTCACAGAGTCTGTCATTGGTATGTCAGCAGTGTATATGCAGTAGAATAGTGGAGAAAGTGTAGAGCCTTGTGGTACTACAGCTGTCAGTGGTTTTGTCTCCGATTCCATAGAGAGTTACGACTAGTGATCTGTCAGTCAGGTAGCTTTGTAGGAGTTTGATGTAACAGTTACTGTAGCATTGTGTGGTAATTTTGTGGAGAAATCCTGTGCGCCATACTCTGTCAAATGCTTTTTCGACCGACGTTCAAGAATGTTGTGAGTGTGTATGCTTTGTATTTGTTGCTGTTTATGACTTCCTGTCCTGTTTGAAATGTTAAAGCAATGTATTCTGCTAAGGTCATCATTGGGTGGCTCGTGGTGTGGTTGGCTCGGTAACCATATTGTGTGTTGGGTAGTATGTTTTTTGAGTCTGTTTCAGTCCATAGTCTTTGAAGTAGGATCTTTTCAAACAGTTTGCTGGTAGTATTGAGGAGGCTTATTAGTCGATGGTTTGCAGAGACTAGTGGGTCTTTGTCTGGTTTGGGTATTGTTACGACTAGTGCAGTTTTCCACTTCAGAAATGGCGGGAAATGAGGCGTAGATGGAATTAAACACGCACAGTTCCCGTGACGTTATTCATTCGCCACGACTCTACACACTTTTCAATGAAAGTAACTTTACATTTGACACCGAACATCACTGGTCGGTAGCGGTAATACAAACAAAATTCATGTGGACTGCACAATGATTATGTGAAAATTATGCTCCCAGTGGCAATGCTAAACCAAACAGGAGAGGGGGGTGACGTCCAGGGTGGTTAAAAATAAAAAGGTTCCGAGATATTAAAGTCTATTGCAGTTTGTACGATTGGTAACAAAGATTGAATTCCACCTGGGCATGTGTGGTGCAAGACACGTCCGCACGACTCAGCCCTATAGTTGCAGAGTGTTGACTGACTTGACTTGGCACGAGGGCACGAGAACTGGCATTGACTATCCCGTGCACCACATTTTTCTTTTTAAAACACAATACCATAAAACTTACTTTGGGTCAAACTAAGGGGTAGGAGGCACACAATATATTCAAATATACGGTAATAACACAATAAACCCTTAATGTGTGTTAATGGATGAGGTGAAGGTGATACACGTGTAATTTAAACAAACAACAAACAGAGAGAACACTTATGAAAATGGGTATGCATCAACACTGGCTTTAATCTGCACGTCCTTCTCAGTATCACAATAAGCTTGCATATTGTGTGGACAATTAAATATTTATATTATGTTTTCCACACAATTCGGCGCTACTTACTCCGCCACACGGAGTTGGTGGCTGGCTGAACACACACACACTCAATGTTACACTGAACTGCTCCCCTGCTACCCTGGCTTGCCTTACTCTACCCTGCACTACCCCCACCCACCACCACCATCAAAAAGGCAGCCGTCCGGGCTGCAGCAGTAGTGGTATGAGTCAGAGTAGTAGATATTGTCGATGTTAAATATGTAATTGGACTGTGGAGGCCGAGGAGCTCAAGCTGGCGACGAACTTTGATGGATGGTGGCATACACGATAGTATTTAGAGGCAGTGTGGAGGCAGTGTCGCAGACACCAAAGCTAAGTTCGAGTCGCCGTTTTACAAGGGTGTCATGACTGCATGATACTGAGGATTGATTACTTTAAAGTGTTATGCAACTGGCAAGGTATGAAAGGGCAGTAATACTCTAAAATTACATACTTCAGAAACCATAATAATTAAAGAATAGGTCGACCTTGAAGATTTAATAGCTTAATTAACAAGATCTGTGCACATTATATAGCGGGAGGGGAGGTTTGTCCAGCGCCACATTTGGTAATTAATTGAAAGAAACCCCCCAAGATCTAGGCGGTGGACATGGGGAAAAGGAAGTTTGAAGTGCGCACATGTGGTACTGGTGTGCTCTACAACCTGCCAGATAAATATTACTCTTTGAGAAATATGTTATGATTGTTCCTATGTTATGATTGGTAATATTTATGTGTAATGACTTGTTCACACACTCTAACACTGTGCTTGCAAGAGGGTTAGTCAAAACATATTGATGTGGAAATAGATGCACAATTGAAAATGAGATATCATGGGAGCAGTGGAATTTGCATGCTGAAAACAATGCGCCTGAGAGGAGAAGTGCTGCCTTACGCATTTGGAATTATCACATATTAGGGATTCTTCTGGGTACGAATATAACATTCTGTGGCATTTCTGGGGAGTGAGAGATTGCCTTTACAATGTTTGCCTTGAGGTCAATAGCGATGGTAGGGGATGGTATTTGTAATGTGCGTGATTTGTTACCAAAATGGCAGGGGATTGGTTTTAAATTGTTAACGTTCCATGAGGCACGAACTCTTGTAACAGGCACTTATAATTTAATTACTAGCTGATTTCGAGAGGAGCATTCTGTCCACTCATGTGAGTAGTATTTAAAGATATCAAAAACTCCAACACTTAGTGTTAAGTTCATTTTCAAAAGCTGGATATTTAATTTATTCAAATAATTTGACAGCTGTGACTTGTTTACTGCACTAAGCCTTAATCTGTGCAACTGGCATGAGTGAATAAAATATTGTGACCAACAAATTATATTGGGTCTCAATGATTTCAAGTTCGCTCATGACTGACCTTTGTGTTTTCAAAATATTGGAATTATCATTAATTGCTTGGGAGAGGGAATTGATCTTAGCTTCTATTTTGTGCTGGATTTCATTGACCACCTTATAACTTATATTAAGTACCTTGTTGGTTGTGTGAATCTTATTGGCAAGAGTGTTAATTTGTTGGTCTAACATGGCATCTTTTGGAGCAAGGCATGTAAGTGTTTATTTATTAGCAAGTTACAGCACCAGGATACCACATCCCCAATTACCCAAATGCCACACTTCCCTCTAAAATGTGTGTTCACCACATTGTGGTATTCTCTTAATACACCATTTTCCACTGCTTGTAAATAATTATATAAAATTTCTCCATGAGTACATGATGTGGAATTTCTGTCAGCACAGACGACATGAAAGTATTGCTCAATGGCTTCAATTATGGTGGGTAATTGTAGTGTAACTCTGTAAATAAGTGGTATACTTCGTTCATATGCAAACTCGACGGTTGCCGGGGACCAATAGATCTCAGCGCGTGTCTGGTAGGTGGCGGACACCTACCAGACCGCTGAGAAAACAAAACATAGCACAGCAATGACCTTGGCTGCACTCTAGGCGATGCGGACTGGGAGTGCGCCCCACTCTTTCGCTTTGGTGCGGCCATCGATTTGTGTCGCCATGATGATGGCTGGCACATGCGCATAATGCACTCGCGCCTGTGGACTGCTGCCACTAAGGTCTGGTGACGACAACAGCATGTCGCAGCTGTTCGAGCGGCACATCACCAGGAATGGTGTTGGCAACCTCATTCTCCTTCTCCACGACCCCATTTTTCTCAGCAGTTCCTTAGTGGTATTGCGACAGGCTGGAATTCTGATTGGGCATCTCGCGCTGGCCGATTCCTGCTGTATAACACGTGTGCTGAGTCCAGGCGTTGTCAGCACACCCCAGTTGCAGTGAGAACAGGGGCCCCTTGGCAGTGTTGTGAAAGGCCCCCACAGCGCATCACGATACATTGATTCGCTGAGATAGTTAGCGACACATACTGTAACATAGTTAAGAATACATATTAAACACTGCACATGGAAAAATAACAATGAATTACCGTCAGAATGACACTGGATTAGCGCATAAAGGCAAGTTTAGTTTGTCTGGTACATACTGTATCGTATTTAGGAGGTCCTGCTTTATTCATTTGTACATGGATAGTGGATTCTTGTAGCACGTCAGTTACTCGGAAGGGACCACATATTGGTGCGTAAGCGCTTTCTGCCTATCTCTATTTCGAACCCACACATAGTCGTTTATACGCAACGTATTCTTTTTGTGGGAACGGTAAAATTGAGTTTTCTGCAGTCCTTGCACCTGAAGTAAATTCACTTTAGCTGTTTCATGGGCTTTAAACAATTTCTGGCACCAGTCATGTGCCCTCTGGGAATGTTGGCCTACTACTAGTTGTGCCGAAAGGGCTGCTTCTACTCCATGCAATAAGTATAACAGAGTAAACTTATCGTAGTGTTAATACTAGTATTATAATTGAAAGAAATGAAGTCGATGTAAGGATCCCAGTTGGCTTGATCAGTGTTTGCACAAGCAGTTAGTTGGTCCCCAATGATACAATTTGATGCTTCTACAAGCCTGTTACACCTAGGATTATAGGCTGTTAACTTCCTTATCTATAGAGCTTTAAGAAGATGACTAATTAATTCGTTCTGAAAACTAATACCTCTGTCAGTTACAATTTGTTCAGGGCAACTAAATTGCAGAACAACTTATTTAATAAAGTCCGCGCATGTGGCGGCGTCAGTTGAGGGTACAGCCTTGGCAACAACATACCGAGTAGAATGCTCTGTTATGACAATATATTAATTTTTGCACACTGTGGTACAGAGGGGCCGTTTTACACCCAATGCCCACACCTTTAAAAACGGTTGGGGCGGGATAGACATAATCTAACTCATCGGTTTAGAATTAATAGCTTTCGTTTTCTGTAAAATAGGACATGCTCTTACATGTCTGTTAACGCCTGTGTTCATGTTATCCCAGTAATATGACAGCTTAATTTTCTGAAGGGTTTTGAGTGTCCCAAAATGACCTCTACCAAATATCGCATCAGGATGGGCCTGTATAATTTCGTTAACATAAACTTGTGGAACAAGAATTAACTTGGAAGGACCCTGAGGCATATTGATTTTTAAAAATATCTCACAATTCTCTGTAATCTCATATCGTCGGCACAATCGATGGTACATGCCGTCGGTCTGATTTGGATGAAGTTATGCTAGCTTAAGTTGTTTGATAAGCAGATCATGGTCGTATTCACCTACAAATGGTGAGCTATTGACAACAATGGGGCATAAATGAAAAATGGAATCATGCTCAATTTTTATATATTCTCAGTCATGTGTGTATATAGGTAATAAATGTGGTTTACATGATTTGGTAACAATTAGTATCTTACATTTTAGCACAGGATACATGTTGTCTCTAACTGGGTGGCACTATTATATTTAATTATTTGCACATTTACTTGATTTAAGCTTGTAATAATTTTGCATATTGCGTGCATTGGAAAGATGCCTTTGTTTGCCAATGCCTTGGGCACCTTATTTATATCCTGAGACTGTAACTCTAATTTGAAATAATTCTTTACATAATCCCAATAATTTATTGTGTATTTAGCAATAGTTTTTCTTCATTTCATCTGCTTTGTCAGTGGCTTGTAAAATGGCTTCTGCTAATGCTAGGTATTGTGATGTGCGTGTCATTATTTCTTCTTTAACTTCTTAAGTATTTTTGTTAATAGTGACTTTTTGTGTCTGTACTTGAGGGTCAGTAGTAGCTCTGCTCAAGGCATTGGGGAGGGTATTTAATTTTCCTTTTACAATGTGTGCCTCAAAATTGTAATCACCAAGGGCTATCGCCATTTTCTTTATTCTAATGTTATGCTCTGCAATAGAGTGCAAATATCTTAAACTGTCATGGTATGCTTCAATCTTAAACTGTGTACCGTATAAATACTGGCGAAAATGATTACAAAGGTATCTAATAGCTCCAAGCTCTAGTTCTGTCGCATTCCAGTGCTATCCTGGACTGATAACTTTTTTGAACTGAAGGCAATGACGTATCGTTGTTTAGTGTGCGGATCTTCCTGCAGAAGTACTCCGCCGATTTCGTCATTACTCGCATCACAAGCTAAGATGATATTTTTGTCCTCATCGAACTTCTGTAATACCAGAAGCCTGTAAAATAGCTCTTTTCAAATTAATGAACGCTTGCTGGTGAGCATCCTCCCATTTATATGTTATACTATGGTTTGTGAGTTCAATAAGTGGCTGCACTATTGTTGCATAGTTCATTATGTACCTCCGCAGGTACGACGTTATTTCAAGGAATGTATGGAGTTGCTTCAAATTTGTTGGAGGTGCCATTTATTCTATAGCGCAGACTTTGTCGGGATCTGTAGAAAGTCCATTTGGGGAAATTATATGACCTAATACTTTCATAGTGTGTTCAACAAAGGTGCATTTCTTTGTGTTGACTTTTATGTTAAATAGATGTAAACATGAAAACCTTATCTATATTGTAAATATGTTCCTCGAGCGTATTACCTAGGATGAAAATATCATCAATGTAAGCAATCGCGGCTGTCCAATGTAAGGATCCTAAGAGAGTGTTGATGAACATTTGGAAGTACTGAGGGGAGGTACTTAACCCCACTAGCATTATTTTATACTGGAATAACCCTACTCCATTGATTGGAAATGCCAATTTGTATGGATCTTGCTTCCTAACTAGTATACTATATAAATCTGAAAATAAATCTGAGCTTGTTATGTAATGCCAATTTTGAAGATCATTTAAAATATCTTCTGTACGAGGCAGTGGGTACTGTACCCTTGTCAAAGACTGATTGAATTTACAGAAGTCTGTGAGAAATTGTAACCCACCATTTTTTTTTTTTTGGGTATTACTTAACTTGGTGCAGAATAGAGTGAGTCGGTTTCCTCAATAATATCACCCTTTATCATGTCCTTTATTTGCACTTAAAGTTAATTACGTGTGTAACTTTATTACGAAGTTTCTTGCTTCAGATAGTTCTAAAATCGTATTTGCAAACCTGCTTTGTATGTTTAGTAGTGCCAAGCAAATAAAATTTATGTCATCTGAATTTGTCTGCCTCTGTCCATCCATTAATATCGGCTACCTTTTCAAATGCTTCAAGAAAGTGAACTATGCTCTCGCCCTGCATATCGGAAAATGGCAGTAGTTTTTTGGGTTGAGCAATGACACTTTGGAGTGGTTTTTGTGGGTGCGGATTTTCCATGGTGGGTGTGGTGAAATTTGCAGCCTGTATGTCTGTATTGATGTAGTGGTTGGTGATGGGTGGGGGTGGAAATGAGCGTGAAATAAGCCAGTCTAATGCTACGTCCTCGTAAAATGGAAAACCGAGAAAATCTGTAGGTGGTGTAATGGATTCTAGGGAGGAGTGTTCTGTACTCTGGTAGGGGGTGGTGTGTCATTAGGGAACTGTTCTGAGCAGGTGTGAAATGAAATGTATGGATTTGTATTATGAATTCCACTATTCGCGGTACTTTCTGTACTTTCTAATAAGGCCCTCTGTTTGTCACATTCATCTAAGGTATGCTCAAAGTGTGAAGGCTCGATTAGTACAGGTTTTATTATTTTAGACACAGAAGAAGTTTTGTTTTTACTACACGTTTCCGTGTACTGTGTATGGTATCAAATGTAATTGTATATGAAAGAAAAACGTGCATTGTGTTTTTGGCATGCACTTATAACTAGAAGAAAAAAGAAGAATTGAAAATAATCCAAAGCACATGCAATACACAAGTTGAGATTTTCTCACTACTAAGGGAACAGGTTGTTCCACATGCACTAAAGGAAGGTTGCATTCATGATCTTAAGATACATAAAAATACTAGCAATTCTAAAGGGTAGTGAGGAGAGCAATGTGACGTCAACTGTTGGTCTGGCAAGGCCTCGTACACAAGCTGCTAATGTGCACACATGGTGTACTGACCCGTCAAACATTGCTTACTGTGCATACCGTAACTGCATATAACTGACAGCTATTTATTGGAATGCTTAGGAACAAGAATCTAACTATAAGCAAATAAATAATTAAGGAGCAAAATCTTGCACTATAATTGAATTCTAGTCTGAAACATACTGCACTTGAACATTCTGAGTTGCAAAGGCAATGACCATAATTTGTAAAATTTGCTGAAATGCTATGCGTGTTGTGGTTTGTGTGAAGTGCAGCCACACCTCTGTCTGGCTGTGATCATTTATCTAATGCAAGCACAATGGAAAAGTTGTATGCTACTGAACCTACTCGCATAAGGGCAGAGTGAAATTGAACGGTGGCTCCACCAGTGTAGCAGTCCTGCCTTCTACTGACCTTACCACTTGTCTACACTTCTCTCTGAATTCAACTCAGACATGGCCTTCATCCTAGGAGGGGAACTACTCAAGGGGCACGTAACTCTAGAGGGATTGGTTGACCAGAATTCATTAACACACCTTTTATTATATCAATAATTTCAAGTTTTGTGATAACTGTAAAATACACAACATCTAAATACACAATATTAAATCTCATCAGTTACACGAAGTACAAGTTATTCTATTTGCAAGACTCTATGTGGACTGCCTAACCTTGCCAGAGATATTACGTTAGGATGACTGGGCAACGGGGACTCGAGAAGTAGCGTTATGCCTAACTGCTACACGGATTACGCTTGCCAGTATAGCAGACAGCAGTATGGCCTAGAGCTCCTCTAGGCCTGGTCTGTAGTGATGCCCTCAGCTTCGTAGTCATCTCTGACTGACTGTCTACTTGTGCTGTGGTGACCGCCGTTGGCGACTGTGGGGAGGGGGACGCCCTGCACATCGCTTAAATAAACACCAGGTCCTCGGCTATGTGGAGCATGTTTTACGAACAATTACCTCGGTCCACAAGCTATATTCCATCGAACCTTAGGAGGTCTGTGTACGGCGCCTTGGTTTCCGCTACAGAGGTTTATAAGGACCTTGCAGACAGTTAAGTTTGTGATATGCATCAAAACTGTGACCTTGTGCAATGGCTTGTTGGGTACATTCACTAAGTGGTCCCTGGTTAAATGGTAAAATAACCTCCACCAGCTGAGGTTAAGGTACTGAATTACTTTGATGTAAATGGACTATCAATTTAAGGAAATCTAGAAATTTGGTGACACCTAATAAATCTGTCATGGACATGTACTTTAGCATACGCTCAAGGGGGTGAGGAATTAAAAAAAACAGGTAAGGGTGCCTGTTACATGTTCGGGTAAAGTGCAGGAGTCATGTTCACTCTAGGTACAAAAACACAAGTGGAATTTTGGCCAATATTTATAAGTAGAGGAGTGGATGTGGTAACTAGATAAGTAACAGAAGGGGGCAAGCCTAAATTTTGGTTTTGGGTGTTGGATGTGGAAGGACCATGAAGGGTAAGAACACTCACACACAAATTGTTTTCAGCTATACTTACAGTTTCACCAAGTTCTGCACTTGCTCAACATTTTGCAGGGACACAACCTGTGGTTCAGAAAGAGCCTCACGAGACAAGCCCAATAAATTTCTTGCTCGTCTGTCCAGGTGAGCGAATGTTTGTTTAATTCTGGAAAAGAACAAACCACTTTGAGCTTCTTCCAAATTGTCAATAACTTCCATAAAAGGAAAAATCTTAGAGGCGCATGCCTCATACTCTGCTCTAACCTCAATGTCCATAAACTGTATAGGATTAATAGATTAGTTTTCCCGAAGGGCACTACACAGTATTTTTCTTAACTCAGCCACTGTAAGGTTAGTAGGCTGGATACCATGCACTTTTAGTTCGTAAGTATGCTAGCTTGTCTTTAACTAGGAGTTCAGGTACTATAAAACACGACACCATGAAAACCCAAGAGAAAGCAAAAAAAAAAAAAAAAAAAAAAAACAATTAAATTTCACAAAACATAACCTAACAAATATCGTTGGGAGCAAAATCGATTAAGGAGAGGAGGCGCTGAAAAAATCCTAAAAGATCGCACTAGCATAAAATCACTCAGTTACATTAAGGGGGCCTTAATGGTAGTGAACAATGCTCTAGTACTAAAATATTGTGCCTCCCCTTTGCACTCAAGACCAGAACTCCAAAATAAACAGGCGGAGAAATCCCCAGAAAGGAGATTGCCCAACCTGAAGGCCTCCAACCCAAGTACCAAGGTGCCCTAGAGGAGAACAAGAAACGAAAATAGTCCACTACAAATGTGATATTTCAGGGCACAAAGCACATTGCCCACGAGGAAACACATCAGAAAAATTACACCTTATATTATAGGGTTAAACTTAATGTCGATATGTTGCATCATTAACTGATGCTTGTCATTAAAAAAAGATAACTACAGTGCACATAAGAGGTTAGTAGTATCAATGACAAGCATATGTGAATACCCTTTTGGTTTTATATTTTAGTTTATTTTTTGGCATTAACACTTTACACAAAGCCCTAAAAGAGGGGCACAACAAATAAAAAATACTTTTTTTCTTTCCTGCACTAAAATAGGTTATAACTAGTTACAAGTAGTTACATGACGGCAAGGATAGGTGAAGAAGACAGACACAGCAATTCCATTCTCCCTCGAATAAACTCGGAAGGTTCCTAAAGAGCTTTTCACAACACTGCGTTGCAAAGGGACGCGATGCATTTTACGAAGACGATCGCCGACCGATTCCATTTGTGGTTTCACAATAATGCGACAGTTTGTCGGCGATGGGTGCTATACTGCCAACCGTTCTCACGAAAGAAATTTAAGTTTTTCGTCAAAATGTTGAACAAAAGACATACGAAAAATTGGTCTGTTGGAACGAAAACAGAAAAATAAAGAAAGATTATAAAAAAAAGGCAATACTATGGAATTTTACACAGACAGTTTGCTTTGCGCCAAATGCATATTTGTTTTCAAAACACAACACTACTTTTTTTTTTAGTCGTCAGTGCTCAAAGTAAACAACAATCCTTTTTCTTCTTCTCATCTGTCGCCGTCCGCCACCGGCAACACAGATGTACGAACTCCATGCAGCACCATCGACATCGTCGGTCTGCATCAACATGCTGCTTTGTTCTGATTTGCTACAGCTTAACACAACGTATCACAACGCAACGCATCGCAGTATTGTGAAAAGTGAGTAAAGTCGCGACATGACCAATCGATAGTTATCGAAAGATCATATTGCGCGACTGAAGCATCGTTATAAAATACTTTTGTTATAAGTTCCTTTTTTGTTTTTAAATTTAAACATCGTTAAAACAAAGATAGAGAATTGATTACATCTATATGGAATTATAAAAGTGCAGTATAAAATATCACACAGTAATGAACGTAACAAGATTTTTGGAGAAGAAGAACGTTAGTACAGAGCTCAGGCTGCCATCTATCAATAGAGAAGTGAAACACAAAACCGAAATTATAGTAGAGAGTTATCAAAAAGACACTAAATTTCAACGAGTAGTGAACCATTAAAAAAATATGCAGATTTTCACCGCCGTTTACGGCATTTACAAACAATAATTATGAACATACAATTTTAAAATAAATACATTATGAATCTTTAATATTTTTTTTTACATGAAACAAAATCAATAATAGACTAACTCGCAAATTTAAAAACAAAGGTAGTATCCTAACAAGAAACAAGCAAAAACGATAAAAGGGGCTTTGCAAAAGAACGTAAATTGCTACAAAACGCAATTTAAGAAAGTAAAAAAAATAATTTAAAGAGAATAATGGCACGGCATGGCACAACACTCCCTTCCTCAAAGCGGAAATACCCCTGCGAAGGTGAACTACCACAAAAAAAACACTCTTCAAAAATTAGAGCAAGAGTAAAAACAAGCTTTGCCTAAAGTAGCTAAATGAACAAACACATCCCAAAGTCACTACCTACCCAGTAAATTCAGCAGGACGAGGAGGTTAGGTCAGCACCACAGTTCACTCAGGTAAATCAGTGGAGCGGACAGAAAGGTGGGAAGGAGTTGGGTGCACTCTGCGATATAAATTGAAAAACAAACCACAGACACAGGGCAAGGCACAGTGTTGTTGATGCACTGGGAACTAAATATACACTGAAGCACAAGAGGCGAGGTCTCCCAAAGAAATAATCAAAATACACCATTAAAAAAACTACTAACAACACAAATTTCAAATTAACTAAGAACTATATTAACCCAGTACTAGAAATCATAAAACTGCCCAGGAATCTCTCCAAAAAGATAACTTTTACATTTCCAGAACCAAATTATGTATACATAACCTCAATAAAACAATATTTCATTTTGTGCAATAATGTTCTTAAAATACTTGTAAAATGGAATTTTATTCGTATTTAGGCCTATAAAACAACATAGATAAATATAAGCATAAGTAGAAGAACCTACGAAGACTCTGGCAAGTGGGTGATCAGATCACTACCGATATCGAGCCAGGGTACAACACAAAATTTTACAAAAGTCTCTGACCCCGGTCACCTGGGTCTCTTATCCCTCCTGCCTGCTCCGGGAACTTTTTAAAATTGGTGGGATTCCTTTTTTAATAGGTTTAATCATTTTTAATAATACATTTTTCGGAATTTAAATTTTTTTCACAATTTTTCGGATCTTTTTTTTTTTTAGGGGGATTTTTTTGGGGGTTTTGAGTTTTTGCAGTTTTTTTAGGGTTTTTGGTGTCAGAGGTCTCCGGGGTTAAGGCCAAGATCATGAGTCCAGGATGGTGAACGGTTGACCTAACACCATGGCGGCCGGCTGGTTCCGGCTCCAATGCTAGATGCCATTGTGCGTCAATCTACTTTTCCCTACCACTCACCTTAAACCGATCTTAATTTATATAAGTATTTTAAAGACATTTAAATTTCCTTGCCCGTAAAATTTTTTTGCCGACTTTTGGGTCAACGTGGGTACTTTAGCTTGCAGAGGCCACAATGGCTGAGCGGTTAACCTGCTCGTCTTCCACAAATGCGAACAGGGTTCAATCCCCGGCCGGGTCACTTCCGGATTTTCGCGTGTGGGAATCGTGCCGGACGATGTCGCTGGTCGGCGGGCTTTCTCTGGGATCTCCCGTTTTCCCCGTCCCTTTATTCCGGCGTTGCTCCATTCTCAGCTCAATCACTCGTGCCGGACGATGTCGCTGGTCGGCGGGCTTTCTCTGGGATCTCCCGTTTTCCCCGTCCCTTTATTCCGGCGTTGCTCCATTCTCAGCTCAATCACCCTCATCGGCTCGCAAGACCTCGCTGTTAGGAGCCGCAAATGCGGGTAAAAATGCTTGCAAATGCGGGTAAAAATTAAAATCAGCATTGGCGAAGCTAGAGGTCGCCCCTCACGAATCGCTGAAAGGGGGGCGAAATCATGTATAAAGAGCGAAGAATTGAGAGAGAATGAAAGGAAAAATAAATATATGAGACGATGCAGTTGCAATTAATTACCAGTTTCTTAAAATATAAATACGCTGTTGAAGTTGCATTTATTGTATAACATTATAGGTATAATAATTAAAATGATTTTTTGCTGGTGGATGTGGATTTGTTAAAAGGGGGGAGGGGGGAGGGAATTTGTATGCTGTAAACGACGTCTATGAGTCTATTGTGTAAAAATTAATTGGTTAAACCTTTCGTTACGGAATTTACGCCAGAAAAATTATAAATGGTAGGGACTGAGCGTGTTTATTTATACTACAAAACATTATTTACTAAGTGAACCTCCGAGGATGTTTATTACCATTGGGATTCAACTCTCCGAGTTACCTGAAGGCAATACTAGCAGTCCTATAACGTGGAACAACACAATGCCTGTTCGAGCCATCCCAACAACACAGGGAAACAGGATCTAGGCAATTCAAATGGATGGCGATCTACGACGGTAGTTCGATTTTGTGGGAACCATCAGTCAGTCTTGACCGCTCTAGACAACGGTAAAAAATTTACAGTTCCCAAATGCGTAACTTGAGAAGGTAAACGAAAGGAAACCACAATACACTGCAGTCAAAACTTCGCCTGGTAATGATTCGTTCCGCCTTTATCCTACATCACTGGAGAAAAAAAAAAAAAAAACTTTTCCCAAGAACATATCACAGTCTATGTACGAACACATCTGTTTGTAACATAAAACTGCTGTAAAAAACTTCCGTCCAAAAAAAACATACCCATGACATTAGTTCATTAATTCAGAAGGTTGATCGTTGTGTATTAGCACTGGCAGGTTCAGAAGTGACTATTTACACCGCATCTTGAAAAAATAATAATAATTCTTATCCGAAATTACAAGTACCGTGATATTCGGTAAATATGAACGGAAATCGGAAGCAAAATTTTCTAGGGTTGATTTAAGTGGTCATATCCACCGATTCTTACATGGGATACCAGACCGCGCCTGAGTCGGTGGATCTGTTTACAAAGAAATTATGCAACCCAGTGACTCGAACAAAATCGATAACTTGCGTAGTGATATTTCTTGTTTACTGTTTGGTATTTGTAGCAAACGAAGTTTATATAATTACGAGTAACCGGGAATAACAATCCTCCAAAACGCTGTCAAGTAGAAACGTGTTATTTTTATTGTATTCACTTCAAACTACTGTTCTGCCAAAAACTGTTAGTGCTGCATTTAAAACTTGCAACTTGGCATATCGCTTCATTTGAAGCACTTTGATCATTAACTTAGGTGAAAAGAAAATTGGTTTTGATTTTAAAAGTAGTAGCGTCTCTTTTTCTCGTACGAGCCACTGTGGACTTGGCACACGCTTAAATTTGTATTTTCTTCTCGGTTCTTTCGTTTTTTCCTTTCACATTTACTTTATTTTTAGCCGAGGTTTGTCCCTCCTTCCATAGTTCCAGAAGGCACCTCCCTTATTTATAAGTGTTTCCTGGAAACAATTTAGGTTTGTTCGACTTATTATTTAAATGCCGAACGTTTCTCATGCCTAAGTCCCGTTTTACGATGCACGGATACGTCAGAAAACGCACACGGAACACGTAAACGGAACGAGCGGACGAATCGGAATTAACCTCAGCTACAATACGCTGTTGAAGTCGTCTGTTACATAGATTATTATGCGCCGCCATATTGGATGCAAACAGTTCGTTGCTAGCGCCACCGATCTGGGGTGCGGGAGGCTCTGGGCTCGAATCCCGGGCAAAGCATGAGTGTTAATTTAAGTGAGGTTATAAGTTAGTGTGTACGATGTCCCCTTCTAGGCTCTCAAGCATAAAACCGGAGGACGTTAAAAAGCCCTATACAATACAATACAATCCCGTTGCTAGGCAGTTGCTATGGAAGAGGTACAGCGAAACGATTATTATTAAATTTGCGTTTTTTAATTTTTATACCCAAGCGTTTATTTGTGGTGCTTCAATGACGCGTATTTTAATGATGTGTTGGGTATTTCCCAGAGGATTTAATTTAACCCAAAATCTGCAGTGTCAAATTCGTGCACCTGTCCTGTACTTATGAGCGTTACTGTGCAAATATAATGTCGGAGAACCACATTATTGACGGTAAAATTATTGCACTTTTTCATAATAGGCTGTGGCTGTGGGTATTAACAAGTGTTTTTTATTTTTAAATTTTGTATTTGAGTTATTCAAATTGTATATAAAAAATGTAAATTTATTTGCCCCATTTCCATCAAACTCCTAAAGGTTTGTACTATGCCTAATAATATTAACTGTAGCTAAGAGCTACCGTATCCCTAGAAAGAAATGCATAAAGTAACACAATTTATGTTTAATGAAAACCACCTTCATTTCGTAAATTGTGTCGCTCCATTGTCTTCTGTCTATCTCTGTCTGCTCATGTGTACCAACCTCAACGTGTTACATATACCACACTGGTGGAGCCAAGAGGGTTGCACTCTGGTGCAGGGAAACCTACCTCGGTGGGACAACACCGTGCCGTTCCTGCAACCATCACCCCGCAGCTCAAACCTTCTCTACCTGGTGGGGGAGTCGAGAGTAATGTGGTGTTGGCAGCAGTAATTTTCGCCTACACATGGACACATACACGTAAACTACTACCTCCTACAGCCGTGATTTTTGTACCTAATGCCTTACACCCATACGGGTGGAGATGAGAGATGGGCCAATAAGGCGAGAGCTATCTCCAAAATCCATAGGGCCTACATATCCTTCCTAGCAGGTTCAGACTGCTCAATCCACGTGAACAGGCTGCACTGCTGAGACATCTCACGGTATCTGTGTCCCCTGTCATGCCCGTGGATTTGTTCGAACCACCCACCAAAGTCGCAGAAGGATACCACCCCATAGTGCAGAAGGCACTGCTCAGTGAAAGGTCCACCAGCACACTAGAACCACAGCCAAGCACAACACCTGCACCCACCACCCCTCAGTCGAGTGCCTCCCAGGTAGTGGAAACAGGGGCAGTACTGCCACATACTGTACTGGACCACCACTTCGCCCTGCTGCACCACAACCCAAACCCACACCATGCCGGTAAAAACTTGTTGAACCCGACTTCGTACCCAGTCGCTGATTAACCAGTCCCGTGTTGTACATTGGGCAGACCCCAGTGTACAGAACTGAATAATTGCCTTGAGACGCGACTCGCCTAGCATCGAGTAAGTTACTTTTTTTTTTTAGTGCAATTGGCCTTGAAATATTTTTTTTGCTAAAACACCTGTCCCTAATCATTAGAAACGGAGACTACAATTTTTTTATATATAGCTTATCTAAAAGGCTTTTTGCCAAATATCACTTTTTAAAACTATAGTAAGCATAATTTAGAACCTTTCTGATTACGCTGAAAAGGATAATCACTCCGCCACTAAAAACAAAACTTGCATGTCTGTAGTCACATTGTTTCGTTAAAAGTTGCTAGGATCTTGAAAGAACTTTATCTCACATTAACAGCAATTGTCGTTTTATACCAGCGCAACTCGTTTCTTAAACATGCCCGCTATCGTCGACGCGTTGCAAACAAACGACAGTTTATGACCATTACATATTAATATTTATTATAATCTCTCGGACGAATGTGTTGGCAAAAACCTCAGCAGCTATTTTACAAGAGATTCTGGATAACACTACCCGAGTATCCGTTGTTAAATATCCTTTGTACCTGATTAAGAGGTTGTGTATATGCTATAGAGCACATTAAATGTGATTTATTTTTCAAAGTTAGAGAGCATAGAAACTCTCCCATAGTCAGATATTTTCGATTTTTTTTTTTTTTCGGTGCTATATTTTGAAAACTATAATCATTCGACTATAAATATTTGCAGTACATTTATGAGGTACTTTATATTATATAAAGAGTGAAGAGAATTTGGCGGCTCTAAACAGCGAGGTCTTGAGAGCCGATGAGGGTGATGGAGCAGCGCCGGAATTGAAGGGACGGGGAAAACAGGATATCCCCGAGAAAACCCCCGCCGACCAACGGCATCGTCCGGCACGATTCCCACATGCGAAAATCCGGGAGTGACCCGGCCGGGGATTGAACCCGGATCGCCTTGGGGGGGGGGGGGGGTAGACAACACTAATATAAATATGTTTCAGATAACGAAATAAAAAATTGAATTTAAATATTGAAGTAAAATATAAAATTTCGCTAACGCTTCAGTAAAAGCCAACTCAGGAAAGGTATTTTCACAACTGTAAAAAATAAAGCATGGGTTTATTTATTACCCATGATTATCGTTACGCTGGCTCAGAGACAATTATTTTTTTAAATAAATGTATTTTTTTTTTTTTCAGTAGTCAGCTAGTTTAACGTCACTGTAATTATCACAAGCATACAACTTGCGATAAGATTATATATTATAACATTCATTAAATCTTCCCGTAAACAAACTGCCCGCCAAGCAGTTTAATTTACTAAGAGACCCGAGAATTTCGCGGGTTCATTCGTAGACAAGTTGGAATTCACACCCTTGCACGTTCAAGTTTCCTTTTGTAATTGGTGCACGTGTTGGTTGGGCGATAAATGAGCCAATAACGAACATGCAATAAATTGCGCGCCCAACCGCCGTAATTTTACTACCACAGCAATCAACCAATAAACAGTTGACATCACTATGAGAGTAGGCCTATATTAGACTGCGAAGTCTTAGCCTACAGGTCAGCGAACTTCGCGAATTTCTCAGGTCTTTAGTAATCACTATTTGTAGGTCACCCGCCGAAAAAAAAAAAAAAAAAACCGAATATCCGCGGACGGGATTTTGCCACGTAAATCCTCTCGACGGATACAACATTAAACCGCGCTAGTAGTTTGTCTGGGAATTTCGCTGAACAAGGAAATTTCTGCTCCCCCTTCCCCCCTCCTGTCAGCCGGCATCCTTTTCCACAGGGGGTATTTAAATATATATTTCCTGGTGGTGACAGCGACAGTATTTTCCGACACGCCATGCTAGGCGAAATGGCAGCTCAGAGAGAGAGAGAGAGAGAGAGAGAGAGAGAGAGAGAGAGAGAGAGAGAGAGAGAGAGAGAGAGAAAAATTTGTTTTCGCTGGCGTCGTGGCCTTGCAGTCTAGGAAGGAAGGCCGTGGGTGAGTGGAGGGGGAGGCGTTTATTTTATCTTCCGAGAGCTTTGAAAACGCTGTAATGTCCGCAGAAGGATGGCGATAAAACCGCGTTCATTAATTGTGTTACCCCCCCACCCCCCTTTCTCATTCTCTCTCTGGCCGGCTGTCGTCATCTCTTTCTTACTTTACGGCTGACTACTTTTAGGAAGTCACTTTATATGCAGAGGGATATCTGGAGGATCGTGGAAGGAGATAAATCTACGTGTTGATGAAGGTAATGGAAAGGTTTGCGAATGGTTAATGGGGGTTGGGGGAGGGGGGGGGGAAGTGTTATGCCTGAGCCGTGGTTGCCGAGACGTATCAGGTTGATTCGTTGCGCCAAGGTTGGCAATAATTTATCCGCCAATCACCGGGAATGGCCTCGCACGCGAGCCCATGCGCGAGCACCCTGGAGCATGATTCTCGTCGACTTCGCCATCGGCACTTGCACGCCGAAGTGACGATGCTGCGCCGCGGTTCAAATTTTTTCGCAGCGGTTCCTCACTTCGCTAACGTAAGATGTATTGCGAGACACCTGATTTATCAGAGACCCCAGATAACAGCAGGCTAATCTGGCGGGGAAAAACCAGACTTCGAACTCTAGCACTTTATGTGTTACAGGTAGAAAAGATGGTTTATCGCGGGAAAATTTGACTGCTGGGATCCAACGTACTGTGCGCATGTCGAACAGTTTTCTTTCCTTATTGGCTGTCACGCATGTATGAATCTACTACCCCATTTCACTGGGCCAGTGAGGATTCTGACACAATGAAGCAGAACGTTCGTGATTATTCAGCAGACAACTTAGACGAGTCACAACCTTGTACATCTAATCACGAAAGAATAAACTAGTTAGGTGCTATAGAAGCTATGTTAGCTCAAATAATTTTTGCTATTTTCCATCATCTCTAGTTACAGACTTTTCACGGTAAAGTGAGAACTTTTGAGGACATCATTGATTTTTCCTTTTATTGATTTTTTTTTTTTATCGTTTAACCACATTTTAAAATAAATATTGCTGTGTAAATAATACATACAGTAGCATATTCCACAGGACTAGGAAGTTAAAGTCTAGGGCTACAATAAAATATGTTTGTTGACTATTATTCCAAATGAGAAAGCTTTCAAAAGTGCTCATTTTACCATGAATAAACAATACTTTTGCAGTTGGTCCAATACCTACTGGGCGACTCTGAAACGTTAATAAACTTGCTACAAAATGCAGACTTTATCACGGCCTTCCACTACGGCAGCAAGCAGCAAACGAGAACCGAAATCTACTCGGGTGTACAAACGAACTTGAAGTACAGTTTACAGATCAGCGAAATCACAAAATTTCCCCTCTATACTGACTATATTCAACAACCGCGTCAACAACCGCATATGAATTGTGTGATTGCCGTCCTTCATACATTTAGATCCAAATGGTTCCTAAACATGCCCACGTGTCGTGTTGTTACGAAAATGACGTGTGCAATGACAGAAAAATTTTAAAACTTTATTTTCTTTAAGCACAAACTATATTTAAAGCCACTTTCGAAATTCAAATGTTCTATACATTCCTCGCTTCAATAAACCGGAGTGACAACAATGGCGAATGTCAGTGTTGATTTCTGGAAAGAAGAAAAAAAAAACTCTATTTTTAAGTTTGGTAAAACACGTGAATCCTTAAGCTTGTTCGAACTTTCTAGTTCTTCAGCACTTCATTCAACGAAAGAAGAAAAATTAAATTACTCCACTTTAATTCTGCCTTTCCCTTGGTTTAGACAGCCAATAGTAAAATTCTGGAAAGTCTCTTCCCGCTGGCGAGATGATTTTTGCATTAGCCCATAATTTAAAGTAACAGTGCGCAGTTAATGAGACCTCTGTAATATTTGATGTTGTTAGTTATAGTTAGGGATAGAAAAATTTCGCAAGTTCAATGACTTGTGAGCTAGACTCCACAGTCCCGTGTACACTAGGGCCTCAGATGTTTGTCCATTGGCTGCTGCCTCAGTGTTACCTCACACCCGGCTGTAAGGGATTCGCTACTTGTTTCCTTGCAAGTCTGCTATTGGCTCAGAGTTGTCCAGGGCGTGTATAATAAACTCTGATCCAATTGCAAAGGAGAACTCACTGTAGATGTCTTTGTCGTCTACATTGTCCCGAAATGTTCCTATCCATAGTAATATAACTTTAATTCACCGCGCGATAAACGAGTCAGAGTTTGGACCATAGACTAAAGATGGGGTGAACCGATCGCACTGGCTGCATACAGCCAGTCTCCGTACCCCAATACTGAACTGCTTTCTGCCGACACGACTAGCAAAAACGGCGTGGAATTAATTTGAGGTTAGAACATTCTTTAGTAAACAAGTGCTTTGAGGTGTTTTTTTATACTTCCTCTAACCAATTTGTAATGCAGTATGATTAAATTAAAATTGGTAGAAATATTTTATCAATATACCAGTGCTTCGTGCTTGTCATTCAACAATAAGCAAACTCGTTCATCATTTTTGACCATGTGACTTTGACAGTCGTGTTGCTCTGGGGTAGGTCAGTACATGCGCAGAAGACGAAAAAACGGTCTACCTCATCTTTAATATATGGTATGGATCCGGTAGTCGGATCAAGTACCATGCGAAAACAGAGCCCGTATTTGCCTTTGCATTACGATTCACAGGTAAAAATTTTGATACATCCGCACACAGTTGTTATACTTATCTCATAATTTTCGCGAATTAGTATGGCCCACGTTAGAATTTAACCTGTATGTTTGTGTGGCTTTTGTCAATTGTATTGCTATTCGTTCGACTAACCGTGTCCACGGCCAGGAACAAACAGTTGAAGATCCTGTGACTGAAACGTATCTCAGGAGTGAGTGGTTGCCTGAGGCTCTGATAGGGTTGCCAACATTTTTAAACTTAGCCATAAGTAGGGACATGCAGAATTCGCGTAATAATTTGGCATCAGGCTGAACTTTACAGTATCGTGTGCATCAGGGCAGACGTCGTTTCTCCATTTGCTGCTGCACAAATGTGAATCTACTCCTTTATGACTAAACAGCGCGTGATTAGGGCACACGATTGTGATGCGTTCATTTATCGGCGCAGAATTACGGAGGGCGTGTCATAAAAAAGTATGGTCCAATGACAAATGTATTGCGGAGGTACACGTGTTTGAAGTTTAACGTAATCCCCACATAATAACACGAATTTTGCAGGTCTCTAGCCAAAAGGATGATTTCCGACAACTCGACACATATACGACTTCAGTAAAACTACAAGGGAAAATTATTACACAAAAGAACAGTTTTAAGTCAGTATCAGTAAAACTTTTCTCTAAACATTTGCAACATAATATTATAGGCTAATATAGTCGTGATTCAGTGTGATTTGAATTTCTGATTAGTTCGGCTTTGAAACGGAAGACGACACACACTGGAAGAAAAGACGCTCTACATATCTCAGCAAACGTTACTTCCTTGAAAGCACTTGTTAACCAGTTTCACCTGTCGGAGACAATGCTGTAGCTCTTGGTGGTCACTATGTCAAGAGCGCCAGAGTAGACGTCCCTGTGATCGCGGAACTGGTAAATTACTCACACCGTGCTTATTAATGTTCAATTTGTTTTATAAGAAGTCCGAGATATGGGGTTAAATTACGTCCCGTTAAGGTGGCCGCCTTGGGTAGGCCGCCGAACGGTGTGCAGAGCTCCAGCGGAAAACGTTTTATTGAAAGAAAAAAAAAATCGTCCAACGTGGCTGAGTGATGTCTGCTTACGAATAGCATTTAGGAAACGTTTCGCGTCTGCATACGTTTTTTTTTCAATTCCCCCATTTATCTCCTAAGCAGGATTTTGTGGTAGTGAAAACGGCTCAAACGGGTGTTTTCACGGCCATTTTTAGGTACGAACATCCCGGTACAAAACATTAAAAAAGGAATAACGACGTGCATCAAATCTTTATTTCATTATTACGTCATATAGCGCTGGGGTCTCCGTTTGTCGACCAGCGGCATCGTCCGGCACGATTCCCACTTGCGAAAATCCGGAATGAACCGGCCGGGGATTGAACCCGGTTCGCCTTGGCGGGAGGCGAGCAGTCTAACCGTTTTAGTCACCACCGTGGCCCCAGTTAAAAGCAGAGATGAGATACGTGTGTTTGTAATACCCTGTAATAAACAGTTCTTATGCGAAATATTCTTGCACTGTGTGCGCACGAATACGGTGCGTTGTCGCCCTGGTGTAATCTTCTACACTCGGTTAAGCTTTGTTTGCACGAGGCGGAGGAATGTCCTGGAGGCAGAACTTTAAATGGGCTTCAAAAATTTGGAAGTGACCGTGAATTTGGCTATATCTATAGAGTACGGGACCTGCCAAGCGAAAGGATAGTTTTACATGTAAATTGACTTCAGGAGTGTCTCAGCTATCTTTTTTGCCATTTGCCATTTGAAGGGAAGAGCTATGCTATGAGAGAACAAGTAGAAGTTAATTAATAAGGGTTTTGTATTTTTGTGTGGTATTTGAGGCTATACATCTTAATTCACCAACAATTTTTAGGGTATTAAAATTTTTGCAAATCAGTTATTGTAGAAATGTTGTCCGGGCAAATATGGACAAAGTTTTTTTGTTTGGAAGCGATGCCGTGAAAGGAATTTCATGGATAAATTCTTGCGATTCATTTATACTGTACTGTAAAATTAAGACATTTACTTCACTTCAGATGTCAAGTACGCATAACATGCGTTCTCCATTGCTCCAGGAGCGTAAGCGGGCACTGTAGTAGGTGGTGCAAGTTCAGCTCCGCTCATAAATTAAACCCTCTGAGTCCCTTATTTATTTGCCACTGCAGGTGTCGCTCAGACATAATATTTAGGACATATAACTACTTTCAACGAGTTATGAATTACTCGCCTCTCACCACCAACAACCTGCATGCTTGCTGCACACTTTTATGGGTGTCAACGATTCATAAACCAGACAGCCAACATTGTGGTCGTAAAGGGATGCGCTGCATCTCGTTTAAGGTTCCGGTCATAAATATCCTTCCGAGTGGAAAATTGGCACTTCTGTCGAATTGATCACGCGCTGATACCGTGAACGTTTGGGACTGACAGGAACATGGACATAACAGCTATTAATTTCGCCGTTTTCACTTCCGTGGGCATAAAACGGCCGGGAACGACATCAAGTTATGCCAGCGTGCACTGAAATAAAACGTAATTCTTCAGGGGATATCTACGTCTCCTAAACCGCTGCCAACGTCACTGCAGGCGCACGCCAACGTCGCTGCAGGCGCACGCCAGTAAATATGTCTGTTGAAATACATGCAGCTTACGGGCAGGGACTTTTTTAAATTTGTCGAACTTAAAATTGCTCTCTTTACAGCGAACAAGCTTTCGTCACAATAGACGCGATGCGCGCGCTGTGTCACAGCAAATCTGCTCGTAACTACTCACAGTGTTATACCCTTTTAATGGGAGTGTAACTCAATCAGATCCGCTAGGGCAGATCAAGAAGGGGAGTCAAGGGACAATTAAATAAACTTCACTAACTGAGTATGGAGGATCTTTACTGAGACAATTCGCAATGTACACAGTGATGAGGCTAGTGGGGTTAGGCCGTCAATAAGCATAAAAACGAGTGTCGAGGTATGTGTTAAGGACAACCTGTTAAGGAAGGACAATGGTGTGAGGAGCTCCGGGCTTGCTCTCTCACCCTAGCGTGAAGACACCCCCAATCGCCGCTCGGAGACCGCCGTTCAGGTAGGACAACGGGCACCTTCTCCGATATCCTCGATTCCCATTGGCTCTCCCTTGTAACCTGAGTGGGGTTACTGAAGTTGGATGTTTATGAAATTGCCGCAACCCCAATGTATCAGGCAGACCTAAATATTCTACGTACCTCTACAGATTTCTGCACCGTAAAAAAAAAAAAAAAAAAAAAAAAAAAGCCTTAATTGGACGGAAAAGTGCTCGTAAAAATTTATCCAGAGGTGTCCGTAAACTCTCCTTAAAATTACGGACAAATTGATTATCAAAAACAGCTTTCCCGTAAAATTCGTTAATTGCCTAGAGTTAGTTTTCTGTACCTCTAGAGTAGATAATATTTAATATCTATTTTATTTTAATTTTCATTGTGTGGGTGTTCTACTGTGTATAAAAATAAATTTAAAAAAGTTAATTTTTTTTATATTTAAGCAAAATTTGAACCCGGGTCAAAAAAGTTGCAAGTTCACAACCCAAATCACTTACCTAACGTGCTCAGATGGTGAATATGGTATAACTTTTGAATTTCTATAATAGCCACAGAAACAAATTTTTTTAATTTCTGTTAAAGTTAGTGTATTTTAAGTATTGCTGAGTGTTACATACGCCTGTTGAAACTTTTTAATGTTTGAAATAACATGTCTTAGTGACATGGATAACCTTAACTGCCACAGAAACGATAATTCTCTGGTTACAGTGCCGAACAAAGTTTCGTGTAGACTCGGCATTGTTCGCACTCGAAACCCGAAGTTATAGGAAATACGGAGATTTTACTTATTTTGTATTTACGCATCTAAATCCAGTTTTTCGTCATTACGGATTTCGTTTCCGTAAATTTAATGTGCATTTTCGTAATACGTTCCTTAAATACACGGAAAATTTTTTAACAGTGTGCATTTTTCAGTCGTTGTGTGACAGTCCCCGTTGTTTGTGAACATTGTTTATAATAGCAGTCGTTGGTCGCATTCCTGTCTTATCCGGCCTCACTTCTTATGTTGTAACCGCAGCAACATGCACTGTTAAGAGAAAATTCCGTGAAATTACGGAAAACTGCTGGTAAACAAACGTATAGAAATATTCTTTAAATTACACACACTACTTTTTTTCTACAAATAACTTTCCGTACACTTCACAGAACACTCCGCGAATCCACTGAACCTCCCCACGGCAAGACAGTTTTTTTTTTTTTTTTTTTTTGTATTTCCTGATTTGAAAGAAGGAATACGAATAGCAAGTTTTATATATTTGTTACGTTGGCGTTCCACTGTGAATAAAAATAAACCTAAATAAAAAGTTAAATAATTGTGTCCTGGGACATGACCTCAATACAAATGCCGAAGTCCGCACAAAAAAAAAACAATGGGATAATTTACCTGACAAGTGTAAGGTAATATTTGCAAATTTGTGAAGGAAACATAGTTTTCCTTACGGGTAAGGTAAAATTACCGCATTATAGAGTAAAATCCATCTACATGGTAGTGGAAAATCCCATACATTGATAGAAAAATTACCTTACGACGTGTGGATCTCCTCGTTCAATTGCAACTATTTAATAATTGTATTTTATATATTTCTTACCATTAAATTATATATTTTATTTAGCCATACAAGCTTTCCAACATTACTATGCATATGTAAGGTATAATGACCGCTCTCTGGAGTAAAATTCACGTGCGTAGCGGTGGAAAATCCCATAAATGGATGGGAAGATTACATTACGACGCGTGCATCTCTTCAGCAGTGTCTCAACAGCTGAGAGGACGGGCGGAAGAAACAATAACATATCACGCTAATATTCACTGATACTGCCATAGTGTAATGGATAGCGCATCGGCCTATCGTGTAAGAGTGCAATGGTTCGCGCCCAACCATCAGCAAGTGTCGAGGATTGTTGAGTTTTTAGTTACTATTCGTCAGAGGATACAAATAATAAAAAATTATCGTTATTAATACTTCGGGATATTTTAAATATAATTTATTATACAATATAGTTAATATTACCTCACTTTAATGAGATCCCTCCCCCCCCCCACTTTTATCAGGTACTTTTTCCATACGATTAGAGAATAGTAGTTTACTTGTTATGTAAATTTACTCTAAATTTAAGAGGTAATTTTACTTTGCATGTAAGGGAATTTAACCTCTTTTTTTTTACAGTGCGTGACTGAAACCACACACATTCTAAATTATCACAACAAAATATTAACATAAATATGTTTTTTTTTATTTTTAACGCACGCGACTTCTCAGTTTTTGTAAAAGTAGGATATTCGTGCTATTTTTAAAAATTTTGCAAGTTCGTTTGATGGTTACACCAGACGATTCTGTACATAGTCAATTTTCCTGTAACTTCCAACATTTCCGAAGCCCTGTTAAAGTTGCTAAGATTCTACTTTGAGGCCATTCCTTGGCCTCGTACAAACAAAGCTTAGCTAAGTCTAGGAAATTAGCCCAAAACTGAGAACGCTCCGTATTTTAAACATATGGATCAAGTTCTATTTTTCATCTTTACGGGGCGTGTTTACCTCCCGTGACATTTTTTTTTAATAAACGGACATTTTTAACAGTGAGGGAGGTCTATTTTTTATGAGACACACTTTTCGCATACAGTGAGCGAAGAGATTTTGGCGGTTCTTAACAGCGAGGAATGGAGAGCCAATGAGGGTGATTGAGACGAGTATGGAGTGGCACAGGAATGAAAGGGCGTAGGAAAAGGGAGAACCGCGAGTAAACACGTCGACCAGCGGCATCGTCCGGCACGATTCCCACGTGGTGGAAGGCGAGCGGGCTAACCGTCCGGCCATCGCGGCCCCTTTCCGCATAGGGTCGCCCGGGGCTATACCGAACGTGCGACATGTTTTGTTACACTGCGCACATATCCTGCGCATTGGTTCAGCCATATTGCTACCACTTGTGAGGAAGGTGTTCATAGATTTAGCTGCGCCACAGGATTTCTTCGGTAAAGGGATGTACCACATGTCACTAAGATGCCCTAGTTAAACTTTAAAGTTAACAAACCTAAGTGATAACTTTTAAACAAATCGATTTTCCTCCTAGGCTTGCTTTGTCGTGTTAACTAGGGGAACACTTCTTTTAGCACTCATAATAATTATTGTAACATAATTCCGTAAGGTTGCAGGGTAACAAACAGTTATTGTAGATGGAAGGACTGCTGTGTGAGCCAGTGAACAGGTATGGCAGTTTGTTGTAAGCGGATGGCGGGCGCACGTACATCACACAGATGCGTGGCCTCGAAAATAATATTTTCAGGTGTTGCAATCTGGCAGCCGCATGGCACACGTAATTCTACAGTTCCTATACTACGACTGGTAACATTGATGTTTAGTGGCTTGTTCACACACTGTAAGACTGTGCCTGCAGGGGGGTTAGTCAAAACATATTTATGTGGAAATATTTACATAATTGAAAATGAAGTGTCATGAGAGTAGTGAAATTTGCATGCAAAAAATAATCACATAGTATCTGACAGCAGAATGGCCACCTTTACACATTTAGAATTATCACAAGTGAGTGATTCTTTTTGGGATGAATATAACATCCTGTGGCATTTCTGGTGAGTGAGTGGTTGCCTTTACAATGTTTGCCTTAAGGTCAATCGCAATGGTAGCTAGCAGATGGTACATGAATTGTGCAAGATTGGTTGTCAAAACAGAGAGGGGCTGGTATTAAAGTTGTAAACTTTCCACGAGGCATGAACTCTGGTAACATGAACTTGTAATTTAATTACTAGCCGGTTTTTAGAGAATTAATATTCTGTCAGCTCATGCGAATAATAATTAAAGATATCTGAAACACCAATGCTTAGTGTTAACTTCAGTTTCAAAAGTTATATGTTTAATTTACTGAGATCATTTGACAGCTGCGACTTGTTTACTGCACTAAGCGGTAACTTATGCAACTGGCATGAGTTAATAAAGGATTGAATTTAATTTTCAATTACCAAGTTATTGAGTAACTGCAAAATACTTGTGACTAACAAGTTATATTGGGTCTCAAGGATGTCAAGTTTATTCATGGCTGACTTTTGGATTTTCAACATATTAGACATCCCATTAATTGCTTGAGAAAGAGAATTGATATTTGCTTCTACTTTGTGTTGGATTTCATTGGCACCTTAAAAATTATATTAAGGGATTTGTTGGTCGCGTGAATGTTACTGGCAAGGGTGGTAACTTGTTGGTCCAACATGGCATCGTTTTCAAGCAAGGCATGTAAGTGTTTATTTGTTAACAAGTTACACCACCATGATACCACGTCTCCAATCATCTGAATGCCTTTTTTCCCTCTAAACTGAGTGATCACGACATTATGGTACTCCCTTAGTACACCGTTTTGCACTGCTTGTAAATAACTATATAAAATTTTGCCATGCAAATATTGATCAATGGATTCAGGCATTGTCGGAAAGTGTAGTGTAATTCTGTAAATAAGGGGATTACTTTGTTCATGCGCAAAATCGATGTTTGCAGGTGCCCAGTATATCCCAGCATGCATCCTGTAGGTGGTGGGCAACGACAGGACAGCTGAGGAAACAAAACTAATTACAGTTGTGACCTTGGCTGCACGGTAGGCGAGGCAGAATGGGAGTACGCCACAATCCTCTGCTCTGGCGCAGCCATTTATTGGAGTCGCCATGACGATGGCTGGCGCATGCGCAGAGCGTACTCTCGCGCTCGCGCACTGCTGCCAACAGTGTCTGGCGACGAGAACAGCACGTCGCGACTGTTCAAGCTTGGCAGCCTTGTTTCCTTTCTCCACGACCCCGGTCGCTCAGCAGTCGCGCAGAGGTGCGACGACAGACATGAATTCTGGGCGAGCACCTCGCACTGGCTGATTCCTGCTGTGTTACACACATGCTGAGTGCAGGCGTTGTCAGCACACTCCAGTTGCAGTGAGAACAGGCTTCCTGGTGGCGTTGTGAATGGCACCCACGGCATTTCACTTCATGTTGTCTCTCGCTCAGATAGATATTGACACGAAATGTAAAACATTTCAAGAGTATATATTAAACACTGCACATGAAAAGTAACAATGAATTCTAATTACCGTCAGAAAGACACTGGATTTGTGTATAAAGGCAGGTTTAGTACGCCTGGTACACACTGTGTCATATTTGGGGTTCCGGTTTTGTTTGTATACTGATGGTCGATTCTCCTAACACGTCAGCTACTCTGAAGAGACCGCTGAATTGGTGTGTGAGTGCTTTCGGCCTGCCTCTATTTCGAATCCACATATAATTGTTAATACGCAACGTGTTCTTTTTGTGGGAACACTCAAATTGAGTTTTCTGCAGGCCTTGGGCCTGAAGTAAGTTCACTTTAGCCATTTAATGGGCTTCGAACAATTTCTGGCACGAGTCATGCACCCTTTGCGAATGCTGACCTGCTACTACTTGTGCCGGTAGGGCAGCTTCTATGCAGTGTAACAAGTAGAATTGAGTAAATTTCGCCGTAGTGTTGATACTAGTATTATAATTAAGCACAATAAATTCGACGCAAAGGTCCCAGTTTGCCTGATCTGTATTCGCACAAGCAGTTAATTGCTCACCAATGATATGGTTCGATGCTTCTACCAGCCCGTGACACCTACGATTATAGGCTGTAGTCATTAATTTTTAATGCCTTGATATTTTATAAGATTACTAATTAATTCGTTCTGAAAACTTGTGCCTCTGTCAGTCAAAATTGGTTCGGGACAACCGAATTGTAGAATAACCTGTTTAATGAATTCCGCACACTTGGTGGCGACAATTGATGGTGCAGCCTTTGCTACAACATACCGAGTAGAACACTCTGTCGTGTCAAGAATGTATTTATTTTTATGCACCGTGGTAGGGAGGGGCCCTTTTGCATCCAAAGCCCAAGTCTTCAAAAGCGGTTGAGGCGGGATAGACGTCATTTGTCCCATCGGTTTAGAGTTATTAGCTTTTGTTTTTTGTCAAATGGGACATGATCTTATATATTGCTGAACGTCGGCATTCATATTTATCCCAGTAATATGACTGCCTAATTTTTTCAAGGGTTTTGAAGGTATCAAAGTAACCTCCTCCGAATATCGCATCATTTTGGGCCTGGATAATATTGTTAACAAAAACTCGTGGAACAAGAGTTAGCTTGGAGGGACCCTGAGGCATATTAACTTTTAAAAAAATATCACCATTCGCTGTAATATCATATCATTGGCTCAATCGATGGTACTTGCTGTCGGCCTGATCTGGATGAAGTAATGCGAGCTTAAGTTGTTAAATGCGAGGGTCACTGTCGTATTCGCCAACAAATGGTGAGGTATTTACTGCAATGGGACATAAATGAAAAATGGAGTCATCATCAATTTTTATACATTATTAATCATGTATGTCCACAGGCAAGAAATGTGGGCTATCTGATTTATTAATAATGAGTATCTTACATTTTAACACTGGGTCAATACATGTTGTCTCTAACTGAGTGGTACTTTTATCCTTAATTATTTGAACATTCAATTGGAATTTAACATATTACATGCATTGGGAAGATGTCTTTGCTTGCCAATGCTTTGGCTACCATATTTCTATCCTGAAATTGTAACTCTAACTTGAAATAGTTTTTAATATCATCCCAATGGTTTATGGTGTTTTTAGAAATATTTTTCTTAATTTCATCTGCTTTGTGGCTAGCTTGTAAAATGCTTGGTATAGTGATGTGCATGTCATTATTTGTTTTTTTAACTAAGTAAGTATTATTGTTAATGGTGACTTTGTTTGTCTGTACTGGAGGGTCAGTAGTGGGTTTTCTTAAGACATTGGGGAGGGTATTTAACCTCCCTTTCACAACGTGTGCCTGAAAACCGTATTCACTAAGGTCTGTTGCCATTTTCTGTATCCTAATGTTATGCTCTGCCATGGAGTGCAAATATCTTAGACTGACGTGGTCTGTTTCAATCTTAATCGTCTTCCATATAAATACTGGCATAAATTATTACAAAGGTAACAGATAGCACAAAGTTCTCATTTCGTCGCATTCCAACATGATTCCTGGACCAATAACTTTTTTGAAACAAACGTAATGATGTGTCACTGTTTTGTTTGCGGGTCTTCCTGCAGAAGTGCTCCGCCGACTGCATCATTACTCGTATTGCAAGCTAAGATTATATTTTTGTCCTAACCGAACTTCTGCAATATAGGGGCCTGTAAAATAGCTATTTTTAATTTTTGGAATGCTTGCTGATGAACATTATCCCACTTATATATTATACTATGTTTTGTGAGTTCAATAAGCAGTTGCGCTATTGTTGCATAATTGTTTGTGTACCTCCACATGCATGAAGTCATGCTAAAGAATGCATGGAGTTGCGTTAAATTTGTTGGAGGTTCCATTTGTTATATAGCGGTGACTTTGTCAGGACCTGTAGAAATCCTGTGACACCTATGATGACCTTATACTTTCACTGTCTGTTCAGCAAAGGCGCATTTCTTTTTGTGTTGACTTTTACCTTGAATGTGCATAGACATTGGAAAACTTTATCTATATTCGAAATGTGTTCCTCGAACGAATTACCTAGGATAAAAATATCATCGATGTAAGCAATCGCTGCTGTTCAAAATAAGGGTCCTAATAGAGTATTGATGAACATTTGAAAGTACTGAGGGGATGTGCTTAACCCCATTGGCATTATTTTATACCAGAACAACACAACACCATCTATTATAAATGCCAATTTGTAATGATCTTGCTTTCTGATGGGTATACTATAGAAACCTGAAATTAAGTTTAAGCTTGTTATGTAATGCGAATTTTGAAGAGCATTTAACATATCCTCTGTGCGAGGCTGTGGGTACTGCATCCTTGTTAAATATTGATTGAGTTTAAGGAAGTCTGTGAGAAATCATAATCTGCCATTTTTTTTAAACTATCAAACTCGACACAGAATAGAGTGAGTCTGCTTCCTCAATAATATCAGCCTTTACCATGTAATTGATTTATATTAATAGTTCATCGCCAATTTTTGGACTGATTCTATAAGGCCTAGTAGCAATAGGTTTGCCAGTAACAAATCCAACTTTATTTCGAAGTTTCTCACTTCAGATGATTCTAAAATTGTATTTGTAAACCTGTCTTGGTATTTATCAATCATAGTGGTGATGACCTGTGTTTGAGCAGTAAATAGCTTTCTATTAATATGTGGCTTTTATGATTGTCCATACTCAAAACTGTCTAATACCGTACGATAATACTCAGTAGCATTAGTATCTTTGGTATCTGGGGTACCTGAAAAGAAGGCTATTTCCGTAATTTTGTTTGCATCATGTGAATGGTTGAATACAATATTATATTTGAAAATCGGTATTATAATAATATTTTTTGATGAAATCATTACCTAAAATTAAATCTTGCTTCAGATTGTCAACAACTAAAAAAGCTTGGTTGATAAGTACGACCATGACTGCATAAGTTAATGGTTATTTCAAATTTCGGTGATGTTAAGACTGATGTTGCTCCAACTAAAGTTATTTGTTCTATTAAAGGGTAAAGTTGGTGATTAGATTTCACTGTACTAGCTATGCTACTACAAGAGCACCCAGTGTCTAGCAGTACATAATACCATTTTCCTCTAATAGTGACAAGGATGCGTGGTGTCGCTGTTCGAAGTCTTACATGCTGGCATTCTACATTTGATGGGGGTGTACTTGTTTATGTGAACTAGATTGAAGCACGGCCCACTGAGTTTGTTTTTCAACATTGACTCATCATTGCGGGCCTCGCTCCTCGTATTTTGAAAGTAAGTATTAGTGTAAACCGCACTGTTTCGGGATGCCTGCTCTACAAAATCAGTTCTCTGCGTCAGACCGAATTTGTTTTTAAAGTGGCTAAATCTGTCACTGATATCTGTCGTAAATTCAAACTTTTGGTGCGGGAACAAACTGCAGTTACGGCTTTTATACCCAGCATAAAAGCATAATGCACATGCGTCCTGCAAAAGACTGAGTGGTCCGGCGACTTTCTGCTTGTCAGCAACGATTTGTTTATTTTTGGCAACATCGTAATGTGGGTCGTACGTCGGCGGCAGTGTGGCAACACTGGCCTGATTCGTGTGTGTGGGGGGGGGGGGGGGTAAGGGGAAAAGTGACACTTGCGAATCGTGCTCAGGTCCACCTGTGCACGCGCTGTTTGTTGTGACGAAACTTTACTTGACCTAATTTGCAATACCTGCCCTCGCCGGTGGTGTATGCACAAACCGTTGAGGCGGAACTTATCTGACCTCTCTACTGTAGTTTGTTTCCCCAGTGATGTGAAATGTATTCTCGATATGGAGTGTTGTACTGTATTTTCTTTAGGCGTGCACACATTTGTTTAAACTGGGGGGTGGTTTGTGTGACTCAGGCAGATTACTACGGGAATTGAATATAGCAATGTCGGCATATGAGTGCTGAGGCACATCTTTATTAAAAATAGCCCTGCAGGCATTACATACTCGGACATGGTGTTCCTGGGCGGGGGAGACACGGTTTTCTCTGTAATTTTCTCAACAAACTTTCTCCTGTACATGTCCATATTCTCTCGGTTGTGACCTGAAAGGGCCTACCTGGTGGTGGGCGCTGTGTTGATAGGATCCTGGTTGTCTGCATGGTATCCTTCTCTGTGTCCAATCAATTACGATGGGCTGGTTGTACCTGGGATGAATGTATGTGTCTCTGTGGGTAGTGGGTAGGGGTGGAAATGTATGTGTTTGAACATGTCTCACTGGGTGCGGGCATGGGGCCATGTGTTTGTAAGTGTTCTTGAGCATCTTTAACACTGTTCTTTCAAAATAGCGATCTCCTCTTGAAGTTTAATATGCTGTGGGTATGATGACGTCTGTTAAATGTTCTGTATGCACCTGTACATGCCAAGCTCAATGTTTTTACTGTTGTGCAGTAGCTGGTTTAGTGCTTTTTTCTCCAATGGCACAAGTTTGTTGGCAAGGGTTGGTAACAGAGAGTCCCAAATTATGTTAACGAATTCTGGCTCAGGCAATTGTGGTGTACATTTGTTCTTGTAAAAAGTTATATTTTCAACGTGAGCCTGAGCACTCTTGCATGGTTGTTGTTTTGTGGAGTGTAAAAGCTGTCTGTAGTGATCAGTTGTGTCGAGTTTTGTGAATGTGTTCAATAATTTGTCTACAATGTGTTGACAAGTGATATCCTGTGCACTGGCATAATTTAGATTTTTTGTAAGCCCTCTTTGCTGTTCCCTGCAGATAGAAATTTAGGCAGCATAGTTTGTCAAGTTCAGACGAACCATTAACTTTGCTTGCAGCGTTGAAGGTGTCTTAACAATTCCTCCACATTTTCATTACTTTCCCCTGAGAAAGTGGGGATGTTTTGTGGGTGTTGTAAAATAACTTGAGTGGGGTTTGGAATGTTGGGTGGTTGTGGGTACTGTGACGTTGTTGGTGATGACAGAGTGGTGTTCGGATGTGTTATCTATGTTGGTGTACTCGTGTTCTGGAATGCCAGTTTTCGTTCTGGGAATGGAAATTACAAGTGGATTTGTCGTCCATAGTGTGTGGAGTGGACATGGTCTGAGATAACTGCTAGTGTAGTTGGTGCCGTGCACTATGTGTAACTTATAATTAATTCGAAATATAAAAGGGAAGAAAACGGGAATACCTACGAAGTACACACAAAACACATGTGGAGATTTCCTTGCTTACAAAGGAACAGGTTTTTCCCAAATGCAATAAGAAGCAGATTAGATGCATTAATTTGAAATACATAAAAACAAGAAATCTAAAAGTAGCAGGGAGCCAACATGACGTAAAACTGCTAGTCTGGCAAGGCCTCCTATGTATAATGCTGATGCGCGCATGTGGCATACTAACCTGCACACATTATCGTTTATTGCGTGTGGCTGGGACATATGGGACTTACAGCTGTTTAACAGACTGTTTGAGTACAACAATCTAATTATAACCAAATAAATAAATTAGGAGCAAGATATTACACTACAATTAAATTATATTCTGAAACATATTCTGCTTGAACATTCTAGGGTACAAAGGCAATGAATGTAAATTATAAAGTTTGTTGAAAAACTATGCTTGAGCACATTGTGGTTTGCATGAAGCGCAACCCCGTTTCTTTCTCGCTGTGTACAATTACCTAATGCGAAGCATAATAGAAAATATTTGTGCAATTTGAACTTGCATGGGGTCGAAAGGTGTCTCCACCAGTGTAGCAATCCCCCTTCCTCCTAACCTTACCACTGTCTACAACTCACTCTGACTCCTGAACTCAGATATTGTATGTCAAAGTCATCATCCTAGGAGGGGGTCTACTCAAAGGGTATGTAACTCTAAGATGGATTCATTTAACACAACACATTTATTATAATAATAACTATACTTTTGAGATAGTCGCGAATAACACAATACTGGATTACACAAATATTACCTCTTCAGCAATAATACCTAATTCTAATTCTCAAGAGTCTAAGTGAGTATACCTAACCTTGCCAGATATATTAAGTTTAGGTTGACTGGGTAACATGGACTCGAGTGATAATGTTACGGCTAACTGCCACGTGGATTTATGCTCACCATATAGCAGACTGCAGATTGGCCTAGAGCTCCTCTAGGCCTGGTTTATAGTGATGCCCTCTGCTTCGCAGTCGACTCCGACGAGTATTACACTGATTGACTTCTTGACGGTGGTGATCGTCTGGGGGGGGGGGGAGGGCGCACTGCACGTCACTTATATACACACCAGGTCGTCGGCTATGTGGAGCATGTTTTACAAACAACTATCTGGTGTGCGGTGCCTTGGTGGCCACTACATAATGTAGAACAACATAGTTTATTGTTTTAAAATTTTCTACACTGTTGTCCAACACTTTCATGTCACTAAGTGAATAGTGCAGTGGTAAAACATGTGTCTTAGAATCTATTCCATGTTAAAATATGTATTTTTTAAATAAATGTAACCAATTTTCGTATACATTTATAAACACTTCTAAATTAGAACAATTTTTTGTAATCTTAATCTAGGCCTAAAATATTTTTAATACGAATATTTTTTAATATTATTAGGTAGGAGTATTGTTGCTGTGACAAACAATCAAATTGGTCGTGCCAAACATGGCCATGTCTTGCGACAATTGAAAAATAACATTTGCTTGTTTTAAACAGCTATTTTTTTTTTTTAAACCAAACACCATTTTCAGTGTGGTCTATTTTATTTTCATGTTTCAGATGGTGCGTAACTACAAACGAAAAGGGAACCGTCTGAAACTGTCGGATGATTTTATGAGCAGAGCTATTTCAAGCGTACTAAGGGGTGACTTTGGGATCTGCGCTGCTGCATGTACTTTTAACATCCCTGTGGCAACCCTACATAACAGGGTTTCGGCTGCAAGGCTGAAACAGGTACTCCAACAGAATGGAATCTTTGCCTATAAGTCTGTTGGACATCCTACTGTGTTCTCGGAAGAGGAAGAAAAGGAACTAGCAGAAAGGTTGAAGAGCGTGGCTAGTAGAGGTTTTGGGTGTACACCTTTGCAGGTGAGGAAAGCAGCATTTGTCTATGCAGAAAGAAGAGAGATTAAAAACCCCCGGGGAAATTCGAAACAAAGCTGGCACTGACGGGTTTGCTGGTTTTATGAAAAGAAACCCCGACATTTCCGTGAGGAAACCAGAAGGGCTCTCCAAGGCGAGAGCTGCAGGATTGAACAAAGAGGCTGTAGATGTTTTCTATGATATGTACAGTCGTGTTGAAACTGACTTAAATTTACAGAACAATCGACAAGCGATTTACAATGTCGATGAGACTGGGTTTCCTCTGAATAGTACTCCTTCAAAAATATTAGCAAAAATGGAAAGAAGAGAGGTTATCAAAATTACAAATGTTGAGAGGAGAAAATGTTACAGTGGTCGTCTGCTGCAGTGCCAGTGGTTCATTCATGCCCCCATTCGTGATTTTTAAAGGAAAGCGTTTCAAAGAAGTGTATGGACAGGACCTGCCTCCAGGCTCTTCTGTCGAGATGACAAAATCGGGCTACATTAATGAGGGCGTATTTTTACTGTGGTTACAATATTTTCAAACAGATATAGTTCAAGGTAGGTGCATCCTAATCCTAGATGGACATGCATCACATTTGAAAATTTTAGTACTTTACACATGCTCTGTTTTTAATTTTTTGTATGTTACCAGACTAGTTCTGGCGACTCTCTCAATGAATGATTATGTTGTTTAGATGTTGCTGTGTCACTTCCGTTATTATCACGATAGTGAAAAAGAGTTATGTATATTATTTTGGGTTTTGAATCTGAAACGTTTGGAATAGCCCCGGACTACCCTAAAGGAAACACTGACGAATCGCTTGACGGTTAACACTTGCGTCTGTGAGCTCTGGTACAGCTAATTGAGGATCATACGAGTAAATATTTGCAGCTCAACAGTGTAACGAACGAGATATACTTGTAATCGAAATATATATATATATATATAAAGAAGTAATTTCTGCTCTCAGATAATCGCTACATTCTCTGTCCTGTTTTTCTCTCCGTCCTGAGTGGAAAATTTCGTTTTTAAAAAGCAGTATCACTACCGCCATGACGCCACCCCCTATATACACATTAGCGACTTAACAATGCAGTGCTGTTAATTTAGGTTTTCTGGCGAGACAGTCACGTAGTATACAAAACGAGTAGTAAATGGGAACACAGTGGTTTGCAGGTAACCTTTGTCTAATTGTTTACGCATATGTGACCTGGGGGTTGATTAAATATAAGTACCTAACATTTGCACCGGCGCAACGCAACGCAAATAAGACACCGCTGCACTTGCACCCATAACCACGGATGCAATTAAATACACCGAACGCAAGGGGGAGGAACTCTTTTGGACACACATTTTTACTCCCACATCCCGAACTATAGTGGCCAATGAAATAATTTGTTACAAGGTAATCACGGCCGCATGGATACATAAACTGCAAAGGATTTTGCCTGCACTACTGTGTTTTTAAGTGGCCGTGAATAATGTTTTTCTCGCGCCGAAAAGTTGTTGATATTTTGTAGTAGTTATAACCTAAACGAGATCTGGCGGGTGTTATGTTTACATGTCGATGATTGGACGTGGAGAGCCGTTTATTTCACTAATTGATGAAGTGTGACGATTGGTGATTAATACGTGGACAATATTTTTAGCAGACAAGAAATTAGAATTTTAATGAGCAACATATCAGATACGCTTGAGATTGTGTGTTTGATGTTATTTACGTTAGAGAAGAGACGCGATATCGTATATTATAAGCGTTAGTACGATTTGTGACTGTGTTCGAAGTGTAACCGACCTAATATTGTGTTTACTTATGTTTTGTTTAGAAAACTTGTTATTCTTCATGGCGTTCGTTTTATCAGTTCATTGCGAATTTCCATGAGGTCGATATTTTCTCCGCAAATGCAATTGGTGCAGTGCTCAAGTTGAATATTTAGCTCTGTGATTAAATTAGAATGACGTTTCGAGAAAGCTTACTTTGGTAGCATTTCGTGTAATAAATTCGCAGACTTCTAACAATATTCGTGTTGCATATCGTGCCATAAGTATTTTTATCATCAATCGTCGCCGCACCCTTCGACAGTTAATGAAACAAGACAGTTTTGTGTTCCATTAGAAATACCCCTCCAAAATATGAAGCCAAAAATTTTAAGCACTTCAATAACATTTTTTTTTTTAATGGAAATAAAAGTGTTTTATTTATGTGAAAAATAAATCCTGAAGCACCCTCATAAAACATCCTTTCTCCATTCTACCCACTTCAATTTGTTGTTGAAATCACTCTAATTTGGTAATTTACACCATTTGCCCCCGACAACATTGAGCCTAAAGAAATTTTTTGACAATTACTAAATTATAGCCATGTTGCTTGTTAGCTACATGAGTCGACTGCGCATGCTCAGCGAGAGCAATTGCACTTGCGCCGAGGTATTTGCCTGGGCGCAGATTTCTCTGGTTTTTGCATCTGTACGCAATTTTTTGCACCTCTGTTTTTTCATATTTAATTCCATTTTGATGCAACGCAAGTGTAAATTTTGCTTTGCACCCTTAGAAACGTGTATTTAATCGGCCCTCTGGACAGTAGTGTTACAGCACAGATTATTTAATAATACAGAGGTGAGTAGTATATAAATGTTGTTTCATGGATATGATTCATGAGTAGGCGCAAGGAGCCGTCCGCCTTCTTGGATGACGTCTCCTCCTGCAATTATCGGAGGCAATTTCGTGACCTTGACCTTTCCGCCATCTTGTTTAAGTTTGCCATCTTTTTTCTGTCAGCCACATTGTTTCCTGGTCGCCATCTTGTTTCCAACAGCCATATTGTTTCCCAATTACTCACCATCGTCCGCCATCTTGGGTGTCAGCTGCTGTAGTTCCCTCACCACCTAGTAGAGTGCGTCACTGATACATGTTGTTCACAGTAAAGTGAGCACTTTTGAAAGCCATCTCTTTGGAATAATAATCAATAAATATAATTTATTTTAGCCCTAGACTTTAACTTCTGAGTGTAGTGTAATGAACACACTGTGTTTATTACATACAAGTCAACATTTATTTAAAGACGGTTAAAATATAAAAAATGGCTGAAAATAAAAAGTAACTAGGGCCTCAGAAGTGCTCAGTTTACCATGAACAGCCTATACCTGTAAGTAATATTTTTTATTGCCACATTTAAAAACTTACTTCCCTACCTGTCTCGGTGACCGAGTGCGCTAAGGCGTCCACCATGTTGGCAACCCAAGGTCCGGCAGTTCGATCCCGGCATACTCCATGATATATTGAGCCCTGCGGAAATTAAATGGGAGCGCACCTAGCGGTCAACTCCAGAACCAACATGGCAGCCAAGCAAGTGCGACATCAGTGCTCCTAGCAAGCAGTTTAAAAGAAGGACAAGTGGAAATAAGAGGGCAGGGTCGAACGAATATGAGTAATAGGGTGGCACACTCTATCAGCAATAAAATAATTACAGGTATCAGCGATGCATTCTAGCAGGCAGTGAGGGAACTACAGCAGACGACATCTAAGATGGCAGAATAGGGTGAGTAATTGTGAAACAAGATGCAGTCGAACGAATTTTAGTAATCGATTGCCGACAGAAACAGAACGGTGGATAGGTTAAAGTCACAAAATGGCCACCGACCGGAATGACAGAGCAGGTAGTGATATCCAAGATGGCGGGCAGCTCCTGGCTCCTACTCATGAATCATGTCTATGAAACAACATTCCTATACTATTGAGGTGAAACAACTCCAAGAACTTCAGCGTCACCAAATGTTGGAAAGCCGTTTGCCAATCAGCGCCGGTAGCCTACTCGTTAGCCGATAGCCTACTCGTTAGCCGGTAGTCCTGCCGATAGTGTATCTTTAGCAGCATGCAGTAGCCAATCAGACGAAATGTCCGTTTCCAGCACCTCGCACAGCCAGTCAGAGAATGGTTACGCTCACATCAAAGGAACCGCCATGTAATTTCGTCTGTGCACTTATCTATTGGGGCCGCGGTGGTGTAGTTGCCAGACATCTCGCTTTTCACTGAGGCCAACCGGGTTCGATTCCCGGTGGGGTCGCTCCTGGATTTTCAGATGTGGGAATCATGCCGGTTGTCGGTGGGTTTTCTCGGGGATCTCCGGTTCCCTCAGCCTTTGCATTCCGGCGCCACTCCACACTCACTTCACCATCATCGGTCCTCGATGGTAAGATCCACCCAAATCTCCACACTCTACACACACACACGCACGCACAGTACTTACTGTTACTGTGTAGTGTCACAAAATAATGTGATAACCAAAGCCAAGAGTTGAATTTAGGCCCTAAATGCAAATGAACACAAATGCTTTACTTTTCCTTCTCTCAAAAAAAAATTATTTCTAACTTAAGTAGAGTAAGTAAAGCATGTATGTAAAGTGTTACGTTATGTTTGGGAAACATGATACTAAATCAGCATAGAGCCATGGCACAAAATAATTTGAATACACAAAGGACAAATACACAGGGCTTTCAAAAGTGTCTCAGTTAAACACGAACAGCCCATAAGTTGGGGAGCACTTTTGAGGCACATGACAGTCATGCCGCTAAACAACTTGAAGAAGAGACTAGGAATATAAATTGCCAACCATACGCTCCGAATGCTTTTTGCAGTCAGGGAGGAAACCACAGACATTTTTTTTTACAAAAACGCATTATGAACTTTAACAGTAGCTGGACCAAACTCGGCTCTCTTCAAATTGTCTAATTTCGGCATCTGGATCGAACACAGGAACTCGGCCGAAAGATGTCAGCCGTCCCATTCTCTTGGGCCACACTGCAACAAAATTTGAGGTAAAATTTCCCTACGTGTAAGGGAAGCTAATTACCTCTACATGTAAGGTAAAATTACCTTTTAAATGTAGAGTAGAATTAAATGACAAGTAAAGTACTATTCCCTAACTGTGCGGAAAAAGTAGGTACCTGACAAAAGTGGGGGAATAATCCCATACAATTAAAGGAAAATTAACTATATTGTATAATAAAATTATATTAAAAAATACCCCTGAGTATTTATACTGCTAACTTTTTTATTACCTGTATCCGCTGACTGATAGTAACCGAAACCTCAACACTAAAATCCTCGACACTTACTGGTGAATGGGCGCGAGCCAAGGGCCTCTATCACGATGGGCCGATGCGCTATCCATTACACCACGGCGACGCGACGGCGTGACTGCATTAGTGAATATGACCGTGTTAAAAGATTTGTTTCTTCTTACCGCCGTAAAGTAATTTTCCCATCCACGTATGGGATTTTCCACTTCCATGTACGTGAATTTTACTCCAGAGTGCGGCAATTTTACCTTACCCGTAAGGAAAACTATGTTTCCCCCACAAGTTTGCGAATATTACCTTACACTTGTCAGGTAATTTTCCCATTATTTTCTACAGTGCACTGTTGACGAGTAAACAAAGCAACGCTAATTTGAAATTTGGTAGTTAGTCTGTAAGTTTGCCACTAACTCGGATACCGTGTCCCAGCGTGCTAAACGTGGCACATTATCGTGCCGGCCTCATATTAGGAAGTTATTGTAACTGCCCTGAACTAAGGCCAAATCGGCCCGGGGGGGGGGGGGGGAGGGAATTTACGAGCCGTGTATGTTCGGTTATGGCCAATTCAGTTTCAAGGCTGCCTCAGACGAGGTAGAAAGTCCTGCCACTCTATCGTAAATTAAGAGTCTTTGGTCGTGCGGTCAGCATGCGTGACTCGCATTTCGCGAAACCACGTGACTGAAACCACGTGACTTTCGATACTGATCCCAAAAAAAATTATGCGCGTAGCTCCGTGTTATATACGCCTTTCACTTTATGTCTAGCTATAATTTTGTAATCCATTTTATTGTCCATTGCAGTGCTACTTCCAACTTTTCTGAAGCCCTGCTTTAAGTTATATTTCGAGGATATTCCTCCGCCTACGAAATTACAACAAAAGAACAATGCACCACATTAGTGCGCACTCAGTGTAATAATATTTTGCGTAAGAACTATTTTTTACTAGACAATACAACACGCCTGTTTTATCCCTGTTTTTATTCATATTAATTAGAAATGAAATACTGAAATTTATAAGTTTAAAATATATGTGAGAATTCGATCTAGCAAACGATAAGTTAGTTTTATGTTAACGTAAGTTAAGACACTTGTGATACATTACATGTTTAGGAAACAACCGAACACGTCATACATCGGGTGATTTTTCAAATGTTTGATCCAACGAGTGTGAAGAAACTGCGAATACAAACCACCAAGTCAGACCCAGTAAACACAACAGTATTCACCCTGCACGGGAAGTTTTATATTTGGTTGTGACTGTACACTGTGAGCCTCAGTGCCCCAGATATTCTTTTTGGGTTGTGACAGTAATTTATAATCGACTAATTACGTTGTCAAAACAAGGGTTTCATTGAAATTACAACATTGCTAATTTATAATAAAGGCCGTTCACGATAAAGTGATCATTTTAGAAATTAACATTAGAAAAAGTCACTGTCCCTGCATGCATATATTTTAACAGGCGCACTGAGTCACATTCACCCAGTAAAGTTGGTAACGATGGATGGAAAGTAGTTCCATATCTTAACGTCGAATCAAGTGTTAGGTAACCATTTGAGATAAGTTATGATTATTTCTTTAGCTTTTTTTTATGCACCGAAGTGTAAAAATTAGCATATTAGTAAATTATTTTACATCTTCATTTGACCAACGCATGAATAAAGTGATGAAGCCTATGGCAATGTTAATTTTACATAAGGCGGAAGAATACACAACGTGTATACAAGTAGATCGTAAGCAGGGCTTTCTAAAGTCCTCATTTTACCGCGAACAGCGTAAAAAAAGATTTTGTTTTGAAAGAAAGAATAAAGTTCTAACCTTTCAATATCCGTACCGACGATCGTGGACATAATCGGAAATAAGATATATATTTATTGCCTGTACTGTACACCGCGAGGAATCAGTACCGGGTTCCTTGCGAATTGTTCCTTGCGAACAATTTGACTAGCAAAAGCATCTGCACCTCTCGTTTATGATTGGTTAGTGCAGCTAACCCGATGCACGAAGCACACTATTCACTTGTTGTGAGAAGCATGCTCGACGCAAGCACAGCGCACACAAAAAATATTTAAAGATTGCAACATACCTGAGCTTGTAAATTAATTCGGGCACGAACGGGTTAAGGACAACGTGGTCCAGCAGTGGCTGCTGAGGTTCTGGTTAATTCTAAGCAATGTACAAGGATCCTCCATCTGTGGAACGGATTATGTGCAGCGGATGTAGATCATGGTGGGAGGAACACAGCACTGATTATGTGGGGGAAGAGATTTTGGTGTGAATAATTCTTTAAATATCCGACCATAGAGGGAGGCAATCTAGAAAAATCTGATGATAAATAAATCTGGGGATACTGATTGACATTGAAGATCCGAATCTATCGTCAACATTCAAAATTCAATTACACCGCTCAAAGAATATGTTACGTTGAGTGAGGACTGAGAAGCATCGTTAGCCGGAGGGTGATAAAAAAAAAGGGGGGGGGGGGGGAAGTGCGCCGCAATTTGAAGTTCGTTTCGCCGCGTCTCATAACTTCCGCGTAGTATAACTTTTGACTAGGAGAAGCTACGACGCTCGTTTGAGTTTAAATTTATAGCGCTCGTCAAGATCAATCGATTGCATGAATAAAAACATTTGTGTGGCGTGGTTATGGCGAAATTATTTGCGTCTAATATAAAACATTAAGAAAACTTAACTCAATTTCGACCTATACTAGTCAAAAAGCCAAGTCGAAATACAGAAATCGTATACGTTTGGAAAGAGCATCTCAAAAGCAATCCAGTGTTACCCATAAAACCCTATATAATCGAGTGAAGCGGTGCCGGAATCGTAAAATAAACATTAAGATGTCGTAGCGCGTCAACGTAGACGTATTCACGCAAAATAAACGGCCGTGTACCCAACACAGCCACACCCCATTTTTTTTTTCATCAAATGTAATAGATGTCAATAGGACTCTTACCCCACTGTATTAGGATTCCTGCCCCACATGTGGGGCAGTTTTCCTAATATTCAGTCGTGTGTTTTATTTGTATTGTGCATTTCAGTTGTTTATAATCGTACACAATGTGGAATACGTCTTAACAACAAATACGATAGACAACTTTTTTTCATAAGTGCCGGCTCTTGTCCCACATTACTGTAATAATTTTATTGAAGTAGGAAAAGAAATGGATACGAGATAGTGCAAGGAAGAATTAGCTCTGTCGCTTTTATACGAACGAGTGGAGAGGATATATATATATATATATATATATATATATATATATATATATATACACATACATATATAAGTCAGATTTAATATGAAGTAATCCTGGCAATACAATATTATTTGATATAAGGTGTGATATTAAACTTATCGTAACGTAGTAATCGTTCTCTTTGGCAAGCGTGACGCCTATACTGAAATTTATTTTTTCCGCTCGTCCGTATAAAAGTGACACAACTAATTCTTCCTTGCACTATCTACTATCAATTTATTTCCTACTTCAATGACAAAAGGTCTTTGGCAAGGTCCTAAACTGGAAAATATATTCATGTTTCGAAAGTTATGTAATAAAAAGCTAAAATTATTACTGTAATGTGGGACAAGAGTCGGCACTTATGAAAAAAAGTTGTCGATCGTATCTGTTTTAATACACACACACACACACACACACACAGATAGATATATATATACATACATACATACATACACGCCTCCTTACGGGAATTTCCCAACACTATAGGAACACTGTTAAAATAACCCTCTTAAGAACTCACAAGGAAAACTAAATTTCACCTTGATCAGCATATACTGAAAATCCGGAACGACTACATTTAAAAAAAGACAAGCAATACAAAACATCTACTCAGGTTGTAACGATTTAATTACAAGAACAAAACAAAACACATTACTTAAAATAAAATGTTAATATATAAGGATTTACTGCTGCCAGCACCAAACATTTTAAAGAATTAAAATGGTAGTTATCGACAAGTCTTTATTGTCTACAACTGCGTATGCAAGACCAAAAGATTAATTATAATTAAGTGGAGCTGTTAAGTTTATTAAAAAGTTGTTCGGTTAGCTTGAGCACAACTATTAGAATTAACAAATTGTTGACTTGTCTCGGGCCACTGGTGTACATGTTCGGCGAGGTGAAACAAATTTGTTATCTTGATAGCACAATCCTCCACATTTGTAAATGTAATATTTCCTTGAAGAGACTTGCAGCAGACATCGTCGGCAAATCAATCTACTTGAGACAGCGCTGAACAGTTATCTACAGCTCCAGCCTGTTCGGCGAGCATTAGGGAATTGAGAACCATCTTACTTGGCAGTGCGAAACCACAAGTGAGGGTGGAGAGAATTACACAACTGGGTACCATTTCCCGCAGAAATCGTCAGCTGGGTGGGCCTCCTTGACTGCCCACGGTCCAGGGTTCATCTCCACACCTGAGTTCTGTCCCGACTCTCGTTTTTTCCTTAATAACTCGTAGACATAATGACACATGAGAATTTCTTGACTGAATTGTTTAGGAATGGAGCCCAAAAGACAAAAGTTCTACTCGTTTTCTCCAAGGCCTATGAACGCGATAGGCAAAAGGGGAAATTCTCTGTCAATAGATAGTACTCCAGCGCGTAACTTACAGACTTTTAAACCACTGATTTCATGGAGACTAACTAAAGTCTGGTGCTGAGGTATGAACTAATCACTGTCTTTCTCACAAACAACTAACATTGAGTTTTCATATTCGACTGTATATAAATATATATTTAAAATAAAATTATAACTGCCCAATTTAAAGTAGCAGAAATTTTCAGATAAATGATATCAAAGCAATTTCAAACAAAAAAAATCAAATTTAGGGAAAGAAGAGAAAAAAAAACATAAATAAAGTGGCCAACGCCTGGATGGGTAGAAGTAAACAAATACTTGTAAAATCACTTTACTACGTTACCCTACTTGTTTGCCGTGTGTCTTGACGAGGAGACCGTTCTTAACTGACTGATCCAACCAGAATTAAGTTACACCGACAATGGACGTCCGTGATTCGTGGAAAGACAACTAAGACGCGAAAGAATTATAAAATTGTCCAATCACGAAAATGGATCTGGACTTGAGTGTTTTGGAGTGCAACTAGTCGCGGAATCTTTCGGCGAGAAAAAAAAAACAGGTGAGCTTACACTCTTGAGAAATTATTTGTAAATTTACCATATCAGTATATACGTACAGTGGCAAACTTCTTACAGTTGCTCGGGAAAGAGTCAAATTCGTAGGGAAGTTCCCAACTTTGTATAGTAGCGATGTATAGTAGTGATATTTTCAGCCTGACACGTAGTACTATTGCCATACAGTGTGTAGGTTCATAACTTCCATTACAGTTTAGGAAGTTTGTCAGAAAAAATGTTTACACTGTAGGTGATTAAAACTCTGAGTGCGGCACAGACTCACTGGCGATGTAGACAAGCCTGATATGAGTCGCCTATATTCACTACATGACCCATCAGTTCTTTTGCTGATCTTTGTATTACCATTTACAATCACAATATTGGTTCACTCAATACCGGGCGCATTTACTTTACTAGCCAGCGTTCGTTACTGGTCGGCCCTCTGCCAATATTATGACGAGTTGATAGTGTCCCAACTAAATGTCATTTCCTACGTAGAAAAATATGCGGTTCGTAATGTCCATTTGAGTATTTTTACATTTTGAGAATTCGGGGCTACGGTGGCTGAGAGGTCAGTCCGCTCGCCTCCCACCAAGGCGATTCGGGTTCAATCCTCGGCCGGGTCACTCCCGAATTCTCGCATGTGGAAATCGTGCCGGTCGATGCCCCAGGTCGGCGGATTTTCTCGGGGACCTCCCGTTTACCGCCGCCCTCGCAATCCGGCGCTGCTCCGTACTCACATCTCTTCACCGTCATTGGCTCTCAAAACCTTGATGTTAAGAGCCATCCAAATCTCTCAAATCTCCACGTACCCTGAATTTACAGACATTTTCCTTCCACCAGTCAAGATGCATGTGGCAATTTTCTCTCGTTCTATCGATGCTTGTGGAGACTCTTCATCTTCTACGAGTTATTAAGTCAGAATAAATTTTTTTATTTTTTATTTCAGCTGGGCGAGTTTTGATATGAAATACTTTCTTTCAACAAAAACATTCTCAAGAGGCATTCAATTTTTTAAACTTAAAAATTGTATGAACACATTTCAGTGTTCCTTAAAATATGTGTGCTTCACACATTCAAAAAAAAAAGTTTCTTACTTACGACACTTGACAACTATAAATCGAAGTGGGTCTGGAACGATTAACCCGTTCACTTACCGCGACCGCGATCGAAGACATGTGGAGTGTGAAAGCCGTGAACGAATCACGTGTATACAGAGAAGGTTGCCACACAATATCGTCATAGACCGACATGTGTCCTGCTTGCTTTTACTGCGGTTTTCTTGCGCATGTGTTCCTCTAGGAGGCACACATGTCACTCCATGAATTATAGATGCAAGATGCGAAACAAGGCGCTAGTAGTGGCGTGAATATATCTACATAGCCGAATTCAATGAACACGCAGCAAGCCCCGACCACACATTCGACAAGCCTCTGCGCAACTGGATGAGTTTGCGAGAAGCTGCATCGTCGGCCTCCCGGAGGCAGGTTGGAAGTTCCTGCTCAATGGTTGCCGCTTGAATCGTTCTGCCTGCACTGTGAGCCGATGTTAGGTGCAGTGGCAACAGCCGAGTACATACCCGTCAAGAAGTCTCGGGTCGACTCCAGCAGACCAGCCTCGTACGACAGGCTGTAAGCACTCCTGAAATGAACTAGTGAAATTTCGCGGAGAAAGTATGAGTACACAGTAGACTTCAATAGTGTCAGCACCCAACAGCAGTTTGTCTGTTGTCATTTATTGTTGTCTACTTACGAAGGCGTTTTCATATTTGACTGGTCCACACAGAATCCGGCAACATCGGCACGGCTCCCACATGATTTGTTTGCAGACATTTAACACGTGTCAAAAAGTAATTAAGCCAATCGAGATAGCTATTGGCTGTTCACGGTAAAATGAGCACTTTTGAACGCCCTGCTTAATATCTACTTGTATGCATGTTGTGTATCCTTCCGCCTTATGTAAAATTAACATTGCCATGGACTACAACACTTTATACATGCGTTGGTCAAGTGAACCTGTGAAATTATTAGAGAAGTAAATATTGTACAAATCTGCTAATTTTTATACTTCGATGCATTAAGAAAAATACAGAAAGTGAAAGAAATAATTTAAGTCAACACAGATGGTTACCTAACACTTTTTTTTTTACATTAATGTATGGAACTACTTTCCCCTCCATCGTTGCCAACTTTACCGGGCGAATGTCATTCGGTGCGCACGTTAAAATATATGCAGGTAGGGTCGGTGACATTTTCCTTAGGTTGATTTCAAATGTGCTCACTTTATCGTGAACAGCCTTTATAGATAAAAACAAGCACTGTACGTCTAGGCGTTTGGAAAGCTGCGAGCGAAAAACTGGCAGCAAGAACGCCCAGTGCTGCAGTCATGTTTTGGACATACACTCGCGTGGTAACTATTTCAATCGTCTTTCACACCAAGCCTTAATGATCACGTCTGTACATAGAAGAGCTACGGGTGTTGTTTATAACTGCAGGCGGACGGCTAGCAAACGGCCCCCTGCCGCCTAGAAACTCCTGCCAGCTTCTTTTCGCAGCATGAAGACGATGATATACCGCTGCCTGTACGCGTATCTGAGGTCACGCAAAGGTTTCATTATTTATACACGTTTTCTGCTTAGCAGCGTTCGAACAGCCTGCGTCTACAGATATATATATATATCTGGGATACGGGCTGTGTGTATATTGAGTTGCAAAAGAGCTGAAAAGCAATGGAAAATACCACGGGCGCGTAAATTTCACCGACCTGCGAAGCACAAACAGCGGTTAGCGGGTGGCTGACGCGTAGCGTTGTAAAATGTGCTCAGAAATGACTTCATGTATATTTTAATGACGTAATAATTTCTTTATATTAAAGTCTCCTCGCTTGGTTTGGACGTGCATTTCGTAAATGCAAGGCATATTAATGTCTCGTGGTGATCGACTCATCTCTCAGGCCAATTTGCTGGTGTAATTAAGAAATATCTGAACACTTTTTTGTACCACGCAGTACAACATTTTCTAGAGATCCTTCTAAACTATAGCGAAAGTTGTTACATGACTTGTTGTCTAAAGTGAATCCTAAGGGCGGAATACGTCTTTGACGTTAAACCTGAAACACTAGTGTATTACAAATACTGCAGAGAATTTTTCAGATGGGAGTGTCCGGGTAATGTGAAACGGAACAGAGATATGTACACAACAAAAACATCTTCCTACCGCTGTCATCAAATTATTTCATGCAAATAATCACTGTTACTACCCTTGTATATACTTAACTTCCTTGACGCTCTACACATTAAGGGTTTAAAAGATGGATCAACCTGCATGTAACAGTTATTTTTACACATTATTCAAACACTCAGTGATCCATCTGCATTATTTGTAATAAAATAGTACTTCAAGTCCAGCTTCAAAGATATGTAGCGAATTTGGGGTTCACTTTAAACCATAAATTGTGTATACACTTTCACTTTCTTTTTTCGTGATTAACCTGCAGCCGACGTTTGACGGTCTAGTTTAGATACACCCTGTATTATGTGTAGTCCAAATGTATGGGGTATAGGGTTTAATAATAGTACGTGCACAAACATTGCACCGACACTTCTCTGAAATAATGTGCTGTGTAAAATCATTGAATGCTAGGACACGTAGTTTCAGCGTGTGCAGGCTACAAGGAAATGGACTCTTGAGTACAGAACTGGCGAATGTGTAGAACGTAATGGTCCCGACACATGCATGTAATAATAGTGATGAAGTATATAATTATGATGACGTCCCTGTATTTAATTACTTTGGTGATCGAGATGAAATGAACATAAATGCAGAAATGTATCGTGAAACTTCTGTTAAGAAAGTCTTGAAGTATAGTTACTTATTTTCTGAAGCCACCAATGATTTGGTTGAAAGACTGCAGATGTTGATTCCATTACAAAGAAATATATACAATTATGCAAGGGAAGGTATAATTTTAATAATAGCAGAACTCAAGGCAAGAGGATATTTCGAATGATTCTGTAACGAAATGTAAGGAACGAATACATATTTTTCTTCAATATTTTGTATTTTATTTAATAGCTTAATATCCTTATAAAGATTTCAGTGATATGCTGGCTATGGTTGGACAGCAAGTATGTAATTTATTTTTAATGATTATGTTTCCGAAAAGTCGTGACACATATTCCTATGACTCATTTATTATGGATGCGATGAGAAGTTTGCCACAACTGTTACTACAGCATCAACATACAGATGATGTTACATAAATATTAAATTCTAAAGAAACATTAATTTTTAAGATTCTGCACCGAGATATTTACACCTAAGAATTATCGCCACTCGCAAAAAGACAGGTTGTAGAAATAAATACCGAGACAAATAAACTCATGTAAATATATTCTTAAATGCCATTCATAAACACATCTCCTCTCTTCTCTCCTCCTCTCTTCCTCCATCTTCTCCTCAGACATTTCTTACGTGTAAAATATTATTCCTCCTCCTAGTCCATAATAAATAAACATGACAATCACTTAAAGTATGGCATTTAAATGCAAACTCTGGCAGACGCAGTTTACTAGGAGTGATATTTTGAAGAGACATTCTAAAATTTGCAGCACTGATTTTGTTCAGATACAATCATCTCGTTATTTGCAAACTCTGCACGCTCCGCAATTAGCATCACACTATAACATATCCTTCCAAAATAAACCTACAGCTGACCAGATCTGTTGGAACTGAAGTGCTAGAGGATGAGTATACGTATGATTACTAGCTTAAATATTTTTTCTTATAATATAAACGATATTTGACTGATATTTAATGCTTTATTCCAATATTAGATTTCCTGTGCTACTTCGTACGCATGAGATTTAGGATATGGAATCGCTCTTGAGAAGGAAAGGAGGACAGCTCATAGACAAAACAGAAAGGAGAAATGACGGAACTTTATTTTAAAAGTGCTTTTTTTATGCAGTAATCCTAAGAAAAGCTTAATCAAGTACCTATGTACATCCCTGATCATCATATTTTCGGAACCTTTTGAGATATCTCGATGACAAAGCCTAAGTTGGTCCTGGGGTTATATATATATATAGTGTAAATTTGATGTCAATATGTTCAGTGGTTTTTGAGTCAAGTCCGGTCGGACAGACAGAGAGACACGAAAAAAATTAACATTAGACATGGCTTCGAAATCAATTATACTACCGTATATGAAAAAATAATTAAAAGTGGAAAATTCGAAAATCACAGACAGAGTCCTATTTTATTTAGTTGTATTGATAAAAATACTTTGTTAATTTCCTTAATTTCTTAACAATACATATAACGAAATATGTATGCTTGGTTATGTGTATGCAAGTCAATATTAATGACTGTCCCGTGTGCTTATGATACTTCGTGGTGCTAGATTGGTTAGCTATTAAATTTAGCTGGCTTGAGTTCTATTGTTTTCTCATTACTATTATACATCGAATGCAATTATATTTTTTTCGGGTATCTTAGTATAAGAAATTGTGTGCGTATATTATACTCTACAGCTGATGACGAAGTACAATCAAAATAATAATTTACCTATGATATTTGTATTATCCTTACATGCCATATGAAATTAAAAGCTACAAGGCCTTGAACCGGCATACACCAGTCTGATATTTAAACCCGTGTCAGTATGTAATAAACATATATAAAATGATTGTGAGAGACTCGATCCGCGGGCTGTACTCTTGGAAGCTGCCCTAGTGTTTCCCTTTGCACTGAGATTTGATAGGTATGTTATATTTGATGTATTATATAAACATTAAACAATAATGAAATATTTGTTCTTGCAAGAATATAAGTATTGGCACTACATATGACTGATACAGTATAGTAAAATGTAAAGATGGTTGCTCCAAGCATTAGTTTAAAGAAACTTTTTCAAAAAGCTTAGTTGAGTGTTGGGGACAATATGGTAAATTGGCATGTGTATCTGTATTGCTACCATATTCAATCCTCTTTGTTGATTGGAAATACGGGATGGAACTCACGATTTCTCATAGCGATATGTGAAAATAATTATGTTTATCATTGTAAAGTTTTACATGAAAAATAATATTATGTCAGCGGAGATGTAATTAAAACAACTATAAGTGGCGAGTGGCTTTATTGCTTGATAGGGTACATACATGAAAATAATTGTGTTCTAAGCTTCTGTTGAGTTCACATCGATAGCTAGGATATGCCTTCGTGATTTCCAGATAATCTGTATGCATGATACATAGACACCAGTTTTTCAATTAAGGTAAACCCTTTCTCTTTGTGTTTTGGGAGGACTAATATTTGAGTACATACGTTGTTGAATTGTATATGTTGCGATTCTTCCTTACTTGACATTACAGAGTTCATATATTTAATTATTATATAAAAAATTGGAAACGAGCGATATCTAAACGTAAATAAGCATAGCTGATTCGTGGGTAATTCGTTTCATAATGAATTTACAGTTCTAGCACTATAAATATTAAATACAATTACATGAACATAATATTTAAAAACGAAGTAATTAATTAACCTTGCACTATATGACTGAATTTCTCTCGTAAAGGAAGCGAGTGTTGACTCGGCTGGAGCATGCCGCGACCTGCTTGGGGATGGCGCACCATCCTGGAGTCTGGCTCATCTCTCGGCCAGTGTATGTGTCATCCTTGACTCGCAGAGACCGGAACGCCACCTACGTCATCGACTGACCCCTTGGCTGCCTGACAGATTCTCGAGACATCAGTTGATCACAAAACGTCGGACAAGGCTGTTGTACCCCACTGCCAGTGTTGGAGGGTGAGTGGTATCGACGTTCTAATTAGCATAATTTATATATGTGCAAAAAGCTTCTCATTTTAGTATAGAGGTCCATAGGTCTAACATAATAGAAAACAAAGGTAAGAATAAATTTGAATACATAAATAATAATATAAAAAATTAAATATATATTTTTCGTATACATACTTTATATCTGGAATTTCCTCTCGTAAATATTATTTTCATTTAAAGCTTTGTATCACCATGAATGGCGAACGTCAGCATGGTCCTTATGTCATGGTACATAGAGCCGATTTAAAATTTTTGCTTATATCTAAAAACTTGAAATTTGTGTCCCTCCCCCTAAAGACTGCAATGAAAATTATATTCTCCATACATTTCAATAATAATATACTTCTTATTGGAATTTTACCCATATGTCAGGACTGCATAAGGTCGAATTTATTATTTTACTAATACCTGGTTAACCATGCATCTCAGGTGAAGATGGTTGTAAATTTTTTTTTTCCGCTCAGTTTTGCTTCGTATGCCAGTTCATTTAGTGTGGTCAGGTAGCTCGAGTTGCGAAAGTTGAATTCATCTCGTGGACACTGGTCATCATATTCGTCTCGAAGTTACAAATGGTTTGCATTGCAACCCACACATCTGTGTTTGAGAGATATTCATCGCCATCGTCGTCGCTTCGTTTAACCGTGAGTAGAAATTTCGACCATCACAGAGTTTTTTGAATTACTTGGTTCATGTTCGTAAATACTGTTCCGTGCTCATATTTTCATTTTGCACTTATATACCTTTGATGATCTATGTGGAGGTATGCCCACGAAAATAAATATTTAATATTTAATGTGTGACAAAAAGTGGAGTGCAAGCGACTAAATGTATTACCTCGCAATTAAATAATCATACACTTTTAAGTAGTAATATAAATTATTTGATGAATGGAAATGCTATACTGACTTTTCACACACACACACACACACACACATACTCTCTCTCTCACACACACACAGATATATATATATATATATATATATATATATATATATATATATATATATATATATATATATATATTATATATAGAGAGAGAGAGAGAGAGAGAGAGAGAGAAAAAAAAAATATTACATAATGAAATAAATATTGTAAATGTAAATAATGCAATAGAATATACAGAATATGTCGAAGAAATAAGTAAGAAAAAGAAGAATGTTCAATAATAAATGAACTAGTAAATAATAAATATTTAAACACACACACACACATATTCTCTGATGTTATATATGATATGGTTCAATGTAGCAATGCGTATACTGCTCCAATAGCCGCTATGGCGTCTGCATGACGGCCCAAGGTCTGGCTGTTCTAACATGCATTCCTTCGCAGGATTATTTGAGTTTCGAAAATTAAATAACAATTGCAGTGCTCCTAGTGGTCGTCGAAGGCAAGCAGCAGACGAGACAAGATGCAAGTGGTGCACTCTGGTGATGGGCGCAGGATTTAAAGATGGCTACCTACAGCAGATAATGGGTCGGAGTGAGAGAGAGGCGGGAGAGAGAGAGAGAGAGAGAGAGAGAGGGGCAAGAAGGAATTATACAGCACGAAAGGCAGAATGGCAGAGCATGAAGTAGCAAGGTGGAATGACAGATCATAAAGTGGGAAATTTTAGAAGTTAATTTATGGTGATCTCATCAGAGGGGTTGACATTATCAGTGGGTGATGTCATGGGGTGGTGATATATGGGTTATGATGTCATAGGGTCGGTGATGTCAGGGTGGTAATGTCATAGGGGTGGTGATGTCATAAGATTGGTGATGTCATAGGGGTGGTGATGTCATGGGGGTGGTGACATCATACGGAGGGTGACGTAATAAGGGGTGGTGTCATCATTCAAGATGGCCGCAGTGATGCAATACAAGATTTCGGCCGGCTCCCCCACATGCCACATTACTGCTCGGACCTACCAAATCCGTCTATGGTCCATTCCCGATCGGAAGTGACTTATGAAAATCAACCTTTGAAAAATCACTCTAGGCATAACATGTCAACCTGTTTTTTCAAAAACCTGTATTCCACAAATATATAACATTGTCGAGTACTGTATTATTGAATAAATGAAACTTTACCTTAATATCTTCTATAATTTGTAACAGTGATTTCTTTCTAATTATTCATTAAAAACAGCGAGAGCAGCGACATGTTGGCAACGGATGGTAAGAAATAGTTCATGGTTAAAATATTATTTTGACCTAGTTTTTTAGTATAATATTTGTAAATTAAATGGCGCCTATCGAAATGTTGAAATATTTAGGTAGCCTCGATGGCAACATTACTCATTTTTACAGTTTAAAATATCAGCGGAAAATATTGTGAGTAGGCTGTAATGGTAAGGTGTTGTTTTATCGAGCGAGAAAACAACTGTCTGCTGAGCGATGCTCGTCGCAAGCGCTCTCTCTCTCTCTATCTCTCTCTCTCTCTCTGTCTCTTTGTCTCTTTCACACTCGGGAAGTTTAACTTAACTAGTAATCAAGGAAATTACACATGTTTTCAATTACAGAATATTTCTGACTTATTACAGCAAAATGATGATTTTTTAATTTGTAATTTACAACAGAAAAGAGATTTTAATGTTTGAATACTTATTTCAATATATTTATATATTATGGCGGTACGATTTCCGTCTGTGAAGTTGGCAGACGTGGCCAGCCATGACATGGCGTGTTGCTTTTTTTTTTTCCAAACGAAGTGTAAATTATACTTACTCCGAAAAATACTTCAAATTAACACATCACGTTTGTAGACCTTGTGTTTTTTAAACCTACCTAAATAAGTTACGATGTTGTGATATATCTATGTTTCTGCAACAGTAATAAATATACTGTTATGGTGTGTTTCGTAAATCGCTGTGTGTGAAATAGCGTGGCGTGGCTGCATGGTGATAGTTACGCTGGATCTGTGTATGCGTGATTTCAAATATTTGATGAGAAGTATTTATATGTTTTAAATGTGAACTGTTTTTATTATGAAGTTATTTATTTACATCCACGTCTGTTTATTTATCACAACATTGCACCTTTACCCTAGGCGACACGTGTTGCATGCTTGATTTTAATGTCCCATTTTCGTTGGACTGGTTATTCCTTCGTTGTTCAAACTTAGGCCGTCCTTTTAAAGAAATAACCCAACACATCAATAACAAAAGTTAAATACTATAGTTCATTACCCCGCAGTTGTAACAGTGTTAAACACTGTCGCGGCAAAATATTAATGTGCATTATGTGTAATGTGCTATGTCGTGGGGAAAAAAATGTTAATGTAACATAACCGTAAGAACTATTATCAATTCAGCCATTTTTAAAACGTCATAAATCTGACCGAAATAATGTTATAGGCCTTAACTGTGAATATTCGTACGAAATGGTTTCTGAAATAGACCTGTGACAGAATTCTTTGAAATGCTGTAAACAGTAAACAACACATTTGATAGGTATAAAAGTAGAAGTCACATTTCAATGCTTATGTTTAGGTGTAGCGAAAGTGTACGAACACATGTACACATACAATGGCATGTAAACATTGATTTTGACTGATGCTACATGACAGTCGTATGGCAATGTTTGTTTACATTTGGCAGAAGGATACGAAAGGGGCCTGCAAGTAGATATTTAGCAGGGCTCCGAGAAAGTTGCTTCCAGTGGGGAATGGACTATACTTACATTGCTGTCCACATGAATACATTTTCAGCCCAACAAAATAGCTAAACCTTACCATTGTGTAAATGAACTTTGTCTATATGGTAAGTTTTGAGTTATTTATACAATAATAAATGTTACGCATGTTTTCTTCTTCACCTTCCCATTGCTAATAAACTGTTAAAGCTACCATTCTAATACAATATTTGATGGTGACAACTCTTTCTCGCCATTACATGCTTAATTTATCACACAGCATTACTGCAATGCGCCACAGCATTACTGCAATACGCCTTGCCTGGTTTGAGCTTAGTTCAAGAAGAAGGAAACAGTTTTCTGGTACTTATCTTCATGCAGCTTCTGGCGCGAACCAATCAGTATATTAAAACTAATTACCATCTTGGCCAACTCTATGATAAACATAATTGTCAGCTAGGAATTACCTTTCAAAAGTCAAAACAATGCTATACCGCGACCTGCTCAACACCGAATAATATAATATTACATTTTTTGTCAATTTTTTGGATAAAATATGTTTTTCTGGAATTTTTTTATTTGTTTGGGATTTCTAATTTTTTTTATTTTTGGGACCAAAGGTCACCGAGGCAAATGTAAAACGTCAAGGTCAAGGTCACTAGCTTCCAAGATGGTCGCCGGGTGACGTCACAACATGGCGGCCGGCTGGCTCATACGCTCCAAATCTGGAATCTATTACGCCAAAGTTATCATCATTCCCCATATATTTTAGTCGTCAATAAGTCTTGAGTAAGTAAAGACTACTGAAAACACAATATAGCCTATTCTCGATTTCCTCTAACTATAGCGAAGCCCTGCTAAAGTTCTACTTCCAGGATATTCCTCCGCCTCGTGCAATCAAAGCTTAACTGAGTCTAAAATGAGCGGAGAGTGAGTGAGTGAAGAGACTTGAGTGTTTCCTGAGATCGAGGTATTGAGAGGCGATTGGGGTGATTGAGGTAAGTGTGGTGCAGCGCCGGAATGAAAGGGTGGGGAAAACGGAAGATCCCCGAGAAAACCCTTCGACCAGTTGCGTCGTCCGGCACGATTCCCACATGCGAAAATCCGGTGACCCGGCCCGGTTCGCCTCGGTGGAAGGCGAGTAGGCTAACCGCCAGCCACCGTGCTCCCCGCCCCCTTTTTCTCAAAAGGACAATGTACCGCATTCATGTGCACTCATTGTAATAATATTTTACATGAACTATTTCTTACTAGGAATTACCGATACATATATTTTGTCTATTATTTCTATTCGTGTAAATTATAAATTATATATTATAATTTACTAATAAAAATAAGTTACAAGTTTAATTTAACCATAAATAAGATACTTCTGGTTAACACAAGTATAGAACACTTGTGATGCACGGCATATTTAGAAAACAACCAAACACGCAACTATCGAGGTGATTTTTCCAAAATTTTACAGTTGTTATACCGTTGGCTGCTTTTTTGAAAATGGATAGTTGAGAAGTTACAGTTTAATATGGCTATCTATGCGTGCCTCGTGAAATTAATAATTTAAAGTTTAAAAAGTCGAGTAATAAGAAAACATTCCCCGTGTTTCTAAGTGATACATTTACAATAACTTGTAAAATATTTTATAAGTGAAATATTTTATTTCGTTCTCTGCACATCTCGTGTCAAGCTTATTTTTATGGCACGTAAAACATAACTCAGTAGAAAATCAGTTACAAATGGTGTAAATGTACCTTAACAAGATTGGGATAACTTTTTTGCAAATTAAATTATGTCGGAAAGAGATCCGTCGAGAAGAACGCTAATTACTCGTGTTTGACTGGATGATTTTCCTTGCTGCGTCGTTGTGGTTTGCGGGGTAATTATAAACAAAAATTTGCGTTCCAACGAATAAACCGTATCCACAACGACTTAGTCTCATACATACAGCAACGGACCTATTTATTAAAACTTTGTAGACTATGCTCGAGTGTAGCTCGAGCAAAGCTAATTTAGAAAATTTCTTTGTTGTTCAAAACAAAACTCGCATTTGTGTGCAGTCTTTGTTCGGCTAATGTTTAACATGACCTCACAAGAACACGACAGTGCAGAAAAAATGATATTGCTTACGATATAAATTCTTTTTTGTATAGCCACTCAGAGGGACATGATTGATTGTATATCATTCTATACGATAAAGGACATTTGATTGGGTCAATATCAGCTCGGCTTTCCACTGGTTGATGACCGGTCAATAACGAACGCTATAAAGTACAGTGTAGTGTCCGGTGTGGTATGGACCAATAGGTAGGGACACCCGAATTTCGCGAAAAAAATTTCTGTACATGTTAAGACTTCAATACCCTGCTGCAGTGCCAGCAAATTTCCTTTCCTTGTTGACGGCGTGTCTTTGTGATAAGAAGTTTTCCTACTTGGCTGGCCAATCAGAATTAGGTAACTTCAATATTGTACGTCTGTGATTCGCGTGCATACACCTAAGATGCGTAACACGGAAACCATCCAAACACGAAAGTTTATCTGAGGTAAAGTGTTGTGACGTACAACTGGCCGTGAAATCTTTTCGCGAAATTCGGGTGTCCCTACCAATAGGTCGATGGTGAGTTCTAACACAGACACCAACAGAACCGGTGTTCTTGCAGTAGTGGATATAGGTGAATCACTTATAATTTTTCTCAAGTGCCAGTAAATGTGTGCAGACCTCAATGTGTCAAAGTAAGAGCATCCCGTAAAACATAGATGCTGAAACATCTCTTGCGCTCATAGATAGAGACATGCAGAAATTCGCGTTATTATTTAGTAACATGCTATATTTCACTGCACTATACCTATTCGAACGCAATTCGTGATTTCGTTGGTTACAGCCAAGTATACGGCGTCATTTACCTGCGTCACTGCTTCATTTCGGATAGGTTGCTCTACCGCCAAGACTTTACTATCGGCCAAACGCGACCTTGAAACGTGCTGTATGAGTAGGGATAGGAAAATTTCGCGAGTTCAATGACCTGTAAGCTAGACTCCACAGCCTTGTGTGCACTAGGACCTCAGATGTTAGTCCATTGACTGCTGCCTCAGTGTTACCTCACACTTGGCTGTAAGGGATTCGCTACTTGTTTCCTTGCAAGTCTGCTATCGGCCCAGAGTCGTCCAGCGCGTGTATAATAAACTTATCCACTTGCAAACATGAACTCTCTGCATATGTGTGTGTGTGTGTGTGACGTCTATCTTGTCCCGAAAAGAATTCGCGAGATTTTCCTATCCTTATGTATGAGTTGTCGACCAATGCCAGAAGTAAAACCAACACACCATATGTTGGAGTTCAGCATGTAGCGAAACAATAACGTGGATTTTGCAGGTCCCTACTCATAAAGCATTTCGGAGAAGAAACTGTTTCTGCCTGTGGATGAATGATGCAGCGTTCTCTAATCGGAACATGGAACCGCGGCAGGATGACTGCACGTTTACCATTTTCTCCCATTTATCTCTGTCTCCAAGGACATCCGTCTTTCTGACCTGCCGCACCAAGCGTAACTAATTTACTGAGCTGGTTAACCTTTTACCTTCTTTCACCGACCTGGTGCGTGTAAACAGCTGGGCACAACCGTGTTTCTGTCTGTCGCGTTGGCGCTGCAGGTTCGAGATTATTAAAAACACTTATCAAACCATTTTAAAAAAACTTCCCTGTAACCATGCACATTGCGACGTTAACAGGGGTATTGGCGTCCTATAGGCTGTTGACAATGAAGTGAGCATTTTTCATAGCCCTGCTTAAGATCTACTTGTATGAACGTTGTGTATTATTCCGCCTTATGAAAAATTAGCACTGCAACATGCCTCGTCACTTTATTCATGGATCAGTAAAATAAAACTGTCAGATCATTAGAAAAGTAAATATTTTACAACACTGCTCATTTTTACTCTGCGGTGCATTAGAAGATACATAAAGCGAAATAAATGATTTAAGTTATTGCAAATGGTTGTCTAACATTTTTTATTAGGCGTTAGGATATGGAACTACCTTCCCTCTATAGTTACCAACTTTACTGGGAGCAGTGACTATTTGAAAGGTTGATTTCAAAGTGCTCACTTTACCGTGAAAAGCCTTTACTTATAATTGACTATTTGAATACTGCTGACGTAAAATTATGTCGCCTGAATAAACATTTTGAGAACGGCACAAATGTATCGCCACTGAAGACAATATTGAAGTGAGCTTGAAGCGTATTATCAACTCGCAACTCCCCAAATAAGTTGTACGCTGCATTCAAAATAAAATGCTGGGCTCCGGCTAGCCTCTTTTACTTAAGGCACACTGCCAATACTTGAGTTAGAAATAAAATGACGAAGAATTCATGTCGATACATGCATGTCAGTTTGGCATAAACCGTCATGTCACTCTTCTCATCTGCAATCACACAGGTACGAAATCACAGTAGCAGTCACATTAATTTAAAAAATGCACGTCTCGACTAGCGAGGGAATATTATGAATACAAGGGGGAGGAAAAAAATAACCTTTCCCCTTGGCGCCCAGTGACCTCCCGCACCCACGGAAAAGAATTTAAAAGAGAATTAGTTGTTTAAGTCCAAAAGTAGTTGTTTACGAAGACAGGTTTAAAATTGAAAGAAAAGTTCTCGTCGGCGGCGCTCGTGGGTTTGGGCGAAATTAGTCCGAGAGGAAGTTGCCTCTACAAAAGTTGCTTGAATACGAGAAATATTCCTGGGCTCTCAGCCCGCAGCTCGGGCGCGTGCACTACACAAATCTAAAAATAAACATTTGGCCAGGGGGCTCGCGGCCTCCTACTGGCTGTTCATTCCGTCATACCGCTGCTGCGTGAAAAGATAAAAGTACTGATGACATGGGAATTAAGGAAAAAGTTTAATCTCGAAAGTTTCGTCACCTCGCTCTGAAGCCTGGGCTCCAATAGTGCCACGCAGTACAGATAACATTCATATTACAGCCTCGCATTAAAACTGATAAAGCCCTTACTTATGGAACGTGGCAGGAAAGGAAAAATTTGGACAAAATACACTCAGTGACAAAATAAGCTGCGAAATTTAACAAAAGGGATCCTGAACAATAAATATAAAAATGATAAAGAATGTGTATAAATGCAATGCTACAAGCTGCCTACACTCTAAATTCGAGTCAGTGGGAAACCACTGATTCGCAGTGAAATTCAACTACTCTAATCGGTGAAAATGGCTCCACTTAGAATCACTGGAAAACCACTGATTGTTTTACTGAAAAAATTTCACTGATTGAATTAGTGACGTGAAACAATTTCACTGACTGAATAAGTGATGGCCAACTTCAGTGGCAAATTAAATATTGCTTTCATTGCATGTAGGCAAGTAATTACGTGAAATAAACATATTTACTATAGTTTACTATTTACAGTGTGCAATTTACCGTAATTTTGAAACGTAAGAAAGCTTCAGCAGGGGGCCGTGGTCGAACTCTCGCACACTTCGTTTCTAGGCTCTTTACTTGCCATCTGAGCTACCACGCCAAGTTGAACTTATAGGAGGAAAATATATGTCTTATACTTCCTCTGCAAAAATCGTATAGTTTGATGTTATATGCTCGTACTTTTCGTGTCTGGTTTGATTGGTACCGTTAGGATTGTTAAAACTAATAGTAGATACGAGTGCACTCTCTTCACCACATTAAATGCAGTTCGAACCTTCAAACAGAGCGCTGTGACGACTATGTGGAATCGAAATGAAAGACATAAAAACGGAATGAAAGGCTTCGTGTTTCTATTGCCTCATAAAATGGCGTTTTGAAAGACGAAACACATCTTAGAAAGTATTTTGTATTAGTTTTATTTGTTTATTCGATGTTACTTCACTTGATACACGTTTTTAACGGTTATTTTTAAACGATGTTCGATGGCCATTTTTATACCCAGTTTCACTAATACACCAGTCAAAAATAATTATAGATGGAGCAAGTAACTCAGATGCTTCACTGGTCCATGAATAAAAAAATAAATAAACCACTGAGAAAACAGTGGAAAAAATGACTGACGAATCAGTGGGAAATGTCACTTAATCAATCAGTGAAGGAAATAAGGTATTTTTTTCACCTGTTAATCAGTTAAATTCATTGAAGTGACTGCTGTATTAGTCAGATACGTTTGACTGATTGAAACAGTGAAATTCTCACTGATTCATATTCAGAGTGTATATCCTCCACTACAGCCATATCATTTGCATTGGGCTTTGGTTTTCCATTTTCTATCGTCCTATTAGCACTGGCTGCACTGCACACACGCTTACTTCACTCTGCGGCGTTTATTATTCGTTGGTCGTCACACAATGACGTCATTCTGGAACTCTGAGCCGATTAATGTGTCGTGACCATGTATACCTTTCGTGTGCGAAATGTTCTCGATCAATAGTGGGTTTGGAAATACTGACGTGAAAGCACTGCTGAGCGACCACCTTCTGAACATGTCGATGAGCGATGAGGCAAAGTTAACACGACGACTCTGTATGGTCTGAGCGAGTGTGTGTGTGTGTGTGTTATGTGGAAGGGAATGAGAAGGAGGAAGACATGAAGACCAGACCAAGCCGTAGTCTTCGCTCAGAGCTGTCAGGTCGGTGTCAGGGCGGTCGACGCACACTTCGACTCCGTCATGCGGAATGCGGGCGGCTCGTTGGTGCGCAGGTGAATCGAACCGTTGCTTTCACAACAGTGGAGAGTGATTGGCGGAAGGAGAGGGATTAAAAGCTTGATCGGCAGTGTGGACACGTCGAAAGACCCAGCATCGGAATCCAATCTTCGGACACCACCTCAAATATACCGCTACACGAAACAGGTCACCACTTATTTATAACCGTCTCGCAGTTCCCACGTCGTCGGTTGAGGACACTGTTACTTCAAATTAAACCTTACAACATTTCAATAGAAATTAACAAGTCGTAATTCTTGGGTTTTAACTTTTTACTGGCTCAGTCTTCTCAAACAACATTGTACTACATACTAGTTTCTCTCTTTCTTCTCAACACACTTAAATCATAATATGTCTTTCTTCTTCGTCGACAATTTCCTATTAAAACATATTTAAGCAACTTCAGCAATATTCATAATGAAGATATTCGCATTATGATTATATTAAAAACCACACGACCATCTTCGACTGTGGTGAGAATTATTTCTGAAGGAAAGTTTTGTTCGATTTTACATCAACCTTACTTATGTTGTCTCATGTCCTCTGATTGGCTGTAGTCTGACCATGATACATTTCTCCGTCAATCACCAATGTCGAGACGAGAGACAACCAGGATACTCTTATGTTTAATACACATTTAATTGCTTTATGCCCTCTAAGAAGAAATTAAAAATAACAAAAATTAATATTGACTATCGTCTAGAAACAAATGAATTTGTATGTAAATAACTATTAAAATAAACCAAAATCTATACTTATAACTCATATATTAAAATTTAATTTGGAAAGATACCAAAATAAAAGACAATATAAGCAAGAACTCTTCAATTATATATAATAATAATGCCTCTGACTAATTGTAAATACATCCCCGAAAATCTATAATGTTACTACGTGTTGCAGATGAAAGGTATTTATGGTCGGCACTGTACATAACAAGGATCAGTCGCCGATGTTTGGAGAGTCTTCCCTGTGAGAAATCTTACTTGTTTAAGTTCCTGCACTTCTCATCGGTGACTGGTCATTGCCGACGTGACGTCAACAAACACGCAGTACTTTGCACGTTGGTTGCAAGATGCACGCTTAACCCAAGTACAGCACACATATAAATATCGAAAGACTGCAACAATTTAGCTCGTAGATTAATTCGGGACTAAAAGGTTTAAAACTGCCTTTTTTAAATGGCGTTAATATAAAAAAAATATGTGAGTATGTTATATTTATTAAACAATCCAACCAAATTCAACCAAATATTATATGCCAACAGCATATAAATACCCTCTTTTGGTGCCTTTTTGTGAAATAGTGCCATGCGAGAAAATAGAACATTTTGTAATATTTCCAGAACCATTCGACGAATTTCCATCCAATTTTGCACACCAATAGTGTTACAGAATGTCATGTAAACTTACATTATTTAAGTGAGGTCACACACTAATTTTTAAGCGTCGGCCATTTTAATAATTTAGGTACGTTTGTCATATCAGTTAAACAATTGAACTAAATTCACCCAAAAATGTGTATGTTGACAGTATCTATTAGAAGAATCATACACAGGGCAGTTCATTTAGGCAATTCTATAAGATAGCCCCAAAAAAGAAAGTAAGGTTTTTATGCTATACCTCGGTATCCAATCTACCGATTTCCACCAAATTCCTCATACAAGTAACAGTATGGTAGGTCAGGTAAACTCACGTGTTTTAAGTGGCTTAGACAATTTTGAAAATGGCGGCCCTGTAAATATTTTTTGTTATAGGTTGTTCACGTTAAAGTGAGCACTTTTGAGGGCCTAGTTACTTTTTCCTTTCACCCATATTGAATCCTTTAACCATCGTTTGAAATTAATATTGTCACGTAAGTAATGAATACAGTGTATATATTCCATCACACTCGGAAGTCAACATATAAAGCTAAAACAAAATATATATATATTGAATATCATTCTAAATGAGGGCGCTTTCAAAAGATCTCACTTTACCGTGAATAGCCTATAGTAAGCCCTATCATTCAAAATATTAGACTGATAACATTCTAAGTTGATGCTCCTAATATTACCTACGTAATGCAGTTTATTGCACGTTAGTTTATAGTACGATGTTTGCTGGGTTCGAGTTCTGGGAAAGGCACTTGTGTATTTATAATTGCATCACTACTGTTAACGGCTCTTCACAATAAAGTGAACACTTTTGAAATTATCCTTTGAAAAGAGTCACTGCTTCTACCTTAATATATTTAAATAGGCGCAATGAGTGACATGTGCTCAGTAAAGTTGGTAACGATGGAGGGAAAAGTAGTTCCAAATATTAACGTCGAATAAAAAGTTTTACGTAACCATTTGTGATAACTTAAATTATTTCTCTCCCTTTCTGATTATTTTACTGCATCAATGTGTAAAAATTAGCTGATTTGTACAATATTTACTTTTATAACTATTTCACAGTTTCACTTGACCGACGCATGAATAAAGTGATTTGGCCCATGGCAATGTTAATTTTGCATTAGGCGGAATAACACACAACTTGTATGCAAGTAGATCTTAAGCAGGGCTTTCAAAAGTGCTCGTTTTACCGTGAACAGCCTCTAGATATGTTTCTGGTTGCATATAGAACGATATTGCTGTCAACGAGACGTCAAGGTCGAACCACCATATACGATTTTAAGAGATTCATTAAAATAATAATGACTAACGTAAAAGAACTAAATATAAATTTACAGAAAAGCAAAGTAGTAGGAATTTTCCACAACAATATGCTACACGATTAATTAAGTATCTAGGAAAACTACTTTAAATACTTTTAACCTGGTCAGATCACACTAGGTGCCGATCACCTATAAATTTTAAAAATACGACTTGACAAAAATATACAAATATTGCCGGTTAAATACACACAATTGCCGGAAAAGGTGACCATGGCATTAATTAAGCACGGTCACACATGAAAATAAATCAATAAATGAAATAGTAGGTGCTGAAAAAAAAAAACGACTTTGCCATGAAAAAAAAAACAACGAATTCTCAGAAAGAGAAAACGGTAGTAGAAGAAACCTTAGCGAGTGCCTAAAATGGCACAGCTGTCGCGGCTGGCAGGTGAGTTATAGTTGATTCACGGTATCTTCGGACTTCTATGAAGCCTCGCTGAAGTTCTACTCCCAGGATATTCCTCCGTCTCCTGCAAACTGAGCTTAACTAAGTCTGGAAGATGACACCAGAGGGACTACGTACCGGATTCGTGCGCGCTCTGTTGTAACAGTATTTTTGTATAAGAACTATTTCTCACTAGGCGCTACCAACACACGTGTTTTCTCACTGTTTTTATTAAAATTATTTATAAACTAAGTAACATTTCAATTTAAAGGGGGGGGGGGGGGAAAAGTAACTTTTATGAAGACAAGTATAAAACGCTTGTGATACATAGCACGTAATACATGGGGAAATTTTTCAAAGGTCTGATTCAAAAAGGTTGAAGAAACCGTGACTGGACTACACCAGGATCTCATCGGCGAACGGCGTTGAGCAGTCCTGCTGGCCAGGAACGTCATTTTTTTTTTTTTGGCGCGTGGTGCTGCTGTAGTTCACTGTATAGCGGCTATTTCGATAATTTATTATTAAGTTAGATGCGCAGAAAAAAAAAATGTCGTAAACATGACTGGAAATGTTGTGAACCTAACTGAAAATTTTGCGTAATAATACAAATGCTAGTACTTTACAAAACAATTTATTGTAAACATGAGGCATTTGTAATTGTGCAAAACAGGATTTATAGAAATGCAGAACAGTTCTTGCTGTACTACTATCACTGACAAAATTTACAAGTAACAACTTGTAATGAAACTAAACACACTTTCTTCAATTAGTTTCAAATGTGTGTGTGTGTGTATGGTGATTAAATAGTATTACACATGGTGGTAAAATTGTCAGAAAAAGCATTATTTACGTCGCATATGAAAGACGCACTCACTTTCTAACACTGTAAAATTCTTACTTAAAATATCCTTAATGTTATTTAAAAGATCAGATAGTTAGTCTGTTTTAAATTTTAAAACACATTTTGCAACAAAAAAAATCGGGACTTTCATTGTAAGTTTAGGGTTCTTGATATAAAAGTTCGTATTTCCTACTCTATACAAATTAAATATGCGTCAGTAGTGAAGTCCCAAAAGTTAACCCTTTCAAACCCACTATAATTTACGGTTACAGGTGTTGCTAACTAAAAATTTTACGATTCTTACTGTACTTAAGTCGAAACAACACTTGTTTCATTGTCAAAGCCAATGAGCTGTAGGCTAAATGTTCGGCTAAAGTTATATGAACCAATTATGACCTAGACCAATAAGACGGTTTGCAAATCATTTGCCCACATGTAAGATCATTGTCAGAGACCTGAAGAATTCGTGAGTTCAATGACCTGCAGGTTAGACTCCACAGTCTTATGTACAAATATGCCGATATAAGCTGCAAATTGGTTGTCTGCTGTTACAGTAGAATGTGGCGATTGGGCCAGCGTTCTCCAGGAGTTGTCAAACACCGCGTGGACCAATGGCTACAGTTATATAAACGCAAGTGATTTGAATTCCAGCCTGTCCTGAAATGATTACGCGAATGCTTCAGGTCTCTAATCATTGGTGAACTTCGCAGTGCGAAGTGCAGACCAAAGATCACCTGTGCATGCGTAATGTACTGGATGGGTTAAGTATGTTGCAGGGTGTGGCTCGCGCCATAGTTCAGTGGCGGCAAGAATATCGTGAAGACGGTCTACTAGTATTCTTACTGGCTGCCAGAATTAATACATTTCCCAGATCGAGGCGGGTGGTCTGAAACTTCCTTTCGGTAAAGGCGAGCTCGTGTATAGTCTCTTGTCCACTTCTTCCACAGACGGCGGATTTCCTCCGTTCCCCAACCCGAAATGAAGGTAGTTTCTATGCATTACTCGTACCCAGCTGTACTCTATCTCGTCACCATCTTCCTGGAGGCTGACGAGACCTCGGAGATTTACAACTGTGGGCAGATCCCGAGTAGAAAATGTTCCGCTCCCATGAAACACTTGTCACACGGGACTAAGGCCCCTTAAACGTAGGCTATTCGTACGTCTGCTACGTGAATATCAAGGCTTGTATCAGAGAGAAAACTGGGGAATTCTTTCATCCGCGTCACGCCCGAACTCACCGCGTTCTATACTCTCAGCGACATCGCGATCTGTTAGGAATAAAGCTCTAGAAAATGAAATACTGAGCATATAGTACATACTCTATTCTAACATGAAGTATGGAAGCTTGAGAAGACTGCATAGTACAACATTCAAGGTGACTTGTGATGGGGCTGCTGTAGCTGAGCGGTTAAACTGCTCACCTCCCAGCCAGGCGAACCGGGTTCAAGCCTCGGCCTACCCACCCCCGGACGATGCCGCTGGTCAGCGGATTATCTCGGGGATCTCCGGTTTCTCCCGCTCTTGCATTCCGGCTCTGCTTCATTCTCACCTCATTTTCACCCTCCTCGGCTCTCAAGACATCGTTGTCAAGAGCCGCCCACATATTTTATCTCAACTCAACGATTACGCTCGAAAAACAAACATTGCCGGACTGCTATAGGTAGGGATGAGAAAATTTCGCGAATTAATTTCAGGACAAGATAGACGGCAAACACATGTGGCCTGTGATCACCTTTTCAATTTGATTACAGTACATTAGAAACGCCCTGGACAGCCAATAGCAGACTAGAGAGGAGAAGAAGTAGCTAGTGCCATACTGCCACGTGCGTAGTAACACTGCCTACTGTGCGTGTTAGCAGTCAATGAACAAACACGTGAGTCTCGAGTGTACACAGGATTGTGGGGTCTAGCCAGCATGTCATTGAACTCGCGAAATTTTCCTATCTCTAGCTATAGGTATGTGAACTTACTGTAATTGGGATAATGTTTTGCAGAGACCGGGAGAGGGTTTAGTGGTCCAAAGTGATGATATTCTGGTATCGTATATATGACCAGGCTGGCATTGCCTTACCCTGCGATTAGTCGGCAACCATTTGACCTCCAGACGCCTCGTAGCACAAATTCTTGAATGAAAAACAGTCGTGGCAGTCACACGATTTACAGGCAACATCCTTATAAGTAGAGCCAGGAGAATTGGTGAGTTCACTGACCTGTAGGCTAGACTCCACAGTCTTGTGTACAAACATGCAGATACCACTACCCATTGGTTGCTTGCTATCACAGCGGAAGGTGATGCTTGGGCCTACACTTTGTTCCTTGGTCTAGATTTTGTGTAATGGCGTCCGAGAGGGCAAAGTGGCCGCCTGACCATTTTTCCCGACCATATGATCACTTTACCCGAACGTATGGTTTGGCCACTTTGCCCGAACTACGTAATTAGTGTTATTTACTTAAAACTAAATAATAAAAAAAAAACCTTTGTACCACTCGCGCATTATTTGTTCTCAATCTATACTGTAACACTTATGGCGCGCATGTTGCTATATGTATTATTTTCGTGCACACTACACACTAAACTAGTTATCGCGAAAGGCTTGGTGGTTAAAGCGTCTCTTTGTCTAGAACAGTTCACATTTCACAAATAGGCGCAGGTGGCCGTCATTGTGGCCACGTGATTTAGTTTTCTGCAGATAAAAAAAATAGAGGATAAAAGTATCACAGCATTTACCAATCTGTGTTTACATGCTCGCAGCTACCTTGCAACTTGCAAGCTCACACTATTTTGGAAAGATGGCTGGAAAATATCGAAACAGTTACGAACTTAGACAGTTGTATATCTGGCCACGAACACCCCCCCCCCCCTCCTTTTTTTTTCTCTTCTCAACACAACACGATCTTTTCTTCACGTTTAGCACCTTAAAGAATCAAGAGGTAGTGAAATACATCTAGCCTTCCAGCAACAATACGACGATCACTGTGACTCTCACTTGCCATAGCTTTAAAAATCGCGTTATCGAAAATCGGAGTGGACATGGTACATGGGTGCGCACGTAGTAATATTCATTTTTTGTAGGGAAATATTAATAAATAGGGGTTGTTTTTGCCCGCAGTCCAAGAGGTTCGATGCAAAGACATGTTCTTACCCAATGAGTTTACCATTTTTCGAACCACACTAAGACGACAGTTGGAGATCCAGTCCTACTCATCCTTGATGGACATGCGACGCATGTCATATGAAAACCCAGTAAAAACTATACCACTGTGGCATGTCTACCGCCACACTGCAGCCATAAACTTCAGCTGTTGGACGTCTCGTTTATGGCTCCTTTCAACACGTTTTATGTGCAAGAAACCGAGAGGCATCTCCGTAACAACCCTGAGAGGATGTAACACAATTATAAGTAAGCAAGCTGCTTGGAGTAGCATCTTTACGCGCGGCCTTGCAAGCTACAGCTATTAATGGATCTCGGAAATGTGTAATTTTTCCGCTGGACCCGCATGTGTTTTATGGCGCTCATTTAGTCGCTGCAGGGACCGCAGATATTTCAGTGGCTAATGGTATTTATGCAGGAGGTGGCAGTTAAGATGATGGCATTGCTGACGGTGCTAAGATAATGGCTTGTGGAGAAGATGCAACAGTATGTATGTAGTGGATGTGATACAGTAGCTGGAAGTGAAACTGCAACACCTGGTAGTGAAAATGCAGTGGGTGGTGCTGAAGATGTAGCACCTCGCGGTGAAGATGCAGCAGCTGGCAGTAAAGATGCGGTGGCTAGAACTGAAGACGCAGGGCCCGATTATGAAATTGGAGCAACTAGGACCGAAAATACCTAAAACGTCAGCAAATGTCTGCATGAGAGCCACGTGAACGGCCTTGAGCCAAGCACATAATTTGCTGTATCCGCAAGAGGTACTGTACCTTGGCCAAGATCCAGCATTTGTAAATGGAAAACTAATCGCGAGAAACTTCAAGTCTATAAAAGACAGAACTTTTGGAGGACAAGTAAAAATAGCAGAAGACAACAACAAAAACAAAAGAGAACAAAATTAGACAAAGAAAGTCAACACAAAACATTAAAAAATATGTATTGCAAAAAAAAAAAAAAAACTTTAATGCTTAAGGGAAAAAAAAATCATATGCCAAAGCTAGGAGAAACCTTTTCAACGAAGATGAAGAAGTGAGTGACGACACAGATTGCTTATATTGTGGAGTACCATTATTCAAACTCAAAAACCAGTGAAGTATGATCCAAGATGTTTTGGCTGCCACCAATGTCTTCACGAGATGTGTGCCTGGTGCGAAGAGGAACATAAAGACTTTTTATGTGAAGAAGACAGTGAGCACCAATCGGTTTGTTTGTTTACAAAACGACATTACAGACCATTCTTTTGTTTTGTAATGTTTTATAGCCTAAACATTATGAGTAATGTAACCTAGATCAGGTCAAGTGAAGACATTTTATGTGAAGACTCTTTATCCTAAACAGTTTATTTGCTGTTTTCTAGATTTGCGTATTTATTTTACCTGTGTCAGGTAAAGTGGCGAGTGACTGGCCACTTTACCCCACGTGGGTGGGGAAAGTAGCTATTTGGTAGACAAAACTCAAAATTCTTTAAAAAATTAATAATTTGCAACACACAAAGAACATCATATTTTTTTTTGCCTGTACAATAACTATAGTGTATGAAGGGATATTATCCATTTATGTTTTAGTTAGAATCGACGATTTACATAATGTTTTATCTTAACATGGCCGCTTTACTTTGCTCTCCCCTATAGGTAATACGAATACGAGGCATTTCACATGTTTAACCTTCGGCATATAGAGGGGGCGTGGATTTAATTAAATTGCTACTTATTTATCCAAGACTTTTATGAACTGACTTTGACTGAAAGGTAAGCGGTTTGTCTAATAAACTAATTACAACATATGTTATTATTACATTTCACTGAATAAACTGTGCCTTTATAAGGATTCAAAATCACGGCCTCTTGCACCTGTAATCTGGCCTGTATCGTTTACGCCATAAAGGGCGCCTTTTAAAGTACTCTCTAGTAATCGAGTTACGATATCAAAATACCAGTTTCTATTCTGAGTATGTATGTACATACAACCCACTTGGAACATTTAATGGTCTGGATAACTGGTACTGTGTTTTGATTATTGCAAAATATATTCATTAATTTAGATCACATAAGCACTGTTGATGTAAGTGATAATTGCTTCTATCGAATGTGACTGCATTTTATTTTGAGGAATCTATTTCACAAATTATTATTTTTTTCGTTTTAATCAAATAGTAAATGTGTAATTATGATTATTTTACTTGTAAAATGTAATACACATGTTGCTGTATCTGTACACAAATGAGCAATAATACATTTCTTTAAAAAATTATATATATATATATTTCTTTCAATAATATCACTGAAATCATTGTAAACTTTGTAATGTACTTTAATTAAAACTCCTTTCAACACGCTACGAATAATATTGACAAATTTTTATCATTATTAAGCTACTAGCATATCATAATGCTGTAGATGATTGCACACAGTTATTTAATGTCCCATAATGGTTAAAGAAATCACCCTGAACATACACGCACGAAAAATAATCTACGGTTGTTCCTAAATTTCTGAGCTTTAATTTTAAAACTTAATGATTACAAGCAAAATATTTAGAAACCCACGAAAGTTTTTTTTTTATCTTTGAAATAAATACTTTTTTTCCCCCCAGAAGAAAAAAAAAACCGCACACTTACTTCATAACAACAGAGATAAGTACTGTACTCTCAATTGAGATGTACTGTGGATGTGGACTGCGGTAACTTGAAAGGAAACCTCCGTAACAGATCTGGGTAGCTGTGGAATATAAAGATCCGTGTATGGTTCTGTAGACGGTAGAATAACAACTTTGTGCTCCCTTCATCGCATAAGACAGTTTTATCAACAACCTCCCACAAGTAGTCTGGCAGCGTCAAAGCGGGCGAGTTAATGAGCCCACAAAAAAAAAAAATTAAAATTCCGCCCTCTAAAGTGGAACCAATGTAGATATATTTCATTTCGGTTACGTTGTACAGCTTAGAAGTGAAAACTGCACCACTGCAAGTATCCATAGCTTACCAATTATTGGTACGGGAACCCAAACTAGACTTCCAAGACCATTTGCTCCAAACGTCTTGAGGAGTCAGCCCTGTAAGTGGCGGTAATTTCTTGTGAATCACCCCCTGTATGGTCTGAGTACTGAATGAGATCTCCCACAGCATGACGGACTTGCTGTAGCGCACTTTATTTCTATTTGCTGTGTACGTCGTAGACAATTCAAGTCACTTCTCGTGCGATGTCCCATGCATCGCACGAGAAGTGGCTGAGACAGCTCGTAGGTCGGGCAGACTGACTTTGTTCTGCTACTCACGTCTTCTTCGTAAGTCCACGAAATGCCGTCATAACTCTCGAAAGTCTAACGACGGGAACATAATTATGTTTTAATACAACTCAGAGAGTTTGTGCCACCAGAATGGAAAGTTGGCTTCACTAAACTGGTCGAAATTAATAATGTGTCTTACTAAAAAAATATATATATTTTGAGATATAGAGAAGAAGAGATAGAGGTGTAGAGAGAGAGAGAGAGAGAGAGAGAGAGAGAGGAAGAGTTAGAGAAATAGAGAGCGAGAAAGACTAGTGCAATGGTAATACTAACACACGTCTGATTTTTTGACCGTTATTTACATACTTTTCAATATTTATTTCATTAATATAATAGAAATCATTGTAAACTTTGTAATGTACTTTAGTTAAAACTCCTTTTAACATGCTACGAACAGGATTGAGGATATTTATGGTTAATAATGTGGTTATTTGTTGCAAAAAATAACCACATAACAGTGTATAAATTTTGCTCGAAAGTCATTTTAAAAACTAGGTAAACGATCCAATTTAATCCGTTCAGTTCCAGTTCATTTGCGTTCTCGAGTATTGCAATGACGTAATATTTTAAATGTGGCGTGCTTGTATGGAGCGTGGTTAGCCTGTGAACAGCGCGATGCCTGCTCGGTGTAAACATGAGGCCTATTTTTACAGTTTTTATTCGTATACCAACCGCCTGTCGTACCGTTCGAAATACGCCTTTACTAAGCTCGAACACTTCCGCGACGCCAGCAGACATCATCAGTGAGTGCTAAAGGATTGTTTCTCCCCCCCCCCCCCATCTCACCCCCTTCTTTTATCTGTCGAGAATTCTGAAGAGATGCGCGCGTCGTAAGGTAATTTTCCCATCCATGTAGTATTGGATGTTCCACTACCACGTAAGTGAATTTTACTCCAGAGTGCGGTAATTTTACCTTACCTGTAAGGAAAACTATGTTACCATCCCCCCCTTCCTCAAGTTTGCGAGTATTACCTTGCACTTGTCAGGTAATCATCCCGTTATTTTTTTTTTTTTACAGTGTGGGCTCGGTCCGGTCTCTCGTTAACCGACGGACCGAGGGGCAGGTGTACCAACCTACCGCCGACCCGTTTGCACACCGAGTAGAATTAGAGCGTGGTCCACACAACACCCCGAGCGTAATTTGCAAAACCTGTAATCAGCATCCGAACCCCTGTTGTTGCACGTCTCGGCACCTGCCTGAAACGGTTGCTTGTCGCTATATTTACCGCCGGCAAACGAGCAATATAACTCGTTAAAGCTTTTTCCCGCAGGACGTGCGCGCAATTTAAGCCTGTCCGACAGCCCGGAAATAATTTTATGCGAGGGTGGGTCGAATGAGTGTCCTTAAATATATATATATTTTTTTATCGTACAATTTACTGTGCAGAGAAGATGTGAAATTGCATTAGGTTATCGCACAGACCACACCAGCCGTGTAATACACGTGACCCAGTGATTATGTAGAGCATGGATAACTCGAGTCTAATTTGCGGTTTTTTTCTCACACTTTTTGAATCAAACCTTTGAAAATTCACCCCATGCACGATGCGTTTGGCTGTGTCCTATATATGTCGTCTATCACAGGCGTTCTTTACTTGTGTTGACATAGAAATATTGTTTTTTTTTTCTGGTTAATTTGAACTTTTACTTTTATTTTGTCTATACACTATAATATTTCGTTTATAATTAATATGAATAAAAACTTATGCGAAATGTTGTTGCACTGAGTGCTTACGAATGCGGTGCACTGCCCCGTTAGTATAATTTTGTAGACTCGGTTAAGCTTTGTTTGCACGACGAGGCAGAGGAATATCCTGGAAGTAGAACTTTAGCAGGGCTTTAGAAAAGTGTAAAGTAACCGTGAATGACTATTACTAGAAACCTGCAAAATTTGCGTTATTGTTTAAGGACATTTTAAATTCAAAACACTTTTCCTTACCAATACGTTTGTCATTGGATCATTCCTTATCTGACACGCCCCGAGTAACCCTGCACCAATAAATGAACATTTCACAATCGAATGCCCCAATCATGTGCAGTTCACTCAGAGTGGGAGTGACTTAACATTTTGACTGCAGCCAATGGGGAAGCAACACTGTCTCAAGTACAAACATTATTGTGAATTTTAGCATGGTGCCAAAAATTACGCGAATTTTGCAGGTAAATGCTGTTCACGATAACGTGAGCACATTTGAAATGTACCTTAGAATAAATTCACTGCCCCTGAACGCATACATTTTAATGGATATGCACTGAGTGACATTTTCCCAGTAAAGTTGGTAACGATGAATGGAAAATAGTTCCATAACTTAACGTCGAATAAAATGCGATGGGTAACTATTTGTGATACCTTAAATTATTTCTTTCGCTTTCTATTTTCTTAATGCATCGAAGTGTGAAAATGTGCAGATTTGTGTAATATTTACTTTCCTAAAAAAAATTCGCATTTTTACTCGACAGACGCATGATTAAAGTGATGATGCCCATGGCAATGTTAATTTTACATAAGGCGGAAGAAAACATAACGTGCATACAAATAGACCTTAAGTTAGGCTTTCAAAAGATATCATTTTACCGTGAACAGTCTATACCTAACTACTATCTTTCGGCACGGGTTGGAAAAGTACGAAGACGAGATGGCGCGGATGTTCCTATGATGCCGGCGAACCCATTCTCCGATTGGCTGTACGAGGCTCTGGGAACTGGCATTGTATCTGATTGGTTACTGCATGCCGTGGAAGGTGCCCTACTGGCTGGGCTGCCGACTGGCGAGTAGGATGCCAGGCACTGGTTGGCGAACGGCCTTCCAAAATGTAGCCGGCCATTGACGCAATCTTGTTGGCTTGCGAGGCTGGAATTCGCTGTATAAGCGACTGTTTCACCTTCGTAATCTTAATTACTTTGTGTTGTCGAATTTTAAAAATGTTTATCCATTCTTCACTTCCTTTTTTTGTGATGAAGTTCTATAGATTTGATACCTACATTGCTAATTTAAAAAAAAATAATGGACCTCTCCTTGTCTTTTGTGTATGTGAACAGCGAAGTCGCCATGTTGTATAGGCTATTAACGGTAAAATGAGCACTTTTGAAAGCTCTGCTTAGTATCTATTTATATGCACGTTGTGTAGTCTTCCGCCTTTTGTAAAATCAACATTGTCGTGGACCTCATCGCTTTGTTCATGCGTCGTTCAGGTGAAACTGTGAAATGATTATAAAAGTAAATATTTTATAAATATGCTCATTTCTACACTCCGATGGATTAAGAAAAAAAATAAAGCGAAAGTATTAATTTAAGTCGTCACTAATGGTTACCTAACACTTTTTATTCGACGTTCAGATATGGAACTACTTTCCCATCCATCGTTACCAACTTAACTAGCCGCATGTCACTCAGTGTAGGAGCAGTGAGTTTTTTCTAAGGTTGATTTCAAAAATGCTCACTTTATCGTGAACAGCCTTTACACACTCGTGTGGCGTGCCGGCTTCGTTCTGCCACCTGTCGGCTATGCGTTCCTTTTCGACTACCATCTTACAGGACATCCAATGTGTGTCTCAATTTTTGTCATCACATGCTTAAGAAGTAACCAAAATCCAATACAATTGTTTCTCGGAAATTCACTGAGTGATTGGCTTTTAGTATCATTTTACTTTTTAAAATAAAATTCAAATTTCAAAACGGGAATAATTAAAACCCCCAATTGCAGACAAGCCAAGTGTAAATTTCAGATAAAATATTTACTTGAATTCATTCTTAACACTTAAAAAAACGCTTTAACCATCGTAATATTTGTATTCAAATAACTTTAAAAAGTTTTTTTCCCCCCAGTCATTTTGCGTTTGCACCAAGGTACCACGGCTACCACGTTACAAATTTCCTCATCAGACATATAAAACAATTGAACATTTTGAGACACTAGAACGCCATTTAGGTGGGTTTACCATTGAACATTTGCGGCTGACTTTAAAATTACGACCCTTACATTTATATAATATACGTCGGCTGCAAGATAGTAAGCCGTGCATCAGTAAAAAACACAATTTTATTCGAAACCAGTAGGCCAATGCTACTTCGCAAGCATGATATTTAGGACGTTGAATCGATCTAGCCACTTACCTTGGGAAGGAAAGGACAGCCTATATAAAAAAAAGAAGAAATGTAGAAAAAAAATTGTTAACCATTTTTTTTTATTATGCGGTAATCCTAAGAAAAGCTTAATCCAGTACCTATTTACATCCCTGGTGATCATTTCGCTCTAGCCACTGCGGCCCCATTTGATATATATCTATCCGCTGGGTCACTACGGCCCCACTTGATATAGTTCTATCCATTAAACCACTGTGGCCCCACTTGGATTAACTCTAGCCACTGGGCCACCACGGCTTTTTGGAAGGAAAGGAGGACAGTCCATAGACAAAAAAGAAACGAGAAATGACTGAATTATTTTTTTTTTAACAATTCTTTTTTATGCAGTAATAAATCCTAATAAAAGTTTAATCCAGTAACTATGTACATCTCTGATCATCATTTTTTTTCCGGAACCGTTTGAGATATCTCGATGAAACAAATGTTAGGTTGGTCCCGAGGTTATTATCTACAGACTGCGTAAATATTATGTCGATACGTTCAGTGGTTTTTGAGTTAAATCCGGTCGGACAGACAGACAGGCAGAAAGACATTAAAAAAAAATTAACATTAGATATGGCTTAGTTATCAATTATACTATATGAAAAAATAATTAAAAGTTGAAAATTCGAAAATCACAGACAGACACTTCTATTTGATTTAGTAGTAGGGTATAGATATGCATAGTAGTTTTGTGCGGTGCTGCTCAAGGAAAGCGTTTTAAGAACTCGAAAACAAAGTTTCCGTTTTCGTGAAATCTAGCGTTTTCGCAAATATTTTTACTGACGAAAACTCCAGCATATAATGTTTGGTGGAGAGTGGAGTGGAATGATTCGAGCAGCTCTTAACATCAAGGTCTTGAGATCCGTGAAGGGTGGAGCGAAGCGAGTACGGTGGAATGAAGAGTCGGGGGGGAAGGGGGAGGGGGGATGGAAAATACCCGAGAAAACCTGCCGACCAGTGGCATAGTCCGGCACGAACCCCCACGTGAGGAAATCAGGGAGCGATCCCCGTCGGGAATCGAGCCCTGTTCACCTGTGTGGGAATTGGGGGGGGGGGGGGTGGTTCGAGTGATATAACCACTACACCACCGCGACCCATTTGAATGTTTAGTGTTGTACAGGTACCTTGGACGCACATTTCTCTCTATTATTACGCTTTACGGTGGCAAGGTCAACGTTGAAAGTCTAAAGCACCTATCACACTGTAAAATTTTCCCCTTCAAGTATATTTGACAGTAAATTTTGAAGATGTAATAAGACAATAAAATTGCTCCATTCAATAGACTGGATAAAATAAAATTTTAATGTATTTGAAAATGTGCCAGTGACAAAGTTTTTTTTATTGGAAGGACATCGTTTACATTTTAATTTTAAAATTATTTTCAAGGTTAGATACAGATGTATTTTTGTGCAGTCCACTGCAGGAAGAAATAGCCTGTTAGGTGATCCATTTTCACTTCATTACTAAGTTTAAATTTCCATTTATCAGAAATTTTTTCCTGCGCGACGATATAATACCTCTGAGTTCTTCATGTTATTGTGAATTAGTCACTTCAAAAAGGAGTCTTGCTCAATTAGTTTCTATATGAGCTCTAGGCCCCGGGGTACTTGCCGGTGTAAACGTTAAGAGTGGGATGGACCCCCTTGGAAACCTCGCGTCCAAGGTCAAGGAGTGATGGGGCGATACGGGCGACACTAACACTCACACCGGCTCTCGATCTCTTCACTTACTCACTAACACTCACGCCTAGGGCCTCATCGCTTCTGCGTGCAAGGCATGCAGTGTTTCTGTATTAACGCTGAACTCTTCTAATTAGATCTGTAACATAGGGGCAAATATGGCCGAAGGACAATATGGGAAAGTAGTCGGAAAAAAAAACGCGAGACGCCGATGCCAGCGCCCCCAGCGGTTTGTGCTGTTCGTACGATGATAAGCTGTGCATTGAATGGGTAGTTTGAGTATTTAGGATGCGTTTTAATTCAAATTTTCCTCGCTTGCGTGATTATTTATTATGGGAGGAAAGATTTGTGCAGTTTTTGGCTGCAATAATTGCAACTTTGCGAACTGCAGCAAGTCCTTTTCTATTTAGATATCCAAACGATGCAAGTCGGTAAGTACACCAGCTGTAGTAGATAGTTTTCCCCATTGTCTTATTATTGCCTGTGTGTTTTTATTGCAAATTCCGATCACGCAATACCTTAATTTATTTAAATACGGTTTTGTCATTTCGTAGGTGCAAGCTATGGGTGCTGAAATGTAAGAGAGCAGACTTGGATGTAATAAAGAAAAAAACGGCCTGGCTGTTTATACACGCGAACAGCGTGTTCGAACTATTTCAGAAAAGAGGATTTTTCGCAACCAAAATTTGCATTCACCGGGGCAACAATACAGTCAGTTGAGTGTCACAGCTGCTATTTCTAATCTTGTATAGAGAAGGGTCGTGCGAAGTTTGATAGTCCTTGACGAGAAAGGTGCAGGTTTGTTTTTACTGGAGATACACCTTCGAAAAATAAAAGCAAACTATGTTTACATATTCAGTGTTAGTGTATTAAACTGTCTGGAGCCTCTTGTTTAAGTATGTGTATAGTTAAGCAAGTTGAGCTAATGATAAAATTGATCAATTGCTTCAAAATAGTGGTTTTCATATTTAGGCCTAGGCCTATGTCAGTGATTGCTCGTGCAATGTTTACATATTGGTTTATTAAACTGGCTGGAGCCTGGGACCAAATTTATAAAATTTGTTGTCGAGGAACGTATGATGTGTATGTACTAAACAGCGCTGTACCTTGCTGACCATTGTATAAGTTTATTGTCCAAAAAATGTGTGGTATGCCAAGTCGCAGTGTTCACATTGGTGATTTATATTGCATTTTCATAATTTTGAGTGATATTGCTTACATATGGGAAACTATGCATTTGAATATTAATTTGTACATTATTTGGGTTATGTTTGCACCAACTACCAAATATTTTCTAAGCATTATTAAATAAACAACTGAATGAGAACTGTAATAGTTTCCTTTCTAGGTAGTCGCTTACCCTTTGCACTTCCAAAGGTCTGCATATCATGATTGTTTTACTGTGCAAATATTTTAATTTCTCTACATACTTGTTTGCAAGTAATTTTCATTTGAATGAGTGGACAGATGCCGAGTACAACTTTTGGTGGCGAGAATAGTTCTTCTCCAGCCAGTGTACCAAAGTTAATTCTGTGTGCTAAACGCCATGTACTGACACCACACACCAGACACTTTAATTGCAGCAGTGGAGATGTCATCAGGTTGTCTACAGTTGGTAAGTCAGTGCATATATTGCAGAGTGTGAACCAGCTGTCGAGTGAGGGTTGCTGTCGAAACCAATCAAAAGTAGTAGCAACATCCCCCCCCCCCCATCCCACCCACCTCATCATTCTACTCACAACTGTGTACAAAATTTTCAAACAATATTATTTCACTCCGGAGAGTCATCGTTACATTTCAGTGGTATGCCTATTTGTTACAAATGTTTACAAATAAATAAAGAAATTTTTTTCTATTTCACTTCCTCTTATTTATTCCTGAAGTACCCAATATTTTAACTTTGTGTTTTGGAATGCATTTTTTTTTGCCACATTCTGCTATGCAGGTAAGGGAATGATGGTGATATGCACAATTTATTTTGACCTGTTAGCCTATTTACACAGTTTTGTTTGCGGTGATCGCAGTATTGGAGAAAGTACTTACAAATTGCATTACAATAACAAGTGTCCTTTAATTTGAACAGAAAGTATGTTAAAATCATGACCAAGGTAATTTATTTTCAGTTCAGCTGCTTTTGAATTCTGCAACATATTTTCCAGTCTTCTTGCCATAAAGCATACGAAAATCTGTGATAAAATTTATAGTAAAAAGCATGTATTCAGGTTGGTTATTAGAAGTGACTTGTTCATGATGGAAATAAGCTTTGTTATTGAAACTGAATTACAAAATTAAATGTGCTTAATGCATGCAAGACTCAGGTGGAGTAAATTGGCTTAATAGCTTGAGTGTATATGTTAGTATGTACTATCAAATATTTTGAACCATTGCATTTTAGTCCTAGCGCCAGCTGTAATGCATAAATTGCATTAGTAAAAGTTTTTAAAAAGGGGGGGGGGGAGGTTATATAATCTATAATCTCTCAAATGTCACTTAAGTGGCATGATATCAGAGGGCAATTGTATGTTTTCATTTTTGGTATAGGCGTGCCATTGTGTTGTTGAAAGCTGTAAGCATTTTGCAGTCAATGTTGCTGCTTCCTCCATGGATTATCTACACTAGCCAAGAAAATGGATGTCTTAAGTAGGAAGCTGTGTTCCAATGCATGTATGTACTATATGAACACACCATGTGCGGTGTTTGAATTAGTCGAGTAAAATACTGACGCATTTGATATTTTACCATAGAACGAATCTTATTTAAATTCTAAATTACCAAATCACAACCACTTCTGAACACTTTAATTAATAGTATCTGAACTGAACGCTACTACATATTAAAATACTGTTGTACTAAACTGTTGTACATATACTGTTGTACTAAATGGTAACTTTGAACTCAGTCTCGCCATGTGTGGTATGTTTGGGTGTTGCTGTTTATTTATACATAAATGCGTAGAAATAAAACATTTTAAAAGGCGTGAGGTGAGCAGTTTACTATAATTTATAAAAACTTGCTAAATTATATAGTGGTCACTTAGCGCCTATAAAACCAGCATTTGGAAATGAGCCGAGGGAGGGGGGGGGGGATGATACTCTTGCCCCTTCTGTACTCAACTGTGCCTTCAGTACAATTGAAAATTAGACTATGCCCAATTCAATACAAAAAGTCAAATCCCGACTTGCTCTGTACTACAAAGATCCTTTATGTTTTGTTCATGAATAGACAATAAATATTGCCAAGCTACAGAATAGTCCTTCGCTTATAATTTTTGGTTACAGCCCCCAAAATTTCATAACTCGTTCAATCGGATTACGAAGAAGTGACAGAGGTTTCAAATGTGTATTACTTATTGTTGAAGCATGGCTGCCAGTGGGTTAACCATAGCTGCCTGTGTTTCACTTGAGGCAGTGAGGTTGTGGCATAACTGCACGACAAAACTGATTTATATGTGTAAAGTTGGACTCTCGACCCTCCATCGCACCTGTCAGGCAGTCACGTTATCTTTGACGAATCGCAGGGTAACGTTTTCCTATCCGTCAAATATATATCAAACTTTAACTTTCGACGGACTGACGGATAGGCCACCGCCTACTAACGACGTTCTTTAGACACAAATGTGCACTTTGAAATAGAATTCAAGGCGATAGATATGTGTTTATTGATCTTGGTGGTAAATTCAAGGCGATAGATATGTGTTTATTGATCTTGGTGGTAAATTCAGTAATTTAAAACGTAAACAATAATTCAGTATATATTTTAATCACGTAAAAAATCATTTTCCCAAAATGTTTCTCTCTTGAAAATGTATTTCCAACCAAAATATACCTTATACGAAAGAAGAAAGCCAAACAAAAACCATATATGTTAGGAATATGAATTTGTGAACAATTTATTTTGTTGCTGATTTAATGATAATAGCTTCAAAAAGCAGTAAGTTAATATTTCGGTAACTTATTATGTTGCGAGGTTAATCTTAATATCTATAAGGTATTACTGCTTATAAAGCTAATACAAGTCACAATGTTAAATAAGTAACTGTAGTAGAGCTACTTTTAATTAATCTTGCTTTAATAAGCCACAGATAAGTTGTGGAGATTTTGCTGTCCAAAAAAAAAAAGTTTGGTTATGTTCACTCCCGATTTTTTTGCAGATATTTTAGTTTGGTGACAGCTCAATTCTCAAGAATTTATTGAATAAATGCATTCAGTTATGTGTCTGACAAATGAAATACTGTTTAGCATTCTATTGTCTTACTTATATTTGATTAATATTTGTCCTTTGTAATTTGCAACATCTAAGTCTGTGCCCAGTAACGTGATTCTGTTACAACTGATTGTCCTTGTTTCAAGTAACAATATTTGTGCTTTAAGTACCTTTTTAAATGCGGCATAGTAATATGAATAAGCAACTATTGTATTACATTCAGCCAAACAACACGTTTTTATATTACGATACAACTGCACTTAAATCGCGCATGCCGAGCCATGTAAATTTGAATTTCCCGGGTATTCGTCAGCACAAGCTGCTAGGAGCCCTGTTGTAGCGTGTCCCACATGTTGGCAATGTTAAAACGCCCCAGTTTGCCATATTGTCCTTCTACCATATTTGATAGGGGTCTTATTACACGCGATGAAAGACCACAGATTAAACTAAGCCCGTGTGTTTGTACTTTTCTCTTGCCGCTTAAGGAAACTGCATAGGCAAGCTTTAAAATGCCATATTTGACTATTTTCACGAATTTTTCTCTCCAAGAATTTACTCAATATGACAAAACTAAGAAAAAAAATAGGGCGTATATAATTGTTTGTTATCTAGCCTGACAAAAAGTCGTATTTGCATAACAACTTATTTACCAAGATACGCATATTCACGCAAACAACTATTTTACAGAAAATGTCTCAGTCCCTCCTGCTCTTAAGAATTGAGAAAGCGATGTTGAAATGGCACCAGCAGAAATTAATTGTGTGGCTACAGCACTGACCCGTTCAGGCCCACTTTTATCCACGATTTCAGGTGTAGTAAATAAGAAATGTTTTAAGTATGTAATGTAGGCCTACTTAAGTATACCGAACACTTGCTTCGTTTTCGCTACCGATGAACCGAAGGCTTTGTGTCTGGTTACAAAGATATGCGCTACTCATAACCAAAAACAGTAGGCCAGTATACGAATTAGTTTTCCACAGAAAAGCTCATTGGGCACTTGGCGTTGTATGTAGTGTAGAAGACTGGCCCGAAAAAAAAAAAAAAAAACTATCTTCCCGTGAGCTGTGTACACAGTCGTGTTCACGGCAAAATGAGTACTCTTGAAAGCCCTCTCAAGATCTACAGAATGTTCCATAAATCTTGTCACCCCCATACTTTCCTGTGACGGTGTGTAAAACATTTCAATTTCCCGTTCAAGATGGCTAACACGAGCTCCTACAGTGTTGACGAGCGACTGGTTGCTAGTGTGAGGACACATGCACTGCCACATGCTGGGAAGAGCATAGAGGATGGGCGAGGAGACTTTGCGAGACGATTCCACAAAGCGGCCCTTGCAAAAAGGACACTACCGCTGTGGGAACACAAGCTGTTTCTGACGGGATCAATCAAAGACGAACAGAGGACAGGAACCAGGGTTTGCTGGGAGTACTCGGCTTCCCTTTAAGAAAAATTTCATTCGCCCAAAATATTTTGATGGGTGAGGGAAGGGGAGGGAGGTAGCTTCTCCTTTCTCCTGCATTGCAGGAGGGCCCTCACAAGGGCCCGCGCTACCCCCGCTCTGAGCTTCGGCAGTGATTAGAACTGGCGGAACAGAGGAAAGGACGACCAAACCACACGGCAGGACACACATGCGGCGTTGGAGGCATCTGCGCTCCGATCACCAAAGAAGTCACTGCGGAAACGAGCATCCGAGCTTGCAATATCAACAACTACAATGTTGAAACACACGGGAAAAGGATCTTGGATTGAAAGCCTTTGGGCCAAAAGCTTTCAATGAGCTCAGCGATACCGACATGAACAAGCGGCATTCGCCATGCGCAAGATAGCTTGAGATGTTTCCGACACTCCCGCAGCGTGGTAAACTGTTTTTCTCCGATGAAAGTGTGAAGTTTACCGGAGTTCGCGGGCGAGGAATGTTTACGCGTGGAACAATGACAATCCCCCATTAGGCCTATTATGAGGAGCTCGAGTATAACCCCCTGGCACGTTATGGCCTGGGCCACCATGTCCGCTAAGCACTTGATAGGTACCTATTTCTTTGATGGGCCAGTCAATCAACACTCCTAACTGATCACGTCGAGGGAGTGGTTTATTCCGGAGCTCCAGAGATTGGATGTTCTACCAGATTACTGGTTTCAAAAAGATGGAGCTCCACCCCACCATGCCACCAGTGTCCGGGAATTTCTCAATGATGTCTTTCGTGACAGGTGGGTAGGACGCGGATCAGCACATCTGCCAGCGCCCCTGGATTGGCCTCCCAGGAGTCCCGATCTCTCGTCATGTGACAATGCTCTACGGAGTATTATTAAGGAGCGTGTATCCCAGCAACGGTACGGAACCACCGAACAATTGAAGGAAGCTATTACGGTTGCCTTTGCGACAGTCAACAGAGCCATGCTTCGTCGAATATCCCACCAAAGATCATGGCGCCGCATTATTCTGTGCCACTACAACGATGGTGCTCGTACGGATCTTCTGGACGCATAAAGATCCATCCTGGTGACAGAGCATCCATCAAGTTTGTCTGATTATTCGCATTCCTTATGATGTATTGCAATTTCATGGGGTGTCAAGACACGTGGACCGACCTTCACCACAATGTAAGGGGGTGACTAGACTTTTGAGACATTCTCTACTTATATGCACGTTGTGTATCCTTCCGCCTTATTCATACATCAATCAGGCGAAAATGTACAATTATTAATAAAATAAATTTGTTATACTTATGGTCATTTTTACACTCCGATGCACAAAAAACAGAAAGCGAAAGAAATAATTTAAGTCTTCACAAATGGTTACCTGACACATTTTATTCGAGGTTTAGAATTGGAACTACATTCCATCCATAATTGCTAACTTTATTGGACGCATGCCATTCAGTACTCCCGTTAAAATATACGCAGGCAGGCGCAGTGACTTTTTTCCAAGGTTGATTTCAAAAGTGCTCATTTTATCGCGAACAGCCATTACACTGCTAGAATGGGTTCATGTAAAAACTGAACGTTGTTTGATCGTCACGGGGATGTGCTCGAGACGCGTTCCGAAGATGGCCAGTCACTCCCGACCCGTCAGCATCCGCGGATGGTTTTCCCCAAGTAGTTTTCCAACTTCGTTCCAGGAAAACTTCGATGCCATCTCCTAATATGGACTTTCCACCTCCTCACTCGTCACATTTACAATCCTGGTTTAACTAGGTGCAACATAATAAAAGTTGGTAATATGTAGCAAGTTACATCACTGCTGCAGGCGCTGTTCGAGGAGGGACTGGTTTTTCCGTGGAGCGGAAATTAACTCGCAAACCAGTTCGGTCTCGAATTCATATGCGAGCTCAAATGTCACAATCACGTAATATTTTGATGAGCACTGTGTTTGCGTCGAGCCTACTTCTAACAACTAATCAACCATGTCCTGCGCGCCTGGTTAAATTCAACACCGACAGCACCGACAACAGACAGTTGCAGAAACTTTCGTAAATCACGTCAGCCACAAGGAAGACGTGCAACATCCCGGGCACTGATTTCTTGTTGTGGACAGAAAAACTGAACGAATTAAAAAAGAAAATGACTTTCCGGCTTTTTTTTTTTTAGTCAGCATTTATTCCACAGTGACAATCTTGAAGAACTATGGCGAGGAAGTGATGATAGGTTAATGCCACGTCTTAGTTATCAACTGCACTTAGAGAGGGCAGGCTAGTCGCGATATGTCACTGGATGTAATCAAGCACAGTCAATTCACGACTGGAACAGACTTTTGAAACAGAACTTTTGAAAAATCAACCTAGGCGTAATATGTCGACCTGTTTATTTTCTTCTCAATAACCTGTATTCCACAAATACACAACACTGTGATTATCTTCAGAGTACTGTAATATTGAATAAATAAAATTTTACCTTAATATCTTCTATAATTTGTAATATTTTTTTCGTATTAAATATTAATTAACTAAAGCGAGAGCAGTGATGTGTTGGCAACGGCTATAAGAAATAGTTCACAGATAAATATTTTAGCCTAGTGTTTTTGGCATGCTATTTATAAATTAAGGTTTGCCTATGGAAATATTTAAAGATTTAGGTAGTGCCGATGGCAACGTATTTAATCGTTACAGTTAAAAATAACATCACAAAATATCGTGCATAGGCCCTAGTGACACGGTATTTATTTTATCGCTTGAGGAAGCAACTGTGGGATGGGCGAGGCTTGTCGCTCACACTCACTTTTTCTCTCTCCCCTTCGGGAAATTTCGCATCGTTAAGTAGCAGACAAAATATACATGTTTAAAATGTCAGCATATTTCATACTTACTACAGCAAAATAACGCTTTTTGAATTTGTAATTTACAACTGAAAAGAGATTTTAATGTTTGAATGCTTATTTTAATATATTTAGATATGATGGCGGTACGGTTTCCTTCTGCGAAGTTGGCAGACGTGGCGAACCATAACATGGCGTATTGCTATATGCCAAACGAATCGTAAATTATACTTACTCCGAAAAATACTTCAAATTTCCACATCACGTTTGTAGACTTGTTGTTTTTGAAACCTACCCATGCAAGTTACGATGTTGTGATAAATCTGTGTTTCCACAGCAGTAATAAATATACTGTTACGTGTGTTTCGTTAATCGCTGCGTGTGAAATGGCGTGAGGTTGCCGCGTGGTAGTCGTTACGCTGGCCTTGTGTGTGTGCGTGATTTCAAATATTTGATATGCACAATTTATATATTTTAACTGTGAACAGTTTTTTATGACGAAGTTAATTATTTTCATCCACGTCTGTTTATTTATTACAACATTGTACCTTTTCCCTAGGTGTTTGAAACACAGTCGAGTAACGTGATTGGCCACAACCCTAACAAAATACTAAGCCCAGCCCGATAAAATTCTGTATATCTAACAAACAGTAAGTAGCAATACATAGAATAAAAGTTACAGTAGACTTATTTGAGTGCATGTTCACCGCTATATTTTAAGTTTGCATGACAATAAATAAGTGACACGAGCTGCGTGCTTGAATTTAATGTCTTTTTCGTTGGACTGGTTGTTCCTTCGTTTTAATATTTATTACAACTGAGGCCATCCTTTTAAAGAAATAACCCAACACATATCAATAACAAAACGTTAAATACTATAGTTCATTTCCCCGCAGTTGTAACAGTGTTAAACAAAGTCGCGGCAAAATATTAACGTGCATTACGTGTAATGTGCTATGTCGTGGGGGAAAAAATGTTAATGTAACATAACCGTAAGAACTATCGTCAATTCAGGCATTTTTAAAACATCATAAAGCTGACCGAAATAATGCTATAGGCCTAAACTGTGAATATTCGTATGGAATTGTTATTGGAATATAACTGAATTCTTTGAAAGGCTGTAAACAGTAAACAATGCATTTGACAGGTATAAAAGTAAAAAACACATTTCAATGTTTATCTTTAGGTGTAGCGAAAGTATACGAACACGTGTAGGTCTACACACAAACACACAATGGAATGTAAACACTGATTTTGACAGATGCTTCATGGCAGTCGCATGGCAATGTTTGTTTACATTTGACGAAAGGATACAAAACGGGCCTGCAAGTAGATATTCAGCAGGGCTCCGAGAACGTATGTTCCAGTCGGGAATGGACTATATTAACAAATGAACCTGAAAGTCTTGAAAACTTATCTTGTTCCATTTGCGCGTAATCCCAATCTTCCAAGAAATATTTCTTGGTTATTTCTTTAGCCATTCTCAAAACAACCTCTAGCACGAACACGCTAACTTAAAAATTGATTATTTCTTCGAACGCACGGCAAACAAAGAAGGCGAAACTCAACCAAATGGGTTAATTTCGCCAACAAAATCTTTGGTCACTGCAAACAAATTCCTCGTTAAAAATCTATCACACGTAACTCAACTTATCATTTTGTTGAAAAATTGTAACAATAAGTATGTTTGTTTAAAATACTGAAACAAAAAAATCTTGTTTGGCCACTAAAAATGGTTTTAAATAAATTATTCGGCATTGTGGACAAAATTTGGTTCCTTTGGTGGAACGATTAATGGTCGGTTGTACCAACGAAATATAGGTTAACTGAAACAAACAATAATATATTTGGTGTACTGGAATAATTATTTTTCTCAGTGAATCGGCGCTCATTCCGTAGAGTGAGTGACGGGAGTTTGCAGTGGTGCCGCGATCACAAGGACTAGTGAGCTCAGCAGAATGGTCGAGTGCCCTTTACAAGTGATAGCCTATTCCCAGATAGCATGTAAGCTTGCCATACCACGTGTGATTCAGGCTTGATTCAAGCCAATTTTCTCATAACTGACGTATACTTGCTAATGGCTTGGATTGTGCTCGTACGTTGCCAAGTCAAAGCTTGCGGCGATTGCAACTAATTAAGTTTGCTGTAAGCTTGAACTGTAGAGACTAGTTAGCCTAATTCAGGCTTGATACAAATTTCTGGCTTGCATAACGAACTTGATTCAAACTCACAGTCTTTCGTTGTGACAAGTTTGATACAAGCTTGACTCAAACTGAATGTGAGGTTTAGTCTCACTAGCGATTTCAAACGTCTGTGCGCCTGGAGGTAGCGGAGAACTCGCAATCGCATCTCCAACATGGTCGAAATGCACCGGTTTGCAGGGGACGGAGAATCTCTTTTGTGGTAGCATAAGGGCCTGTCTACATCTGGGCTGTCTCAACCTGTGTCTTAGGACAAGGATGCTGTGATTAGTGCACGTGACCCTCTGACGTCATGGTGCTGTCCAAAGCTTCCGTGTCCCGAGTCAACCTGTGTCCCAAGTTGAAGCATTCGGAAAACTGAACTTTTGTCCGAAGTTGTGTCCTAAGCTGATAGAAAAATAAGAAGACTTCAAGTACTTTCGCGCGCATTCGTGAAACGTTAACGTTATTAATGTAAACAATGGATATTGCAAGGTGGGTTTTCTCAAAACAAACATGATGGAATGGTAATAAATAATTAGGGATGTCTTCGTTCGGTCTGAACAATTTTATTTGAAGGCTAAAACATTTAAAAAGTAAGTTTAAAAAATAGAATTTAATATCAGTTGGCGAACTTATTTAAAATAAAACCGTTAATGCATTTATTATAAATAAATATTTAAAAAACCAGTAATTTCGTAAACATTAAATAATCAATAATGCAGCAGATTTAAACATCACTACGTAACAACTTAATAATATACTAATTTTAGTGCGATCTAGTGTCATAATCCGAAAGCTCACTTCGGACAACGCATTTGTAGACCATGTTCGGACCCCGTCAACGCGAAGTCACTCGACGCCGAGCTTCGGATAGGTCCACGTCCACAGGAACGGCCGAATGTAGACATGGCCTGATGCTTCGACGCCGTACGAAGCTGCGAAACTTCCGAGCACGTCCATTCAATAGAGGCCGCTATTGTACCGTGGTGGGGAGGGAGGAGAGGGCCCGAGTGAGGTAATAAAGAGGCCCCCCTCCCTTCACCACTTACTTAGCCAGTACAGATGAAAGGAGTCGTAATTTAGTTCATAAATATGTTATTAATAGTAGTAGTTAGACGTGTGGGGGAACTGTGGTGGATGGCAGGTGAAACACCCCACTTCCATACTCCGGACACAAAGGGCGACCACTAAAGGGTAAAAAAATAGATAGAAGGGACAAGCCACTTACGTGGTGAGGTGCTCGTAATATATATAGTATAATTGTATATCCCTACGTTTCCCAGAAAGGGTGCAGTTCTAGGAGTGCACAGTCGCCCATGCGTGGTTCAACCACGCCATGTAAAACAATGTAAAAAGATCGTACCGAAGTTATTCTTCTTCATCTTCTGCGCCTTTCCGGTGTTCTTCATGGTACCGTGGATCCTGAGTTCTTCTTATCGCACGGCGGTTGTCTCTGAGCTGTTTGGAGTGTGGACGCCTCATAGATTGGCCCGGACTATCCCCGGACCACAATCCGACCGAGCACGCGTGGGACGATGCTCGTACTGAGAGTATGAACATCCGGGGCACATCCTGCATCGTAGCCAGGGGTGACCATATCCCGCACTGAGGGGCTGTGTTTGTCTTGCCTGCTCGCCTTGTCACGCGCATGTCTCTTCTTTTCTTCCCTGGTGGTACTCGGAACCCACTTTTTGAAATGTTGGTTCTTTGCGTCATTTGGAATCCTTTCTTGGTCATTTTCCAATGCTCTTACATCTCGGCGATTTTATGGTAAGCTTCGTACCTATCTGAAACGCTGCTACGCGACGTTATATGAAAAAGCCTACCCCGTCCTTTAATTTTTGCGCACCAGTGTGGGTGAACTGTCAAAATGTTTTCACCAGTTAGTTTCAGTTGGAATTTTTCAGGATTTTTTTTTTTTTTTTTACTTACGTGGACATGAAATCTGGGTGTGTTATATGCCTTGAGGTTACATAAGTTTGGCAAGTGATCCCATCCCACTTCAAATCGAACTTTCTTTTTAATTGTACGCAGTGAAACATTCACATAACGGAAACAGTGTTGCGTAACACCACTGATGAAGCCAAAACCAGCATAAAAAGGAATTAACAAATTGACGGACAGTTCCTCAAACTCCTTGCGTTCCATGAGATCCACGGAATGTTGAATGCAGAGTTAATTATTCCCATGTTTACAGGCAACACTGTAACTATAAATGTGGTGTTATATGAAAGATTTCCACACTCTAGGAAATTATTTGCAAATATACCATAACAGTGTAGCCTATATTAACAGTGACAAAGCACGTATGGTAAATTATTTTCTCATACATGTATGTTAACGTTCCTACAGTTGCTCAGGGAAGAGTCAAATGCGTAGGGAAGTTCCAAACTTTGTATAGTAGCAATACTTAATAATCCCATCTTTTCAGCCTGACTTGTAATATTATTTCCCTACACTGCATAGGTTAAACACTTCCATTTCAGTTTACGAAGTTTACCAGAGATTATTTCACAGTGGTTCGTATTTCTTTTAGCGTGCTGCCAGAAATCGACGCGAAATTTGCTGATCTTTAAATAATTTTTCAATTGTAAAGCCGGCCCCTCACCCCCCTTCCCATACTCAGCGACCGTGGGCCGGTGCACAGAACGTACAATTTCATGTTGGTGAGATGGTGAAAATTAAAGGCCTTGCAAGGAAGCCTGCACCGGGGGCAATGAAACACCGCCCAGTCTGTAATCAGTCCCGAATTTGGACCCAGATCGCGGGCAGTAATTTCGCGAGCCGGCCCACATCTGCCCTTGCAAATGACGTCCAAGCATGACATCATTACATTCCGTTTTATTTTTTTCCTACTCGTGAACGTATCTGCACCAGGTTGTAATGTGCTTGTGAAATTCCACCTCTCATCTCTCTCGATAATGGTTGGCTTGAGTGTAAATGTCCACGCACACGAAGCCTTAGCTGAAGGGGGAAAAATTATTGAACAAATTGCGAACTGAATAAGAAATGAAGGGAGGGGGGGGGGGGGGGGGGGGGACCTTGTTAATAGCGCTATGGAAATGATCTCTGAGCAAGGAGTGACGATGAAGTCCAACGAAACAATTATTTTTATAGAACGACAGGAACCTGACAGGTGTCATCATAAAAATGTATTTTATTCTGTGAAGAAAGAACAATTTTGTAGTACAAAAGTAAAATTTCAAGGTATAATTGTTTTTATACGAGTTTCCTGGCCAATTGTATGAATATATTGAAAATAATTATGGAACAAGTTGATTTATAGTATTTTATATAACGTAACAAATAAAAGTTTAAATAAATCTTGGGTTAGCGTATGACTGATAAATATAGTTAATGTCCTTTCTAAAACACTCTGTTACTTTAATGTTCACAAATTTATGTAAACACTGCCTGCGATATGTACAGTGATATTGGCACGCGAATCACGAAATGTAGTTTTTATATTTTTAAGTGTTCCTGAAAATGTAATATTCGATTTGAACAGCTAGTGAAATAAGCTTCCTCTTGCTATATGTAATGTTAAAAAAAAAAAAAAAAAAAAAAAAAAAAAAATTGCACCTCCTTCAGTCGATCACCGCATGAACACTGTTGATTACACCTATTGCAATTTTAATTTTACAGTTCGCGGATATATATTTAGAAGAAAGACAGAAGAAAATAAAATTAGCGTTAAAAATTGCACGGACGTTCTATTCTAAGTATGAAATGTGATGTTGATAAGAATGATGATACATGGTGTCGCAAGGTCGTTAGTGTTGAAGAGAGTTATATCATTTAGATTTATATGTACATATTCGGTCTGCAAAGCATAACAGCTAAAGCTGGAAGTGGACTTTTAGAGCTTTGTTTTTCTGTAAACGCCACAATTCAGGTAATCCGACTTTTACCAGTTTGGCTGAAATGGATCCTCATGATATAATTTGTCGAAGACAGTGCCAGCACGTCAAGGTGTAGTTAATCAGACTGCTGTAATCAGTATTTATCCATCACCGGTTCTGTTTTCTCGTAAGAAGGTTAAGTTTAAGCTTGGAGATGAAATATGGATTTGTAGGAAACTAATTGGTACAACTGGAAATTTGCATATTATTGGTCATGTAGAGCTTGTATATAACGCATTAATGTCAATAAAGTTTGTTTGACCGAAATCGGTTCAGTGGTTCTTATTTTCTTGTGACATAACCTCAACACACTTCGGGGCACGTTACGTACAGTAGATCTACTGTACGGTGCCGCGTTAAAAATGGAAAGCCTTGAGATAAGAGCTGCGAGATTTTTTTTAAATCCATGAAATTGAGATAACGAATATATTATTTGCTTGCTTGGTGTCACATCTATTATGTTCATGTTATGTATGGTTGGTATGTTATCAGGATATGTCATGTTAGTGAAATAGTGGTGTAACTCTCAGTCTCTGTTGAGATTATGCTTATAACAGAGGTAAGTATGTTGTCAGCTTATCGCTTACGATTCAATGTAATGTACACATATCAGACAGTATTTTTCCCTTATTGGCTGTCACGCATGTATGAAGCTACTTCTCCTTTTCACTGAGCCAATGAGGATTGCGATGTAATAAGGCAGAACGTTCGTGATTGGTATAGCAGATTTAAAGGACTTCGGATTGAGTTTTACGGCTGAGGACAGCATAAATACTTTACAATAGCAGATGATTTGGCGTGTTCCCTAGGTATTTAGGGTGATTGCCTGAGGAATATCCGGCTACCACTGCAGCAATTAATAGAAAGTAAAAAGAAATAAAATATTAAAACAAGAATTGAGGCCATATTTCATGACCATTTTTTTATTCCCTTTACTGAAAGAAATTTATATAAGAATAAATATAAACCTGTGCAGTCAAATGAATATAGTTCTTCAAATACAGCACCGAAAAATCGAAATTTCCGAATATGGGAGCCCAAGTTTCTATGCTCCTAATTAACGTTGCCAGATAAATCACATGTCATGTGATCTATATCATATACGCGATGTGTTAATTAAGTAAAAAGGTACAGCTGTTTCTGACAAAACATTTTTTATTCGTTCGAAAGAAAAAAAAAATATTTATTTGTTTCTCTTGAAGTAACAATAATGTGTTTGCAAAAACATCAATACCTATTTTAAAAGAGATTCAGGATACCAGTGACCGAGTACCGATTATTAAATATCCTTTATACTTAATTAACATGTTGTGTATATGATATAGATCACATGACGTGTGATTTATGTGGCAAAGTTAATAAATAGCATAGAAACTTGGGCTTCCATTTCCCGAAATTTTCGACTTCTCGGTGCTATATTTTGAAAACTATAATCGTTTGACTACACATATTAAATTTTTTTTTTGTCCTTGTATAAAACTCTTTTTTCAGATGGTGAAATAAAAATCTGACGTGTACTATGGCCTTAAAGGGATAAACAGTACATACACGTGTATGTGTGTGCATTTATATAATAAACGAATCTCACGTCAGAATGTTGCTAAGGATGGAGATATCCTTACGGGAAGGATGATTCCGGGTGCCGCGTGTATCCAAGCAGTAAAGGCGGGCTTGGCGTAAGATTCTAGCAACTAATAGCACCTTTGTCGCTAGACCCTTTAAGCAGGGAACCTGAACAGGAGAGCCATCGAAGCACTGCCATATATCTTCGTCGGGCAGCGGAACCTCAGGAACTGGAAAACTTGGTGAGACGCGGTTCTATTCGGGAACACGTGGTGATTTCGTTCTGGGCAAAGTCGGTCCCTTCTGTCGAAGGGCCTTAATTAATTAATGAAGACAATTAGAAGGAGCTCGAACGAAGCCAAGAATATACTCGCAGCCGGCACAAGGACAGCGTAATTGACATGTCGAGGTATGTTACGACGGCATCGTGAACGATGACGAAGTAAGATAGCTGCCGCGCTGCGCCAGAAGGTGTAGAATTGTCCCCCCCCCCCCCCAAACATGATGAACAGATGAAAAGGGACGCCCCGCGGGTCGGAGGGGGGCGGTGTTGCCAACTTAAATACCAGCGAGTCGGAAATTCGGCGAAAATAACAATAGGAACATTTCGCGAATTCATTTCAGGACAAGGTAGACGTCAAACACGTGTACTCTGAAGTCACCTTTGCAACTGGATCACAGTTTATTAGAAACGCCCAGGACGACTCTGAACCAATGGCAGACTTGCAAGGTAACAAGTAGCGAACCCCATACAGCCAATTGTAAAGTAACACTGGCTATTCTGTGGGGCAGCAGCCAATGAACAAACATCTGAGGCTTGATCATGCACAGGATTGTGGAGTCTAGCCTACAGGTAATTGAACTCGCGGAATTTTCCTATCCCTACCTATATGTCACGAAATAATGGTCACTAGATCGATCTTAATTTTGGCTACATTTTGACATCCGGCTACACCCTTTCTGCTATAAGCTGTGCGGCCAAAAATGAGTCTGCGTGTATCTGAATTCGGCTACGTTTGGCAACACGTACCAAAGATGAGGTAGACCGATTTTTGTCTTCTACGCATGTACCCTATAACTTCGACCTACGCCATACCAATCCAGTTATCAGCGTCACATGGTCGGCAGTAATAAACCAGTTATTTACACTTTAATCTTCAAAAATCAAACCCTTTAATATGAATAAAATACTTTTTTACGAATTTGAATTTTTTTATAACCGCATTAAAATCTGATTACGAGGAAACGTGCAAACATCTCAAAGTAATTGATAGACACCTGAAAAATTCGAGTGTTCAATGACCTGCAGGCTAGACGCTACTGTCTTATGTACAAATATGCCGATGTTAACTCTACATTGGTTGTCCGCTGTCACGGTGGAAGGCGACGATTGGGCCGGCGTTCTCCGGGAGGTGTCAAACACCGTGTGGACCAATGGCTAATGTTATATAAATACACATGTTTTGAATTCTAGCATGTCCCAAAATTACTGCGCGAATTCTTCAGGTCTCTAGTAATTGATTACGTAAACACAGGTCTAACCTCAGATTGTGTCCACTCCTTTTATGATAGTCGTATTGGCAGAGAAGCAAATCAATGTTGGATTCAGTGGCGAATTTATATTTTTTTGCTGCTAAGGAGCTACATGCTTTGTACCTTCCCATCCCTTCCACGTTTACCTCAAACACGCACAGCACTATTGGTCGCAGTGATGCCCTCAAAACAGTAGAAGGCTGCACGCAGCAGCCGTTAAAACCGCCACCAATTCGAATGTCAATAATTCCAGCTAGACGGCGTGGAGTACCATGTCCCGAAAACTAAATAGGAAGAAAATATCTTGTAAGGGAGTAATTTGATGACGTCACACGAACGTCCAACAGTTTCTGATACCAGTTTTGCACATCCAAACCAAAAGTTTCAGAAAAGTGTTTCTTCGCCTAACTTTCCTACTTATCTGATTTTACAGCTCCTCGGATTTGACCAACCTGGGCAATAGCCCCCTAAAGGTAGGTTTACGATTGACTTAACAGAATAAGTTCACCGTGTGCTTAAGATATGATTCGATGTGTTCAAGGGTAGTAGTTTAGGACTGTCGTGTGCGGGTCTTGACGGATCGTGTGAGCTCTTGGCGTGACTTAAGAGATCGTTATATTTTATATCTTAAGTAGGCCTACAAGTCAAGACGAAGTAGCCAATCAGAGCACGGTGACATTTGTTGTTGGCGGGAAACTGTATCCACAACTTGTGTTTAGGTTATGTCGTATTGCGAAATCGTATGAAAGTAATTACTTTAATCGAGAGACAGTATCCCATTAATTTAAAGAATATTTCATGGTATGAGGTAAATGCCTAATGTTGGCATCTGCTTCCCCTTCTATAAGATTTCACAAGTTTTTTTTTTAAACGATTACACAAGCAGTTACCACAGATAATTAAATATATGTAAATTGTACATTTTTCATGTTATTTCAGTTACTTACATCTCCTACGATTTAGATTGGCAAGACTTAAGAGTTGCTAATTCAATCATAAACTGCAAATTTTCTTATTGTTCATTTTCCGTGTGCTTATCGAGTAATTAAGTACAATTCTTAATTCTTCAGTCTTTAATCGTAAATCCACCTTAATCCCTTCATTTAAAACCCCCTCTGGATGGGGCCGTGGTGCTGTAGTGGTTAAACTACTTTCTTCCCACCCAGGCGAACCGAGTTTCGATTCCCGGCGGGGTCGCTCCTGGATTTTCGCATGTGGGAATCATGCCGGACGATGCCGCTGGTCGGCGGGTTTTCTCGGCGATCTCCCGTCGCCCCCCCCCCTTTTTCATTCTGGTGCTGATCCATGCTCGCCTCAATCACCCCCATCGGCTCTCAGGACTTCGATGTTGAAGAGCCGCCCAAATATCATCACTCACCTCTGGCTGGTGTACAGAGAGTGGGTCGAACGGCGCACCTAGGGCGCGCACTCTACGCCGTATTCTCTCCACTGTTGGCAACACTGGAGAGGGTTGGAGGAGGGGAGTAATGGCTGCCGGTCGCAGCGCCGCTCTCACGGACATCTTGTTAACTAACCCCCGTCGGCCGGGCGACGCGCATTTCAAAGTAGTAGTAAACATCGGATGTTAGTAGCGGACTGCGGTCATTCAAGGGACAAAAGGCAAGGCGGAGTCGTCGATGGAACGCTCCGGAGGAGATAAAAGAACACTGTGCCGCGGAGATACGAGATTCGGCCCCGGTGCGTGTTTGAAATAAGGCCGTACGTTTTACGAGGCGAGGCCGGATCGCAGGCAGCCTTATAAATTGCCAATTACCGAAATACGTGGAAGAACTTAACGACCGCGGAGCCCTGGCGATAGAAGCGGACATGCGAGAGGAAAACGCATTGGTTGGGAGGGGGGGGGGGGGGAATTCATTTCTGGATATCCAACTCTCTAGGTGCGTTTTCTGAGGACTGTATTAAGCATCACGAAAGTATGTGCCCTCGCGAGAAGCATGCACGATGAAAGTTCTTTAAGACTTTAACCTACGTGACGCATTAACATCATCAAGTGTATGTTAGCGACTGTAATTCATAAATACGTATTTTTAACCATTAAAATATTTCTTTTGTCAAATATTCCTCGAAAATAAATTGTGCAAAATGACATCGAAGCCTTTGACCATGGCATACAAGTCAGTGAATTCTTCAAGTGATGCATTTAAAACATACTACATAAGTAAATATGTATGAAACTAATATAAACGAGTATTATGAAGCACGGTAATTTTTTTCTTTCAATAAATGAATAGAATCTCAGCTCTAAAAGTGTCGCAGAGAAAAAAATAACATATTTTTTTATCAGTGTTGCCTAAATTTATTTTAAATTATACTGCGTATGGGATAACTATATGGCAAAATTACAGTATTAATGATTTTTGAAAACACAAACAGAACAAAAAGTAACAACATTTAAAAAAAAATAATAATAATTCCTTCAGTTTTCTGAAATCTGGGTTTGAAAACTTATTTTCTAAAATTAAGAAACAGACAAAAACATTTGATTCAATCATTAAATTCATTCGTATTCTAGTGACGTTCGTGTTTGTTAACATGTATTGCAGAATTTCAGAGAGATTTATTGAATTGTAAATTTTACTGGCTATAATGCATATTTATACCAAGTTTTTTCCCTTGAAATTATATAATAATGCATAACGTGTCTGCTATAGTTGAACTATGTTCGGTATATGTATTTAATAACATGAACTTATGCATTTTAAGACTCTTGGAAGCAACGAGACCATGCGGTTGTTTACATGATCCTTCGCGTTCTGTTGCCTTTCAGCCTCGAAGGCAAATAAGGTGGAAACGATCTTTAACTGCCTGAACTTAAGTGCGCTCGTTTATATTTACTCTGGAGAATCTTTATAGCCGCACCTTCAAGTATCTTCTGTTCATACAACATAAATAATGCCGGTTACAACGTAAAAAAGTTAGTTTGTGTCGAGTTGAAGCTATACCGCAACAATAAACGCGATAGGCATCTCGGCGTGTTTGCTGCAAATAGACGGACGTTCAGAAATGTTGAAACTAAATGAAGCTGCTTTAAAGCCGGTTACAACGTAAAAAGTTAGTTTGTGTCGAGTGGAAACTACACCGCAACAATAAACGCGATAGGCATCTCGGTGTGTTTGCTGCAAATAGACGGACGTTCAGAAATGTTGAAACTAAATGAAGCTGCTTTAAAGCCGGTTACAACGTAAAAAGTTAGTTTGTGTCGAGTGGAAACTACACCGCAACAATAAACGCGATAGGCATCTCGGTGTGTTTGCTGCAAATAGACGGACGTTCAGAAATGTTGAAACTAAATGAAGCTGCTTTAAAGCCGGTTACAACGTAAAAAGTTAGTTTGTGTCGAGTGGAAACTACACCGCAACAATAAACGCGATAGGCATCTCGGTGTGTTTGCTGCAAATAGACGGACGTTCAGAAATTTTGAAACTAAATGAAGCTGCTTTAAAGCCGGTTACAACGTAAAAAGTTAGTTTGTGTCGAGTGGAAGCTATACCGCAACAATAAACGCGATAGGCATCTCAGTGTTTGCTGCAAATAGACGGACGTTCAGAAATGTTGAAACTAAATGAAGCTGCTTTAAAGCCGGTTACAACGTAAAAAGTTAGTTTGTGTCGAGTGGAAGCTATACCGCAACAATAAACGCGATAGGCATCTCAGTGTTTGCTGCAAATAGACGGACGTTCAGAAATGTTGAAACTAAATGAAGCTGCTTTAAAGCCGGTTACAACGTAAAAAGTTAGTTTGTGTCGAGTGGAAGCTATACCGCAACAATAAACGTGATAGGCATCTCAGTGTTTGCTGCAAGTAGGCTGACGTTCAGAAATGTTGGAACTAAATGAAGCTGCTTTAAAGCCGTGGATGTTAAATCGTCAGTAATTTTTAGTTCCAGTCCTGTTGTAACTGCTGTGATCAAATACGCCACAGTATTTTCTAAACTTAGGACTTTTTAGTACTTTTCTTCTTTCAAAGAACAAATTAAATGTAGTGTGAGTGTTTCAAGATTTATTTTATCTCCCACATGCGCAATTAGTAGCCAAGTCAAAATATGCATTCAATATGCATAATGTGATAAAATAGCGTTTAAAATAGTGTTTCAGTGGAGGCGAGCAACTTTGTGGTTGGTATGAATTTAATGACCTTATTTTATAAAATCAAATCCCACTTTTTTTATATAATTCAGATTTCGATGATAATAGTTCCTGACGCTCATTCAGTATCGTTACTAGTATACTATGTAGTTCAGTTTTATACGTAATATGGCCGCTGAAGACAGTTTGTTTAATAAATATTAGAGTAAGCACTGAAGGAATACCTAAATATTATGTATCTATTGTTCAGCGACAAACGATGTGTTGGATTCGCCGCAAAGTTACTACATGAATTGGTGGAAGTATGAACAAACTAACAAGTTGTTCCGAAAATGGCCAGTAAAATGACCAACAGGAACCCTATGATGAGAGTATAAAAATATAATTTTTACAGTTTAATTGTAATGGTACAATGCGGTTTCTCTAAGTATTTAAATGGAGTGTATCCGTTGCCAAAAATTAGCCGATTAACGAAAAAAGTATCAGAAAATACAAGGAAAGGAACGATAAACCACAGAAGAACTTAGCAGTTAGAGTATTTGGAGCGGTGGGTTCCTGGACCACTTCTAGAATTACATAGTGATGCGGATGGGTGCAGTTTTGTAGCACGCGAGAGAGTACAGGGAGGCGAGTCTGCAGGCCCTACGCTCCCTTCCCTTATGGTCATCTACTCCGGATGCCTGCCACACCCCCTCCGCCGATATCCTACACGAGATGTGCTGTGATTAGTTCTAGTGTTGACCGTCAGGAGCGACGCTGTCACTCTAGCTCAGCCTCCATCCTAGTTCTGAACGTGGTTGCTAGGCGGCGCCAGTCGCTCGGCCACCAGCAGCACTGTTGCTCGATGTCGTCATCTGTTGGTAGGAGTGCTGGCATCGGCTGGGACCTAAGGCAATTTTCTACATACTATATGTTATGCTTTAATACAGTGTAAAAAAAACTGCGGAGCTGGGACGGACCAAACTACTGGACTTTTGAGCTGACAACCTGACGTCCCAGTCGATTCACCCACCAAGACATGAGTGTAAATGTAACTACTAATGATGTATAAATATAATCACCTATAAACTCGTACATTCGAAACGAATTTGTAGTATATGATGATTAAACCATCGCTTAGTAAAAATCGCAATTTATAAAAAAAGTTATGTATTTAATTAATTTTTTTTATTTAATACTTACAATTTTCATTCATAAATGTATCAAGCGACATGTCTACGAACTCCTATTTTCAAGGATAATTAAATTATGTTATTGTAACCATCGATTAGTTAAAGCATAATTTTATAAAAACAGTTATGTATTTAATTAATTTTTTTTTCATTTAGCACTAAAAATTTTCAGACATAAATGTATGGAACGACATGTTTACGAACTTGTATTTTCAAGAAGAATTCGATTATGGGGATCACAACAGCCAAATATTTAACCATCGATTAGTTAAAGCATAATTTTATAAAAACAGTTATGAATTTCATTTTTTTTTTTTTTCATTTAGCACTAAAAAATTTCAGACATAAATGTATGGAACGACATGTTTACGAACTTGTATTTTCAAGAAGAATTCGATTATGGGGATCACAACAGCCAAATATTTTAAAAGCATAATTTTATAAAATGAAAGTTATATGTTTAAATTAGAAATATACTTATTAAAAACGTTTACAAACAAGTAGTCTGTATCGAGTCACATGTCTAAAGATTTCGTATTTTTTAGAGAGATAAAAATATGTCACCAGAAAATACAATTATGCGACTGTAACGGTCGCCATATTGAATTTAGTAGACACAGAAACAAATTTTTTATTTTATTTTTAAATTAATTATGCAAACAGTCCGATTGTCAAATACAACGCAACAGTTACCTTACCCCAGGTCATGTTATAGGTGTACTAAGTCTGTATCAGACCCACACGAACTTATAACAATAGCCTTGGGCTCCTAACCCCTTGAGCACTTAACCCTTCAGACACTTAACCCTTTGGACACTTAACCATTTGGACACTTGACCCTTGGGACACTTAACCCTTCCGGCACTGAACACTTTGCGCACTTAATCCTTCGGACACTTAAGACTTAAGGTACTTACCCTTTTGGCGACTTGACCATTTAGACACTTAACTCTTTGAGCACTTAACCCTTTAAGAAAACTTAACCCTTTGAGCACTGAACTCTTTGAACACTTAATATCTCATGAATCAGCGTGCTTAAATTAATAAGAAAGGTTATCTTTTCGGAACACTCTCAGGTGAATAGTTTTCGATAAATCCACGTGTGACTTTTAAGACGAGGATGTATTGAAATATTTTCTTTGAAATAGCTCTTCGCGCGAATACGCGTATCTCGGTAAGGAAAAGTTATTCAAATACGACTTTTTGTCAGAAAAGATTTAAAAAACTAATATATATATATATGCCTCCATTTCTTTACTTTTGTCATATGAAGTGTATTTTTGGAGGGAGAAATTCGTGTAAATGATCAAATATCGCATTTTTAAAGCTTGCCTATCCATTTTCCTTAAGCGGCAAGAGAAAAGTACAAACAGCCCGGGGGGGGGGGGGGGTTAGTTTAATATGTGGGCTTTAATTTCGTGTAATAAAGCCCCACTGTAACAGATCTAATTTACACAGTAGGTACAGCGTCACGCCGGAAACACTGCACGCCTTGCGCGTAGGAGCGATTAGGCACTTAGGCGTGCGTGTTAGGGTCGCCCGTATCGCCCCCTCGCTTCTTGACCTTGGACGCGCAGGTCCATATCACTCTTAAAAAAGAACGTGTGTTGCCCTAACAGGCAGGCAACGGACATCGCATATGAAAACATTTTAAATTATAAATTTGTCCCAGCGCACATGCTCCCATAAAAATAGTTTTTCGGGTAGGGGGGGGGGGGGGGGGAAGTGCAAGTACGTCTTCGTCTTACATTTTTGTGAGAAATAACTTACCGCAGTTTGTCAGTGTTGTTCATAAACGCACGGTATAATTAGGATCTTAACGTCTCTGTAGTAGACATTCGTGTATGGGACGAAACAAAATCGCGTTTTTTAAACCAACCTTAGTAAGAAGAGACTGTCCACACCGCTGCGTGTGTTTCAACGGGCGCACTGAGTGGCATGAGCCCGGTAAAGTTGGTAACGATGGAGGGAAAATAGTTCAGTGTCTTAACATCGAATAAAAAATTTCAGGTAACCATTTGTGATAACTTAAGTTTTTGGGTTATTTCTTCAGCTTTCTGTTTTTTTTTTATCGAAGTATAGAAATAAGCATATTTATAACATATATCCTTTTATAATAATTTCACTACTTCACTTGACCGACGCATGAGCAAAGTGACGAGGTAATGTTAATTATACGTAAGGCGGAATAATACACAACGGGCACACGAGTAGATGTAAAGAAGGTCTTTCGAAAGTGCTCAGTTTGCCGTGGACAGCCTATAATCGAGCAGTAGTCCACTTTCTTCGTAAATATTCGCCAAGACAGTAAAAAAAAGTTTGTGAACTCAGTTCGCAGCAACAATATTCTCCACCGCAATACATGTATCAACCTTAAAGAAAGTTGCGGTGACAGAATAGTGGCTATGTTATAGCTTGGTGCCGCAACCAGTATCCTTGAAGAGTCCCAGTTTATCTAATGTCGACACTGGCTGGAGTAAACATCTAATTACTTGAGGATCATAAACACAGAAGATACAGCTTGTGATAAACGATCCGCTTTTGCTGCAGATGTCGTAACTATAAATCCGAAAAACTTTGCCCCTTCACTCGGTGGTAAAAGAGCTTCAAAGATTTCGCGATTTCTTTTTTATTTTCCTGACAGTACTACGAGTGTTTGCGACTCCCAGAGAAGACTCCAAAAAAAAAGAATAAAAATTTAGTATTACAGTCCAATCGTAAATGCGGCCGAGCACATACATGCCGAGGAGAGAGGAGACAGTCCATCGTGTCGGTACTTAGAAAGACATTCTTCAGACATGCACGAAATCACTTTTCCCCATAGTACTTTTGAGAACACGTGACTCGCGTGACAATTTCTTGCAATTGTCACGGATTTTTTTTTTTTTTTTTTTTTTTTTTTTTAGTCGGTGTCGTACCGGGAGAATTTTTCTACGAAATGATTAAACGTGCAACCAACGCGCTTATCTACGAAAATAACACACATTTCAGACGTAAGCTGTTGAGTACTTTCAAGACGTCAGGTTGTAACACTACAGATTTTGGGGTATATTTACATGAAGATTTTATTATGCATATATTTAAAGAGTACCTACTTATGTTGTTACGTAATTTTAATATAAGTTTGAAATTACGCTTTATTATATGAGTTAACAATATAATGTTTGGTTTATTTTAATAGTGATTTGCATAGAGGTACATTTGTTTCTAAACAATATTGAGTATTAAGGTTTGTTATTTTTTATTTCTTTATAGAGAGTATAAAGTAAATTAATTTTGATTAAACATAAAACTGTTCTGGTTGTCTCTCGTCTCCCCATTGCCGACTGGTTGAGAAATGTGTTATGGTAAAGGGACAGCCAATCAGAAGACATAAAACAACCTTAAGTACGGCTGTTAGGAATTCGAACAAATTTTTTCTCTAGAAGCACTTATCACCACACGCAGGACAAACGTGTGTTTAAGGAAAGGAATGTATCAATGAGTTAATTATACTAGATTTTGCTGCAAGATGTTATAATATGAAGAGATGATAATATATTAATAACGAAGGATAATTTAATTGGATTTAAGTGTATATATAATTATATATATATAATTGTTTCATTTTTTCTAAGCAGAACTAATTAGTTAAATATTGTGTGAAGAAATATTAAATAATAAGAGTATGATTAAATATATATTTAAGAAGAACACAACTTTTTCAAATGAATGTGCTGAAGAAGAAAATAAACAAGTAAATAAATTTTTTTTAAAAACAGTTGAATTTTGACTTGATAATGCTACTGAAAAGAATTTCTATCTAATATTTTGAATAACTGAAATATATAGGCCATTCACGGTAAAATGAGCACTTTTGAAAGCAGCCCTGCTTAAGATCTAGTTGTATGCACGTATTCTTCCGTCTTATGTAAAATTAACATTCCTAGGGCCTTATTACTTTATTAATGCATCGGCGAAGGGAAACTGTAAAATTGCTATAAAATTTAATATTTTTTTCAAATTATCTCATTTTTTACATTTCTATGCATTAAAAAAACTTAAAGCGAAATAAGTAATAAGTTATAACAAATTATCACCTAACACTGTTTATTCGCCGTTAAGATATGGAACTGATTTCCCTCCATTTCACTGACTGCGCCCGTAAAAATTTGGCTGGGGAAGTAACTTTTTTCTAAGGTTGATTTCAAAAGTGCTCACTTAATCGTGAACAGCCTTTAACAAGTACATATGAAACACTATTTCGGAGCACTCCAATATAGCTAAATACGGATTTTTGAGAGCGCTGTATCTAAAAAAAAAAATGCGTTACGTACATACAAAAGTACCTGATCAAGGTGCCCTTCCTTTCACAGACATTTCACCAAAGGCCTGCCTGGAGCTATCTTCGGCGTGTGAGGGTCTCATAAGTGCAGGGGCGAAGAAACTGGGAATAGATTAAAGTGGCGGAAGGGGGGAGGGGACCCCCTTACTTCAATCATCGAACCATCGGATTTCTAATGTGCTTAATAAAAAGAAAAAAGAAAAGAAATATATATATTGCGTGGAAGCCGAAAGAAAGAACACGGGTGATAGCAGACCCGAGAGAGTGTGTTATTCGGCGATACGAGCGTATTAGAAGGACGCGAGGTCGTAAAGAAGCGTTCTTATTGGCTGGACGGGCGATGACACTGAAAAAGGGTGGGGAGGAACAGAAAACAAACGACGATCGTCGCCGGTGTTAGGTGCGTGTCGCCCGCCGAGAGAGAGAGAGAGAGAGAGAGAGAGAGAGAGAGAGAGAGAGAGAGAGAGTACAGACTTCTTTACGTTGAGTGCGGGAGCGAAGCATATCCTAAGGTCCACCCCCCCCCCCCCTTCCGTAAACTTTTTTTCTTCGAGTGCGGGAAATACAATTAGCATGCAGATTACGCCGGTGGGTTGTGGGGGGAGGAGGATACACGCCTCGGTTGCCGCCAGACGGCCATGATGCTCTTTTCGGACATGCCCTTTGAACTTTTCGCCTATTTATATGAGTGGGCCTTCTTTTCGGAGGGACCGGAATGTACTAACAGGCGAAGGGACGGGGTTAGAGCGGCCATCTTCGCTGGTAAAATACTTAGCTACGACTGGACTGTTATTGCGTGCAACTGCTAAGAAAATATTATTTTTTTAAATTTCACTTTGAGGTTCGGCGTTGGATATTTCATTCCCATTTACGTTTTGGAAACTCAAGAAAAAAATTTTCCTGTTCCCTACAAAGACATTGTTGAAAAGAACCCTACCTAATATCTCTTGTGATAACACACTTAGTTTTAAGTTTTAAAAATACATTTTTTTTCCTGTTATTATTTCCAAAGGATTGCGTTGTAATTGCAAAATACTTTATCCACTGCCAATATTTGGCGATCTCTGTGTTCAGAAAATGATCTGTAGGTACTGGCCACAGCAAAATTTGAGTTTATCAACATTGTATCAGAAGTTATGATTTCGCTTTGCTAATTTTGTGGTTGCAGGTTAACCATTTCTCACTGCCTGTGAGAAAAAAAAAAGGGGGGGGGTTCGGTGAAGATATTTGATCGAAATTTGGAGTAATTTCAGGTGCTGTAATATTATTATAAGTCCCTGAAGGGGGCTCGCGATAGTTAATTAAATAAAATACGAAATAAAGTTAATGCGAAAGTGAGGTTAATTTAAATTGAAAACGGTTAAAATTCCAGAGGCATATCTGGGACGAGGCGGAAAGAAGGTTCTATTTACCAATAATAATAGTAAGTTAAATTTAGTGTTGTAATCCACACATGCAGAACACCATACGCATGTTTACAGGCAGTTCACGGTAAACTGAGCTCTTTTGAAAGCCCTGCTTAATATTTGCTTACATGCGCGACGCGTGTTCTTCAACCGTATGTAAAATTTAAACTGTCATGGACATCATCACGTTATTCATGCGTCAGTCATGTGAAACTGAGAAATTATTAGGAAAGTAAATATTTTACAAATTTGATAATCCTTACACTTGTACGCACCAAAAAAAAAAAAAAAGATATACAACAAAAGATATCATCTCAGTAATCACAAATGTTAACATAACACTTCTAAGTGAACGATAAAATACGGAACTATAAATTAGTCTATTCGGGGTTTCTTCACACTGTTTGAATCAAACCTTTGAAATTTCCCCTCGTGCATGGCGTGTTTAGTTATTTTCAAAACACGCCATGCATCACAAGCGTTTTGTACTCCTGCAAACATGAAAAAAAATTATTTTTCCTTAAATTGAAGTTTTACCGGTATTTTATTTATGAATTAAAACAATTCATTAGAATTAAATATCAATAAAAACAGTAAAGAAATCATGTGTGTTGGTATCGCCCAGTTAGAAACCAGATCTAATGGACAAAGTACCCATTATACACAGGTGACAATTATTCTTGCAGCTTGGTAAATTTTCATGCACGATATCATTACAGTAGAGTGCGCACGAATTCGCGATGCGTCGTCCCTCTGGTGTAATTCTCCAGACTTCGTTAAGCTTAGTTTGCAAGAGACGGAGGAATATCCTGGGAGTGGAACTTTTTGCAGGGCTTCAGAAAAGTTCGAAGTAACCGTGGACGGATTGTACCTTCCATCGTCGCCAACTTTACAGTGAGCATGCCGGTTAGCACGGCCGTTGAAATATATAGTGGTAGGGGAGGTGGCAGTTTTTCGGGGGTTGGTTTCAGAAGTTACGTAACTGTAATGGAAGTTTTTAACCCATACGTAGAACAGAAAATTTTCCATATCGCATGCTGCAAAACTGCTACAATACAAAATCATGGGAAGAAACTACCAATTTGACTAATTCCTTAACAAATTTAGGAAGGTTATAAAACGGATTTATGCAGTCCATTCTCGGATACTTCAGTCTTTTCCTGAAAGCCCCGATAGCGTTCTTCTTCCAGGATATTCCTCCTCCTCACGTAAACTAAGCTTAACCTAGTTCAGAATATAACACCTAAGGGAAATCGCTACGTATTCATGCACATTCAGTGTAATCATATTTTGCATAGGCGCTATTTATTACTAGGTATTACCAACTCACCTATTTTATTCCTGTTTTTATTGATAAATTTAAATATTATAATTCTGACATCAAACAAGAGTAAAATTTCAATTTTATAAATAATAACTAGAGACCTGAAGAATTCGCGAGTTCAATGGCCTGCAGGTTAGACTATAGAGTCGTATGCGCAAATATGGTGATATAAGCTGTACAGTGGTTGTCTGCTGTTACAATAGAAGACGGCGATTGAGCCAGCGTTCTCCAAGAGGTGTCAAACACCGTGCGGACCAATGGCTACAGTTATATAAACGCACGTGATTTGATGTCTAGCTTGTCCCAAAATGAATCCGCGAATTCTTCAGGTATCTAATAATAACGTATGATTATGATAAAACAAGTATAAAACGCTTGTGATACATGGGCTATTTAGGAAACAAGCAAAATGGGCATGGATGGGGTGATTCTTTTGAAGGTTCCATTCGAAAAGTGTGAAGAAACCGCGAATAGACTATAGGAAAAATCTTGTCATGCTTGCTTCCCCAATCCTATAATGAAGTCATATTATATATTAGGACGATCTCTGTCTGTCCGTCTTTAATTCATCTAAGTCCCTTGAGACTCAACAGAAGTTCTTCACATTTTGCAGAGCGAATCCTCAGGGTCAAATACAGGTCACGTTAGAATTTCAGCAAGATCAGATTATGCAATCATTTCCTTTTACCCAAAAACTCATTTTTAAATTACTTTTTTCCTATATGAAAGTTTTGTTTTAATGCATATAGATTATTGCATAGAGATATGAAGGTAATGGAATATAATTATTGTTTACTTTAAATGTCTCACTTCAATGTTGAGTTAATCTCCAAGTGGGGCCACAGTGGCCCAGTGGATAGAGCGATTCCAAGTGGAGCCGCAGTGGCTGAGTGGATAGAGCGATTCCAAGTGGGATTTTAGTGGCTCAGTGGATAGAGCGACTTCAAGTGGGACCTTAGTGGCTCAGTGGGTAGAACTATGTTAAGTGGGGCCGCAGTTACTCAGTGGACAGAGAAATATCAAATAGTGCAGCAGTCGTTTCAATGTTGAGTTAATTTCACATAATTTCATTATTACCTACATATATCTATGCAATATGTTTTTATTTCAATCTTTGCATGATAACGAAAATTTGTAACATGGTAACTATTCTAAGTACGCCTATACAACGATGCGGCAAGTTAATGAACTTTTGCGTAGAGAGGAAGCACACGTCATCGAAATATATTTCGTCTCAACTTCTTTAGAGTGCTGACCACTTTCATATGTATGTCGAGTCTTCGGGTTGCGCGAGCGATCGCGCGTAGAGATTTCCAACGCGCGCTCCGAGAGGAACAGATCTTCCGTTCTCCGTTCTTCTCGCCGTGTTCATGATGGAGACGTCGCGGGTAGTCGTAAACATGCCGTGACGTTGGGCTCCCTTCTTCTCCTCTCTTGGTCCTTCGGGGACGAAGCTCCAGGTGTTAGGCGCGTTGCGTTCTAAGAAGAAAAAAAAAAAGCCGGGTTTACAGCCTCCACGTTGCGTAGGTGCCCCTGGAAACATTGCCCACGCGTACTTATTGCGGATTTAAGGGGCGACGGACGCCGTAACTTTTAGATCAGCGCCCAAAAGTGTGTAACTCGGAGCTAAACGAGAAGTTATTATCGTGGACTATGCAATCGCCATCACAGGAAACCCAGTGCCCGAACGACAAAAGAAACCAGTTCCCCCGAAACGTCGCTACCGTATTTTGACCAGACCAGAACAGTCAAGAGTACAGGAATGGAACAGCCTCGTATGCCACGGACTCTGGCGAGCACGCCCTAAATGGCGTACCCGGCCAGAAACGCCGTTCGTCATACAACGCCTGGCGATTTACTTCCCAGCCGCCAGATCCAGCCAAGACCCACTTCCTGCGAATGGGGACGCCCGTATGAAATGAACCACCTTTCTCGGATTAGCATAAAAGTGGCTCCCAGGTTTCACTTAGCTCGTAGCTGACATCCCTATCGATATTTCCAGGGTTTTTTTTTTTTTTTGTTTCTGTATCCTTTGCAGGGTTCTTGGCAGGTGTCCTAACTTCACCAATTGTTTTTGTGGCCATGATTTATCTGCATTCTTCTATCGTATAACTGCTCTTTACACAAAGTTTCGTGATCATGCTTCGAAAGTTTCCCAAACTTCGAAAAAAAAAATTCTGTGCCTGAAACCCACTTGAGATCCCCAACTGCGCAGGTCCTTGGCCAAGCAGGTGAAACATGCGTCTGGAGGTTTTCTCCTCGAAACCAAAAAAAAAAAAAAAAAAAGTTAAATTGTATGGTAAATATAGTTACTTTTAAAATATTTTCAAGAACCAAAGTTTTTCTAAGCTTTGAGCATATTTTATGGCTTAGTGAAACGATATCGATACCAAATTGGTTACAATACCAAATCATCTGAAAAATAATATTTATAGCATTTTTTAGCGCGAAGAAAAAATATTTTTATTTAAAATTTCAATTCCTAAAAATTCGAAACTTTATTTTCCCTCCAAAGTTTAGTTTCAGATGAAGCATTGACTGAAGACACTCGGATAGCATATTGCAATTTCTTTGAAATATGCCACTTTGTTCACCAGCGGTAATAATTTTAACTTCTCGCTATTTTGCTTTAAATTTTATCTAAAAATCCTCAAGAACTATTTTTATGAACAGATATTTCGAACTGTTCACCAAAATTCTTCTTTTGTTCATTATCGAGAATGTAAGAGATAAATATAAACTCAAAATGTGTAACATTATTTTAGACTGTAGAACGCCCTCGAGATTTTTTAGTTGTTCGTGTTTGCAGCTCAAACATTGTGGACGTGTTTTGATTTACGTGGTACTATTGTTAAGTGGGAGTTTCTGACATTACCTTAGCAGGAAACTCGGGGCCACGGTGGCTGAGCGGTTAGCCTCCTCGCCTCCCACCAAGGCGAACCGGGTTCAATCCCCGGTTGGGTCACCGGACTTTCGCAAGTCAGAACCGTGCCGTTGGTCGGTGGGTTTTCTCGGGGATCTCCGATTTCCCCTGCCTCTTCATTCTGGCGCTGCTCCATATTCACTTCAATCACCCTCATAAGCTCTCAAGACCTCGCTGTTAACAGCCTCCCAAATCTCTTCACTCACTCACTCAAGAGAAAACTGACATTACTTACAATATACACTAGACAGATGTAAAAGCGCCGTCACGTGTGCATAATATGTCTCGCTTTAAGGCGCAAAGTAAAACTAGTTGCACGATGTCACGGTAGACTGAGCACTTCTAAAAGCCTGCCTAAGATCTACTTGCATGCATACTGTGTATTCTTCCATCATGTGTTAAAATAACATTGCAAAGGGCCTGATCACTTAATTCATGCGCCGGTCAGGCTAAACTGAGAAATTATTTAAAAAGTAAACATTTCTGCAAATCCACTGATTCTTACGCATGTGTGCACTGAAAATACAAAATAAAAGAACACTTCAATATTCACAAATGTTTACCTAACACTTTAAATCGCTCTTTAAGATACGTAACTATTTTCCCTCCGTCGCGTCGGTACCAACTTAACTGGGCGGAAACCAGTCAAACTTCCCGTTGGAATACATGCAGGCAGGGGCAGTGATATATTTCAAATGTTAATTTCAAAAGTGCCTTTATCTTGCTGTACGCTGGTGTTCTGCTCATTAGGGATGTGAGGCAAAATGCTGATGTGTGCAGGTTGCAGCAACCTAACGAGCTGTTACTCTGACTAAACACCAGGCTAGACGGGGGGGAGGGGGGGGAGACGAAGAATTAAAATGAGAACAACTCGGTCGCTGGAGTTCTCTGCAACACATATAGGCATGCGGAAAAAGTTAACACCCGGCTTTGCACTTAAAAATGTAGATTTACAAAAATTGTACTTTTTTTTTTTTTCAGTAGATGACATACACCTGGGCCTCGTATTACGCCACGCCACTTGTAATATATATATGCCACTTGTAATATATATATATATATATAATTTGTGTGTGTGTGTTGCGTTATTATACGAAAATGTAGGTTTGTTCATTGTGTAAGGAACCTCCTCCCCCCCCCCCCCAAATCCACCATCATCTAGTTGGCCTCCTTTGCACAGTGGAAACATTAAAAACGAAAATCGCAACGAAACTGAGCATCCGAGTCACCAGAAAACGGTTAGAAATCCAGCAGATAGGATATATTTGAAGTTTTCGTCAGTGTTATTTTTGATTAAACTTGGGGGTAGGTCACACAAATTTATTAATGGTTGGCTATATTCTTGCCTTGGTGAAAAAATATAATGGATTCTAAATTTCCGTGAGAAGCTGTTTTTTTTAATGCTTTTTAAGGTTTATACTGAATTTCTCCATAAACGTCGTGGCACCAGAGAGAGAGAGAGAGAGAGAGAGAGAGAGAGAGAGAGAGAGAGAGAGAGAGAGAGAGAGGATATATTTTCAGTTATTTTTTTACACTATTGAAACAAATAAAATTAGAATTGACACTGATGTGATGATGCCTGAATGGAAACAAATACAAGCTGTATAAAAATAAAATATAAATGTCAAATCATCGTACATTTAGGAAAGAATAACAATAATACACCGGAATATTGAGTGTTTATTGTTTAAAATGATAAGCAGTTTAATCTGTTGCTAAGAGAGCGAACGAATGAGTGAGTCAGTGAGTGAAATTGAGGATTTATGTAGGGAATCGACGTTATTAGCAATCCTATATATTTTTTGAACTAATAAAACAATTAAAAAATATCGTAATAATCAAGAATATACTAAAATAAATGTACAAGTGGCGACCTGAAAAAAATAGTCCAACAAATAATTAAACTCGAAACAATAGGGCTACGTAACAAAGACAAGTGAATAATATTATAATTGTGCACTAGCACAATTATAATATTATTCACTTGTCTTTGTTACAATCACTACACGAAACACCCTTAATCGAAGCACACTAAAAAACAATTGCTGAAAGTTGCGAATAATCTTATTTATAAACAACGCTGCAATAATAAACTTTAGATATAATAGATTATGGCAAACTCCCAGCACTTCTGTATTCATTCATTCAGTTTGCAAAATCATAACATTTACTGGAATTCTGTTTGTTATATGTACACAGTATCTTTATACAAGAGAATACCGACGGATACACTCAAAATAAGAATGTTTTCCGAACAATAGGGGGCCTGAGTATGTACGTTTTTATTTATTACGTCTATTTATTTTCGAAATATTTACATTCACTAACTATTCCGGCGTATCTCTTTCAGGATTTCTAAAACAAAAAATGCTTGATTTTACAATATTTTTTACTGAAAAAATCTTAGGTGTCTTATTTTCTCGGCAGTCTTGTGACGTATGGTAGTTTTGTTCTTTTCTTCGTACACTTACAGTTTCTTATTTTCCCTTGCATACTTTCAGTTCTTAATATTTTAAAAAAATGTACATGTTCATGTTCCTTTTAATGTTATGACAGTTATGCTGTCATAATAAGTTAATTAGTTGCGCTAAGTGTGTGTAACATGTGGAAAATATATATATTTTTTTATTGTCGTGCTTATTTCTGTTCTTGACACTGTTAAATTTTAATATTTCATGATTTAAATATTTTCAGAATGTTAATCAGTTGTAACATAATATTTTAATGCAGCATTTTTAAATATTAAATGTAGCAAATTTTAAAGTCATATGTACAAATGTAGACAGTTTCAACAGTTTGCAGCATTGTGCAGAAAGCAATGTTAAAAAGGGAGTTTTGAAAGTGCTCCAGGTTTAAGTTCTATCTTCCTATGTAAATTTTAAACTACGCTTTGTTGAAAAATGTGATAGTTTTGGAATATTGACGTCGATATAGTGGATCCTGGAGATATTGCTGGTCAGCCAGGGATGCTAAACCAGCTTAATGTAAAAAAAAAAAAAATTAAAAATGTGAGTTTAAGTGGGACCGATCTTCAAGGCATTAGCAAATCTGATGTTTGGGGCCGACGGAGTGAGCCCAGCGCAATTGAAGAGGGCACGTAGAAATATCTTCTGAGAAATCGATTTTCAAAACTAAGTTCTTTGCTGGTATGTAGCAATGGATCATGGTGTTAGGAGTCTTCTGCTCCAGAACAGCTGCGAGGGCAGCTTTCGCAGCTAAGTGACGAGACTTACTTTAAAAGTTGCAGATGGCAGCAGTTTTATTTACTTCCTGCTACGTTTGTGTTCAAGACACAGTTTAGCTGGTGTTTTGTTGAAATTTCGTGATTTCATGCCCACACTTCCTTCAGAAGCGGATGTCCGACGAACTGAGCTAAAGCCGAGGCATTAAATAAACTTTTACTTAATATGTGAACTGAGCTAAAGTGATGTGTATGTGTGTGTGTGTGTGTGTGTATATATATATATATATATATATATATATATGTATGTATGTATATATATATATAACTAGACACAGACTTTAAATAATTGGATTCCTTTTAAATTACTTTACTATGCTACCAAATGTCATCAAAATCATTAACTTTCTGTATAGAGCTTTTAGTAATATTACGCTTCATACTCTCTCGTTACTTCACGCAGAGTAATTATGCTTTTCATGACAATTTAATTGGTAACAATTAAACGTTTCTTTCCCAAGTGTATGTGGTTTTTTGATTTGCTACTTTTCGACGGTATATATTTATTTCCAGTCATTTCCAAAGGGCTTTTCCTGCGTTCTATTGTGAGCAGAATATGTCTTGCAGAGTGTACTAAGCTAGTGCGGATAATTTTTATGTTTTTTTTTCACACCTACATTATTTGATTCAATGTACATGTATCTATATCCAGACTGTTCATGCCATGGATTCCCTCACACCCATGCCCTACACTCTACACACACAGTCAGTGCAGTTAAATTTACAAAAAGCTATTACAATTCCTACTATTTATTATTTACTCAAACTCAATCATTAGTATTACACTAGACATTTCAGTCGTTATTCTGTATGGTGACTGTATAAGCAACAGCGCATAGTCGCTGCTAAATTTTTTACCTGTGATCTGTTTTTCTCGTGGTTTGCATTTCCTGGTGTAAAAAGTTAATGGATGTTTTCCTTCTTGGACGTGATGAAACTGATTAAGTTATGTTCACTCCGCTGTAAGATTGCACGGAGTCACGCTCGATTTTAGCTTGTACACGTCTCTGCGTTGGGAGGGCCAGCGCGGTAATTAGGTGCCACGAGACTTGCTCCCGTAACCGTTCAGCCATTTTGAAGTCTGATTTACGTCATCGTGCGCCATCCCCCTTTATTGCCTGTTTGACGGCGCCAGGCGGGAGAAATTTAACAGTCATTGCTGGAGACCTGGAGAATTCGCGAGTTCGCCGACCTGCAGGCCGGACTCCGCAGCCTCGTGTACAATCATGCAATCATTGCTTGCTTGCTTGCCTACATTTTGTCGCGTGTTTATCATTGGCTCGCAACTCGACACGAGGTGTCAAATGCCGCATGGACCAACTACAAAAGTTGAACGAAAGTACGGTTTTTTTTTTTTTTATCTAGCTTGTTCCGAAAGTAATCCGCGGATTTTCCAGGTCTCTAGTCATTGCCAGTTAAAGAAAGTTACTACATACCTCGTTATGATGTTTTTTTTTTTCTGCCTGTGCGGGCAGGCCTGTAGATAGATTTATTGTTACATACCACGCTGCACCAAAAGGTACAGTGAAATCCAAATGAGAAAATAGTGCGCGGAATGCTACGTTCGCTTCCCTACACCACCGGGCTTGATTCCTGGGTTTCAGCGAGACCTGCACGTCTGGGTCGCCACACCGATTTTTCAATGCGGCAGCCCAGAAGCTGAAAATCAGTTCGCCAGACGTTCGCCGGGCGATGCCGCTGTGTCGGCGGTATTTCTCGGGGATCTCCCGTTTCCTCCGCCCTTTCCTTCCGGCGCTGCTCCATACTCACCTAAATCACCCTCATCGGATCTCAAGACCTCGCTGTTAAGTTTGAAGTAAAGCAACTGCCTATGGAGCACTGCACCCGACTATACAAGGTGTAGAACTCTTTTAAAAAAATAACACAGACACCATAAAAATTGTCAGAAAAGTGCGATTTATGCTATATATGAAAGAAGAATGTACATATTTTGCGAAATTATAAAATATTGTACTTAAATACACTTTTTAAATTTATAAAAATAGTCGATTAAGATAGTCTGTATTTTTAACAAAATTTAGGCTTATTTACATTCTGGATGCTTCAGAAAGAAGAATTTACAGGAAAATCTTCGTCATGGAATATCGTCATAATGTTGACCATGATTATGTGTGAGAAAACTGTAATAACAATGTAGGAGTTAATTTTTATAATTTATTTTATGGGCGTTCATTTGTCACAAACATTTGTGAATGAAACTGACGCAAATAAATTTAATTATAAAATTGATGTGATACATTATTGCTATGATTTTATTACACATGATCACAGTGAATATTATGAGGATCTTTGCCGAAGAATATTTTCTTATGGATTCTGCTTTCTGAAGCATCCGAAACGGAAATACGCTTGAATTTTGTACAATATGCGGACTCTATCGATCGATTAATTTTTTTACATTAAAAAAGGTACATGTTAGTGAAATATTTTATAATGTTGGAATATATATGTTATATATATATATATATATATATATATATATATATATATATATATATATATACATTGTTCTTTCATATACAGCATAAATCGCACTTTCCCTGACAACTTTTATGGTGTCTGTACTAATTTTTTGTAAGTTCTTCACATTGTACAGTCGGGTGCAGTGCTCAGTACGTAGTTGCTTTACTTGAACCTTAAGAGCCACCCAAATCTCTTCACCCACTCGCTGTTGTCAACGACCCAAAAACGCGCGATCTGGTTCGCTCCTCTTCTCGGAGACTGCTGTAAATTTTCTAACATTTGTAGATACTAGCATTGAAAAAAAAAAAAAAAAACCGGAAAACTAAAGAAACCTTTTCAGTATTTATAAACGTTTACCTAAAGCTGTCATTTCAACGTTAAGACGTGGGACTACTTTCCTAGTCCTCCTTCGTTACCAACTTTACTGAACTCACGCCACTGAGCGTGTACCATACAATATGTGCAGTTAGGAGCAGTCACGCACTTAAAGGCCGACTTCCCACCCGCGTGGCTGGAGATTCTCTCGCAAACCTTCAGTGCAGTTGGTTTGCGCATTTTTTCTGTGGGTTCGGATTCTACCGACTTTCGATATTTTACGGACACGTAACGAACCCTCCTCCCTAACTATATGGCTTGTGTCGGTCATTTGAAATGAAAGACTGAACACTAACAAATACCTTATAATAAATTTGCAGTGATGGCCAGAAATTCGCATCAACTTCTTTAACTTAACAGATTTCGGAGGTTGATATGGGGATAATAAATGAGAAATTAAAAGGCAATATAATATGCCAGCTTAAGGCCAGGCTTCATCGCGCATGGGCTAAATTCGAACCAAGATCTCCCCGAAATTTTATGTTATAGTATTTTCAACGAAATTTTTATTTTTTGGTTTAAGATTGAATGCATCTACATTTGTAAATAATTCAAATTTTAATTTTTAAATTTTAAATGCACTTTTTAATTATTTATAAGACGTCACAATTCTATAAACAATGAAAACGTACATTTGGAACTAAAAAAAAAATTAAAATTTGGAAGATTTACTAACTTACAAATCTAGATGAGTTCAATCTCTAAACATAAAAATCTTTAGTTGAAAATACTGCCACAAAAAACCACTGAGAGACCTTTGTACGAATTTGGCCTTTGATTCCCTATACGCCCATGCATGGTGAGACCTGGCCTTAAGATTAGGAACGTGACGGGGGGGGGAAGAAACTTTGACGAACGAAACAAAAAAGTGAATGTTAAAAAATGAGTTTCTATTCACGCTTCCCATCTGGCTATGTTTGTAAGTTATTTAGTAATGGTTCGTAAATAACATTTTCTTTCATACTGGCAATAATAAATTAATACATCTGGGAACGTAGCATTTAAACGTTTCATTTTTACAACTTTTTTTTTTTATTCCACCTAGGTGAAAGCCACTGGGTTGCCTTTTTCGTAATTCAAGGAGTTAAAAACTCTGGGAGAACGCGGAATGCCATTTGAAATTAATTACAAGAGACGACCGTTAAAAGAAACAGGAATGTTAGCCAACTTCGGCCGGAGACGTACAGGATTTCGTGATGTGTCGTCACACACAGATGCATACACACGCACGGTCTCTCGCTCTCTCTCTTTCTCTGTTTCTCGCTCTCTCTCTCTCTCTCTCTCTTTCTACTACGCGGCGTGACGCAATTCCGGGGTTCATTCGCTTCCCAGTTTCCTTACAGTGACCAACCTCCCCCCCTTCCCTTATCTACCTCTTCTCATCTAGCCTCCTACCCCCTTCATCATCAAATCGGCCGGCCCCTCCAGCTGCGCGTTGCAATCCCTCCCTACGCCGGCGACCTGTTGACCTCTGTAATTACAAGGCGAGACGACCTCCCGACACACCCGATGGTGGGTGGTGGGCAGTGCCTGACTATGAGAGGGGGTGGGGGATAGGGGAGACTTGACCCACGAACCGTCGGTTGCAGCCCTCGGGGAGTGATATCAGAAACGAAAAGCGCTTTTCACAATACTGCGATGCGACGGGTTGCGATGCGTTGCGATGAGCTGTAGCCAATCAGAATAAAGCAGCATGTTGCTGCACGAAGTTTATGCATCTGCGTCGCCGGCGGCGGGCGGCGACAGATGAGAAGAAGAAGAAGAAAAATTGTTGTTTACTTTGAGCACTGACGACTAAAAAAAGTAGTGTTGTGTTTTGAAAACAAATATCCATTTGACGCAAAGCAAAATTTTCTGTGTATTATTTCGTAGTATTGCCTCATTTTTTTAAAAATCTTGATTTATTTTTCTGTTCTCGTTCCAACAGACCAATTCCTCGTGTGTGGTTTGTTCAACATCCTGGCCAGAAACTGAAATTTCTTTCGCCAGTACAGTTTCCAGCACAGCACCCATCGCCGACAAACTGTCGCATCGTTGTGAAACCGCAAACGGAATCGGTCGGCGATCGTCGGCGTCGGACGCATGGTGTCCCATAGCAACGCAGCGTTGTGAAGAGCGCTAAACCAGCGCACAGGGGGTGTTGGTGGAGGGACGAACGGATCAGCAAGAGAAGATGCAGTGGCAGCGGGTAGCGTACGTACTGCAAGACGATCTTGTTCCGAACCCGCTAGACTTCGTACAGCCTCGCCCACAGAGTGTACTCGGTGCCCCAACTACAGAAATGGTTTCTTTGTACCAATAGTAACACAAAAGCCCTCTACACTTATAACCGGAAACGTATTTTTACATAATACATTTGCGTCGAAAGTTGCGGACAAGGTTTTTCGATCACGCGTGTACAGGCTATTCATGGTTAAATGATCATTTTTGAAAGCCCTACTTAAAATATACTTGCATGCACGTTGCGTATTCGTCCACCATGCGTAAGATTAACATTGTCGTGAGCCTCATCACTTTATTCATACGTCGGACAAATGAAACAGTGAAATTGTTTCAAAAGTATATTATTTAACAAATCTGCTCGTTTTTACACTTTGATACATTAAAAAGCAAACAAGCGAAAGAAATAATTTAAATTATCACAAATGGTTACCAAACACTTTTTATTCGACGTTAAGATACGGAACTACTTCTCACCCATCGTTACCAACTTTATTAGGCGCATGTCACTCAGGGCACCCGTTGAAAAATACAGTACGAAGGTAGAGACAGTGGTTTTTCTCTAAGGTTCATTTCAAAAGTGCTCACTTTACCATGAACCGCGTATAGGCGCGCGAAGCAGGGTATGTAATACTTAGATGTCGCGCGCCTACGACGTATGGAACTTGCCCTACACGCATCATCGCACAGCCCTGTTTACCAGGCGTCGCACGCCGCAACTTTGAACACAATTAACTAATGTAAAAATACTTTTACGGATGTACGTGCAAAGGGCAATTGTATCACGATAGGCCCAAAGAAACTATGTTTGCAGTTTGGGCATTAAGTTTCCAAACACCCGGTGTGTGTGTCTTACATATTGCATGGCGAACCGCTTGCGTGATTTTTAACATCCCTACTACTGTACCCTTTTTGTGGGAAATGTAGGGGTTTAAGTAATCCTTAAATTTTATTGATTTTCCTTATGCATATATTTTGGCTTGTGGTTCACTGTTGTCGGACCACATTATTTCTTTTTTTACTTTATTTCCCTATTTACTCCATGCACCACTTAAGTGGATTTTCATTTGTATATGCTTTGTTTTTTATTTTTTATCCTTTGGTGGTTTGCTCTTGGTGCCCGGAGAATGGAAAACGCACCGTTGACCTGCCATCAACCGTCGTTCACCACACATAAAGGGGATTCTAATTATATACAGGACCGACAAACTTCCCGCGTAGGTTAATCACAGAAAAAGAAGTTGAAAACATTTTTACTACATATGGTCTAAAATTAATTCTAAGGGAGGTACACATTTTTGAAGTTGTAGTAGAAGAAAACGTTTATTACAGTACCACTGTAATGTAGGCCTACTTCTCTCTGGAATATTCCCCTCCCTTTAATAGTCGCGAAAGTGTGTTACTGGGTATTGTGTGTGTCCCACCTGCCAGGTATTGGTAAATGTTATTTGGAAAGTGAAACACGAATTACTCGAAAACGGTGAGGTTTAGGGTACTTACGCTACATGACTTTTTTGTTTATTGTGTCATGAGGATTAATAATCCATGGATGTTAAATCAAAATAGAGCTAGTAACAGTGGTTATTTACATGAAATAATGTGACGACAGCAACCAGTGTAGTGGAGTCAGTCGAATTTAGATACAACCTGTATATGTACTATGCCTTCTATAGTGGCACTAACTACAATTATTACTATTATATCTATGCACTACATTACAACTCCTGTCATCAGTGTTGGCCAAGTAGGCGTAGATGGGGGCCTGTACTGCCTTACTTGATCCCCCCTCTCCCACGGACCAAGGTCGTCCGTTCGGAGTCATGCTATGTCTAGTACCGTTTTCTCACCGAGTCGTCTTTTAAACCAGGTGTGTCCCCTTTCTTGAATTTCTATTTGCGTACTATTTTCAGTTTCTATTTACGTATTTATTTCTCTAGTTTCGTTATCCTTGAGCTTTGCCCTCTTATCGGTGTGATTCCTCCCCCGCCCCTAAAAAAAAGGTGTGATGGGAGCACAATTGTCACCCTCCCCCCAACTTTAACCAGTTGCCTACTGGTTGAATACCTTAATCAAGTTTATTACGATGGTACATCGGGAAAACCACAATTTTGGTAGAGGGTTCGCTCCCACTGTAGCACTTATTGAAGACCTCTTATTTGGAACTATCTTTCCTGTGTTCCTTCGTACGCATGACATTCAGGATTTCGAATCGCTCTTGGGAAGGAAACGAGATCAGCCCATAGACAAAAAAAAGAGAAGAGAAAAGATGTAACTTTTTTTTTTTACAATGCCTTTTTTAATGCAGTAATCCTAAGAAAAGATTAATCCAGTAGGCCCCTAGATATTTACATCCCTGATCATCATATTTTCGGAACCGTTTGAGATGTCTCGATGAAACAAAGACTAAGTTGGTCCTGGGGTTATTATATATATATTATACATATTATATGTGTATATATGTATATATGCGTGTGTGTATATATATATATATATATATATATATATATATATATATATATATATATATGGTGTAAATTTGATGTCAATACGTTCAGAGGTTTTTGAGTCAAATCCGGTTGGACAGGCAGACAGACGCGAAAAAAAATTAACATTGGATATGGCTTAGGAATAAATTATACTATATGAAAAAATAATTAAAAGTGGAAAATTCGAAAACCACAGACAGGCACTTCTGTTTCATTTAGTTGTATTGATAATAATCAACAAATATATTGCTATGCGCTGTGGTTCGCATCGGCCGCAATCCTGTTATGCGCGTGGTCTGGTCGGTATCAAACCCGGTTCGCCTAGGTGGGAGGCGAGTGCTCTAACAACTACGCCACCGCGATCCCTCGAAGACGCGTCTAATGATGAGTATCGATCGAATGAATGGGAGGATGTGAACTTTGCAAATTATTTCGTTGGCCGTTTCGGCTTCAAGAACTTGTGGACTACCACAGCGTCCCTATCATGATTGGACCACGCAGTGGATTGGATACGGCCTGGACGACTGATTTATCCGGTGATGAAATGGAATAATGCCGCGACTTTATGACAGGGTACTTAAGAGACGGCGGTGAAACAGACACGCTAATACTGCGAATTCCAGCCTCACATGCCAGTGATACGACCCGACTATACGGTGTCCACAATAAAATGAGCACTTTCGAAACCTTTAAGATTTGTTTGTATTCACGTTATGTATTCTTCCGTCTCATGTAAAACTAACATTGCAATTGACCTCATAACTTTATTCGTGCATCGGTCAAGTGAAACTGTGGAAATATCACGAAAGTAATTATTTTACAAAGCTGCTAATTTTTACTCTTCGGAGCATTAAAAAAAAACTAAAGCGAAAGAAATAATTTAAGTTATCAGAAATGGTTACCTAACATGGTTACCTAATCGATGTTAACTACTTCCCATCCATCGTTACCAACTTTACAGGGCGCATGCCACTCAGTGCAACCGTTAAAAATATACGCAGGTGGGAGTAGTGACATTTTTCTAAGGTTGATTTCAAAAGTGCACATTTTATCGTGAACAGCCTTTAGTCAGAAAGATGTTGTGTGAACTCGGCACCTGGTTAATTACTACCCAGTTAGAAGCCCAACCTTTTGCTATAAGCCCGACAAAAATTGTCGCATGACCAGCACTCTATGGATTCAATTTTTTTTTCTTGTCGTGCAGTACTGTAAAAAGGTTGAACAACTTTGCAAACTGAAATAGTTTGTCTAACTTCACCGGCAGGAGAAGACTTTCTTTGATAAAAAGGGGGAAAATTTCACGTCTTCAAGTATTTATCTTTTAAGGTCATTGGTGCATGGAAGCAGTAAATTTATATAAATTTTGTCATAACTTGTTTCACAGAGGTTTTTTTTCAAAATTTTTGGCTCGACGAAACGTGAATAACAACTTTTAGCACCTTCTTACATCGTTACAAATTCACTATGTTCGTTATTCTCGGACCACTGATTGCAGCTAAGAAAACAAACATTTTCCACCAGTGCTCCAAGAATAATGACAGCAGTGAATATCTAACAACGTAAAATGGTGTTGAAAGTTTTTAGTTACCGTCTTGTGGAGCCAAGAATTTCGACAAACCCTTTGGAAAACAAGCTATGACAAAAATTATATAAACATACTGCTTTCATGCGCTAATGGCAGTAACGATATTATTTGCGCAAAGGCTGTTCAAGATAAAGTGAGTACTTTAGAAATGAACCTAAAAAAAGTCACTGCCCCTGCTTGCATATATTTTAATGGGCCCACTGAGTGGCGTTCGCCCAGTGAAGTTGGTAACGATATATGGAAAGTAGTTCCATATCTTAACGTCGTATAAAAAGTGTAAAGTAATTATTTATGATAACTTAAAATTATTTGTTTCGCTTTTTTTTTTAAGGCGTCGAAGTGCAAACATTAGCAAATTTGTATAGTTTGTACTTTCTTAATAATATAACAGTTTAATTTGACCTACGCTTGAGTAAAGTGATGAAGCCCAGGGCAATATTAATTTTACATAAGGCGGAATGATACACAACGTGTTTACAAGTAGATCTTAAGCAGGGCTTTCAAAAGTGCTCATTTTACCGTGAATAGCGTACGCCTTCCTGAGCTGTAGCATTAAATCTGCATTCTTTGTCAGCATCACGTATCCCAGATTCCCCTTCTGTCCGCTGCCTTTGAAACCATATTATTCTATAGCGCCTCATAAACCGCGCAAAAAAAAAAAAAAATCAACCCCAGTGTAAACTGTCTCGTGCTGTAAAGTCAAACGGTAGCACTGTAAATGCCTTTGTCGTACGGTTGCTGCCTTTCTCGTTGTGTCGAGTTGTGCTAGTCTCATCTTTGTGATTCCGGCATAAAGCAGCAATGCATGGCATGCTCCTGGTTCTTGACTGTTACCGGGTTCATGGTTTGGCGATTCAGGTGACATTTATTCTCCTTTCGAATCTTTCGCCTTCCTTAGCAACCAAAAGGCATTCAGAACTTGCTATATTTTTTTCTTAAAAATATATTTAATGAATTCGAGTGCTTTTGCTTGCGAATAGCGCCTTTTGTCGGGTCCGGGGGGGGGGGATTAATAAGTCTTGCGATAAAGATAATCAGAGAAAATAAGCAGGGACATCTGAATTTCGCGGAAAGATTTCACGATCAGCTATACTTCACAACACTTTAGCATAGATCCATTTTCGTAATCGGATGTTTTTCCGTACACGTCTTACGTGTCTGCGCGCGAATCACAGACGTAAAGTATTGAAGTTACCTAATTCTGATTGGGCAACAGAGCAGGAAAGCGACTTCTCACAAAGCCACGTCGCCAATAAGGAAAATAATATTGCTGGTACTGCCGCAAGGGATTGAGTTCTAACATGTGCGGATATCTTTTCCCGAAATCCGGGTGTCCCTAACAATAAGGGACTTGCGAAAACCCTACAGCAGACCAAACTGCAAGTTTGTTTTACTCACACATCTGATTTCTGTCATTGGCAGACAATTAGTGTGGCACGACCTGAACTACTGTTTCAGCCAATAACAACAGATCAGCGTAGAGCGTGGCACATTTTCTGCAGGCAGCCGCGGTGCCGCAGCGGGTAGAGCGCTCGCCTCCCACCAAGGCGACCCGGGTTCGATTCCCCGGTGGAGTCGCTCCTAGATTTTCGCACGTGGGAATCTCGCCGGGATATGCCACTGGCGGGAGGGTTTTCTCGGTAGTTTCCCGTTTCCCGGCTATTTAACCCTGACTTAACCCTCATGGACTACCAAGACCCCGATGTTAGGAGCCGCACAAATCTATTCACTCATTCTCTCACTCACTCACTCCATTTATACTTCGTTTCACCCTCATCGGTTCTCAACCCTCCTGTAACACCCGCAAATGTCATGTACGTCGTTTGCATACTGAATTAGCATATATTGTTTTCCACACCTTTTGCCTCTACGTAATAGTTCATGTGTACTAATATGTAAATATTTTGTGTATGCTCATAATGAAATTTTATTTTTTTTATTTAATTTCTTTTTATTTTAAATATTTTCACATGCAGGATATTTAAACTTAGAGGTTCTAATGGTAGTATAATATATTTAATATAATTAGGTTAGATAGCTTTCATTTATATTTATTTTGAATATTGGTTTCAATTTTTATTAACGTTTAAGGGATTATCTTATTATGTCGCCTTTTCGATACCACGTATTCTACATTAAGACGATTTAGAAGTATTTTTGTTTTCATTTGCCCAACAGGTTCGAATCCTGCCATGTGATTGTATGTGTGGTACGCCCCTTTAGTGAGCGCCAGCCGATCGAGCTTTAACTCTCTCTCCACCATTAGCTTCCAAGACGTACGGACGTAGTGCAGGACACTCGCCCAGAGTGGGTAAAGTGTAGGGTTTGTTTTAGAAAGATAGGCTGTCCGATATCTTCCCGAACGACGCTCAACATGTGTTTGCAGCAGCCAGCGATTGAATTGTGCGCTTAATAAAGCCCCTTTTGCTTGGTTTAGCTGCTAATAGGTAGAGTGTGTCTCGACGGTTGCGTGTTTGAGGGGTATGCATCTCCACGTAATTTATTAACCAGCCAACCCTACCTACCCTTCCCATGACAAGAGCACCTTACTACACGTCCTGTCGAGAAACAAATCTGAATGTTCCTACCAGAGCTGCAACTTTACTTAAAATAGCTACATAAGTTTTCTATACGTACAGACCTGAAGAATTCGCGAGTTCGATGACCTGCAGGTCGGACTCGACAGTCTTGTGTATAAATATGCCGATGTTATCTGCTCAGTGCTGTCTCAGTGGAAGACGACGATTTGGCCAGCGTTCACCAGGAGGTGTCAAACACCATACGGACCAATGGCTACAGTTGTGTGATTTGAAGTCTAGCTTGTCTCAAAATGAATCCGCTAATCTGCGAATTCTTCAGGTCTCTATCTATACGTAATGAATCATCAGATTGTCCACCATTAGTTCTGGAAGTTTTTTGTACGGCGCTATTTTGGATGTATAGAATGTACGGTGTCCCAGCATATAATTTTACTACGGAAAACCGAAAAGGAGTTAAGTGATTTCTCTGAGAAAAATTATTTAGTTTGGGATATTTTGCAACGTAACTTTTGTGAAACAGTAACTTTTATTCCTGGAAGTAATTCACATTATACTTTGGCCAGCTTTCCTTATCTACTATATAATGAGACGATCTCTGTCTGTATGTCTGTCCGTCTTTAATACCTCTAAGTCCCTCGAAACTCAACAGAAGTTCTTCAAATTTTGCGGAGCGAATCCTCAGGGTAAAATACAGGTCAAGTTCGAATTTCAGCAATATCAGATTACGCGATCATTATCTTTTACCCTAAAAACTCATTTTTAATTACTTTTTTCCTATGAAAAGTTTTGTATTAATGCATAGAGAATATTGCATAGAGATATGAAGGTAATCGAATATCATTTTTATTTACTTTAAATGTCTCGCTTCAATGTTGAGCTAATTAAGTGGGGCCACAGTGGCTCGGTGGATAGAGCGATTCCAAGTGGGGCCGCAGTGGCTCGGTGGATAGAGCGATTCCAAGTGGGGCCGCAGTGGCTCGGTGGATAGAGCAATTTCACATGCTGCCACAGTGGCTTAGTGGATAAAACTATATCAAGTAGGGCCGCAGTGGCCAAGTGGATATATACACACTCACACACATACATCAAATAGGGCCTTAGTGGCTCAGTGGATAGAGAGATTCCAATTGGGGCCACAGTGCCTCAGTGGGTAGAGTGATTCCAAATGGGGCCTTAGTTGCTCAGTGTATAGCACTGCATATATAATGGGGCCTTAGTGGCTCTGTGTATAGAACTATGTTAAGTGGGGTCGCAGTGGCTTAGTGGATAGAACTATATCAAGTGGGGCCGCAGCTGCTTCAATGTTGAATTAATTTCTCATCATTTTTTTAGTACCTTCATATATCTATGCGATATATTTTTGTTTTCAGTCTTTGTATGATAACCAAAATTTGTAACATGGTAACTGATCTGGCCACGTGACAATACAGAAAAAGTCACGGGCTGGGCCCCTAGTAGTATTATAGGCATTATTAAAGGATAGACACGACCACCACTTTCAACAGTGTTACAATTGTCGTGTTCTCTAGCTTTTGCTGATTGCCATCCAGAAATGTTTCATTACGTTATTTACTAACTTCTCTGAAATTGAAATCGAGAACAACAATAGATAAATACAAAAGCCTCAAAGGATAAATATGGCCAGTGTCGACTACCTTTGTGTAGTATAGTATCACCTCGTTCTCCTATCTCTCATGAAAATTATTCCATTTCCAAGTACTCTAGTCTTATGTGGTGTTTGGTATGCACACAAAAGGTTTGCATGTCAGCTGATCTACTGCACGAGGGAGTAACGCACTGCAAACCCATCCTCAACTCAGCCTGGGATTGGTCCGGGCAAGTTCACTGCTACCCAGGTGATATTCACACTGTCCTAAAATTCCTACAGCGTTTCCAATTGTTATTTCTACACCTCGCATAATATGTATTCAATTGTTCTGGTTATGAACTGGTACTTTTCACGCGCGTAAAGGAATATTACGCAGTCAGATCAATCACTCTACCAAACGTACACTAAAAAAAAAACGTGATAGTGAGTTCCATAAGCAGTTTCGTTCGGGCTGGAGTTATTTATGCTAGCCGGCATATTGGAATGTTAGCCTACAGCGTCTGCTATCATATGCACGTGAAGGTGGAAGTTGGTATAGGCTGTTCACTATAAAATGAGCACTTTTTAAGGCCCTCCCAACAGGCATTAACCGCTAGTTAATATATCTTATCGTATACTCAGGTATTAAATGTCGATGGTGGTGAAATGTATACACTGTGTTTATTGGTAACATTGCAATGTTTACATTAAAAATCACTAGAAAGATGGATGAAAGGAAAAATTTAAAAGGGCCTTAAAAAGTGCTCACTTTACCGTGAACGGCCTATAATGAGCTGACTATTGACACGCACACCTACGCAAAGGCTGTTCACGATAAAGTGAGCACTTTTGAAATCAACCTTGGGGACAAAGTCACTGCTCCTACATGCATATATTTTAACTGGCCCGATGAGTGGCATGCACCCAGTAAAGTTGGTAACGATGGATGGGAAGTAGTTCCATAACATAACGTCGAATGAAAAGTGCTGGGTAATCATTTGTGATTGTTCAAATTATTTCTTACGCTTTATGTTGTTTTTAACGCCTCAGTGTGTAAAAATTAACATATTTATAAAATGCTTACTTTTCTAATAATTTCACAATTTCACGTGACCGACACATGAATCAAATGATGAGGCCCACGGAAATGTTAATTTTACATAAGGCGGAAGGATACACAAAGTGCATATAACTAGATATTAAAAATGGCTTTCAAATGTGCTCATTCTACCGTGAACAGCCTATATGAGTAAAACCCAGCCAATTAATCTGCATATGGTAACCAGCACCCATAACAGTAATAAATTGAAGTGTTTGATTTTACAACACTCTCGAGAGTGTTTACACCTACTCACACGTACCTAAAAAACCACCTACTACAATACTTACTATATTTTATCTAAAATTTCTGGCTTATCCTTCATGGTGGCTTTTAAGTGTTGTGTATATAATTTTAGGTTTAAAAAATATATGTATTTTACACTCCCTCCGTCCTCTAACCGCTCCACAGCACACCACATTTCCTGCAACGCGGTTTCAGAGGTAAATGATCTCGTACCAAGAACATCGGCCAATAGTCACAGGTTGTCCTCAAAGGCATTGAAGTCTAGTTTGTCCAAAAATGAGTATTTGCAGGTATTTAGTAGAAAATTAATTGCATGTAATATTATAATGAGCTTGCGTAGGTTTACTTTCTATTGCAGAAAATCTAAAATAAAACACTAAAAATAAAAATAAAAATATTTAGTAATTACTAGAGACATGTGAATTTCGCGAAAATATTCATGGCCATGCTGGACATCAATAACCTATGTCTGCAACCTCAACTTACTTTGGTTATTGGCTCCATAACTGCGTTAGAAGATATGTTCTTATTTGACTGGACCAATCAGAGTAAAGTACTTCGATGCCAAACGTCCATGACTCGCAGACAGACACTTAGGCACGTGGCATTAAAAACCACCCGACCACAAAAGTGCACATGAACAAGAGCCTTGGATTACAAGTGATATTGAAATCTTTTCGCGAAAAACACCTGTCTCCAGGAATTACTTAGTGCAGGAAATACATTATAGGCAACTGCAGATGGGTTATTTACGCTGCGTGTTATTTATGTAAGCACTCCTAGACACTTCCTTCTGTTCTCGTGAACAAGGCAAAATTCTGCATTTTCTGAGCTCCTGGAGTGTACCTCGATTGTTAGGGGGGGGGGGGGGGAATTGAAGGAAGATAATTATACAGCGGAGTGTGCGTACCTACCTACCATTTTTTAACGCGGGAACGAGTGATGAACGCAGTCTGTAAAACAACTTTCGCTTCACCTAATAAGCAGGCGCCAATTTGTCAATTTAAATTAAATGGCGCGTAGCCTGTCGGTCAACTAAAGTTCGTTCGGAAAGCCTACGATTAACGATACGTTAACTGTATTATATTCCAATAAAATTATCGCTTTTTTTTTGCGAAACTCGAAACATGTAGTACATGTAAATATTCCAGACAAAACCAGTTTCCCTGATGAACGACAATAAGTGAAACCGCGGACTGCTCATTTTGTCAGCTGCTGAAAATAATTTGTTTTGCAAATAAATCTTTTTACCCGGAAAAATATTTTGTAATACCGACTACATATTGTATTTTACATATATAAACTAGTATGTATTAGTTGTTTCAACTGAAGCTTTCTATCTGTGTGCTAATCTGACAGTCGCGATTTAAAATAAAGAGACCACAGGAATTACTAATTAGTATTTTATTTTTTAAAAATACATTGTGTACACATTTATCCCCTCCAACATACTTGGTGATGGCGCGTGGATTGAATATAATTGATGTGTTAAGATAACTTTTCCATCACAATTACCTTTGGTATAATTTTAGTCCTAACACATCAGCTAGCACTTCAAACAAATTTCAGTGGCCACCAATCAAGTGTGCATTTTAATAACATGCTGTTTCATGAAACTGTTTACAAAACTCGCTGACACTACTATTTTTTACTGGCCAATCAGTGAATACGTAAAATTTGTACGTCGAGACACCTGGTTTTGGTGGAAATTTGTATGGCTACTTGCAAGGTCATACTTCGATATAGGCCTAATACCACGTGTGAGCCTAATCAGGACCAGGTTGCTCAGATGCTGATAAGTAGACGCGAATATTATGCAGATTAATTTAGTTGGAAGTTAGATTCAAACACTTGTTCCTTTATTGTACTATTACGATATGAGGGCGGTTCGTTAGACATGCGGGACTGGGGTGGTGTAGTGGTTAGACTACTCGCCGCCTGCCTAGACGAACCGGGTTCGAATCCCGGTGGGGCCGCCCCCGGATTTTCGCATGTGGGGATCGTGCTGCTGATCATCGGGTTTTCTCTGGGATCTCCTGTTTCTCCCGCCCTTGCATTCCGTCACTGCTCCATTCTGTGGTGGATGCTAGGGGACTGAACACGACGAGTTAAGGTAGCATGGACTATACATTTTGTGCGAGCCTCCTGTTGCCAAAACATACTTCGATTGACCCACTGCCGGCCACTATAAAGGGTGAGCGGGCTGCACAACCCCCACTGGCAATAATGTCCAAATTCGGTATGCATGCAGGGCCTTCTTCAACAAGGTCCTACATAATAGGTCCTACACAGACATTACCGAATTCAATTGTCGTAGTAACCTGCAGGAGTCACACAAACCATCCCCAGTTCAAATAAAAGTGTGCGGTCTAAACGCAATAAAGTACAACACTCAATATCGAGAATACAATTCACGTCACCAGTGAAACAGACTACAGTAGCAAGGTCAGATAAAGTACCGAATCAGCCTATTGTACGCACGCCGCCGGCAAAGCCAGTTACAGCAGCTACATTAGGTGAAGTTTCGACATGTCAAACAGCACGTGCACAGCTGGCCAGGAGAAAAAAAAGCGAGTGCATAACTTCTCCCTTCCGCTCTCCTGCCTGCGCCAACCAGGCCAGCGCTGCCCCACCGCCACCACAATGCGACCCACATTGCGACATTGCCACACATAAACAAACTGTCGCCGACAAGCAGAATGTCGCCGGGCCACGCAGTTTCGCACAAGACACGTGTGCCCTGTGTTTTTACGTGGGCCATAAAAGCAATAACTGCAGTTTATTTCCGCAGCAAAAATTTGAATTTCCAACAGACATCGGTGACCGATTTAGGCGGTTTAAAAAACCAATTTGGAATGTCACCATGTACTGTTTACATAGAGTGAGAGCAAATAAAATGCACTGTAGCCACTAAAGACTGTTTAGATAATACACCGAGTCAGACCCACGATGATGAGCCAATGTTGAAAAACATACTGAGCATGTCTGCATCTCGATCTAGTACAAGTAAACAAATAATCCATTTAGTAAAAACGGACTGTCAGCATGTAGGATTATGCTCAGCTACACCCCGCGTCCTCATTACTATTAAGGGGAAAAGTACTACGGATTACTTGACACTGAATGTTTGCGCAGCAGTGTAGCTAGTACAGTGATTACTCACCAGCATGTTTATACTTTAAAGGAGCAAATAACTCTTGTAGGTGCCACATCTGTTTTAACATCGCCTAAATTTCAGACAACTAACAGTTTTGCATTGTTTAGATACCTCCCTCAACAGTAAAATAAATAATTTTAACTTGGGTACCATGTGGATGTCACATTGCCACACCTGATCAGATTATTGTCGAGGCCATACATTTGTGTGATGTTCGTGCGCCCATAGCCCCACTACAGCAAACTGTGATACCTGTACACTGGATACACCAGCATTCTTTTCACCTGCAACGGTTATCTCTAATAGCTGGGATAATTGTTTATAACATCAGTTCTGCTCTCGACACAAACTGGCAAATCAATCACACTCAGTTGCCAGTCCTGCCAGCACTCCATCCAGTTTATTCGTATGGTAAGTTCAGCGACAATTGATTGTTTTCCTTGTTAGACCCACTTTATTACGACTACTTAACCATGGGTATAATCAGTCTGCTTTTATTCACTGTAGTCGCTATGTATATAAAACTCCTGAAGTTCTCTGTTATATTGTCTCACCTACAAACAACAACTTAAGCAAGAAATTGTATTTAATTTGATCAGCAGATATCTTTGCATATATGTACATCATAATAACTTAACCTATTCCGATAGTAATAATACATAATGCTTTTTGCATGTTTGATTGATTGATAAATGGGCACAGTCTAATGCCCTCAATAGAAAACTGCTATTTGGTTCCATCAGGAATAACAATTGTTAAATAACAGGTATAAATATGACTCAAAGACCAAGGAGTCTTCTTAATTGAATTAATTTTCATAACTCGAATACAGTACGTGCTTCTTGGCACTTACAAAGTGACTTATTGCAGTCGATGTGGGTATTTTTATATATAATTTCAAGCCAGATTGTTGATTTAGAATTAAAGGGAATATAGCATTGCATTCATGAAACCCACTTATTGGTATCTATATATATCTATAGTGGAAAAGTGTCTATTAATTGATGTAGTCAATATGGTTAACTCACACCTTCCCTATTTGTAGTCATATTCATATATAACGAATTAAGTTTTAAGTTTTAGGTACTTGGTATTCCAGTACCTAGTATAAAGTATAATTCCTTTATTCACATTAAAAGGCACAGATGATCTCCATTTTATTTTCTCAATATGTAACACATAAAGAAATTTTACAAAACAGTAGATTTAAGAGGACTCTAGTAAATTAAGTGTGGGTTTTTAGTTATAAGTAGTGTATTTTCTCACAACTGTCTTGTTATAGCAATACTCAAATTGCTTAGAGTCCATTATTAATTTTCAAAGATTTTGTATATATCTATGTTTAACAATTCCATGGCTTACTAGCATATTTAAATAATATGTTGTTACTATTTTCTTATATATAACTTGTGCAAAACGAATAAGTGAGCTAATTTAAATCCGAAGACATCTATTGGACAAAACCATGAATGATAGAATATTTCTCAATTCCGAACATCTACTACCAGTGTATTGGTGTTCAGTGCATAAAAACTGCCTAAGAAAATAAACTTGTGCCTCACTAAAGTGCGACGAATTTATCAAGAATTTTAATGTAACAAACGATGCACAAAAATAATTACACCAACCAACTTGACACCACGGGCGAGTATTTGACCACTCTGTATAATAATCTGATACTGTATATTACTGTTAAAAATGTTCATAAGTTTAATATTGTGAATAAATTCTGAATTAATAATCGTGTCTTAGGTTAATCCTTTATGTATAATTCTCAAATTTGCTTAAAATAGTAAGTTTAAAGGTTAATACTTTCCATGTGGCAGTCACCAAAAACTACTTCACAGGTAATTAGAACATGTTTATTGCAAAGAAAGGGTTTTTGGTGGCTGCCATATGGAAAGTATTAACCTTTAAACTGACTATTTGAAGCAAATTTGAGAATTATACATAAAGGATTTAACCTAGGGCATGATTATCAATTCAGATATATATATATATATATAATACGTACTTATCTGTATACGAATTTGAATAACCCCTCTGGTGTGTAAGAGGTATGCAGTTTGTAAAACAGTAGCACGCCGCATGGCAGCAAAATTCCAGCTCAGTGTTATAATCGCTGCGCCACGCTTGACAAAAACGGCACGTCCGTTCAGCACTACCAACCTCGGAGTGCAACATAGGTTTCATACAAGCAGTAACATTACGTATAAATCAATTATTATTTTTAATTAAATATTACTTTTTACAAACAGTTATTCCAATGGTACCAATTGTGACCAAAATTGTTCTTCTCTTTGAATTAATGTTTCCTTAAGAGTAAATTCTCCCAGGCACGCTGTAGAGCGAGTTGTACCACGTGTGCGAAAAATTTCAATTTCCTCTTACCCACATCCACCGCCTAGTTTTGAGGAGTCATTTCAAATGTGGCGATGGTATCCTTTGGTATCGCTATACAACATGCAGTGGCATTCTCAAAGTAGTCAACTATATATATATATATATATATATATATATATATATAGACACACAGAGTGTCCATTAATTATCAGACAACTCCAAACGTTAGTAAAAAAATACGCAATGGTGATAGAGGTATGCTGTTTTCTGCATGTGAAAGAGCATTTCCCAAAGATTTGTAATGAATTTTTATTTTTTATTCAAGTGTGACTACTAATTCACCCAAATTATCACTCCACATGAGAAGGCCCAATGTGTGTCTTGGTACATTGAGACCAAATCAGACACACGTAATTACAGGACCCGGTATGGTAAGGACCCGCCTGCATGTCTCCACGAAACGGGAGTGCCACTGCAAGTTTATGGAAACTGGCAGTGTTCTTCATCAGAAGGGTGCTGGCTGGCCACGCACAAGTGCTGAAGACATTGACTGTGCGCGTGCTGCATAGGTGCACACCCCTGGCAAGTCGGTTCGCACTGATACAGGGCAACTGCAGTTACCCCGATCAATGGCACACAGGGTTTTACACAAGCAAATATGACTCTGTGCATACAAAATGCAACTGGTTCTAGCTCTGCAGTCTGACGATGCACGGAATTTGCTGGCGACATGTTGCAACACATTGACAAAGATGACAACTTCCTCAAGCGAGTTGTCTACAGTGACTAAGCAACATTTCATGTTTCAGATGTACTGAACCGGCATAATGTTAGGATCTGGGGATCGGAACACCCTCATGATTCACATTAAGATTGTGCGTAATGTGAATGTGTGGTGTGGTGTCATGTGTGATCGCATCATTGGCCCGTTCTTCTTCACTGAAAGAACTATCACATCCAATGTGTACCTGGGCATGTTAACCGAATTCGCGGGTTCATTTATAGACAAGTTGGAATTCACACACTTGTACGTTCGCGTTACTTTTGTAATTGGTCGACGTGTTGTCTAACACCTCCTGGAGGGCGGTGGAGGGAAGATTCCCTGATGGTCAAGCGAACACATTATCGACATCATCCACGAAATCTTATGTCACGCAAATCCATTTCGACCAGTTCAAAATATTTCCTTGGTAACCGCACAGATATTGTTGACCTAAGCGCATTGACCCGCAATTCCAAGAGCAATACTCATTAGGGGAGCGTCAGAGGAGCGTTATGAGTAAGCTACAGGTCACTGAACTCGCGAACTTCTCAGGTCTCTAGCCATAATACATTTAGGGATACTCGGAAGTCTTGACGGCTGGGCGCACACGCCTTAACGTGGCGTGCTTGATCCAGTTAAACACGTGAGATCAAGCAGACGTGTCGAGACGTTTGATTTGAATGATAATGTTGTTAATAAAAACATGAGTGTAATTGCAAACATTTGAACAAATATTGGTAGTGATTTGCAGAGTAATGAATTTGGAATAGAAGAACTTTTCAATGGTTCTAGTAAGGACTTTAATGATATGACAAACATAATTTTTACAACCCAACATGCAGAAATGCAAGATAATTTAAGAGATGTGGTTTATAAAGTGGCAAGTGCTACTATTACGAAACTACTTGAAATATGAATGGAACAAATAACGCAATATATAAGCGATGAATTGATTAATAAAAAAATTTGTTAAGTTACCCAAAAAAATCTGAGAATACAAAATAATGACTTGGAGACACGAATAAATTATTTTATTAATGATTTGAGACTTAAAACTATAACTAAATTTGATGTTGTTTTAAGTAAATTCGATGAGATTGAAAAAGTCCAACCTATTCGACCTATTGCAACAGTTAAAAAACCAACAACTTAATTCATATATAAATAGTTAGAATTTAATGTAACATAATCAAACCACGTATGCCTCTGCTTCGGAATTACATAACGTTATATCTGCTATGAAGGAGAAATATTTAAAAGCTAAACCACCGCAGCCCCGGTCAAGTTGTCAACAGGCGCTTTCAGACGGACGCAAACCACAAATGTGATCGTTAGACGGGCGGATCTCGGAGTCATGGCAAGTAAAATATTCAGCTCGGCGCAAGTCACGTGTAGCTACCCGACGATAGTAAATTGCGGCGAGTTCCCAGTGTTGCGACACGAGTAACCATAGGAAAATTACGTAATCGCGACGACGCAGCTGCCTTGCCCGCGGCCCATTACTCGAGCCATCAGCTTCGCGAACGCTGTTGGGTCTCAAACCAGAAGAAAATTTGCATCTCAGGTGCAAATCGATACGTTCGCTGTCCTCTAAAGCTGCGTACTTCTCTGGCACGTCTCGGGGCAGGTGGTGTGGAGGGGGAGGGGTTATAATGTTGCTTGCTGTCGATAATTCGATCTGCGCTGAGATAAATCCCTGTCAAAGCCTCAGACTTGCGCCAAGAGAGTAGGATACAAACTATAGCCCATTCACCGTTACTTAGAACTTTTCTGAAGCCCTACTTAAGTTCAACTTCTAAGAATTTCTTCCACCTCATGCAAACAAAGTTCAATCAGTTTAGCAAATTACACTAAAGGGGCAACGCACCGAATTCGTGCACACTAAGTTTAATAATATTTGCAAGAGGACTACACTAACGTTTATGAAAAATGCAAAAACAAGAAGGATAAGACATGTGATTGAAATGAACTTTATACCACAGATTAGGTATATGACAATACACAATTCATTATGGTTACAGAACTATACATGATCTCTGTCCTTGAAAATTCAGTATGGTGTGAAGCCCCCTTGTGTTGCAACCAGAGCCTCTAAACTTCGTGGTATGGAATCAAAGAGGACCTGTATATGTTTCTGGTGAATCTCTCTCCACGCGGTTTGTATGTGAGTCCACAAAGCACCAATAGTGGTTCCTGGAGGACTGTGACGAGCAAGTTGCCAACCAACCATATCCCAGACATTTTCGATGGGCAACATGTCCGGCGAACGTGCAGGCCAAGGAAGAAATGGTACCCGTCGTTCACTGAAAAAGGCTTGCACGTTACTCACCACATGTGGCCGGGCATTGTCCTGATAAAATATCGCAGGTGGAGTCACCGGAAGGAGGGGCATTACCTCAGGCTCTAAAATCTTCCTGATGTATCGGTTGCTGTTCAGATTGCCCTCAATATGCAAGAGTCGAGATCGCATGTTGTATCCAATGGCGCCCGAAACCATCACACTTTGTATTTACCCGCTATGCCGCTCCAAAATGCAGGCTGCCAGATTGCAGTCACCACAGTAGCTTCTAACACGTATGCGGCCATCACTGTAGGACAGGTTGAAGTGGGACTCGTCCGAAAACACTACATTTTGCCACTCAGCACGCCAGAGACGGCGTTCACGTGACCATTGCAGGCTGAGGCGTTTGTGGTTTCTGGACAACGGAAGCCGACGCAATGGCATGCGTGCCTACAGTCCAGCCCGCAGCAGACGGCGTTGAACCGTCGACGCAGACAGGTCCACAACCATTGCAGTGCTCCAGTGTCGAGCCAACACTGTGGACGAGGCTGTACGATCCGTTACGGCCATGCGGCCCTTGGATATAATAGGGCAATGAGAGATACGCGACTCAATTTCAGGGATTTCTATTTCAATGGCGTGTTGGAGATACATGACCCCGTTTTAGAGGTATCCGTCCCAATAGAGAACCGGCGTCAATTTCAACTTATACAGTATTGGGCACTGAAGGACATTCCTTCCAAGTTTCGTCCAGAATCGTGGAAACGATGCGTAGTGAACTATTTTACATTCAGTCAAACAAACTTTTAACTTTATATACATGAAATAAGTTTATTCAGTAAATAATTTATTATTTTATAAATCCTCAACCATGTTCACATAAAATTCTACCAACATTTAAAATTAAGTATGTACATTCCCCTTGTAATATATTTGGAAAATTTTTCTGCTATTAATTTCCAAGCGTTGTATTTGTAGAACTTTAAAAAATACATATATTTTATTATGATCTGATTCTCTGTAAATAAATCATAAACTAAACATAATTATAGGTGTAATTGTAAAATGTGTGTATTGCAGGTGTAGGGGTGCGTTAGTAGGAAAATCCCTCTGATAGTCGAACGGTTAGGGGTGCTTGGATACAATATATTTTTTGTAAGTTTTACAAATAAGTTCGAAACTAGTTGCCGAAAATTGTTTAGTGACGATTGTGTATGTAACTCCATGTTCATAACATACTTTAAATCCACAGAACATTGTTGTTAAAATTCATCATTAATTTTACCAATTTAACAGTCACATTTGGTGAAATTTGCTTCAATTTACTTGTAGACTTCAATCTTGGCAAATAGGTTTCCAAATCATTCGTTACAGAATACAAAAAGAATGTTTACTTTACAGCACGAATTCAATTTAATCTCTTGCACTTTTCCCGTACGAGCGACATCTCAGGAATTAAAGTGGAATGTTTATCAAAAGTGTATATTTTTAACACTGCAAATAAAATATAGTAATTTTCACAAAATCTTAGTGCGAAATATGTAAAGCTAAAGTGGAATTTCAACCAGTGAGTGCTGTAGAATTAAAGTTCATTGCACACATTGAAGTACATGAACAATGTTCTATGTTTTCTAAAATAATTTGTTGAAAATGTGTAATGAATCGTTATAGGTTCTGGCCCTCTCCTGGAACGTACCATTGAATGTCTTAAACAAGCGGCCCTTCCAACTGTCTCTCTAGAAAACATATACATACATATGGACATAACATATACATACATGTGGACATAACATATACATACATTGAAAATACATAAGACAAAATATTCACTGAAAAAGCTCCTCATATTCCTCCAAATCATCATAGAATTTATCCGAACATAAATGCTTCATTATATACACAACATCCCTTCAAAATAAAAATATGACATCATTCCAAACACTTTATTATTCTAAGTAAGTACAACATTAGATATAAACAACATGTAACAAACTTTATAATTATCCCATTTCACTTTGAAATGTCCTGCTCATTCAAACTACGCGCCTCTTCATGTGCGCTTCCTTCCTATTGCGCATCTGCTCCTGCGCAACTCCTCCTGCGCCTCTCCTCCATTTGATGATGCCGAAGACTCAAACTCCTCCGTCGTTACAAGCATGGCGTGGCTTGTGGTCGTCTAGCAGAGTCGGTCGGTGGAAATGGTTGTAATAATGTGGTAAAAATCTCTTCAACTGTAATTACCATGTTGCAATCAACATCGCCGGTGTCCTGATGATGAAAATTGAGTGGTTTAGCCTGGGAAAGTCCTCCACAAGTTGCTAAAACTCACTCGCAACATATCATGTTCGAAGGCGTCCATTGAAGCTTACCCCTGCTAGCTACGAGTCTCCAAGCTACGTCCGCCACTATATTCTGTAGTAATCATTTCAAGAAGTGTTTTTTTTTAGTGTTAGAATCATTATGTTTAAGTAAATTAATTCACTAATCCACTGATGTTTTAAAGTGTTCACAGCAAAGTTCGTTAAAACTGGGAATCTCCTAAATTTTAGGTACGTACGTTACATAGTTCACTTTAAAATCAGTTTCAAAGTCACTAAAGTTCAAATGTAAAATCAGATGGCAGACAAGTGTTGATGAGTTTTTGAGAATTTTACTATGTTAACCATTATTAAAAATTACCATCAGTTCAAAGTTTTTCGTTCCACCATCTTAATGCTTCTTCTTTTCTTCCGCGAAGTCCATTCCTTTCTTGGCCTAAACTTACAATAGATAGGACATAGTATCCTTTTGAAAATAAATTAAAATGTAAGTACAAAACATGCAAGAAACACGTGAAACGTGTTTAACATTTGTGAAGTGTCATGTAGTTCTAATGCCTTCCTCCAAATACATTCCAAAAGTACAATAAATCTAACAAAATAAAATCCATATTAAATTTCTCCACGTAATTATACATCAAAACGACGATGAGAAATGCAATAGTATCAGCGCTCAAATATTAATTCAACATCAATTTTTAAAATAGGTGTCTTATGTCGACGTGAAGAATGTAAATAAGCCTCCCAGTGCTACCAACATATCAACTCGACAACTGCAACGATGTCTACTCCAATTCTCCTGGAAATCTGCTAGTTCTACAGTCAATGGAATATTTAGCACATCAATATCGACCGGTGATAGGTGTACCGAGCATGGAACATAGAGACGCCAGGCGTTCTCCTGAGGAACATCCTGACTGATAAATAACAAAATATAAGGTAAGATCTCACCTTGCAGTACCAGATGAAGGGAAAAAACATGTCACACACACACTGTAAGTCCATTACATCTGCTTATTAGCTCCAGTGCGGGTAGATCGTGGTTGTTCAACTATTAACCTCGCTTCGTTTTCCATCAAAATGCCACTACATGTTAAAATTTGCACATGTACATACACTGCTGCATACGACTGTGGTTCACTGTCAGAGCGAACAATAAATAACATTACACTTGCGTCAAGTAACGTCATGTAGGCAGAACTTCATACGGCTATTCACACACATTTATGACATGAGAACATTAATTTGGTCACAACACACTTAGGGTGCATATATAAGCAGGTACAACACATCTGCTGAGGCCTCATGGCAACATATAGGCTCTCATAGCCTTACAACACATCAATATCACACAGTAGCCCTTAAATCAACAATAACATAAAATAGGAAAATGCTAACCCTTTACATAACACATTGTGACATAAATAAATATTTGCATACAACACATAGCATTCATTCCCTCGTATAGCTCTTGCATACTTAACTTGAGCTATGGCCTTACACATGGTCTCTTGTCTGACATGTATCATCAAGCTTCTACAACACTCTCAAAGTACAACTTCAGTGCAGTAACGTTAAATCGGCCTATAAATTCCTTAGTTATGGAGCCCCTTACACCATAACAACTGTCTTGAATACACTCAAAAACTTCACAAGGCCCTTGATACAAATAAAACAACTTACAAGTAATATTTGCCCATAACTGGCTAACAGGATTAATCGTAACCAATACAAGTGTTCCCATTTCTTACTTGTTTACTTCAGAAGCTTTAAATTTACTCATCATTTTCTAGGCTGAGCTGTAGAATCGAGCATTCACAAAGTTATTTACCTCTCTCTGTAGCTTGGTCTTGTATATACTCTTATATGGCTCTTCAGTAGTCTAGGTGGATGTTTCACATTCAGCGATTCCGAATGTTGGCATGCGGGTGTTACTTAGAGGGTGAAGACATGCACTGTGTGGTTCATAACCACTTCTACTAAATGTAGATAATCTCTCCAACTCTGCAGTGTCTGATGACAATAAGTCCTTAGCATAGTACCTATAGTCCTCATCCTCCTCTTGACAGGGTTACCCTGAGGGTGTCTAATAGCTGCTGTGTTGGGAATAATACTTAACTTAGATACTCTCTTTTGCCATACCTCACTGGGTACCCTTGTCGGGCAAAACCACTTAAGGCTTACCAATCTCCCCTATAAAATACCTCAGTTTGCCTAACAACACTTTTGCTGTGCCATTCACAATTGCATACCACTTAATATTATTAATAAAACTATCCATCACTATAAAAGTATATTTGGCACCTGCATTGACTTCGGCAGTGGCCCAAACAAAACTATTGAAACAATTTCTTAAGACTTAGTGCGTATAATTGACATTACCTCTCCCTTTAAATTGTCTTGAGGGTGTTTTGCTTTCTGGCATGACAGGCATGACCTTACAACTTTAGTCACACCCCTCTGCATACCAGACAAATAGACCATCCTGCTAATGATCTTATACACCTTAGTAGACCCAGCATGGCCTAACATTAAATGACAGTCCCAAACAAATTTGTTTAGAAACTTTCTTGGAAGAGCTGGTCTCCAATACTTCTCAAACTGGGGTTTCGTCGAGCTGTGATGAAAAAAAAAATACCATCATGAGAAATACAAAACAATAGGTCAATCTTGCAAGCAGAACCTGCTGCCCTTAAATTCTGTACAATCTGTTTGTATTATTCATCTGCCTCTTGGTGTACCTTGAGGTCCTCAAACAGGTTGTTTACCTCTCGACTGTTCTTCAGAACTGCTATAGCCTTATTTGCTGCTACTAGAAATTCCCTTGGCTTCTGTGTAGGCATGGAGATGTCAGCTTCGAAGTCTGGCGCTCAACTCAAATAATTAGCTGCTTCATTCTCCTTCCCTTTAATGTGTCTAATTTCAATATCATACTCCTGAATTTACAGACACCATCTGGTAAGGCGATTGACAAATGTCTCACAAGTCTTGAAACATGTCAGAGCCATATTATTTGCCAGTAAAATAATTTCCTCTCCCAAAAGTAGATCACAATAATTTCTTTTAGACTCCAAAAATTGATAGAGACTCTCGCTCTGTCACTGTGTAGTTTCGTTCAGCACTGTTGAGTGCACGACTTGCCATCGCAACAATCTTCTCAACGCCATCCTGGTATTGCTGTGATAACTTGACACCTAGAGTTTATGCCGAAGCATCTGTGTGCAAGTAGTACTCCTGACCTTGGACTGGGTGATAGATCACATGTTCATCCGAAAATGACTGCTTCAACTGGTCAAAAGCCTCCAGTTCCTCTGTTCCCCAACTCCATGGTATATCCTTCTTCAGTAACTGGAACAGTGGTATTGGTATCTGAGCAATCTTATTGGAGCAAATCATGTAAAAACCCCATGACACATAAGAAGGTCCTTAACTGCTTCACAGTCTTAGGTTCAGGAAACATTGTGATGGCTCTCAACTTATCAGGATCAATCTGATGCCTGTATGGGTCAAAATATGGCTCAAAAATGGTAACTCGCCCCTACAAAAATGACTTTTTCAACTTTACACTCATTCCTGTTTTCTGAAATTTAGTCAAAACAATATTCAAGTGTTCTAGGTGCTACTCATTTGTCGACGAGGTAATCAGGATGTTGTCGACATATACATGTGCAAACTGTTGGCACTCAATTACCCAGAGTTACAGCTAAACATCTAGTAAACTCGGCTATGGCATTAAATATGCCAAATTCCATGAACTGAAAAACACTGTTGGTTCTCGAACAGAAAAGCTTTGTATTGCCTAGACTCAAATTCAAGTGGGATTTGCCAACAAAAAAAAAACCACATGGCAAATCAAGTGTACTCAGACATCCCGGTAGAGTCTTGGGATTTCGCTAGTGTGTGTAGGGCCTTCCCTGTCCTTCATTATCACCACAAGTTTTGTGTCGACCTAAGTAAAGCATGCAACATAAAATATTCTGTTTGCATCACCTGAAACTATTCATTTAAGTGGGTTCTGAAAGGGCTAAGGTAAAACGGGACACTCACTGGGGCAGCAACCAATAAATAAACCTATGGTAGGTAGGGCTTATAGTCTCGTCGACAGCGAGAATATTAGAGACGGAGCAAGTTGCTCAGACTTGCAGGGACGGGTAGGAATCGGCCATGGCTAGAGACATCCGAATTTCGCGAAAATGTTTCCGCACATGCTAGACCCTACGGCCATAGGAGCAGTTTTCTTCTGCTTATTGGCGGCTTGTCTCTGCGAGAATGCAGTTTCTTAACTTTGCTGGGCAATCAGAATTAGGTAACTTCAATCTAGTACATATGTGATTCGCAGGCAGATATCTAAGACGCGCAACATGCAAAACCAACCGAACACGAAAACGGATCTGAGCTAAAATGTTAAAAAATGCAAACTGGTCGTGGAATATTTTCTCGAAATTCGGGTGTTCTCTGGCCATGGCATGTAGTGAGTCATCATCTCAGTCTTCGCTGTGAAAAAAAAAAATGAAACCAGAAAGAACTGACCCGGATTCGAAACCATGTCCTACCAAATGGTAGGCACTTGGGGCAAATTATAAGTGAGTCACCTATATCCACTACTGCAAGAACACCCGTTCTGTTGGTGTCTGCGTTAGGACTCACCATCGTCCTATTGGTACATGCCACGCCGGACACTAGCCTGTACTTTACAACATTCATTAATGGCCCGTCATGTACCAGTGGAGAGCAGAGCTGATATCGACCCAATCAAATGTATATTTTCGTATAAAATGGTTTAAAATCAGTCACGTCTTTTTGAGTGGCTATTAAAAAAAGGAAACCTATAGTTAGCAATATCATTGTTACTGCGCTGTCGTGTTCTTGTGAGGCTATGTTAAACACTAGCCGAACAATGACTATACATCCACGGGAGTGTTGTTCTGAGCAACAAAGGAATTTGTAGATTAACTTTGCTCGAGTTACACGCGAGCATAGTCTACAAAGTGTTAAGAGTACGAGGCTCGAGAATGCATACGGCTGAGGTGTCTAGTCTACAGCGCTTTGAACCCGCGACATTTTCCTCGCCCTCAATCACGTAACCAAGACGTGTATAAACTACATCGTAAAGTAAAAGAAGAAAAGAAAAATAACTATTATGTATCAAACGAATTTTGGAAATTATTGTGGCAGAATATATACTGTCGCAATTATACATATTTGTCACATGCAATCGCGTACTTAAGAAATTAAGTTACAGATATTATTAAGTACCGTTTTATGAACTCATACAACACTGAAGAATTCCACATTGATATAGGCTGTTCACGGTAAAGTGGGCATTTTTGGAAGCCCTCTCATTTGGAAAAATAGTCAATAAATATATTTCGTTTTGAACTTTGACATTAATTTTCAAGTTCAACGGAATTATACACGCTATGTTTGTTACTTACATGACAATATTTAATTAAAAAGGTGGTCGAAAGACAACACATGGCTGAAAGGACAACGTATCTAGGTCCTCAAAAATGCTCACCTTACCGTGAACAGCATTATCACATTTTTTATTGCCATAATTAGAAGCCCGAGAATTTTGCGGGTTCATTTCTAGACAAGCTGGAATTCACACACTTGTACGTTCGCGTTACTTTTGTAATTGGTCGACGTGTTGTCTAACACCTCCTGGAGGGCGGTGGAGGGAAGATTCCCTGATGGTCAAGCGAACACATTATCGACATCATCCACGAAATCTTACGTCACGCAAATCCATTTCGACCAGTTCAAAATATTTCCATGGTAACCGCACAGTATAGTTGACCTAAGCGCATTGACCCGAAATTACAAGAGCAATACTCATTAGGGGAGCGTCAGAGGAGCGTTATGAGTAAGCTACAGGTCACTGAACTCGCGAACTTCTCAGGTCTCTAGCCATAATACATTTAGGGATACTCGGAAGTCTTGACGGCTGGGCGCACACGCCTTAACGTGGCGTGCTTGATCCAGTTAAACACGCGAGATCAAGCAGACGTGTCCAGGCGTTTCGAATTTCCCCTGTCGCCCATAAAACACGTAGGCGCCTGCGATATCCAGTAATCGCATTCGTCACCCCTCCAGGCTAACGAACGAGAGTGCTGTCCGCGGACATTCCGGTCAGCGTGCATCCTAGCAGGCCTAACTCAACACTGTATGTATATATATATATATATATATATATATATATATATATAGGGAAAAATTACCTGGTAATTGTAAGGAAATATTCGCAAACTTGTTTGGGAAAAATATTTCCCTTTGCGTGTAAGACAGAACTCTCGCACTCCGGAGTAAAATTCACTTACACGTCAGATGAAAATCCCATACACGGATGGGGAAATTACGACATGTGGATCTCTTCAGCATTGTCTCATCAGCTCGATCTAAAGAAAGGAAGAATAAATAAAACGAGGCACCATGTTGGACAGCTTGTAGGACATATATTTATTAGGGCAGGCATATTGCTAACCAATAGGTGGGGATAGGAAAATTTCGCGAGTTCAATGACCTGTAAGCTAGACTCCACAGCCCTGTGTACACTAGGGCCTCAGATGTTTGTCAATTGGCTGCTGCCTCTGTGTTACCTCACAAGGGATTCGCTACTTGTTTCCTTGCAAGTCTGTTATTGGCTCAGAGTCCTCCAGGGCGTGTATAATAAACTCTGGTCCAACTGCAAAGGTGCATTCACTCTATACGTGCTTGACGTCCGTCTCGTCCCGAAATGAATTCGCGAAATTTTCCTATCCCTACCTATGACAAACGCAATTCAAAAGCACAAGTGTTTTGAAATCTTGTCTGTCTTGATATAGGCTAATAACGCAAATTTGGATCTTATCTAATGATTTGGCTGGCATGCGACGCACGTTCTAATGGACGGAACCCTGTTCGCCTGCGATAATTGTATTCGGACGTCTATTCTCTTTCTTCTAATGATGCCGTTACCCGCCCCTCCACTGGAGTCCCTCGGCAGCACTGAATTGCATGTCGAATCCTGTCAGGAGCGTCGTTATCTGATTGGCTGCGATGCCACGCCACAAATCACGGCTCCCTCGGGCATGTTCTATCGCCGACAGTTATCATTCTTGCTAGTCGTCACTGCAACCCTCTCTCGCTACATTTATTTTTCTTCGCCAAACGTTCTATTTACTATATAGATCTGCCTCCCTTACACAAGTTCGGTCAATCGCAAAAAAAGGTATCGTTCGAGGCCTGAAACGGCCTTGAGGTCGACGTGCGAGTATTTAAATGGACTTTGTCCATTGCCGAAAACAAGCCTTAAAACTAAAACAAAGAAACCAATCCGAGAAAATGAAGGATAGAAATCTAGGAACTATAGAAAAGTCAATAATCAATTGAACATGATTTGCCAATTAGGATAAGGCAAGCAAAAATTCAAGAAAATTTGTAGACGCCAACCATAATTTACACAAATAATGAAAAGATTTTGTTATGATTTGTGTTAATTTTGGTTGTTGTCCATAATTTTTCTTGTCCTAATTGTTTCCCTGTTCTAGTTGATAAATCGTGTTATGTTGACCACCACGTTCTCCTGTATATAATTACTAACTTAAATCGTGCTGGACGATGCCGCTGATCGACGAGTTTTCGCAGGGATCTCCCCTTTTCTCCCGCCCTTGCATTCCGGTGCTGCACCGTACTCACCTCACTTTACCCTTATCGGCTCTCAAGACCTCGATGTTAAGAGCCACCCAAATCTCTCCACTATATCCTTCATCGGGTACGACGCTTGCAGACAGCGACTAGCGTTCATTGCGTCTTCACAATACAGCGATGTTCTGCCGCAGGCCGCCGGCGACACAGACCGTCCTTTATTTTTCATTTAATCAATAAAACGTGTTATATGATATTGTATTAAAATTCTAAACTATCTTTCAGAACATGAACGACTATTCAGGAGTCGGAAAACATTATACGTTGTCTTCTTAAAGGTAGGAAAATCTATATAAATTTGGGCTCCCGTTAGCATTTTTGCAAACCGTTTTGTACATTTTCATTTGGTCTTTACCTCAGCTTCTCGCCAGTTTATTTAATAAGAAGTAAACAAATGTTGTTATTATTATCCCTCGTCGCCAGCGACGATCGTCAAAACCAATGTACGTCGCTCTTGTAACGCATTCGACGCTCGTCGCCAGCGTCAAAGCTCTGATTGGCCGAAGTTCACCGCGCCGCGTCGCTCAATTGTGAAAATCGCTTTGCACTCTACAACAGGGAAGAAAAATCTGAAGTTTATTTTAAAGAGAAAAAAAAAACTTACGTACTTATTACTAGGGATAGGAACATTTTGCGAGTTCATTTCAGGATAAGATAGACGTTAAACACGTGTACACTAACGTTGGCTTTGCAGTTGGATCAGAATATATTATACCCGCCCTGGACGACTCTGAGCCAATAGCAGACTTGCAAGGAAACAAGTAGCGAGCGCCATACTGCCAGGTGTGAAGTAACACTGGCTACTGTATGGGACAGCAGCCAATGAACAAACATCTGAGGCTCGAGTACACACACGACTGTGGAGTCTAGCCTACAGATCATTGAACTCGCGAAGTTTTCCTATCCCTACTTATTACTCTAATAAAAAGAGCCACATTTTAAATGCAGTCAGAATGGATTTGAAATCAGAGAAACTACAACAGCAGAAATGTATTAAGCATGAAACTTTTGAGGAATCGCTTTACCAAGTTCTCGTAAATGCAGTGCAGCTACAGAATAACACCTCTATTGAGCTAATTCTCCGAATCATTTACCATACAATTAGCCACACTTTGATGTATTATAATTTCTTCGTGACTATAACTTTATGTTTTCAAGTGAAACAAATTTTGATAAAATGCGTATATAATACCGAATAACGGAAATATAATGTAAGCTCATTGTATAAGAATTTAATATACTCTTAGCTTAGGCTTATATACTTTTTATTCATTAAGCTAATGTATTTGGCACATCATGTATGGCTACGTTTTAATACTCGTTAATAAATCCTTAAAAACAGTGCTTTCATAAATGATGAAGTCTATTGTCAGAAATAAATATTTTTTTAAGATTAATTGTCAGTTGCTTGAATGCACAGATAAATGCGAAGTTTTGTGTTACATTTCGTCAAATTTTGCGATCTCGGATTAAAATTATCATAATGTTGTTTGATGTCCGTGAAAAATAAACTCACGGTGTTCCTCAGTTACTTTGATGGCAAACATTCACTGGACCTTTACAAATATGTGCACATGATTTGCTGTGGAGTTATTATCCGCGACGCACTTCAGCTTTAAAATACCCAACGTGTGCACAACTTGGCATTTTGATAGCACGACTAAAGCCGTAAGTAGGAACTTACATTTGTAGGGAAAAATATTTGATCGAAGTAAATTTTACGTACTCGTTGATAAACTATTTTGCAATCGATGTCAACAGAGTAGCACAAGCACTATTTTGCTGCATGCACTTGCATATATTTCAACGGGCGCACTGAGTGACATGCGCCCAGTAAAGTTGGTAACGATGGATGGAAAGTAGTTCCATATCTTAACGTCGAATAAAAAATGTTAGGTAACCATTTGTGGTAAAATAAATTATTTTTATCGCTTTCTGATTTTTTAATACATCGAAGTGTAAAAATGACTATATTTGTACAATTTTATTTTGGTGATAATTCCACAGTTTCACCTGACCGACGCGTGAATACAGTGATGAAGCTCATGGCAATATTAATTTTACATAAGGCGGAAGAATACAGAACGTGCATACAAGTAGATCGAAAGCAGGGCTTTCAGAAGTGCTCATTTTACCGTGAACAACCTATATTCATGTTTAATACGCTACCAAATAGTCACTGGGTTATGCTATTATTTATTCAAAATACTTCAGGCAGTGTCTTTACAGTCCAACATCATTAATTTAAATAACTCAGATGTCTAATGATAGACGTATATGCAAACCATAGGTCATGAGAAGCTTACACACTGGGTATGAAATAATGGCGCAAAAGTATTGCTTCAGGCAGATCAGTTGCGAAACATATACTGCTAACCTTTAAGGAACTAGTCGTTTCATAAGACACTGTAGCTTACACCCACCACGGTAAAATGAGCAATTTTTAAAGCGCTGTATAAGATCTACTTGTATGTACGTTGTATATTCTTCCACCGTATGTAAGATTAACATTGTCGTGTACCACATCACTTTATCCATGCATCGGTCAAGTGAAACTGTGAAATTATTACAAAAGTTAATATTTTACAAATCTTCCCATTTTTACACTCCGATGCATTAAAAAAAACCTAAAACTTTTTATTCGATGTTAAGATACGGAACTACTTACCATCCATCGTTACCAACTTTACTGGGTGCATGTCACTCGGTGCGTTCGTTAAAATACATGTTAGTAGGAGCAGTGACTTTTTTCTACGGTTGATTTCAAAAGTGCTCACTTTATCGTGAACAGCCTTTAATAAAAAAAAAAAAACTTTCAAATGAACGTGTTAAACCACCTTGCGATAAAAAAAAAGAAGTAAAATTTCTTGAATGAAGACATGTGCTCGGCTGACGGCGATAACGTGGGAGCTGCGTTCTCTATCGTCATCGGAGAAATGGGGGGGGGGGGGGGAGGGAGTGGTCAACCGTTGACCCCATGGGAAGACCTCAGTATTCACAGGAAGGCGGAGTGTGGGGCCAGACGCCGAATCGGACCAGACGCGACTTTCTAAAACGACCGATCGCCATCACCCGTCACTAGAAAACATCACCTCGGCATCGCCATCTTAATTGTTGCCGTTTTTGGAACCTCAGTCGGTAGCCAGACGCCCTGCCGCATCTGAAAACCGTCTTACTGGTCCACGTCATGTTTGGTTCTTGTAACTGCAGCCGAACAGAATAGCCTACAGCTCATTGGCTGAGACAGCGAATCAAGTGTTGTGGCGACTTTAGGTACAGCGCGAGTTATGAAACTGTTTGTTTGAAACGCCGGAAGCCGTAAATTAAAGTGGGCCTGGAAGGGTTAACACTTTGCAGGCTATGCTCGAGTGTAGCTCGAGCAAAGCTAATTTGAAAATTTTCTTTGTTGTTCAGAACAAAACTCGCATGGATGTGCAGTCTTTGTTCAGATAGTGTTTAACACGACCTCGCAAGAACACGACAGTACAGTACCAATGATATTGCTAACGATATAATTGTTTATTGTATAGCCATTCAAAGGGACATAATTGACTGTAAATCCTTTTATATGATAAAGGACATTTGATTGGGTCGGTATCAGCTCAGCTCTCCGTTGGTTGATGACCGGCCAATAATGAACGCTGTAAAGTACAGGGTAGGGTTCGATGCGGTATGCACCAATAGGACGATGGTGAGTTATAACACAGACACCAACAGAACCGGTGTTCTTACAGTAGTGGATACAGGTGACTCACTTCTAATTTGTCTTAAGTGCCAGTACATGTGTGCAGACCTCAATGTGTTATCCCTTTCGGTCACACATTCATTTATGAGTTAAATTGTTGCAATCGTGTAATTTTTTGGTATGCTCTGAATTTGTGTTCGTCCCGTGACTTGCGACCAGCGGACAACGCGCTGCTATAAAGCTGGCACTAACCGTTCGTGTCGAAGAGTTGTGGGAAAAAGTCCACAAAGCAGATTATAGGCTGTTCATGGTAAAGTGAGCACTTTTGACGTCCTTGTTACTTTTTCTTTTCAGTCAATTTTTTATCCTTTAACTACCATTTTAAATAAATATTGCCACGTAAGTAATCAACACAGCGTGTATGTGCCACCGTAGTAGGAAGTTAGCGTCTAGAGCTAAAATAAAATATACTTATTGACAGTATAATTCTGAACTAGCTTTCCTACGCTACTTCGTATACGTGACATTTAGGATTTGGAATCACTCTTGGGACGGAAAAGACAACCCATAGACAAAAAAGAAAGGAGAAATGAAGGAACTTATTTTTAACGATGCTTTTATTTTATGCGGTAATCCTAAGAAAATATTAATCCAGTACCTATGTACATCCCTGAACATCATATCTTCGGAACCGTTTGAGATATCTCAATGAAACAAAGACTAGGTTGGTCCTGGGGTTATTATATGTATACTGTGTAAATTTGATGCCAATACGTTCAGCGGTTTTTGAGTTAAATCCGGTCAGACAGCGAGACACGAAAAAAAAATAACATTAGATATGGCTTAGTATAGGCCGTTCACGGTAAAGTGAGCACTTTTGAAGCCCTAGTTACTTCTTTCTTTCAATCAATTTATATCCTTCCGCCACTTGTTAATGTAAACCCTGCCATGTGGGTAATAAACACAGTATATAAATTCACTATACCCAAAACCAGAAGTCTGAGGCCACAATGAAATGTATTTATTGGTTCTTATGTCAAATGAAACAGCTTCAAAAAGTGCTCACTTTAGCGTGAACGGCCTATAATTAATTATACTGTATTAAAAGATAGTTGAAAGTGCAAAATTCGAAAATCACAGACAATTCTATTTTATTTAGTTGTATTGATGAGAGGGCTTTTAAAAGTGCTCACTTTACCGTGAACAGCCTTTAAAGACTGTTCATGACAAACTGAGCACTTTTGAAATCAACTTAAGAAAATAGTCACTGCTACTATTGTCACATACTTCAACTGGCGCACTGAGTGATATGCGCCCATTAAAATTGGTAACGATTGATGGAAAGTAGTTCCATATCTTAACGTCGAATAAAAAGTGTTAGGTAACCCATTTGTGATCAATTAAAGTACTTCTTTCGCTTTCTGTTATTTTTAATGCATCAAAGTGTAAAAATGACCAGATTATTGAAATATTATATTTTCCAATGATTTTATAGTTTTGCCTGACAGGCGCTTGGATAAAGTGATGAGGCCCATGGCAATGTTAATTTTACATAAGGCGGAAAATACAACTTGCATACAAGTAGATCTTAAGCAGGGCTTTCAAAAGTGCTCAGTTTACCGTGAACAACCTATAGCCACAAGAAAGGCAGGCCACTGCTGAATCGCTGTGTACTGCACCGGTCATTAATATCATGCATGTGAAACACGCACACGATCGTGGAAATGGCAACATAACGGGTTAGGAAAATATACTCTTTAATAGTTTTCTGGTAATGACGAAGTTATTTTTAAATTAAAATACTGGTATTCTCTGTATAACAATTAAGCGTTTCTTGGCAATCAACAAAGCCTTTTAAGATAACTACGAGACAGTTTTGCAATCGCCACGAAATGTGTTTTCTTTATTCAGTTCTTTCCCGTCGATACCGCGTGAGCTCTAACAGCCCGGGATATGGAACAAGTTAAAAAATGTAGGGAAACATGATAATATCCACTGAGAAACGTAAGCAATATAGCTCTGTACAATAGAGTATATCATGATTCTGCGCAAATTATTATATCGTGGATATAGAACGCAAAGCACATATGTGAGCATATACTTTCTAGGTGTATTCGTACAAATTATTCTGCATTGCCCAAAAACATTACTTCCGTGCAATAACTAACTGATGTACACACATTTCACGGGGAATTAAATTTACTAAAAATTCTTTGTCACATCGTCATTTGCACACATCAAATAATAGTCAACCGGTACGATAGTCAATTAAATGCAATCGCCGCGTATCCTGATGAGAATTCTCCAGAGAAAGTACTCCGAATCTGAATGTGGAGGAGGGTCGAGGAAAAAGGAAGTGTTCAACTAATTTACAAAACTTAATTACGGGAACTAAAGGAATTTTTTAATTGCATGTTTTATTATAAAATCTCCAAGAAATTCCTTGACTTGGCTATTCGGCCACAGTTCAGACGAATTGTTGATGTTGTTATAATATAACAAAGCAATTTCTTGTAAAATTTATCGTGGTTCGTCCATACCTTTTTTTATTTCAAGATTTCCCATAAAACTAAAATTGAAGATATCTAGAAGCAAAACACTAATCGCAAGGGAATAAAATCCCAAACTTCAAAGAAATTTCATTGTGACGTTCTTAAGAAAGACTTCAGCTGAAATGAAAACATTGTGTTGGTATCCATCTTTGAAATTTATTTGGCACACAAACTTTAATTTTGAGGTGGTTATAATTGTGCTTGATAACTGTAAGTTGAAAGTTATTTTTAAACTGATTTATAACTTGTCTTCGTTCATACGTCACAAAATCACGAAATATCTTCAAGAAATGGAAGAAACAGTTAGGCTCTTGACAACTCTTGATAGCACAAGATAATACGACTGGTTGTAACAACCAAAAGTCGAGCGCGACGTACTGCCAATGAATCTTGCACATTTGCCGATAGTCTTTTTTACGTCATAACTGAAGAACTGGCGTGAGCCCAGCATAAGTCGTGAATGCTAGTTTATCGCCACGAGTTCTATGCAGTGTGTGAGACTTAAGTGCTCCTGACTGCACTTGAAATATAAGTAAAATAAATTTCACGGCAGGTCTGACTTCCTGTATTGCTTACGGATCAACTACATAAACGCGTTTATAAATCACAGCCTACAATTCAGGCCATTGCAATATACTGCACATGTGACTTCACTGTTTTTATTACTTTTGTGAATGATGCTTGTATTCTGAACGTTTGATACACATTCGCGTAATTTTTCGTAAAAATAATAACAGGTCATGTATTTATGAAAGATAAATAACTGAAGAATATCGCCTGGAATTGCCCATGTATGGCAATTCGTAACGGAATTAAGGGCTCATTTTTAAATCGTACAACCTAGACATTTAGCCTAAAATTCATTTGATCTAATAGGCGTTTCGCTAACACAGACGTTGAAAAATGTAATTTGGCTAGCGGGCTTTTAAGCTAAGATGCCTTAAGCCCAATAGCCACTTTACCTTCTTGGCTTTTAGCCTAAAAGGTAGGCGTTTAGCAATTGAGTTTAAGACAGCTTACTACACTGAAAAATTTGATTTTTGTAACCGACGAGATATTACAGAAAAATTCACACTGGCAAATATTATCTGCAAAAAATGTATACTGATCAAAAAATTGTTTCTCATTGAGCACAAAAATAAGTTCTTACTAGGAAATCCCACAGTTTTGATGTCACTAGAAAACAATTTAATTTTAACGACACAAACACATGTTATGGTGTATTTCCATCCTTTTTATGTGGCACTTTGGCTATCAGGAGGTTTGGCTGTGTTTCAGGTTATGGAATTTAGGATAAATCGCATACACTGTTTTCAGAACTGAGCCGGCTGTGATACCAAATATATAGGCTCTGTCTCAAAAAATGCAATTACGATGTATGATATTACTGATGAGCTCCTGCCATTTGGTTTAAATAAAACCTTTCTTTACAATATTTCTTTGTGGAAACAAGTAGCACAGAACATCGGTTACAATTTTTCCTTTGTTATGAAATCCCACAAAGCACCTGTTGAATAAATAATAATGCAGAATGTCGGTTTAACAACAGGTATCGTTGTTGTAAATTAATTAATGATTTCAGATAATGATAAAGGCCTTAAACTCTTTGGAATTAAAACAAATTTATTCATTCTTGCTTGTTTCAGCTTGGGTTTCCAATTACTTTCTTGCAGTGTAGCTGAGGTTGTCCACCATCACTCGGGTGAATCGTATTGTATTGACTCACTAATGCATTAATACCTTGGGGAAACTTCTGCTGGAAGAAAATTGTACTCATTTACTAACATTACTGGATCTCGCACATTTAGAAAATAAATGGTATAATGGCAGCACTGGACACGTAATTTATTCAACGTTTCCAACGCCTGTATCGCGGATACCGTTCAAATCAACTTTGGAAATTAGTAATAACAGTAATACAGCAGTTTGTGTCAATTACGTCAATTTATTAATCCGTTCAAATATAATTTCTATCACCAGTTCATAGTAATACTGGTGTTAAGTGTCAGAGTTCACGCTGAACAGCTCAACTTTCGTCAACATTATGGCTTTGATGTTATGCACAAACTTTCCTCTGTTCGCTGGTACACTAACTCAGAGTCATTCATTTACACGCAGCAACAGATGTACTACAGGCACTTTATACTATTTCTGCGAGAGTAAAAATTGTATGAAATATTCCTCCTTGCGAAATCTATTACGTGTTCATTCTCGTAAAATAATTTCTGGCGTATAGTCTATTCACAGTATCTTCATACTTCCCGAATCACACCTATAAAAATGATCTCGTATATGATGTGTTTGTTTCCTAACTATATCGTGTATCAAAAGCGGTTTATATTGCTGTTAACGTAAACGTATCTTATTTTTGATTAAAATTAACATTTGCTTATATTTGATTTGTAAATTATTATAATGCTATTATAATAAATATAAATAAAACAGTGATAAAATAGGCTTGTTGGTAATGGCTAGTATGTTATAGTTTTTATGCGAAATAAATGCGCACAAATACTGCAATGTGCAAGTACGCAGTGCGTTTATGTGAATGGCCACATGCGCGGGCGCCAAATCTTGTGAGATGTAACACACTGCTGCGTGTGGTCCACATGTAGGTCGTGCATGCAAATAACCTCGCAGTTGAAAAGCCATTCACGTAAGGTGTACGTACTTGGACGCCCTGAAAACACTAGACATGTGAATCAGTCGTACAACGATAGGAATACACATTGGCTAGGATGTGTGAGGTGTGGATAAATAGGGGAAGAATTGTTCATTGTCACTGACCACAACGATAGGCTCCTCGACATAGATCACTGCGAGGCAAACCCAGTAGCTTAGAACGTCGTACCAGGCCGTTCGGTAGAGTGAAAACTACAGCTGCGCAGTGGTCCTTTTCCCTTGGTAGATGCCGTGCCTTCATCTTGTAACTTCACTGTGTGATTCAATATGGTATCTCAGAATGATATCAAATGAGTACTTAAAGAGACAGTGTTGTGAAAACCTGACGGGTTGCCATGGCCCGGCACAGTGCAGGCTGCTATACAGAAGACAAACTTCTACTTACTGTTTTACCCCAACTTTCTGAGTTCGCACGTACAATTTGTACGCGGTCTGGAGCAGACGTTTGATTAAAACACTTTCAATCAAGAATGTTATAGCCATGCTTAGGAAGAATAGGAATAGGTATTTTACTACTGAATGAGGCTTGTTTCGAACTTCTGATCTTTTGAATTAAATTAATTTCTCAACTTCAAAAATAATAAACGTTAAAAAAATATTCAAAATTACCCTAGATTGCAATTGGTAACATATTTTAACTGAAAAATCAAAACTAGGATCGTCGAGTAGTGGCAGGTACCTACACCCAAAAGATCCAGCGTGAAAAAAAAAATGTCTTGATGCTTGCTCTTAGAAGAGTCTGAAATCTTAAAAAAAATAAAATAAAACTGGTCCCAGAAAAATAATTAAAAACTTGCATTAAAATTTATCCAGTTCTATTCAGCGGTGGCACAAAAATCGATATCGGGCTTGCCATGGTTAAACTCTGGGAAATTTGTTCTTTAATGGAAATCAACATGGCACCTGTCGTGAAGCTTATAGAACAATTAGATAGGCATACCATTACGTGTCACTAGGAAACTTTATTTGCAAGTAAAACTCAAGCTATTGTAGTGTTGAAGAATTTGTAGAAACTGTTTTTTTTTAATAAGAAGTCGGACATATCACATGCAAGCCTCTCCCGCAGCAGGAAATCAACGAGCAAACAAGACCGTCTGCTTCTACTTGTGATCTTCCAGCTCACAGACTAACGGTCATGTACGGCTGCCATCGAACTCCTGACCAGCTAAAAAGCGGAGGAGCTCGCTCGGGCCGCCTTCCATTCCTCACGACGTACATGAATCCGCGAGACACAACTGCAATCGGGGGAATGGTTCCGGACTCCGTGTCCAGCTAATTGAAATGCCTACAGTACGAACCACTCGGGTATGCGGCCTGGCGTAGTTCTGCCCTGATGTGACGTAGAGAACAGTGACTGCTACCATACTATAGTCCATTCGGGACTGGAACAGACTTATGAGAATCAAACCTTTGAAAACACATCCTAGCCATCAGCTGATACGCATAGCTAGTAAAAAAAAAAAAAAAGTGGAGGGAGCGGGTACCGTACGTGAACCCGCCAATTATTTTACTAGCTCTACAGGCCATTACAATGTGTAATGAGTATCTAGACACATCCCGTATAAACACGTATACTTAAATGCGTAAAGTTTCAATAAGCTCGCAGAGTTTTACGACCAAATAATAACGCATTAGCGAGATGGCACAGTAACAAAAAAAATGAACTCGCTTTCGAGAGGACGTATGTTCGGATCCCGGTCGGGCCAATCCGACTTTGGTTTTCCCTCGGTTGCCCGTAATTACTCCAGGCAAATGCTAGATGATTCCTTTGAAAGAGACCCTGTTCGATTCCTTCCTCATACGATTCAGTGTTCTCCTACTAAGATATCATCGATGTTCGGGATCACTAAAACACTTAGATAATAAACGAATAAACCATTAAAAAAAAAAAAAAAACAGATATTTGGCAATTGAAGTGCTTCGCCTCACACGAAGAGTTGAATAAACTTTCCGAAACGTAAATGATTCTTAGTACAAAATTATTTGGTTGCTTACACTGTAAAAAAATTTACCGGTAAGCTTCCTAAACTGTAATGGAAGTTTTTATCCTATACACGGTATGGGAATAATACCACACATCAAGCTGCAGATATAGGAATGTTTGGCGTCGCTACTATAGAATGTTGGGACCTTCCCTACGTATTTGACTGATTGTTTCCATGAGCAAATGTAGGAACGCTACAATGAATGTATAGGGGACAACATTACCATTACCTGCTTTCTCACTGATAATTTCCGAATTATTTCTTAGAGTGTACATTTTCCTGTTGCTGTGACTTAACGAATTTATTATCACGCTTGCAAATGTTTCGTGTGCTCCTGGCCACTTTACGAGGGAACTGACATGACGGCCTGTATTCGAAGGAAAAGAAAATTGATTCACTGAAATGACACGTATTTTTTTGCTCTTAGCACGTTAAAAGCTGAACTACAAATGAATTCTCATTAGATCCCCTGTAATATTCGCCTCAATACCAGGACAACGTAGTCCATTCACGGTTTCCTACAACTTTTCGGAAGCCCTGCTGAAGTTCTACTTTCAGGTTATTCCTACGCCTTATGCAAAACAAGGCTTAACTAAATCTAGAAGATTGCACCATAGGGACAACAAAACATTAATTCGCGTGCATTCAGTTAAACTTTTGCACAAGATCTATTTCTTATGGGCTGTTCACGGTACAGTGAGCAATTTTGAAATCAACCTTAGAAAAATGTCACTGGCCCTACCTGCGTATATTTTAACATGCGCCGAGTAAAATTGGTAACGATGGATGGAAAGTAGTTCCGTATGTTAACGTCGAATAAAAAGTGTTAAGTAACCTTTTCTGATAATTTAAATTATTTCTTTCACTTTCTGTTTTTTTTATTGCATCGAAGTGCAAAAATGAGCAGATTTGTAAAATATTAACTTTTGTAATAATTTCACAGTTTCACTTGACCGATGCATGAATAAAGTGATGAGGCCAATGGTGATCTTACGTAAGGCGGAAGAATACACAAAGTGCACACAACTAGATCTTACGCAGGGCTTTCAAAAGTGCTCATTTAACTGCGAATAGCTTATGTAGGCTATTCACGGTAAAGTGAGCACTTTTGAAAGCTGTCTCATTTGGTATAACAGTCAATAAATATATTTTATTTTAGCACTAGACGTTAACTTATGAGTGCAGTAGAATATACATACTTTGTTTGTTACTTACATCACAGTATTTATTTGAAGTGTTGTTTAAAGTATGAAAAATGGCTGGAAGACAAAATAACTAGGGACTCAAACGTGCTCACTTTACCGTGAACAGCCTATACTAGGTATTACCAGCCCACCTTTTTCTCGCTGTTTTTAGTCATATTAATTGTACATGACATATTGTAATTTATGTATAAAATAAAAAATGTTAAATTTAACCAAAATTAAAATACTTAAGAAAAATAATAAATGCTTTTGATACAGTATAAGCTCAGGAAACAACCAAACACGTCTATTCCTCAACGGTTTGATTAAAAAAAGTATGAAGTTACCTCGGACAGACTACGGTTACTGAGCTTCGGCAGCTGCCATACCAGCCTATAGCCTGACAGCCACGGCATGGACGAGGCGGAAAAGAAACCAGGGCTTTTAAAGTGGAGCGGAGTAAAGCGGGGTTTGGACGGCTGTTAACATCGCAGTCTTGAGAGCCGACGAGGGCCGAAGCGAGGCGAGCGCGGGGCACCGCGATTCCCAACATGCGGAAAATCCGCGAGCGACCCCGCCGGGTCCGGTTCGCGTAGGCGGGAGGCGAGTGGTCTAACCACCGCATTACCGCGGCCCCGAGGGTGTTCGGGCGGCGCAAGGGCCAGGAAGAGGTGCAAGCGATCACGCAGGACCACCCGTCAGGTGGTTCAGATTTGCCGTCGACGAGACCCGATGCTCCTCCCACGTCGAACGGGAGGTAGCCCCGCGAGATGGTGCAGCGGCGAGAAATCGCGAGCAGCAAATCTCACCACGGCTGCTGCGTAGATGCCTCTAGACGCTGACGGGAGGGCAAGAGTGCTGTGGTTTCCTGCACCGTCTACACGGGTCGAGTCAAAGATACCTTCGCGCCTGAACTCGTCCTCGAGACAAAAAAAAAAAAAAAAAAAAAAAAGCAACGGCCCGCGTCCAGGAACCACTCGTTATTCGGGTCAGAGATGCTTCGCGTGGATGAAGGTAATAAAATTTAACCCGGCTGACAAAATAAAAACCATCTCTCATCGGGAAAGTTCAGAAGTAAATTCTGATTAACCGACGCACGCTACAAATTAATTAGGCGGCTAGTGGCGGAAATACTATATCATTTGTGTACCGAAACATTCGAGTGGAAAGACCCGACTGTTAAACAGAGGAGGCAAAGGCGGTTGCATAAATTATCTTGTGAAGTCGAGGTTTCAGAGACTTATAAAACGAAGTCAGTTGGAAATCTATAATTTTTCGTTTCTCTTCTTTTCATACGTGAGCTGATAATAATATGAAACAACGCTCACTAACACCCCTACGCTTGATGGAAGAATATTTACAAAAGGCTGCCAAGGTTATGACAAATCCCGTTGCACATGGACTTGGGTCAACTCGGTTAGCAGCCAATCAACTGCCATAGCTTATTCGCAATATTTTCAAACTGAACGAATCAAATATTTGAAAAACTATTCCATGTATGACGGGCTAGGCCGTTTTATAGATTTGTCATCTATATGGAGCACTTTATACTTCTGTTAACATAAGTGTCTTATTTTTTGTAAAATAAACATTTTTGCATAAATTGTATCAAGAAATAGGAATATATTATCCATAAATAATATGAATACAAGCAGATAGAAAATAGTTATTCGGCAATGTCTAATACGATAAAGTTGAGATGCCGAGCTCCTCAAAATGGCAATTTATGTCTTTCATTTCCCGACCTACTACACAATCACGGAAAAATAAAAGGTCCGTATGTGCTTATGGAAGCACGTAACTTTGGAAGCCCGGAGTCAAGAATTCTGCTATCTATGCTACAATTCTACTCTACCTTGGCACCAACCTGCAATATCTTGGAACGATGGAAGATTTTGAATGTAGCCAAATGTCGGCTATGTATTCTCGGCGCAGCAGTGCATCGTGAGCATGCGGCGTGGCCACCGGCGAGCAGTTACTGCGCGCCACCGGCGATCCCAGCAGCAGGCCGCAAAATAGCTGTCACCTGTCACGTGGCCAATTAGCCAATTAGCGCACGAGCTCGCCACTTCCTGGAATTTAGGCCTACAGTGTCGCCCGCCTGATTTCCGAGAATTTGTATTTGCACTGAAATGTCAGTAGCCAGTGCACACTTGCGCTCAGCTGTTGCTAAGCAGAAATATTTTTCCTGGTTGGACTGGGATTGGCTGGTTCAAGTATTTGTACTACTGGGCAGAAGTATTGTAATAAAATATTGTATTTTTCCCCACCCCCCAGTGGTGTGGGGTTGGGCGTTCTGAGCCACCCGATTGGCCCTTGTTTTCAGTCCCCCTCCTGGGGTGTACTTTTCGCTGGGTATATATGTCTTGGACGTTCCTGACTCGAGAGAAAAGGTAGCTCCAAGGTTCAGTAGAGCCTCCCTGACTGAGTTAAGTATAAAAAAATTAATTTAAACAAGTCATAATGGTAGGTCACCTGTAAAACTTACGTTTCAAAGTCCATTTGGAGTAATTTTTTTAAGTAGTTTCCTTGAAGGAAAAATGTAAGAGTTGAGCATAGTTTTCTTTGGTAATTTTTATAAAATTTTAGCACATTTTAAAATGTAAAGTCATAAATGGCCTTGGTTTTGTTAAGTGACCATGGGAGTGATTTTTAAGGATTGTTTCAGTAAAAAAAAAAAAAAACTTAGGATTTAGTGATGGTTATAATCATAATAACTTGTGAAAAAGGGAACTTGAAAAGTTTTGAATGGCCAGACATTTCATATTTTTCCAAGCCAATTTCTTAATTGGCCTTTGGATAGGCCGTTCACGATAAAGTGAGCACTTTTGAAAGCCCTGCTAAAGTTCTACTTACTTGCCCATTATGTATCCTTCTGACACATGTAAACAAACATTGCCATGTGACTGCCATGTGATTGCCACATGTAAATAAACTCAATGTTTACATTTCAGGACTGCTAAACGTAACATGTATAATATTATATATAAAAATGTAACATATATGATGTATATAACACACAATATATATATGTATATGTGTATATATATGTATATAAGGATGCATATATATGAATATATATAGTAAAATATGTAATATATATAAAATATGTAACATATAATCGTTTGGGCCATGTCAAAGCTCCGATAGACAAAAACTTTACACAACAAACAATTGAAAATGAACGCCCTAAAATGAAGTCATGGAAACCAAGAAATAGCATACACTAAACTTGGGCGGTGAACAAGGGCCAACACGATAGGTTAAAAAAGGACACGCATTAGCTAAGCCGAAAAAAAAAATTTGGAACGGCAGCCAAACCCAGATTTTGAAATAGACTAGCACTGTACACCCAAGGTACAACACCACTTGTCACATAAATTACCAAACATTTAAAAATTGTACTGCAAACTTAACGTTTCCCACGACTCACCATTTTCCAAGTGCCCCATCACTGTAGCTTGACTAGTAAAACATCAGCTGGTAGCTGCGTTTGGTCTCAGCTGACCGAAGTGAAGTGAACCTAAGCCATCAGGAAAAAACATACGTCTTGCAGCATAAGGTAGCGGCGTAACGTAGCAGACGTCTGAAGCGTATAAAGTAGACAGAGCAAGGCCATGCATAGCCTTAAATAAACAACCACGACAAATAAAAAAATAACGACTCACAAAGGGGGAAGGGGAAGACAGGGAGGCAAAAAAGCACGGTAAAACGAGGGGATTTGAGCAGAGCAAAGAGTACACCACTGCACAGAAGCAGATGGTGTTAATTAACTTAACGTGATGGCACTATGCTGGCAGTACATAAAAATATGTAATATATAAAAAAGTAAAATTGATAAATATGTGCATGTATATGTACATTATAATAATAGTTTGATATGCACATTTATAAATGGAGATAAATATATTTCAACATAGGCTTATTATGTATATAAAAAATAAAAATAATTTACACTAAAAATATAAACATATCAACAAATGCATTTGTGTATACATACATTTTTTTGACACCATTACTCTGTGTTTGTACCCTTCTGAGACCCTCCAAAAAAAGAACTGGACATTTATACTTTGAATTGAAGTGGTAACAGAAGGGTATACCAGGCTTGTAACTGGCACACCTTCATTTATTCAAAACCATTCTAAAAATAAAGTATATTATTTATAGCTAAGTGAAATGCCGATCTCGTGATGGACACATTTCCGGTGTCTCTTGTGGCCCAAATGGTTGCGACATTTCCTTTTTGTCAAACCCACACAGACGTCAAGAAACCAATTTTACAGGTAAAATGCATGGACTCTCATCGTTGTTGTGGTTCCTTCAGTGCAACGACTGCAGCAAAACTGAAAACTTAAATGAGAAAAGTATTTAAAGAAAATTACTATACTTACAAAAAAAATGGTTCATGCGTGCACACACAAAGCTGAAAGAAATATATGTTTTATTATTAATGTAAAACCGATACATATCCCCAGTTACAGCCACATTATAATGTAAAGGACAAATTATAAAAGTAATACTTACAGGCAGTGTTCGAGACAGGTATAAATCAGCATGGACAGGTGAATGTAATTCACAAGCATACAGGAGCTCTGGGAGTCTGGGGTGTTAACTATGCGGTGTAATTTACAGTTACATTAAATTTCAATAACTGCAATAATTTTGCAGCCCAAGTGGCGGATATAACAAAAAATTATGCCTACTCAGGAACGCATACTATCTTCATTGATATTTCTCAAAAGGTATCAAGTTGTCTTGTCGAACATCCATTTCGAAATTTAAACATGGAATTATTCTATAACTGTTGACAAATAATTATAAAAAAACTTTATAATTCTTATTACGGCTAGCATTAACAAATAAAACAATTACACTTGCATCAGGAAATAATGTTGGGAACAAGCACAGCTAGAGGTCTATAGTTAACAAAACCAGCTTCAAGATTTTATAGTCTATAGGATGTTGGAACACCTTTGGTGTAGCATCAAACTGAGACGTTTATGTTATGTTAACAATAGTAAAATTTAACACTACCTTGGGATGAATAACTACATGAACACAAGTTTGAGGTTAGGCCTACCTTACAAAATAACACAGTGAAATAAAAACGTATAAAATTAATGTATAATTATCGACGGCAAAATTTGCACTTGTTGTCAAGGCAGATTTAACAAAGGTTACATGGCTAGGCCTAAATATATACGTACAGACGTATTTGAGGTTAGGCCTACCTTACAAAATATCACAGTTATATACAAACATGTAAAATAAACGTATAATTACTGCCGGCAAAAGTCGCACTTGTTTTAAAGGCAGATTTAAGAAAGGTTACATGGCTGGGCATAAATAGATATGTACAGATGTATATGAGGTTAGGCCTAAATTACAAAACAACACAGTAATATACAAACATGTCAAATTAATGTAAAAATATTGACGGCCAAATTTGTACTTGTTATCAAGGCAGATTTAAGAAAGGTTACATGGCTGGGAGTAAATAGATACGTACAGATGTTTTGACGTTAGGCGTACATTACAAAACAAAAAAAAAAAAAACAGTGATACAAAAACGTGTAAAATTAACATATAATTATTGACGCCAAGTTTTCACTTACAATCAAGACAGATTTAAAATAAAGGTTAAACAGATGGGCGTAGGTACATAGGTACACATAACTTTTTATGTTACTTGTCGAACTTGGCATATAACATGTAGTTCGCAAACTCACGTGAATATATTAATGTCGCATTTCTGCTGTCGTTCATTTTCTTTCATTATTGCTATTTAACTTTCCGTTTATAATATCCTGTTTACAACTGTCGATTCCTACTTGTTATTTTTCAACGATTTACTTCAATAGCATAGGTACTGGCGATAAGCGGGGAAGACACGTCGTAAAATCTGTTTGGGGAAACACGCCGTAGAAGCACATTTGCACTTACCTCCGGACAGTTGCAGTTGAAATTTTCATCATTTCTGCAAACTCGCTCCATCACCTTGCACGACCTCATCTCTCCTCGACGAATTGAAGAATAAATACTTTTGACGAGATTTATAATGTCCTCCTGATGCTGAATATTTGTACGTAGTTTGCTGTAACTCACAACTTTACACAAAATCACTACAACACAATTAAACACTATACGACCTATAATAAAACAATGCTGATTGCAGATAAGATGAAAACTAAATGATAAATATTAAAACACAACAACTTCCAGCTTCCAAATTTGTAGCTTGCCTCGCAACCACTCCACACACGCAAAGCCAAGCAACAAGCATGAAGGAACCACAACAACGGGCGGTTGGTTTTGACCGTTGCGCCGATCACGTGAAACAATATAATTATGAGTTACAGTAAATATATTATCTTTACACCAATAATTACTTTAAAGTAAAATAAACTTCAGACAGCATAAGTAGCCAAACGTTTAAATATTACACTTGCAATACAGCTTTATTTCTTAGAACTACTTTTCACATTTCATTGCCAACTTAACTGAGTGTATTCATGTCCAGCCTGTGCCGTAACACACATGGTTATACATACGCAGTTGCAAGCAGTGTTTTTTTTCAAAGGTTGATTTCTAGAGTGCTCACTTTAACGTGAACGGCCTTTGGTTTAATGAATGGCCAGATATAGTAAAGTTATAACATATTCAAATATTTTTCTAAGCCATTTTTAATTGGTTTTTGTAGTTTATTAAATGGCCAGAAACAATGTGAGTAAAGTTACAAAAGATTTCAAATACTATATTTTTCCAAGCCAATTTCTTAATTGGTCCTTGTAGTCTCAGGAATGGCCAGTTATAGTAAAGTTATAAAATCTTCAAATATTTTTATAAGTTTTTCCTTTAATTGGCCTTTGTAGTATTTTGAATTGCCATTATTGTTGTAATGTATCCAATTCTTCATGTAATTGTGGCTTTGGTATTAGAGAACAGCCAGTAATACATTCTCTTTTCATAAATATAGTTGGCTTTGGGTTGTGAATATCACCATAAATTGAAAAATCATAAATAGTTGGCCTTAATTTATTTTGAATGTGGTCAAAGATGTCATCGGTGGTATATTGGAAACCACTGTTTTTATTAATTAGAAGGTTTTGCTCGCCATCTTTGATAATTGAAATTGAGGCGATTTAAAGTTTATAAAAATGCCATGTGGGCATAACAATTTTTTTTTTTTCACGTTTGTATTTTACAAGATATAAACACAAAATTGTAATTTTTGCTCTGAACAAAACATTTACAACACATATCTAATAAATAAACATATCAAAGTTTAATCTCATATGTTTTAAATTGGGGAACAGGTGGGGTCTCGTCTGTAGATTTGATCTCCAGCCCTCAGTTACTTACAAATAGGTTATTTTTTTAATATGTCGGAAGTTTGATAATCGTAACGCTTCTGGACTATGGTTTTAGTGCCCCTAAGATGCGGTCTTGAGAAGAAGGACGTATCAAAGTTTCCGTTTAAAATATTTCTAATCTGAGAGCGCACAAATGTAGTACGTTCGCGTGTTGGTTAATTTTCTAGACATGTTTGTTAAGCTGTATTTGTATGTATTAGCCGGAGGATCAGTCTCAGAGTAGAACTTAGCAAGGATTCAGAAAAGTCGGTCGTAACCGTGAATAGATTATAAATGATGCTGAGTGCACAAAGGAACGTGTAGTCTATCTTTTCGCCGGACGAGTCCTCGAAATTCCCGGGTTTCTTAGCAATTATATTTTGTAACATGTCACTAAAATAACGTTTTCATGTTCACACGTGTTACAGAAACACTATCAGTCAGCTTTAATACCACTTGCATTCTTCTAACAACTTGACATTGACGCATTGACGATACCCATTAGGTCCGTGGACCTGTTAACTTTTACTCGAGGCGGAAAATTACTCATTTAGCTGAAAGATTATAAGTAGGGATTTCTTTCAAATGAACGTAAACCGATTTTAAATATTAATTTTCCTTGGCGAAACGATGGCCTGTGTTGCAGAATTCTTCGTTTGGTATCAGTTCTTCGAAACTAAGTAAAACTAAAAATTCAATTTTATTCAGAGAAACGAAAAATAAGTGCAGCAGCGTCGTTAAATACATTTATGTTGTTTGGTTACCACGAGTGTGTGAATTCAAATTGGTGTTCTAAGTTTATTTGGTGAAAATTAAGTTATGCATCCACTAACTTCCAAGCCGTGTTATCGCAATGTATCCTTCATGTTACAAAAATGATCTTAATACACAAGACCAGGTGATCTGTTAACACCTTACTATCGTCTTCTGACCTTTTTATTTTCAAATAGTCCGGCTGCCGGCTTTCCCCCCTGGTTAAGGCCATATTTCACGATAATTTTCCTTTCGTTATCCGAAAGAGATTTATATAAGTACCACATAAATGTAAATATGTGTCTGAGAGAAAATAATGTTACTATTTATTAGTTTCTCTCGCACGAATAATAATGTGTTGGTAAATACATCTACAATGGGAAACACTTAATCTCACAACCGAATGGCTTAACCAGCGAATGTAGTACCGCGTGGATTTTATTTTCCAGGCGGTCGGGAAATTACCCGAGGACACACAAAAAAATTAAAAAATTGCAAGCGAACTCGCGCCGTTCAACCTCGTCCCGAAAAATGCATAGATGATCACGACGCATGCGGGTTTCGAAATTGCTGAAGGAAAATAACGTAAGATGTTGGGGAACATATCTCTTGCGGCGCGTTATTATATCTCGCCTGGGGATATGTGACCCGCTGGTGTTTAATAGCTGACCGTTCACGCTGTAGCAAGGGGAGAAATAACCTCGGGGGGGGGGGGAGGGGGAACTGGTAAATGGTTTTGGAGATACCTACTCGACGCGAGCTCTTGCCGATAAATTACGCACGAAAAGGGGAGAGAAAATATTCCGCTGCGCGGATGCATAAGATTTTTTTATCTATACTTTTTTTTTTCCTCTCCATCGCGAATAAAATTAGTACTTTGCGAAGGAAAAATGCTTTTTTTTTTTTTTTTTTGCTACCTGCGCGTGGAAATATGCAGATACGTGCAGCGGCATGGCCGCCGAGATGTTTCGGCATTTAGCAGAACTGGCCGGGCGGATGACGCCAGGCGCGTATATACACGCGATTCAAGGACCGCGTTGGGTCGTGAACGAGTCATTAAGAAGCTGAGAAACAGTCGCGCTTACTAACTGCGCAGAGATGTGAGCACTTTTGAAATAAACCTCCGGAAAATATCACTGCCAACATCTACATACTACAAGCTGCATTATTGTCTATTCGCGGTTTTCACCGCTTTTTTTTTTTTTTTTTCTAACCTTCGAAAAATTATCCCATGTGTGACATTGTTTGGTTGTTTGCCTAAATATGTCACCTATCGCAGACGTTTTATATTTCTGTAAGTATGAAAGTATCTTATTTTGGTTAAGCTGAACAGCACGACACGACAAAACCCGCAGCCACGACTATTGTCAATGTGAACGCTCGAATTTACAGCCCGACAGTTTGCTGACGCGACACGGCGAGTAGAATTTTTCGGATCCATTTAGAAGGCGCTGATTAACTACGCTAGTTTCAAAGGCGGTGGGCGGACTGGAAATTTGGAATACATGATGGTGACAAAGTTTTATAGCTAATGCATACTGAAATATACTGTAATAGCGGGTTAAACGGACATGTAACGTGTACAGACTGCCACAAATCCCCGTGCAAGGACACCAATATGAAATATAGCTTATATTTCATATAAATATGTAATATAGTGTGTAGGAAGCTGTGAAGAACACGCACAAGGTTTCCTCGTTGCGATAGCCAATATGAGATATTATCATATTATATATGTATATATGCTGTGTATGGTTTAGAATTAGCATACGCGACAATGGGACAACACATATAACACACGAGCGACCAGGCTGCACAGCTGACTTGCAATAACTCAGTGGGAAAGGATGTGATCTTACCTAGGCTGCCTCTGTATAATTGCCCGGTGCAGTCCTGGGCCGGTAGGTGAACAAATTTATTACCATTATCAGCCTCTATAAAATAGCATTTGTCACGTACATAATTTATGTACGCGCATAGGCAGACTATTGAAAACTCTAGTAAACACATATGTAAGACACTGGGTAAGAAATAGGTTAATTTGACACTACAGTAGAGAAAACGACAAAACAAATACGCCCTTTGAATACATTTAATTGATTTTACGCCTACTTGAACCCTTTTACGGTTACGTGACATAGCTTACCAAAGTCCTAATATACTGGTTTCAAAATCAAATTAATTAAACTGTTCTCTGTAGTAAATATTATCTTCAAATAAATTGTGCTCTCGCTAAACAGTCTAGCTCTGGTAGAAACTACTCTTGTCACAATTTTTGCAGTGGACGTATGTGTGCTGGAAATTTACGTACTTATAAAAGTCAAGCTGGCGTCGCTTGTGTACTGATGCTAATGGACATCGAGCTGAATCAAATTGTAAATAAAATTATGTCCAGATAAAAATTTCAGATCTTTTTATAGGACTTGTGTTTTAATCACCAAGTGGATTGAAGGTAGGGTGCTCTTGCAGGATTTGGCGTAGCAGGAGTAAGGTGGAGATACGTGGAGCTCCGCTCTACACGTACGTAGACGGCGTGTTTAAACTATCTAGCTCCTGACCACTTAACCTCGCGAATGGGCGACCATTGACACAAACTCCATTGCTGGTTACAAATTTACTTAAAAGTTGGTTCAGGGACACGTCTACACACCCTAAAACTAATTTAAAGTCCTACCATTCCGTCCACTTCAGACTGGAGGTCCTACCCTACGTCTGACGTCGTTGGAGGCTGCTAGCGAAAAGAGAGCTCTTGTTTCTGCAGGCTGACGCTAGCTTAAGGGGGCCTATAGCGCCAGCCATTCAACAATCAGGATTTAAACCTGCGAGCCAATGGGGATCAAAACTATTCAAACCACCCACATGAACCACTTCTAACGACCTAAATGAAGAAGAACCAAAGAATACGTGATCTCGGAACTGAGATATAATTCAATAAAGAGTAGAAAGACTTACAAAATTGAGATCACACCTAAACTAAATATTAATTATATAAAAATTAATACACAATGAAAAATGAACTAGCCTATCAAAATTACACATAAAAATTATTGCCGCCATACATCTAAGTGCTCAAAATCTTACGTGTTAAGAAAAATAAAATAAAATAAATAAATATAAATAAAATTTACACAGGCAGTTGAAATCATTTAAGTGACATGTGTGAAAATATTACATTAACTCTTGCATGACAATATGTATAGCAATAAGAACAGGAACAACAATATTTGTATGCGTAACAACCCTATTTTCATGGGTGTTACAATACAAAGTTAAAATAATTATTTTAAAGAGTTAAATACAATAATTTTCATAATTTGTAATCTTTTATGCTACGTATTTCCCATTGCAGGGAAAGCTTATCACACAATTTCATTTTGCAAGGTTGTACACTCTGTGCCGCACTACACGACAAAGAATAGAAATAATTTCTAATCCAAACGTGTTGGTCGGAAGACAGAATTGTCGGTCTTACGTCAGATCTATCTTTTATTTAAGTCCTTTTCTGAACGGCCATGCCGTACCTGTCAGGCTATACGATTCCGTCATTATACTTTACCTACAAATTACAATATTCCATATAATAAACACAAACACAAAGTTTAAAACAGAGGTAAAATAGGTGTGTTGGTAATGCCTATTAGAGAGAAGTCCTCTTTCAAATTATTCTTCAAATTGAGTGCACAAATATGCGGTGCGTGGTCCCTTTGGGGTAATTTTCTAGTCTTAGTTATGATTTTAGGCGGAGGAATAAATAGCCTGAAAGTAGAACTTTAGCAGGGCTTCAAGAAAGTTGGACGCAACAGTGTTACGTTGATAGGGGATAAATAAAAATAGTTCACAACACTCGGCGTCGTGTTGCGAGTTTAGAACCTATATTCAAGGTCTCTGAAATTTGTATCTGTTCCTTTCGGGAAGTACATTACTCGTTAAAATATGTGACAGTAAATATATGGGAAAATAATATAGCAAATTAATTTCAGCTCCATGAAATTTATTTGAAGCAAGAGGAAAATTAATTCGAAGGGATGTAAGTATCAATTTTCTTTAAGTGCAATTGGACAAACATTTATGAAAATCGGAAATGTAATAGTATTATTTTATGTTTCACTCTCGAGTACTGTACATATCCATGCACTGCAGGGACTCAATTGTCTATGCAACTGTTAAAACAAAAAAAAAAAGTAGTCTTTTCATACTATGTAAAGATACATTGTAATATTTATTGATTAAAGGAAACTGCGTACTTGACACTGCTTTCAGTGTTTTTTTAATCATAAACAACAAATAGTTATGGTTCCTTTGTTATCAACCGGACCCGTGGAGTTTCGCTCCGTAACTTTTAACAAGCCATGTTGAAATGAAGTTAAGTTGTATTTGTAAAAATTATTTCACATAAAGGAACTAACAAGAAAGTCCACTCAACTCTACCATAGTAAAATAAAATTAACGTAGCAAACAGCATACAATAAAATATTGTCCTCGAAGTTTGATACAACAGATACATTTAATAACGAGCAAATATACAAAACCTTGAGTGATAGCACGGAAAAATGTCTCCGAGTAGACGTAATTCTCATCATAGAAGTGGCGCGCGCAACTTCTTGTCATTTTGAGCCATGAAATGTTTCAGACTTAAAACTAGTTTTTTAGTAGTCTATCGAATTGGTGTTACTTGTCAAGAGTGAAAAAAGCAAAAGTTTTCACATAAAACTGCAGGCGCGTACTTTGTTCCCATACCCTTACCCAAATAAGTAAATAAATAAACAAATAAATATTTTTCCTCTAATGAGGACAAGTGGAAGTTCAAATATTTGCAATTAAATTTGAAAACACGCCTGATAAAATAGATTATTGCCATTTTATAAAGAAAGGCGACATTTATCAACGACGCAACATCAACTGCATTACAGGTTAGATAGACGTGAGTCATCGGCAAGTATTTCCCCATGCCATATACACGAGTTCTGAAATGCAACCAGGACATGCCTGCCTACGAAGACTAATATAAAATTACTTCATTAATCAACATGCACAAGGGCCGCCTTCATGACGTCGCTCTAGTGAAAAGAAAGAAAGAGGGGCCGTTGGGAAAGGGCGGTGGGCGAGTAGTCATAGAGATTCGCATCAAGATGTAAAGGCGTATTTCTTACTGAAGTCAATATGGCGCTCGTTTCCTTAACTTAGCTTTATCTTTGTGGTCAAATATTATGTCGCGCAGTAGTGTATTCACATCAAATGAAAAGTGACGTAATTTTGATGTTTCCATTTTGAAAGATTAACCGACTTTAACTTGGCGTTAAGAGTAATGTAGTGTTGGCCAAACAGATTCAAGAAACGGCTCTTTGTTCTATGTATTCATTCAACTTCCGTCTGGAATCTAGATTGTGTTATGAGTAGTGGTATTATGGGCGAACGGGAACAATGTATTTTAAATGGGGGCTATGAGGCTTGTGAGATTGTGCGGCTGGGAGGTATTCGGATCGACTCGGACGATCTCGGCATTATTCGGCTCGTCTCAAGGGGTACTCGGCCTTCGACTCAGGATTTTCGAATGTACCCGAAGGAGTTCAGTGGTTATGACCAGTAACCATTCAAGCATATAAGTCTGTTTCTAGTAGACATATTGGTTTTTTTTAGGTATAAGGTATGTCAAATCGTAAAAATTTTGTTTTCATAAATGTGTTTTTTTTATTTGTAATAAATCTCATGCATTTAATGATTCGTAACATCTAGCATCATTACTTCCTCAAATCCATTCCTCACTAGCTATAGTATCCATAATTTCGTGCTAGAGTGTACTGATGACGGAAATATTTAATTACATCACATTATTCGCTCGTGATTGGCTTTTGGTTACATGACAATCGGGCCTTACAGGTATATAAGGTAGGAAGACTCGCGCATCGTCTCAGTTCTTCGTCTCGCGACAGGTGATAGATCGTTTTCTCTCTCCTAATAGTACAAGAGCCAGTGAGAGATCGACTTACACCCATCTGATAACCAGATGAGACATTTTTTTTTTAATTTTATTAATTAATGAACACACCTATGATAGCTTGCCTATTGAAAAGCTGTCATGACTATTTTTAATTAAATTAATTTTAATTACTTTTTTTTCATCACCTTCTCTCTATTGATAACCAACCAAATTTAGTCCCAAATGTTAATTTTCTATATGGAGAATATGCCAAAGTAGGCTTGTTTACTTATTTCCGGTCATAGCTACCTGGCAAGCAGGTATGAACAGGTAAATCAATATAGGTAACTACACCGAGCTGATAACCAATCGAAATTGGTATCAAAATAAAGATTATTTAATAACAAATATAATGGTATAGGCTTGCCTGCGAAAAATCGGTCATAGAATATTATTACCGTGCGTTAAAGTTTTAAAATCGGAGCAATTAAATATGTGCGAGAGAGAGAGAGAGTAGAGCGCCCGAAGTCTGTGCGATAGAAGAGGATACAACATAGCAGCTGTGCGAGACGTGTCCGTTGAATGTACCCGAGTGCGCATGCTCTTTTACATGCGATTAAGGGAGACAACGTTTATTTACTGTCAAAAATGAATTTGGAGTCGCGAATAATAAACTTTATTTCGAATATAATCATCACATTAATATAAAATAAATTTATTGATAGGTATATAATAATCATTAATGCAGACATTAACAGACATCAGACAAATTAAAAATCTTTTTTAAATAAAAAAATTAATGTGAGAAAATTTTTTTAGAAATTTATATTATAATACAGGTATTCGTAGCCTTGTATGGATTTGTAAATATACATGTTTTGTGACTTGTTTACTTGCATTCGTTGTAAAGGTTGTTGCTAATAACAGGACATATTAAAATTTATCAATAATGTACAATAACAATGTAAATAATAATTTACAAATTCTAAATTGGGTTGTGCCGGCACCTAACTTAGCTGACGACTGCTATTGTTTTCGTGTTGGTTCAACAGGATGGGGTAGTGCTCGACTCCTACACCTAGGTAGCGCTGTTAATCAATTTTCTGCCACGCTAAAAACTTTACGCGTGCCCTGCCTGAAATCTCCCCTGTGCTATCAAAACAATATATCTTTATATATATATATTTATTTTTTATTTTTTTATTTTTGTTACAAGTCTTCTTAGTGTAGCACATGTGGCAGATAAGTATCACCTTATTTTAGCCACCTCTTTCATCTAAATTAACCACCTAGGCGACATGAATCGCCTGTGTGTTAAGCTCTCATGACCTTTGTACACACGCTTTTTACGTCCTATGTTTTTCTGAGCACAATTAAGTATTCTCCGTTAATAATGACATGAAATTTTCCTCGCTTTCTGAATTACAAAGTGGAAGAGTCCATCGCTATCACTAAGCTGCCTTCCTCTGTGTAAAACTGCCTGAAAAAGTTTGGCTGTGCCGCTTGCACCATGCTATTTATCAATATTGCAGTTTTAATCAGCTTTTAGTATATCCCTGCTAATGCTATTGTTAGAATGACAATAGTTGAAAAACCTGATATAATTATAGTGTTCCTGGGATATCACAGAGAACATGTGTGTCTGATGAAATGCATATCTAATCTCGGAGTACTTATAGTGGGGAGTTTTGCATGAGTAATCTACCACTTATCGTTAATAGTATCATTTGCTGAATAAAGAGAAATGCCTCCGCTTGCTTTCAACTGCTGTACCTCAAATTCGTTGTTGTGTAGCCATTGTACTGGCAAAATTGTGTGCAAAATTTCTAATTTTGGGCTCTTGACATCGCAAACATGGGCGGCTTTAATAATAATAACTTTGTATGGAGGGATTTCACAGCCACAGGGTACATGAATTTCTATAGTTCCTACTTTAGGGTTGTGGATTACTTTACTTAGCGTCTTGTTGTTACGTCTAAGCACCAGTTTGCCAAGTGCGTTTGTTATCATGTAGGGGTGGGGTTCGATCGTGTAGACAGATAGTGAATTTCCTGTATCGCATTGTAATTTACAGTTTCGGAACAAACTTTGAAGATCATTGAGGTAAATTGCAGCCTTCAAACAATTTGATTGTGGGTTGTCGACTATTTGCTTAGAGAGGAAATAGATGCCTTTAGCTGGTTCCGGAGTGTCGTAAAGTTCCCTAGTTTCTTGTGTAGTAATGTCAATTGCTATTATGTTGGAAGGAGTTCCTACAATGCATCTTTCATTATTATATGCATAAGGGACGTTCGTAGAGCAAAAGAATTGCCATGTGCTTTTAATACCTTTCAATGGGAACTGTATTTTTATCATCATTTGAGTAGGCGATAGCGTGCATTCAGTTAATGGGGTTCCTGTTCCTGTAACTTAACAAGATCTGACTTTAATATTTCTTTTGACACTTCTTCAGGTGGTAAAAATTTCTGTTGATATTACTGAATATACATGCTAATCGTCAGTTCATTAACAACATTATTTATTATTTCCAACACCATACTAGTGAGTAATTGAGATTGAATTAGCAATTACTCTATTTCTCTATTTTGATTGCTCATTTGACATGACATCCCCCTTATGAAACATAAGGGGGATGTCATGTCAAATGAGCTAAGATCATTTACCTTGTTTTCGACTTGACCCTTTATTTGTGAAATGCTATGTATCATAATATTAAGGTTGTTGTTAGATGTGATAACATTTCCCAACTCATTTAATTGCAAGGCTAACGATTCTTCATTAGTGAGGAGTGATTCTAGGTGAAGGGTTGTGAGCTGACATCTCCAAGGAAGATGACAACACATTTTCTTTTATTTGACAAGAAAACCTCGGAAATAAATTCTTGTACAATATTTTGAGTTTTTTTGGTGAAAAATTGCTGCAAATGATCAGTGTTTTTACAGACAGTAGTGTTCTTGGTAATGCAGACATTGTGATACCACACATCGACGATGCTGGGAGCGTCAGGTTGATGCAGCGGTATAGTATACCCCAGGGGGATGAGTGGTATAGTATACGCCAGGGGGATGGTTCTTGGAAATAGATGCCACTGTGTATCTTGAATAAGTGAGCTTCTGTGGATGCCGACACTGTGTGGAATGTGATCAACAGCAGCAGCCCCACACTTGTCTTTCCCATTGCAGTGTCGCGTTATCTGTAACACACATGATTGTATTAATGCCTTATATTAGCCAGTTTATTGTTTCTGGCATTGACTGTGTCAATCTTTGTTTGCCCTCTTTTCATTATTTCAATTGCAATTGTCGATGTGCCCAATATATCATGGATCCTGTATGGGCCACGATATTTGAAGTTGAGAGCCTCCTGTCTCGCATGGGTTTTTACCCATACGAGTTGTGCGATTTTCAATTCATTGGATCAAGAATTTTTTGTCAAAAATTTACTTTTTTTTGTTTTTTGAGATTCGAGTAGGTTCACACGAGTCTGTTCACGGGCTTGGTGGAATTCCTCACACCAGTCTGCTGCACGCTGCGAAAACGTGTGGGCTACGACGTGACATGGGTGGACGGCTTCAATGCAGTGTAATAGAAAAAACGGGGAGAATTTTGTACTCCTATTCATAGTGGAATTTTAATTGAGTGCTATGTATTGGACGTATTCGTCCCAATGTGCCTGGTCTTCATTAGTGCATGCTGTGAGTTGTGGAGACAGAACTTTATTAACCTGTTCGGTCAGCCCATTACATGCTGGGTTATATGCTGTTGTTTGCATTTCTTTATTTGTAACTTTTGTAATAACTGAGCGATTTGCTCATTGTTAAAATGATGTTCCCCGATCAGTTAAAATGGATTTGGGATACCCATAATGTAAAATGACATCCTTGATAAAATTTGCACAAGTTTTAGCACCTATTGTTTTGACCAGTTTGGCTACCATGTACCACGTGAAAACTGGCAAGTAGGGCAGTTTTTGATATAGTTTTTAACATCCTTGATCATTGTGTCCCAATAGTATTGATTTTTAATTTTCTGTGACATTTTAAGCTGGCCAAAATCCCCTCTGCCTAATAAAGCGTTGTGGTGGGCTGTCATAATTTCTGGTACTAAGGTTAAGCGTTTTTCCCCAGTGGAGGTGTGAACTTTATAATATATTTCGCAGTTCACTGTGATGCCACACCGCCTTGTTATTTGTATGTATTTCGAATTGGCGTTTTGTGGCTCTGTGAGAGCGATTTTGAGTTGTGGGATGTGGGGGTCATTTGCATATTCTGCTAAAAATGGCGATGATTGAACTTGTATAATGGGTGCCAGGAATAGGTGTGTGTCATCTTCAACTTTGATATATTATTTCTCTTGAATGTAAATGGGGTGGTAGTGTGGTTTGGAATTGTTTATAGAAATTACAATTTTGCAAATTCAAATGGGGATCGATACAAGATGATTTAATTTTATTTGCATGGTCTTCCATATTGATTTCAATGTTTACTTGATATATGGCAGTTGTGATTTTTGCAACTGCTCCTAGGGGTAGATATTCCTCGTTTATTATTATTTTCGCTACACTGGCTTTGTCGTTTGTAGCGATATCTGGTTTGATTAGGTTTTTAATCTCATGCCAATTATTGGTAACGTATTTAGCGATACTGTGTTTGACTTCGTCGTCCTTGCTCGGATTTTGTAACTGGAAGTACAGTTAGTGTATTCTTTTTTATAGGGTAATATTGATTCTCGACTTGAGTACGTGTTAACTCAGCTTTACCTGCCGTAGGAATTCGACTCATAGTGTCCGCTAATGTGTTTAATTTTCGTTTAACTATCTTTGCTTCGAATTCGTACTTGGTAAGCGCTATTGCCAATATTTGAATTTGTATGTTGTGTTCGGCCATTGTCTTTAAATACCAAAGGCTGGCGGGGCCTGCCTCGATTGTGAATTTTCGCCCATGTAAGTATTGTTTGAAGTATATGACAATATATTTAATGGCCGACAGCTCGCGTTCCTTCGCTGATGACATTTTTTTTTTTTTTTCATTCAATGAGAGTTTTTTCGATGCGAAAGTGATAATACTGCGGTCTTTACTATCTGGTAATGCTTGCATAAGGATGGCGCCAATCGCTGTCTGAGACGCGTTGCAGGTTAGTATTGTGTGTCGGTCCTCCTACTCTGCGGTACAGACGAATGCGGAAAACTGTGCGTTGTCTGATTGTAAGTAGGCTGTGTATTATCCCTTGATGCAGGCGCACCATGTGACGCAGATGATCATGGGCTTCGGTCCTCTCCTGGTCTTTCTCCCTGTGACCAAACCTCTCTTCACGGTCCATACGGTGACCGCGGGTTCTCTGACCTCTCCTGCCAGAATAATACTTTCTGCCTCTGAAAGAATGTTTGCTGTTTCTTTGGTCGGAGCCCTGGCCTAATGAATACGGCTCGTAGTAGTCCACGAAAAAGGCTCCTACTTTAAGATGCCCATTATTGTTCGGCCTAAAACCACTCCTGTACTAGTTATGCTGGTTTCCTAGGTAAAATGGTGGCGGTCGTTCAATCGGACCTGGCTTGTCGCCTTCTCTTACATTCTGTTGTCTCTGCATCATATATATTTGATCGAACGCAAGCAATCCCTCGCGGAAAGATACTATGTCTGTATCTCTGCGTCCTGACCAGTGTGCTTGGTAGCGGTAGGGTAACTGTAATAACACCATTGCTGTGAATTCCTCATCGTTAATCGGAGGGCTTAAGTGTCTCGAATTTTTCATACATGTCAGAGATGTGGGCTTCCAGGCTGCGACCTCGGCCGGAGATAAACCTTTCTGCATGGCATTGTGCTCTCAAGTTTTCCTGCACTTTCACATTCCATAAATAGTCTGTGAATTTGCACTTAGATTCAGAGTAGCTTGTCGTGGTGCTTATCGCTACTTCAACCGTCAGTAGGCCGTTGACTTGAGTGCTAGACTAAGGAATCTCAATTTGTCGTGGTAACTTAGTTCAAACAAAACAGAATACTCTTCAAATTTCATTAAGAAGTTTATTGGATTTCCCCCTGATTTTCCCTCGAATTTGGAGTTTCGGTGAGAGATGTAGCAAAGTGTTAATAGGCGCATTTGTCACAGGAATAGCAGGCATTTGTGTGGTATTCTGTTCAGAAATGAATGTGCTGTTTCTGGGCCTAGTGTGTAGAGTATTAGTAATAATAGACTGCACCTACCCACCGTCAAGTTAGCGCACACTCAGGTGAAGGTTTCTTACTCCTTCCATAACCTGAGTTAGCTGATCAACCTTATCAGCTACTCTGGTAAGCTTATCTGCAGTCGCTTTCTAGACTTGCCCTAGTTTGTTCTCTACGTGAGTGTTTGGTGAGGTGAATTTTTCTGTTACTAACTGATCGAGTGCATTCAAGTCAGTTGTGGCAGCTGGTCGCGCTTCTAGCCGGTTCATTCGCTGTTCTACTTGACTAACCTGTATATTACAAGTCCTTTTTACTTTCTCTAACCCTTCCATTGTTTCTGTCACTTACTTGTGTACAGTGTTTACCTTTGAAGCCAGCTGTTGCAGGTTAGCTGCTACGTCCTCTCTTAACAGTGAAACCTGTGACTGTACCGTTTCTGTCAGCTGTGACCTAACTTCACTTAGTTGCGTTCGCACTGACTCGGCTAAACGTGATTACAACTCGGTTACCTTTGTTTGCATAGCCTCGATCAGTTGGGCTTGTGACTCGATTAACTTTGTTTGCACTGACTCGGTTAATTGTGACTTAACCTCACTTAACTGTGCCTGCATTGATTCGGTTAAACGTGATTGTGACTCGGTTAATTTTGTTTGCATTTCAGTCATCTGTGTCTGCTTCAGCGCAGCGAGTTGCAGTAACAGTGACGGTTGTTCCTACAGTGACTGAGAAAGAGATGTAGCACCACCCGATATTCCCTCCAGATTCTATTATAGCAGATTTAAAATCGCAATTGGAATCTAACCAGGTAGAACTCAATTACCAACTCGAAGCAAGTCAAGCAGTTATCAGTACTAGGTTAAAGCACAATCAGAATGAATTAGCAACAGTGGCGTCTCGTTAGGGCAAGCAAGGCAAGCAGTGCTTGCCCAGACAGTTTCCTGACAATGTTATATTTAAAAAAATTATTCAATTCTAACTTATAGTAACATTTAAGGTAACTTTTCACTCATGCGGTACACATTCTACTCGGGAAACAATACTGTACACTTAAAGAAATCAGCTCGTTGACTAGTAAAACCTAGGATGTTTGGAAGCACTGTAAGTAATACCTTCAGCAGGTAGGCGTTCGCAATGGTTTCCCGGCCGATGGAGGGGAGGCAGGATAAGAAGATAGCCCAGGGAGGGGCGGGGCTTATAGCTGCGTCGACCTGCGTTAGAAGCTACGATGGTAGTGCTTTCTTCACCGAACTGAAGCGGACATAGCCGAAGCTGGCCTAGCCGAAGGCAGTTGGCTTCGTTTAGTTTACAGTTACTAGATCGATGAGTGAGCAAGTTTGTGCTCACAAGACGAATCGTATTATTTTTTATTCAATTTAGTTTTGGTGCTGAGAATTCGTGCGCGATGTATACCCTACATAAAAATTGTAAAATTACCGCGCGAGACTGAGAACAGAATAGATAGAATGAGTGCAACATAAACATGTGGATGTAAGTGTGGTGTGTGTAGATTACGAGTGAAGCATGTTTTAAGCAGTGTTTTAACTTTTCAGGATAGATATGACATCATAAAAGATGGTAGGCCGACATCTGAACTTACGATCACGACAACATGCAAGAAAGGTAATTTTGTACATTCCCAAAAACATGTTCATCAGAAACACTCGTGGTTAGCTGGATGTAACATACTAAACAAACTGTTTTTCTGGCCATGTTTATTGTTTTAAAATGATGTTAACACATGAACTGCAATTGGGTTTTGTGACCTTAACCATTTGTGCAATGCTGTTCATAAACACGAGCGTTCTGAAGTTCACATAAATTCGTTTTTGTCTCTTAAAGAATTTGGTAAAAATATAGTTGCTTTTGGTCTAGATAGATCCAAACAATTAAGCACACACCGACATTACGAACAAGTTAAAAGAAACAGAGAAATTTTGAAGCGTTTAATAGATGATGTTTGCTTCTTGGGTGTACAGGAACTGCCTTTCCGTGGTCATGACGAGACAAAAGAATCTGAAAATAATGGCAATTATGTTGAGTTACTGGCTTTGATTGCAACTTATGATCCAATATTGTCGCAGCACCTTGAGACGTCCACAGTGTTTTCTGGCCTCTCATACAATATCCAGATAGACCTAATAGAATCCATTCAAAATATTGAGTTAGCTGAAATTAAAAATGAAATTGAAATATCAGATTTTGTTTCAATTTTATTTGACGAAACGTCGGACAGTGCCAAACTTTCTCAGTTGTTCACTGTTTTTAGATACGTAACGAGTGATGGAGAGATCAATGGACAGTTTTATGGATTCACTAATGTTAGCTGTGATAGGTCTGCGGAGCCATAGCAAGTACTCTGGCAGTAAATTTGTCGTGCAGCCTTATGATGGAGCTGTAGTAATGGTGGGAGATTTAAATGGTGTACAGAAACTGGTATGTGAACAATTTTCCAGTGCATTGTTTGTAGATTGCGCAGCACATGTTTTGAACTTTGTCTTAACCCAGTCCGTAAATAACATTAGTAAGTGTAGAGTGTTTTTCAGTACCCTTTCTGGTCTGTCTGCTTTTTTATTCGCACTCTTCTAAGCAGGTAGCATTGCTAGATCAGATAGTTGGGAAACGGCTTCCAGGTGTTGCGCCACCAAGATGGAATTTAATTGACAGCCTTGTTCAAAGGGCATTCAACAATCGGGATTCCCTCTTAGAAATGTTTTCCACAGTAATGGGAAATCCACAGGAATGGAATAATGACACTATTTCTTTAGCTAATGATTTCGTCAGTTTTCTAGAAACTTTTGAGAATGTGTTTTTCCTAGTTTTGTTTTCTGAGATTTTTTTATAGCACTGGACACCCATATAAGGGAATGCAGACCAAACAACTGGACATCAGTTTCTGTATTCAAGAGATACAGGAAACGAAAGTATTTCTATGTAAACACAGACACAATTTTAAAAATATTTTCTCTGACACAATAAAATTTATTCTGGGACCAGAAAAAAAACGTTGGAAATGCAAAGACGAAGTAGACTCACAGCGATAGTATTCCAGCCTACACGCCGAAATATTAGACAACATCGTAACACAAATCGAAACACGTTTCAAACACATAGACAAGTTAGGATTGTTAGAACTTTTAAGTGCTACAAAATCCCATGAGTTTTCTCATAGTTTTCCTGAGGTCCAGTTGAGATCCCTAATCGAAAACTGTGGCAGTTACTTTGACCTTGATAAGCTTCGGTCTGAACTAAAAGTTGTGTCTAGTCGAGATGGAAAGAAAACCAGAAGAGTTCAACATTTTCTGAAATGCATTCATGAAAATTATTTACTTGATGCTCTCCCACAGCTCCATAAATGATGTACGTTAGTGGCAACAATACAATGGTCAGCGTCACCTGTGGAGCGTTCTTTTTCAACACTAAAACGAATAAAGACATACTCACGGAACACAATAGGACAAAATAGACTCTATGGTCTTGCACTTATCTCCATTGAAAAGAAACTTTTGTCAAATATGAAATTCGCCGTCGATTTTTATGAAAGTGTCACGGCGGAATTCGAAGGGAAAAAACAGAAGAATTGATTTTGTGTACCAAAATTAGGGTTGTTCGTTGTTTCAGATCCCCTATGTCCTTTGCAGTGTACCAACAACGCAAATACTTGCGAAGAGCGTATATTGCTTTGAATGACATGGCAGTGATTCAAACAGCTGGGATGTTGTGCATCGCAGGTGAATTTGGAAAAATTTCTCTAAAAATATTCATTCAAATTTGTTTTTTTACTGTTTGTGTAATATACTTTTACGTCAAAGCATTAACGTACCGTATATTAATTGTGACGTGAATGTTCGCAGATATAATTATAAGTAGGGATAAGAAAATTTCCGCGAATTCATTTCAGGACAAGGTAGAGTCAAACACATATACGCTGAAGTCACCTTTGAAAATTGTATCACAGTTTGTTAGGCACTCCCTGGCCACCTCTGAGCCAATAGCAGACTTGCAAGGAAACAAGTAGCGAATCCCATACTGCCAGGTGTGGACTAACACTGGCCACTCTCTGGACCAGCAGCCAATGAACACACAGCTGAGGCTCGAGTATACACATGACTGTGGAGTCAGGAATACAGGTCATGGGACTCGCGAAATTTTCCGATCCCTAATTATAAGTGTAAATTTGTGCTCCTGCTCGTTCGCGTTTGCTGCTTTCCATCTTTACACAGACGAATAATGGTTTTCCCCTGTCCATACCTCTGTGCAAACAAAATTCCTCACTGTCAACGGATATCAAAATAATATTGATTTTGAGTGGACCAGGTTCCGGTTTTGATAAAGGTATCTTTGTGATATTTTTCACTCGGGCAACTATTGCGTTAAGAAATATTAATATTTTTTAACCGGCTGTGTATTCGATATTTAGGTACAAAAAAAATGTTTAACTTGCACCATCATTTCGCACCTTGAAATCCAAATTTTCCCGGGGGAGGACCCCCGGACGCCCCTCCGCCTTTATTGGGGATATCAACGTCACTACCGCCCCCTGCACACAGTGGCTTGCCCATGGAATTATAGAACGCATCGCCGCTGATTTGCAGTCTGTGTGCGACTGAACCTCTTCGCACGCAGACTGCAAATGAGTTCTTTATCTGTTCGCTAATTCATTCTGATTGTGCTTTAACCTAGTACTGATAACTGCTTGACTAGCTTCGAGTTGGGATTTAAGTTCTACCTGGTTAGATTCTAATTGCGATTTTATATCTGTTTTAGTATAATCTAGTTGTGATTTGGAATCTCTGATGGTTTCTTTATTCCTCAACTTCTTCCTTGCCAGTTTATCTACTAGATTCCATGGTCCCTTTCTCGCTTCTTCTTTAACGAATTCAATCCATTTATTATTAATGTTTATCCTGATTAACTTTTTATATTCCCGTTTAACTTTTTTGTAATCTTCCTTATAAATCAATTTAGCATTACATTCACAACAGCTTCTATAATTCCTGTGTTTATCTGTTACTTTATTTGTCATTATTTTGAGTTCGTTATACCACCACCAATTTATATATATATATATATATATATATATATATATATATATATATATATATATATATATATATAAAAGTTTTATTTGCTGTATCTTGAGTGTCACATATGTTAACTATTGATTCCTGGAATTTATCTGTTGTTTCTTCAATTGTATAATCTTCCATTCTGTCATCTATCATCTTAACAACGTTTTTTAATTCTTCATTAACCTTTTCCCAGTTAGTAACTTTTAAATGTAATCTTTTCTCTATATTGATTTCCTGTTGAGTTCCAATTTCTATCTCAAAATTTATTTTGTTGTGATCGCTTATACTATGGTTTACTACCCAATTTATAATTTTTCCTTTCATATCTTTTGTAGTTATTGTTAAATCAATATTCTCTTGTCTTCTGCTGATGCTTTAAAATGTATATAAATTACCTACTTCGTTACAAATTATACAATTGTTTTTGTTAATTATTTCAATTATCTCTTCTCCCCATAAACTCTGCAATACGACCCAGAACTCCTCCAGGCCTCGATATCGTGATGTCCTTCTTCTCGTTACCAGCTCCGGTAACTAACATGGCGGTACCTCGATCGTCGGCGTGACACTGATGGGACGGGGGGGGGGGGGATAGTGTTGGTCTGTATGGCCGTTTTATACGCTTCGCTCATAAGGTCAGTGGCGTTTGTCTGCAAGGCAGTCTTGATTTATATCCCATTGCAATTTAAGTGATATATACTCATGTGGCCATCGTAGCTTAAGTGATCATTCGTGAGCGGCCCTTCTTGGCCGCTACGCTACCCCTCAGGTCAAAATATAAGCTGTCCAGGATGTGGCAGTAGCATAGGAAAACTATATAGTAGGGTGACCTTCAGGTTGGTGCAAGGTGCAGAAATAGGCCGAGGAGCTCCGGCAGTGAACGAACAGCGACGAATGCTGGCATTCGCGGAAATAATTAATGGTAGTATCGTAGGGACAAGGCTAAACGTGAGACCTCGTTTAACAATGAAAGAAAAGTTATATTACTTTAGAAATGCAATTAAGGGGAAGGTGTTAGCAATTGGCAAGGTAGGGAAACTGAAAAATTACAATCCTTGAAATGGTAACAAAGCATTAGACAAAAACATATACACGATTAAGGTGGCCAAATTTTAAAAGTAACCTATTTGAACACATTTTGCTGTGTGGCCACAGGATAGAAGGAGGAATGTCCACTGCCACATTTAATGTTATGTGAAAAGATGTCCCCCAAAAAGTTAGACGCTGGACACGGGTGAGATGAAGTTTTAAATATTGCATGTGCGTCGCCGATTGAGCTGTACATCGTGACGGAACCATGAACTCTTAAGAATCTACACGATTGTTAAATAAACGTGCTGGCTGGCTGAAACAATAAGAAACATGATCAGTACAAGCCTGTTAGTTTAAAAGCGAAAATGTAGGCAAGGGAATTATTGAATACAAAGGGGAAGTTTCTACCTGTGGGGAAGGTAGAAACATGCCTGAGGTTGGCAGTGCTGGACGGTCGCGCCGCCTTTTGTCTGACTTGCGAGAGCAAGAACACTTAGTTAGCAAATTGCAGGCGGTGACCGGCGTGTGCGTTGTGTTTGCACAGAGAAAATACTTACCGATAACATTTTCATTCTCAAATTTGTACATAACCTACAGTTAAGTACGCATTTTCTTTTCTTCGACATATTGGCCAATAACGCTTTGTACTCTATAAGTGAGTAATAAACGTGATGCATACAGAATGACGTAACCCATGCGGTAAATTTTAAGGCTAATAAAAATTACAGGAGTAGAAATTACAAAGAACTTAGGCTAAACAGTATATGACAAGTAAAGAAGGATTCATTACAACAGTAAAATATTAACGTAGTAAAGATGAAATTAATGAAAGGAGGTTATGAAAACTATTAAAGGCGCGCCTGTGGCGCGTATTTAAGTGTTCATATTCTTGATGTGGTTCACATATAGTGTGCGAGGGCACTCAGTACCGTTCACTTTCAATGTTCACTCGTTTGGATTCGCCAAAGTCCAACAGTGTAATAGCTCGCACGCAGGCAGACCTTTAAGTCCGATCAACTGTTTGCACTCGCAATAAGAGTGTCTGTAGTTAATCACGTTTGGAAAACACACAATAGTTTGCAGTGCCAAATGCACACATGAATACGTAATTTGAAAACACTGAATCGGTGTCAACATTGACAGACTGTAACAGAGCTATTCGTGAGGACACGAAATTGGAAAAATATAAATATACCAATACACTTACTAAGAAAAATCTGTTAAGATACACAATTTTAAGAGAATCTGAACATGAGAACTGTTTTTTAAAAGCTTAATCTTAATAGTTTACATTCATTTCTTAAAGATAGATTGTTTTGCAACACATTTCATTCGCCATATTTATATAGAACATAGTTGGCTGAAGGCATATACAAGCACCTGCAGTTTTAGGGTAAGGTAAAGGAATAAAATTAATGCTTGTACATAAACTTATATAATCCTTAACACATAGAAATAACATGTAGAAGAACATCGGTGAGCTAAACTTACGTGAAGGACCACTGTTTGTGGCCTTACTCCATAGTAAAAACAAAGCCCCTTATTAAATAATACTCATTTACACTTTGGTGCAGTTTGGTCATGAGATCAATGTGAATGGAATCAACTAATTGTACTGCAATTATGGAAATGCAATTAGATACTGGAATAAAATAAGCATGCCACGAGGCAATGTCTCTTAATAATAATGATAATAATAAATGATAAAAGGAAATAAATAATTTTATATCTAGGGACCAGTAGGCCTGAATGTACTGTAGACACACTGAAATGCTGTTGTTGACATAATCGGGAATAGCATTGCTTGTAACAAGGTGACTGGATTATATTGCGTAGTTTATATGAGAACTGTAATTTGTGGGAAATATATACATTCCCAATGTTGGTTAAATACTACATGTAAACACCAATAACAATTATACTGTATAGCTTTGGTACAATTAAGAGAGCAGCAACACTATCATGTGAGGAAGCAAATACATGGTCGTAGAGCTCATGGGGGTGTGTTAATAAGGGTCAAAAGTACAGACATGTGCACTAGTTTTACATATAGTGCAATGACACAAAACACTAGTTAAAGAATAACAGCCATAGAGGTATAATATAGTTCGTGAATGACCTTGAAGGAGATATGGAGGGCATTATTCGTGTTTTGGATATTATCAACGAGTGTTGTGGCCTGTCTATCGAGCATGGCGTCATTATCCAACAATGTGCATAAGTGTTTAGTAGTTAATACATTACAACACCAAGTGCCTAGTTACCCGAGGAACTGTATACCTCTTTTGGGGTGGAACTGGGTGTTCACATTGTCCAGGAATTCTCTTAAGATACTAGTTTCAATTACCTCCAAATAGTAGTATATAATTATTCCATTGTGGCAAGATATGGAGTATTTTATTGCACAAGCAACGTGCAAGTACTGTTCTAGTGTTGTGGGAGGTTTGTGGAGATGCAATGGTAATGAATAAACCAAGGGGATAGTTTCCTCATAGAAGTCAACTGCAGTGGGAGAATAGTAGATTCCCGCAAGTGTGCAGAAGGGATCCGGTGCTGCCAGGACATCCACGCGCCAAGCTGAGGAGAGCCCCCCCCCCCCCCCCACCGCGCGACTGGAACTCGAGCTGTGGTTAGCGTCGCCATGACGACGGTTTGTGCACGCGGCTGGCGTCGCTCGCGATGGCGCAGTGTCGGATGAAGCAGCGCCTCGTGGCTGCTGTAGGGGAACGTGATTTTTGGCGGGCGTGGAGTCCCCACTCTGCCCGCCACGCGTTGCAGCGGTCGCCTGGCTGTAGCGGCAGGTAGACAGGAAGTCGGCGAGCGCCTCGCGCTGTTTGGCTGGCTCTGACCTGCGATCACCGTGCTGAGTCGAGATTGTTATCAGAACCCCCTTAAGTGGCGACGTGAGCAGGCTGCACAGGCGACGGTTCACTCGTTTACACTATGTATTTCCCCCCAGGAGAGAATGACATAAACTTGAGCATATTTTTAAGGCACATCTTATACACTGAACAACAGAACACTGAAAAATAAAATTGACCATACACCAATTTAACGCACGAAGACTGGTTTAACGTGAGGTGTGCACACATTGTCATACTTGGGTGTACTAGTTTTGTTCGTCTGAAAATGCACAGTGGAGTCGCCTAAAATATCGGTCACCCGAAAGTGGATGCGATAGCGGTGCGTTAAGTCTTCTTTCTGCCTGTCTCTATTGCGCAGCCAGGCATAATCATTTACATGTAACGTATTCTCTCTATGAGTGCGATCAAACTGGTTCGTCAGGCTTATCTGAGCGTGAAGTAAATTGATTTAGGTCATTTCACGGTTCTGCAAAAGTTCCTGGCACCAATCGTGGGCACGTGGCGAATGCTGAGCATCGACCATCTGCTCCGGAAGGCAGCTTCCACACCATGTAATAAATTTAATGTTATGAACTCGGCATATAAATCCCAGTTTGCCTGATCGGTATTAGCACAAGCTGTAAGTTGCTCACCAACGATACAATTAGAACTTCTGACATGACCATTGCACTTAGGATTATATGCTGTGGGGGGGAGTTTCTGTATTCCTGAATTCTTTAGGAGATTACTGATAAATTCGTTTTGGAAACTAGTTCCCCTATCACTTAATATCTGTTGAGGGCACCCAAATTGCAATACGACCTGTCTGATAAATTTCGCGCAAGTGGCGGCGTCAGTGGAGGGAACTGCCTTGGCTACACCATATCGGGTTTATACTCTGTCAAAACTAGGATATGTTTGTTCTTGCGCACAGTGATGGGTAAGCGTCCTTGGGCATCCAAAGCCTAAGCAGATGACAGTGGTTGGGGCGGCATAGAAGTTAATTGACATATAGGCTTATCATTAGTGGCTTTAGTTTCTGGCATGTGGGGCACGATTTTAAATAATATTTAACATCCGTGTGCATGGTATCCCAGTAATAAGTCTGCCTGATTTTCTGTAGCGTTTTAAATACGCCAAAATGACCACCTCCAAATATCGCATCGTGGTGCGCCTCAGTAATTTCTTTCACATAGAGTTTGAGGACAAGAGCAAGCTTAGACATGCCTTGTAGTGTATTTAGTGTTAAAAAAAAATCTCACCATTCGTTGCTATGCCATAATGTCTACTTAACCCTCGATATTTGGTGTTTGCTAGATCTGGATTGAGTATAGCTTGGTTCAATAGTTTTATATGAGGGTCGTTATCGTACTCGCCAATGAAAGAAGAGGTATTCACAACAAGCGGACATAATTGAAAAATTGAATCGTCATCAATTTTATATACTCTTGGGCATGTGTGTACACAGGCATAAAGTGAAGTTTATCTGATTTGACAACAATAAGGAATTTGCATTTCAATACAGGGTCAAGACACATGGGTTCTAAAGTGGGGTGACTATCTTGTTTGATTACCTTAGCATTAATCTGATGCAAGGTGGTAATGATCTTACAAATCGCGTACATCAGAAAGATATCTTCGTTTGCGAGTGCCTTGGCTATGCGATCACGATCTTGTTCCTGGTATTGCGACTTAAAATAAAGTTTGATGTCCTCCCAATGACTCTTGGTGTATTTAGCTACAGTATGTTCAATTTAGTCAGCTTTACGCGTGTCCTGAAAGATGACTTCTGCGAGGGCTGTGTACAGGGAGGTATAAGTGAGCATGTTTTTTTTTTTTTTTTTTTTTTTACAATGTAAGAGGTGTTGTTGAGTGTAATTTTGCGAGTCGGCACTTGAGTATCAGTAGTAATGCTGCTCAGGGAATTGGGGAGGGTGTTTAATTTGCGTCGTACAATGGTAGCCTCAAAATCATATTCGCTGAGAGCATCGCCATTTTCTGAATACGAATATTGTGCTCAACTATAGAACAGAGTATAGCAAATTAGCATGATCAGTCTCAATTTTAAAGTGCCTACCGTATAAGTACTGATGAAAATGATTACACAAGAAGTATTTATTAGCTCCAAGATTGGGCGTTGTTTGGTGTGCGGCTCTTCTTGTAGGAGGGCTCCGCCTATTGCATCATTACTCGCATCACAAGCTAATATGATCGGTTTATCCTCATCAAATTTCTTTAACACAGGGGCTGTAAGTATAGCATATTTCAAGTTGATAAATGCTTTCTCCTGATGTTCCTGCCATTTGAAGGGAACGGAATGTTTCTTTAGTTCAATAAGTGGCTGTGCTATTTTTGCATAATCTTTTATGTATCGCCGGATATATGACATCAAGCCAAGGAAAGTTTGCAGTTGTTTGAAGTTGGTTAGGGGTGCCATGTGTTTTATGGTTGCGACTTTATCAGGGTCGGTGGAAATGCCATCAGGTGTAATAATGTGGCCTAAAACTTTGACAATCTGTTCGTCAAAAGCACATTTGTTAGTGTTGACTTTGACATTAAACAATCTCAATCCCTCAAAAACTTTGTTAATGTTATCTAAGTCCTCCTCAAATGAGTTTCCCACAATGAATATATTATCTGTATACGTGATAGCGGTTGTCCATCTAAGTGGACCTAAGAGGGTGTTTATGAACGTCTGGAAATTTAGAGGGGAGGTTGAATGGCCCATTGGTATTTTTTCATACTGGAATTAATCACCCCCATCAATTACAAAGACCAGCTTATGGAGGTCTTTTGCCTAACATGTATGCTATAAAATCCTGAAAAAAGATCTAGGCTAGTAATATATCGCGAATTCTGAAGGGCGTTCAAAATAACCTCAGTGCGAGGTAAAGGGTACTGGACTCTAGTGAGGTACTAGTTTAACTTACGAAAGTCAGCCAAAATCGTAATCCGCCAGACTTTTTAGAAACAACTAGACTCAGTGCAGAATAGGGGGAGTCCGCAAGTTCAATAATGTTAGCATATACCATATAATTAATTTGCACTAGAAGCTCATCCTCGACTTTAGGATTAATTCTATAAGGTCTGGTTGAAATGGGCTTGTCTGTGGTTAATTCTGACTTTATCTCAAAATTGCGAGCTTCGGTTAACTCTAAAATGGAGTCCACGAATCTATCTTTGTGAGAGTTGATAATAATGGTAATAGCCTCTCTTAGCTTGGTAGTAAGTCTAGGGTTGAATAGAGGCATCTTAGTGTGTTGGGATTCAAAATTATCCAAGGTGTGCAATGAGTGTTCGACTTTCATGGTAGCATCAATTGGCAATGGCTCATAGTGTAATGTAACTTGTAGTAGGTTATTAGAATCATTGCCATGTAGGCGCATAATATATTTTAATATTGGAATGACGTATTCAGTGATAAAATCCACACCAAACATAATATCTTGTTGGAGGTTGTCAACCATTAAAAGGTTTTGAGGGTAGGTGCGCTCTGAAATTCCTAGGTTAATAATGGTTTCAAATTAAGGGGGCGCGAATACAGAAGTTGCTGCAACCAAGGTAAGCTGTTGTTGTAAGGGGTAAGTAGTTTGGTTGGTAACTAGCATAGTAGCTATACAGCTTCGAGAACAACCTGTGTCAAGAAATACGAAATATATTTTGCCTCTAATAGATACGCAAACATGCAGTGTTGCAGTGAGGATTCCTGCTTGCTGACAACAGACAGTGGATGGGGCACCTGCTTGTTTAGGGCCATTTCACACGAGGCGATTATCGCCGAGGGACTATCGCCGGGCGACAGTAGCTCATAGGGCAACTCGCCGGCAACTCTCCGGCAACTGGAGTCGCCCATAAAACTGATACCAACATACATGGATTCAGAAGAAGATGTGTTGTTGATGCTAATTCTTTGGAGGAGGAGAAAAAGAAGGAAATATAAGCAAACTGTGCTCACAATACATGTGCGCACAGGGATTTTTGTATACTAGCTATGAAGATTTGCGCTTGGACAATGACAAATTTTTCAGTTACTTCAGAATGTCGAAGTTGTCTTTTGACAAACTTCTAGTTTGTATACAAGATATTATCAGCAAAGTTGACTCCACAATGCGAAAGACTATACCATCAGAATAAAAATTAGCTGTCACACTGTGGTAGGATTTTATAATTTATATTGTCATTACTTATAATATAAAATAGCTGTATTAATACACATATTAAATATGCACACATATATTGTACCCAACAATGCAATATAATATCATATGACAAGATGCCCTACTATTTAATCATTATATAAAATACAGTATTATAGTCATGTGATGTAATGTTATGAATTGTTATAAATAAAGTATCAATGTTATCACATATATTTATTTATATGCAGGCAACATCGCTTTAATTTAGTCTACATGCCACATGTCATTGAACATTCTATGTTATATTGACGAGAAATATATTGATGGGAATTATTGTCATTGTAGTACAAATACAAATGCATTGCTGTGTCAATACTTGCAGACAAATTAAACCTGAAATGTTTAAATTAATGAAACTGTAAAAAAAAATAAAAATTAACCTGATTTATTCTTTACTACTATTCTCATGTTGAATTCTGTTTGACTTTCATACAGACGTCCACCAAAAGAGTTACACGTAATACAAATATTTGTTTAAAAAGTAATGATAGCGAAACAGCTAAAATATGATAAAAATGCTAAACCTACTTTACTGCTAAATAATGAATCATCGCTGTAAACAGATGCTGCTGGGCTGAAGTGTTCCTCTCCTTGGCCTTGTGATTGATGTGCTGATTCCTGTCCATGTCTAGCTTTTGGGTGCAAGTGCTGAACTGATTGCTGATACTGTCGGTCGACTGTCACTTGCCACTCTTGTATGGATCCCATGTGATGCTGTAACAACTCATGTCCTCCATAACAGTGAGTGCCATAAATTTCTGACGTCGTAGGGACGGACGGCTGCACAAAACTAGGGCCAGGGTTGGTAGTTGATCTATCAAAAGATTGTAAATGGAAGATTTCACCTTCAATCTGCAGTCTTGGGGAATTTTCTTTAGTTCTGGTACAAGGGAAACCATGAACATGTAATCTCCGTCTTGGTCTTCTTTTGCTTGGCTCTTCTTGAGATACTGTTCTTTCATATGCTTGTAAAATGCTTCTTCATCCTCTTCATGATCACCTTTTCTTTTGCCACATTTGCTGCGAGGTAGATTTTCTTTTCCCTTATAGCTCTACTGATGATCATTGCTTGTCACATGTACTCCTTGTGAATCTGAGTCATTTCCCTCCTGTGGATCAATACTTGGTGATGGTTTTGTAGTGTATGGTTCCAGAAAACTCAATTGCTAAATACAAATGTATTTTTTTCCTTCCCCAGCTGAACCACTTGGCATGTTTCTCTTCTTCGCTTTCGCCCTGGTGTAGCAGGTCCTTAGACTTTTCCAGCGCTTCTGGAAAGCTTCAACTTAAATAAAAGAAAAATTAATAAAGCTGTTTTGATAATTGTGTATGATGTAATAATGTAAACGGTGGCGTAGCCCAGGATTTGTGTTTGAGGAAAAAAGGGAGGGCAACCTGGGAAATTTATAAAGAAACTCAGATTTCCCTATTAAAGCTGGGGGTCCGGTGGTCCTCCCCTTGGGATATTTTGGTTTTAAAGGTGCAAAATAGTGCTATTTTATTAGCTTTTGTATCTAAACATTGAATATACCTCTGGTAGAAATATTACGATTTTTATGATAGTTTTTTTTAAGATTACGGGTTAAAAAATAAGGAGGGGGGCTGTAACCTCCAATAAAACCCCTTTTTTCTCTGGCTACGCCCCTACATGTAAGCATAATTAATTATATGTAATAAAACTGTTCTTATTATTTCAGATACTTGGGGACAGGAACATCAATGAGTGATCTTCATTTCCAGTACCGGATTGGTGTATCCACTATAGCTGGTAATATACATGATGTATGCTCTGCTGTATGGGAAAGTATGAGAACTTTTTGTTTCCCTGCACTGACTGAGAACATGTGGCGAGCTTCTGCCAGGGGTTTCTTTTCGAGAGCCAATTTCCCACACTGTCTTTCAGCCATTGATGGAAAACATATTAGGATTATAAAGACTACCCAAACAGGTTCACAGTATTTTAATTACAAATCTTTATTTTATATTCTTCTGCTGGCATTATGCAATGCAAACTACTAATTCTTGTATATTGATGTTGGCAATTATGGAAAATCACTAGACTCCACAGTTTTTAGAAACTCCATTTTGAACAAAAATATTAAAGCTGCAACTCAGAACATCCCTGAACCTGAGAAACTGGAACCCAGTGATGAACATCTAACACCATACGTTATTATTGGCGATGAAGAATTTGGTCTTTCGGAAAGTGTACTACGCCCTTACGGTGGTTCTTATTTGCCACCTCTCAAAAAAGGGTTAAACTACAGATTTTCACCTGCAAGCCGGTATATTGAATATTCATTTGGCATCTTAGCAAACAAATCGCGAATTTTTCATCGACCTCTAGATGTGTCTGTAGAACTTGCAGAACTGATAGTGAAAACCTGCCATGTACTGACTGCATAACTTTGTAAGGGATAGAGATGGTGCCCAGTTTGAAGACACATTAACAATTGAAGGGCTTGCCAGATTGAATGATAACAATTACCGCTGACTCGCTCAGTACGTCTTGCAACATGGACTCATCGCGGCGTGCGCTCGTTGCGTTATGCAAACAAAGGGAAGTGTCTACTGTGCACTTAGGCTTCGGATGCTCTAGATACATTTTTTTTGGCGTCAGCCCGAATTTGTTCTTAAATCTTTTGAAACGATCGCCTACGTCCGTACAAGAGTCAAATTTCTGGGTGGGAAAGAGAGAACAATGCCGACTTTTATGGCCTACATAAAAACAGAGTGCGCTAGTATCTTGGGACAAGCTGCGGGGACCTGCTACTTTAAGCTGCGCGGCGGCAATTTGCTGAGGTTTGGCAATGCTGCTATCTGGGTCGTGCAGAGAATGTGATGTTGCAACATTGATATGCTTAGCACAGGGGAGGGGTGTGGTGCTGGCGCAAGTGATGCGCGGGGCTGGCGACGTGCGGGAAATTTGCTGAGACGGAGGTCTAGTTAACCATTCTGCGTGGGCGTGCGTTACTTGTGGCGAAACTCTGCCTGACCTGTTTACGGAAATTGGTTTCGCCGGTGGCGCAAAATCGATCAGTGAAATGGCATGTTGGACTCTATTTTCTGTACGTGCACACACATTACTTTGAACTGGGTGATGTTTCTCTGTCGTAGGAAGGTTATTATGTGAATTAAATCCAGTGATATCTGTATATGAACGCTGTGGCACAACTTTGATAAATATAGCCCTACAGGCGTCACAGGCTCGGACCTGCTCTTCCTCGTCGGGGGAAACACGTTTTTCCGTGAAATTTTCCCCATAAATGTATTTCCTTACATATCTGTTTTGTTGCGGTTGAGCCCTAAATGGGCCTGTCTGGTAGTGTGCGTGATTTGTATAGGGTCCCGGGTGTGATTGGTATCTGTATTGTTCCATATTCTGTGGCCAATCGATTACCATGGGGCGGCGGTACCTGGGCTAAATGTATGTGTTTCTGTTGGTGGTGGGTGGGGGTGGAATGTGAGTGCTTGAACGTGTTTCACTGTGTGTTTGGAAGTGTTCTTGAGCATGTCCACCTGAGTTTTTAAAATAGCTATTTCCTCTAGCAGTTTAGCATGCTGTGGGTTGGGTGAGTTCTGTTCAATGTTTTGAGAGTATCTGTACATGCCAAGCTCAATGTTTCGTATGTTGTGTAGCAGCTGGGTAAGTGTTGTGTTTTCCAAGGGCACAAGTATGTCGGCAAGAGGTGGGAGGAGAGAATCCCAAATTATATTAATGAATTCAGGCTCAGGCAATTGTGGTGCACACTTACTTTCACCGAGTTTTAGTCGTGTGGAGTGTAAGAGCTGTTTGCATTTATCTTGTGTGTCGAGTTTTGTGAATGTCTGTAAGAGCTTGTCCTCGACTTACCTCCAAGTGAGTTCAGCAGCACTGCCATAATGAAGGTCCTCTTTGCTACCCCTACCAGATAAAACATTAATCGCCGTCGTTTGTCAAGTTCAGACCACCCGTTAACTTCGCTTGCGGCGTTGAACGTGTCTAAAAATTTCTCTACAGTTTCGTTACTTTCCTCTGAGAAAGTAGGGATATTCTGTGGCTGTTGTAAAAAGAACTGAGTAGGGTGTGGAATTTTGGGTGGATTTACAGTGTTGTCAGTGGTGTTTACAGATTGTTGTACTGTTGTGTACTTGTGTTTGTGGAATGTCATTATTCGGGCTAGGAATGGAAATTACAAACGGATTTGTTGTCTGTAGCGTGTGATGTGGGCGTGGTCTGAGATAACCTCTTGTGCCAGGTTCGTTAAATATTGATAGGTGTTGGGAGGTGCTTTCAAGAGGTGTAATGTGTTCTGTATTAGCACTGGTTAACTGGTTTAGCAAATGCTCGTGTATGTATAGTGTTCGTGTCGGTGCACCTGATGCAAGTGTGAGTTTTGTAACTATATATCTGATCGCTTGTGAGGGAGAAGTGAGTGCAGTGCTCATGTCGACATGTTCGTAGCAATGTGGGTAGGGTATTTGTTGCCATGCACTTTGAGTAACTTATAATTAATACTAACTACAAAGATAAGAATTTTGGAATATCTCTGAAGTACACACAAAACACAAGTGGAGATTTCCAGGCTGACTAAGGGAACCGGAGTCCCACATGCATTAAAAGCATATAACATGCATTAACTTATATTTAAATATAAGCAGGTCGAATGGGTGAAGGTGGAGTGCGCGAGATGATGTAGTAGCTTGCCTGGCAAGACTGCCTACGCTTTGTGCTGATGCGCGAGCGGCGGACTGACCTACCGCACTCTGCCGCTTACAGTGCGTGCCTTGGGCTCGCAGACATGAACAGGTGCTGCGAGTAATGACGTGAATAAAAACAATTCCAAAATAACCTTTAATTCAAAACAATGAAGATAGCCTATCTTAAATAGAATTGCAGTTTGACATGAATAACACAGAAGACTACAATGATAAAAATAGACATTAAACAGTAGCAAGTACTGGCGCTTTTCGCGCGGTGTGGAACGCGTGAGATGAAGCCACGCCTTTTTCTCGCTGCGTCCGATTACTATGCAATGCGCAAGTGAAACTGTAATGACAGAAGTTAACTCTCCTAAGCGCAAGGTGGGTCGTGAGGTGCTCCACCAGTGTAACAAGTGCCTTCCCTTTGCCTATCCCCGAACTCTCTCTGCTCTCTTATGCTCGCTCTGGGTCTACTTAACCACAATACGAACACAATATCAGTGGCATAGCCGCTGATGGCTGAACTACAATTGAAACTACTCTTATAAAACATTATTACAACGAATCTCTAAGCCTTGACAATGGTATACAGTTATTCATACGACACTAAACAACAATATACGATTATACAATAGTACAGTTACACGTTTACAGTTGATCGCAGTTAAACCCTAACCTTGCTTGATATTATAAGTTATTCTTAAGAGGGGGTGACGGGGTCTCGACGTAGATTATTACTCCTAACTGCCAGCTCGATAGTTATGCTCACCATAAACTCTGCAATACGACCCAGAACTCGTCCAGGCCTCGATGTTGTAATGTCCTTCTTCTCGTTACCAGCTCCGGTAACTAACGTGACGGTACCTCGATCGTCGGCGAGACACTGGGTTGGGGGGGGGGGGGGTGGTCACTATGGCCGTTTTATACCCTTCGCTCAGTAGATCAGCGGCGTTTGTCTACAAGGCATATCCAATTGCACTTTAAGAGAAATATTCTCATCTGGACACCGTTTGGAATCGGTTTAATATGTACTTATTGTACATATTAAACCGATTCCAAACGGTGTGCTGTAGAAACACTTTGTCCACAATTTTACCATACCATTTGTGCACAGCACAACTTTTTATTCCCTTAGTAATTTAAAAAAAAATGTTCTCTGGGCTAGCATCTTAAAACAGCCTCATTTAAATACAAATTTGTTGTATTTAAACTATTCATACACCAAAACAAACATCCATATGAAATTACACAAATTATTTGAGAAACTGCTTGGGTCATGACAATGTCATAAATAATTATCACTTTTGTGGTAATTCCTGTCAAACTGTCAACTTCGGTTTACTCAAAACAATGTTTTTGCAACTAAGTTGTTAGGCCACCCAGCTCCTCAAATACTTACCAAGGTTTAGACAGAGTCCTTACATCATTTAAAACAGTAATGTAGTAAGATCACAAAATAAGAAAAGTAGAACGTAAAATTTACGTGGCAAGATGCGAATAACTAGGAAAATATGATAGCAAGAATTTTTACCCTCCAGATAAAATTTTAAGTATTTGCAATATAAAGGTACATCCAAAATCATTATTGCCATGTAAAGAAAGGCAAGTTTTGTTACCTGGTTCAAGAGAACGAACGAAAATTTCAGTGGCCAGTAAGCAACACTAATACAATTTCTAACAGTATAGTCATGCTTGCATTTAAGATATGCCATTAATATTGTTACAATTTAGCTCTCCAGAAATTAAGTGGGCTGTACCAAGTTCGTTAAGAGATGGAGGTCTTAATCAAATAAAAGAATTAATTATAATTTCCTTATTTTATTTACAATAATTACAGCAAAATTAACTGAACTCAAAATCGCACAATCACTTACTGTTCACAACTGATTACTCAAATTATATACAATTTATAATTACCACAAGGAACTCATTTAAATTAAATAATTATCAATCCCAATAGACAGTGTATTAACCCATTCAATTATTTCAAAATTTATGCGTCCATATTTGACAGTTCGAATATTTACAATAGAATCTGTATTACACTTCCATTTAGTCCCACCTCAGTTCAGTCCATGTCCCGCCAGTCACAATGTTCTAGGGTCCTCCAAGCACCCTCACGCACAGTAGGTTTCACTCGTTGATTTCACACCCTCTCGTCCCTTCACGCCCCGAACACCTCGCCCGACGTCGTCCCGCAATCTCCTGTCACATTTTACTTCGCTCGCGCACACATGCCAGGCGGCATCTGTCAAAGACTGCCAGCCGCTGGATTGCGGCAGTATATATATATATATATATATATAGTGTCTTAGGCCGTCACCTAGAATTTTCGCCAACTCCCGTGATGCGTCGCAGAGGGCTGAGGTGCCAGCCAGTCTCACCAGAACATTCTTGCATCGACGCCAAATTCGTCCAAACCTACAGCAGGGGAGAGGGGCTGTGACGCAAGTAAGGGGCCGAGCAGCGCGCACAGCCCAACGGGCCGCTGTCCATTAGTCACTGGTTTCCCAGAAAGGGGGTCAGGAGGCCTCGGGCGCATCGTTCCAGGAAGAGGGCAGGGCGAGGTGGGTCTCCGATTACGGCGCGGGGCAGCTGAGTCGGCGCCAGCAGCAGCACATAACAATATGTTAGCATACTGAACTTTGAATTAGTTAAAAATTCGTGTTCAACATATATGCATTTTTATTCATACGATGATAATCATCCTGAAATAAGGCAACACATATAGAAAATAATGTATTCCTCCTTTCTGGTAAAAATTTTTTTCTGGATTCCTACATGAAACTGACTAAACTGTATTCTTAAAATAAACATGACTCTAGCACGTGTTAAAGTGCCCATATTTAATGTATCTCGCCAATGAGTAGACCTATCGTACTATTCTTTTTTTTAATGCAAATACGCTCACTATTATTTATTTTATTTCATCGTCTCCTTCATGTTTTAAGGTTTTCTCTCTCTCTCTCTCTCTGTGTCATACTTAGGTCAGCACTGATGTTCGGACGAGCAAGAATTATCATTATACTGCTTTCGGAAAAATGCGCTAGACAATGTCTAACTCCAAAAGGATTTGTTATAATAGGGATATTTTTGTGGCCATTCGAAATCCGGAAGAAATATTCATTTTCAGAAAACCTTATATTCTAGAAAATAGTAGTAGGCATATGGGGAAATGGGCGCACAGGCTGCAATGCGCAGAGGCGCGAGGGCGCCGGCCACTATCTTGGATTCTGATCTTCCAGCTCTGTCAATCTGGTCATGCAACCACCAACTTGGAACCCGCCATCTTTGTAGGCAATATACCGCCATAATTGTAGCCAGTATGCTGTTATATTTGTAGCCAGTATGCTGCCATGTTTGCAGCCAGTATGTTGTCATCTTGAGCCCACCATTTTGGTAGCAAGTATGTATCCATATTTGTACCATAATTTTTATTTTCCTCTTCATGCTCTATCATTTCACTTTTTTCATGCTCTTGCATTCCGAGGGTTTTCACAGAGTGCTCCCATTTTTTCCTTTCTTTCCTTCTCTTCTTCTCCTCTCTTGTTTCCCAATTACTCATATTAGTTCGACCACCATCTTGCCTTCTTTTGTTTACATCGGCTGTTGCTAGGTGGTGCGCCAGTCATTCGATCGCCATTTTGATTCTAGTGTTTGCTGCTAGGGGTGCTATTGTCGCTCTCGCTCGATCAATTAGTCGTGTTTGCCCCATTGCCATCTTGACTCTAGAGTGGGTGCTGGTGTCGTTAGATCGACTACTACCTTTATTGGTTCTGAAGTTGGCTTTTTTTTTTTAAACTCAAAATACTATCGGGAAGAGTGCAGTATCGAACTGCCGAACCTTGAGTCGCAAAACTGACGCCTTAAGGCACTTGTATATTTTGACATATGCTAGGACAAGGTTTTGTAAGAAGTATATAGCGTGTGTATGTGGACAAATAAATCGTCATGGTTATTTTTAACACATTTTAAAGTTTTTTCTATTCAGTTTTAATATTAAAGTATTTTATGTTTTATTTACATATAATATTTTTATACTATCCGGGAATATGTTTTTTTTTGTATTTTTAACTTTAACATTTTAAGTTTTTTTATTGCATCTTTATTTAAATATAATAATATTGTCTATGTCAGTAAAAAGTAACTTTATTACGTTTTTTATTATTCAGTTTTATATATATTTTCTTGACTATCCCAGACATATATATATGTAGACCAGGAATATTTTTTTAAAGTAATTTGTTAAATTTTAAATATAATAAGATTCTCTTCATGTAGGAATAATTATTTATTATGGTTTTTTTTAAGTATTTTATTTACATGTAGGAACTTTTTTACTTACGCTGAACTTAGAAAAAAATGTTATGCATCCTATGTTGAACGTGATTAATTTGTTTTTGCGGCTGTTATTAGAGAGAAATGCTGTTTTGAAAACGTCTGCCTTATATACAGGAAACATAAAAATATACTTTATAGGCAGGCAACATTATTTTCCACTGCTCTCCGACTGACTGGTGTAGAAAATATATTTTAACAGAGTTGAACAGTGTATTACAAACAGATGCAAGCTACATGTATTAGTAATATCATGGTGGCTGTCGACAAGCAGTCCTTAGCACTATGGCATGCGAGAGCAGAGGTGTCGGCACTGGCATGTAACAGACTGTGGAGGCGGCGAGGCCAGGCGTTGTATTACGCTGTGTAGGCGAGCGTCATGGAGGTCCAGGATGTGCGTATCGGATGTGGTGGTGCGGGTAGGCGGCGAATTATGACAAGAGAAGTTGGCTCGACAAAAAACTAGCAGCCATTCTCGATGCAGGAATCGAACTGGCAACCTCATGCTGTTCTGCCAACAAACCAACTAGGGACAGGACAAGTTTCTGCAAATGATATGTAGTTGAGTTATAGCAAGGAAAGAAGGTCTCTTTACAGCCTAATTTACAGAAGGAAATTTCTTTAAAGGACAATTTTCGTAACGTGTGTGTATTTATGTGACATAAAAGCCACATGCACACAGTGAGTCGTTTCTGCATTTCTTATACATATCTTTAAGTTTCAATTTGGCATGCGAATTTGGATTTTGATAATCACTAACTACTAAATAAAATCGCTTAACCTTACGTCCACAAGGGGCCACGGTGGCTGAGCGATCATGCACGCTCGCCTCCCACCAAGGCGAACCGAGTTCAATTCCCTACCGGCTCACCGGATTTTTCCAAGTGAGAATCGTGCCGTTGGTCGGCGGGTCTTCTCAGGGATCTTCCGCTCCCCCCTCCACCCCACTACAGCGGCGCTCCATATTCACTTCAATCACCCTCGTCGCTCTCAAGACCTCGCTGTTAAGAGCCACCCAAATCTCTTCATTCACTCCCCTACATCCACAACCCTAAGAATGCACTACTCAATTTACACGTCTATCGCATAAGTGTTTCACGAACCACGAAATAAACTGCATTCTAAATTTATACTCTCCTAAAGAAAGACTGATTCGGTGTTACGAAAATAATTTTTAAGTGAATTTTTGGCATACTTTGATGGAATTTCTGATGTAAAAGCTTAACTCTCAACTAAATTCCGGTGTTACTGAAGAGGCGTCAGACAAAATAATGTTTAGTTTGATGAAATTCGCAAATATGTATTTGTTTCTTCAGAATGTTCCAACGACTATGTCGTAAAAATTATGAACCCTTTGTAGAACAAAATTGAATTACCTCACTTTTTAAAATCTGAGAAAACATGTAATTTACAAACTGAATTCTGGAAGAACATTCAGACAAGTAAATCATTGTTTCCCTACCCATTAATACTTGCTGGTCAATAAAAGTTTTCATCTATATTTTCGCATCTATATTTATTTTTCAATAAATATGAACGTTTAATTATATTAGTCAGTGTAACTATCCACAAGTATCAATATTTTCTGTATGCACTAGGTTCTGCAGCAGAATACTTAAGTGGCACTCTTATGCAATCACCTTAAACACAGTATCAACTCAAAAATATTAGAAATGATTGCTTAATAAGAGGTACATACCTCTCCGGTGATCACTACCTATAATTTTTGGGATTCATTTTTTCTATATTTGCTCGGAAGCGTTACTGGCCCCCTCTTGAAAAGTGAATGATGTTTGAAGAGGTTACATTATATGTTCGATCTTATTAACATCACTAGGCCAGTTTTAAAAGAAACTTAATAATATGATTTCACGAGATAGATTGCGTTCTTGGGTGTTCAACTTTCGGCTCGGTTTTTTAATTGTGGGTTGTAAACGTGTCCGAGCTCTTCGATTTATTGCCTTTCGAGGCAATCAGTAGTTTAATTTGTATAGCAACGCGTATGTTAATTAATTTAAATCGGCTTATTTTATTTAATGAGGGGGAATAATGTGAAATGTACTAATAACCCACATTATCAACACTGGAAAGCCACGCCCGTATGTTGTAAAGGCAGTTGCTCCATGAACATTGCCTCGCACTGGAGATCTGGTACACGCTGCTGTTTATTATTTCTGTACAGGCTGGTGAGCAGGAATTTTAAATAGATAACTGCGAGTTCCAAAAGAAAAACACCTGCCATAAAACAACAACACGGCTATGGAGTACGTGACTGCATTTGTCTGAGTAACGGACGCTGTTGGAATCGCTAGCGCGATGCAACAGAGTGGTTCAGTAACAAACAAATCCAAAGAGGTCTTGGATGCAAAATTCAGACAACATGACAAAAAAAAAAGTGCTTGAGTTTCACGGGCCAGCGTGAAAGCGTTTATCTAATTAAGTTTACCTTACGTTCAGCCTGTTAACAGACCTTACATTGAAAAGTTATTTGGCTAGTATTCGAGCGGTGTATAGAAGCTACAATTTTCCGATCTGTATGTAAGTATACTGACTGTTACACAATTCTTCCTCCCCCTTTTTATAAGTTCGATATTTGACCGACACCGATTTATACTGACGGATTGGCGTTCGGCATACAACATTTAAAAAATTTTGAATTAACATAAAATACTGGTATAAGCGATCCACGAATTTTCGTAAAGTAACGCAGGCTTCATTTTCTTAGTAACCAACTCTACAGCTATTTCTCAAAATTTTCAGTGAACTAATATAACTTTCAGTGAATTTACTAATTATTATTTTATTACTTTTACGGCTGATAAACTGTTCCCAAGTAAGGCCTCATTTAAGTCATGTGCGCGTTGTACTGTGTACTAATGAGATATAAAAATGTATATTTTCCAGATCGTGGTTCAGGGTTTGAACACAGGCAAAAAAAAAAAAAAAAAAAAAAAAAAAACCGGTGTCATTGCACTACGCACTCTCACATATCACACTGTGGAAATACCACGGTATATAGTTCAAAGAGATGCGCACATGTTAAAGAAGTCATGTCTTGTGAAAGTTAAGTGTTCACAAAGAAAAAGAAATATTAGAGGAAATCCAAATTTTTTAAGCTAAATGCAGACCTCTCAAAACGAAAAACACACAACTCCATTAATTTCTGCAGTAAGTCTTTTTAAATCACACAGTTTTAGCTTCTTTTCCTCCGTAGACAACATACATACATTATGCGGACGTTGACTTCTATCTCCTATAAATATAAACTATATTTACAATGATTAGTGACTATTCAGAGGGCGCGCTACTGGCTTAAGACTATAAATATTGAGGAAACAGAATTAATCACATAATGAGACCAAAAGAAATAAAATGAAGTTATAATTACAAAAATTAATGAAAAGTTCTAACTAATTTAAATGCTTGCCTTAAACAATTTTAAATTGCCACGATACATTCTATGTACAACTTCCTGCGTGAGAAAGAAAGCATAATAATAATTTAAAATAAAAATAAGAACAATCCTTGACATGGATACTGCTGTCCAAATTACCTAAGAAAAATATATTATACATGTAGTAACCAGTATATAGATGTTGAAATAAACATACATTGTAGTGTGAAATAACAAATAATAAACATTAAATATATTAATAAAATACGTACATAACTGACGTGAAAATCAGGGTGTTACACTACTTGGAAGTCTAACGCCCTACCAAATACGTTTACAAGTTGTTGAACAGATTGTGATATGTATTTATAACTTGTATACTCGTTTGGTTTTATACATTTGCTTTATGCTTTCACTTGTAGATGAAGGAAGTTGAAGATGGACCTCAAAAATAAATGCATATATTAAATGTTGTCAGTCAAGATTACAACTTGCAATTATCTCGTACAAAAACAAAAGTTATGGCATGACAAGGGAAGTGTCCTATCAAAGCTAAAATATTGATTGACAATCAACCGTTATAACAAGTTTCCAGTCATACTTACCTCGGTTGTCAATTATCATTTAATGAAGATAACAAAGTGAAGAGGAAGATTCACCGATTTCAATATATGTGTGGAATAATTCGACGAACACTGAAAGGTGAAGTCCGAGAGGAGACCCAACTCAAATTTTAAAACGATGGCTGTACAGGCTCTGCTGTATGGTAGTGAAACGTGGGCAAATAAAGTACAATGAATGTTCCCTGAAGGATAGAAGAAGTAATGAAGAAATTAGACAACAACTGAATATATTTTCTTTGAATGTTAGAATTTCCCAAAAAAAAAAAAAGGGTAAATTGGAAAGACCACGTTCTACGGATGGATAACGACAGATTTCCGAAGCTTGCCCTGGATACCATCCTACTGGAAGAAGATATATTGGCCAACCCTTGAAGAGATGGTCGGAACAGACTAAGGACCTATCCATGAAGCGGAAGTAAGTAAGGGATCACTTAAAACGTTTTGCAGGAAGAGTGCCTGATTTTAAGAATTTCCTCTTTTCATTTTGCTTAATACCTTCATAACTTCCGTCCGGAAACATTTGCTATGTGTATGTTGTGCGAGTTGTGATTGTTTACTGGTTATCAATGGCCATTGGTTATTTATCTTGTATGTCAGGTGTACTTATGCTTATTTGTTTACCACATTTGTTATTGCTTTCTGAAGTGATTATTAGATTATAAATTTGACAAAAAGTTGCATGGGTGAACCCGCTATTTTTCCTTAAGGCCCAACACTTTGAAACGACTGAAACTGACAGAAAGAAATTTTGTTAAGGGACACTTTTTCATAAACCATTATGTACAAAAAATTCAACTTATTTTATACTGGCGTTATGTTGAATCATAAAACGCAGTTTAGTAAAACATAAAAGCTTACTGTTTCTACGGCGGTTTGAAACCGTACGGGTGTCTTATAAGTCAGTCGCTTTACCAACTGACATACAGTATCATACGTAGTTCAGAAAACACAATGTGATATATAAGGTATATGGTATTAATTCCCTACAAACCCACTTTTAGTCTTATATATGTTATTTTGGCTTTCACGTGAGTAGTAGGGGCGGTTACAAAGACATGCCGCCTTTGATTATTCGGGATTAACTCTTTAATACAAAATTAATATAAGGAATAATCTGATCTTATTCCGATCAATAGTATTCATCCAATTTTAATCAGATCAAAAAGACTTTGTTAACCCTTAATCCGATCTTAATATGATCATTTTTTTATTTGTTTAATTTTGTGTAAATTGATAAGTGTATAGTTTTGAGCAAATGTGTGCTAAGGCACTTTATTTTTTCTTATTATTTTTTGAATGGGGAGCAGCTCTAGTAGATGTTGACGCTATGAGCACTAGCGTAGTACTGAGGTGTGATGAGTGGGGAGGGGGTAAATATGTATTCTGTAAAATTAATCTTTGGAGAGCAGCTCTGATAGATGTTGCCTCTCTGAGCTCTGGTGTAGTACTGAGGAGGGACTGTGTTGGGGAAGGGGTATATATAGGTATTGTGTAATAATCCTAATTTTTAGAGTATTTCGTCTGACAGGCTACTGAGAGACTTGCAGGTGATTGGCAGGTATTGTGGACTTCAGAAAGGCGCATTTAGTGAAATTATTATGTAATGAAAATCAATTATACGAAAAGAGAGATGAATACATTTAAAGGTTGATTTTACTAACATGTCCAGTATGATGGCAATATAATTGACTACCGACTAAAGGATCACAACTGCATGAGTCTCCTGAATGAAATTAAGTAACGAATTCTAACTACAACGAAGACAAAATGTCCCTAGCAATATACCAAAAGCAAAACTTTAATCGAACATCATAATAAAAAAAGGATTTGAAAACACATAGGAAACTGTACAGGCACCTATCCCAAAACTTTTCTGTGAGGCTACTAAAGCAATGTCTTGAAATTATGCGAAAAACTCGGAAATGGACCAAAAGAGAATTGAATACACAGCTACGTGATAAAATAAATCAAATTCCAGTAGCAACATATAAATTACATTACTTGAATTAAATTAATGAAATTGCACAAGCACCTCTTTCAAAACACGTCTGTCTGGCTATGAGATCAGTCAAGGAATGACTTATTGATGTGGAGCTTGCAGCCGACTGGAACACACAACTACATAAATGGATGAAAATAATTTTAAAAATTAATATTTCCCTAGGAAACTCGTTTTCCACCCTCCTCAATCCTGCGTAGATGTAAGCACATTTATTTAACAATCAAAATAATTTCCATAGGAGCGGAACATCGCACAGAAAACTTTTCACAATAAGGAACGATTTTGACGAATATACTAGAACTGAGAAAAACTTACCCAGTTTTTTTGTACTACTCTGACTTCCCTGGAAAAAATTATTCACTTCCATTATTTCCCGACATATCCTGAGAACTGGTTTACCATTGCGAATAAATGTTCCTATTGTTAGCAGCCGTATTTTCGAATAATTAACTTTTAACAAGCAATCAAATTCCTCTAAGGAAAATTATTTTTAATAATGAAAATAATACATAGATCCAAATAATGTTAACACACACTACGTTAAGTTTGGGAAATTCACTGTACATGTTAAAACATACTCGAGTTGAAATCCCTAGGAAGTTTCGTCGACCGTGCTCAGAAACGGGCTTGACACAACAAATGCTTAAAAAATTACTTAAAATAACAGACACACTATATCAGCTTAACACACGAAAATATTTCTTCCGATAAATGATTATTATATTTTAAAATGTAAAAATATTTCTCACTATAGTTTATGAAGACTGCGAACGAGATCTGAACCCATAGCATATAATATCGCTAACGAGTGTTGAACTACGCTGCTTGGATTCCCTCAGTCATAGCCCTACTCTCTGCCAAACGATGCAGCAACTGGTGATGTCAGAAGAGGTGGTTCAGAAGAGAGAGTGATGTTTCCATGTCAGTGCTTTCCGTCAAACTAAAGATGGCACCAGCCCACGAGAAGTGGTCATAACACTACTGCCTACACACCAACCCCTACCCCCTCCAACCACTAGCCACGAAGCTTTAACATGATTGTAAAACCCCCTCCCTCTACCCTCGAATTTTATTTTGCCCTGTCTACCAGTCTGCCCCCTCCCCTATTCCCGTAAGTTTTCTCTTTTGCCTGGACACTGAGTCGACAAGAAAAATGTTTCTCCGACCCAGAGCCTGTCTTACATCCAGCGAAGTTTAATTTAGCTACTAAAGTCCTGATGTTGAAATTTATATTCGTCAACACTAGGAATTAAATCTTAGATAATATTTTAATCCCCAGATTAAATCCCAAGAAATGTTATAATTTAATACAAAGAAATTAATTTTAATCCAATAAATTTCAATCACAATATATATTTATATAAAACTTTCCTAAGAACCTGTTTTTAAGTTTAATACGGTAAACTTTGAAGATATTTTGGCCCGTTTTCCAACAAACTTACAATAAATTTTAAGTTTAAAGTAATCCAGGTATCTGTGAAAAAATTTTTCATACACAATATATATTCACTTGCTAAATATTAGGAGAGTTAAAGAAGACCATTATTCAAAAAGTGTTATTCCATTTACCTAGGTTTCAACTATTATGATGGAAGACATGAGATGTGCATACATATTCCAAATTTTAATCTGTTTTAAATATATGTGTATAACCAAGAGAAAATATGTGTTTCACGTGTGGACTTCTCTACAACACAGAAATTTATTTATAACCAAGGTTTCAATTAAAAAGCTTCCCAACCCAGATTTTCGAATATATTATCTAGCATTAAATGTGTGTATTAGAACTAATATAAACTTATTTTATTTATAAATACTACTTTTTCTATGTAATATTAATGAAATTGCATGAATCCAGCCTGAAATGACTGGTATCACAGATGGAATCTGTTAAATTCCAGTATATTTAAATCAATTTAAGCATATTTAACAGAAAATGGTTGATATTTTGTTATTGTTTACCCCATCATTTAGGATAATAAATTCCGACTGTCAACAAATTATTTACATCGTAAAAATATACCTTAAACAAATAACTTTATTCCATACAACTTATGGAATTGACTTAACGAATTATCAAACAAAAAATTACTGGGAAAAACGAAATTCGTATTACATACACACGTTTAAAACATTCTTAAGACACTCGCAGTTCAAAATTGGTTACTCAACTGACTAGTCTCCGAATAACACAATCATTTCAGTAAACAAAGTCTTTAAAATTTCCCTACAAAATAGTTCCAAACGCATCTCTCTCCCATCTACATTCCTAAAATTCAATTAATCTTCATTATTTTAATCGAATACAAAGTACAAAGTATTCCATCTAACCTATGTGTATTTAATCATATGGTGAATTATTATCTATACTTCAGCAATTAACATACAAATATTACAGCAGAAGACATTTTTATCATTATATTTTAAACCTGATACTTTTTAAAACATGTTAGTTGTCATTCTGACATTATGAGGTGAATATCTATTTAGAAGGTAACGTTCTCCTTACACCGAAGATAATTCATTTAATATACCTTAATGTTAATAGAGGCATCACCGAATCTTCTACAGTGCAAATTCTGCAGGAAAATATACACAGTCATCTACAATGTTTGTAAGCATGAGAGGAGCGAATTTTTTAATAACATTTTTCGTACGATTTTTAACTGCAAATACTGTAATGGACAATTTTCAAGAATAGATAACGTGAATCGTCATGTCGAGATCTTTAAAGATTAACTTCCTCTTGTGAAACTAATTATACAGTCTACACTGCATAATAACCCAGAAGTAGAGGGAATTAACTTGTATACAAATAATGTAATGAAATATACACTAACACTAAGAATATAACGATCTTCGACATAAAGTACTGCAACTAACTGCGGAGACCAGTGTCGGTAACGATACACCTAATCTTTCTAAGCTAAGTAAACTCGATATTTATGATGAAACATTAGGTGAAGACAGACTGTTGAAGAAATTTCTTCATCAAATGCTGTGAATAATGACTACATATGAAACATGTTATCCTTGGTTAAGAAAATTAACATAACTAATGGTGTTGTAAAAGGCAAAAGTGCTCCATTTTATAGATGCTCTAACTAAGTGAATGGCAAGCAACCATTTATACTTGCTTCGAATTGCTAAGCTTATAGCATTCGGAAATGTATCAACCATTGCATTTAGAACTAAACAGTTCCAAACGTGCTACTACTCCTTGTCCAGAGTTACAAAATATAAAGGTTAAAATGCAACATCTTTTCAATGCTACCAACCAAAAACTGAGGTCACAGAGGGTGCATGTCTTAGTCCAACAAACCTCGCAGAAAGCACTTTGCTTTTATAACACCCTGGAGAAGTATCTCTTTTCACAAAGAAAGCAGCCAAGGACACCCGCATCCCTCTGGTATGGAGGCCAGCTTAGGCCATAGTCTTAACACTGAGCAAAACAAGGCAAAAAGTCTTCTTACATGAATGAAATTCTCAAGCAGTATATTTTGTATTCTACTGAATAAAATTTATAATCACTTTACAGCTTACATTATGCTAAAGAATATACTGAAAAATTTCAAAAATTCTCAGACTTATATCAAATTGTTATTTATGAAACAAGTTTTACTCTACATATACAGAAACCTTTACAAAAAAATTGTAAAAATATCCTATAATATTGTGTATATATGTCATCTTTTTACTACTATTAACAATCGAGAAAGAGTTAAAACCTATTATTCTTTAAGGAAAAAGATTCATATATGAGCTTTTGTTTATTTAAAGGCAGGTATAACCATAGTGAAAATTAACATGTTTCTTGAGCTCGACAAGGAAGCAAGCTGAAAACTGTCTCTAAGCAAGAAACTTTAATTTATCGTTTCACTGTTGAACACCAATACCGCTGAGAAAACTTTCAGAGCTACCAACCTAAGATTTTCGGCTAAATTATTGTATAGTAAGATATAATACAATATCATTTAACTTTAACATTCTATGTTAAGTAATAATTTGTTTCAATTTTATTTTAAACAGGTACTATCCCATGTTGAAATTTTACTTTCCTGCTATATAATTAAATTAAAAAAATAATTAGTGAATGGTGACAGTTGAATTTAGTTTTAAAAATGTATACAACTGTTTATATTTGTGTAAAGTGTGATTGTGTTTTACCACCAGGCATTATTGTGTGATTCCCAGCAGCCAAAGTTGTAATCTGTTTTGTGTGATAAAATATTTTTTTTTGTTAAAAGTTCTGTGGGCTATGCTACTAATTTCTGTAGAGACTCAGGTCAGCGGGAAAGGTTCTTTTAGGTAGGATGGTGAGAGATCTTGTACCTGCCTCCGAAAAGGTATTTTGCCAGTTCACTCTCTCCCTTTCTTATGTTCCTCAGGGTCCTTCAAGTTGAGCTGTGTCGACGGAGGTTTCCTCAAGATACTATTGCTCCCTCTCCTTTAATTTCAAACTTATTCATTCAGACTTACGATTATTTTTTCCACCACTTTTGTAATTCCCCCCTCAGTCGTCCAGAGTTGTCTGATTAAATTTTAATTGATTTGTTAGTTTTAAAACGTATAAACAAATAATTATCTCCCTCACAAAGACTGAAGCAAGAAGCGTTTATTTTCTTGTGAAAGACATCCAGTTACCTGAGCTTGAATACAAACCGTACCTGAAAAGCTTACCATCAATTCTACACACCTACTTGTTCCAAAGTTCTCTTAAGTAATATTACATTTTTACCCAATCATCATACACAAAATAATGACATGAGGAATTACAAACTATTAAATAACAAGACATACTATTCTTTTTTTTTTAACATCTTTAGAAACCAAATATTTACAATAACTGAAACAAAATTTAATTTGCAATAAACATTTTTTTCAAATAATTTATAATCTAATTCCAATTAATATGTACAAAAAGCATATTTTCTTCACTTTCTTTGAGAATAATATTTACAACAAAAATCTTAAAAACTAAATCACCAAAAATGTTTACATTCACATTTTAAGAACTTAATTACCAAGAATTTTTTCAATCACATTTTAAGATGCAAAGATGAGAAAATACAAGTTATTATGTGCTACAAAATACCTATTTACCAAATTCAATTTAAAACTTGTGTACATTTTAACACTATTACTGTATTGTTAAACAATTCCAAATCTTCCCACACATATCATATTATAAAACAACAAGAACCAAAAAATACATACAGAAATAAAAAAAGTTACAAACTACATCAATCCGAAGATTGTCTCTTTGTTAACTATATGCATCATTTGAAAACTCTTGAAGAGTTTTAAAAAAGACATGCACTGAAGGCGTTCTTTTATTGTGTCACATCTGGGTTATTTCCCAGACACTTGCACATGCCAACGACTGGTTACAACACACTCACACGCACACAGTTTCCAGAGGATGTTATGTCACACTGTGAACTTCTTCTTATTGTTTGTAAAATGGCGAGGGGAACATGTATCGAAACAAGTAGTATAAGGTAAGTTGATACTGAAGTTGTCATACCTTACAGATAGGAAACCAGGTAGAAGCAGCATTGATGGCTATGCAACAGGTGTTGAAAGAAGTTGCAGAGATCGCAGGCAGCTGTAGATAAATGTGATGTTGTCTATGGAACAAGAGGTGCATGTGGTGATGGCAGATTGATGTAATTGGTAATGTGGTGTTGTAGCTTAGCTGAATATATTATGGCACTAAATGCAGTATTGCAGAAAAAATTTAGAAGGATATTATTTAATACCCCTCAGGGATACACCATCCGATTTACAGATTCCCAATATTTTAAAATCTTGAAACAAAAAAAATATGTGCTTTGGAGTGAGTGAAGAGATTTTGGCAGCTCTCGAAACCGAAGTCTGAGAGCCAGAGTACAAGCCTTCTTATAGCTAATAAACTTGGATTACTTAATGTATTTGTTACCAGCTGTGATTTCCTTGGATTGAAACACATGAATATCCATACCCGTGTCACTGTAAAGCCTATCGTCAACTATCCAAACATTAATTAGCCTTCCCGCGAACACCGTAGAAAGTATCTCATATTTGAGACTAGATGATGAACATTTCACTGAGGCTGGGGAATCGAAAATTAAATTACTTTTCAAGCCTGAATAAACATAGCTGTTTTTTGGAGGTAATTCAGTAGGTGGAGCTTTTAATGTTAAGTGTTTTGCAGTAGGTGAACTCTGAAGAGCTAAGTGTGGATCTGACTGTGGAATTAAGTGCAGAATATGTGGATATTGCATAGAATCAGTGTTACAATTTCTACCATGTCTATTCAAAATATCACTCTGTGTATATTGTCTCTGACATAAATTACACTGAAACTGTTTTCGTAAATCTTACATTTCGCAATTAGTTATTTCATGTCAATGCATGCTGCATAGAGCTGTATTCCAAATGTCTTATCAAATGATGAGTATAGATATCTACACAGGTATGAAGACAATTGTCAAAATAACCAGTAGTTACACACCTTTTATAGTCAACCATAAGGAATTCTGGGAACCGATTCGATTACATTATTCGTTTATCTTCCACAACAGTACAATTAGTGCCATAATATATGCAAATAGGCTTGTAGTGCTGAAAAAAGAGAAAAAGAATCCCACTTAATTCCCTCACCACGACATAGTTGAAATATATCTTGTATTAGTAATATGAAGGACAACATTATTTATTATAAATAAAATTCCATGAGGTAAAATGTGTGTTTGGGAAAGTCAGTCGACTACAACTACATGTTTGCAAAAGATACTGGGGACGAGGCTTTCTAAAGCCTCGTGGACAATGCCAGGTAACGGGTGGCCGAGGGTTTGGGGGAGCATTGCGAAAGTCAGGTTACCAGAACTGAAGAGAATGACGCGTGGTGCAACACAACACAAAAGACAGCCCGCAAGTGTTTAGGCTGTGCGCACGGGATGGGAACTGTGTATAAGGTGGACGAGAGAATGAAACGAGATTCAGACAATTGCTGCAGGCCAGCAGCGGGCGCAGTGTCCAGACACATTCAACTTAACCCCCCCCCCCTTGCTGCCATCCACCCAACAACTCCTTTCCCCTGCTAGTGCTTGTCATGCAGATCCTGCAGCCAACCTATGTGCATGTGCATCAGAGGGAGAAGTTTGCCACTTCCCCTCCACCCACTCCAAGTGGCGACCAGGTTACCAAACACGAGCGAGTTCTGGTTATGACTGATGTATGTACCATGGAGCAAGAAGAAATGAGAAGAAACTATGCCAAACTATGCACAGCATGTTTGGAGAGCACACATCTGTCCCATTCTCTGCTCTGTGTGCCATTGTCTGGTGATGAATGTTTGAGTGATGTATATATGAACCTTGAGTACTTCTAAAAAATAAATATTTTGATGTGTGGAATTGGGTGGTTTGGGTATTTATAATTTTCAGATTGTAAGAAGTTTTAAGAGATTTCGTTTTCAAAGTTGTTGGGTAAGTGTGAGTGTGATAGTCTGTGTGGGGGAAAGGTGTTGCAATTAATTGTAGGTAGGTTCTTGATGTATATTTGAGAGGTTTTAATGGAGTAGAGAGGGAGATACTGGATAACCACCATTATCTTTATAATGGAGAAAGGCCATAATAATATTACGAATCAGGCCTTCTCTACATTGTTAAATACTTTGCCAAAATTGTTTAAAACCATCTAGAATATAATACCAAGTACCATGAGAAAATAAAAGCAATTGAGTTGGTGTATGACTGTGAGTGTTACAGTGTCTATATGTGGAGGAAAGGTGTAATAAATTGTAAGTCGATTGTGTCATATCTTGGTGGGTATATTGAGAGCTGAGTAGTTTTATGTTATTCTTAAAATTCGAGTACATTTTGTTAGCTTTAAGTAAATTTTATTTGGAGATTAGTGTTAAATGTTTAGTTTAAGAGCGTGTTATAGTTAGTATTATTCATATAGAGTGTAAGACATTATTCCTCTTGCTAATATATTTTTTTATATGAAAATCTGTATTCAAATTTATAAAAAGTTTTTAAGGTGTAAAGTATTTTCGATGGCGAACAATAGTTTTATTTGCTATGGTGTACAATAGTTTTATTTTTGTTGGTGTAAATTAGTTTTATTTTTGATGGCGTACACAAACTTTTTGACTGTGTACACTATTTTTGAGAGTGTTGAGTAATTCACGCTATTTTTTAAAAAGCATATTGCTATCCCAAACACACAGCAGCAACTCAGATCAGCGTGCGGACGGTAGGGGCAGTGCGAGCATAAAAGGTTCACAGGGTGTACAATACTCACACACAGCATCAAGGAGAGGACCGACTCCCCTAGCAATAGCTACACAAATGGCGAGCGCCAGATAGGAGCCCTTATTTATACCCCCAACACTCTCCCTTGTCGAAAAATTTTATATCTCGTAATTTGCCTTAAACCAACATAAAACGAACGAATTATGTATTTGAAATGGTTTAAAGTAAATTTTAAACAAATTTAATGTAAACTATAAGGATTTAATGCATTTTCTGTGATTTAGCATGTATACATTGAAAATTATTGTGTATTTATTCGGTTTTAAGTAATTCGATTTGAATTATGTTCTTATTTTATGATTTTATATACAAACAATAATTGCAATACGAGGTTTTGAACCCAGAATTAAATGCATTTTAATACGATTAAACACCATTTGCACCCTTTCACGTACACAAACAAATTACTAACATTTATTTATATTTTTTTAATTTCGTGATTCATTCATTATTCTTTTATATATTATGGTTACTACCTTACATTCATAATGTATTAGTCAGGACTCGAACCCAGAAACTAGATTACAATCATACATGACCTATCCAGGACTGGAACCCAGAAACTAACTGATATTAACCATCCCTTATCCGGGATACTATATTATAAAGTTAGTTATGGAGAAGTGGCGAGAGTGCTCACTTCCAGAACTTATCTTCTGTGTTTATTTTATTACATCATTTTGTGTTAGTAAGAACATAGCTTGTTTTTGATTGAATTCATAGACTTTAATTTGTTGCTATATATATATATATATATATATATATATATATATATATATATATATATACATATAACTATATATATATATATACAAATATAACTATGTATGAAATTTAAGAATTTCTGTCTGTTAAGACATTAACACACACACACACTCTCTCTCTCTCTCTTAAGTCAGTCATTTATTTATATTTCATTTGTTAGGAAAACAAGTTCAATTGTTGAAAGGTGAAGTAAAATAAAAGTAAAGATTCATTTAATAACATAAATTTATTGAAAAAATATATACACAAACACAAGGAGTTTCAAAAAATAGGAAATATTTTTTTGATACAAGTACAGGAGGTTATAAACTATAGCACAGCATTAAACAAATAAGTATATGAGGTTAAAAAATTCATAGCATGAGCATGTATAGGGCAATTCACAAACATAGATAACAAAAAAATTTAATACTGGGTATACATTATTCCCCAATAAAGCCCATTTATTCCCCAATTAAGACTATTAATTCCTCAATCAAGCCTGTTTATTCCTCAATACTGCCTGTTTATCCTTCAATTAAACCCATTTATTCCTCAAAAATACATAAGTTATCACTAAATTAATACTCCAACCTAATGAAAATATTTAATTGGTTTGAGGAAGACATAATACTTCAAATAGAAACATATTCCTATCACACAATGTTTGCTTGAAACAATTACTTTTTTTGGTCTAGTAGTATGATTAACTAAAATTTACTATCATACTTCTCGGGTGTTTGCAGATAATACTTCATTCGATGTAACATCATTCCTTAAGTGTTCTTATGATCAAAACCATCTCTTTTATTCTGGAGTGTTTAAGCAAATGCCTGAGTCTGCATACAAGCTAATTGGAGTCTTCGGAAAATATGTAGTCATTATTTACAGCATTTGTCACTTCTGTCTTCACCTGATGTTTCATCATAACTATCGAGTTTACTTAGCTTAGTAAGATTAGGTGTGTTGTTACCGACACTGCTCTGCTCAGTTAGTTGCGGCACTTTATGTCGAAGATCATTATGTTCATATGTTAGTATATATTTCATTTGATGGTATTCTATTTCATTGCTTACATTCATGTCAATTCCCTCTCCTTCTGGGTTATTATGTAGTGTAGACGGTATAATTCGTTTCACAAGAGAAAGATTATTTTTATAGATCTTGACATGATGATTCAAATAATCCCTTCTTGCACATTGTCCATCACAGTATTTGCAGTTAAAAATCGTACAAGAAACATTATCCAAACATTAGCTCCTCTGATGCCTCCAAACATTGTAGACAGCTGTGTATATTTTCCCGTAGAATTTGCACTGTAGACGATTTGGTGATGCCTCTATTAACATTAAGGTAGAATAAATGAATTATCTTCGGTATGAGGAGAAAGTTCCCTTCCAAATATATGTTCACCTCATAATATTAGAATGACAACTAACATGTTTTAAACAGTATCAGGTTTAAAACATATTGATAAAAATGTTTTCCACTGTAATATTTGTATGTTAATTGCGGAAGTATAGATAATAATTCACCATGTGATTAAATATACATAGGTTAGATGGAATACTTTGTACTTTGTATTCGATTAAAAGAATGAAGATTAATTTAATTTTAGGAATTTAGAAGGGAGAGAAATGCATTTGGAAATATTTTGTAGGGAAATTTTAAAGATTTTGTTTACTGAAAAGATTGTGTTATTCGGAGACTAGTCTTTTGAGTAACCCGTTTTGAACTGTGATTGGGGTAACAATGTTTTTAATGTGTGTATGTAATACGAATTTCATTTTTCCCAGTAATTTTTGTCTGATAATTCGATATGTCGATTCCATAAGTTGTATGGAATAAAGTTATTGTTTCGGGTATCTCTTTACTATGTAAATAATTTATTGACAGTTGGAATTTATTTTCCTAAATGGCGGGATATACAGTTACAAAATGGAAACCACTTTCCTTTAAATTTGCTTAAATTGATTTAAATATACTGGAATTTAACAGATTCCATCTGTGATACCAGTCATTTCAGGCTGTATTCATTCCATTTCATTAATATTACATAGAAATTGTAGTATTTGTGAAAAAAAAATTTTTTTCTCTAATATACACATTTTATGCTACATAGTATAGTCGAAATTCTGGGCTGGAAAGCTTTGAATTGAAACTTGGTTGTAAAATTTTAGTGTTGTAGAGAATTTTACACGTGAAATACATATTTTTCTTGGCTATACACATATATTTAAAACAGATTGAAAGTTTGACCATGTATTCAGGTCTCGTGTCTTCCATCGAAATAGCTTAAACTTAGGTAAATGGAATTATACTTGTTTGAATAACAGTCTTCTTTATCTCTCATAAAATTTAGCAATTGAAAACATCTTGTGTACGAAATATTTTTTCATAGATAACTGGATTACTTTAAACTTAAAATTTATTGTAAGTTTGGTGGGAAACGGGATAAAATGTCTTCAAAATTTACAGGATTAACTTAAAAATAGGTTCTTAATTTTGCTATAAGTTAGACCGAATCTGTGTTGGAGAAACAGTTTTCTCAGGCCAGTGTCCAGGCGAAAGTGAAAACTTGTGGTCGAAGAGGGGAGAGGGGCAAGCAGCTAGATAGGGCAAGTTCAAATTCGTGTGTAGAGGGAGAGGGTTTTGCAAACAGGTTTACGCTTCATGGCTAGTGGCTGGAAGGGTGGAGGGGTTTGGTGGTATAAACAGGATCAAAATCTTTATTTTGATGAAAAGCATCGATACGTAAACAGCGCTCTCTCCTCTGAACCACATCTTCTGACATCACAGGTCACGGCGTCGTTTGGCGGTGAGTAGGGCTATGACCGTGGGAAGCCGAGCAGCGGAGTTCAACTCATGTTAAGCGATATTATATGCTCTGTGTTCAGATCTCGTCCGCAGTCCTCGTAAACTATAATGAGAAATATTTTTTTATAATTTTTAATATAATAATAGATTATTGGGAAAAAAAATTTCGCGTGGTAAGCCAATATTGTGCGTCTGTTATTTTAAATAATTTTATAAGCATTTATCACGTCAAGCATGTTTCTGAGCGTGGTCGACGAAACTTCCTAGGGGCGAATTTTCCAGACTTAACTGAGTTTGTGTTAACATTATTCGGCTCGATTTAGTATGTTCGTTATTTTAAATATTTTTTCGTCTAGGAAGTTTGATTGATAGTCATAAGCGAATTATTTTTAAATATGGCTTCTTACAATAGGAACATTTATTCGCAGTGGTAAACCAGTTCTCTGGATACGTCGTTGAATAATGCGAGTGAATTATTTTTCCCAAAGAAGTGGGAGTAGCGTTGAAAAACTGGGGAAAATTTTTCTCAGTACTAGTATGTTCGTGCTAAATCGTTCCGCATTGTGAAAAGTTTTCTGTGCGATGTTCTGCTCCTACTAAAATTCTTTTGATTTGTTAATAAATATGCTTACATCTATGCAGTATTGATGCAGGTAGAAAACGAGTTTTCTAGGGAAATATTAATTATTTAGAAAATTCATGTATGTCAGTCATGTTCTGAGTTTTTCTCATAATTTCAACTCAGTTGCCTGCTAGGAGCCGACCGCGCTCCATATATATATATATATATATATATATATACTCAGGCTCTCGACACTCAGCTTATAAGTCGACGTAAGTGGTACGCTCAACTCATTCCTACATCAGACTCCACAATGAACAGACATGTTTCATAATTATTTAAGGTATATGTACAAATGAGAGGGAGATGTATGTGTATGTCTATTATACTATTGTGTCTGGTTAAAATTTAATTTGTTGGTAAATAGGATACGTTTTAGGTATAATTCAAAATGTGAGTTTGGAAATCTTAAATTGTCCGTGTTGTAGTGTAGTCAAATCAGTTTTTAGTAAGTTTGTGCATTTTGAAAATGTGCTTTATTCCATCATTAATTTATCATAATAGGTGGAAACAAGTTTTCTAGGGAAACATTAATTCGTAAACATAATTTTGATCCATTCATGTAGTTGTGTATTAACTCAGCTGCAATCTCCATGTCTATAAGTCATTCCTTGACTGATCTCACAGCCGGACATACGTTTTTTTGGGAGAGGTGCTTATGCGATTTCATTAATTTAATTCAAGTAGCATAATTTATATACTGCTACCGAAATTTGATTTATTTGTTCACGTAGCTTTGTGTTCAAATTTCCTTTCGTTCATTTCCGAGATTTTCGCATAATTTCAAGGCATTGCTTCACTAACCTCACAGATGTGTTTTGGGATACATGCTTGTACAGTTTCCTAAGTGTTTTCAGATACGTTTTTTATTGTGATGTTTAATTAAAGTAATGCAATCTATATATTGCTAGGGACATTTTGCCTTCGTTGTAGTTAGAATTCGTTGCATAATTTCCTTCAGGAGACTCACGTAGTTGTGATCATTTGGTCTACCATAAATTATATTGCCACCATAATAGATGGGTTAATAAAATCACCCTGTAAACGTACTCATCTCTATTTTCGTTTAGTTGATTTTCATTACAAAATTATTTCATAAAATACGCCTTTCCAAAATCATCCATTACCTGCCGATTGTGCTGCATGTCTCTCAGTCGCCTTCAGATGAACTACTCAAAAAATTAAGATATTACTCAATACCTATATATAACCCTCCCCCGACACAGTACCTCCACAGTACAACACCAAGGCTCAGAGAGGCAACATCTATCAGAGCCGCTCTCCAAAAATTAATTTTACACAATGCATATTTACCCCTTCCCCACCACATCACACCTCAGTACCACATCAGTTATCCACCCCCCAAAAAAAAGAAAAAATTAAGTGCCTTAGCACACCTTTGCACAAATCTATATACTTACCAACTGACACAAAATTCAAGAATTTAAAAAAAATTGATCGGATTAAGATAGGATTAAGGATTAACGAAAAATTTTGATCTGATTAAAATAGGAATAAAATTTGTTGATCAGTTTAAGATCGGATTAATCTTTAATCCGATCAATTATATCAAAGGGTTAATCCAAATAATCAAAGGCGGCTTCCCTTTGTATCTAGGACGCCACCGCCCCTACTACTCACGTAAAATTATATTAATGAGATTGTTTATACCGATATTACGTTGTACCAACCATACTGAAAAGCATTTTTCACATACATTATATACGAGCTCTAGCCGTATTTTAGAACAAATACTACCACATGGTGCAACCAACCAAATTAAGGCTGGTGCTGTAACTGTTTGAATTTGTTGTTGCAGATTCTTCAAGGCTACAAAATATATTCTGACTTCGAAACAAGCAACTGATTTGAATCTACCTTTGATAAATGAAACTTTTCGGCAACTGTCGCAAAATTGCTGTGCGCGCCAAATATGTGATGATATTGTTGAAATAACCAAGAAATTATTTGGTCCAACACATTCTAAACAAAATTATTTGGTTAAAGGGAATACATGTTGATATTTTGGGCAAGTGTGATTTAGCCGTGTTATATGCTATTCACGGTTAATTGAGCATTTTTGTAAGCCTACTCATTTTAAAGAATAGTCAATAAATATATCTTATTTTAGCCTTAGACGTCAACTTCCTGTTGTGGAGGATTATACACGCTGTGTTTATTGCATACATGGCAATAATTTTATAAAAACGTCGTTAAAGGATAAGAGTGGCTGAAAGGAAATTGTAACTAGGGCCTCAAAAGTGCTCCCATCACCGTGAACAGCGTATAACCAACTATTATTAATGCTCTCCAAGCAAATATATTTGGTATCAGAAACTATTTCTCACTGTTGCTATGTTTTAAAAATAGTTTCTGGCGAATTTTGATAGTTAAAAGTATTTTAATATTTGACGAAAATATCCTCATAGTTGGAATAATTTTATTATTCGTGTCAAAGCGGCGAAGAATACTTCCTATATTATATGCATTATTTGTCCGCGATATCAGAAGCTACACAATATACTAATGGTTTTTGTGATTTACGAGTATAGATATTAGTAATGTAATTCTTAATTACGGATTGCGTTTTTGTACGCGAAATTGTACATCACTATATGGAAATTATATATGATACACTGGTTCACATGGTTGTCTGGCATTACTCTTTAAGATTAAGCTTCTCTGCTCCTTAAATACTTGAGTTCGATTAATTATTTTGTCAGCAGTTAGGCGATTTTTGTCTCTGCCGTTGAACTTTCATAATTAGCTCGAGAGTTCTTGGGTATATGCCAAACAATTTTTTTGGCCAGGCGAAGGAATAAAACTTGGGATTTTGCTACTGTAAGATCACGACGCGAATTCATTATTTATTTTCATTTTAAAATTCGTTGGATACGAAACCATTAGCTGCGAACGTCTTACATTACGGTAGCCAAATGTTCAAGTAAGGTGTCACTTATTTTGAAAGTATTACTTTGTCTTAACATAGTCAGTAAATAAAATAAGTTCACAAACTGGCCTCCAGTAGAAACGATTGTTTGTGATTAAATGCATAGGGCCTAGTTAGATTAACTTAAGCGTGGGATGGAGCTGCGCGTACAAGGTCAAGAAACGAGGGAGCGATGCAGGCGACAATAACAAGCACTTCTACTGCCTCATCGCTCCTACGCGCTAGGAGTGCACAGTGTTTCCACAGTGACGCTGCGCTGTGTAAATTAGATGTGTAACAGTGGGACATTATTACACGCGCTTAAAGTTCACAGAATAAACTACGCCCGTACTTTTTTACTTTTCTCTTGCTGCTTAAGGAAACTGCATAGGCAAGCTTTAAAAATAGCTTTTGACCATTTTCACGAATCTCTTTGTCCAAGAAAACACTTAATATGACAAAAGTGAAAAATAAATAAATAGGGCATAGAAAATTTTTTTTTTTTATCTTCTATGCCAAAAAAGCCGTATTTGCAGAACATTTATTAACCGAGATACGCTTATTCGCGCAAACAACTATTTCACAGAAAATGTTTCAGTGCATCCTCCTCTTAAAGTTCTTCATTCCGAAAGCTTGCAACACGAAAAAAAATCTTCAACCATACTAAAATTACATTGCTTTGAACCATCCACGAAAAGAACCTTAAATCAAAGATAACATTCTGCTCAACCATCGGGGAAAAAAAAAATTCGTGAATTTCGAAAGAGTTCGTCGAGTAGAAAATAATTAAGAACATGCACTACGAGACCAAGTGCCAATACTGGCTCACGAAATAATGAATAAAAAATTTTACGGGGTAGAAACAGTTTGGAAATCATGCAGAGCAAAGATTTTTTTTCAGTAATCTGCATTCAAAAGCTAGTCCCGTATACAGGATGCATGTCAAAACATTGCTTCAGTACTCTAGCTGCTACTTATCCACCTGCCGCTGTTAATTTTGACCGATAGACAGAACGTGCTGCGTATGACACGCTGACAGGCCATTATTGACCGCCATAGATATCATTACGATCGAAGGGCGTACATAATGTTCGCGGATGAGACAGGCCATAGTGAAAACGGCCTTGCGACATAAATAACTGTCAGTGGTAGGGGTGGCTTCCACAGACTACGGAATTACCTAGTTGGGAATTCCACGTTAGACGCCGCTTATCAATTGCCGCATTCGTTTCGGAGGCCATAAATATTTTTAGTGGCGCAGTTGCGAACAGATGTTCCGTTTGCTCCGAGCCTGCGCGGTTATGCACGAAAAAAATGACGAAGTTATGGCAAGCCAGGCACGATCTGAGAGCGTAAATTAGGCTTTTAGCATCTCTCGAGTCAGTGAATGCGGTAAACAAGATCAGTACAGATCGTAACAGATGACTGAACTCAAGGAAATGGTTCACCGATACTTTAGGCAACGAAAACTCAACTATAGGCCGTCCATTGTGAAGTGAGCGTTTCGGAATCTACCTCTGGAAAATTTCACTGCCCCTATCTGCATATACTAGAATTACCACTCACCGAATTGCATGCGCCCAGAACAGTTCGCAATGATGAAGTTAGAGTAGTTCCACGACTTGTTATTGTATTTTAATGCTAGGAAAACATTTCTAAACATTTACGGGTTTTTTTTTAATGCATGCAAGTGTAAGAAACAGAAAATGTTTTAAATATTGACTTTTCTGATAATTTTACAGTTTCACATGACCGACGCAAGGATAAAGTGACGAGACCCATTGCAGTGTTAGATTTACATATAGCGGAAGAATACACAATGTGTGTACAAGTAGATCTTAAGCAGGGCTTTCAAAAATGCTCACTTTATCACGAAAAACCTCTATCAATATGACGTAACTATTGGTGCGGAGGTACTAAAACTGTGCGTTATTTTGGCTGTACAGAAGACTATATATATATATTCGCATCCTGAAAATCTGTAACACCTTAACGAACTTCTGTAAGGCTGACTGCCTTTAAATATCATAAATAGAATAATAAGAGATTATAATAATTTTTCAGGAGACGCGAATTGCTTTCTTGGTATAACTTCCTAAATGTACGTATGTAAAATCATGCACCAATAAAAACGAAAAGGTTTGGAATATTGTGCGATAAGGCAGTTTGGATGGTAGGGGTTGTGTAGTTGTGTAGTGCAAAATTCGCGTTAATATCTCAAGACAGACTAAACTTCAAAACACGTGTGATTTTGAATTGCGTTTGTCACTGGGCTACATCTTGCTTGGACACGCCCTGGACGGCTTTCAGCCAATAGGACACCACTAACGAGAGGCTGGCCCAATCACGTCCAACCAAGTTAAAGTGGAACATGTGTTTTCCCTGCTGCGGAAGTCAATAAACGAATGATACCGACCCGAATATGTATACGACGATGAATTACAGCTTCCTGCCAAAAAAATAACGCTAATTTTGCACGTCCTTATTCATTTGTGATAAACAGACAGCGCACTAACGCTTTGGGAATAACTGGGACAAGTTGAAAACAGCAGTTTATAATAGTCCAAAACCTCCAGAAACACTTCCAGGTGTCACAAGAGCTGCCCAGATGGAATGGGGCCTTCGTCTGGAAGATGACATCAGCACACTGTTTACAAGCATGCAACGACGTGTTAGGGACCTGTACTATTTACATGGAGGCCATACACGGTACAAAGCTGCAGTAGCTGCAGTGGGAAGAAAGAAGCCCTCCCTAGTCAGACACGCCACTAAGTTAATTCTGTTGCTCTTTCGTGTTTATTTGCCTGTGATAGTGTAATTTTGTTTTTTTGTTAGAAACACTTTGAATTTCACGTTTTGTATCGATACCGTTGGTAACGTCTGATTGGTAGCGATGGGAAAATTTCGCGAGTTCAATGACCTGTAAGCTAGACTCCACAGGCCTGTGTACACTAGGACATCAGATGTTTGTCCAATGGCTGCTGTCCTCAGTGTTACCTCACACCTGGCTGTAAGGGATTCGCCTCTTATTCCTTGCAAGTCTGCTATTGGCTCAGAGTCGTCCGGGCGGCGTGCATAATAAACTCTGATCCAATTGCAATGGAGAATTCACTGTATATGTGTTTGACGTCTATCTTGTCCCGAAATTAATTCGCGAGATTTTCCTATCCCTAATAATTTCTATGCGTTATTTTGTGTATATTCAACAATTTTTTGCTTTCGTTGTGTATATTCCAAACTATTTGTGAGCCGTTTATACGCAGGTAGGGACAGAGACACCTTTCGACGGTTGGTTTCAAGAGTGTTCAATAAACAGCCTATAATTGCTTTCCGCAGGCACATGTGAGTCACACCCACGCGCAAGTTGAAAAAAAAAAAACCAGGGTTGGTGTCACAATCAAATCCGGATCACACTGCTCGGAGAAACAACACCATTCTCTCACCCGGGAGACGGTTTGGTTAGGATTACACAGGCCTGTATCTCTCTGGACTTGTAAAGTGTTGCTGTGCGCTTAAAACGTACCTTTTGGTGGGTTACATTGCAGACTAGTCATGTTTTTCTCCCACACATTATAATTCTGGCAATCCCACGTGTTACAAGTATACTTCTGCAGTAATTATATAACTTCTTGCAGTTTGTGAGGATACGGTACTCCATTTTACGACAACCATAAAAAAAAAGTTCTCTAGTGCAGGTCAGACCACAGTCTATATGATAATGAAAACCGTAATGTTTAAAAACGCTTTCGTCTTGAACACCTGTCCACTGGACGTATCATGAAGAATTGCTGCAAAATATTACCGGAATTCACCATCTGCATGTCATTAGTGCTAGAAGTTAGCACCTGCGTGTCAAGTAACGTGACTGATAAAACGAGGTTGCATTGCTGCTTATCCGGTTAAGCGTAATGTTATTTTAATTACTATACGGGCAAAACGAACATTTAATTTACGGGGGGCAACGTAGAAGCCCATTTGCATAAAATGTAAAATGCATTGGTCTACATATGATTCAGTGCGAAACAAGGGATATTATGGCCGACAAAATGAATGCTACGCCACATTTTCATTACTGTCTGCTGCTGCCAAAGTCGAGCAAAGAAACTTTCTGGCCTCTTTGTGTAAGTTAGTTTAATGTATTTGTAAATGCTGCTCAGCTTAAAACAAAACCTTTTTATGAAAACACTTAAATGAAGGACTACTGTCTTAATTTCGGGGAAAATTTGAGCTGCAGTGAATCAAATTTTGACACTACAATTAGCCCTACACAATTCAAAAAACTTTGCAGGGGCTAATGGAACATTCGAATATGGTCATAAAAGTATTAAGCGTTGTTACAGAAGTCTAATTCACGGGAAAAAAAGTATGAAATATTCGTCGGAATGTATAGAATTCTCCGTTGTGCTCGTAAATGTGTATTCAACTAAATTACGTGTTTAGCGTTATTATACACAGGGACACCTGAATTTCGCGAAAAGATTTCCGCACATGCTAGATTTCAACACTATACGGGCGTGCCAGCAGCTTTCTCGCACTTATTGGCGGCGTGTCCTTGTCTGCAGAAATTGTCCTACCTGACTGGCCAATCATAATTACGTAACTGCAATACTGCACGTATGTGATTCGCGCGCAGACACCTAAGACGTGTAACACGGAAATAATCCTATCACGAAAGTGTATATGAGCTAAAGCGTTATAAAAATACAACTGGTCGTGAAATATTTTCGCGAAAATCGGGTGTCCCTAATTATAGATACTTGGCTGAGTAACAGTGGAATGCATATCCTCTAGGAAGTCTTATTACGTGTAAAAGTTTCGGTCGAAAGTATTACGGAATTTGAGCAATTATATATAAATAGTTATTTGTCAAAATGTGAACATTTGATTTTTATGGAAAAGATAATAAATTTCGAGCTACAGAAAATGTATAAATGTGGGAATAATTGGAGTGTAGTTTATTAAAAACTACACAAATTTAATGTTTGATTTTCTTTGTAAAGTTGAGTAAATTCTTTTAGGGGTCTAAATATATTTTATGGAATTTATCCATTCGTAAAATAAAAATATTTAAAAAATACTTCGGAAATAATTACAAGTGCCTATTATTTACAGGTAGAGAACTTAAAGCATATATTTTTACCTTCATTTAATGCCATTTACATTCAAATTAGTTTCGATGACCAGACGTGCTTAAATAAAAGTTAATTTATGGAGATAACATAGCATTGATGTTAACACTTAATATTTTATTGTATTGCATAAACATATAGGCTGATTGAAGCTACTCGACCACTTTATAGTGACTTTTTATTATACAGTTTTCTTCCCAATTTGTATGCTTCCTTGGTATGTAAAATAGACATTGCCATGTATTATTTCATTTTATTCATTTGCCGACCAAGTGAAACTTCGGCATTGTAACGAACGTATTTATGTTGTTAATAAGCCAATTGTTACTCTAATTTTAGTTTAGCAGTGCCGTGAAACTGACTCCCGAAGTTTCCGGTTCTGTAGCCATAAATATTAACGAAAAAAAAAAACACGATTTCATTGCCTCGTGTGCAGGAGACAGGCATGTGTTCTGTTTTCGCCCTTGCCATAACCTTGAGTGCCAAACGCAGAATATTGCTCCTGGAGGGGCTACCAAAAGTAAAGAAACATTTATAATATATATATTTATTTATTTATTTAAAAACTGCTTTAACGTGCTTCATTGACGAATATTTAAGAGTAGTATTTATGAAACTTTTCACGTCCGAAGACTGGTCTTTTTTAATTTCCTCCTCTTATGTGTTTTTCCTTTCAAAGTTTAAAATTTCTTAACGGCGTTGACTACCAAAGCTTCCGCCATGGAAATTAAATGGTGAATCAATGTTAAAACAATACCTTATAAAAGCATCAATTTTAAATATAAATATTTCATACAAAATTTATTCTAGGTGTAATTTCTCAAGGAATACTGGCAGATTAAGAAATGTGGTAAATTTTTGTTTCTTGGTTTTTTTTATGAAGTTAACATTAAAATTTGAATTTCACAGAAATTTGCGAATGAATGCATTGTTTTTTTTTTTTTTTATCTCTTAACGTAGTGGTATTTTTTAAGAAAGTCGTGTTGTACAATCCACTCACGGTTATTTCCAACTTTTCTGAACCTCTGCTAAAGTTACACTTCCAGGATATTCCTCCGCCTCATATAAACAGTGCTTAGAAAATTACACCAAATTACCAACTCACAGCATTCATGCGCACTCAGTGTGATAATATTTTGCATAAAAGCTATATCTTCCTAGGAATTACCAACATACTTATATTCTCTCTTTCTTTATTCAAATTTACTATGAATGAAATATTATAACTTATCAACTAAATTATAAGTTAAGTGAAGTACTTCTATGGTAACAGTTATTTTTTAAATCGCTTATTTGAAAAAGAAATGTCTTTAAAATGTATTTATCTGTGGCCGCAGTCTTCATAGATGGCGCCCTTAAGAGTTAATTGGAACTGCGCGTCCAAGGTCAAGAAGCGAGGGGAGCCATGCGGGCGACACTAACACGCACGCCTAGTACGTCATCGCTCCTACGCGCCAGGCGTGCAATGTTTCCGTCGTGACGCTGTACTGCGCAAATGAGACCTGTGACAGTGGGGTTTTATTACACGCGATAAAATCCCACAGATTAAACCACGTCCGTATCTTTGTACTTTTGTCTTGCCCTTTAAGGAAACTGCACGGACAAGCTTTAAAATTGCGATGTTTGGCCATCTTAACGAATTTTTTTTCTCCGAGAATATATAAATATGGCAAATGTAAAATAATAGGGACATAGGTCATTGTTTTTTTTTTTTTTTTTTTTTATCTTTTCTGACCAAAAGTCGTATTTGGAGAACATTTATTTACCGAGATACGCGTATTCGCGCAAACAACTATTTCACAAAAAAAAAAAAAAGTGCAGATCCATAAAACTCTCGAAGTGGCATTTTCACAACAGATGTAAAAAAGTGTGGGGGGGGGGGGGAGGGGTGCACTAAGACCGTAAATTTACGTAATTTTTTGCCACAACTTGTTTACAGAGGATTTGTCGAAATGTTTGCTTCGACAAGACGTAGATAACAATCTTGAACACCTTCTTACAACGATACCTACAAATTCACTGTGTTCGCGGGGCGACGGCCGAGCGGTTAGACTACTCGCCTCCCACAAAGGCGAACCGGGTTCGATCCTCGGGCCAGTGCGATCCGGATTTTCGCAAGCGGGATTCGTGCCGGACGATGCCGTTGGTAGGCGGGTATTCTCAGGATCTCCAGTTTCCCCCACCACCACCCCCCCCCCCCCCTCCGTACCGGCGCCACTCCATATTCACTTCAATCACCTTCCATGGGCTCTCAAGACCTCGCTGTTGAGAGCCGCCCAAATCTCTTCACTCTTCACTATGTGTATTCAACGAGAAAAGACTGTTCATTCTTATAAGTTGTAGGATAAAACTACAACGATGCGGACACAGTTAAACACCTGTGCTTTTGTCGCGCGTAGTGAAGCCCTGTTGTTATAGGCTGTTCACGGTAAAGTGAGCACTTTTTAAAGCCCTTATAAATTTTTCTTTTCATTCAATTTCCATCTTCTTGCTGCTTTTTAATATAAACATTGCACTGTGACCAATAAACACAATGTATGCATTCCACCACCATCAAAATTTAATTCCTGAGGCTGCAATAACATATATTTATTAGCGGTTAATGCCTGTTGGGGGGCTTTAAAAAGTGCTAACTTTATCATGAACTGCCTATACAGGCCTTGCGTGTAGAATCGATAAGAAGAGCTAATGATTTTTCACCAAAAAAAATATGAGTACGCGGCGTACTTCAATACTTTATGCTATTGTCTGTTTTCATTGGTTGCTGTCTGTTTAAGAAGGCGTTATCATGTTTGACAGAGCCATTCAGAACTCAGCAACGTCTGCACGGCTCCTACGTGACTCGCGTGCAGACAGCAAACACGTGTCGAAAAGTAATTTACCCAATCAAGACAGGTGAACGACCCTGAAGAGTTTCGAAATATTACTTGTCTTGGAATCTTTTCGCGAAATTTCACTAACCCTAGCGATATGGCGCCAGGCGTGTGGGTCTGGTCAAATCTTCAACGTCAATTACGAAAGCCAGAATGGAAATGTTCAGTTTCGACGGCGGCGCTCCGTATCGCTTCTGTGCCTGCAACGCTCCGAGAAGCTCCAATATCTGCGTCATCTTCTAATTTTCGAGAAATTCGGCTTCAATCCCATCACGGTTACTCCCCCTAAAGTTATACCTAGGGATAGGAAAATTTCGCGAGTTCAAAGACCTGTAAGCTAGACTCCACACAGCCATGTGCACACTAGGCCCTCAGATGTTTGTCCATTGGCTGCTGCCTCAGTGTTACCTCACACTTTGCAGTAAGGGATTCGAAACTTGTGATTGAAACCGGTTCCCCTTGGTGGGAGGCGAGCATTCTAATCGCTCAGCCACAGCGGCCCCTTTGAATACGCATAATATGATAAAAGCAGAACCATACACTCTACAATGTAAACTGTTCCGACTGCAGAGATTTGTTGAGACTGCTCCACGCGACTCAGTTTAAAGTTTACTGATAAAAATACTAGTCGTTGGTATTCACTAATTCAGCAGTGATTTGTACTGATTCCCAGTGAATTACACCACCCCATAGGCTGTTCACGGTAAAATGAGCACTTTTGAAAGCCTCCTTAATATCTATTCGCATACATGTTGTGTATTCCTTCGCCTTATGTAAAATTAACATTGCTATGGGCCTCATCACTTTATTCATGCGCCGGTAAAATGGAACTGTGAAATTATTAACAAAGTAAATGCTTTACAAATAAGCTCATTTTTTAACCTTCGATCCATTAAAAAAAATAAAGTGAAAAATTAATTATAAGTTATCACAAATGGTTACTTAACACTTTTTATTCGACGTTAAAATATAGAACTACTTCCCATCCATTGTTACCAACTTTACTGGGCGAGTGTCACTCAGTGTGCCCGTTAAAATATATGCATGCAGGGGCAGTGACTTATTTCTAAGGTTCATTTTTAAAGTGTTCACTTTATCGTGATCAGCCTATAGCATCAAATTGCCAGTGCATCCCCAGTGGATAACAGCTTATTAACTGAATATTCAGTCAAATAATTGAACTGATTGAAATCACTGATTCATATTTTGAGTGCACGGGTTTAGATAATCGATTTCTTCCTTTCCTGGCAAAAAGTCGTATTTCCAGAAAATATATTTACTAATGGAAAAAAATTCAGCCCTGCCAACTTTTAATGCGGCTTACATTTTGAGTTATCGGCTTTGGAGCGGCGCCAGCGAGGAGGCGGACTCCAATCCAGCGGGTTCGCGGCAGGTGTTGCTCGCCGCCGCCGCCAGAGGCGCTGCGGAACGTAAATGATGGCGGGTGTTATTAGTGCACGTCATTCTACAGGGGATACTTGGTGCGCTGCAGAAGGCCGTCAGAGTCACTCGCCGCCCTGCTTCTAGCTCGCAGCGATGATATAGGCTGTTCACGGTAAACGGAGCACTTTTCAAGGCCCTTACAATAGGCATTAACCGCTAATAAATATATATTATAGCAGCTTCAGATATTAACTTTTGGATGTGTTGGAATGTATATACTGTGTTTATTGGTCACAAGGCAATGTTTATAATTTAAAAAAAAGTGGCGGAAGAATAGAAGGTGGCTAAAAGGAAAAAATTCGTAGGACTTTAAAAAGTGCTCAATTTACTGTGAATAGACAGTGAGTGACTTTGCCGCTAGGAATAGCGAATTTTAAATATATTTTAGCTACATTATATTATAATAGGGAGTGAGTGAGTGAAGAGATTTGGGCGGCTCTTAAGCCCCTGTCACACCGTCAAATTTGTCCGTAAAACTGCTTCCAATAAGTTTGGTCAAAACTAGTTGGACAGTTAAGACGTCACCGATACAGAGATTAGAGAAGTTACAGATGGGACATTAGCAGGTAGGAGAGAGGTCAGACGGGACATTAGCAGGCAGGAGAGAGGTCAGACGAACTTTGTTTAGTCATGTCACAATATTGTTGGGTTTGTTTTTTTAATGCTAACAGCTGTTTCTCTGTTGACAAACGTAACTTATGTATTGAATAGCTTTTAGCAGGTTAGATGACTTTAATATCACCGCTACTATTACACTAGTGCCTAATTCGGTAACTTGCCCCAAAACATATCGGCAATACATTCCTTATCGAAAATTACATGTATATACAATGAGACTTGTTCCCTTCAGGTTTAAAGCAATTTGGTGGTTTTGTCGAATGATACGGACAAATGAACAAAATCGGCTGTTTTGTTGCAACTGCATTTTCCCATTGAAATGCCCAAGATTCCGGTAGCAGCAATTGAACGCCTCGCACATACACAGGAGGCCCTACTAAACGCACGTGGATGTGAAATTTGCACGCAACTAACCAAGATGTGCAACGGTAGAGGGCTTAGGCAGCAATGTTCAATAAGACAACACTTTCTTGTATTAACCTATAGAGACTGATTTGTATTAGCCGTTATGTCAAACCTGGAGGCAAGGATGTTTGTTGTACGTGAGAGAATAACCACCGCTTGCTATTTTTGGGGGGAAATGAGGTTTAATGGGAGATAAGGTATTTATAGTGTCTTACACGGTTGATAAAATTCATGTTGTCTCAAATTTTTTGCAAAACGACAATTCACGATTTCCAAAAATATCTTACATTAATTTCGAATCTGCCACGACTTAAAAACATAATTAGGAATTAATTATCTTTCAATGAACCGAATGTGTGACAGAAGCCTGTATTGGGCATATTTTCACAAAATATTTTAGTTTCCACCAATACTCGAATCCAGTCAGATTTGCATAGAAATTTATAGCAGTAAGCTTCGATGTTAACAGTAGGCCTAAGCAAACAATGTAAGAAGCCGTGTCATTGAGATTCATCAGTATTAAATGATTGCACATTCTTAGCAACGTTGTGTGTGTTCATCTGACGGTGTATTTCCAGCATCTACGAAAAGCAATTTTGGTCTGCTGTATTGTACAACGTGAATGTCACTTTGTCTTAGCGACTGCTTATTGTAACTGCACGTTTGGTATTTTTGTGAATGACTTTGCAAGTTACATACAGTCGAGGTGTGGAGGCTGGCTTGCAAATACAATCACCAACCTTTCAAGAGTGAATATATAAAGCACTCCTATATACTTTATTTTTCAATTATTAGTCTAAAAAATCTGAATCCTTACTTGTCAATTGTAACACTAAACTACGATGACATGCATATTCAGACATTTCGCAGTATACTTTAGCATCTTCTAAATTTGTATTGTCAGCATTTTCAAGCTACTGGAAAATATTTTTTAACATTACCATAAACTTACCATTACTTTGCACCTGCAAAGCAGGTAAATTTGCATCATTAAAATTGTTGTTTTGGTGTCTTTTCGTGGAAGGAATATCAAATTTGACCTGCACTGATAAAATTTAAAGTTTAAAATACTCAGCTGCAGTTCAATGTTCACTTTCCAAATTGCAAAAACTAAACATTCTGAGCTATGTAGTGTTACCCCTGCAGGTGCAAAGTAATCCCTTTATACATAATTTAGAATGAATTTGTCTTCCCCTTTATTGCTTTTTAAAATGTGTTTGATTCCAAAATTGCAGTATGTGTATATCAAATCTTATTCAGTCTAGGCCAACCTTCACTTTTTTAACCTATGGTTGAAATACTGCAACCCAGCAGATGTCTGTGGTAATTCTGCTGGAAATGCTATGTGCATTATGGAGGCACGTCTGCCATGCTTGAAAGTCCACTGAAAATCTGTAGTGCCTACTTATTGGGTAGTACTAGTAGTAAGTTACTATTTAAGACATGGCGTAGCACAAGATACACGTAACACCATATACTCGAGACACTGCAGGCCAGTGCGTCAACCAGGAAGCTATACTTGAATCCCTGGTGGTGATTATGAAAGAAAAACTAGATATAAAATCATAGAATTTGAATTACACCTTATTGCCTGTTTTTAGGAGGTCAAAACTACTCAATTGAAGGTGGTGACCAAATGTTTCATTTTGGCAAGCTGAAAAGAAATCAGTATTGATTCTAAATTGTATGTATGTGTGTGAAAGTGGTTTAATACTCATAATGTTACTGCTACAGGCATACCTTTCTGCCTGTAAGTGGCGTTACCACCAGCTGGGATAGACTAAAGGACAAAAATCACACTAAATAAAGAAAAATGTTAGAGGGACATAAGTTTTATGCTTATACAGTAAATTATTTGATTGGACTATATAACATGTATTGTGTAACTTATTAGTTAAATATAGCCAAGTGGTTAGCCTTGAGCTCATTCATCAATATGCATTCTAAAACTTCACCAGTTTAATTTGTAGAAGTTGGCAGACATAATACCAAGTACTTGTGAAAATAAGCAGTATTTACCATTTAACTTGGTTTAAAGGCATTTAAATTAAGAGGGTATAGGGGTTGATTTAAACTTTGGGTAGTATCTAGCCTTAAATCAAACATTTATTACTTCAATAAAGATGTGCCAATTCAATACTATTTGAACTATGCATAGAAATTCTGTAGGCCTATTAAATAACAGGGTGACAGAATACTGTATTTTGAGTGTCTCATAAGACATTTCTTTCTACAGAATAGGCTAAGGAAATGCCCAATGTTATGTCACACCTTTTCCTTCTTTGAAGTTGTGATTCAGAATATTATCAACAAAATGACATACTGGTTCATGCTCATATTTGTGCCCTCGCTGAACTATTTACAGCGTGGCTATAAAATATCCAGATTCCCACACACCTTTGAATTATTTCATTAGAAATTTAGAAATATTTATGTAACGACGTGTAGATGTCACACCTTGCAAACTATCTACATTGCATGAGAACCTTACTTAGCCTATAAGAAGACAAAGGCAGGACGACTTCATCATAAGCTTGTTGCATAATGTTTTGACGGCAGGTGTCTGCTAACGCAATTTTTCGGAACTCAAGTTTACCTTTATTTTTCTGTGGGCACAACAGTTTTTTTAAGGAAGTGGGGGGGTGTGTGTGTGTGTCTATAGATATATAACATTATGATAGATGTTACTTTATCAGTATTGCACTGCAAAATGCCACAGTTGTACGAACTATAAAATACTGTCTCAGCCTGCTACAATGTCAATAAAAAGTAGACCCTTGGTCTATGAAATATTTCAAAATGCATGTAATCTTTATCTGGAATTTACACTGGTCAAAATAACAAGGAAACAGGAACAAGGTAACTTAATATAAAATAGATATTGTACTAAATAACTACTCGCATGTGTTCATTGTATATTTTTTCTTCGATAAAGTACAAAAATACAACCATTTCATTTACATACATCACCCTAAAAAAAATGCAACAGGAATTAAAAGAAATTATAGAAGTACACAATACACACAGCTGTGAAAAGATCAATGATAAATGGGAGGGCATACACTGTAAACAAAAATTCAATTGTGGTGGATTTCATCTAAACAACTTTTAAGTGAAAAGCATAAAAAAAATATCAAAATAGCAACATGTACGGTACTATCTTGTCACTAGCACGCTTAAATTTACATTTACATTAAGTAATTTCGCCAACAACAGTGAAAAAACCAAATCCAAAACTATTGCAAGAAAAATCTATCAAGTACAAAAAACAGCAATTCCACAGACTCACTATATCAAAATATGCAATGTAGATAGGTGAGATTACAAAGACTATGTAATAAACCAAATATAAACTGTACTGAACAAAATGTGTGAATCAACTGTAGGTTACATTGAAGAACTACAAGTAGGCCTACTCAAAAATGCATTAAAATAAAATTGTTACAACTGTATACACAAAAACGTCACTAGCCATGCAGAAGAAAAACATCACATAATATTAAATCATCGCTTACTCGTATCATATGAGTAATATGACTTGGATGGGGAAACAATTCTCAAAGATAAATGCAACTTTCGTTACATTTCTGTAAAACCCATTTTGAGTAACTAGTCACTCAATAGTATTTATACTTTCCCCTTATTTACACCATGTTTTTCATTTTCCCCTAAAAAAGAGTAAAATAGGGGTTCTACTGTATTACACTATAATTCTGTTCACACGCACAAAAAAGTGACTGTTTAAGAAAATATACCTATTTTAATATATCAGTGTACTACAGACAGCACCCTTTAAAAAGAATAAATTTGTTCCAAACTTGCCTTTTGCTTTATGACCTGGCAAATATAATGTACACTAATCTGAAAATAATTTTCAGATTCTGCATGAATCAAATGAATACAGTTGTTTTTCAAAGGTTCCTGATCGTTTAAATTTTCATCCAGGTAAGCAAAAAGATGCCTTTTAAAAGTCATGTTAGTGTTCCAATACAAAATACACAAGTCTGGACACTGTAATTTTCTTCAGCATAAATTTCCCACCACTTTCTGCAAGTGCAGTTCGAATCACCTTTTCACATATTTTGAATGCCTCAGCGACATTGTGGGAAGGGTACAATAATTCATCCCTGTACTTTTAATGAATTAGCGAATCCAACAAATCTTCTGAATTTCCACACAGAGAGCTCAAATAATTTTCACATTTTATAACTTTATTCAGATGACGAACAACAAATCCAAATATGTAAATAATTATATCATGTGCAGATTCTGTAGTTTCTTGAGGATGAAACAAATACAAATGGTCTGTTTCCTGATTGATTATCTTAAGCGAACTTGAGAGGACCTACCCAGTGTGTAATAAATTAAACTTACGGTTTGACATATAATTGTCACGTTTATGAAACAGTTATTTTAAGGCTGGCAATTTACACTTTTTTGCCCGTCAAACAAGGAAAACTTGTATTATTTTTTAAACACAACATTGTATTATGACATATTGACAAATTTGTCATATTTGACATAATTGTCGTAATGTCACACCTGTCATATCTTATAAAATAGGGCCCTGATGTGGGTGCCTGCACGCCCTTAGCACTTCCACGCATAAAGGTATCACACTATCAAAATTCCACCAGCCAGATAGCGCCTGTGTAAGTAACCTACAACCTGAAAAAACTCCACAGTAGGGGGGAACGTGAATTCCAGGGTAAAGACGTAAAAAGTAATCACACGAGAAGCCTGTGGTTCCGTATTCCTTACTAGAACATAACCTCACAATTCAGTCTGCACACTTCTGGAATAAAGAAAACACGAAGTACACATGAATATAAATAGCAAAAGCTATAAAATGGAGCCACTATCTCCCTGCTGAAAGTGTGGTGGATGTGCAGGAAATATTGTTGGGACAGCACTTTCTCGCAGTCGTACACAGCACTGAGATGTCCTGTAGAGACAATCTTCAATGAAGTGACACGATCAATGAACACTTGCTTTTCTCCCTTTATTGCATTTCTGTTGCTACACCTACACACAGGGGGTGAGCAGGCTAACCGCTCAGCGACAGCGACCCTCGTCAAATAGGGAGTTGGCGACTTTTCAAGCGCCCACTAGTGATATAAATTAATGTCTTCGCTATTGAATATATAAGAATTTGGCGAATGTTGCAGCGTCCTTATTGATTTTCAGTAAATATGAGTTGCCAACGTTGCTATCTCGGTTGGCTACAGAAAATAAACTGCTGAGGAAACAAATCACTATACGCTGTTCACGGTAAAGTGAGCACTTTTGAAGCCCTAGTTACTTTTTTACTTTCAGCCATTTATTATCCTTTAGCACCCTTTTTACATGAATACTGCCATGTAAATACTAAACACAGTGTGTATATTTTACCACACTCGGAAGTTAAAGTATAAGTCTAAAATTAAATACATTTATTGGATATTATTTCAAACGAGAGTGCTTTCAAAAGTGCTCACTTTACCGTGAATAGTCTATACATGTATGACGGGTCTGACTGTTTTCTAAATATGTCACGTATTACAAGCGTTTTATACACGTGTCAACATGAAATTACTTTATTTTTAGTTAAATTAGGATTTTACATATATTTGAATCGTATTTGATTTTAACTAAACTGAATAAAAACAGGGAGATAATAGGTGTGTTGGCAACGCCTAATAACAAATAGCTCCAATGCAATATAATATTAGTCTTTATGGTGCGCGCACGAATCTGCTGCGTTGTTCCTATGACGTAATTTTCTATATGTACTTGGTTCAGCTTCGTTTGCATGTAAGAGAGGAATATCCTGGGAGCAGAATGTCAGCAGGGCTTCAGAAAAATGTTAGTAACCGTGTACAGTCTATACTTGCCAACTGTTAGCCGATATAATGTCGCGTTGGCAGTGTCCAATCAAACGCCCGTTCCTATGCATCATCACATACCATAATTTCGATTTGACTCGGTAAACGTCGATATAATGAAGCCACGTAATGTCTTCAGATTATGCGGTTATAGAATAGTTTAACGTCAGGAGTACTCAATATCCTATTAATTTTAATTTCCTTTAATTCTCATTCTGTGAGGAGCAGGAAAGTTTAGTTTTAAAAAGTTGCGCAACTGTCTGCCTTAAACAGGGGGCGCAGAACCGTTTAAAGACTGTTCACGATAAAGTGGGCACTTTAGAAATGAACCTTAGAAAAATGTCACTGACCCTGCATGCATTTTTTTTTAACGGGCGCACTGAGTGACATTCGCCCAGTAAAGTTGGTAACGATGGATGGAAAGTAGTTCCATATCTTATAACGTCTAACAGAAAGTTTTAAGTTATCATCTGTGGTAGCTTAAAATTATTTCTTTCGCTTGTTGCTTTTTTTAAGCATCGAAGTAGGTGTACAGATTACCAGACGCATGGAAAAAGTGATGAGGCCCGTGGCAATGTTAATTCTACATATAGTGGAAGAAAATAACAACGTGTATACGAGTAGATCATAAGCAGGGCTTTCAAAAGTGCTCATCTTATCGTGAACAGCCTATAGCATTGCCTGTCCCTGGCACAGTTTGCAGGGACCGAAACGGCCACCTTTATAACCCGCGGGACCTGCCAGACCATTGCTGCTTAACCGAACAAGCCAGAAAAATTAATATGCTTCACAGATGTTATTGTTTGATTTTTCGCATATCCACAGTGATTATCTCGTATGTGCAACAAGGCCGGGAACAGCCGATTAGTATTCCTGCTAATTGCAAATAAAATAAGACATTTAAATGTACGGGAAGGTACGTGCAGGATACGTTGGGGGAAAATCTCACGCCGCTGCCAGCAAAAAAAAAAAAAAAAAAAAAAAAAGGGAAGCGGATTTCTGCTGCAGTAAATTATTGCTGACTGCATGGTTGGTTAAAAACCACTGCGTCATTTGCGTGGTCAGTATACGACCCGCGAATATCTTGCGTCAGGTGACTGTATCCGCTCTGCATCTGTAAAGGAGTTAATAAATTACGCCTCTAGTGAGGGGGGGGGGGGAAGGAAACGTCGGTGCCTCTTTGCGAACGAAACGGAAACCAACCGGCGTCCCCTCCTGCGACGACAACTTTGCAAAAAGAAAACACCGGCGAACTGCCGAGGAACCTAACGTATGTCGACGGAAGTGGTTGCTACCAACTCTTTTCTCTGCCTTGAATCGGCATTTTAAAACGAACCCGCGACAAATCACATTGCCGTGAGAAGCTACACCTAAGGGGACAAGGGAATCTGGAGTCATGGGAAAGGAACAGCGAGTTTCGTCTAAGAAATTTAATTAAGCCTTCCCTTGAATTATCGCCGGAACAATAACAGTAGAAATTTAAAAAAAAAAAAAAAAAACGCCTAAAGCCTTTCGAGCCCAAACAGGAAACGAGCATGTACCGCTCGGTAGCTTGGAATGGGAATTTTTTTTTTTTTCTGCGGAATGAGAAAAAATTTTGCTGGAGCGTTCAGTAATTAACTACCGGCCGACGAAGGTCAATGACTCTGATAATGAGCACATTGAATCTACAGCAGCGCTGGAGCCTTGTCGGCTGACAGAGGCGAGTCTTAGGACGATAATTCATGCGCTTTAACAAGCACGCAATGGGCTGCCGCGGCACCGATTTCCAAAGTAGCTGCTCGTCGTTTATATTGATTTATAGCCGACTCTTTTAACGAGCTAGATACGCCCGCCGATTCCGGTGCTGGCACTTGGTTTTCAATCTCGGCTGACGCATTCAAACCCAGTTTAAGTGGTTGTGCGCATAACGCTCATGAAAGTTATTTTTAGTTGGCAAATCCTCGAGGCCCAAAGCCAAATGATTCGCCCCCGCGGATAACTGATTTGTTTGCAACATTGCTGTCCTGGATTATGAATGGCTCGTATTTGTACAGGTGAACGTAAGAGCTTACAACTGACTCGTCGTGACTAGATCTCCAAGTACAATGTTACCATGAAGTACAGTATGATTCTCAAAAGTTTGATCTCCGGATTCGGCACGGGATAACGTATTCTTCAACTATCTGATGGCCAGGAAATCTTCCAAAATTATTTTTTTACGTACATTTATAGTGGTATTTCGAAGTAGTTTGGGAAAGAAAACTCGCCCACGAATCAAGGTAGTTTAAAAATATTTCTTTGCTTACAAGCTGATAGTAAATTCGACTTAAAAAATCAACCCAATTTAACTGATGGCGAAATTTACGAGAATCTCAGTGTTTTGTTTATCGCGTATAAGTAGACCTATATACAAGAATATTGACAAATAATTCATCATCCTGTAAGCTAGGATTACATTGTATACTCAGGAAGGTCCCAAATGCTTACTGGCTTCTACTTGTCACTGTGAAAATGCGTAATAGAAACTTTTTGTTGCGCAATCATTATTGTCTTAGAGTCCTCCAACTGATGTCAAATAATTTGTGAACCATATGCAAAAATATCAAAAACCTACCAATTTTTTTAAACCTATTTTGTCCCGAACTAAATCCGCGAATTTTCTTGTTGCCAGTGATAAGTAATATCCCACGAAAAAGGGTTCAAAACGTTTTACTGCGAAAATATATCTCATCAAACGAATGCATATTTGATTTAAGAATAGGGCCTAGTGAGAAAGAAATATGTGTGTATGAACCAACTAGACAGTTATAATATAGACAGCGACATGGTGGGTTTTAGGTACCGCCTAAATGTGGTTAACAAAACAGTAATATCCACAGAACTGTTTGTTGTGCCCCTGTCTGTGATTCTATGTGATAATGCATGCACATACAAAACAGTAATATCCACAGAACTGTTTGTTGTGCCCCTGTCTGTGATTCTATGTGATAATGCATGCACATACAAAACAGTAATATCCACAGAACTGTTTGTTGTGCCCCTGTCTGTGATTCTATGTGATAATGCATGCACATACAAAATTTTACTACAGCAGAGTACTGCGTTCCTGCTATAGAACAGATAGCACCTTCAACAGAACTACTTCAACAATATTTGCATTGTTCGTACAAACAACAATCAGAATTGCAATAACCTAACAGGATGTTCTGTTGCTAGAACTGAACGGTTTTGTAATATGTAGAGACAGTGAGCATGCGATAGACTTCAATACTATAAGCATCCAAAAGCAGTTTGTAAACCACCATTAGTAGCTGTCTGCTTGAGAAGCAGTTTTCATGTGTTTTTTTTCGGGCCACTCAGAATTCGGCAACATCGACACGGCTGCTACGTGATTCGCGCGCAGACAGTTGACACGTGTCAAAAAATAATTCAGCCACTCAAGATAGGTAAGCGACCATACGGTGTTTTGAAATATAACTTGTCTTGAAATTTCTTTTCGCGAGATTTCACTGCCCCTAGTAACAGGGTTTGAGGGTAGCAGCAACAGAATTTTTTTGTTAGGTTATTACAATCATAATTGCAAGCACAATCCAAATATTGTGGAAGTTGTTCTGTTGGAGGTACCGTCTGTTTTGTAGTAGGGACATAGTGCCCTTCTGTAGCCTACAGAGAGGAATACTACATAGAGTTCGGTTGGTATTACTATCTATGCTGACAATATTTATATTGTACAGTACACATTCAAACACACAGTATAAACAATAACAAAACACTCAATAAAATATCTACACTTCACCTACAACTCTCACTTGAAAATTGTGGTATAACTTTTATATTTGTATTCGAAAAACAAAAAGAAAAAATTCAGTTTCTATTAAATTTAATGTATTTTTAGTGTTGGCAAGTGTTACAGACGCCTGATGCTATTTTTTTTTATGTTTGAAAGAATAGGTCATAGTCGCGTGGATAAACTTAACTGCCGCAGAAACGATAATTTTCTTGTTACAGTGGCGAAGAAAGCTTCGTGTGGAATCGGCATTGTTCGTGCCCGTAACTCGAAGCCAACCGCGCACGATGTAAATAAACAAACGAACGCGATACAAGTGACACTTCTGATTGGCTGAGTTCCGCTAATATTTGTTCCCGCCTCGCCGCAGGTTCACCAACGTGACGGACTGTCGCTCGTATACGCTTGCCTGGCACTAACCCTCGCACACTGAAAACGTATGCGAGTCCCAGGGGCTGGAGCTTACAACAATTGTCTCGTATACGTTCGCGGACTGTGCGAGACGTCTCGTGTACTAACTGCACTCGAACGACCTCGGTGATTAGGCCCCCTGAAATTAATTCGCGAAATTTTACCTATCCCTAGCAGCGAGTCAACAAGGAAGGTTATGTGCTTTCGAAAGGGGCGTGATTTGCAAGGACCCATAAATTCTGGCATTCCGTTACAGACATTCCTTAGCAGTGAGAACTTGCCTTTGTCGCCTGTTAGCGATTTCATTGTCAAGTGGGAAAATCCATCAAAGCACTGGCTCCGATATTCGCTTTGGTACGTCCGACATACGTACTAATCGGGTCTGGCGAACTCGGAAGCATCAGAGAACGACGTCAAAGGCTGCAGAGATTACTTACATCGCAACTCGGGTACAGAGGCTCGTCGTAATGCTCTCCGCCATGGCGACACCACCTGATTTTCGAGATCAATGCGCTGCCGGGAACTGTCGAGGCCTCGTTGATAATAGCAGCCCAAATGTATCTAACTCTCGCTGTCAGGAAGTGAATGGATCATACATTACGAATTCCCGACATAGTTTGAAAGTGAAACCAAAATCTCCGCCATTGGACTGTGAACCCCTGGAAAAATTGGGGTGCGGCTGTGTTGGGAACACGCCCGTTTGTTTTACGTGAATACGTCTACGTTGACGCGCTCGGAAGCCTTGATGTTTATTTTACGTTCCCGGCACCGCTTCGCTCGATCATATGGGGTTTTATCGGTATCAATGGATTGCTTTTGAGATGCTCTTTCCAACCGTATACGATTTCTGTATTTCGACTTGGCTTTCTGACGGGTATAGATCGAAATTGTGTTAGGTTTTTTTATTTTTTTTATTTTTTACATTAAACTCATACATTTTCTCCATAACCACGCCACACAAATGTTTTTATGCCCGCAATCGATTGATCTTAACGAGAGCTGTCGATTGAAACTTAAACAAGCGTCGTAGCTTCTCCTAGTCAAAATTTACACTATGCGGAAGTAATGAAACGCGGCGAAACGAACTCAAAATTGCTGCCACCTCCCCCCCCCCCCCCCCCCCCTACACACACACGATGCTTCGCAATCCTCACTCAACGTAACATATTCTTTGATCCTTTGACAATCGAGTGGTATAATTGAATTTTGAAATGTAGACGTTAGATTAGGAGCTTCAATGCCAAACTGCATCCTCCGATTATGTTATCATCGGATTTTCTGGATTGCCTCCCCTAATGGTTGCAAATTTAAAGACGTATTCACGTCAAAAATATTTTATGGAGTTATGAGTCACGGAACATGAAACTGGCACATAAATGGCCATGTGCGGTTACCTGGCAAATAGTATTTACCCTCAGAGTGTTATGCCAAGGGTGAAATTTATTGGCCTTAGTTAATTGCCTATTAGTTTGAGTTTGGGTCACTATTTTCAACAGGTTTTTCTATAATTATGCCGTATGTCCGAACGTTCTGGTCAAAAACATACTTATGAATGTGTCCAGGAATGTTTGGAATAGGCCATTTCCTGTATCAGCAAAAAAAAAAAAAAAAAAACAAGGTGAATTTCGCCATGGTTTGAAGACATCACGTGCGGCTGCTTGACTTCCTCGCCGTGACCTGAGCTGATCAGAACATCTTTGAGATGAGGCGGAGCGTCATTTGCTAGACAAGATACATGCCAGTTGTTCACTATGATAAAGGAAGAGTGTGGACATATGTTCGTATCAGAACTCAGAGGAGAACATCCCCGCAGGTTAATACCGTAATGACAGCAAACAAAGTTTAAAGTATAGTATGTTAATTAGTTACAACTTTTAGTTTTTGATTTATCTAAAATTATTATTGTAACATTATTTCCAGCCACGTCAAATTTCTCAAAAAGTACATTTAAAGGAATGTTTAAAAGAAGCTCACTTATTTACTTACGTATGACTTTTCCTAACTGCATTTCTCGTAAGCATGCAGCGTTCAAAAACAATAAACAGTTATTTTTAAAACAGTATCACATCATTAGGCTGTTTTGGCAGACGATCAACTTAAGCATTTATTTTGGGTTCCATAAAATTATCTGTAAAGCCACGTTTTGTGATCTTACGTGGGCATGTGTCACACTCAGGATTATTGTAAAAAAAGAATGAATATTCAATCAGTCAATTTTCACCATTAACAGCTACTTTGCTATATTTGAAGATTCCCATTGCCTCCCTAACCGTCCCTCTTCCATCTAACAACTAATCGTCTCCACTTTTCGCATTGGTAATTAAGTATCTTCGGAAGAATTGCGGCTCTGTTTTATTAATGAAATAACTTTCTTTGTAAAAGTATTACGTTAAAATCCATACTCAGCTAAACAAGTAAACTTTTTGCGTGCTTTACAAATCTGTATTAAATATAACAACCTTGTTTGCAACAAACTAGCAAGAAACTGCCCATCAATATTTAAAAGATGTTTTTGTTAGCATTGCGCATTTGTGAGTTGTTACGTAATTTTGTACGATATTCAAGCTTTAACTCGTAAAATCTACTTTTATGATGTAAAATGTGGCTGTAGCATCGAAGATGAAAAATTAATGTCCGCTTATAGAGGCCTAACGGTTATGACTTCATTAAACAAGGCAGGCATGAAAAACACCGTCCCATTGCCCTTCATTTATAAAAAAGGAGGAAATTTAATTGGAATCTAAATTGCACTTAGCCTTCCAATGATCAGTCTCGTTAAAATCTTTGATGACTGGAAATGCGGGAGCTTAAGCATTTCGCTCCTAAATTGGTGTAATTTAGATGTTAGATGGCCGATGAAATTTAACTCATCCAACGGTGGTTTGTTCTGTAATCTAGGGCCCTGGAGTGAGTTAAGTTGTTTTGTAACGTCACATTTCGGAAAACGTACCGAAAATATAAGCTGAGCTACAATTTATTTAACAATTATTATGTATTTACTGCATCGGTAATTTTCCGAATTGTACAGAAACAAGTATTTAGTTCATGCGCACAGCTACACATGTTTTATATCTCTGAAGTGTAGCACCTGCAAATGATACGTCGTTTTTGCATATTGCTTTAATGTATGTTTGCTCACGCATTTTTATCTACGTAATATTTTATATTTATAAATGTTTTAATATTATTTTTATGTTCATAATTAAATTTAATTTTTTTTTATTCTTTCAATGATACGATTTTTAACTTTATACGTACCGACGGCAATCATATATGTTTAATTGAGAGCTTCCATTTTTGTGTTTTGAATGTGTTTTTTTTTTCTCGGTCTCCACATTGTATCTGTTTCAGGGTTTGATTATTTTTTATCTCCGTTTTGAGACCACTTATTCTATGTTTCCAACACGGTAAGGCCGTTGAATGTGTCTCATTGGGGGTTTGAAGTAATTTTTGTTTTGATTGGTACACAGGTTTAAATCCTGCCCTGTGATTGGTTGCTGCTTTAGGCGGTGTTAGCAAGTGTCAGTCAGTTTAGCTTTATCGCTCTTTCGTCCTTTATTAACATCCGAACAGGCAAGATGTAACATAGGACGCTAGTCCGAAATGGGCTAAGAGCAGGGTTTTATTAGAAGTTAGGGTGTCCGATACCTCTCCCTGGAAGTAGTTTCAATAGTAATTTATTACCAGCGATTAAGTTGTGTGCTTCACTTGTTCCTTTCGCGTGATTGACGTCAGGAGGTAGAGTTGTCTCGCGACGACGGCTACGTATAGATGGTCTGGAATCCACGTAATAAAAAACCCAGCCCTGATTGGTTTCTACTGCGGGAGCATCCCACTATTCACCCTGTTCCGCAGAATAAAGCAGTTTTGTAGTTTTCCAGCGAGAGCAATGTCCTTCAACAGATAAGATGCATTCTTTTTTTTTTTTACACAAGGCTACGCGTGATCATCATGGCTTCCATTCGCTCTGTAGGGTTTTCCAGCTACGCCATTTTGAAATATTAGCACGTACTGTCCCAGATTATTGTTACTACGAAGACCCCAAGAGTGATTATCATATTCTCCCTGAGTGTAATGAATAGATTTAAATGCACAGTTTAGCGTATTTTTGCAGGGACACACTTGCTAAGACTTTTTGCAAGCTTATACATTGCTGTGACCTCGCGTTTAGCTTCCAGGCCACGCACTATTAAGGGGTTATGCGTAGTCAAAGATGGCAAATTCGAGGCTTCGTTCCGGATTCCTTCGTGGTCGGGGGCGTCTTTGAGCCAAGCGTCGGATACTAGCTTGGTAGATCACAATAACATGCACGCAATTAAAGGGACTACGTGACAAACCGGGTACAACAACTGTCCGAAGAGATTAGGTTTTTCTTTCATCTAGTTGTTTTCAGATTGCCATCAAGGATTTTTTTTAAAGAATTATTTCTTATCAGTTAAATTGAAAAACAAATTTAAAAATTAAATAAATCGATAAAAATTCAAAGTTTAGAATTTCACTTGTTGACTACATTTTTGTAGAGTCGTTGCGCCCTGTCCCTCCAGCTCAACGTGGAATGCAATAAGTATTTTTTTTTTTAAAGGTGTTCTAGTGCAAGATGTTTTCAGCGCTCACACAAATAGTGTGTACAACAGCTGTTCAACAGAACGAGTCGCCATTGTATGGGGTGTTCCATCAGCTCCCCTGCCTGTAGTGGACAGGGCAATTGTTATCACACACAGGTGGCACAGAGATCGTTACACGCAACTGATATGCTTGGTTTTGCACGTGTTCTTCTACTCGCCTCACTAAATATTTTAATATATGTTACGAGTACGGATATGACAGTTCTTGTGTGGTAAGGATGTTGCGCAGCCATTCCAAGCACTCTACTACACGTAAAGCAAACCCAAGTGTGTCATATGCAGGTTGGTTCAGGCTGGTGTTTTTATTCTTGTCCGCACATTTCGTTACTACCCAAAGTGTTGAGATTACGTACACGCAAATGTTAAATATCGTAAGACAAGTATTCCTGGTGCGTACACTGTTATGTTCGTTGGATATCAGCTCGTTATTCCGCGTACGTGGTAACCGACACGTACGGTAAATATAAACTGCTCTATCCTACCTACAACAAGTGAGTTTCCACATAATGTCTCAACATTTCATACTATTTCAGAAGTTTAATAGGAATTGCTAGTTCATGTTATAATGATTATGTGAGGGGACAGTGTCCATTTCCCGGCCATGAGACTAAAAAAAAATTGCGCGCGCGCGCGCATACACACATACACACACATACACATACACACACATACACATACACACACATACACACACATACACATACACACACATACACATACACACACATACACATACACATACACAGCAAGACAAAAACAAAAAAGAAACATTTTTACAACACCACATACATGCACTATGAAAAGCAGTTTCCGTGCTAGTAGAAAACAAATGTGTATATAATTAAAACGACAAAAATTTGGCGAGCAACTAATTATTACGAAACAGGACCTTCATCAAACCCGGAACCTTGTCCACTCAAAATCAATACCGTCGACAGTGAGGTATTTACATACAGAGCAATTTTGTTTGTACAGAAGTCTAGACACAAAAATGATTATTCGTTTGTGTAAAGATGGAATGCAGTCAACTCTATTTTTATCAATTTATTAAGAGACAAAAACGTATTTATGTGAACTTCAGAACGCTCGTGTTTTTGAACAGCATTGCACAGATTGTTAAGGTCACAATACCCAGTTGCAATCCACGTGTTAACATACTTTGAAAACAATAAATATGGCCAGCAAAACAATTTTGTTTAGGCTGTTACATCCAGTGTGTTACAACCACGAGTGTTTCTGATAAACATTTTTTTTTTTTGGAAATGACGTACAAAATTACCTTTATTGCATGTTGTCATGATCGTAAGTTCAGGTATCGGCCTACCCTCTTTTATGATGTCACATCTTTCCTGAAAAGTAAAAGCACTGCTTAAGAAATGCTTCACTCGTAATCCACACACACCACACTTAGATCCACATGTTTCTGTTGCATTCCTTCTACCTACACGGTTCTCAGTCTCACACGGTGATTTTATAACTTTTATGTAGGGTATACATCGCGCACGTATATGTATAACATTCTCAGCACCAAAACTAAACGATTCGTGTCGTGCTCGCGCGACCTTGCCCGCGAATCGATATAGTAACTGTAAACTACACGACTCCAACTGCCTACGGCTAGGCTTGCTTCGGCTATGTCCGCTTCAGTTCGGTGAAGAAAGCACTATCATCGGAGCTTCTAACGCAGGTCGACGCAGCTATAAGCCCCCGCCCCTCCCCGAGCGGTCGTCCTACTCTGCTACCCCACCGTCGGACGGGAAACCATTGCGAACGCCTACCTGCTGAAGGTATTTCTTACGGTGCTTCCAAATATCCTAGGTTTGCTAGACGAGTAGTTTTCTTATAATGTACAGTGTTGTTTCCCGAGTAGAATGTGTACCGCATGAGTGAAAATTTACCTTAAAGTAAATATAAGTTAGAGTTTAATATTTATTTTAAATATAACATTGTCAGGATGCTGTGTGGGCAAGCACTGCTCTGCTTGCCTTGCTTACCCTAACGAGACGCCACTGCTAAGTTTCAAACTAAGATTATAAGTTTCAACATTGTACATTAGTGTAACATGCTATAAGAAATTCCAGCATGCAAAGTTGTGTTTAAAATGGTTTAATTTTTTCGGATATAACGTGATGCACAAATTGGAACGAGGGAGACATTTTGATAAATAACTAATTTAGCTACTTAAAATTACTATTTTCATTATGTATGTAATAGTACCTTTGGTAGGCGAATTTTTCGAGATTCGTTTTGGTAGCTTGTGAAATATGGTATTAAATATCATCTTACTCTACGTGGGGCTATTTTACAAAATTGTGGACAAAAAGCTATCAATAAATTCTCACCCAGGTACTGCCAGCGTACAAAATTTGATCCAAATATTTCAAACAGTTCGGTCGACATGGCATATTACCATATGTTTGAATGGTCACAATTTTTAAAATAAGTTTTAGTCTACCAAAGTTTATGAATATGGGGTTTCCCATCATCGCGCTAATTATTTGTGGGTTAAATTGAGTGACAGTCATTTATGTAGTTCCGGTGATTTACATGAGTACTCACGTACTCAAAAACGCTGTATTACAAAACCGTGCACAGTGTGTACTTTTAGTCATATAAGCGGAAAAAAAAAAAAATTATTATTTTTTTCAACTGACGCAGTTATGCCTTGGTTTCCGGATGAACATGGAATACGGAAATTGTATTGGTTCCATTTACGCATAGCTAGATGTCGCAGTAATGCACCCCGAAACGTGCACGAACATGCTCTGGTTCCGCACGGGTCCCAGCAAACACAAACCTTCCAGCGAAGTGTCGGCAAAGTCGGCAAATTTTCGGCCCGATACCTGTACTGTCGGTAACTGTCGTTTCAACGCCAGAAGACAGCCATCTGACAACTGCGCGACGTCTTTTTTGAGACAGTATGTTTGCCATTAGAAGAAAGACAACGGCCCGCTGTAATTTTTTTTTTTTTTTATAACAGATGGATATCCCTAAATTATGTCGGCGTGATATCTCACAGACAACATGTGGCCAATAGCAAAAATTATATTCTGACCCGATTCCGATATAGCATCTTTATTTTTTCGGTAAGCTGACCATCATCTTATTTATTCCGGCCCGCTAACGTTTTCGAGACATGGCTCTTTATCACAATAGAGATATAAATATGTCTTTTCGCCGACAAACTTTTTGAAAGTGTTTTTTTGAATAGGCAAGATGTTAGCTAGCTGTTAAATGCTTAATGGCATGCTGTCTTTTTTTTAGACAATGTGTTAACCGTTAGCATGATTCTTTTCATGACTATATATGTGTCACGTGGTAGCCCATGGCATCCTATAGATATATTAAAAATTAACAAAAACTATTTTGTTTGCAAGCCTCTGAAGAAACGAACGAAGAGTTTTTAAATAATCAGTTTTTTTTTTAAATTATTTGTTATATGGTCGTGGAATTTATACATTCACTTTCAATAATTTGTGTCATGATAAATTTTAAATTACTGGAGAGTATCAGCAACTCACCCAGGTTATCACGCAGGACTGCCAACTCAAGGGTCTTAGGTTCGACTCCCGCCCTCGGCAAGCGAAAGATTTCCATATCATATATTGTGTTGAGAATAAATGAAGTGAATATATATAAAGAGGAAATAACAATTACTAAAAATTTTAATCGAAAAGTTAAGGTTTTTTCATGGTTATACAATTTATTTCTGGACATCATGCCACTCCAGGCCTGGCATCGCAATGATATCCAGTCGCCACAGGCCCGGCGTCTTGCCGCCATCCAGCCGCCGTAGGTCCTGCGTCTTCCGCCATCCAGCCGCCGTAGGCCCGGCGTCTTGCTGCCAGCCATCGCAGTCCCGGCGTCTTGCTGCCATCCAGCCGCCGTAGGCCCGGCGTCTTGCTGCCATCCAGTCGCCTCTTCCGGCATAAGACAACGGGCCGGCCTCATCTGGCCGGAGTTTGTCGGCTATCTTTTACCGGCCCGATTCCGGCTCCTACTTTTCGTGTTCTTTGGGGTGTGTCTAGTGTTCTAGTGAGACAGTATCCTCCAATATGTTTATTTCTTTACATCTGAACTGAGTCAGAATTTAGAATTTTATCTTTTTTTTTTTTTTTTTTTTTTTTCAGTTAGTATTGGTTATACTTGTGACTTTAGGGCAACCACTCTTACATTCCTTTATAACTTTATCTTCTTATATATTTCAATATTGCTAAAAAAGTGCGGTTTATATTTCAATATTGCTAAAAAGTGCGGTTTATATTTCAATATTGCTAAAAAGTGCGGTTTATATTCAGTGGCAGAAGTACAGACATGTAGTCTGGATTTCTCTTTGCAGCAGCCTATTAATAACGTATTTAAGTTTGTTTGCACCTCAGAGTAATTAGCTTTTGCTATTTTAACTTAAGCGTATATCAGGAAATTACTCTATCGTAGATTCTTCTTTTTTTTGTGAACCTCGGGACTCTCAGACCAGACAAGATGAAAGGCAGTTCATCATAATTTTGGTGCGGCGATTTTCTTGTTAAATTTTGCCACGACTGCCCATCGTAAATCTAGGGAAGATGGAGAGAGGCGTCTCAAAGTTTCATTAAATGTGCATGGACAAAGAAGTGTCATGAAACGCCTGTTTTAGACTTTCGAGAGTTTTTATTTTAAACCGACTCTGCGGACCCAACGTCTACAAAATGAGTATCTCTAAGTGCTTGCGTGAATAATTTGTCAACTACCAATGAATATCTGATTAAATTCAATAGTCAAAAATTTGGCTGGAACTTGCTATTAATAATTGTGGAAATTTTACCTCATTTCATCTACCAAGAACATACCAGTTGTCTGAAAACTTGTAGCTTTATCATGAACGCTATCCAAGGTGTAACAATTTTATACATATTAATTTAAGACTTTGATAATTTTTTCTTCAGGGTATAAAATATAGTATAAATATTTCATCACGTAATTTGAAACCTTATATGGATTGTGAAAGAGAGGTGATAGTTATATTAAATGAAAAGTTTTAATCTTCTGACTCAACTCTCTGTTCACCTGCGCTACCATTCAATTGAATTTCTATTTTAATTTTCACAGTAATTTTCCCTTTTCACATTTGTCACTACTACAGTTTCATAACAGTAAAAAAATTCTACTAGATGTTAAATGTATTACGTTAATGTAGAGATGGACGTAGTTAGCAATATTTTATTGGTTTTCTTCTAGTAGTATTAACTCCCTTTTGTCTTAATTCGCATATATCTGTGATTCCTGTTGGAATTACCAAGGATATATTGTTTTCATGTGTTTTGATTCACCTACATTTCTGCTGTATAAAGGCATTCCATTTTGACAATATTGGTGAGATTCCATGTGCACTTTTTTTCTACGGCGTCGCACGCACGATCATTCTTCAGGTCGCAAAGAGAAAGGCGCCGGCATCTGACAAATACACTAACACACTGCAACAGCTTATCACATTCACATCCAATCTAAACCACGTACATATCACAAAGGTGATTTTTCTCATACACATCTAACCCTCTAATTCAGCGTTGTGATCCTGATTTCATCACCAGCTACAGACGACGGACTAATTCACCTAAAATTGCGATTTCTTCTGTTTCTGCTTGTCAGAACTACCTATAGATCTTCGTAATTTTCTTTTGGGAACATGCAGATGACCTTTCAATAGGTGAGTAGTTTTAGTTCTACCGAAACGTTTGACAAGTTTACTTAGGCTTTCAGTTCACTATTTAACCGAATTGAAAGTTACGTTTATAGATCCATGAAAGCTACCTCTCTTGGCTATGTAAATCATTAAAAACATTTTGCGCAAATCTGCGTACCTGGCAGGATATTTATTTTGTTTGCAGAATGGCACCACCAATTTCTCCAAGAGATCTGTTTGATATACGGCTTGAAAACCTCAAAGAGGTAAAGTTTGATGACTTAATTACTTATATTCTATAAAAAAAATAGGAGAAAAAGTTATCACTGATACTGATATGAAACTCACAAAAGCTCAAGTTAGAAATTATTGTCATTAATTGCGATAGTAAAGAAAATGTGAAAATGTTGCGAGGCGCAAACGTTTCCTGGATTATTGCTCGCAATGGCTTTAAAAAGACTTAAAAAATGTTTAGGATTACGGAAAGCTGCTACAAACCCTTCGAAATCCACTGCTCCCACATCTGGAACTGGCCGTCTACCTAAGTCCTTCACCTCTTGTGGTTCCAGAGGAAAACGGCTGCAGATAAAGTATCTATTGCAGTCGTCCTCTGAAGAGCTGAGCACGACTAATGTAACAGACTTAAGGGAAGAAGCCAAAAGGAATTTTGCAATGACAGTTAAGGAACTCTCGACTGCATCGCCTAAAAGAGGTGCAGCCATTAAGAAAGTACGGAGTTCCTTGAAAAAATGGGGTGTGGCTGTGTTGGGGACACGACCGTTTGTTTTGCGTGAATACGTCTACGTTGACGCGCTCGGACGCCTTGATGTTTATTTTACGTTTCCGGCACAGCTTCACTGGATCGTATGGGGTTTTATGGGTAACACTGGATTGCTTTTAGAGATGCTCTTCCCAGCCGCATACGATTTCTGTATTTCGACTTGTCTTTTTGACTAGTATAGGCCGACATTGTGATACGTTTTCTAAATTTTTCACATTAAACGCATACGATTTCACCATAACCACGCCACACAAATTATTTTATACACGCAATCAACAGATCTTGACGAGATCCGTCGATTGAAACTTAAACGAGAGTCGTAGGTTCTCCTGGTTAAAAGTTATACTACGCGGAAATTATGAGATGCTGTGAAACAAACTCAAAATAGAGCCCCCCCCCCCCCCTTTCCCCGCTTTCGGTGCTTCGCTGACGTCACTCAACGTAACATATTCTTTGATACTTTGGCAATCGAGTGGTGTAATTGAATTTTGAATGTAGACGATAGATTCGGAGCTGCAATGCCAAACTTTATCCCCCGATTTTGTTATCATCGGATTTCCTGGATTGCCTCCCACTATGGTCGCAAATTTAAATACGAATTCACGTCGAAAATGTAGCCAACATCAAAGTCTCCGAATAAAGCCCTTACTTTAATGGCGGATACGAATTTGTCTACTCGACAATATTTACGAATATTATAAAGTTAAAGAGGCAAGGAAGCGAAGTTAACCACAATGTGTGAAGGTGGCAGAAATAGCAGCGGAAATGATGTTAACCAGAAGGTGTGAAGGTGACAGAAATAGCAGCGGAAATGATGTTTACCAGAAGGTGTGACGGTGACAGAAATAGCAGCGGAAGTGATGTTACCCACAATGTGTGAAGGTGGCAGAAATAGCAGCGGAAATGATGTTAACCAGAAGGTGTGAAGGTGACAGAAATAGCAGCGGAAATGATGTTTACCAGAAGGTGTGAAGGTGACAGAAATAGCAGCGGAAGTGATGTTAACCACAATGTGTGAAGGTGACAGAAATAGCAGCGGAAATGATGTTAACCAGAAGGTGTGAAGGTGACAGAAATAGCAGCGGAAATGATGTTAACCAGAAGGTGTGAAGGTGACAGAAATAGCAGCGGAAATACCTCTACAGTCACTTATTGACCACGCTGTTCGTCGCTTTCGTCAAACTGGAAAGGCCAAAGAGAAAATTCTATTGCAAGAAGATACTTTTTTTTCGAAATCATATTAAAATGAAGTTGTGGCGAGTCTGAACGAAACAAATACAATCAGATGTTGTTCTCCTAGGAATGCTACACTGATGAAAGTTTGTTTAATCTGCCCATAGTGCTAGTTAAAATTCATAGTGATAAGGATAAAAAAAGTACTTTGGAAAAATCGTCGCCCACCTTCCGCCAGGTACTGCTGTCATATCAAGTCTGTTTTTGCAAAGGATTCGTCTCAATTAATAGTACTGAAGTGGGCATAATAGAAAATCACAAAGGTTCACTCACACTCGCCACTGTAACATTATGCGATTCAGAAATTTACGTATCGCTCTTCGCAAGGAAAGTGACACAAGTTGAAATACAGCAATTTTACAGGAGAGTATAATTAATATTGGAAAGTTACACATATTTACAATTTACGTACCAGATATACGAGAACTGTCACAGTTTTCAGAAAAGTTACCTAGCATGTAACCCATGTTACGAGTTTAAGCTCTAATCAAATTTTTTTCTCGGGAGAAGTTGATTGTTTGTGATGTTACCTGTATATTGATTTTATTTTTCATTGCTGCCTGGCAACTGTGGATTAAATTTCATTGGGCCAGCGAGTACATGGTACTCTTAAAATTGAATCGTTGTGATTCATTTGCAAATAGTAACGCCGTGTCAGTCAAGAATGCGTTATCCAATCACAGGATGAAAAAGCTGGCTCAACATTTTTGAATACATGTTTGCCCCACAGATTCTCGCAATTTTACAGTATCGCCATTTACATCATTATTTGTTTTAATTTTTACATAATTTCTTTGCAAATATGGTTGTCAAATTTATTTTTTTTTTAACAGTGCCTGTAACTTAATAGAAATTTTACGTCATGTTCTAGACTTCAAATTAATTTTAAATAAGGGGATAAATAAACACTTTTGTATGTTTCATAAAACAGTTTACTGCAAATATTCAATATTCTGATTTGTAACGGTACGAGAATATACATAACAGCTAGTTTCCAAAATAAATGTTTGTAATACGTACAAAAAAAACGTTACATGCGCCACCTATGTGGGGGTGCGGGAGGCTGTGAGTTCGAATCCCGGGCAAGGCATGGGTGTTTATTTAAGTTAGGTTGTAAGTTAGTCCCCTGCTAAGCTTGCAAGTACAAAACTCGGTAACGGTACAATTCAAGCCGATATTTTATGTATTCGTGCTGCATGGTGTCGTAAGGTTAGTTTAAAGGTCTATTTCAGAAAACACCGAATGAAAAGTGCGGGAAGGGGGGGGGGATGGATGGAGACGCCTGTCTTTAAATAAGGCGCCGTAAAACCTTGGATAACTTTACGACGGCAGGCAGCGATTCAGAGAACGGGAGGTACATGCAAGCGCGTGCATTAGAGAGGCGCCCGAGCGCAGGGGAAGATGCGAACTTCTGAGATAACCAGGCGGGAGTGGTGTTTACGGTATTTCTGCCCCTGACTCTCGACCCTTGCCGGGATCAAAGGGAGGAGGTGATTTTTACGAGCATCGCGTCAAGTCCCGCTGTCTTCTGCACTCAGGGCCGAGAACGCAATAAACAGCAGGTCCGAGGGTAGGACGCATCACCAACACAGACATATTTTCGGAGTATGGAAACCAGAGTGAAGAGATTTGGAAGGCTGTTAACAGCGAGGTCTTGAGAGATGATGAGGGCGATTGAAGTGAATATGGAGCGGCGCCGGAATGAAGGGAGCAAGGGGGGGAGATCACCGAGAAAACCCGCCGACAAATGGCATCATCCGGCACGATTTCCACTTGCGTAAATCCGGTGACCCGGCAGGGGATTGAACCCGGTTCACCTTGGTGGGAGGCGAGCGTGCTAATCGCTCAGCCACTGTGGCCCCGTATGGACATCATGATCTCCCGTTCTCCAAAATTTCAGGGGGAAAATTTTTGAAGAAAAGTGACGCAAGTCAGAACACAGCAATTTTACAGGAGTCATAAATAATATTGGAGAGTTACACATAATTACAATTTACGTACCAGATATAGCAGAATTGCCATAGTTTTCAGAAAAGCTGCCAGACATGAAATCCATGTTAAGTGCATTAGCTCTAATCAAATGAATTTTCTCGAACTTTAGAGTTGCGTCACTTTTCTTGCGAAGGAGCGATATGTGATCTCGAAAAGTTAAATGTTGTATAAGGTTCCATTTATTACAAATGTACAGCGATCTCGAATATTTTCTCTTTTGTCCTTTTCTTGTCAAGACTGGAAACTTTATGCCCCACCCCTTCACCTTTTTGTTTAGCCTTCTACCGTTTATTCCTTCAGGAATACTTGTTTTATATGTATTACAAGATGACGGGGTTCTGAGAATCTAACACGAGATAGCGATAGCCATGTTGGATGTGATCGAATCATTCACATGGCATGTCCCAGGAACCGCTGCCAGCACCTTTTTTTTTTCAGTATTATAGGTAACGTGCCTATAAAATAAATTTTGATAAAACTGCAATCAGTAAAGAACTGAGAATGCAATAAAATCTAACAGCTGCTTATACCACGTAAAGTGAAATTCTGTACTTCTGGCTTCTTAATAGCTCTGCTGCACCATACGACTTCAGAATATTACTTTCGGTGCTTCCGTCAAAACCCATCGCATTGCAGCACGTATTCTTTCACAATAAAAAAATAGCCCCAATTTCATTGCACACGACCTGAAATGCCAAACAAATATATTATAAATGTTATTTTCCAAATGTTTAACCCGGAATTGGTGCACTTTTACTAAATAAAAAATGCAGATAACGAAGTGTAAGTTGGTCCCTTTAAGTCACAGATGTTAGAACATTTTTCAACACAAATTCACGAATTTGTATCTTGTTAGTTGGTTCCGTATTGCATAATTTGGCCTAATTATTCTTATGGACAAGTCCAGACGTTAAAAAAAAATATGGTGCTTGCTTCTAATTCCAAGACTTGCGAACGATGGTTTTCTAAACGCGAAAACGAACGGGATCACCCATGATCACATCTATCTGATCATGGCCAGGTATCCCGACCAGCAAAACGTACTTTCAACCTACATGACTGCCCAGAAAATACCGCTCAAAATCTTTATGATCATGCTTATATCATGGTCGCCAAGATAAAAATAGGCCATTATTATTTAACAAACTGGTTTTTTTTTTTTCACTTGATCAACAGGGGAAAAAAAAGCTGCCTGCCCTCCATGAAAACATTTGAACCCGTACAACCAATTTAAACCAAATTCGGTACATCGATAGAACATAGTATCAGTAGAGGGCCGACCATTTCGAGAAATAAGACGACATCAAGCTAGACTCCACAATCATCTGCACACTAGAGGAGATTTTCGGATGATGCCTCAGGCATAACTCATTCTCCAGTTTAATCCTGTTTCACCGAATGAAGGTACACGAGATCTGATATTTGCGAGTGGGTCTAACCTCTGTAGAGTGTCGGATGAACAGACATCCAATAGCATACATGAAACTTACATATGTCTAATTGGAACAATTTTATTCGATCGGGGACGAAGGGGTATGGACGAGGATCGGAGGAGCAGTAGAATGACTTAGGGTGACGGTCATTTTGTGACGTCATGATCGTCAAAATATCCCGTTTTAACCCTAAAATAACTTCAGCAATCCATGATTTAACCACAAAATCGCATTTTACCCTTAAAATTTACAAAAAAAAATGTAAAATTTGTAAATTAAATAAATTGTATTTATTTATTTTTTGTACGAGTCTTTAAATTAGATAGGTTGGTTCGAGGCTCTTCTTCGATGTGTGAGCTAAAACGTCAATAAATCAGCAAGGCAGACTAAAAGCCCAGCGGATTAGGAGTGACTGAATGGCGTGACTTTGGCCACACTATTTATCTGCATGGGCAGATATGTGACGTTATCAACAGCCAGTCATGAACGAGCAATGTGACTTCATTATTAAATCTTTAGCCCAGTCTAGGGGGGGGGGTGTGGCGCTATAGTGGGTAAATTGTGGGATAGGGGTGTTAGTGGGCGGAGGTAGGGTGTGACGTAAAGTCAATCATTAGTTTGAGGGGTTTTCGTTGAGGATGGAGGGGGGAAGTGAAGCTAGTCAATTAAATATAGTAGTGAGGTCAGTCGTCTGCTAGTCACCATATTGGGAGAGTGTGTGTTCCACCATCTTTACGAGATTCGAAACGTATAGGACTACCTACTGTAAGTCTTGAAAAATGTTTTTTTTTTACCCACCTTTTGTCAATATTTTCCTAATTTTCTCGAGTCATTCAATTATTTAAATTTCCTGTTATTTGTAATTTGAATATAATTTCATAATTTTTCAATGTTTTTTATAAAAGACTGCAATATTTAGTTTTTCTTTAATTGTATAGTTTTTTAACTATATTTCTCGATGTTTTCGAATTTAAGAGGTATTTGGACCTGCACGTTTTTTGTGAAATAGTTGTTTGCTCGAATACGCGTATCTCGGTAAATAATTGTTCTCCAAATAAAACTTTTTGTCAGAATAGATAAAGAAAAAAACAATTATCTATGTCCCCATCATTTTATTTTTGTCATATTTTGTGTATTCTTGGAGAAAAAATTGTGGAGATGGTCAAATATTGTATTTTTAAAGCCTGCCTGTGCAGTTTCCTTAAACGGCAAGAGAAAAGTACAAAGATACGGACGTAGTTTAACATGTGGTCTTTCATCGCGTGTAATAAAATCCCTATGTTATAGATCTAATTTGCACAGTACAGCGTTACGACGGAAACACTGCACGCCTTGCGCGTAGGAGCGACGAGGCGCTGGACGTGCGCGTTAGTGTCACCCGTATAGCTCGCTCGCTTCTTGACCTTGGACGCCCAGCTCCAACTAACTCTTAAGGCCACCCAGAGTCAAGGTGAAAATAACACAAAAATCCATGTTGGTAGTTAGGTCGATAACATAAGCATTGCCCATTTTTTTATGATTTTATTTATTATTATTATTATAGTTTTTATTGGGGTTTTATTTTCAAGGCACTTTAAATTTCATCGTACATAAAGGTCAAGATAACGGAAATCCAAAATGGCAGCTGGGGTCCATAGTGTAAACAAACATCGTATATGCCCCTGCTGAACCCCTGGGTTTTAATCCGCCTTGCGGATTTGTGGACGTTTTGAATCTCCCATAGAAGAGCATCGAAACCGCCTAGCTGATTTGAGGACTTGTGTGGAAAATAAAAACATAATTCGATTTAAAAATAGTTTTTTTTTTAGCAGGAAAACCATTTTGGTGTGAACTAATCACTTTCTTAAGTAATTTTGGAGTTAACTATGGCCCTCGGCTTAAGTCATTCATTCACCTGCTCCTCAGCTTCTCGCCCATCTCCCTTTTTTCCCGAACCAAGATTATCATTCTAATTACTTATATGACGTTTACCCTCGCAACGATCAATAACGTCAAATGATAGTGTTTAGCCATCAGCATGTAATGCAGAAACTCGTGCCCTCGTTTGTTTGCCATTTTGGAACTTAGCACCGCGTGGAGAAAATAAAGCTCTTACATTGCAGGCCTACCTCAGGAACCGCTCAAACCCATTTCTATCTAATAAGGTGTAGGCCTACGTGTACTGCCATTGTAATTCGCCTCCTAAAATACACGCGCTGTCATCAGAGTCGTATTTTCAACACCGTGACCATGTAGATATTTTATATTTCAATTGGTGGCCAAGAAAGTCTGCAAACAAGGATATTCAAAATTCCACGTAAACATATAAATGTAAGGCGGGAGATCCAAATGGCGATTGTACGTTTGAGTTGTATGTCGGAAGGATTTGGAACTGCCAATTACAACGTGAAGCTTTCATTGAAACTAGCTTGATCCGATTCTTTAGCTTTAATTTCTGCGGCGAGTCGTGATGCAGCAACTAACACTACCACGACGTTGTTTTTCTTGCGAGTGATGAATTTATGTCATGAACACGAAATATTTTGAAATCACCCTTTGAGAAAGAATTTTCTTGTTGGTTTCGCCATCTAATTTAATTAACAAATTTTTTTGGGTGCTCTCGTTCGAAGAATAGCGAAGCGTTATCGAAAGATGTTCTGCGTTTTAATTACTTATGCCCGGCTGCATCATTAACTGCCTTGAACCGAGATCATAAGACCTTGGTTCAAACATGATCTTCAGTTGGATCCGAGTTCCGATGTACAAGTGTTGCACCAACGCGACTGGCCAAGTTCCAACCGTAGACATCCTGATCTTGGTTCGGAACTAGGATCGGGATGAAACACTGTTTGTGATTGTCTCTCAATACGTGACGTCATATTACAAGTGTTTATTTTGAAGTAATAATTAAATTAATGAGTGTGTGCGGACAGTATCTTTTAAGACCAATACTTTTTACTGTAGGGCCTGGTTGAATATATTTCAAAATTTCCGCTGCTGTTTTGTGTATGATTTGTAGCACTTTTCACACACATGTTTTGTTACCAGTATTCTGAATAAGGCGGTAGACAGAATGCTAGATGTTGCGATGTTTTGTCTGTTTTAAGTAAAGTAATAGTCGCAGGAATTTCACTGTATGATATTTAAGTGTGTACAATATTGTTTTTATATTTAGCAAACATATTTGGATTTAGTGCTATATCTGCTGATGAATTTTCACACTACATTTGTCGGCGAAGTTTTCCCTTTCGTGAGAAAAAAATTTCTATGTGAGATTCACTTTTCGACGTGGCTCGAGCGTAAAATTACGCCAATTTATGATATTTTGAATGGCTGTTACAGTTTCCCGTGGTTTCTGCTTTGAGGGATAAGTGCAAATTTCGTTATCTCTTTATAAAAAATTAACACTTCTTTATCTAAAGAAAAGCATATGTCATATGTTTCAGTTTATATTTTACCGCAGTAAGATACAGCCAAATCTATATTCAAACAATTCAAATATTACGAAGTTTATGTCTTGTAAATAAATATATTTAACAGAGCTTTCAGGCACTACTCTGATCTTAGATCAAGATTATGAACCGCCGTATTCGGCGGTTCGAAATTAAATTCATCTCGATCTCCGGTCGTGGTCTGAACTCGAATGGTCTATCAGTATTCTGTGACGATCTTTTGCCCGGTTGCACCAAAATCTTCCCCGACCCCAGATCGAATGATCCTAGTTCCGAACCAGGATCCAGTTTGATCTTGGTTCTAATGTAAAAGTGTTTCACCAACGAAATTTCATGATTCTGGATCTCCATTTCATTGATCTTGGTTCCAAAGTGAGAGATCGAGTTTTAGCATGAGACAAATTTTGCTATTGGTTCGTAATATATGACGTCATGGAAATAGACGTATTTCTCACTATACATATAACTAGATGTGCGATGTTTTATCTGTTTTAAGTGAATTATTGCTATACGACTTTTACTGAATAATATTCAAGTGCGTATAATGTCGTCTTAATTTCCCAAGAATACAATCGAATCTAGTTCTTCATCTGTTGGCGTAATTTAAAACTACATTAGTCGACGATGGCTGCTGCTCTCGGATCGAGATTTCAAACCGCCAGTTTCGGCTCTTCGAAATGAACTTCATCTCGATCTCCACTCCAGCTCTGAACTCTAATGGTGCAAAAGTTTTCTGTATCGATCTTCGATCCGATCTCGTGTCGAGTTTCGAACCACGGTGGTGCAACCGGGCATAAGACCAAGTTCGGACATGAACTCGGATCGAGCGATGAACTTCCATGGTGCAGCCCATAGACTAAAGATGAGGTAGACCGATCTCGCTGGCTGCGCACAACCAATCTCGGTGTCCCAACATTGAACTGCTTTTTCGCCAACACGTCTACCGAAAACGGCGTGGTTTGGATTTTAGGTTAGAAAACTGATTTGTAAACAAGTGCTTAGAGATATTTTTATACTTCCTCTAACCAGTTTGTAATGCTTTTTGATTACATTCAAACTGGTAAAAGTATTTTATTAACATAATAGTGCTTGTCATTTAAAAATTAAGATGTAAACAAACACGTTAATCACTGTTGACCATGTGACTTTGGCAGTTGTGTAGGATTGGGGTAGGTCAATGTTGGGTACATGCGCAGAAGACGAATAAGCGGTCTACCTCAGCTTAAGTCTATGGTACAGCCGGCCATTATTAAAATGTAAGTGTTAAGCCTATCGGTAACAGTGCCCTACAATGTAAAAAAATTTCTGGTAAATTTCCTAAACTGTAATGCAAGTTTTAACCTACACTCTGTATGTAAATGATACCACACATATAGCTGCAGATATAGGAATGTTTAGCGTCGCTACTTAACCAAGTTCGGAACTTCCCTACGTATTTGACTGTTATCTGAGCACATATAGGAACGCTACAATGAATGTAATTGGGGGGGGGGGGTGTTTATCATTCTCGCCTTCTCACTAAGCGTATACACTGGTATGGTAAATTCCCGAATAATTTCGTAGAGTATATGGGACGTAACACAGGTACTGGATTTTATGATCTGAACTGTACAGAGTAAAAGGAAGCCCCTTGCGTTGTGGGAGACATCGTTCGTTGTTTAGACAGTATTCCGTATTCTCACGAACAGCCATAGCCAATGACACCAAACAAAGACCTATGTCTATTGGTGCTGACATATCACGTCGCGCTGACACAAGTGCAGATTGAAAAAAAAAAAAACTTTTTTCGCTGCAATGATTAAAAACATTCGCCGAAATAGTTAACATTAATCGCCAGTGAAATACTTTATTTTATATCGGGGGAAAGCATTGGCAATAGAGGCAAATTTTCCTTTGTGTTAATTTTGCAGCGTCGTATGAGAGACGCACGAATACGATTAATTATTATTTTCCAATGTTAAATAAGATTGAAGGACAAGAGGGCACAATACGTGCCAAGAAGAGGAAACGAGCTTTAATAAGTGCTAAATTAAACGTGAAACAACATCAACTAAGATTCGTAACACTTGACGGAGGACCGCGTTTTGCAAGGTGAAATCTTAAATTGTATCCTTGTTATGGTTGAAGTGAACTCTACTTCGCCTTTGTCACGTCACGTGTTCGAAGAACTGAGTCCAACTAAGTACGGATAATGTATCTCCGGCAAGCTAAATTCAAAGCTGAATGTATTAGAAATGTTATACTAAAAAAACGAAAAAAAATACGTTTTATTACCTTACGACAGGTGACGTATTTTGCATTTTTACCCCACGGATATGAAAACTGAATAATGCTTCAGTGAACACAGCTACGTACTCTGTAAAAATACACAGCGCATATAAATAATACATAAATAAAACATATCACATATACTTTCCATAAAGAATTTACTTTTAAACTTGCAGCCAGCCAGAAATTAAGAAAAAAAAACTACATTTTAAAAATTATGTTTGAAGGTATAGAAACATGTTAAGGATCTTTAAAAAGCATATGCTCACTGACTGAAGGATTTGAGTGTAACAATTTACGTTCTTTTTTGACCGGTGATGAAATATCTTCCAAAATTCACTGCCTAGAGGGGGAAGTAACTAAGGCGTGTTGACAGCGTCTGAGGCACGGCCGTAGGAGATAGGTATGGACACTAACTTGAAAAGCTGACGCCCTTATTGATCCACTTAGTTTCATGAACCCAACCACAGAGCGCTGCTACCAAAGTTGTGCTGTTTGACATTGCAAGCCTAGGGAAGTGACTTACAATTTTTTTTCTTAAAATGGGAAAATTACGTTCACATCTCTATGGTGTCATCCCTGCACCAGCAATGCCAACAGCACCAGTTTGGCACAGCGCTTTTGCGGCCACTTCGTGAACTAAATGCATTGTTAGATAGAAAGAGGAACGTCCAGACCTGTCTTCTTCCATGAAGACTACATTCCCTTGTGAGGTGTTTGAGTTCTCTCTCTGTATGTGTACATACCAGACCTGTCTTCTACGGCCGTGGTCTAACGCCAGGTCCACGCATCGAGTTTTCGCTGCATCGGGGCAACACATGGTGTGTAATGGGGACGTCCATGGTGAAGAGTGAGACGCACGTGTAGGCAAATTTAACCCACCGCTGCATAGCTTTCTTTCAAACGGACTGCTCCAAAGTATAGTTGGATTTCACTACGAATCTATGATTCGCGTCAACAACAGCGATCAACACCACAGAAAAATTAAATGGTGTAGTTGTGAAATTGAGATCCACTAGTGCTTGGATTTCTACACCTGGTGTACATACTATCAATCTACACAACCGTAACAATTTGGGAAATCTGTTGTTTCGATCAAAGAACATTCTTTTTTTTTACATTTGCAGCTAATTTTTATCTGTGAAACAACTAGTTGTTTTAAGCAATTGATTCTTTTTTTGTAGTGTATGATATGAAGAGTAAGTGTAAAACTCTCAGGGAAAATTGTGCCAAATTTTTCAATCAAGGACAGAGTGAAAATTGCGGAGGAAAAGGAAATAAATAGTCTACGCAAATGTGGAATACTTCCTGAGACACACAGTTGAGAAAATAAGGCAGGTGCAAGGTGCTATTGATTTATAGCAGCTTAAATGGCATTTTATTGTCAACACAATCCTACAAGATATGCGTGAAACTTAACTGATTGAAATGTAATTCTCTTCAACATGTTTGGAACTCATTTATGTATGCAGATTTATGGTAAAATTTTCAACTACATTAGTGAGCCAATTTTCCCATTGTTTTGGTTTCAGGACATTAGGGAATGTTGAAGAAGAAGAAGCTGCAGCTGACGAAGATAAATAATGCAGATGACGTATCAGCAAAGAATAGCACAACGATTCCGTGGAAGGGTGAGGTGAAAGACATTTCTACCCAAACCATACGCTTCGTCCGTCCAGGAATCCGTCAAGTGGGAAATTAAGTGCCTTGCAAACGAAACTTCTCGAGCAGCTGGGAAATCCAGAGAGAAATGAAGCAGGACGCCGACAAAGCTTTCCTTGTTGTCACTGCTTCCTGACTATAGAAAGGTTTTCCGCCGATGTCAAGATGGTTTTCCGCATAGACACACTTAACACTTTTCCAGAGAGCACAGAAGCAAGAACGCAACCCCACCTCGGCCCTCTCCCTTCGAGCATGTACACTACCAACGACGTCAACATTTCACAGCTTATTCTTTACAGCCTCCTTCACGGTATCATACACAGTAACTTCCTGCTCCTTCGACTTCGCAATCACCTCTTCATCAGTATCATCTCCATGTCGTAATCCCAAAGGTTTCATTGGCATCCAACCCTTCACCCCCCCCCCCCCCCCCCATGTCGCTTCCGAATCTGGCTGTTCCAACGCCGGCACCCTTGCGAAAGTATTTGCATCCATTGTTCCAACTACTTAACCATCCTTGTTTGTTACAGGATTTTCATTCAATAATGCGTCATTTAACTCATACAATTACATACGATAATGTTCTAGTGTATGTTACTCACTGGACACCCATTTATGGTACATTTATATCTTGTGATCACATTTGTTACATTAATTCTGTGTATTAGTTCCTGAGATAATTGAATAAAGTTTGAACCTACATTAGCGTAATTATCGATCTTTCTTCGGCGGTAATCGTGCTCCTCCAGTACTTATTCCTTTCGTAATGTAGAGCCGTATGATCTCCAAAATAATTCATCAAATGACGAAGTTGACATACGACAATACTCGTAAATATTTTTCTCGTACTTCCATATGTTGTTATAATGCGCCTGGAATTTTTCACTCGCCTCACAATCCCTATGTATAGGGTGCACCCAACGTTTCCTTCTCACCAACTCTTTAAGTAGACCAGCACCTTCAAGCGCGCATATGTATTGTTATTTGTATAGCATATTCCACATAAGAGACACAAATTCTCGCTCGACACGCACTCAGCAGAAGTTCAACAATGAGCGAGGGGGTGGCTGTCTGCGCTTGCGGTTAGACAGTCCATGTGTGAACCGGGAAGAGGAAATGGGGCGAAAACGCGATGTGTGGTCCTAGCGTAAGCTCATTACAGCAGTGTTAACAGGCCCCGAGACATTTAATGTGATCTGTGACAGTGAGGGCAAGGCCTTATCTTGGATTAGATAGGGGAATCTCTACGTAACTCTATGACACTTCGCAGCTTCTTATAAACGGAAAATAATTACGTCTTGCATGTTAGTTTGGTATCGCCGTAGGATTTCGTCGGTAGAAAATGTTAATCTCTCCCTGAATACCGCAAGTTCACGAATCTTGCATATTTAGATAGCCTACTACTAGTAAGTTAAGTTAGTAGTAGGTTAAGTTATTGTACTCGTACGTTCAGGGATCAGAGATGAACATTTTCTAGGTGAATCGAAGTATTTTTCGCGATCTGCATTCTCTTTACCGGAATATAATTAATACTGGTACAAACTACCGTTAAAGTCATACTAAATTAGGTCTATTATAGAACGAAAATATTAAAAATTTCATTTTCTTTGCAGCCGCAAAATGTCACTGTAATGTAATTTTTTACTAAAGCATGTCGTAGATAACTAAAAACTTCACTTCTTTAATCACATACAACGATCAATAACAGAAAAACAGAACTGATAAGCTATCTTATAGAATCGCCGCAGTACACCAAACATACACGGCGTATTTACAAGAATTTGTTTTGAATGAAATTTAAATAAGTTCAGCTAATAAAATCTTCTCCTAAGATCTGCTCTGTTAAGTAACAAAATATTCCATTGTATATATGTATAAGCGATTCCTACGTAAAATAACGGGAGGTTTAGTGTCTCTCTGGCACTATGGCATATAGACGCTATAGAAGTTTATCCTAGCGACAGGGATGTAAAACCACGTGGGACAAACAACCATACAATGTTTCGGCACTGAACACGCACACAATTTATTGAATTCACATCGACGGATTAACATCACGTATATTAAATTTCTTTTTGCAACTAGTTTACAATTTTTCCAAAAATGGCAATATTGTATTTCGGTTTCTCGCATTGTTCGTCTTTCAATTGTGGGAAATTTATTTGATAATTTAAAAATAAATATGTATTAATCTAATCAAATACGTACTCGTGTTAAAAGGCCATTTATAAACCCAGCCATCGGAGTGCGATACACAAACGAATTAAGTGTATTTTGTACATATTTTTAATGCTGGAAATCGTGTGTAGCTAGCGGCCTACCTTAGCTGTTAGTGACGTTTATCAAACAGTTGGGACCTTTTGAAGTTCCGTGTTTAGTTTCGTCTTCCTACCAGTTACTCGTTCCTTCTCAAGCAAAAATTAGTATTATCAATCACTTGACACTATGGAATAGTAATTTGCACAACTATGCTGCCATCATGCAAATTATATTAATAATCACTGTCGGTGAGAGTCGGCTACTAATGTTACTGTAAGTACTCAAGGCGGCACTTAAGTTGAAATATATGCAGTCGCGTGAAGAATTGTTTTTCCACAGGTCGATTAAAAAAAATTGCTCAGCAAACATGTCAATCAGCTGTAACTGAATGGAAAAGTACATATTCATGAGTGCTTTATTGATTTTTTGCTCCCGTGCTTGAACTGCAACGCGCTGGCAGTTTGTCTGTGTAATTCGAGGTGGCGCAGCAGCTTACGTTAATACGCACTTCAAAATGTTTTTTCGCCAAGTAATTGCTTGACTCGGGGCCTGCGGGCGACGAGCAGGAAGCAGATGTTCTGGTATAGGTCGTTCGTGGTAAAGTGATCACTTTTGAAACCCCAGTTACTTTTTTCTTTGAACTGATTTATATCCCCCCCCCCCCCAACTTGTTAATGTAAACCCTGCCATGCGAGTAATGAACATAGTGTATACATTCGCCATACCCAAAACCAAAAGTCCGAGGCCACAATTAAATGTATTAATTGGTTATTATGTCTGATGAAACAGCTTCAAAAAGTGCTCACTTTACCGTGAACGGCCTATGGTAAATATAACTTCCCGTCCTCGTGGCTCGCAGCCAAATGAGCCAGGGGGAGATACCCGCTTCTTTAGTAGCGAGATTGGCTCCGGGCATCGGCTGCTGCGCTGTTAAGTTGTCCTAATCGCTCTCAACTTGCTGCCTTCGAGCTGGATAATCTGAGACCCAGCATGAGCTGATCTCTCTTTGGCTTTCTCTTTGCTGATGTATAATCTTTCGTCATTTTCGTTCCCCGAGCGTTGATTGTCGGTGCCGTCTACATTGGAAATATTCTCACGACGCACCGAGCTTCCCTCGCAAGATAAGGACCGTAACTATTTATGTAAATACCCCCATTAATGAACGTGGACTGATGAATTTGGGGTCTTGCTGGAAATATTTTTTACCTCCTCGATAAGGGTTAAGAGACTAATATCATCCCGCTGAATCTGGGCTAACTACTCGTCTTGAAATATGATATACGTAGCGTAGCTAGGTAATTCTCTTAGTTCTCGTTTTCACCTTCGTTGACTATACTCTAGCTAAGTTTGAGTTTTGTGTTTATATTTCACGTTTATGCGCAGGCAGGTTTACGAAAGAGGGACTTCCTGATTATGTTGGACTCCGAACCGCATAGTCTCCACGTTCACCAGCTGAGTCACACTGGACGAATCATCACTGAGCCGACTCCACACTACACGGACGAAACTTCGAAAAACACTAGGGACGGGATAATTTCCCTCTAATTTTGGTAGCAGTAAAAAAAAAGTTAAATGTTGTGTCTCCTGCTGTTGGGTACCTTAATTTTAACACGTGTAGTAAATCTGTTCTTTTAAGCTAAAGAATTAGGCGGCGATTTTGTCCATTTGGAGGGATATGTCCTGTAATCGACACTCTCTGTTATGATCTTGCTTCAATTTGTTTATCAGTATACTCTTACGTTTTTAAAAGCGTGTGGCTTTAATGTGGCTAATTATATTTTATATTAAACGTAAATACTGGGATAAGGCTTACTCAATGATGAACTCAAATATATTCACTATCGTCTTTTCATTTTAGTCACTATCGAATTACGTCTCGTTACAATATGTTTTACAGCTCGTTACAGAATGTTAGTTACTCGTTAAATAGGAAGAGCTCTCGTTAAGTTTACTTGATATTAATGTGATTCGTTATTAAATTATTGGCTTATATAAAAGGCCACTCAGACTAGTTTACTTATGGTCCGACTTCACCTTGTCCATGGCGCCGTAGGCTGAAGCCTAGACTCATGTCGGCGGGCGGCACACCCCCATCTCTGGACGTCTTGCTGGCGCTGTGCCACGACGACAAAGACCTCGTTTCCAGCCGTAATATATTCGGCGCACTCGGCCTGCCTGGCGGGGTTTGTTTAGAAGCGCTCAAGGCTTCGTTTCACTTCTTCGCAATATGTCTGTGCTACTGCAATCAGGCTAGCGTGCCTGTTGCTGCACGTAACATGTACACCGCAGTGATAACTTTATGATCCAACAATGTTAAATTACTAGTGTTTTTATTATAATGTACTTTTATCCAAGAGATTAAAAGGAAATCTAATAATTGCTGGAAATTTGACCGGCACGCCGCACATGAATCCAGGGGGAAAAAATATTTAACTGTCTCAATGTAATTTACATGGTAATAAAAGTAGTCTTTTGATTATGTAAAGCTACTGAAATAAAGAAAAGTATGATTTCAAATTAAACAGAAGATTAGGGAGTACCGTAATTACAAAAAGCTGTCATTGGGACTCGTCAGTCTCGTTCACACTGTCAGTGTTGTCGCTGCTGCCATCTACCGCACAACGGACATCTGGTTCCCGAAGCATGCCCTGGACCTCCTTATCAAACTGCGTGGCTTTCTTCTTCGGTATCTGCCTGAGTGATGAAATATGCGGGTCCGAGGATGTCAGCAGCACGTTTTAAATTCCTTATTTCCAGCCCCCTTGGGCCTCCTCGCTTAGCTGACTAATAGGGACAAAAGCATAGCGGATGATGCCAGGACCATAGGATTCTGATGATTGTCGGGGGTATGGCGTACCATGGGTATTTCTGTACAAATAGCTGGGCTGTCTTCGAGACAATATTCTTCTGTTCGATGCTCCGAGCTTGCCGTTTCTCAAGCGGAAGTTTATATGGAAGATGGAGCAAACACTCAAAGAACGTAATGCGTGCGTGAAACAGGGATAACCCGAAGCTGAGTCTTGAAGAGTCGTTTATCTCTGGACGCAGCACTTTTTCCAGATTGTTGAAGTCGTTGAAGTCTTCAGAGCTGAGATTACAAAAGAAACGCCTCTAAGTAGATGAAGTTCCTGTAACGTAATTTCATTTTTTTGCGGTCGATAATAGTGAAAGGCATGCTGTAGATAACTTAAATTTGTTTGCCGCCTAAACTCGCCAATAAAAGGATGTAATTGTTGTATTTGCCGTTTGATGTGATTCTATTCCATTTTTTTTTATATCTGCTGTTTCATGTTGGAACTGAAATCGGATGGGCCTACGGTACCATGTTGACGAATGTCGTGGATTTTGCCAGAAAACGGTTGGTCTTTTCCCTTACGGGTTGTCATTTATTAGACGTATAGGCACAAAGGAAGACGGTCCAGTCTGTATTACCAGAGTCGCTTGAAAACATTTGCTTGTATTTTGGTTGTGGGGAACCGTAGAATCCCCACTTGCGATTCAGGGTCTTTTTTTTAACGTCCCTTCAAAGCTTAGCACGGAACGGCTTATATACTAACTTGTAATCTAACTTAAATCAACACCCATGCCTTGCCCGGGATTCGAAGCCAGAGCCTCCCGCACCACAAATCGGCGGCGAAACAACCGACTGCGCCACGGGAAGTCGACTTAAAACGTTCTGAACTGTATGTGAAATACATCCTTCTGAGCCTCCAGAAGACGGGAGGCAGTGCGGTCAAGAAATGCCTGCAGGTTAACTTCAGCTGCAGCTTCTGATAGCATTGTGTGTTTTTTTTTCGGAGGAAAACGGTGCTTTTTTGTTTAGCTTTCTGAATGTTTGTACACTGCTAGAAAAATTGTCTGTAAAATTACGGAAACTGCCGGTTACAAACTATCCACACATCTGCGTTGAATTAAGGCCTCTTTGTTTTTCTTATTTTTAATAACGCTCTATCCGTAAATTTCGCATACATCTCCGTGAATTCACTGAACGTGTTCACAAACCTGCAAGTTATTTTTAATCTGCTCTTTACAAACAAGGGCAACAAAGGAGTTTTACTTTCGTTATGTGTGTGATTCACCGTGTATAAAAATATCTATAAATATATCAAACTTTGTCCGGTAGCGGGATTTGAACTCGGAAAAAAAGTTCCGGTAGTCCAACACATTATCCACTCACCTACCATGATTTACAAGAAATTATATTATAAACACGGAATTTATATGTAATAATGCATGTACCTCTTTTCTAGTCATGTTAGAAAGTGTGCAATTTTTTTTTTATATCAGGTTTACAAACAGGGTTTTATTTTCGTAATGTAATTTACTGTTTATAATATACAAATTAAAAAGTCAAAATAATTAGTGCTCAAGTGGGATTAGAACACGAATTGAAAATTAACAATCGGTAACTAGAAAGACTCATCTTCTACACATTTACCCGAAGTATTTTGTAAATATGGATTTATACATGAAAGTGACAGGCGCTGTCTTATTTTCAAGTCGTGTTAGAGCACTTGCTATACTTCCGGTTTCTAAAACGAGGTTACGAAAATATTGTTTTTATTTCAATTACATGCGTGTTTTACTGTATATACAGAAAGTATTGCCCTGTAGTGCAATTTGAACAGTAATCAACGAATTAGCACTCCATGAGTGATTGGGCACTCACCTGCTACTGTTTCACACGAAGTAGTATCGGGGGTTGGAATGGGATTTTATACGCTTCAGGTATCGTCTGTATTGTCCGTGTCTGAAATTCGAAGCGATGAGAATACGAAGAGCTTCCGTGTTTTATATTTACGGAGCTCATTTCGGTCATTCGTCATTAAGAACTGCTTTTCCGTTAATTAGCTCTGCGCCTCCGTAAAAGTTTCCGTAAATCTGCAGAAGTTTCTAACAGCGTATAAGCGGAAAAACCTCCGTTTATCACGCTCTCGAATAATATTGTATTGATGTTTGGTAAGCTGAGTATCAATATACATGGCAAGCGCTTCTGTTCTTGTGATCTGGTTCGCTGGTGTACTTCAGAATATTTTGTAAGCTTCTTGATATTTCGAAGCTCGCGTGCGTGATGTTGCTGTTATATCTTTTACAATTTTTTAAGCACCCACTTCTCCACGAAGGCGCAAGCGCATTCGAGCGGCAAATGAAGGCTCGTCACTTGAATATGTGTCTCGCAAGTTTTCTGTTCTCAGTAGTTTTGTCCCATGACGACATGTTTCAACGAAACTCTTCGTAGGTCGACCAATACGTTTCGTAGTAGCGACCCTTTCGTAGTGTGGAAACCCCTCTGATGAGTCTAACCAGTCCTTGTTCTTCCGTAAAAATCTTTCTTCTGTCATACGAGCTTACTGACATCCGTTCGTGAAATCGAATACGAAAAATGAAATTCCCTTGTTGAGAGCCGGAATACATTCGTCTGTGCAATTTGTCTTGATTCGTAATTTGCTGCTGTATTTTTACACGTTCAGACGGCCTCGTGGTATCATAAAGTTCTCTTCTATTTATAAGAACGTCATCAGCGCCACCTGAACCTGCAAAGAAAGACATACGAATGTTTTGTGTCTTAGATCACACTTATTTGGCAAATAGATTTTTAGAAGCTGTCAGATTTTTAAACCGCTACTGTTGCAGTTACGGCAAGTATATTGTATGAATTAATTATGATTGTCACGATGCGGAACGCGAAATGCCCTGATATAACTTAAAACCTTCGAGGAACCTTTCCCTTTTCCACATTTATGGTAGAGTGCCTTTATGGTTTCATTAATCCACTATTGAATTCACAAAACGTATATGTAATTGCACGAAAATGTTACTACATGATGGTAATGAAATCATGTTAAGCCACGCCTCGTTGTTACAGACGCACACGACACTATCATGCATTTAACAACTTCCCAGATAGAGAGCTTCCCCATCACTGACCCATATACGCCCAAGTTCTGACATGTGCTGTGACGTCAGCTGCGTTCCAAAGACCTCGTCACCATTACAAACGTCTGGTTCAGGGATTTAGCGATAGTTTGAATATAACATATCGCCACTTTAGTAATATTTCCCCCTCAAGAACAGAGCTGTTTGGCCCCGCTGTACGCCGTGACGGACTCTTGAGCTCACAACAAAATTAATGTCTCTCCTGTAATGTGATCACACAGGTAAATTAATTCTTGTAAAGGGCATCTGCCAATTAATTGCGTTTCGTTGTCAAGTATATGAAGGTATTTATGTAGAGAACATGTTAGTAATCGCGGCCACATAGGATTCGTTCTTGTAGTTATTGTCCACGTGACGAATAATATGCCTTTCCGCCAGCAAAACGCACTTTGGTGTCGCGACTTCTGTAACTGGATAGACGATTTCAATTAGCGCAGTGTTAAAGGCCGTTCGCGATAAAGTGAGCACTTTTGAAATGAACCTTAGAAAAATGTCACTGCCCCTGAACGCATATATTTTAATGGACGCACTAAGTGGCATTTGCCTTTGCCCCATAAAGTTGCTAACGATGGATTGAAAATAGTTCAATACCTTAACGCCGATTAAAAAGTGTCAGGTTTACAGTTTGTGATAACTTCAATTATTTCTTTCGCTTTCTTTTTTTTTAATGCATTGAAGTGTGGAAATGAGCAAATTTGTATAATATTTATTTTCCTAAAAATTTCCAAGTTTTACTTGACCGACGCGTGAATAAAGTAATTTTACATAAGGCGGAAGAATACATAACGTTCATGCAAGTAGATCTTTGGCAGGCCATTCAAGAGTGCTCATTTTACCGCGAACAGCCTATATCGACCTGTATTTCAATTAATTTGTTGCTACTGACGTGTAAAACAGTCTACTGCTCGCCTCCCACCGAGGCGAACCGGGTTCAATACCCCGACCGGGTCACTCCCGCATTTTCGCAAGTGGGAATCGTGCCGGACGATGCCGCTGGTCGGCGGGTTTTCTCGAGGATATTCCGCTTCCCCTGCCCCTTCATTCCGGCGATGTTGCATTCTCACCTCGCTTCACCCTCATCGGCTCCCAAGACCTGCATGTTAAGAGCCACCCAAATCTCTTCACTCACTCATCTGGTAACGAGCGGGAGCAAAACTTATGTTCTTCTAGTCTTTTAAAACGCGCTAATAGATTACACACTAGCATAAAAATAGCAATTTATTAATTATTATTATTATTATTATTATATATTGCATTAGCCCGTCCACAAGGAATATCTTGTGTACTGGTAGTTGTTCACTTACATGCTTCGAGTTTCTTCTCTTATAATACATACTAAGAAATTATTCGGAAGTTTGCCATACCAGTGTATAAGCTTAGTGATAAAGCGGGAATTGTAATTTTTCCCTTATACATTCATTGTAGTGTTCTTGCGTTTGCTCAGGGAGCAGTCAAACGCTTAGGGAAGTTCACAACTTTGTATAGTTCCGCGAAGCTAAATATTCCTATATCTGCAGCTTGATGTGCTGTATTATTGCCATACAGCGTGTAGGTTAACAACTTCCGTTACAGTTTAGGAAATTTGCTAGAAAACATTTCACAGTGTATATTTAAGCTCGGATTTGTTGAAAAACTGAGATATAAAAAATAATAATTCTATAAATTTTATTTGTAATTTTTAACACGTGGTTTATGTTGCTGCTATACATGACTATCCGAACTCTGCTGATATACACAGTAACCATAAAATCACAGTGATGTTAGGTGTTTGAGCACTTTAGTCGCCACTAGCCCCGTGTGACTATGCAACTCTCTCGTCTTGTTTTACACTTTCCTGGAAATTGCCGCGGGCGAGACCGCCGTTGAGAACAAACTACATATTCACCATCGAGGATACATTACTTTGGACCATTGAAGGCCTCAACATACACTGAGTATTAATCCAGCAAACAATTATCATTCCGCGTCAGGAAATTTTTATGCATTATAATTATAGTTATTGTATGTAATAAAATAATATTAGAATCGCAACAAATTTTTTTTTTCCGATATCGGATATATTATCAAATTGCTTATTACTGATATGCTTAGTTTTCCGCATCTTAAATAATTTCACGGAAATATTTAAGACGGAAATCGGAAAATTCGCCCTAAACTCGTGTTTCAGCTCCAAATCAAAACGCTCATAAAATAATCAGGAATTTCTTCAGACATTAATAGTGCATCATTTCGCCTTTTCTTTTTCGGGTAAATATCAGTTACATCAATGTAAAATGACACTCCCTGCTTTATTCCAATATATAGTCGTCATACACATGGAAAAAATTACACAATATATTTCTACTCCTTTAGATCGCATTAAATCGAATTAAACAATATAGAATATCTTTTATCTATGTTTATCTAGCGTATTTCTATTTGTGCTTGTCCCCCCACATTATTTATTTCGCTTCATAAATCTTATGTTATTGTCTTATATTTAATTTGGTATTTTATCTATTTCGAGTAAATTTTAGCTCTTTCAGCACTCGGTAAAACTACGTGTGCATATTATCCTTGGCGACAAACTAAATTTGAAACGCCTATACGGGTATGTGAAGAGCTGAACATTTAATTTACATTCGCCTTATCTTTTCTTTACATGTCCACAGGGAACTTTTCAGGTGTCTTTATGGAAGGCATTTAACATTCCTCTATGTTTGAGGGTGTGGCCATCTATACGCCCACCTGTAACAACAGCGAACAGTATAAATTGTATTTATCAGCTTATCAAGTTCATTCGCGTATTTTATGGTCAAGATGTGTTTTTCAGCCCTATAATAGTTTTTATTACCGTATTTTACATATTTTGCTACTTGCTCGCATGACTTAAAATAGCCTAGATTTAATTTATGTATGTGTGATACTTAAAAAGACAGCGAATATTATTAATAATTGCCCTTTGTTATATGGGTGCAGTATTGAATGGGCCATGTTCTTAAAACTTAATTTCGCAACTCTGAATTCGCTGCAGTTCTTATTTTATTTACAATGCCTTGCTTGTAGCGATATTAAAGATTAATTTGGCAAACTAGATACCAATAATGATTGCGGCGGCAGATTCCTGGTGGTCGCAGGCCTGATTTCCGCGTGTGGGTAACTTGTCGGACGTTGCCATTGTCTGGCCAGTTTACCTGGGACACTCCGATTTTTCTCCACCCTCGCGTTCCTCCACTGCTTCGTTCAGCGCCGAACACAGTGGTTAACCTCATTCGAAACGTCTCAGCTAAACCCTACTCCAGCTATTTTCCTATGGTTTCTGCTTGCACACTTAATCAACAAGAGCGCAATTTCTGAAGCATTCGCCGACACTTGAACTCGTGTAATTACATTGCTCCTGTTTTTCCAACTGCACTTACGGCAGGATTACATCGAACGTGGGAAGGCTTTGCAGTGACATCATTCGTACGTACGTAAACACTTTAGGACCGGCATACATTTACAAACATTCAAGAAATGCAAACGAGTCATCTGCCATTTATATAGTCTATTCTCGGTTCCTTCACACTTTTCTAAATATGCCATGTATAAGAAGATTGTATTGTGAAGGGCTATTTAACGTCCCCCTGTTTTATGCTTCAACGCTAAGCAGGAGAAGGCTTACAGACTAACTTATAACCTAACTTAAATTAACACTCATGCCTTATCCGGGATTCGAACCCAGAGCCTCCTGCACCCCAGATCGGCAGCGCACCAACCGACTGCACCTATGTTTACATGAGAGTATCTTATTCTTCGATAAAATTGAAGTTTCAACTGTATTTTATTTATAAGTTATAGTATGTCGTTTATAATAAATGTGGAATAAAAACAGTGATAAAACATATGTGTTGGTAGCAACCTAGTAAGGAATAGCTCTCATGCAAAATATCATTACGCGCGCGAATTCGGTGTCTTGTCATTTGGTGTAATTTCCTAGACTTAGCTAAGCCTGGTTTGCACGAGGAGGAGGAATATCCTGGAAGTAGAACGTTTATCAGGGCTTCAGAAAAAGTGTGAAGTGACCGTGAATGTATTATACTTGCCACTACACGAGCAAAGTTCTGCTGGTCGACGTATTTTCACTCAGCTACATTCCTGCAGGTTCAAGCGACAGCGGCTACTTACACGAACACGTTTTATAACCACACATTCTCTCGTATTTTATTACAGGATGTCTAATTCCTGCTGCTTATTTCCTAGTACCTACAAAAACATTTCTTATTTCCAAAACTAATTTTTTGACGTAATTTCCTTATAGAAGAATCCATCAAAAACACTCGCCAAACAACTGAACTTCACCCATGCCAGTTATGTTCGTGTGGGCGGGTTTCTCGTACTTCCACTCCCCGAGCGACGCTTGACAGTGATCAGATATTTGCGAGCGTCTGCTATTACCGGTGGCGGCCCATCAAATAAAGAGCGGCATTTTCTACGCGTGCGCTGGGCCGCTCGCTGTATCTACGTCTTGCTCTTGTCCGTGGCCGAAAGTTCCTGCAGGAGCGCATGAGAAATCCCATTCTCGAATAAGGAAAATCCCATAAGAAAACGATCCTGTAAATTTCCAGTAGAAATAGAAGGCCGAAATTCTGCTTTCCATTTTTATTGTTTCGTTCTCCTCCTCCGACAAACAAGACAAAGATCATTCGTTCATTCTCACAACAAACTATATAAACTCTTTCTTCTTCTTCAACGAATTAGACGATTATTAATATAGTCGCATTATTAATTAAACGCAGTTTAAAAGATATTGTAGCAGTTATAGTAATTACATCAACAAGTTATTAATTATTTTATAAATTTTTACTTCTTCATCACTCAGACGCGTACGTTCTCGGCGGTGGTGATTATATTTGTTACAGACAAAAGTTCGATTCGAACTTCAGCATCGCACTTTTTGTTATTTGCTCTCTGATAGGCTGTCTTCTGACAGCAGGCCGCATTTCTCCTCCGAGCAGAAATGACGAGACGAGAGCCAATCAGGACGCTTTTTATTTAACTTTACGTGATTGAAATGTTTCAATACTTTCTACCCTGTAAGGACAAATTAATAATAACAATAACAACTGCAATAACCTCTAAATAATTTCTATATCGACAAATTCGTGACATAGCCAAACTTACACTACACTTCGCTTCAATCATATAATAAATTCTAATTTGGAATTCATGTTAACTAATTGACATCATAACCAAATGATCTGCAACCAAAGACAGATATGATACCTGGAAAAAACAGCAACGATACAACTTGCAGTAAAATACCTCCTTGCATTAGAAACGTTTATGTATGTACTCTGAATAGTCATAACACGATGTCTTAAAGTAGTGGAGTAGTGTATCAAATATAATAGGATAATTTTTGTGCTCGTCCAACAATCTCACAACAATTCCTGAAATCCACTTCATTTCGGAAACAAAATTTTCAAGATTTCTTCACAAATTAAACTCTATCGCCTGATTCCTCGCCTCGTGATTATCAGAGAACGACCATTATAATCACTAATTTCGTTCAAAACTCTCCTGAAAATATTACATGCCCCCCCCCCCCCGGCCGGCTTTCGTACGAGATCTGCCTTGCACTAAAAATGCTCCTATAGGCTGTTCATCGTAGAGTAAGAACATTTGAAGAATAAACCTTTTGAAAAAAAAATTTCTTCCTGTAACTTGTTAGTGTGCACACTGGCCTGCAGGGGCCTGTGAGGTTGGCAGCAAATTAAGAAAAATAGTTGTTGAGACTTGACGATGTGTCGAAATGTGTTTGTGGCCACTCAAGTGAGTTATTCTTGTTTTACACTCGTCGCAGTATGAACTAGTATATTAGTCAACAAATTTGCTCGCGTGAATAAAATTATCAGGCTCGTACCGACGTTAATTTTACACATGACGGATGGACACAAACTGACGGGAAAAGTAGATCTTAAGCACGGCTTTGAAAAGTGCTCAGTATACCGTGAACAGCCTGTAGTGAGCAATAGCGCAGGGGCGGATTCAGGGGGGGAGGGGGGTCATAGGGGTCATGGCCCCTCCCGAGATTGCTCTAAAAGAAATAGATGCCTAGTAAAAATAGAAAAATAGTAGGCCTACCTACATTAAATTCACACTTTACCCAGTGCTTCAGAAAAGGTAACACACACAGTTACTCTGTTTTGTGTTGCAACATATTTAGCTCTGATGGTCAAGTTCGCACGGCACATATGGCTAACCCCTCCCCTCCTCCATCTTTCCATTTCCAGCGTCACACAGTTGCGCTTGGGCATCTATACACCCTTCTTCTTCGCCTCTTAATCACTAACCCCTTCTCTTCTTTCCCTTTCTCATTCCAGCGTCACATAGCTGTACCAAATATACAGCAGAGAACTCTACTGTATTTGGTTACAACTGGCACATGTTTAAAACCCTTCTCTTTCTGATCTTCATGGATATTGTTTACAACAATCCTTCAAGAGTATCAGTAACAGCGATCAGTCATCTTGAAAGTGTCGATATAGCTACAAGTGTTTGCGTTTCCACTGTCCAATCTTTCAGCTAGATTTTCAGAAGCATCTCTTACAGTCTTTAAATTTAAGACTTCTGATGCCGAATAGCATTGTAAAACAAAGTACATCAAACGAACGCATGGAGCAAGAAATGAAGTCACTTGCAAAATAAAAATACAATTTTATTTTTTGCAACAAGATTCTGCATCAACAGTACCTCAGATTTATCTTCTTGGGGAATTTAAACTATGGGAAGCCAAATGGAGAAGAGACCAAAAGACCAAGTAAATATCAGAGAAAGTGCTTGAAGCATAGATGACTGTGATGCTGACATATTTCCTACAATTCTTGTGCTACTGTAAGTTGTGTGTGCTATTCCGGTCAATGTTGCTGCAGGCCTAACGATCTTTTTGCTGCTCTCCGGGGAGTCAAATATTGATTTAGATCAAGAATGACTTAGGAACGGTTGAATAGTCTTTGCCTCTTACATGCACAAAGAAACTTTAAAATTGGCCCTAAAAAAAGATAGATTTGCTGAAGACAAAGTTCGGCGCCTTGAATTTGTAATTTAACTGTATTATTTTTCCACATGTCTCATAAATCAATTGAAATATTGTAACACGTCGAACAGAAGTTTTTTGCAATGTGTTTTATTTTTTTATAATTAATGGGTTCCCCTGAACATCAAGCTTGAATCCGCCCCTGCAGGCTATAGATGAGGTAGACTGATCTCGCTGTCTGCGCGCAGACAATTTCCGTGCCCAAACACTGAACTGCTTTTCTGCCAATACAAGTAGCAAAAACGGCGTGGATTTGATTTGAGGTTAGAAAGCTGTTTGGTAATGGAATACCCAGACACTAAAAGGCTCCACTTAATGAAGTTCCAGTTTACGTGTTGAAGTTACCTTGCCTCGGACTTGCACTTACATCACTTAATTGCAAGTTTATACACCAGTCAGGAAACTCACAAGTTGGTAAAAATACTGAAAATTAGCATATGGCAACAATGACAAAACCAAAACAATAAATCCTCTAGCTACTTCAAAACTAATATTGGTAAACATGTTCTTTGAGATTTCTGTATACTTCCTCTAACAAATTTGTAACGCGGTTTGATTTAATTAAAACTGGTATAGACTGTTCGCGGTAAAATGAGCACTTTTGAAGGCCCTGCTTAAGATCTACTTGTATGCACGTTATGAGTTCTTCCGCCTTATGTAAAATGAACATTGCCATGGGCCTCGCTACTTAATTCATGCGTCAGTCAAGTGAAACTGTGGAATTATTGGAAAAGTAAATATTGTACAAATCTGCACATTTTTTACACTCCAATGGGTTAAAAATACAGAAAGCGAGAGAAATTATTTATGTTACCACAAATGGTTACTTAACATTTTTTGTTCGATGCTAATATTCGGAACATATTTTCCCTTCATCATTGCCAACTTTACTGGACACGTCACTCATTGCACCCGTTAAAATATATGCAGGTAGGGGCAGTGGCTTTTTTCTAAGGTTGATTTCAAAAGTGCTCACTTTATCGTGAATAGCCTATAGATGTATTTTTTTCACATAAAAGTGTTTGCCTTTAAAGAATTAATACGTAAACAAACACGTTCATCACTGTTGACCATGTGACTCTGATAGTTGTGTTCATTTGGGGTAGGTCGAAGCTGGGCACATGCGCAGAAGACGTCTACCTCAGCTTCAGTCTATGATGAGTGTGAAATCTTGCACGGCGCGTCGTGTAGGAGGAGCCCCAACTGCCATACGCGACAGGCCGCTGCCCATGGGACGACGTATCGACGCCGTAAAAGCGTTTACTGCCCGGGGAAGCAGTCGTGTTTTCTCGCGTGGTTTTTTTTTTTATAAGTGCCTGGACGGCTCGTGATGAGCAATAATACGGGCGGTAATAAACCCCGTCCAGGGACCGGTGCTAAATGCCTTGAGTTACAACTCGGACACATTGTGCTCCCACGCGAACCCTCTGGGAATGACGCTCCTCGCGCTTCTTTCCTACGAACGCGAGTCGTCCAGCCGCGGAACACGGACACGCACGGATGCAAAGTGGCGTGGCGGCACCTTTGATGTGCGTCTACCCTTTCACATTAGTAAACTATAGAATTAACTCTATAAATAATCTCATTCTCATCGTCAGTAGCTTTAGATTCGCACTATTACATAAAAACGTAAAAACGTGCATAAATACGTCTATTTACGCAAATACCTGCGTGCATTCATACATACTGTTACAATTTCTCTACCTAGAAATTAAGTGGGCTAAACAAAGTTCGTTAAGGTATGGAGGTCTTAATAAAATAAAAGAATTAATTATAAGTTTCTAATTTTATTTACAATAACTACAGCAAAAGTCTCTGAACTCAAATTCTCACAATAAATTGAAATCACTTACTGTTCACAATTGACACCAATTAATAAAATTCATAATTACGACAGTGAAATCAATGAAATTAAACAATTAAATGTCAGTCCCAATAGACAGTGTAACAATCTATTCAATTATTTTATAATTTATGCGTCCATATTTGACCGTTCGAATATTTACAATAAAATCACTATTACACTTCCATTCAGTCCCACCTCAGTTCAGTCCATGTCCCGCCAGTCGCAATGTTCTAGAGTCCTCCAAGCGCCCTCACGCACAGTAGGCTTCACTCGTCGGTTTCACACCCTCTCGTCCATTAACGCCACGAACACCTCACTCACCGTCGTCCCGCAATCTCCAGTCGTCATTCACGCCTTACTTTACTCGCGCACACTCGGCCAGACGGCCTCCATCAAAGACTGCCGGCCGCTGGATTGCGGCAGTATATATAGTTTCTTAGGCCGCCACCTAGAATATTCCCCAACTCGCGTGATGCGTCGCGGAGGGCTGAGGCGTCAGCCAGTCTCACCAGAACATTTTTACGTCGTCGTCGCTAAACGTATCGGAAACTCTAGCAGGCGGGAGGAGGTCTGTGACGCCATCAAGTCTCGCCGCTGTCGGCGTTCACGGGACTCTAAGAAGGCGTAAGCCAGCCACGAGCGAATCGTTCCAGGAAGTGGGAAGAGCGAGGCGGGTCTCCGATTACGGCGCGGGGCAACTGAGTCGGCGCCAGCTGCAGCACGTAACAATACTATCGCTATCGAACGTACTGTCAGCTAACTAGATTGGTGTAGGCTATTTACGGTAAAATTAGCACTTTTGAAAGCCCTGCTGAAGATCTACTTGTGGTGTATTCTTCTGTCTTACATAAGATTAACATTGTGATGGGCCTCATCACTTTATTCACGCTTCGGTTCAGTAAATCTGTGAAATTATTAGGAAAGTAAATATTTAACAGTGTAACACGTCAATATTTATGACTTTATTATGATTATTCCATGTCTTTAAATTTGATTAAATGCCAAACATGAATGCAATGTATAAGATGCTTAATGTATGTTTAATGTGATATGTGTAAACTTATTTATTTTGACAGTTGTGTTGTGTATGCCATGTAGGTTTAATGATTATCTATGGTTTCTTTGCATGAATATTTGTCTTTTTAACAAGCGCTACCTCGTGTTTTCTCAAAAGAATCAGGCCACACCAGCCGGCCTATCACGTTTTATTGATTTTTCGAACAATAATCTGATAGAACAAAATACTTATTCGTTCTAATTTCGAATTAGTGAGAGGCCAACTCAACTCAGGAAAGAAGTAATTCCTGAGTATGAAATATCATCTATAATATTTTATCAGCAAAATTTGATATTTACGACGGAGATACAAAATTATTCGCGCACTATTGAAATGCTGAGCGTATATATGTATAAAAGAAGAAGTAATTCGACATAAGCTGTACGATGAGCCCGGAAGGAAGTACGGCCCAGTAAAGGAGGACTTCAAGGTTTTCGACTTCGCACCAAGGACGACGCGGTGTCTGGTGTTCGGAGAGCCAATTCTGCGAGAGGAGTGCTACTGGCTGAGGATTCTGGCGAGGTTCCGACTCTGCACCCACCTCCGCTGTTCCGGCCCGCAGAGGACGAGTTCGCTGAGCACCACCCGGAGATGTGCTGTCCGTGGTGAGCGGGAGAGCTGTTCCTGGGTTCTACACCAGCGAAGGACGATTCCACGACATCGGCAGAGTTGCGGTTATTTCCCCGCTATCGACACAGCTAAGTCGCATTTTTCCCCAGGCAAAAGTAAACCTATTTATGACACCAGCACTAGTAAATTTTAATATTGGTATATATCTTGATTTGCAACGTGCATATCTTAACGTCGAATAAAAAGTGTTAGGTAACCATTTGTGATAACTAAAAATTGTTTCTTTCGGTTTCTGTTTTCTTAATGCATCGAAATGTAAAAAATTAGCAGATTTACAAGATATTTACTTTCTTAACAATTTCACTGTTTAATTTGACCAACGGATGGATAAATTGTTTAAGCCCATAGCAATGTTAATTTTACATAAGGCGGAGGAATATATGACGTGTATAAAAGTACGCCATAAGCAGGGCTTACAAAGTGCTCAGTTAACCATGAACAGCCCATACGTGCCGGTGACAGTGTACGAGTGCGTCGCCTGACATATGAGGCGATGGATAGCTGTTGTCAGCAGGGTGAGCGTACAGATCAGGAAAGTCATGGTGTTAGCCTTGTACGGGGACTGTTTGCGCGGGATGAAACGGGTCCCCTGGTATGCATGCATTTGTCCCTCTCCGGCGAACGATGCAAGCGCCTGCTGGCAGATCATGCGAGCCCATTTCTGCACCAGCAGAACACTGCGGCCTACAGCAAGGCGCCGCACTGACCCGCCGCCCCTTCATCGTGATCGAGTAATTTGGTCGACACTCCACGGACTTGAGTTTGTTTGCCCGGCCTCCGAGGTCGCCCGGCCTCAGTCCTATCGAACGCACATCTGGGGTGCCGCCGAAATGGATGTGCATGTCGCGGGTCCTGCACCGACCAATCTCCGTGCATTGTGGGGAATCTGCGCAGCGGTCGTGGATCAGGATGACTTCCGACTGCTTCTGGTGCCTCGTGGAAGTCCCATTTCATACCATGTCGTTGCCCTCGTTAGGGCGAAAGAGGGTGCTACTCGCTACTAAAGGCTGTTCGAGGTAAAATGAGCACTTTTGAAAGCCCTGCTTAAGATCTACCTGTATGCACGTTGTGTATTCTTTCGCCTTATGTAAAGTTAACATTGGCATGGGCCTCGTCACTTTATTCGTGCGTTGATCAAGTGAGAGTTTAAAATTATTATAAAAGAAAATATTTTACAAATCTGCTCATTTTTACATTCCGATGCTTTAAAAAAAAAACAGAAAGCGAAATAAATAATTTAAGTCGTCACCAATGGTTACCTAACACTTAATATTCTATGGAACTACTTCCCCTCCATCGTTACCAACTTTACTGGGCACATGCCACACAGTGCTCCCGTCAAAATAAATGCAGGTAGGAGCAGTGCCTTTTTTCTAAGGTTGATTTCAAAAGCGCTCACTTTATCGTGAACGGCCTTTAGGAATGTGCCTTTAAAGTAACGATCCTTCATTTCTACAGCTATTGCGAGAATTAATTCTTTGTGCCCAAACGGGAGCCGACATTTTAAAATCCTCTTACAATTTATTTACAAATTGTTTTTACTACGTAGTCTAATTTTTTCAACACAAAAACTGTATAATTTTAACTAATTATTAAATAAACAACATTTATTTTCGTTAATTAATTAATTGAATGAAAGTATACATTGTTTTGTGTATATATAATAAAAACAATCTGTAACAAAATTTTAAAAGTATTTTACAATATCGGCTCCCTTTTGGGTACTAAAAATTAATTCTTGCAAGAGCTGTAGAAATGAAGGATTGTGGCCTTAATTCAACAAACCACTCACGAGTATGTGGTAAAGTTAGTCGACGTATTTTATCCACATTGAAGGGCGAGGCTGACGAAAATTCAAACTTAAACAAAATAATACATTACTATTGGCCAAATTATTTAGACGATTCTGTTGGCGATAGCTTAGTCAAAACTGCGGGTGTGCGCAGGAAACGAAAATCCGTCTACCCGATCTTTACGGCGTCCGTCTTACCTAAGAGGTGACACGGACGTAAAATCGACGGAATGCAAATCAAGAGAATACTGGAGCACCTAGAGAAAAGCCACTGGCCCACAATAGCCTAATGGGGAAGCCACATTTGGAAATATATTTGTGGTTCTGCTGGAAATGGAAAACAGCCCGCCTTGGTGGAAGGCAGCACTGGAAAAAGGGTTTTGTTGAATGAAACAAAGTTGGTTTGGCGTAGCCAAATGAATTGTTTGTATAGGGATAATGCAATACCTTGTTGTTGAAACAAAATTATTTTGTCGTTCTTGATTGGTTGCTCTAAACTCTGTTGTTGGTGCAACTAAATATACGTTTGGCTCTAGGTACATTGAAGAGTTTCGTAGATTGGAAGCCCGACGCATATACGAACCAGCATCGTTTGCGCAGGAGCGCTACGCGCTAGTAACCTGAGCTTAAGTGCATAGAGATGAGCTGGGAATATTCTAAAATATATAGTCAAATAATTGACAACGAGTGTAAGTAAATGTTTCACATTCTACAGCTTTAGTTTTTAGTTTCCTGTTAAACTTGTTGTATTGGCGTGTTTATGCCATTATTAAGCATCAATAAATGTACTAACAATCATTGTTACTATGATAACTGTCACGAATATTACAAACAAACTATCGAGCTGCACTTTCGCGCGAAGACAATAAAATGAGGGGTCAAACAAATATACGCAGTTGATTCAACAAACCGATTTTGTTGGCAGTCAAATTTATTTTGGCCCAGCACAGGGGTTTTGTTAATTCAAGCGTGTATTACGTAAGATGAGCAAAATAATTTTTTTTTTTTTGCTTTTCAAGTTTTGCATACTCAAAAAAAAATATATTTGTTTGGCAACTAAATATATGTTTGGCCCTACACAAACAAACATTTGGTTTGTTGGAACAAACTTTTATCTCAGGTCGGTGCACAGCGGCACTTCTTTACGACATGAGGCGTAACGCAGATGAGCCACCACATTTTCGAAAATGCTACTTTGAAACGTACGGCCACTTCCACGGATTAATAAAGCACAGGTCCGTACACTTTTACCATAAGCGGCTTGCATGAACTGTCGCAAGATATGCCGGTGTATATTCTCCGCTGTATTTGGTTGGCTTCCGCCTTAGACATCAGCTGCCAGATCGTCGTCAGTGGCGAAGCTTGAGGATTTTGCAGACGTAGTGATATTTGGTACCGACTGTAGGCTTTGAGCACGTAACTGAGAAAGTTTTCTCTGGCCTGTACGCCCTTGCTTGGATGCAGCCATTGACTGTGTATTGCTGTGAGCCAGGTCATATGCATAGACAAAGCTTCGCAAGATCTTGCGCATAGCTAGAGAGAAACTGTCATGGCGCAGTGCTTCAGATGTGGTATATTTACCTGAATCTTCGTCATTGTAAGTAACGATTTTGACACGACAAGTAACAAAGACAAAGCACCATATTAATATGTTTTCCTCGCCACTTCTATTCAGTTCTTTAAAATATTCCATTGACCCCTGCTGCTAATAACAGGGAATATTGCCATCAGCAAAATAATTAACTTGGTCGATATTAGAGCCCTTGAAAATAAATAATACGCACAGAAAGTAAAGTAGTATTCCGAGGTAGTATTGTGGTTTTAAAAGGGCAAGAATTTGATTATTATAGGAATGCAATGCGAACTATTTCACAATTCACATTGTTTCTTGCCAAACAATTTTTTTATTTTTTTTTATATTTTAATATTTACACCGCCAAAACCAAGTAAATATTTGTACGGCAACGATTATAAACTCGTTTTATTACTATGTGACTATTCTCTTAGCAATAAATAAACTTTACAAAGAATAATTAATTTTAAGAAATGTGTAATTATTCGTAAACTGTTTCAAACAAAAAATTCGCTACACTTTGTGAGCCGTTCCTTCGCGCAAAATACGCAATTTTTAATTACTATAGCTGCCTGATCCAGGTGGCCCGAGGCAGGGAGTGTGGAAACGACAATAACATAAACTAGACAGGCTGTGGACTTAACGACGGCAGGCCTTTTCCGCGTCCCTGAATGGACGTCATTAGCAGTGACGTCACGTGGACTAGAGCGTGGACGCCCGGTTTTAATCAGCGGGAAGCCACGCCGGATCAGACTTGTAAATGTCGTCCCGTTCCTTCACAGGGAAGAAATCGCCTCATTTTTTTTTTTTTTTTTTTGTTATAAGCTGTTCACGGTAAAATGAACAGTTTTTAAGGCCCTCCAAAAATATTCCTTTCATCCAATTCCCATCTTCCTACTGCTTTTTAATTTAAACATTGCAGTGCGACTAATAAACACAGGGTATACATTTCACCACCCTCGAAATTTAATGCCTGAGTCTGCAATAAGATATATGTATTAGTGGTTAATGCTTGTTGGAAGGGCCTCATAGAGTGCTCACTTTACCGTGAACAGACTATATGTTCCAACATTCGTGAGCAAAAGCGGCTAACGAACATTATCGTTAACGTTTATGGGCCTAGTGCGGTTGTTTTGTCTTCAACGGTGGAAAAAATGTAATACGGAATTAATACGAAAAAAAATGGGTTATGTGGAAAAGCTACTTTGGATGAGGATTGTGGTTTACAATATGCTAATAAATACACCGAGTTGAATTAATATTTGCCTGTATATTTCGTGCGAAAATGGGAACCATCCCAATAACAAATTTTTTCCGGGCGAGATGGTGGGGAAACTTGTTTATCATACTCGAAGTTCCTCTATTTGTTTTGTAAGCTTATGGCAATTTTAATAAAAATTCGGAAAATATTGGTGAATAAAAAATTTAGGATCTTACAATTCAGTTTTGTTTTAGAGACTCGGTTGGTACGAAAAACATCAGGATCCACTTCCTTTTTACCCAGTGACACACCAGTTGCAATGGTATGCAGAAAATAGAAATGAAATAGCTGCCGAAATTCCATACATTATTTTTGGGTCATTGCGAATAAGTGCCAGAAATGACGGTTCGATGCTGTTCATAGCCATATTGTGAATATAACTTTATATTTCGCTGTAACCATCTATATCAACTAAATAGACAAATATTAATTGGGGGGGGGGGGAATTAAATTGAAATATTGGGAATAATGAGGGTGAATAATACAGATTGCTGACATTTCTGTTCAAAGAACATTCGCCAGTATGGTCAGAACGACCTTTGCAAAATTGAAAATCGGGCAATGCAATCCTTTAAAAAACGCGTTCCCAGTAAAGTAATGAATATAGTTCACTATTCAAAATGTTTTGCAAATATTACCTATTACTACTGGCACAGTAGTAGCAGTGGAATTTCGTGAGATAACTCTAGAATAAAACAATGTGATGTTCACAATAGGACATTTTTATGACTGGAGTATCATTAAACATTTTTTTCTTTACATAATGACTTAAGAAAATGTTTCTCAAGTAAATAACAAAATCTTTCGCAACATCTTAAAGCGAGCAACAGGATATTATTGAAGGAGTTTATCTACCACTTGCTGATAACTGGGTCCATAATCACTTTGAAGAATTTTCAGAGTAGGCATAGACGTGGGTCACTGTAGAAATAAGAATCAATGAAGAATTTTAAATGCCAATATCATGATGAGTGCTGTTTATATGAGTGAACACGGTCGTCTGTAACACTCTTGGAAGAAAAAATAACCAAAATCGACCATCGTCGAGTTGCGGAAGGAATTACTGATGCAGGTCCCAAAAGAGGCGACCAACGTAGTTGGGGAAAGGGCAAACGATACGGCATATGCAGCCAGTGCTACCTAGGTGACAGTTGGGCTCTTCACTTCACAGGTAAAGGCCATTCATGACGAAGTGGCCATTTTTGAAATCAGCCTTAGAAAAAGTCACTGCTACCTGCGCACTGAGTGATATGCGCAAAGTAAAGTTGGTAACGATGGATGGTAAGTGTAGTTCCGTAATCTTAACGTCGAATAAAAAGTGTAACGTAACCATTTCTGATAACTTAAATTATTATTATTATTTTTTTTTTTTTTTTTTTTTAAGCCTAAAAATTAGCAGATTTGTAAAATATTTACTTTTCTAACAATTTCACGGTTTCACTTGACCGACGTATGAATAAAGTTAAGAGGCCCATGGTAATGTTAATCTTACATACGGCGAAAGAATACACAACATACATGCAAGTATATCTTAAGCAGGGCTTTCGAAAGTGCTCATTTTACCGTGAATAGCCTATATCATATGTATAAAAGGGTTACGTTGGAGGTTCCTCTACTGGAAATATCCTCGCCAATAGGATGTGGTATCTGCCCATTAAGAGAAAGGGTCGATTGGGACAAACTAGACCGGCCTGGTGGACTCTTGAAAAAAAAAAAAAAAACCCCGGCTGTTAGACTTCAAAACATGGAGTTCACCACGAACAAATTCGAAAGACCGAAAAGTGCCACATTAACACTAACCATGGCATCATCGGGTAGCACCATCAGATCGATTTTCGTCTTCTGCGCATGTCACCAAAGTTAACTCACCCATCGTCTATAAAAATTAAAAAAAATCACATGGTGAAAAATGACAAACATGTTTGTTTACGTTTGGTCTAAAAAAATTTTTTTTACTAGGCTGAGTGTATTCTAATTGCATTAAAATTATGTTCATGCAAATGCAAACGCAAGTACTTGCACGATAGGAGTTTCAATCTCAAATCATTTACACATTTATTTTGAAAGTATTATTTAAATAGAAGCAGTTCGATGTTGGACACGGAGAGTATAACTGTGTAGCGGGCTTATAGATTGTTCACGGTAAAATGAGCACTTTTGAAAGCCTTGCTTAAGATCTACTTGTATACACGTTGTGTGTTATTCCGCCTTATGTGAATTTAACATTGCCATGGGTCTCATCATTTAATTTATGCGTCCGTGAATTGAAAATTTGAAATTAAAAGGAAAGGTAAATATTGTATAAGTCTGCTCATTTTTACACTTCAGTGGATTAAAAAATTCAGACAGCAAGAAAAATAATTAAATCTAACCCAATTGGTCATCTAACGCCTTTTGTTCTATGTTAATTTTTGGAACTACTTTCTCCTCCATCGTTACCAACTTTACTGGACTAATTTCATTCATTGCGGCCGTTAAAATATATGCAGGTAGAGGCAGTGACTTTTTTTCTGAGGTTGATTTCACAAGTGCTCACTTTATCGTGAATGTTTTCTCTATGTTGGCCCCTCCAGGGGTTTTGTCTGGTGAACGACCTCTTTAGGTTGGACTCGTAATAACAGTAACTTAATCCCAACAATTTTGAAACTGTCTGGACGGTAAACCGGACACCTCCTTAAGAAGGGAGTTTGTAGCCATAGACTAAAGATGAGGTAGATCGCTTATTCGTCTTCTGAGCAAGTACCCAACATTGACTTGCCCCAAAGGAACACAACTCTCAAAGTCACATGGTCAATGGTGATAAAACTGTTTGTTTATATCTTAATTTTTGAATGGCAAGGACTTTTATATGAATAAAATTCTTTTACTAATTTGAATTTAATTAAAAACTGCATTACAAATTGATGAATGTCAATATACATTCATCCATAGGCTGTTCACGATAAAGTGACCACTTTTGAAAGCCCTGCTTAAGATCTACTCGTATGCTCGTTGTATATTCTTCCACCTTCTGTAGCATTAACATTGTCACGGGCCTCATCACTTTATTTGTGCGTCGGTAAAGCGAAACTGTGATATTATTTCAAAGTAAATATTCCACAAATCTGTTCGTTTTTACACGCCGGTGCAAAAAAAAAAAACGGAAAACTTAAGAAATAATTTAAGTTATCACAAACGGTTACCTAGCATTCATTTTTCGACGTTAAGATATGGAACTATTTTCCACCCATCGTTACCAACTTTACTGGGTGCATGTCACTCAGTGTGCCCGTTTAGATATACGCAGGCAAGGAAAGTGACTTTTTTCTAAGATTGATTTCATAAGTGCTCACTTTGTCGTGAACAGCCTTTAAAAGCATTTGTTTATAGATCAGTGTTCTAACCTAAAATCCAAACCATGCCGTTTTCGCTGGACGTGTTGGCGGAAAAGCAGTTCAGTGTCGGGACGCGGAGATTGGTTGTGCGCAGCCAGCGAGATCGGTCTACTTCATCTTTAGTCTACGGTTGTAGAGAGCAGTGGGGAAGCTCCGGTACTGTCATTGACAGACACGTTGAGGATAACTCCCAATATGGACCGCAGGTACTTCTGAGAGCTGAGTGCATGAGCAAATGAGCTCCAACAGCGTCGAGCACTAGCAGGTCACAGATATGAAACGGTCGCTTATACCGCTTTACACCACTGGCTAGCAACAATGCGGAATGTCATTCGCCAATCAGCGCTTAGTAACTTACCTGCCAACCAGCAGTCCAGCCAGAAGGGAATCTCTCGCAGCAAGCAACAGCCAATCAGATCAAAAGGTTGTCTTCGAGCGAGTGAGTGAAGAGATTTGGGCGGCCCTTAACAGCGAGGTCTTGAGAGCCGATGAGGTTGACTGAGGTATAGAGCAACGCCGGAATGAAAGGGCGGGGGAAACGGGAGATACCCGAAAAAGATCCGCCGACCAGCGGCATCGTCCGGCACGATTCCCACAGGTGAAAATCCGGGAGTGACCCGGCCGGAGATTGAACCCGGTTCGCCTTGGTGGGAGGCGAGCAGGCTAACCGCTCGACCACCGCGGTCCCGAGGCCGTACTTGGAAAACGCAAATTCATCTGCATCTCGAAATATGGGAGGAATTTCACATTTGTGTTCAGAGAATTTTTATGTGCGCTTCGTACACTCGTAATCATTCGTTTCAAATTTATTTTTGAACGTCCAGTTTGGGTTTTATATAGAACTCTTGTAATAAATAAGTTATATTTTCTAAGAAACGTGTGATTTTCGTATACCCGTTAACTGTTATTTAAATTCCTAAAGCAAGGCATATGCTCCTACAGTTCCCTTGGTCTAGGCTCCGAAATAAGCTCAGTCAGCCTAATATCCAGATAACCTAAACAAACAACAAAGCCAGAATATGTAAGTATACAAAACTGAAATGGCAGGAAAGGTTTCCTTGATGTAGGCGTGCCCATTCAAGAGGTTCTCGAAGAGAGCGGGGCCACGGTGGCCGAGCGGTTAGCCCGCTCACCTCCCACCAGCGAACCTGGTTCAATCCCCTGACGGGTCACCGGATTTTCGCATGTGGGAATCGTGCCGGACGATGCCGTTGGTCAGCGGGTTTTCTCGGTGGTCTCCCGTTTCCCCCGCCCTTTCATTACGGCGCTGCTCCATACCTCAATCACCCTCATTGCTTCTCAAGACCTCGCTATTAAGAGCCGCCCAAATCTCTTCACTCACTCACTCACGTATGGCCTCCACGTGTGAGATATACATACAAGTTCCATGCAGACCCACCAACCATCTTCGCCCAGTCAGATAGTCGCTTCCTCGTCAGCATTGCGATCCTGCGGTTATTTAAATTTCGCTGTCGGCGTTATCATTGAGACAGGAGCTAATGGAACGCGTGCAAATGAATTCGCTGAGCAGACGAACCGGAAAAATAAAGCGAAAACGAAACAAAAAAAAAAAAAACGATATTAACGAGCTGGGGATGCGATGAGGAAAGGTGTGGAGGGGCGGGGTTAATACGATCAAACGTTCGGGTCTAATTGGCGGTCATCCATCATGGTCTTGAAGGGAGTATTACGTGGGGACACGCCCCTTCGTGTGTGGGTCCGGGGGGCAGGCGATGGCCTTTAATTGATTCCACGGGTGTTTGGGGGCGGAATGATAAGGGGAGAAGGAAGGGGGAAGTGAGTAATAGTGGTGTGCGCATGTGCGTGGAGACTTGGGCTTCACGCCGTGTGGAGATGCGAGCAGCTGCCGTGCGTGGGCAACAGATAGCACCACACGTGCTGCCTCGGTGACCGACTATTTCCTCTGGAATCGTCAAACATTTCGAAATGGAATGTGAGTGAAGAGAGTTGGGCGGCTCTTTAACAGCGAGGTCTTGAGAGCCAATGGAGGTAATCGAGGTATGCAGCGGCGCCGGAATGAAAAGGCTGGGAGAAACGGGGGGGTTCCCCGAGACGACCCGCCGACCAACGGCATCGTCCGGCACGATTCCCACTTGCAAAAATCCGGGAGTGACCCGGCAGAGGATTGAACCCGGTTCGCCTTGGCGAGAGGCTAGCGTGCTAATCGCTGAGCCACAGTGGCCCCTCAGAAAGGAATGTTTAAGATTGCACATACACACAAACACACACACACACACACACACACACACACACACATATATATATATATATATATATATATATATATATATATATATATATATATATAGACACACACACACACTACAACATCAAGATGCACAACTACCATATACAAACAGAACGCCGTTTCTCTCAAACAGATAGTATGTCATGGTTATTTTGCAGTGTGTTTATTTTCGTTGATGAAATTATTTTGGGCCATTTCATACAGCAAAAGCTGCACTAGCTTTTGAGGAGGTGTAGTGTAAAACAATTCGGCGTGTTTTCGCAGTTAAGCCCGTTCGTTTTATTTGATGAAGTATAAGAATGTGACGTAATAGTTTATAGATCCTTATTGTTTTTCGTGGGTGCCTTAGAATAGCGTGCAATGGTATACAAAAATAAAAACTAAAACCTGGGATGCGTACACGTATAGGAATTAAACATTAGGTACGCTGAAGCAATATGTTATTTAACCCGATCCTTGAGAATTACAGCACAAAACATATTTTAAAACATTCTAGGGAATTTATAAATTTTATTTTACTTAATATAACAAATTAAACACTGTCTTAGTTGAATAACTGTTTTCCAGCAGTTCAGTTAGCATTTTGTTTATCCCGCCAAAACTGGGTGAATACTGCACAAACGCTGTTTCCCTCAACCCTGTTAGGGGGGCCATAGTGGCTGAGCGGTTAACCTGCTCGCCTCTCACCAAGGCGATCCGGGTTCAATCTCCGGCCGGGCGACCGGACGATGCCATTGGTCGGAGGGTTTTCTCGGGGATCTCCCGTTTCCCCCGGCATTTTCATTCCGGCGCTGCTACATACTCACCTCGATCGCCCTCATCGGCTCTCGAGACCTGGCTGTTAAAGAGCCGTCCAACTATCTTCACTCACTCAATCCTGTTAGCACACTCAACGCCGGCAGAGAGTTTGTAATGTAATGTAGCTGCGTAGCACAGCTCTACACAGTACTTGTTAGCACGCTCAACGCCGGCAGAGAGTTTGTAATGTAATGTAGCTGCGTAGCACAGCTCTACACAGTACTTGTTAGCACGCTCAACGCCGGCAGAGAGTTTGTAATGTAATGTAGCTGCGTAGCACAGCTCTACGCAGTACTTGTTAGCACACTCAACGCCGGCAGAGAGTTTGTAATGTAATGTAGCTGCGTAGCACAGCTCTACACAGTACTTGTTAGCACACTCAACGCCGGCAGAGAGTTTGTAATGTAATGTAGCTGCGTAGCACAGCTCTACACAGTACTTGTTAGCACACTCAACGCCGGCAGAGAGTTTGTAATGTAATGTAGCTGCGTAGCACAGCTCTACGCAGTACTTGTTAGCACACTCAACGCCGGCAGAGAGTTTGTAATGTAATGTAGCTGCGTAGCACAGCTCTACACAGTACTTGTTAGCACACTCAACGCCGGCAGAGAGTTTGTAATGTAATGTAGCTGCGTAGCACAGCTCTACACAGTACTTGTTAGCACGCTCAACGCCGGCAGAGAGTTTGTAATGTAATGTAGCTGCGTAGCACAGCTCTACACAGTACTTGTTAGCACGCTCAACGCCGGCAGAGAGTTTGTAATGTAATGTAGCTGCTTAGCACAGCTCTACACAGTACTACTACGCCTCGCTGGTCTGCACCACACAGATCATGGGGAGAATGCACAAATTATTTTTCTTGCGTTTTCCTCTGCAAAGAGAGAAAATAATTCTGGAAAATGTTCTACAAATGAGAAATAAATCGATATTTTTTTTACGTCCCGCGCTTTTCCACAGAAAGGGCGAAAACTGTAGGTTCACCTCACCGAGTGAGTATTTAGGAACTGAGTTATTTCTGAGAATCAGTCCGAATCATCATACTATCGGCTGTTTACGGTAAAATGAGCACTTTTTAAACCTTTTTAAAGATCTGCTTATATGCACGTTATGTGTTCCTCCGCCTTATGTAAAATTATCATTACCACGAGTCTCATCACTTTATTCGTGCGTCGGTCAAGTGAAACTGTCAAATTATTAGAAAAGGAAATATTTTACAAATCTGCTAATTATTACGCTTTTGTGCTTTAAAAAAAAAAAACAGAAAGCGAAAGCATTAATTAAGTTACCACACATGTGTAAGCTAACACTTTTTAATCAACGTTAACATGTAGAACTAATTTCCATCCATCGTTACCAACTTTACTGGGCGAATGTCACTCAGTGCGCCCATTAAAATATATGCATTCAGGGGCAGTGGCTTTTTTCTAAGGTTCATTTCTAAAATGCTCATCTTATCGTGAAAAGCCTATACCCAGGGAAACATGATTTTTAATCCTTACTGTGTGCTCGACCTTGTCTTTGAACGTTATCTCGTTCTAGAAGTCTTAAATACGCACATACTAAATGTCTCTTTTTTAAGGCAGGGAATCAAAGCATGTTATACGTAAAGTTGTGTACTTGAGAGTATGAAAAAAATAATATAAATTCCTGAATGACTGTCGCTATACTACAGCGGCAGGCAATCTAGGTATTTTCTATGGTTAAATTTCGTTAGCTTGTCCGACACCAAATAGTTCAATGTTTGTTTACACTTGGTCGACTTGTATCCCGTTTATCAGACTTGCCATACGGATTGAAAAACAGTAGATGTTTACTTATCGGGAGGGAAATACACTGAAAGATATATTAGTAAATTTTCATGGCGATTGTACAAAATGCTCTCAAACGTTGTAGTTGAATCACATTTTCATTCTTATGTGAGGTAAAATTACCTCACCATACATTGCAATGAACGTACATGACAGGAAAAGATCGTATACGTGTAAGGGAAAACTACTGTATACGGTGTGCTCAAAATCTTTCAGTGATTCTCTAGGGCAGTGCTCCAACGTGTTGACAAAAACTTCGAAACGAATCAAGTCGTCATGTTGGAAAGACGACTGAATTCATTAAAATGCGTATTTGTTAATACGAGTAAACGCAATGTAACGTCTGATTGTTTAACGCCGCGTGTGATTTGCATTTCAGCACCTTTTAAGTTAGCGTGTAAATTTATAATACTAGTACTCGCACGTTTATTTTATAAACAAATATTATGAATGTCATATGTTTCACGTGTAATATTGTTATATCATAATTTTATTTTCTTAATTCTACGTAATATTAATGTACACGCAGCAGCTGAAATGTTAATTTTCCATTAGAGAATTGTTGAAATTTTATTTATTTTTTATCAGGTTTCAAGGAACTTGTTAGTTGGCATTTGTAGCAGGCATAATGAGAGATATATTTAAGGACCTAGTCCAGCTGCTGTGCGCATATTCTTTTGCATTTTTGACGCTACCAAGAAATGAAATTTTTCATGAAATTTATTTCCATGATATTTTCCCACATTAAATCATTGCTTAAACATTGGAAGTTTTTCATTGATTTAAATAAATACATAGTTGGTTCCTATGTCTTCCCTTGTGTTGTGTAGTGTTGTACAGAAGCTGATCGCGAGCAGAGATATCCAGGTAATTGAAATTCTGTTTGTGTGGAATTCCAGCAACTTCGACGATGATTTGCAGCGTGCAAAATAACTGCCAGTTGGCTAGTGTTTGATGTCAATTTTATTGCTATGGATTTCTCCCAGGTCGTTGCACTTTAATTATGCAGTTCTGCCTGTATACATTACATTTGACTAGAAAACCATAGCAGGGTTTACCCGTCTTCTTACAGGGGCTAGAACTCATCCGTGGGGTAGAAATAAACTACATCTCTCTCCAAGTTTCTCCCACACAGGTATTTTTGCAGTGTCGCCAATAATGCGAGGCGGGAATACTGGAAAGTGTAGCCGGGTTTGAAAGGTGCTTTGTTTTCAAAAGAAAGGGGAAACCACACATCGTATGCGTAGGTCTACTCGAACAGGGTATAACCTACATAACACTGCGCCCATTGACTATCGGAGAAACTAGTACAAAGTTGCCCTAGTGGGTATCAGTAACGTAACAGGTGCAGCTGCACTGCAAGGGACAGGAGAAAATGTATTAACAGAGTTCGGGCACGAAAGGAATGACGATACCAGCTCAGTGTCTAGTGCGGAGGAGTTTCAAGCAGCATCTGCATCTGTACCTAATACCGATAGCCAGTGTGACCATATGAGGACACTACTGCTACAACTCCAGGCTAGCATGGCCCAGCAAAAAGCTAGCTGGGCAGAAATTAAAGCTAGCCTGGCCGAGCAAAAAGATAGCCTGGCCGAGCAAATTAAAGCTAGCATGTTGGAGCAGAGAGCTGGCATTATTCAGCATATCGAAAACAGCTAGGAGAAACTCGAGACAGAATTTAAGGCTGATTTACAAAATTATTTGGCTGAAGTTCACACTGCGTGGAGGGAAGAAATCAGAACAGAGGTACAGGAAGAGGTTTCCAGGGTGACTAACAGACTGCAGGAGGCCATTGAACCTCAATTATTCCCGCATGGACTGCCTATCTGGCAATGTTGTAAAGCATACAGATCTGGCGCAAATCACGGAACAAATTAGAGGACAAGTAGCGGGCGGCAGATTTGCGTTCTTTAGGTCAGCATGTGGAACACCGTTTTTCTCAATTCGAGCGAGCCCGCAGTAGTGCGGAAAAACAGTCCGAGGAGAGAATGAATAAGTTGGCAGATAACCTAAGCCACGTAGAAACAGAGGTGGGTAACCTGGGAAACACAGTGGACGGTGCGACAGTTCCTGTAGGAGGCCTAAGCTTAAAGGGAGGGCCCAGTGTAGAACAGCCACGACCGTCAGTAGCTACAGATGTATTGCAAACCCTACTCGATAATAATGCGGAACGACAGTCACACTCCTGTACGGCCAGTAACCCAGCTGGGACTTATATACATCACCCATTAAAACTGTGGGTTGAACAAGTGCAGAGATTTGAAGGACGCTACGGAGAAAACCCAATCAATTTTTAAAGACGTTTGAAGAATATGCCAGTGTGTTCGGACTACCAGACGTTGATATGCTGCGCTACCTCTCCCTAAGTTTCAGGAACACTGCATATTATTGGTGGTAGATGAATAAGTTCACAGTTCACACCTACAATAAATTTAAAGAAAAATGTACAGATCATTTTTGGAGCAAAAAGATTCAGGGTAATCTGAGGGCGCAGTTGCATAGTGAGAGATTTGTCCCAGGCAAGGGCAAAAAGCTTGAAAATCGTCTAGCAGAAATGTACGATAAGTCGAGGTACTTAGACCCGTCCTTGTCAGACGGACAGTTTGTGGCAATGGTTTTAAGGCAGCTCCCTTATTATTATCAGTCTCACTGGATGGGGAGGCACCCGGAGGACTTGTCTACCTTCAGAGAAGACCTCCGAGCCTATGACTAGATTGATCGCCTGCGGAGGATGCAGTATAATAATTATCAAGGCAGGCAGAGCCCTCCCGAGCGAAGACCGCAGTATACGGACCACACCGCTGCAGGCAGCAGACCGCCCCCCTAGGTATGGCAATAACCAGCACGTACACAATATGACAGCTCCTTATTCACAGGGAGGCTGGCGGAATAATTTTTGTAAGACTCGTGGTCGAGGCTACCGCAACAGCAGGCGGAATGGACGGGGAAATAAATGGAGAGGAAGAGGATGTCACGACAGCGATTCTGGCAGTGAGCCATCTGGAGGGAACGGTCCCGATGAACGTGACAACAAACGAGAGAAAACGGACCACGAGGGACAGAGACCTCACCGCGGTAACCCGGACAGCTCCGACCTCGATGATCGTGGCATAGCTGTGCAACCATCGCGGGGTAATAACAATGTGAAGACGAGCCAGGCAGCTGGAGGCGCGAGCCCGTTATCAGCTGTAGTGACACACAGCGTACCTATGTACATTACGCAACAGGGAGGCGGATGTTTTTATAATCAGGAGCCGCTGGACCCTGGGATACTTGCGTCTGTACCCACATAAGCAGGAGGCTCATGGAATCAAGAGATTTTTGACTTGTCAGCGGTCATGTTCGTTTAGCCCTCTACACCTGCCGTTACCTCCCGAGACGATTGGAATTACGCAGCTGAGTGAACAGGAAGTAAGTAATGAACTACAGAATCTGGTGGCCCAGCGATTAAAAATATCTGCTGAAAGGCGCAGTCGCTATTACAAAACTTCTAAGCTGAGTTGGAAACTGTAACTTTAGTTTTAGTCCGTGCCGCCAATATAAGCAAGTTATAGGATTTTGTGCGTGCCAAACTTTTATCGATTTATCTTGCCCCTATATCGTAACGGGAAAGAAGAACGATAATTGCTATGTGTTAGCTAACCCTGTAACCGGAGCAATGTTGGGAAGCTACAATTTAAGGTAGTTGAAGCCGTACAACGCACCAATCAGGACGGAAATCTGAGTATGACATTCTACTGTGAAAAATCGAGCACGAATAGGTATCAGTGCACTGTAGTTTCCAGACGGCTGACGACTGACGACAGTATATTTTGCTTGGACTGAAGAAGGAGGAAAACCGGGGCAGTGTTCATCCGTTTTCTTACAAGGGCTAATACTCATGCGTGGGGTAGAAATAGACTATATTTCTCTCCAAGTTCCCCCCCCCCCCCCACACAGGTATTATTACAGCAAGCTTAAAATTAAAAGAAGACATACAATAATGTAAAAGCGTAGACTCTAAAATACAAATGTAAAATGTATACGAAACGAAATCCTATGACAAAACGAAATATATAAGTTCGTAGGAAACTCTACGTATAGCGCAGGTGCTAACGTTATGCTTTTGGTTCGCGTGTTAATATCTAAACAACGGTAATTTTTATACATATTACAATATTTTTGGGTTATAGAAAAACAAAAGACGTGTGGAAGTGTGGATAACAACAGAGTAATAAAAACTTCAGAAAAATTTCTCTATATACTTTGGGTTACAGTGAAAACAAAGTATTATAAAATGATTAATACAAGGAGCTAAGAAATTGGTCTTAGTTAAAGAAATTACTCTAAACTAATTTTCTTTTTCTATTTTCTTTTACATAGCTGTATTTATAATTTAGCTTAAGCTTGTAATAATAAGAAATTTACCGGCGAATATTTTGAAGTAAGATAGAACTGTTTCTAGGAAGTTGCTGTAGCATAATAAACAGCTTACTGGCGCCCGATCACACGGGTTGACGGTTGGCGCCAGAAAATTCCTTCATGATCCATTATCGCCAGTGATTAAATATTCAAATTAATACAGAGTACATAGGGCTTAACCAAGAGTGCTTTCCAATACCGAGACGATTCAAAAGGTGCGCATAAATGTTGCCAACTTGCACACAATTAGCACGTTACTTGAAACCTGATAAAACAAAATAAAATTACAACAATTCGCATACGGAAAATTAACATTTCAGTTGCTGCGTGTATATTAATATTACGTAGAATTAAGAAAATTGAATTATGATATAGCAATATTACATGTGAAACATATATATGATCATATTTGCTGCCCCCGGTATTTAAATGATATTTTCATTTCCAAACCATTTAATAATTGCCATTAAAATTTTACCATATTTCACAACGGAAGTTCCTTGATATGCCATGGAACTTCTCCACAGTTCTGTCATGTATATTTCCCATACAGTTAAGGAATTATCCCCTACGATAGTATAATTATACAGCACAGTTATAGGATTATTTTCTTTGCGATAAGGGTAATTTGCTCCCGTTACATGTCAGGAAAACTTCCTCAGATATTGTCATAGTAAGTTTTAGAAGAGACAGCAGGCAATGAACAAAATACGTAATCTCAGATACATGCGGTTATGGAATCTAGCTACCACATTATGACACGATACTCTTAATTCTGCTGTCTTCGTCGGCAACCAGGAAATAATGTGCTAGAGATAAAATATAGCTTATCAGTTTTATGTGGCCGAGTCTTACAAATACACGGTGAATAAATTTTGTAATGTCCAAAGGAATGACTTGTTAACAGAAACACATTTGAAGTTACGCGCATATATATATATATATATATATATATATATATATATATATATATATCGTACAAATACACGGTGAATAAATTTTGTAATGTCCAAAGGAATGACTTGTTAACAGAAACACATTTGAAGTTACGCGCATATGCGCGTAACTTCAAATGTGTTTCTGTTAACAAGTCATTCCTTTGGACATTACAAAATTTATTCACCGTGTATTTGTACGACTCGGCCACATAAAACTGATAAGCTATATTTTATCTCTAGCACATTATTTCCTGGTTACCGACGAAGACAGCAGAATTAAGAGTATCGTGTCATATATATATATATATATATATATATATATATATATATATATATATATATATATATATAGACACACACACCACACATTGCGATGATTCTAATTAATTCTGTTAATATACAAAATTTAGTTGATATTTATAATTTTCTAATAAATATAACACGCTATCGGAAATAATTTATATTAAAGTCATTAAAACGAGACTGGCTGCACCTAAAAGGCGATAGTTCACATACCTTACTGTATCACTATTTGGGTTTAAAATTTGGTTTGAATTGGTCGATTGGTTCTCGAGAGATACGGTATAACGCCTGCAATTTTTTCATGTGACGATCTTCGTAAATTGAGAACAAAAAAGTTTTGTATTAACAGTTTCGTTGACTGTCTTAGAAACTGTCAGTATACAAAGTTAATCTACATGTGGTTACATAGTTTCGTAGATATAACACACTAAGATAAAATGCTTTAATAATCACCATTCTGAAAATAAATGGCTGGCACATTTGAAACATATAAATTAATATGGCCTACCACAGTACACTTCTACGCTAAATCTGGGTGTAATCACTTGATTGTTTCTCAACGTATGCCATAAAAACTTTATTTTTTCGTTTGGAGCTCTCTTACAAAATTGCAAAGAAATGAGGCTCTGTATACGCATATTTGATCGTTGTAATAGATACTGCCAGAGTACAAAATTAGGTCGAAATTTGTTTCGTAATTTCGTAGATATAATATATTCAGCATTTACATGGCCTACCAGAGTGCTACTTGTTTGCCAAATTTGGGAATCTGTTGGGTTTTTCCAGAGATGACATACAAATTCGAAAAATGTCATGTGATGTTAATTTATAAAATGGCGGACAAAAGAGATTTTGTGATTTTGTGAGGGCGCATTTGATTGTAGCAATATATACTGCCAGCGTATAGAATTACGTTGGTATTATTTGAATAATTTCAACGATATAGCACACTAAGCTAAAAAGGCTATATGCCCGCCATTTTGAAGATAAGTGCATACCGAACTTAGAAATTATTAGTTTACATCACCTGCTGCATTCTTCTGCTTGTTCGCTAAATTTAGCAGTAATGGGCCAATTTTTTTCCCGAGATACGACATAAAAGCATTATTTCTGCATGTGGCACTACCATATAATATGACCTATAAAAGTGGCTATGTGTTAGCATATATGATGATTGTAATAAATACTTTTATCGTGCAAAATTTGGTCGAATTATGTTGAATGGTATGACACCTTAATAAACCTAAAATATTTGTTTGGCCAGCATTTTGAAGATCAGTTCCTAATCAATTAAAATTGCATAAGTTTACATGACCTGCTACAGTATCACTTACTAGCCAGATTGCGCAAGAATTGGTCGAGTAGTTTTCGAAATATAACGCAGAAGGTTTATTTTTTCATGTGGGGTTCTTTCTACCAAAATGGCCAGCCAACAACAATATCTACCTCTAAATTCGACGGTTACGCGAAGCACTGTCGACATACAAAGTTTCGTTTAAATAGGTTGAATGGTTCCAGAAGTGTGATACATCGCCAGAAATTTAAAACTGTCGCCATTTTGAAAGTAAGAGCCCTGCGTGGTCGGAAACTACAAAGGTCTGATGTCCTTACGAATTATCGTGTGTGTGCCGAGTTAGGTGAAATTCGGTCCCCGCGTTCAAAAGATTTTAGGGCTACACCCATACAGACACACATATCCTAGCCACACATACCCAGATACATAGAGACACACTCACAAACACACAGACTGGAAAGTGAGTTCATAAGCCTTTATTTCCTCTGGAATGACTGAACACTTGTGGTCCGAGTATATAAAGCATCTTAGTAGTCTTAGGCTCCTGCGAAATGAGTTAGTGAACTTTACGCGCCTCTTAGTTATAGGCTGTTCACGGTAAAACGATCACTTTTGAAAGCCCTGCGTAAGATCTACTTGTATGCATGTTAATTATTCTTCCGCCTTATGTGAAATTAGCATTGCCATGGGCCTCATCACTTTATTCATGCATCGGTCAGGTGAAACTGTGAAATTATTATAAAAGTAGGCTAAATATTTTACGAATCTGGTAATTTTTACACTTCGGTGGATTAGAAAAAAAAAAACGGGAAGCGAAAAAAAATAATTGATCACGAATGGACACCTAACTCTTTTTATTCGACGTTAAGATATGGAACTACATTCCATCCATCGTTGCCAAATTTACCGGGCACATGTCACTCAGAGGCGCCCGTTGAAATATATGCAGGCAGCAGCAGTGACGTTTTTTTTTTTAGGTTGATTTCAAAAGTGGTCACTTTATCGAGGATAGCCTTTATTCCAGTATCTTCATACGCAAAATTTTCTCTGCCGTTCCTACGGATGAGAACTGTGGGAAGCACGCACGATCCCGCGCCCAGGAACGCGCGGGACGCAAATCAGGTTGAGGAGACTTGCCAGCACGCAACATAAGATCCTACGTGTCGTAAATAACTCACGCGTCAGTGACCTTCAGGAAGGCTAACCACCGAACATCATAATAGAGCAATAAATTTCGCGCCGTTTCAACACAAGCGGGGCCTGGTCGCCGACAGGTACATTTATAGCCAAAAAAAAGAAACTCGTATCTGGACAGCTAGGAAGTGCGTTGTGGAGTTCCGCTTTGGCTACCGACATTTTAGCAGGTATCAGTTACCGTTTGCAATGGATTAGAATGGCGGTCGTCTTCATTTACTGGAACTAATGCAGCTATATTTAAGCCATCTTAGGAAAATAGATGTGTGTACGCACTGGACTTGATACAGTGAGATTTGAGCCAAATCAGTGAAAACAGTGGAAATTGAGCAACTGACAGCTCCAGATAACTAATTAATATCGGCCTAGTGCCTGAAATTTACTGATTTATTTGTGACTAGCTGAGCCGTGCAACTTCGTTTACATGATATTTAGGATTTGTTTTCTTATTTTTGAAATAGAAGTTTCGCTTCGCTTAGGTTTTATGAAGTTTTAAAAATAGAGTCCACCATAGTTTCACTAAGGTTTTATGTTTAAAATAGTAATATTGCTTCTTTCAGGTTTAATTGAGTTATTAGATTACACCCTTCCATCGATTCGCACATGTTTTATGGTTTCAATGAAGTAGCTACCTACATACCTAGCCACTTGGGCCACTGCGGTCCCAGTTGGAATATCTCTAACCACTGGGCCACTACGGCTCTTGGGATGGAAAGGCCAGCCCATAGACAAAAAAGAAAGGAGAAATGACGAAACGTTTTTTAACAATGCTTTTTTTTTATGCAGTAATCCTAAGAGAAGTTTAATCCCTGATCGCCATCATATTTTCGGAACAGTTTGAGATATCTCGATCAAACAAAGACTAGTGCAGGTGTACTCTTTAGACTATGTAAATTTCATGTCAATACGTTCAGTGGTTTTTGAGTTAAATCTGGTCGGACAGACAGACAAACATGAAAAATATTAACATTAGATATGACTTAGTCATCAATTATACTATATGAAAAAATAATTAGAAGTGGAAAATTCGAAAATCACAGGCGACACTTCTATTTTATTTATGTGTATAGATTGCCACTGAATGTCAATAATTCGACTGGTTCCCAGTCAATTTGCTTGATTCAGCAGTCAGCAGTAGCTTATCAGATGACTTTCAGTGAATTTTATTCCACTGATTGATATCACTCATTCGGACTTAGAGTGTATAGTGCAGTCACTCATTGTTTGAATTATCAGAAAGAACTTCCTCACTAGGTTCACGTACCTTGGAAATTTGTAGCTGGCGTATGGCATCTGCAGTTTTGTCTTGTCAGATACAAAAAAAAAAAAAAAGGTATTTCGATGTTTTATAAATCAATTTTTACGTACTGCATTACGTTGGTGTTCGTATTCACACCGATCTCTCGCCCTCCTCAGCTTTGTTTCCTCTGATCTCGTTTGCAAATAAACAAAACAATACTTAGTAAGAAAAAAACATGATGGCCGAAATTATTAATATCGTGCTTTCGTTTTTGTTCCATATTCGTGAGAAATGTTTTGAAGTATGCGAGAGTTGCGTTTTCTTATTCCATGTTCAGGTTTCTCACTGCACAAGTAAATCTTCTGCTAGCAGCCAGAAATATTATTCAAACTTTGTCTTGGCACATTACAATTTCCGCTGTAGGCTATTCAAGCCACACTATGACACCCATTTCCAGTGTGGTGTGTGTGTGTGTGTGTGTGTGTGTGTGTGTGTGTGTGTGTGTATGTGTGCATGTGTGTGTATTTATATGTACGATATAGGGCGGTGAGTTATTTTGGTTGCTTGTATGAGAGGGAAAAAATATTCGTAGTGCCAAAATTGAAAATATAATAATCCATACAACTAATATGTTCTTAAGGTAATTTATCTTCTTGCCGAAAATACAGCCACTTTACTATAATTAGGTTTTAGATTTTTTTAAATAGTAACTCTAAATAAAAAGTACCCTATCCAAAATTCAGACCTTGGATACGAAAGCCTCTTGAATTCTTCGTTAGCAAATCACTTGTAATTTGCCCATGACTTTGCTGTACCCTATCCAAAATTCAGACCTTGGAAATGAAAGCCTCTTGAATTCTTCGTTAGCAAATCACTTGAAATTTGCCCATGACTTTGCTGTATCCTATCCAAAATTCAGACCTTGGAAATGAAAGCCTCTTGAATTCTTCTTTAGCAAATCACTTGTAATTTGCCCATGACTTTGCTGTATCCTATCCAAAATTCAGACCTTGGAAATGAAAGCCTATTGAATTCTTCGTTAGCAAATCACTTGTAATTTGCCCATGACTTTGCTGAATGAGGTTATTTACACGCAAGCGCTACAGAAAGATACATTTCGGTTAGGTATTCACATACGATAACTACATTTCTGCACGTTGGCCGTATATTTTCCGTGTTCGGACGTGTAGTAATAAAGCTGTGAAATTGTGTATAACTGTCTAGTAAATATTTTGTGTGGATGAAACCACAAGCAACTGTGAGATGAGTATTGTCGAAGTTAATTGCTCAGTATATCATTTTAAATAAAAAAAATGGCAATAGTAAAATGGATCCTGGGGAGAAAGGTGTTGTAACAATTAAATCCCCTTCTTCATCTCGTCCCACAGATAGTCAGTGACAGCAAGCTGCAAAAGATTTAAAATAAAGGGTTGGCTACGAGATATAGTGTTACTGAATTCAATACAGGGACGAGAAAGAATATATTTGAGTTCACCCTTGAGTACGCCTAACCTCAACGTGTACGTTTAATATAAAATATTGAACCACATTAAAGTCACAAGATTTTAAAAACGTAACACTTTCTCAGCGTGACTCCGGTTTCAGTAAACTTCTACACTGTTAAAAATGCCCTTATATTTAAGGAGTTTTTTACGGAAATGTGTAGTGTATATACGGAAAGGCAGTCCGTAATGACGCCCGCTTAGACGGAGACAGGTTTCTGAGCTCTATTCCAGCGCCAAGTCCCAATCATGTAGCTGTAAAGTTGTGCGTGGTGTTGGGAGTCTGGATAATCGGCCATCTAAGCCTAAGAAAGGTTGTCCGGGAAATTTGTTGACGTAAGATGAATAAAGTATGCTCCGTGATATAACAGCGACTAGTTCTGCTTCTGTAGCTGAGAATATACCCGAGATATATTAAACTAAACTTTTGGCCACCTTGGATGAAGAAGCTCAATATCCGAGCCAAATACAATTTTTGTAACTATTACGACGCCCAAAATATTAAAAGTGCAGGAATTGGCATCTTGGAATAAAAAGCAAAGTTTCCGAGCGGAATGACTGACGATTCCCATTTAATATATAGGCAGAGGGGTGGGGAAATAAAAATAATGACAAAATGGTGGGGAAAATGATTACCAAAGGAATGTTCAACTACTTGAGGCCTGGTGCCATATTACGAAGCCTATGTGAACTAATAGTTAGGGAAAGCCAGGTAGACGAGCTAAGTGTTATACGGCTCGAAAACTTGGTTGGCGAACCAAATGTGTGGAGAAGTGATTATTGTAAGCAAACGACCAAATGTCGGAAGGCGTGTGCAACTTTACGGTTGATGTTGAAGTTACCAATAAATACGAATTCTGTATCGCCTATGGAAATGCAAGCTGTTAAGTTAATACACTCTAAATCTGAAAACCTGAAACGGTGATAATTGAGCCAAATCAGTGAAAATCGAGCAACTGATAATCAGTGCCTGATAACTAATTAAAATGATGACTGAATTCCACTGATTAATTTGTGATTCCCACCGATTGTCCAGAATTCCACTGCCGTAAGTCACTTGTTCCCAGTTAATTCCCTTGCTTTGCCAGTCGGCAATAGCTTGTCAACTGACTTTCAGTGAATGTTATTTCACTGATGGATATCATTGATTCGAGCTTAGAGCGTAGTTTACGTTGGTAGGGAAATAGGCGGGCGAATGAGATGGTGTGGAATACGTTACCAAAAGTAAATAACCTTTTAAAGTAAGCCACGGGAAGGTCTGTGATAAAGAGTAAACCGGAGCGGAGAAGGTTCTGGGCGTCTCTCAACATCGGGGTCTTTGAGAACAGAGTGCGGCCGCGGTGGTGTAGTGGTTAGACTACTCGCCTCCCACTTAGGCAAACCGGGTTCGATTCCCGGAGGGGTCGCTTCCGGATTTTCGCATGTGCCGGGTGCTTCTCCGTATTGTTATAAATAAATAGGCTTACGGTCATTTATTCATAAACTAAGGGGGTTTACGGGTCGTAGATATAGACGGTAGAGCTCGTCTGTAAATGAGAGGTTTTATTCAAGATATGTGACACAGACAATACAACTCGGTAAGAGTTATTGTAACGGGGAGCTACTTTAAATTATATTAGGTTATTATTACAATTTAAGTTATGAGCACCGCACGCCTTAGTTCTTTATATCTACGTTGGAGAGTCCACACATGATACATGATGCCGGAGGCTGTTTATAGTTGTACGAATGACGTCGGACGGACATACTCATTGGCTGCGATCTTCCCTGTAGTCTCGCCGATCGTGGAAAGATGCGGCTCGCGTCGGCCTATACCCGTGCGTTGTTTAACGTTTTGGCATAGCCGACCTCTTTCCCTTCACCCTCATCGGCTCCCAAGACCTCGATGTTAAGAGCCGTCCAAATCTATCCACTCTCCACTTTTATAACAGATGAGGGTGAAGCGAGATGAGTATGAAGTAGCGCTGGAATGCAAGGGGGGAGGAATAAAGAGATCCCCGAGAAAACCCGCCGACCAGCGACCTAGTCCAGCAGGATCACCACGTGCGAAGATCAGGGAGCGACCAAGTCAGGAATCGAACCCGGTTCTCCTTGGTGGGCCAAAGACGAAAACAATGGAAGAATTAGAAATGTGAAGATGTTCAACAAAATGAATTGTGTGTTTGGTGACCGACCGACGATAACATATATAGTCTTCATATTTTGTTAACAAATAAAAAACTAAAACGCACAACAGATGAAAATTTCAAGGAGAACGGGGCATTCTATCAACTTTGGTTTCATGGCTCTTCATTAGAGGGAAACGTTTTATTTCCCATTGAAAGAGGGATACTATTGCAAAAATATTTGCGTACTGATTAATGGATATGATTGGAAATTGGAGTTTCGGGAATGGATTTCATGTCGTACAAGTGAACTTTTTTTTTACTAAAAAAAGAGAAATTTTTTTGGATTTGTTCAAAATACGAGTCGAAAAATTAATGCTTCTAGAGAAACTGCTTGAAGACATGCTAAGCTACGGGTAGAAATAAAGCAAGTTTTTAAAGTAAACACATTTTTTTTCTTTTTGACGTGAATACGTCTTTCAATTTGCAACCATATAGGGAGGCAATCCAGAAAATCCGATGATAACAAAATCGGGGGATATAGTTTGGCATCCCAGCTCCGAATCTATTGTCTACATTCAAAATTCAATTTCACCATTGGATTGCCAAAGTATCAAAGAATATGTTACGTTAAGTGAAGACTGTGAATCATCGTGTGTAGGAGGGGGGGGGGGGGGTCCCCGCAATTTCGAGTTCGTTTCGCCGCGTCTCATAAATTCCGCGTAGTATAACTTTTGACTAGGGGAAGCTACGACGCTCGTTTAAGTTTCAATCGACAGCTCTCATCACAGTCAACCCATTGTATAAAAACATTTGTGCGGCATGGTCATGGGGAAATGTAAAAAATTACGAAAACTTAACAAAATGTCGGCCTATACTCGTCAAAAAGCCAAGTCGAAATACGGCAATCGCATACAGTTGGAATAAGTATCTCAAAAGCAATCCAGTGATGCCCATAAAACCCCATATGATCGAGAGAAGCGGCTCCGGGAACTTAAAATAAACATCAAGGCGTCCGAGCGCGTCAACGTAGACTTTTTCAGGCAAAACAAACGGCCGTGCCCCCAACATATCCACGCCCATTTTTTTTTTTTTGCATTTCTTCGCAGGAGTATTAAAATTTCCCCATAACATTTTTAAACACTTTCGTTCTTTTAATTACGATTCAAGGAATAATGTCTTACAGCTACTTGAAAATGTAATGCGCTAAAAAATTATGAAGTGGAACTGATAATATCGCGTAAATATTTCTAAACGTACATGTGGAGTATGAAAGTGTACATGATACGAGAAGAACTATCTGTTTGCTGATATGATGGATAATGCTGATAGTCAGTAGCGACAGTTACAAATGCTTCTGCTCGGAAATTAATATCCTTGTTCGTGGCGATCAGACACACCGCTCGGCTAGTGTCGGACTGCGGTAGATTTATGTTCAACTTCTTCCGCCGCGCCTCTGAAATAGTAATTGCGGCCGAGTAAAAAAAAAAAAAAAAAAAAAAAAAAAAACAGCCGGCGTAAGGCTGCGGACTGTTACATACTTATTTTTTTTACTCTCATGAAAAACTTTTGAAATCAACACTTAAAAAATATATATATACTCCTTGCCACAACCATTAAGTATATAGAAGTCGAATGGCGTAGCGGATCTTTTGAAGAGTGAGTGCCCATTCTTTGATCCGCTCTGCAAGGCTCTGGTAAATGGTCTTGAGTCTGATTGGTTACTGCGCGTTGCGTAATCTCCCCTATTGGTTGGACTGCTGGTCGGCACAACGAGCATACAAGTACCAGAGACGTCACTCAAGGCAAAGCAGTGGAACGCTTAATTTTTTTTTTGCCTAGTGCAAATGTGCCAATGTCAAAACAAAACAAAAATAAAATGTGTTCACGGGTTGGCACTACTGCACGTGAGCAGTTCTATGTATAATATTTTCAATAGTCTAATTCCACCCATTTTAATTAAAAAATGAGTTCAATATTAACATTTAAAATTCCATCCAAAAATAAACGGCCACTGCGAGCTGTCAAGTGTCGGTACACAACTCCAAATCGTTGCTAAAACACATCATCGACAATGCACGGCCATACATGTAATGCTCTCGTCACCACCAACATCGTAAAAAGAAGTGTGGACTTATATAAACATTGTACTTCAGTCTCTACAATCGAATCAACATAACTATATTTTTATTTTCAATCCCGTTGAAAAATATTTATAAAATAATAAGCAGTTTATTTACATTACATCAATAAATTAAAATAATTTTCCTCTTTTCTATTGCCGATATTGGACTGGGCAATTGAACAAAATCGAATCGGAAATAAATTAAGCGTTCTGTTTACTCCTATCCAGTGTCTAGGGCTTGAATCGGCAAGTACCGCGAGCGCCACAAAAGCTATAAGCTCGCCACTTTTAAGGCTGCTGGGTACGACGGAGCGAACTGCCACACTAGCTTCACATTTGTGTATTTCCTTTGATGGTTGTTAGGCCCATCTTCCACTATGAGTCCAACAGCGGGGCTGTGTGACACACAATACGCGCGCGTGAGATAATGGTGCACAAAGCGAGAGAAAACAGTCCTGTCGATAATCGATTATTTCCTTACACTACAATTCAGTTGTACCGGAGACCGCGCGTCCTGTAAACGTAGGATTTTCCAAGGCGTTTCAGTGATTAACTAAACATTTAGTTTTTACGTACAATATCGCAGAAAAAAGTTGGCTATTTTCGAAAGGAAATAGAAGTCTACGTTTAAAAACCTTCTGCCAGAAGAGCGTCAAAAAAGAAAATTGCACATGCTTTGTGGGAAAATTGCACATGCTTTGTAGGAAAATGGAAGGCAACAACAAATTCAGTATGTACGCTGTTAGAATATTTGTGTTCTATAACACATAGCCTGGTTTGTGTTCTTGATTGTTGGCAATGTAAGTGAGGAAACTAAGAGAGTGTATAAGCAAGTGAATAAATTATTTAATGGACTAGATCTGATGGTCTAGGTGAGTGCTACACTCGCATATAGCCTAGGAATTTTAGATTTTAACCTGGAAAAAAATATTACAAAGCTGCAACTTTGGTCATTTCGCCCTCCTTAACAACATACTGAATTTCCCTTATTCTCCTGTGCAGGCGTCCTTTTTTCCGGCAAAAATGTCTTAAGTCGCAATAATCGACACACACGAAATTGACCCTTCAGATAGTAAACACAAAAATCAATACTCTCCTATATAATTTTTAATTCATCATAAGACCATACTGAATTGCCTTACATGTTCATTCTGCTGGGGAAAAAATATTTTAAGGGGTTGTTATAGCGATTTTCCTTCAGGAAATCGTTAAATAATTAGCAAAGTCAAGAATAAACTGACTCAGAGACTATAAAGTATGCCAGATAGCTAGAATGTGGCTTCTACAATTGATATTCGTTATAGTTTTTTCTTTAGAATGGTGTATTAATCATTATTTTGTTATGGACTGTTGATGAGATACGGCCGCCTAATCATTGGCGCGCGTCGTCTAGTCACAAGAAGTGGCACGCATCTCCAAGTGCAACTGCGAGCCGACTGAATCTTCATAAGTGTACGCCAGTTATAATTTTCCAGTGACATATATAATTTATTTATATAATTTATTGATATGTTATTTATATATAATTATGTATAGAATGTTAAGTTATGTGACACATACATTACGTGGAACAACACTATTTCGAATTTTAATTGAAGTGTGTATTAATTAATTTCAAAACAAATAAATTACATCAGGCCTATGGCATTATAACTCTCATTACAGTATTTGGTAGCAAATCTTTATCTTATTAACACTGAAATAATGTTTTCAAAGTTATCAATTTTTCTCTCTCTCTCTCTCTCTCTCTCTCTCTCTCTCTCTCTCTCTCTCTCTCTCTCTCTCTCTCTCTCTCTCTCTCTCTCTCTCTCTCTCTCTCTCTCTCTCTCTCTCTCTCTCTCTCTCTCTCTCTCTCTCTTAAAATATATTCAAAGCAGAAATGTCTGAATTCTAGTCTACTCTTCCATTTTGCATTGTAGACAAAAAAAGGGAAGGCAATTTAGTTATTTTGTTTATGAATTACCAATAATCATTTATAAAGTAGCTTCCTCAGGATCATCTTCGTCGTCACTTCCGTGAAAATCTTGAATTTTTATATTCATGCAACTCCCTCCTCTACGATGTCCACTCATTGTCGAGCAGGCCAATCTAGCACGCCTGCATTCACATTCTGTAGCCACAGTCTGTCTTACAACCACAGGAAACCAGGCGCAACGAAGACTCAGGTGCTGGTGCCCGGCTGGTCAGTACTGGAACCAAGAATCCTCCAGTCAGTTTCCACCCCCCAGTCAACTGGATTTAGGGATATATTATCGCACCACTGATGAACCTAAGGAAAAGAACAAGTTTTTGTTATTTAATGTTTCGACGTTATGTGTATACATTTTGACTCTCAGTGTAGACTTGAAACAACATACGTGATAATATGTCCGCAGTGAATGTTCTGCACTTGTTGCATTTGTTGGTGGCAATGTCGCTAGTTCAAAGGCCGCCGCCACTGGCTCCTTAGCGATGGAGCATGTATGCTGGATTACTCGTGAGTTTATCCAAACTGGTGACATTTATCCCACCTTACAGAGCTATGACGAACTTCTCTCCAGCAAAACAAACCTCCTCTTTCGTAGACTCTAGACTGTTGAACACTTTAGTGGCATTTCTCACGTAAGGTCTCTGGAGAATTCTCCAAGCTTTCTTTTTACATTTTTCCAAAGAAAGCAGATTATGTGTCACAACCAGTAACTGCATGACAGAAAAGTACACTTTCTTTGCTCTCCCCGATCTTTTATTGAATTTCCCTTACATTATACACTTTTGTCACGTTTTATAGTCGTACCTGGACTAAGGACTCTTAATTCCATATCATCAGTGGCGCGGGCTAGCAGCATGACTAGAGGAGGTCTTGGAGTGTCTGTGTCAGAGGCAACTACTGTGACATTGTTTCCCACTGAAGCCAGCTCAAGTGCTCTTTTCACAATCAGAGTATCAGCGTCGCCCTCAGAATTGCACACTTCGATTCCTGCTGTTTCAAAGTGGCGGGACAACAAGGTGATCAGTCGTTCCTTATTGTGACGATTGCTTAGGAAATCTCATTGTGTTGTGCTCGCAGATGTGTTCATGTCAAACATAATTTCAGCAGATATCCTTTTAGGAACATGTAGAAAATTTATTGTGGTTTTGTAGACTAAACATTGTAGCCGTCAAATACAACAGTCACCGATACTCTATAATGCTTCTGCACAAATTCTATGTTGCATCAGCTATTTGGCCATATGTAGCAGGATGTGGCCAAACCAGAGCATGAAGCAGATGTCCGCCATCGATTACTATTCTTCTTGGGTCGTTTGTGGAGTTTTCCTCAGGTATGGTGTAGGAGAACAACTGCAAGAAAGCTGATTTGACTGTCTTACGCATTGCCACTTCATCAAAAAGAGCTGGAGGTCTTGGAGAAAGTTCGTAACTGATATAGTGTTTGAGATCATTCTCAGTCTTCATTACACAAACTATCTGCATAAAGAGCTGGTGAAAATTTACCTCTACAACATCATCTCGAATCAAGATGCTTCGAGCCACTGCTGAGAGAGGTTTGACTCTATTCTTCTGCGTAAGTTTCACTTCACCAAAATTTGAGCCTATTATACGTTTTACAGCATCCAAACCAACATATTCTGCTTGATCACAGTTAATACTATCATCTCCGACAACACCAGATGCAAGTGATCGCAAGCAGTCAACATCCCAAGGTGAGTGTTCCTGAATATTTAGCATAAGAATCCACAGCTCTTCTATGCCACTCCCAGACATTATGAATCCAATAGAGCCCATGAAACTGACGAGGAGATGGAATCTATCAAGCCGAAGAGTTACACTATCCAGTTCCCCAGGAGGTGATGCTGCAATGATTTCTGATGCCTTGGCATACAGTGGCTGATCAAAAGTCACAATACGGCTACCCTGATTGTAGTATTTACACTCCTCAACTGCAAACAGAAGGGCAGTATAAATAGTACTGCGATTTGATAGATCTAAATATATAAATGGGACTGCCTCAATTGCAGTGATACTACAACTAATTTCCCCTGTGTGTATACAGCTTCGCATAAAACCATTCCAGGATGGTGCCGAAGACTCTTCTATCCGTCTAGCAGAGGACCAAAGTACATCTGGTGCAATAGCATTTTTCACAGACCGAGCTGTAGCATCAGAGACAGTGACTAGTTCGCGAATGTTAATGCCCTTGAGTCCTGGCAATGCCGACTTTTTGTAACAATCAACTTGAAGTTTGCCTCTGGCGGCTATGGTGTCTGTTGATGGCAGATAAAGCAGTCTGTTAACTGCATTTGATTCTTGGTTTTGGGCTGAGGTGGTAAATCGCTCACCGCCCATTGAGTGGAATGTGCCATGTCCTATAAGGGTTCTGATATTAAAATCAGCATTGTCAAAGGCATATTGGATGTATCCTTTCTTGCTTCAACCTGTATTGGCTCTGTCATGCTCCAAAGCCGAAAATTCATATCTGCGCAGAAAATGTATAAAATACCATAGTAAAGCTAATAAGTTACGAACTACAAATGTATTACAATTAAGGGTGCTCTTACAGAGGTAGAAAGAAGGAATTGCTGGATAAGGAAGGATTGTAAGACTTACTTTTGTAATAGAAGTGCATTAATACAACGCCTTACCTTTGAACTTCCTTGTAGCTTTCATAGAATGAAAGACTGCTGAGAACATCTACCAGCTGTCTCGATTAATGATGCCGGTGAATATATACACCAATGCCAAGAATTGTAGGTGATATGTAAAAACGGGAGCGACATGCAGACATTTGGCGTCTCCGATTGCTGTGTTCTTTCTCTCGACGACTTCACCTTGATTTACTCTGTTCAAAAATGTTTTCAATGTTTCAGGCAGCTGTCCTGAATCTAGACACTCCATGGCAGGATAAATTTTGGTTTCTAATACTAGTGATCGAATATCTCGCCTGATTATATCTGCTGCTGTCTCTACAATGCGAATATTCTTCTCTTCTTCTGTCTTCTTCTTGTCCAAGAACCATTTGTCATGCAGAATACTACTCGCACTTCCCTTCAAGTTTACAATGGACAATTTTCCTGGTAGTTCAATTATAAAAACACTATTCCCATAATGCACATTTAGTTTCTCCTTCAGATATTTGGTAGTACAAACAGAATTAGGATTGTTTGTATTGAAGTTTTTCATGGTTTCTACGAGGTCACTTAGAATAAATTGTGGTTCTTCAGCACTATCCATATAAGCACACAGCTTTGTAAACGCGAAAGCTTTGCACTTATCTTCAGGCCTCCCTCTTCCTCAAAAAAAGGTTTTATTGTCTTGCAGATTTGGCAGTGTTCCTAAAATAGACATAATAAACACTCATTAATAAAAATGATTTTGCAGCATTTATTATACTGCTGTACACTACAGTATGCTACAAAAATTACCGTCAGTGAATGAGCTGGAAGCATACCTGGAGATGCAAATAGCAATCGGCATTGCTTGTGGTATTTTGCCTCAGCAGCCACGAAATCAGCTACACATACTGCCCGAACATGGACGATCTCGCCCCAGACATCCCCCCGGTTCAAGTGCTCGAGCAATAACACTATCCTTAAACGGCAGTGTAGGAACTTCACATATAATTTTTCTCACCTTTACTTCCTTTTTGGTTTCCTTCCGCACAGAAGTTTCTCCTCCATGATAAAGGCAGTCCTGCTTTATACTGAAGACATCTACAGAGGAGCGAAGGCGCCGTTCTGTACCAAGATCGGGATCTTCAGATTTCTGTTCACTACTAAGATCTTTCTTTATTGTACACTAGGTCTTGTGTTGTCTTTCCTGGGGCAGAAATCAGGGAATTTTTGTGAACGCGATTGTTTCAATCCCATTCAGCTTTGTCAACAAAATTATGTTTCAGTATAAACCAAATCAAACTTTCACTAGCTCTTACACTTCAAAGGAAATACACATTACCAAATAAATAAACTGATTCATTTTGTAGAAGTATGTGGAAAATCTGTTTCACCTCTCTAAAAGGTAAGTTCAGTGTGTTTCATCTACATTTTTTTTTTATTTCGTGATAAACGCAGGGGCCGCGGTGATCAATCGATCAGATCGCTTGTCATCCCACCAAGGCGATCGGGGTTCGATCCCGGTCGGGGTCATCTCGTGTTGGACGATCTCGCTGGTCACCGGGTTTTCTTGGGGATCTCCCGTTTCCCCCGCCCTTTCATTCCGGCCCTGCTCCATACACATGATTCGCCCTACATAGGTTCTCAAGACCATAGTTGTTAAGAGCCGCCCAAATATCTTCATTCCACTCTTGATAAACACATGTTAGAGGCTGATTTCTTTTTATGTTTAATTATTATTTTAATGGTTTGAAGATTTTGTGTTTTCGACTTTTATGGTAACATGATCATTCATTTGCATTTCTGAGACAAAATATATTACCTTTTGAAAAAAAATAACATTTCTACTTGTTACAAAAAAGTCATTCAACATGCATATAAGCCACTAAGACTATTATTATGGTAATTGGAACACAAAATCAATAATACTGTTTATGAATGCTGGAACAAACAAAAGACATGTGCTTTCTATCAAGGTACAAAATTCGATACAGCTCGCAAACACAATGCTCATTCGAATATGGGTTTAGTTAGACGTTCTAAAAAAAAATCACACGGAAACTTTGCTCAATCTTAATTTTGATTCAAATGAAAACAGTTAAATAGACACGAAAATTAGTTGCTTAAAAATATACATTGAAAGGTTAATCTAAATAAAGTAGGTTTAAAAAAACATTTGTTTTAATTTACGCCGTAAATGCTATTTAGTTCTGCAGTATGGAGGAAGCAAATGCAGAACATTGTTATAATTGTTAATGGTGTTTACAAATCAATCTATTGTAATGTGTTAGAATTTGCTTTGCACCTCTCGCAGCTGTATTTTATGTAATAACTAAAACTTTGACATCACATTATTACACTTTCGAGATTAGGATTATTCAATATTATGAAATAGTACCATACCTTATAAATATTAAAGCAGTTCACTATAAAAACAAATTAATATTTAGAGAATGGAAAAGATTTCATTTATTGAACATAATGATAAACTACTTTTCATATTTTTTGTTCGTTTTGAGTGCTTCCCGAAGAGCCGCAATGCCTTAGAAGAGGAACACTATTGAACAGTAATTGGGAGAGGAATCGGCCGTGGCCTTTGTTAAGGAACCATCCCAGCATTTGTTGCCTGGAGTGATTTCGGGAAGCCATGGAAAACCAAAATCAGAACGGTCGTACAGTGGATCGAACCCGAGTCCTTCAGATTTTGAGTCTAACGTGCTACCGATGCGCCACCTCGCTATTGTAATTATTTCAGTAATGGAGGTGCAAGACTTAATGATAGATGTAAACGAGTGCGCTCGTGTATAACAAAGCTATAATGAATAACCCTACCTGCATCGTTTCTGCAATTTCAGTGACGACCCATTAGCCACGAGAGACCGCAAAAAAGGGACGTTTCCATCGGTCCTTTGTTCACTGGCATTAACGAGTCCCAACAATCCTCTTTTTACTGTAGTTACTTCTTCCTCACCGGACTCCAATTGTTTTTTGCAAACCAAGCACTCTGATCGACTAGCCACATCTACTACTACTTCATTTCTAACCACAAACTCACTCTACGAAATGAATCATTCATTCCGAAGCACCAGCAAATACGTAACTGCACAGAGTGTGCTAATATTTCTGACACGTCAGAACAAACACTGAACATTTATGCGACGAGTTAGTGGCTGTTCAATCGACTGCAAGTAATCGATATGGTAGACAACAAGACACGTGCGGAAGTATTGAAATACGACGCGTTGGATGAGCAGGTCTCGACAACAGAACCTGCACTTGGAGACGCGCGCCAGTGCTTGTGACTAGACGACGCGCGCCAATGATCAGGTGGCCGTATCTCAACAGTTCATAACAGAATAATGACTAATACGCCGTTGTAAAGGAAAAACTATAACGAATATCAATTGTAGAAGCCACATTCTAGCTATCTGGCATACTTTATAGTCTCTGAGTCAGTTTATTCTTGACTTTGCTAATTATTTAACGATTTCCTGAAGGAAAATCGCTATAACAACCCCTTAAAATATTTTTTTTCCCCACAGAATGAACATGTAAGGCAATTCAGTATGGTCTTACGGTAAATTTAAAATTATATAGAAGAGTATTGATTTTTGTGTTTACTATCTGAAGGGTCAATTTCGCCTCTGTGTTTGATTATTGCGACTTAAGACATTTTTGCCAGAAAAAAGGACGCCTGCACAGGAGAATAGGGGAAATTCAGTATGTTGTTAAGGAGGGCGAATAGTACTAATAACCAAATTTGCAGCTTTATAATATTTTTTTCTGGGTTAGGGCACTTTTGAGCCTAAGATTCCTGGGCTAATAGCGAGACAGCTCATACAGCTCGAGTCTGTCCTTATCTCTAACCACCCAAGGGTTGTTGATATGCTTACATCATCTTCACAATAGGAAAGCGGCAAGCGAGTGTAATCGAGTTTTATTTTATCATATTGTCATACATAAGAGAAAGATTCTAGAATCCTGAGCACTACGGTGAATTACAGGCCGCACTCACAGCAGCCTGCTGCTATTTTTTTAAATTCATATTTGCTATTTTTTTAAATTCATATTTGTACTTAGATTTTTATTGTAGTTAAGTCATCGAAATGATAGAACCAACACAGGGTGCAATAAAAGACGAATTGTGTAAAAGGTGTTTAATGTTCAACATCCTTCAACACAGTCACATTGAAAAACGTAGAACTGGCAAATTATAACTTGCTAGTGAAAAGCTCTTAGTCATTTTATGTGTACCTTGCTCTTTCCCAGTGTTAGACCCCCGTCTACCTACTCATTTACCCTGGAAACTTTACTGTTTAACTTAGAATATTTTTTCTGCTACATCACAGATAATGTATAAGTACATTCTATATGGGTGGCGATTAAATGTTTTCATAATAAAATTATCGCTATGTTCATTCTTAATTAGAATCAGCGGAATTTCAACTGACTCAGTAACTTTACTGCCGAATCTCATGTTTTGTCGATTCTGACTGATGAGAAAGTGATCAAACAACGGTTATTAACAGGTACCACAAAAAAGACATGTACACGGATAATTATTTACAATTTCTTTACACGTAATTATAATATATTTACAGTTAATGTCTACACATATACAATACTCATAAGAGAATATTTTATGTTTTTTGTTACCTACAGGTTCTACAAGGAATGTCTGCTTGAGGAATTAGTAAACCCCCAGTTTCCGAAGAGATTCGTCAAGGCGGATATAAAGGATCCCATCTAAAAGCCCAACAAAAAGCCAAATTAGCAACAAGAAAGAGGCCTGATATACGGAGAACGTTTGAAAATTTTTTTTTACCTGAAACAGTTAATTGAAAGAATTTTCCATAATACTGTTAACCACAGTCATGGATATGTTTTTGTATAGGCTAACTTTTATTTACTCAAGGACATATAATACTACATATAAAATAATTTGATCTTAAGCGTAATTTTTTATGTGGGGTTTTATATACAGAATTATTCGGAATTCGTGTTCAAACGAACTTTGGCTTGTAGTAAATGGTCAGTGGAACAACGCAGCTAAAAAAAATGGTGTCGGGAACGTGTCGTTACGTTACTGTCATGCAGGGCGCGTGAAAGTAAGTTTACCTTCCCTTCTTCCGCAAAACACTGCTTGAACTCATGGAAGAGGTAGTTGATGAGTATCCGCCGCCACGTGTGGTTCCAGCATGATGGTGCACCAGCCCAGTTCACACTGGCTGTGCGCGTGTTTCCCAGTGACACATTTGGACATCTCTGGATTGAACGGGGCGGCCAGTACCACGTTCCGCTGATCTCACCTGGATGGACTTTTACATCTTTGGGCTACATGAAGCGGTTAGTGTGCGAGACCTCCCGTGGATTCATTTACGAGCCCCATCCCACACATCCATGCCGCTGCAGCTCACGTTCAGGCTCCTCAGGACAGAATGCTCAGTCGTTGAACTTTGTGACCAACTGCTGTACGGCATTAATTGCAAGGTCAGCGCATTTCACGTTTATTGCGGGTAGCCTACCAGAATACTTTGACGACCTGTAGCAACGTAAGGACTTGTTTCCGACCCCGTGTTTATTAGCAAATTGTTGTTCCACTGGCCATGTACTACCAACCCTAGTGTGTCGTAATAACAACTTTTAATAATTCTGTATAACATAGTAAAAAAAAACAGTGTGGTTTATTATCTCCTGCACATTTACAGTCATGTACTTGCCCACTAATACCCAGACATTACAAGATATATATATATATATATATACACACATGCCTAGGTGTGAAAAACTTAGTTTTAGCTCTGTAACATTGGGGCTGTGTTCCAAATAACAACTTTTCTCACTAAAATGGACTCACTGCTGTTACGTAAACAATAAAGCAATTAGTGTCAAGGTAGCCTCCAAACCTCTGCGGTTTCGTTGCAGATGTTATTGGCTGGCATATTCGCGGCTGTTCACTGTTCGCCTAGTACCAATGTAATCCGGGTTCGATTCCCGAAGAGGTCGTGCTAATTTTCTCGTGTGGAAAACTTGGAAGCCGTTTCCGCTGGCCGGGGGATTTCTAGAAGTACTTCTTTTTTCTAACCATTATATTCTGTCGCTTACTCTCCAGGCTGTGGCGTCGTCAGGGTAGATCAGTCCATTTGCTACAACCAGCTCCAGTTAACACCAGTCTTTCCTCACCGTGACCGTGTAACTTGTGCTTTTTCTGTCGGACACGTCTAAAGTGGCAACAATAACTGGGTGTTACTCTTTTTTTTAATCAACTTTGCTTGGACAGTCTGGTTCCGTAACAAGTGTCAGGGTCAAACATGAAATTAATAATTAAATATTATTTTAAAAAAAACGCATATCTAACTTTTTAATACATGTAGTATACACTTAAATAATTACTCATTTTTAAAATTTGTATGCAATAAACTGGGAACTGTATGTATATATATTTGAATCCTGAGTTAGCACGAACAGTTAGTAATGGTGAAGATAGCAATTTGTGTCCACTTCTCAAAAGGAAGATATATTACAAATACTGTATTTTATGGCGACCCTAAGGGTAAATTTTTAATTGCCGTGAAATATACTACATGCACTGGAATTATTCAGATGAAAATGTCAGTGCAAAGAATTTCCTCTGCACTTCCCGCGAATAGCTTAAGAGTTATTAAACATAATACAAGTTCTTGGAAACATAGCCTGCCACTACTTAATCACTCTCCTGACTGCTCGCGCAAACACTCAAGGTACTGGGGATAGAAACTACACATCTCCACAAATAGATGTTCAGTTGTCGTAGAGGGAAATGTATGAATTCATGTGTTTTTAAAAGTTGCTTTACAGAATAATTATTACTCCAGCAATGTTCAGTTTGCAACATATTGTAGATCATTGTGAGATATAATTATAATGTATGGCTGTATGTTCTATTTATGCTATATTACTTTACTACACTGTACAAAAAAAACTTTAAAAACGCCTAATTTCCAGAATTTTTCCTTAAAGAAATAAAATGATTTTTATACATATCGTATACAACAGACCATTCGTCAACATTCTAAAACACACCGCCGAAAACTACATCATTTTAACTTAATTAATTCCCCCAACAAACATCTCTAACTGTGCATATGTTTTCCACTCTTCAGCATAGCTTACCCAGCCCCCTTAAGATCGTGCTCGAGCCGACGGTACGGCCCGGCAGGCGGCGTATGATATTAGTGACGGCCCGGCTGTGTACCAACAATTGCAAAAACATTCGGTGCATGTCGGCAAACGCGCTACTGTGGAAGCGGTGACTAAATGTTTGTAGCGCGGCTTCAGGCTGCCGCAGACTGCGCGCGCAGCTACCTCTCCCCTCGCCGACAGTAACTCAACTGCCACCTCGTGAATTTATCCGCCGGCAGTTGTGGCGCTGACAGTAAACTAAAGGCTGTTCGCGGTTAAGTGGGCACTTTTGAAATCAGCCTTAGAAAAAAGTCACTGCTCCTACCTGCATATATTTTTTAAGGGCGCATTGAGTGACATGCTCCTTGTAAAGTTGGTAACGATGGAAGAAAGTTGTTCCATACCTTAATGTCGAATGAAAAGTGTTGGGTTACCATTTTTGATAACTAGGGATAGGAAAAATTCGTGTCTTCATTTCAGGACAAGATAGATTTCAAACGCGTGTACACTGAAGACACCTTTGCAATTGGATCAAACTTTATTAGACACGACCTGGTCTAATCCCCGCCAATAGAATACTTGCAAATTAACAAGAAGCGAATCCCGTACTGTCAAATATGGAGTAACACTGGGGCAACAGCCAATGAACAAACATCTGAGGTTCGACTTTGCAAAGGATTGTGGAGTATAGCATACAGGTCATTGAACTCGCGAAATTTTACTATCCCTAATGATAATCTAAAATTATGTCTTTCGCTTCCTGTTTTTTTTTTTTTTTTTTTTTTTTTATGTATCGAAGTTTAAAAATGAGCAGAAATGTAAAATATTTACTTTTCTATTAACCTCGCAGTTACACTTGACCGGCACGCGAATAAAGTGACGAGGCCCGAATGTTAATTTTACATGTTGTGAAAGTATAGGCTACGCAATGTGCATACATGTAGATGTTAAGCAGGCCTTTCAAAAGTGTTTAGATTACTGTGAACAGCCTATACCAGGCGAGCGACGCCATTTTGCTGGCGTGTGCGGCTATTGTTGCGCAGCGTGAGTTACTATCTCACTTCTGTGTTTTTCAGCGGAATCCTTAGCAAAACCAACAATTTCCGACGTCTCAAGAGGTCGTATCTGGCCAATAAGGAAGAATTGTGATTGTCCCTCTTAAGAGCGAGCGTCACGTGTCAGTTAGCTCGGCTATGCAGTCTGCGAAGTCTCTGAGGATCACGCAGACATTATTCCACGTAGATCATCTACGATCGAACAGTGAATGAGGTGAAGTGTTAATGAATGGTCCTAGTGTTCGACAATGTTCGGAAATCAACTGCATTAGAAACGCAGTTTTCCGACCGTTTAGAAACAGCTTCGAAAATAAGTATCGTGCACGAATCTCTGTTCCGTCCCAATAACACCGACCTTTCGGTATCAACAACAAACTTAGTCGCTTTGTCCTCCATCGTCACTGCTGGGAATTTCGAGCAATCATTCGAGAACGGGCGCACTGCATACACTTCTAGCATGCTGGAGGTACTCAGAAATAATGTAAGCTGATTTCTCAAAGTGACTTAAAGCTTGGTGTCGTGAACTGGATAGTTAAACTGATATTATTCTTCCTTTTCTACTCTCATTTATGGCTCGAGCGCGCGCGCGCGCACAAATGGACCTCCGAATTTCTTGTGAAATAGTTGTTTGCGCGAACACGCGCATCTCGGTAAATAACCGTCCTACAAATACGAATTTCTGTCAGAAAAGAAAATAAAGCAATTATCTATGCCTCTACGTTTTTACTATTGTCTTATTAAGTGTATTCTCGGAGAAAAAAAAATCGTGGATATGGTCATATATCGCATTATTAGAGCTTGACTGTGCAGTTTCCTTAAGCAGCAACAGAAAAGTGCAAAGATATGGGCGTAGTTTAATCTGTGGGCTTTCATCGCGTGTAACAAAACCCTGCTGTTACAGATATAATTTTCACAGTACAGCGTCACGGCGGAGACACTGCACGCCTTGCGCTTAGGAGCGATGAGGCACTAGCAGTGCGTGTTAGTTTCGCACGTATCGCTCCCTCGCTTCTTGACCTTGCACTCTTAAAGGCTGCGCTGTGCACTCCCGTGTAACCCTATTTCTCGCAAATGACATGTGTAACACTGCGATATTATTTACACGCGATGAAAACTAATGGATTAAGCCACAGAGGCCACTTTGCAGTTTTTTTTTCATTTCGTTTAAGGAAAGAGGGCCGCGGTGGCATAGTGGTCAGACTACTCACCTCCCACCAAAGCGAGCCGGGTTCGATTCCCAGCGCGGCGGCTTCGGGATTTTCGCATGTGCGAATGGTGCGCCGGACGATGCCGCTGGTCGTAGAGTTTTCTCGGGGTTCTCCCGCTTCCACCCTACCTTGCATTCCGGCGATTCTCCATGCTCACCTCACTACACCTTCATTGGCTCTCAAGTTCTTTACCTTTCCTAGAACAAAATCGCATTCGTAATCAATTTAGGCTACTTCCTGAAATACGCTTTTAGCCACAAATACTGATGTTACAGGCAATATTTTATAGGCTGTTCACGGTAAAGTGGGGACTTTTTAAGGCCCTTCTAAATTACATCCACCCAATTTCCATCTTCCTGCTTATTTTAATCATAAACATTGCAATGTGACCAATAAACACAGCGTAGGCCTATACATTTCACCACTCTCATAAGTTAACGCCAAAGGTTGCAATAAGATATATTTATTAGTGTTTAATGCCTGTTGGGAAGGCCTTAAAAAGTGCCCACTTGACAGTGAATAGCCTACCAGAAAGTCCTCTTAAGTGCCATAACTGTATGCACTTAGCATATACGGACATGAAGTAGCATCGGGAATTACATGCTCCAGTCTGACCAATTGCAATGCAGGACGAGTTTTTTAAGTGATTTTCCATCGCGTTTCAAGGCAAATGATGCCGTTCCTTTAGTCAATTGACATTGTTTACTTCCGTAATAAAACTGTGAAGAGGTTCTACTCCTTATTGCATATGTTTTAACGGACACATTGATTGTGCCTTTTCCATTGCACGATTAATTACAAGTTACTTGAAATCTCAAGTAAAAAATATTACAGTGTTCCAGAAAATATGTAGATGCAAACTTATGATTATTGCTCCATACATTACAAGTTGCAAGATTTCGACTAGAAGTATGCAAGTGCGTTGTGTCTCCTGGTTTTGTCCTCAGTCCCTCAATTGTGTGCTAGCCGAGAGGAATGTTTTTAAAAGGCGATATTATACGATACCAGATTCCGTAAAAGCTGGTGCAAGGTCCGCCATATCGGCGGCCGTTATACCGGCTAGTATGGCACCCGTCATGGCATTTTCCGCCTTGTACGTCCATATTTAGCACCAGGTTTGGTAATTGGATACGTCCTATTTTTTCGAGGCAGGTTCCACACCAGCTCTCGTACCCGGCCAATCGCATTGCAGTTTCGGAGCATAGGGCGCTTCCCGTGGCTACTACTTGAAACGAGTTGATGAAAGGAAACCGAAAAGAACGCCTCCATCTTGATTATACATCCGTGAGGTTGAAACTCTTTCAAATGGATTTAAAATACGGCAACGACGAATTATATTGGCGATGAAAAATTTAATTACTGTTTAAAACTGTTCTAAATACTCTGTATAAAAATTTTCCCGGTTAACTTCACAAGCTGTAATTGAAGTTTTTAACCTATGCGTTGTATAGTAATAATACCGTATATCAGCCTGAAAATATACCAATGTTTAACACCGCTACAATGCGTTTGGCAGTTTCCTATGCATTTGGCAGTTTCCTGAGCAAATGTAGGAACGCTGCCATGGATGTATAGGGAAAAACTTTACAATCCACTCTTTGTCACTACTCGTAATCACTGGTGTGGTATATTTGCGAAATATTCAAAGATTGTGTGTGTGTGTGTGTGTGTGTGTGTGTGTGTGTGTGTATATATATATATATATATATATATATATATATATATATATATATATATATATACTCATTTCCTTGTGTATGGATTGTTAGTACAGAGCTTGAGTACCGACGCCCGCGATTAGTATGTAACTTTTCGGCGTGAGTTCAAAAACCCGCCGGACCTAAACATTTATTATCATTAAAATTTTGCATGCGGATAATATCCCGGTACGTAGACCTAAAGAAAAAAAAACATTTTTTTTTTCAACCGGTCAGTAATTTTCGTCGATACTGAAAATAACACACTCGTACTTCATGCCATTGTCAAGTAAATGAATGAAACTATACTATTATGCAATCAATTTAGGTAAAAGGCGAACAGTAATATAGTAATATTAAGATGTGCTAGCTAGTTGTTTTCATAGGCCTACGCAAGTTACTAACTGGTAGCAGTTCTACGAATGGGGTTCACCTATACTACAAACCACACACTGCGCACCCACCGAGGGTGCCATATGCTAGAACGCTAACCGCTGTCGTGTAATATGAATATCCCATGGCGGCTCATATAGCGGCTGGTGTACCGGCTCGTAGCGTGTACAAGAACCAAGTACGGCTGCAGGTATCGTTTAATATCAGCTCAAGGGAGGGAGGGCGTAGTAAGTTGCCTCGACGGGCGGCGTTCCAAAACGTTACTACGAGAGAAGAGTAAAGTAACGGAGAGTAACAGCCGAGGAGAGTAAAAGTAAACGTGGTTTTGGAACAAGCATGACATAAATAGCGTTCTGGGTTTACGATTGTGTAGTGATGAAGCAACCAATGTTTACTTCCCTAGAGATACTTGTCCATTTCCCGAGATTGTTTCTTTTTAAGTATATTAGTTACTAGATGACCTGTGTGACTTCGTTCGGATGACATTTAGGAATGCAGCTCCACACTTTATATATATATATATATATTGCGGCCCCACTATTGGGTTCTTTACCCACTGGGCTACTGCGGCCCCACTATTGGGTCCTCTACCCACTGAGCTACTGCGGCCCCACTATTTAATTGTCTAGCCACTGAGTTTCTGCGGCCCTTTGGAAGGAACGGAAGACAGTCCATAGACAAAAAAGAAAGGAGAAATGACGGAACTTTTTTTTTAACGACGCTTTTTTTATGCAGTAAAATTACAACAATAATTTCCCTGAAGGAATGAGATAAAATTACAATAAGAATTTTTCTCAAGGAAATGAGATATTTTTCCGGGAGAAAAAGTAACCTATGTCACTCTCTGACCCTCCAACTATATCTGTGTAAATAATCACGTCGATCCGGCGCTCCGTTTTGGCGTGAAAGAAGGACAAACACACTTTCCCATTTATACAGTTGTAAGGATATACATAAACAGCTTTACTTGCGATAAATTATTCATCAACATTAGATCTAAAAATATAGCCCTTATAAAAGTTGACTTTTAAACAAAAAATACTAATTTTATCACTCGGCATTTTTAGTTTTCCCGCTTGTGTCTGTAAACAGAAAGTCCACGTTGATTGTTTAATTTTGCTAACCTTTCCGCTAATTTCAGTTTAATCTTCGTTACTCGCTGAAATAGTGCGTGTAAAAGTTTTACTCGGGCAAGATGCTCAGAGTAATTACTCTGCAGTTTTGGGGCACTGCCGAGAGCGGGTAAAACATTTACTCAGAGTGTTTCGGGACGGCCGGAGAGAAATGTTTACTTTCAAAGTAACGGGCTTGGAACGCCGCTATGCGTTGTATGCGGGTCCGCTCGTATGCACGGCGCACGTCCAACATGGCGGCCGCTAGAATAAGCTATGCTCGAGTATTAACTTAACGAGCCATAAACTTGACGGGGCATTTATTAAGAAGAGCGCCGGTGTGCCCTGACACACTAGCTCACCCGAAGCGAATAAATTTGCGCGCAGGAGGGGAGAGAGGGCAATTTTTTTTTTTTTTATATTTTTTAAATCTGAATCGTGAGCTCATAAAACTGAGGCTGGCGTCCTCGTTTTATGCAGGGCATTTGGCAAAAACAAGTTTTCAAACTGCATGTGGCGTCTTGATTTCGTTCTGGAACACCACGGTCCCATTAAAATGCCGGAAGAAGGCCGCCTTGGATTTATCAGTCAAAGAGCTATACATGTATTTCGAATCCTGTAATGACAATTATGTTTCTCCAAGGAATAGTAACTTTGGCCACGTTTTAGCCTACACTTGGTTGGATAATCGATGGACAGCTCTTATTTTTCTAAGTGTAATCAATAGCAGCAAAATGTTTATTGGACTCTCTAAGTAAAGCTACTAATTTTCATACTTGATATCACTTAAAGGTTGTTCACGATAAAGTGAGCACTTTAGAAATCAACCTTAGAAAAACGTCACTGTTCCTACCGCATATATTTTAACGGGCGCCCTGAGAAACATGCGCGCAGTTAAATTAGTAACGATGGATGACAAATTAGTTCCGTATCTTAATGTTGAATAAAAAGGGTTGTAACCATTTCTGTTAACTTAAATTATTTCTTTCGCTTTCTATTTTTTTTTAATGCATCGAAGTGTAAAAATGAGCAGATTTGTAAAATATTTACTTTTCTTATAATTTTACAGTTTCACTTGACCGACGCATCAATAAAGTGACGAGGCCCATCACAATGTTAATATTTCATAATGCTGGAGAATACACAACGTGCATACAAGAAGATCTTATGTAGGGCTTTCAAAAAGTGCTCATTTTATCGTGAACAGCCTATAACAGTAGTTAAACATTAATAGACATTTGAGGACAAAGCCTTAATGTACCTCGATTTATAATCGTACTAAAACTTATCTATCCTTGAAAGCTAAACTTGCAGGGACATAGTTTTATTGGTTCGTTGATTTTTTCTTTATAAATTGCAAAACTACCTCTCAAATGAATACAGTGGATAGCTTGTTATATAGGTAATGTAACGTTTGGTTGTAAACGCGGCCATCTCGCCATTATATCTGCTAAGACGCAGTCCGTAAATGGCATACAGTAACCGCGTGAGGTTAGTTTGGGAGAGCAGAACGGCGCAAGCGGCAGTACAAAGCCTAAAATAATATTGTTGTTCGTACACCGGTGGACACAATCTATTCAGTTCTAACTTGTCTCGACTGCCTGTAAATAAGTACACAACTCAGAGTTTTATAATATCTCCTATCCTTCGAACTATGAAAAGTATGCGTGAAGTAAATATAAGGAAAGTTACGATAAAATAAAGGGAGAATATCGCCTTTCTCCTTAACGTGGTTTTCGTCTGAAATTTCTGCCGGGCCTGTATTAGCTGACTTCATATTTTACCGCAGAAAAATTTCTATCGCCTGTAAACAACGCATCCCCAAATTTCAAAACAACGAACGGTGTTTTTTGTTTTAATTTATTTTTCTTTTCTTTTACAGGAAGGCTTGAAAGCTACGATTTTTTTTTTTATCTTGAAGGGTATCACGGTTTTTATACTTATGCAGACTGAGATAGCGATAGGCAACTTTACTGATCAACTGCGGTGTTTGCAGACTCGATGACCTAGACTAGAAGTAGGACAAAAAAAAAACGTTTGCGTTACTTATTGACGGCTATTTCTGCGATCGGATGTCACTTTACGCGAAAAATACCGAGAGTAATCTGGATCGACTGTTAAACCAAAATTAAAGCATGATAAAATCACACTAGTCTATATTGCTGCTCTCCGTGGAAGCAGAAAATAAGAAAATGTCTACTGCTCCAGTAGATCCACACTTAGGTTTGAGAATTGCATCTTGTACGCAGGGACACCCATGTTCGCGAAAATATTCCATAACTTGTACTTCAGAACACTCGAGTTCAAATCTGCTTTCGTGATTATATTAGCGTAACTTTTGTGCTCTCGTGAGTTTGTGCTACATATGGTTGAAGTAAATATTGTCCTGAAATGAACTCGTATTATTTCCGGGTCTCTAGTGATCGGTGGTTGGTCGAAGTACAGCCTATGGAGCCTAAGTGCCTATGGAGCACTGCACCTGACTGTACAATGTGAAGAACTCGTAACAAAGTAGTTAAGATGCCACGAAAACTGTCAGAAAAGTGCGATTTATGATGTAACTTATATGAAAAGAGAATGTACATATTTTGCAACGTTATAAATTATTTTACTTAAATGTACTTTTCAAATGTAAAAAAATTAATTGATGGATAGAGTCCGCATTTTTAACCAAATTTAAGCGCATTTCTGTTTTGGATGCTTCGGAAAGCAGAATTTACAAGAACATCTTGTTCAAGAAAGATCGTCATAATATTTACTGTGATCATGTCTAATAAAATCATAGTAATAATGTATCATATCAATTTTATAATTATCATTTTTTACATCAGTTTCAGCCATAAATGTATGTGACAAATGGACGCACATACAATCCGTTATAAAAGTTATTTCCTACATTATTAATACAATTTTCTCACATCCAATCATAGTAAACATTATGACGATATTCCATGATGGATATTATCTTGCAAATTCCTCTTTCTGAAGCATCCAGAATGGATACATGCTTAGATTTTGTTAGAAATACAGACTCTCTTAATATATTTTTTTTTTTACATTTAAAAAGTATATTTTAGTAAAATATTTTATAATGTTTGCAAAATATATACTTTCTTCTTTCATACACAGTACAGCATAAATCACAATTTTCATGGTATCTGTGTTAATTTATTATGAGTTCTTCGCATTGTACATTCAGGTGCAGTGCTCCACAGGCAGTTGCCTTACCTCAACCTTTAGTGTTGAATGGACGGTATGACTAGGGAATGGATAGTTGGTTTCCAATAACAGTGGAAGGCCTCTATAGAAGAGCAACGTTCGCCAATATCGCCTTCCACGGTAGGCTTTGAATGGCCTTGTTTGGGACACACGATAAAAATGTATGTACGTTTTACAAAATAATTCTTTGGAAAGTAGCTGCCAACATTTTTATTGTATCGCCACAATTAAGTTATCGCATCTTTGCCGCTCGTTATTTTATTTTATTTTTTTAAGAAACACCCAAAATATATAATACTTATTAATGTTTACAATAAATATGCTTGAAGAAATTCAACTTGAATTTTATAACGGCGGTGTTCCTGGACTGACGACACGGTATGATCAGAATGCGCTGCCAGCACGAGGGTCCTGTAGGTTGCAGCTGCGTTTGTTAAATGGGAGAATCAGTTACTAATGTCCCTCGAGGGTCGGACCAAAATCATCGTGGGTGGAAGCCGCGTCCTGGTGAAATCAAATAAAGTGACTTGGCGCGGTTCAACGTCTCTGGGGGACAAAAGATGAATGAACCACGAGAAAACCCACCGTTCTAATTCAACCGCGTAAGAAAACCCACCGTTCTAATTCAACCACGAGAAAACCCACCGTTCTAATTCAACCACGAGAAAACCCACCGTTCTAATTCAACCACGTAAGAAAACCCACCGTTCTAATTCAACCACGTAAGAAAACCCACCGTTCTAATTCAACCACGAGAAAACCCAACATTCTAATTCAACCACGTAAGAAAACCCACCGTTCTAATTCAACCACGTAAGAAAACCCACCGTTCTAATTCAATCACGAGAAAACCCACCATTCTAATTCAACCACGTAAGAAAACCCACCGTTCTAATTCAACCACGAGAAAACCCACCATTCTAATTCAACCACGTAAGAAAACCCACCGTTCTAATTCAACCACGTAAGAAAACCCACCGTTCTAATTCAACCACGTAAGGGAAACACCTATTAGTACCCACCAAGTGTTAAACCCGGGTCGCTGAGTTGGAAACAGTGCACTTCTCGTCTGGAAGATATTTCGAGGTATCAAACAAAGTTGGTTAAAAACACATTCAAAACTAAACACTCAAGTGACCAAACTATTTATAAATTACTCTGATTTTAACAGATTATATAATTAATGTTTTTTTAAAGGTGTTATAATGAGGAGAAAATTATCGTATACCATCCCCCGTTCCCTCGAACTTTCTTCGGTGGCTATGATCTGTACCCGCCTCGGCAAGAACAGGCCTTCTGGCTCGTGGAAACACTATTTCTCCCGCACGTTGCCATGGCAAGACTGGTTTGTCTTCTAATAGCTAATAGGCGTCTCTGTGGAAATATATAGCCCTGGGATCGCCTTCAGCAGCTGCTCTGATTATTTCAACCCTTGCACCTGCGCCCGTGGCCCATTTTGACGCGTCCATTCTTTATATGTAGAGTCCCTAATACTTCAGGTTATATGTTACTGTCGGTCTAGATTCCACAGCCCTCTGCTTGGCAGACCACCAGCACAGAATAAGTATAGAGAAATGAAATTGCGTGGCGGCTCCTTTGATGACCACTAACGCTTCAGGCATACACGTTTGTTTTTGGGAGCCGGTAGCCATATTGGTTTTATAGGTGTAGGGTAAGTCAAATCGAAATCATGTACTTATTATCCGCTTTAAAAAATAATTATATTTTAAATAAAAAAATTTAATTTAAATTTTTTATTTTTTAAATTAACGCCGAATTTATACATTGAATATTGAGGCATCCTGCAGAAGTATCATATTAAGAGTCAAATTATTACACTATGTCAGAAGCAGCTAATTATTCATTGCCTTGACTGTTCTGTAGGCAAAAGTATGCTCTTCAGATTTATTTTTTAATTATGGCATGTATATGTGATCAAACGAAGCATATTTTACGAGTTAAGTTCATCTGCACAAGATATGTTATAATTATAGAATGAGTCTGCATCTACTAACATTCTTATAGGCAATCTCGGGTTATAGTCAGTCTTTTACCCTGTGCTCTTCTAGATCAGCAATTCATCAATCTTTAGTACACCAGTCCCTAAAACTTTCCATCAATATTTCCACATATCTTTCGATCAATCTCGCAATCGTTCCATCAATCTTTCGTCAAAACTTTTGATCAATTTCGCAATATTTACATTAATTTTTCGACCAATCTTGAAATATTTCAATCAATCTTTCCATCAGTCTTTCCATCAATCTTCCGATCAATCTCGCAATCTGTCGTCCAATATTTCTATCAGTTTTTCGTACAATCTTTCGATCAATCTCGCAATCTTTCCTCCAATATTTCGAAAAATCTCGCAATATTAGCACCAGGATTTCGATAAATCTCGCAATTTCCCATTTAATCTTTCAATCTTTCCATTACTCTTCTGATCGGTTTCGCAATATTTTCATTAAACTTTCAAACTTCGAATCAACATTTCAATCAAACTCGCAATCTTTCCATCAATATTTTAAACTTTTATTCAATCTTTAAATCAATCTCGCAATATTCCCTTCAATATTTTGATTAATATCGCATCTCACCATACGTCTTTCGTCCAAACTTTCGATTCATCTTGACATACTTCAATCATTATTTCAATTGTTGAATCAACATTTCGATCAATATCGCAATAATTCCATCAATATTCGAATCTTTCCATCAATATATCGATCAATATCGCAACTTTTCAATCAGTCTTTCGATCAATATCGCAATCTATCCATCATTATTTTAGTCTTTCCACTAAACTTTAGTAATCTTTTGTACACTCTATCAATCTTCCCAACAATATTCATATTAATATCGTAATCTTTCTTCCAATCTGTCGATCTTTCCATCAATCTTCAAATCTTTCCATTAATATTTCAAACAATCTCACAATATTACGGCCAATCCTTCGGTCAATATTTCGAAACGAGCATACTAGCCGGCCAACCAAGTGTCTCGAACACCCAGATGAAATTACCAGACCAATCATATGTCAAAATTATAAATTCATACCTCAGGAAACATACATAAAAAATCTTGCGTCATAAAAGATACGTAAAAACCACGCCTGAAAACCATACCTCATAAAACATACCTTCAAAAACATATCTCAAAATCGTACTTCAAAAAACATACACCAAGAACATACCTCAAAAACCATACCTTAGGAAATATATATAAAATCTTATATATCAAAAACATATGTTTCGTACATCACAAATTCGCATTTCTCAAATGCTTGCATGAGATGCGCACTTCAAGCATTAACTCTTCTCATGTCGGTGTGCAGTGTATCCAAAGTCTTGCCGTAGTATCGACTTTGTGGGCGAGAAGTAGACGAACTGGTGCCCACGTATTCTTACTTCTCACAGTCAGTCGTAAGCATTCGCATGCCAAATCAATATTTATTACAAGACGAAAAACCATTCTAAATACATGTTTACATTTAATTAACCAAAGGAGAAAGATATGCTTCAGTTATCATCACATCTCTACATACACGATTCAGCTAGAAGTATTATGTCTTTCTAAGGTAGTTTGAAATCGACCGAGTTCGGTTTCAGGTCTGTTTGATGTCTGATAAGTGTTTGTGGTCTGCTTTTGTAGCCTGAATTTGTGGCCTGATTGTTAAGGTCTGTTTTCCGAATGGTTTTTAAGGTAAGTTTTTCGAGATATGATTACTGAGGTATGATTTTTGAGGTGTTTTTGAGTTATGATTTCTGGGGAATGTTTTTTGAGGTATAAATTTGGAGACATGTTTTTCGAAGTATGTTTTCCGAGAATTTTTTTTGAGTTATGTTTCTTGGGGTATGTTTTTGAAGTATGTATTTTGAGGTATGTTCTGAAGCATAATTTTTGGGGTATGATTTTTTAGGTATTTTTTGAGGTATGACTTTTGAAGTATGTTTTCCGAAGTTTGATTTTCGAGGTATATTTTCGAGGTATGGCTTTTGAGGTGTGATTTTTGAGATTTTTGAGGTATATTTTATGAAGTTTGATTTTTGAGATATGTTTTATGAGGTATGGTTATTAAGATGGTTTTTGAGGTTTGTTTTTGAGATATGTTGTGTGAGGTATGTTTTTCGATATATGATTTTTATGTATGATTTTTTAGGGTTTTTTGAGGATATGATTTTTGAGGTTGATATTTGAGGAATAATTTTGAGGTATGGTTGGTCTGGTAAGTTTACCTGGGTGATTGGGACATTGGTTTGGCCGACTAGAATGATCGTTGGAAATATTGACTGAAGGGTTGGACGAAATACAGTAATACTGATTGAAAGATTGGTGTAAAGATTGGAATATTTGTGGAAATACTTGTGGAAAGATTGGAATATTGACAGAAATATTGATTCAATGATTGAAATACTGATGGAAATATTTTATGAATAAGGGAAATATCGACAGATTTGATGAAATATTGCAATGTTGATCGAAAGACTCGACGAAAGATTAATGGAATAATTGTGAGATTGATCAGAAGACTTATAGATTGATGGTCAAGAAAAGCACAGAAGATAAGACTGACTATCACCCGAGCGGCCTCGTACATTCCAAGTTTTAAGGGCCTATTACTATTGGAAATCACAACCAACTATGCCTATAAAAATGTTGCTAGATGCTGATCCATACGATTATTATAATTTGAGTTGTGCAGGTAGTCGTTACTCGTATGGTGGGCTACTGCAATTAAAAGAAAACCGAGCAGCAATACTTATGCCTACATCACAGTCGAGGTAGTGAATATTGGTTAATTATGACATCGTGTTAGAAATGGACTTGAAGAAAGGAGACTGGAGATGTAATAACTGAATGAGATATTTCTGCAGTGCAATGAGATACTTCTGTGTACAATATTGCCGCCGGCTACCAGAAACAGACTTATATGCTTGAAGGGTTAGCGTTCATAACAGCTGATCACCTTCGAGTATGTTTGGCAATCCCGAGCCGAAGACTACTATGCACCACCGGAGTCGAGCCGAAGACTTCCGAGTAGTTCCGGGTTGAGCCGAAAGCCCTCCAGCCCCCATCAAAAATATATTGACCCAGACTCATTAAAACACCACTACTCACACATTTTAAACGTATGCTATTCTTGGTTTCCGAAAGGAATCAGTGTCTTGGATAGATCAGAATAACATCGAAAAGAAGTCAACATAACACAATTATATTTATTTCTAAGCTGTTATTAAGGTGTCTTGAATTTCTCGAAGTTCGTGCTAAGACATGAATGTATTCAAAATATTGCGCAAGTTAAGGAAAATTAAATTACAAGTAATTATTGACGAGTAATGTTAATTAACATGGGAAAACATTTTTTGTACACTATTTCCTTGCGGGAAAGTATTATATTTAAGCTAATTTAACGAAAATATACCACCTACAATGTAACTAGGATATAACTGAAAAATAACTAGATTAATTTGGTGACAAGTTAGAAGTTAAAGCGTTGTACATTTGCTTGTACGTTGCTAATGACCAACAACATTATTTGACATCATGCGGAACTCTCTGAACCAATAATTAACATGCAACAAAATGCAGGACCAATCACGACCTTCCACTGTGTCATCAGACAGTCAATGAACAGTAGATACCTTCTGGAGTACACAGACAACTGTGAAGTATAGCTTGCGTGTCAGTAAAGTCAGGAATTTTTTTTCATTGCTCTAGCAATAAGTGATACCCACTGAAAATCACTTCACTTTCATCTTTAGTAAATAGGTTTTTGAATTCCTCGAATACAGGAGGGGTTCGTGGATACAACGCGAGGCCAGCTGCCAGGTAAATTTTGCAGGCTGTTGTTTAACCCGTTCAGTCGCGAGTTTACGTAACACTTTGTATGGCATGCTTGAGTGTAGCTCGAGCAAAGATAATTTTAAAATTTCTTGGTCGTTCAGAACAAAACTCGCGTGGATGTGCAGTCTTCGTTCGGCTAGTGTTTAACATGGCATCACAAGAACATGACAGGACAGTAAAAATGATATTGCTAATGGAAGAATTTATTTATTTTTATAGCCACTCAAAGGGACATGGTCGATCGTAAATCCTTTTGTACGATAAAGGACATTTGATTGGGTATATCAGTTCGGCTCTTCATTGGTTGATGACCGGCCAATAATGAATGCTGTGAAGTATAGGGTAGTGTCCGGAGTGGTATGGACCCATAGGACGATGGTGAGCTCTAACACAAGACACCAACAGAACCGGTGTTCTTGCAGTAGTGGATATAGGTGACTCACTTCTAATTCGTCTTAAGTGCCAGTAAATGTGTGCATACCTCAATGGGTTAAGAACTCATTTGCTGCAGGCGTTACAATTTTTTGTGCGCGCTGTACAAGGGTCGAGCGTTCTTCTCGCAGGCAGTGAACAATGAGCTGCTTCGCTTATGTCAGCATTGGCCTTTCACAATTGAGAAGTGCTGAATGTTCAACAAATCGTATGACTCGCAAGGAAGAGTACACAACTGATTCCTGTTGTGTACTCTCTAAATATGAATCCGTGATGATTTCACTGTTTAACACATTCTGGACTACGCTCGAGCTAAGTTCGAGCGACGCCAGTTCAAAGATTTCTTCGTCCTAGAAAATAAAATTCGCATGGTTATAGTCATTGTTCCGCTAAAATTTAACTGGATCGTATCTACAAGAACAATACAACCCAGCAGCTATAGTTTTCCTGCAAAAAAATATTTTTGTTGTACCCTTATAAAAGAACACGATTGGCAGTAAAATTTTACAAAGTAAGAGACATTTGACTGGAGTATAATAAGCTCTGCGACCCCAGTGGCTGATGACCAGCCAATGATGAACGTTGTAGAGCTCAGTAAGCACGTCCAGTATAGTGTGGACCAATAGAAGAGTGGTAGGTGGGAATGCAGAAACCAACAGAATAGACGTTCCTTTAGTAATGTGCACAGGTGATTCACTTCTAATTTGTCTTCAATTATAGTAAGTATGTGCAGACCTGAATGTGTTCAATCGGTTTACAGCACATGCCTTTTCAACAGTCACTTCATTCAGTTTAACTGATTAATTAGTGACAAAAATGCCTGTTTTCCTTCACTTATTGATTCAGTGATATTTTCAACTGATTCATGAACCATTTCATTTGCTGTCTTTCTGTGACCTATTTTTTTGGCTAATGGGTCAGTTAAACAAGGTGAAACTAATGAAATAACATTTAAACTAATACAACCGGTTAAATATAGTTTTAAAAACTTGTATCTTGTCTTTTATAATGCCATTTTACTATGTAACATGAACATTCAGTATTTCCTTTAGTTTATACGCCTTTCAATTCGTTTTAATTCAATCGTAATAGCGCTCAGTTTAAAGTTTTAAACTGCATGAGATGTGATGAAGTAAGTGCATTCATACATACTGGTTGTATTAAGAATAAAAAAATTTCCAGATGAACTAAAAATGAATAGAAATTGCATATAAATGTAAAGCTACAAAATTTTGATAAGTAAATTAATACATATATTTTCTCCTCCGTAATCCAATTTGGTTTCATAGCTAAATTGGTATTGTGACGGTCTGACAGAGGGATACCGTAGGTTCAAATCCTGTCCATAGCAACATTATTTTCATCGCTTTAAATTTCTCAACACGAACAGTGACCATCGGAAATATCTTCATTTCTCGTAACGATTCGGCTTAATTTAATAAAAAAAAAAACAATATTTAATTCGCCGCATGCAGACGGCTATCACTTTACTCAGTCAGTGGAATAGTTTCACTGAAACAAGTGGTTTCCCCAAAAAGTTGTAAGTGGAGGCATTTTCGCCGATTCGAGTTAGTTTCATTTGAATGCAGATCAGCGGTTTTCCACTGATTCCAAATTTATAAGTGTACAGTTCCGACCATTAATACCTTTCATGTGCGACGTGACCTCATTCAGGGACACTGGGACTGAGCAGGTTAAGCCTTTTAGGCCCACTTTAATTTACGGTTTCAGGCGTTGCGCACAAGGAATGCTGTGATGCACTCTGCACTCGGAAAACACTCCGTTTCGCAATCGCAGTCAATGGACGGTAGGAATGAGTGATTGAGTGAAGAGATTTGGACGGCTCTTAACATCGAGGTCTTGACAGCCTAATGGACGGAAGGATCTGTGTTCTGCTTTGGGGATCTTAACAACTCATAACTACGGCAAAAGTCGTGGTTTTACGAATCAGTTATCCACAGGAAACGAGGCACAAAGTCTCGCACTGCACAGTGCCCACCAAAACTATTTTTATTGTGCTTCATGCGCACATTATGTACACTAGTTCTTAAAGGATTGAAGAAAAAAAAACATATATATTTCTTCAACGGAGCAAAATTTAATGCAGAATTAAGTTAGCCTGTCCATATTTATTTCGATGAAATATATTAAATAATTTGTGAAACCACAACACGTTTTGCAGTGGTTTAAGATCTTTCTCAACTCATTCTGACCCTGTGTATGTAAACAACTGTGTACATAAGTACGGGAAGGTTATTTTTTTTTCTTTTGCTGTACATTGCGAAGTTTAACACCTAGATATCTCTTTGATTAACAGATTAGTGAGCCGTTCTACTGCCCTAGGTTATGAATAGTTCATTTGACTTTACGTGCGTGAAAGGTTTGAAACCGACGTTTCGCCGTACATCGCTGCAGTATGCATCTTCGGTTCCAGAAACCAACCAGAAGCGGCTCCAGCCCGGAAGCCAAGACAGCCATCATGACAATGTCCGCGAAACATTGTAAATATCTTTAAACAAAGACTTGTTGAAGCCGAAAAATATACTTGTCTGTATACTGCCAAACATAAATTCAATAGCCCCAGCGAAACTCGGATAACAACTAAATTGATTTTGCTCATGTAACGAAATACACTTTTTAATAAACAAAAACAAGTTCACAGTGTCCTTTAACATCTTTCCAATACGGTTTGCAGGCATATAGGAACCATTAATTATTTTGTATATGAAAACTAATTATTTTGTTATTCATATTCGATCGTCTAAACATGTTCGGTTTGTTTGGCGCTACTGAATATTTGTATGTTTCTACCCAGATAAGTAATTTAGTGAGCTTAAAATTATTTTTATGGCCATTTTGTAAGAACCAGTCATGCGGAAAATTTATATCGACGATCCGATGACTACAATCATGTTACTGATGAAGTGTAACGGTAATATAGTTAGTAACGTAAGGATGTTATTACGCCAACAAACCCATATATGTCGGTTTTTACAAACATTAACATTGCATTTTTAATACATCAAAACGTGGGACTACTCAACTTACGTTGCAGGTAACTTAACTAAAAGCCTACTAGCCAGTGTTTTCGTAAAAATATATAAAGTTATGGGTACGAAATTATTATTCAATAGCTATTTAAAAATGAGCTATGTATATTTTTCGGGGCAAACCTCGGTGAAGTAAGTGTCATGTTGTTTCCACATTAACTAAGGGGTTCGGGGATCGAGTCCAGGCTTCGTTGGACCACAAAGTGCAATCTAAATATATATATTTTTGTAATTTTACGAAACAAATATTATTTGGAATACTTGTTGCCAAAATATGTTTTTGTGAGACTACGCACAGTTTTCTTGTAAAAATTGTGGGCTTGTAGTTTTGTTACTGAGAAAAGGAAATAAAATATATATTTATTTTAATTGTTCAGTCGAAAACCACTAAGACCGAAGAGCAAAAAAAAAAAAAAAAAAAAAAAAACCATTTCGAATCATATTAAGAGAAGTGTGAAGCTAGAGCGTCCTTGAGATGAGGCATCTGCGCCACGTGTCTGAGTGGCCCAAAGGGCGTGTCTTTACGCGAGAGGCGGAGCTAGTAGCAGTGACGCGCAATGACGTAACCAGTCCTAGCTCTAATGGTGGGGGGAGAGGGCGATAGTTTCCCCTCCGACCCTTTGGCATTCGCATTCAACAGCCGTGGTGGAAAGTTCGAGCCCGGGGAGCGGCGAGCTGTCGCAGGGGAAGGAAACAGCTCCTCGTAGCTCGTGGCAATCTGTGACGACTGATACCAACACCCCCCCCCCCCCTTCTATAAAGAAGGCACTGCGAGGCTTGTCGGTTAGCACAAACGTGACAATGGTTATATATATATATATATATATATATATATTATATATATATATATATATATATATATATATATATATACTTATAGGCTGTTCACGATAAAGTGAGCACTTTTTAACGCCCACGCAACAGGCAATAACTGCTAATAAATATATCTTATTGCAGATTCAAACATTAAATTTTGATTGTGGTGAAATGTATACACTGTGTTTATTGGTCACATTGCAATGTTAATATTAAAAAGCAGCAGGAAGATGGTAATTGGATGAAAGGAAAAATTTATAAGGGCCCTAAAAAGTACTCACTTTACCGTAAACAGCCTGTGTTTATATATGTGTGTGTGCATATATATATATATATATATATAGCTCAGAATTTGAGGTTTTATGATTTACAAGTAGATCAAAATTTCGGAGCTTGGCAAAATAATTAACACGTCATGTTACGAAACTAATCAGGTACGACTTCACCACCGAGGAGTTGTATGGGAGTTCCCAGATTATTTTCCCTGTCTTGCAATCCTGATATAGGTCTCCCATAGTTTTCTAAAATTACTTCATGTCATGATGGAGATGGGTTCCATTTCTCCCCATAGTTTTTTTATGGCCATGCTATCTACGTGACCTTCAAAATAAGGGATTAATAAAAGGTCGCGGTGGGTTGCTAAGCGTGTTGGCCTGCACTTTTAGGTGCCACAGCTGCCTTGACAGTATTAAGATGCACTGAATAAAAGCAATTACCACCTCCTGCTTGCAATACGATTGTGTTAGAGTGGTTTGTAAACCATTTACCTTGAAGCTTGCTGAAAAAATTCGGAAACGTATAAAAATTATTTAGAAATTATGAAATACATAAAATGTAATAGTAGGTTGTAAGCTACTGCAGGATGGGGAAATTGAATTACTGTATTCTGAAAATTCCATCGCCTTTTCTGTGTGTTAAAATTTCCAATAAAATTTTTAGTTATCTTATTTACCGCACCTAGTGCCAATGTCTGGAACCCCAATTGGGTTGATGAACACATAATATTTCAAAAATTGTATTACCAAGGTGGTTTTCAAAACTTGTGTAATATGCAGGTCTATAAAAAAAAATTATTTCAAGCAATAAAAAATATTCAAGAACACAAAATTCGCACAATAAAAGTTGACAATTGGGTGTTTAATTTTAATCAAACATAAATTTTTGTTATTACATAAAATACTAATATAATATTACGAAAAAAACTTAAAGCACATTGTTTCCTTTGCGTTAAGTCCTACTAAAATTCCTTTCTTCAAACTAATGTACAACTACATTGATTATAGTAAACTTTCCTGGAACGAGAAAAAGTAACCAAAGAAGTAAAATCACCATGACACATTTTCTTAAATTAATTATTTTGTAAGAGATGGCTGGTAGAGTTGTAAGTACGATGGTAAACTTCCCATCACAGTTAGTAGAATGGTGGATGCTGTAGGGTGCAACATACTTTCTACTATTTCCTCAAAAATATTAATAATAGAACGTATTGCAAACATCTTTTCACTTGATTCTGGCATGTGTTAGTTAAATTAATTATTTCCTAATTTTCCCAAGAGGAATACAGCAAGTTCACATATCATGAAGTTAGCCAGGTGTGTGTGTGTGTGTGTGTGTATTGTGTTCATAAACCATCACAATATTTCCATAGTACAAATAAAAAACCCAAGAACCATAGTAAATAACATTATTTGGCACTTAACATTGCACAATGGCTTTGTTAATTTTAGTCACGATGTTCCTCAATAACGTCAACGAAATAATTCAGAGAAACACATTTCGGTTGTACACGAAAACTCTTTGCTAAACACAGTAATATTTGCAAAATATGCTCAAGGATTATGGCCCAATGGAAATACTGTGCTTATTCTTCAGTATTGTTTTTGAAGCAATTACTTCCCGAATGTCGTTTATCAGCAAACGTCGTCCATACATTGTGGCAACTATTTCTATTCTTCATAGAACCTGGAAAGAAATCGTAAGGAAAAGTATTACAAGTATTACATTACTAGTAGCGAACGATGTTACCCTACCCGTGTAATGATTGTACAAACAGCATTTTTAAAAATCGAAAGTGAGCTTCAGGCGGCCGGAAAGACAATCATAATTTACTCTAGTGCAAACGGCATTACCGTTGTTTTCCACTTCGTTGGTATTTCGGTGAGAATCAATTAAGGCTATGAAATTGCAAAGGTGGAACACTAGAAATGCTGCATGTTTATAAATGGTTAATTCATATACCAATACGTAACAGGCGTAAGTACAAAATAAAAGTAATATTTTGCAAATTCTGAACCGTACAGTTAAGCTAATAAATATCAGTATTTGTCAGTGTCCATACTTTTCCTATTTCATCTATCATAGTATCTGGCAGGTCACGTAGTTGGGATTACGTGAAGATTACTTTGTGAACTATAAGCTCTCGTCATAAACACGGTCCATGTGGGCATTATCGAGACTGTAGAGTTGCGAAACTTCTGCGAATTGTGTTGCACGTGTCTATCAGCTCATTGAGCAGTTCTGCCAGGTACACAAGTCAATTTGTTACAGGCACATGTTATGTCAATTTTTTTTTTTTATGTAAGTACATACTTAAAGTTGGGATACATGAGAATCAGTTCATATTATCCTGTGAAACGTCCTGATTTCAAAGTGTTGCAACGGTCACGGACGGAACTGGAGTACAGATCCTACATCAGCAGCAAAGTGGTCCACGTACAAGCGTATTTTTTCTACAAACTTGATTTACTGTGTGCTACTCTTCTAGTATGTAGACTTAAAGGCAGAGCCTTCAATGCTTTATTTAAAGAAAACTTACTTAAATTAGGGTGTTTTTGCAAGTGTCATGAAGAAAGTAAACGAAATATACTGTAAAAAAAAAGTGTAATTTAAGAGAAATGTATGTGGTAGCAGAATCTCCACTGAAGTCGATGTGTTTTCACCTACAATTTCTATAATGTTTTTTTTTTTTTTTTTTTTTTTTTAATCTGCGTTCAAGAACACCTATCCTGAAAAGTAGAAAATATAATGTACTCTGTGCTACTGACCTCTGCACTAAAAGGTGTAAAATAGCTATTGCTAAGTAGCAGCTGATGAAGTGTAATATTTGTGTATTTGTTCCTCCATTACAAGAAAATTCACACAAACATCGCAATCATAATTTGCTGAAAGAGTATGTGTCTTTGTTAATAATTTAAATGTAAATTAGCAGGTTCACTTCCCGTACATGTTTAACTATTTTGCCACGTAATTTTACAAGTGTCAGATCTTCTACATCTTCGTCATGTTTATTTAAATACTTCACATGTGTAGTTTTACAAATTTTCAAATTGTTTTACTCCATTCTTTAACATGGCAGTTACAAAAAGTTTTAGAAATATTTCGGAACAGTAACTGCTATTATGGAAAACTTGTATGTGTGGCTGTGAGCTCACCGAAACTAAAAAAGATTACGCCTACTAATATAAGTGTTATCCATTTGGAAGTATACACTGCGAATATGCACTTACATTTGCCAGTGATGTGTAGTTGGCCTTGTATCTGATAGTGATAAAGACTATTTTCTTTCAGCAACACTTCATCTACTTTGAATTTACGTTGGCAAAGGCAAAACAAACGACTTTCTTTTAAATTATCCACATTTGTATGCATAAATGGTATTCTAATCAGGCATAAATACAAACGGGAATATTTCTGGTATTGCTGTAGGTAGGCCTACTCCCTACCAGTAGTTTGATTTTGGGAGAAGAAACCTTAATGATGGTGAACGTTAACAGGCATAAAGGAAAATAATTAATATATTGTGAAAAGTATATTTAATTATATAATACTATATATTGTTAAAAAATTTCATCCCGAACAAGATTCTAACCCGCGCCATTACTGCCGCATAATTTTGCGCCCTCGCCTTAGACCATTTTACTGCATAAAACTATGTCATTTACATGATTTTGTTGTAATTACACACATAGCAAATAAATTTCGGACAGAGGCTCAAGTGCGCACATCCCTAAATTTTTTGACATGTGACAATCATGTATACTTTTTGAAGAAATAAAAAAAAAATTAAAATTAAAGGAACAACAACTATTGAAACATAAAAAGATAGATTCTGTATCGCCGTGGAGGTACGGTGGCTTCCAAATATTGGAGACAGAAACAAGATATCTTCGACACATTCATAAAATATGTTTTTTCTTATTTTCTGAATATTTTATTGTTCCAGGCATGTTTAGAATATAAGGGAGTTCTTGGACTAGCATAAACTATGTACTAAAATACAATCTTAGCACCTTAAAGTTTTAATTTTTTGTAAAATATGATTATAAAAATTAATACGTTACGTTCACACCATGTCGCGCAATAGGTCACAAATAAGCAAGAGTTCGGCCTTTGCCTACTATAAGCTTGCAAATTTACTTTGTGTACTATACATAAGGTTTGGGTACGACTTATACTGCACCAAATACTTTATTAATACATTCTGTAATGCCGGCCTACGAACTTTCGGAGTTTGCCGCTACAATTCATAACACACTCTAAATTCGAATCTGTGAGAACCCACTGATTCGCAGTGAAAATAGCTCCACTGAGAATCAGAGGAAGAAAAAGACATTGATTATGTCAGTGGAAAAATTGCCCTAATTGAATTAGTGATGAGACGAATTTCGCTTATTCCAAGTGGAGCCATTTTCACAGCAAATCAAAGGTTTCCCACTGATTAGAATTTAGAGTTCCGTTTTTAAAACAGTGCTATTTGAAGCAGAGTCTGAAAACCTTTGGTTACGAGATTGCTGGCTATATAAATCGCTTTGGAATGTATAGAATTTCACCGGTTTTGAAGTGTTGTGAGATATGTGGCTGCTGAAGGGAGTGAGCAGTATCCATCGTTGGTTACTGTTGGTTTATTTCTTCGTGTGTATGTCGGTGAAAATGGAAAAAATTGCAGCTCCCCGCATTGGTTTCTTTAAAGTAAGACCTCCCGATACAACATTACAGACATAAAATCATACTACTCTTGCGAAGCCGAGTAGGTATTATAAATTTATTAAAACGGTGTTAGAAACTTGAACACAAGAACTTAAAGTCCATCCTGCACAGCTATTTCACTGTAGATACACTGCTGCGAACTGCATTGCTCTGGTTCCACTGAAAAGCATTCTCTTTGACTGTCAAGCTTCTTTGATTTTCAGAGAAAAAGTAATTTGCAATTATATAAAGTATTAATACAATTATTTATAGAGTAGGTTTATACGTCTATGTGCAAGGTTATTTTCACTCTATAATAAGTGCGTATACAGGATGAGGCATTTAAAACAGGCCATCTTGATAAATCTCCCACTTGTAAAGATAGAAGAAAATGGCTCAGACAAAAGTTGTTTGGGGTGAAAGGGGTCATAATGTGACGTTAAGAGTTTGGTGTTACGTCGAGGGGTGAAGGAGTTATGGCGGTCAACGTCGGTATTGTAAATGGGATGACACTTTAGTACACACCTCTGAACAGCTCTTCGCAAGATGGATGCAAACATGTGTCACACGTGCCAGAAATGTGAACATTAAACCCCATCATCCCATTTAACATACCGCAGTTTACCCCCATATTTCCGTCACCCCTCGGCGTACAACATACATAATTATTAAAGTAACATTATGGCCCCTTTCCTCCAAACAACGTTTGTCTGAAACATCCTCCTCTATAGTTACATGTGGTCGATTTATTAAGGTGGCGTGTTTTAAATGCATCATCCGGTATATTTATCTTTCTTCGAGTACTGCATAAGAGCTGCACCGTTTCTCTTTCTCCTTTTAGATGTGAGAAATAACCAAGACCTTTCCCCCCCTTCCTCCACTCTTTACGTCCCACCATATTCACGGTCCAACTACGGTAACAGGAGAAAAATTTGTCTTGTCGACAACTGCGCGCAAGGACATCTCGGGACTTTCCCTTTCTCCTCGGGACTCTGCCGATACTCCACTGTGCCCCTTTCACAGTGGTAATCTGACGCGCTGTGTGTCTTCCCCTCCAGCCGAGGCGGTGTGCTGTGCGCGTCGTGTGCAGGTAGTGCCAGCAGCTTACCAGCAGAGACAGTGAAAATGTCTTTCGTTGTGTTCCGTTTGCACAAAATTCAAAGCGGTGACACCATTATTTTATCACAGAAAACTGTAGCCAACATATCTGGCTACGGTTGTATCTTTCTATTTTCGCGATTCTCTCACAGAAAGTGTACTCAAAACTGACATGAGATTGTCTATTTTTGCTGAATCCGTGATTTTTTTAATTTTTTTTTTATTCATTGACCTTCAATTGAAAAAACCAAAACACCCAGACACGGATATACATTTTGTACATTCCCGGTAAAAATTATGTTCAAGTATATCGATTAGTTTTGGAGACAATAGAATACGGCCGCGAATGTTTATTTGAGGTCTCCTCTGAGCTTCGCACTTCGCTTTACCAAATGAAACACAGATAAAGTACAAATTTTCGCAGCACTGAGTTTTGTGACACCATTCTTTATGTGATAAATATAAAAAATTGCCACGCGATCACTTTGTCTTACAAAATTGACATTTCTTTCGATGGTACGAAAATTTGGTGTATTGACTTAGGCAAAAATTTACTGACGTGCAATATTTGGAATAGCTGAGGTTAGTGAGTGAGTGAGTGAAGATATTTTGACAGCTCATAACATCAAGGTCTTAAGAGCCGAAGCGGGTTGAAACTAAGTGAGTACGGAGCTGCGCCGTTATAAAAGGGCGGGGGGAAGCGGGAGATCCCAGAGAAAGCGCCAGTGGCATCATCCGGCACGATTCCCGCTTGCGAAAATCCGGGAGCGACCCTGCCTGGAATCGAAATCGGTTGCTTAGGGACGAGGCGAGTAGTCTGACCACTTCACCGCCGCGGCCCCTGACTGAGGTTAGTGCAACCCAGATGAAACATTGAAATTCTGAAATTCTGCAGGTGGATTGAACGTTTTATAATTGCAGAATGTGTTGTTTTATGATTGTTTGCGTCGGTGCAACACTTAATAGTACACTATAAATTCGAAACAATGGAAAACCACTGATTCGCAGTGAAAATGGCTCCACTTAGAATCAGCGAAATGTTTTAAATCTCTAATTCAATCGGCGTAATTTTTCCACTGAAACAATCAGGTTTTTTTTCTTTCTCCCCCCCCCCCCCTTCAATCCTTTTCACGACCTCCCGTGGCGCATTCTGTTAGTGAGCCACCGATCTGGGATGCGGAAGGCTCTGGGTTCGAATCCCGGATAGGGCATGGGTGTTAATTTAAGCTATAAGTTAGTCTGTAATCCGTCCCCTGCTAAGCTTTCCAGCATAAAACCGGGGGACGTTAAAAAGCCCTTCACAATTTTTTTTTTTTTTTTTCCGCTGATTCTAAGTGGAGCCATTTTCTCTGCAAATCAGTGGTTTTCCACTTATTCGAATTTAGAGTGCACTAAGTCGGCATACCAACAGAATATGATTACAGCCTGCTAAGTTGGTTCAAAAACGTAGTGGACAGTAGCCTATCTTACAGTAAGTAGCCTATCTTTCCTAGGAAAATAAGGTACAAGGCAATGTTAAAAAGTTACGTTTCCCACCCCCTCCATAGTTCAATAATCACTACGCATTGACACGTAATTTGTAACCACAGTCATTTGTTTCGAGTGAAATATATATCACACATTGCAATAGTTTGTAACTTTGTCTTAACGACCTAACGTGATTTCATATCTGCAAAGCCATTTCTCTGGGTCTATTACAAATACAGCCATCGTAATGTCACAAAAAAAAATTATGAGTAACATTTCTACAAAAGCTTGTAAATATACATACACCTTCTCAGCGTGTTGAATTTTTGTAATAGTTATACCAGCAACGTGGAGTTAGCGTGGAGTGAGTTTGAAACCATTCTACTTGCTAAACTGGAAACAACATAAGTAACATCAATAAAGTTCTTAAGATATTGAAGAAACCCCCGCGATAGAACTGGGCGATGCATTTAATGCCATCCTCAGTTAGATAGTAAAAAACCTGCATATCCGTTAATAAACTTAATATTTATGACCTTATCGCATTTGGCGATCTTACTGAGCTCGCAAACGAACCTGTTCTGGTGCGTAAGAAATAATATTTTTGTTATTTTTTTTTAAAGGAAGTCTATAAAACCGCGTGTCTCGTATAACGCAGCTATCCCGAGCGAATGTCTCGTATAACGTATCTGGAGCTCTGATCGACTGCTTAAATTCCCGAGGCACTGTCAGGATTTCATAGCATTAAATACAGGAAGGAGTTCAACGATTTCCCGCCTAGCAGCCAATGTACGTACTGAATACACAGGGTTGCACTTCTCTGAGCTCCGTTACCCAGCCTTATGTAGCAGTAAAATAACTGAGTTTGTGTGGGAGCCACAGTACCGCGCATAGTGAACCTTGTCAATTATTTTTGGCAGAATAAAATTATTTCAATATATCTCTCACGTGCTGGTAACATTTTCTAGTCTGCTTTACATTTTACAACAAACTACACTCGATGGCCTGTTAATTATGATATTGGTACGATGTTGATTTAGAAACTATTTAAATCGAGTGTGAGTTTATATTTTTTCATGCTTATGCAGAAAGATCATTTTGCTGATCAATGCTATTGCAAGGCGTCAGGTAAGTCGGTGCCATGTCTTGTAATAATATAATATTACATCACCAAATAATATAAAAATATATTTTTTTTTTCAACTGCGCTTACGGTGGTCTAAATTGAACGTGCATTTAACTGCAAATATATTGTGTTTTTATTTCAATCTTGATTGGGGAGGGGGGCGATCAATTATCCGTGTTAAACAAAGACATGTCGCAAGTATAACACAAGTGTATCAGATGATAATAGCTTGAATATATGCACGTGTACACACACATAAACGCACATATATTCACGCAAAAACAGAAGAAAAGTGTACGTCTGTAAGAACATTTAAAATTAGGCTGCACTTATCGTTAATGAGGGAAATGAATAAAAGAAAAATTAAATGAGGTGCTGCTGCGAAAATCTACCTCTGGATTTTACATAGTCTTTCGGCAACACCAAAACTTCTATAATCCACAACTTGAAATTTGTATTTCGGGAAATTTCTATTCGAAATTTCCACTAAGTTAGTGAAAGCAAGATGATTTATGTCAGCACGCATAAAAAGTAAGCAAACCATATACTTCGTTGTTCTCTGTTGTATTTGAAAAAAGTCGTTTCCGAGAATAAATGATTTATTTCCAATATTTGCTACTTAGGAGCAATAAGATGTACGAGAAACATACCAGTAGCTATTAAACAAGACGTTGCTATTAATGCCCACATTAACTCTAATGGTCATGTTCTGCGCCAAACTTACGATTCCTGCAGTTTTTTTTTTTTTAAAGATAATTTACAACGTTTTCAAGATGAGCCAGCGACGAAGGTATAGCTCTTGCAGTTGGCTAACTCTTACTAACGACTGGCAACGTTCATATACCTCCACCTCCTTTTCAGTTGCCCAAAATCTCTAATAGCAGACGAGTTTAATGTGTGCGTTTAGAGCAACAGTGTGCGCGCGCAGAGATTATGGCGCACGCGAATTTCTCGTTACTGTCGGGAGGTAGACTCGGTTCCAAGGTTATTTGAAAGGCTTCTCTCGGAGGCGTGTTGTTCGCCTCGTGGACTAAGCGCCAGCTGTATACATTTGTTTTTGTTTGCCGCGCCTTCGCTACCTTCCCCTCCCCGTTTAAAAGAGGGTTCAGAACATCAGCTCATCATCTTTTGTGTGCAAGGTGCTTTTGATAGGGGTCTAGAAATTTGTAAGACATGAATAATGCATGTACATGTTTACACAGCTATACGAAGGGTGTGTCCATCCCTTTTGACTTTCTTAAAGCTTCTGCCTACCTCTATATATATATATATATATATATATATATATATATATATATATATATATATATATATATATATATATATCCCCTCTTTCTCTCTCTCTCTCTCTCTCTCTCTATCATCAATCCAAGAATTGGTTTGTATAATCCATTCACGGTTACTTCACACTTTTCTAAAGCCCTGCTAGAAGTTCTGCTTCCAGGAAATTGCTCCGCCCCGCGCAAACTAAGCTTAAATAAGCCTAGAAGGTTATGTATGCCATATGACAACACACAGAATTCTTGCGTTATCAGTTGTAATAATATTTTATACGAGAACTATTTCTTACTAGGCGCTACTAACAAACTTTCCTCACTTTTTATAGGTATTTATTTTTAATGAAATATTATAATTCATAAACAAATCATTGGCAAAAATTCAATATATGTTAACAGAGGTATAAAATGCTTGTGATAAAGAACATATTTAGGAAATCACCAAAAAACGTCATACATTGGGAGATTCTTAAAAGGTTGGATTCAAAACGCGTGAAGAAACCGCGAATAAATTACAGTAATTTTCCTCGCATGCCTCACCTCAACCTTCCTTTTCAGTTCAACACAACTGCTACATTTCATGTCATTGATAATTCGGCTTACATAGCTCAGTCTTCATCCTCCTCCTCTGTGGCTCTCCCCATCTATCTTTCCTTCAATTATCACCCTAGGTAGTTCGTTGTGTCTCAAGACGTGACCTATCACCCTGTCTCTTCTTCTCTGTGAAGTCTTCTAAGTCATGTGTTCCTCGCCAGCTCGTCTAAACACCTCGACATTAGTGAGAAGAGCGATCCAGCTGATCTTCAACATTAATCTGTAACACCACGCTTCAAATTACTCTATATGCTATTCACTGTAAGATGAGCACTTTTAAAACCTCTGCTTATGATCTTCTTGTATGCACGTTGTGTATTCTTCCACCTTATGTAAAATTAACATTGCCATGGACCTCATCACTTTATTCATGCGTCGGTCAGGTGAAACTGTGAAAATTTAGAAAAGTAAATATTTTACTAATTTCCTCATTTTTGCGCTTCGATGGATTAAAAAAAATCACAAAGCGAAAGAAATAATTTAAGGTATCAGAAATGGTTACCTGGCACTTTTTATTCGACGTTATAGTACGGTCACTCAGTCACTCAGTGCTCACTTTATCGTGAACAGCCTTTAGTAGTTTCTTTTCCCCCGTCCCTACAGTCCAGGTTTCACATTCGTATATGGCAATGCTCCAAAAACTAAGTTTTGTAAGCCTTTTTCAAGGTACTTGGTGCCTGAAAGTCACCAAGCCAGGTGGCGCTTTGGACGACTATGTCACGCCCTTCAAATGATCCAGCGCCTTTTTCGTGCATCCGTGGAATGCAATTCCTAGAATACTTACGAGTACAGAGACGGAGCAATTCCTTTTGCCACGAACTCCTGCTGCACGCATTAGCAAAATGGCTTCACCATCGAGCAACATGGAGCAGCGCCGTTTGCCAATTGGCGCCTGGTAATTTACTTGCTATAGATAGAGACAAGAAGAAATCGCGAGTTCAATGACCTGTAGGCTAGACTGCACAGTCGTATTGTAATGGCCAAGTGGTAAGGGCCAAATTGACATCATTCCGAGCAGATGAGCGGGCCGTCCAAGGTGAAAGGCGGATAAAGCAAAGCGCGGCCGACCTATAATAAGAAGGAACGAGCAAAAATGCCCGCCCCCCCTGGTGCAAAATAAATGCCTTAGACCGGCAGCAAATGCATCCCGTTATGTTCCTATGAGATGCAAAATTGAGGAAACCCAACGCTATAAGAGACCCAAATCGCTTCTAGCGCATAGGCCCCCATAGCTCGGTGTGTAACACACTCCCAGGCCAATCATTATAGCATCTGCGCAGCCTTATAAAGTCTACTATTGTAGACTAATCTGAGTGGTCCTGAAGGGACAGCTCAGACTAGGTTAATCATTAATTAGGTTTACTCATTCTCATTATGATTAATAGGTTAGCTAGGATTAACCTCTTATCCCAGCCAGCTGTCTCTTATCACTCTATGATTACGTGGCGCGCACACAACGGAAACGGTATATTTTTGAGGCTAGAAGTATAAAAATACTGGTTCTGGTGCACCAGGCTTCAGGCTTCGTACCTCGCAGACCCAATTAGCATATCAAGATCCCTATCCATAACAATTCTCAACAAATAACCCTCTCTTCCCACGGAAAACTCCATAATGTACCATCCTATGCCAACGGTGGCCATTTTGGCAGCCAGTGAAAAAAAATCCCACCATTCGTCAAAACCGATTTCCTATTACCGAATGAGCGCATACTTCGATGGTGGCCATTTTGGTAGCCAGTTGGAACGATTGCGGCGGTACGGACTGAAGTTCACATATGCGATTACCATCACAGGTAATGCACTTCCGAAATGGTACCCACACACCAATGACCGGCCGTGACGAAGCCCCAGCCAGCACTGCCACTCCCCAAGGGGTCCATGTGACGAAGCCCTGCCATGGCCACCTTGGTCACATTGGATAGAACCTGACCTGAATAATAATGACCTACCCAGCCGAGGTAGGGGAATGAGAACGTGATATGAAGCCCAGTCTGCTTTGAATATGTTAATAAGGAGAGAGATAAATGCTTTCACACAATGAAACCTGACAAGACGAATAATGACTCACCCAACCAGGAGGACGTGGACAGAATATATAACCCTGTGGGGATGGAATACTAATAGACCACCCCACCACCCTCTCTCTCACAAAAATGAGATGTATAGCCCTGTCCCAAATAGCATTATCAATAAGGGGAGGCTGGCAGGGGAGTCACAAAAAACCGAGGTTCCCACACACATACACCAGACCACCTGCCTCTCGTACAGTAGGAGTACATGCAGAGGTAACAAAGGAGACAAATACAAAGTTAACAGTAATTATATTTATTCACAAAAAAACAGTACAGCAATAAGAAGCAGTACAGACATTATTCAGCCGTAAGCGATGATATGGGCACCCATTGTTGAAGCGGAAATCGAAGCCCAATCATTTCAGGGGAACCGGGTCGCCACATCTATGGATCACTCGCTCCACTAAATAGTCATGAGGATATTTCGTGACATATATTTCGCAGATGTAGAAAGAACTGCTGATCTCTTGGCCAGTCATATCGGTGAGTGTATAGGTGTGTGGTATAATGTATCTCACCTTGGCGATGCAGATCACCTCGACACTCCAGCTCGGATAGTATGACTTATCAAAGACAATACTGCTTCTGAAGATACAGACAAAATCAACCACCTTGGCCCAAGGTCGGCATTGGTCATCATCTTGGAGTGGCGGTACACAGTCTGCAGTAGAGAAGTGGTGTTGGGAGCAGTAATCTCAAACAGACGAAGACAGGTCGTTCTATGCTTACATGAAATGTACTGAGTAAGCAGTCTACGAATCAGATCCAACCACTGGGAGCTTCCTTGTTCCTGAAAATGCCTTCCCCATCAGACCGTTAAGCATCAGGTTGAAACGTTCGACGATCGAAGCCTTGAAGTCGCTGAAAGTAAAGTAGTGATGAATCTTCTTTGCGGCCATAAGTACACAGAATGCAGGGCTGTAGAATTCCTTCCCACTGTCCATCTGGATGTTCTTTGGCGCGACTGTATTGTCCAAAACCAATTTCATTGTGGCTGCAACATTGGCACCACATGTCTGGGGCACAGGGACAGCCTAAGTATAGTTGGAGAAACAGATGATAACCGTCAGGATGTAGCGAAAGCCCTTATTGACATGTGCATAAGGAATCATCTCCTCCACACCGGCCTGGAACAGGTCGTGAAGTCCAAAGAGAAGCATGTTACATCTGGGGAAGTTCCAACGAGCAGGGCGATGCAACTCGGAAGCGATCTGTGCTTTCAACATAGCCAAAGGTCAGGCCCACCCATCACAGGATATGGCCAGCTTCACAGAGCTCTTACAAGAAATTCACTATTTCGTTTTTGTGAGACATATTGCTGGCTTTACAGGATGTAAAGAGGAGATGTAGATGGTCCATATGCTCGTTCACATCGTCCCAATACATGTATTCCAACCGGCTGCCACCATCAAGTTTCAGTCCCGATCCGCTCACACCAATGTTCGGAAAAGGATTCTCGATAATAGCGAATTTAAGGTGTGTCTCATCCCTATATGCATGACTGCTAGCATCATTGTCCACCAAATATGTATGTGTGAGCTGCAACAAAAGTCAGTTCTGGTGAAGTGCAGCATGTGAATAATCCCTGGGTACACATTTAAACAATGGCTCATAGAGCCGGGCGACGCTTGCATGACGACGCCCCCTACCTGGGTAACATTGTTGGGCAGAAAGATAACTTGTTTGTCGCTGAGGAACCACTTATTCTCATGCCTGAACACACCATAAGTATAATTGCTCAGATGAGGCGTGTACGAAGCAAGAAAATGACGAAGAATCATAGAGTGTATATTGGATCACACCTTCTTGTGTTCTAAAGATGCCAGGGAGATATCATCTTCATCATAACCATTAACGATCGCCTCATCCTCCTCTGCTGCAGTCTTGTGTTTTGGTGCGCAACGTAGCTAAGCCTTCAGAGCAGGGTGGTGGCTGCATCGTATCGAGCCACGATGTTATCTGCTGGAAGACCTCCGACAATACCACATCAAGTTTCATGTGCACCCTCTTGGCGAGCAGATACTTTTGCGAATGCTCGCAATGACACAACACAGATCCTTGGTGGGGGTAGCCATAGCACTGATACATAGTTCAAATGTACACAGTATGTATAACTAGTGGCGATGCTCGATCAACTTGGTAAGGCTGTCTTCTATTTTGACAATGCGGCATATGACAGCATCCAGTACATGGGTGCAATGAGCCCACTTGTCTTCGGTGATGCATATGTCAGGTAGATGGTGAGAGATCGTGTGACGTACAACATCTTCCATTGCTACAAGCTGTACACACAAAGCATTGATGCGGGATGTGAGCTTGGTGGCGACATTGCCAATGATTCTGTTCGTCACCCCCGACAGGGTGGCCACAGCTGTCTGCTGCACACCCCCAGCAGTACAGCGACCGTCCAACGTCGCAGAGAGAGAGAGAGAGAGAGAGCCGAGTTGAACCTCCAGAGCGAAGAGCTTGGTCATGATGTCAGGGCTGGGGTTCGTGACCATGTCAGACACGCGCTCTATATGTGTATTCAGAGCAGACAGTTTGCTCGAATTGTCGCTTGCCACGAGCATATGATCTTTCAGAATAGCACTAAGGGCTTCCAGCATCCTGTTGTGAATACGAACGCCCAGGTCAGCCACCTTCTTTGCAACACTGGCAAGTGTACCTCCCAAACCGCCGAAGTTCTGCACATAAGTGAGGGTCGATATCTGACTAAACAGTTGACCATATGACAAACCAACAGCATCGATGTTCGATTCCAGGTCGATCAGCTTCTTCCTGAATGTTGCAAGCACACCCTCAGTCTTAGAGGGAAGGCCACTGACCTGCACACCCACATCATCCAGTTTCGTCTTCATTGTTGCAGTTAGTGTGCCCACACCTGCGGTACCAACATTAAGGACCCTGTCGATTTTAAGTCAGGTTGTTAAGGCTGCTAGCACTAACTTGGGCACCCAAAACATCGATTTTCTTCTCCACAGTCTAAAACTGTTGGCCAAGGGTGGTAAGCGTTTCCACATCGGTAGAAGTCAATGAGCGAATCTGGGCCTCCATCTTAGCAGACAGGGCACTCATGTTGGTCAATATCCGCCCTTCCATGAACCGGAGTTCATCGCTTGAGGCTAAATCGGTGAGACTGGACACAGTCTTGACCAGTCCGACAAGTTTCATATCCATACTCGAGACCAGTACATTGGTAGCATAAATGTGGTCCTCCAGGGCAGTCATCTTCGCACCCAAGCTGGAGAGTTTGCGCACATTAGTGGTCAATGCCTGTAAGCCAGTGGTCAACGTGTTGGCCAGTTTCTTGCTCACACCAGTAAGCTTTGGCTCCAAGATCACAAGCCAAGACACATCGGACTTGAGCGAGCGGAGATGAGACTTGGTGGCGGAAGATGTGGTCCATAGATATTCCATAGCTATGAAAGTAATGATGTGGGCAAAGGAAACATTTGCCGCATCACCATCATGCTAAGTTCCCCCAAGATGCTTGGCCACTATGGCCGAACTTGGACATGGCAAAGATCATAGTTCACTGGTGCAAGATAATAAACTTATTGAAGCTACATCGGAAGCAGCCCTTGTGAGGTGGAAAGTCCTTGGCGATGATGAGAAACCCATGCAGGTCGTGCCAGCAACCCGAGCACATATTCTTAAAACTATCGAAAGTCATATTGGTGTGCACGTGATCGGAGTACACATGGCGGAGATTCAGATCATCCATGCGAAACAGAATGAGGATATTGGCATTGTCATGCATATGTTGCTTCGGCATATATGAGTACATCTGGTAGAGATAAATCGTATCCACAGCGACATGGCGACCCATGCTGAAGTACTGTTGCATCGAATTCTGCTTCTCACATGCGACATTGTCGAATATGAACAAAGAGTTAGACCTAGCATCAGCATTGTTGCTAAATGGGAAGTACTGAAGTCCAGCCATGGCCTGTATAACCTGTGCCAGGCGAAGGTATTTCGGCTGTTGGAGAGACTTCGAGTAGAGATATACATTCTCGAAGCAGAGACCATTGGGATGCTCCAGAAGACTGAGAAGCACACAGGTCTTCCTGCAGTTGCTCGGAATGGCGATAATAGCACGAACAATGTTCGGTAGAAGTTTTCCATGGTGCGATTCCTGGGCCATAGATTCGTTTTCAGTGGTAATGCTAACAGGAAGTGTGGTAGTCTGGGACCCAGTCTCCATCGAACTGAGATGGGACCACTAAACCACTTGAACTTACAGTTGTGCGAACTGTATAAATGATGTACATGCAGACCATATAGCATTAGTATGCAGAAATGTGTCGTGGGAGCAAGGTCAAGAGGGGAAGAGGGGACACTGAATAGTGAATACACTGATCAACAACTTCCTGTTCGAAGTGCATATTCCCAACTACAAATTCTGTGGGCCTGGTATCCAGCTAGCAAGGAAATTGAAACAAGGGAATGTCTCAATTAAACCCCTGGATGAGACATGCCAGGAGCACGGCATTGCATACACAAGTAGCAGGTTGTAGGATAGACATGCAGAGGACAGGATACTCGCTGACAAAGCCCACACAGTAGGTGTTTCGCCTGCATCTAAGCTCCGCAAATGGCTGGTGGCCTGGGGAGTGACCAAGATCATGAAAAGCAAAGGTGAAGCGTGAAATGGGCTTAGCATCTGGGAGGAGGAGAAAGAAGACAACCATGCATAGGAAACTGCAATGCCAAGTTAAGTGCAGTAGGATCTTGCAGTTCCTCCTATTGGCCATCGGACTACTCTGTAGCCTAATTGGAGGGGCCAGCAGGATAGTGAGAGTGGTGAACCATGCTAAAGGAGAAAATCAACAACTCTGGGAAGCAATCAGGCATAATAGGAAAATGGAAGCTCTCGAGCAGGGAGCAATGATGGTCAAGGCTTGTACCTCTGCCTGTACAAGCAGGGGGCAGTGGAAGAAAACAAAGAGCAGCGGCGGGAAGATGACGAAGGAGACGATTCTAAGAGACCTGCCCGACCCACCACTCATGAACATCGATATACATAAGTGCGCTTGGAGACTGTGAATACCCAACTTCAGGGGCGTCTTCATGTGGGACTGCCTACCACACTGCCCATGGTGTGTGGAGAGAGGGGTAATAAACATAGATGCCAGCCATGTGCTCGGGAAGCACTGGATCGCATACATGAAGCAAGGACACAGGGTCGACCACTACGACAGCTATGAAAACCTAAGGGCCCCACCCGAACTGAAAACATACATGAGAGGCAGTAGGATCTTTTACAACCACTGAGCCATGGGAATGGAACTGTGGACACCTATGTCTGATATGCAACATGGTATGCACCATACGTACAAATCAGTCATGTCTGTAATGCTGATCCTGTCAGGCAACAGCATTGGAACTGCGTAATGTGCATTTACCACCACTGAAACTAAAGGGGCATGGAAAATCGCCCTAATAGACTTTCAAATCTAATTCTATGTACAGAACATCGACAACTGCAACTGCATGTTTCGATACATCGAGGAAAACTGGAAGATGGGCGAGGTGTGCATACCCACCAGAACGTACATGGTAGAGGATATTGAAGAGTACATGAAGCGAGAACTGGGACAGGATGTGGTGGTGAAGCTGTGTGGCCATGCCAACGCACTACACAGCGAAATGTCAAGTACTGCCGCATAGACTTCACACAAACCAAAACACACTCGCAGCTATGTTGGGGTCGAAAATATGATTTACAAAGTGAATAATCTGCACAAATCGACCCTACCCAAAAGATATACCCTGTGAATGTGATACAAATAAACTGCAATTAAGTGGCCAGCTCATACCTTAATGGTCTACCCAGCCAAACACTGCATGAGTTCGCAGCAATGGTGCAGCTGGGATTTAAACTGGTGTACAGGAAGTGCTCGTGTCTATTATCGACCAGGACAGTTATCTGATCAACTTCCAAGGTGAAGAAATCACTGTCCACAGTGCAATACAACTATGCGGCAAGTACAATGGATGTGTGGTCATCCATTTGCACCCAAACAGTAGCCTCCCCATCAATGAGTACATCCTCACAACTAATGCAGACTTTGAAGATATCATGGAATTCCAGCATGCATGCAAGCAAGTCAACCTTGCCCTGTGTGAGGAGTAAAGCACGACATGTCACTGGATAGAGGAATGTATGGGACATATACATATGGCAATGATGGAGGACAGCAAATGGTACCTACTCTACAGTGCACATGTGTGTTCCATATACATGTAAGAACGAGTACTTCACTTGAACAGTATAGAGGGTGATGCTACACAAACCACAAAGGGCAAGCTGACATGCAACAGCAAATGTAGGTGTTGGGAAGTTGTTTGTGCCCTTGTTGCATGCCTGCTGCTGGGCTGGTCCAGATGAGTCTGTGAAGGAGGCATCGTCCACTGGTTGCTAGGCCACACCCCAGCCATGTACAAGCGGTGCCAGCAGCAGGTGACTTGTACTCAACCAGGGTGCTGACCCATCCACCATCTGCATCCCAACATGCCACTGCCCTGCAGTGCGGATGAAGGAGGGGCATATGCACTGCTGTATGACACCCTCCATGCTGCAGCAACACAGCCACCACCCTTGGTGCTGCTATCCACTACAGACGTGGAGGGCAACACCCCCCAACCACCAAGGTCACCCAACCACCACTGACCATCATCACCACCATCATGATGAGGATGGATCAGCAGCAGCAGCGACCACCCAGGAAGTGGAGGCGGCCCAGGCACTGCTGGTTATCTTGTGCTGGCCGAGCTGGAAGCAGCCAAGCAATGCATCGCAAATGATGGTTGAACTGACAGAGCTGTTGGACCTGTTCACCACTGAGCCACCAACACCGCAACCATCGAAGTGATGCCGTCCAGCAGCGGCAGCAACAACATCAGTGGCTACGCCCCCAGTACCAGTGCTGAGATGGAAGCAGCAGGTTGATGCATCCATCATCACCACCTCCCCCAAGATGGTCAATTCTGACACCTCCACCAAGGGACCAATGATTGTGGATGCTGCCATCTCCGCCCGCCCTGCGAGAAGGAAGGTGTCGATGGCCACACAGATGCCTGTCCAATGCCCTTGACAGAGGCTAGCAGCACTCCCAGGCATCTGCCTCCTCACACAGGGCAAGAGGAAGGTGGTACTATGATGGGTGTGTGTCAACTGTGGTGTGTGTGGCCAGGACCAGGACCCATTGATGTGTATATATATATATATATATTTGTATAATCACTTTTTACTATGTTTATTTTTCAGGGGGGAGAGATATGTAGTCATGTTGAAAAAATACATATAGTATTATGTATATGATGTACGTGTGTTCTTATTCTGTGTGTGTGCTCCTTTTCATCCATACTACTACTCCTATGTCTACCTGTTATTGTCTACAATGGAGTGTGAGTATGCCATATAGGTACAAACTAGAAACAAAGTAAAGGTGAGAAGGTAACATGGTAAGAAAGTAACAAGGTGTATATATACACACACACACACACATAACCAATCAATGCCGACCATCACCACCACACATATAGTGCACAAACTCACCAATGTCCTTGGCGACCAACCAATGGCAGGAAGGGAGGTCTATACGAAGATGAAGGCACCACCACAGCACAGAGGTCCACATGGTGCTGCCACATCGCCTGGATAAGACCCCCACCTCTGCAGCTTTGCTGTTGGAATGAAGGTACCACCACCAACACCTGTAACACACACAGCCTTTCTTGCACTTCGCTCGAGTTTACCACCCCCACACAACATACACTAAGGTATGAAATAGGAACAGGACCTGGACTTCTGGCCAGCTACCCCACTAAACCATCAGCAGCACCATCAAGTAATCATTTGAGCCATATATACACAGCATGTATTAGACACAAATACCAGAACTGATTTGCAGGGTAGGCACAATATGTGGGATAGGTACCCTTACAATGCAGGAAAGGAAAAACAACCAGTATCAAATTATAAATAAACACAAAACATCAACAATTTGGAAGAAACACGACAAAGAAAAATTACAGCACAAAGTAAAGGAGTGACAGGTAGAGGCTAAAAACCATGTAAGAAGAAGTCATGCAGCTGTGGTATGGGTGACCCAACCCTTCAGTGGTAAACAAACGATACATATACCAACATCCACATGCTCTTCACTCCCATTGGGATAAGCATTGTGGCCCCTGGGGAGTGTGAAAAAAACAGAGTTCCCTGGGTCAGAGACCCAACATAGACGACATATCCCCGGGTATATATTGTATGTGTTCAAATTAGCAGATGAATATAACCCAAAAGTCGAGATGTAAAATAATGAGAGTGGTCATGAGTAACAAAGAACAGTACATGTATTTACTTAGCAGTAGATATATAAACATATATAGAAGCCATAGTGAGTGAATGTGAAATGGTACATGTTTTGCATGTCCTAGTACCATGCACTCAACAAGGGATTGATGTGACATCCCCTGCAGTAGGCAGGAACATGCCATTAACCCCAAATTCATGAAACAGCAGCAACATATATGATAGCATCATTATACAGCTACTATATGTCTTTGAGTGTACCTCCAATTGCTAAACGTGGACCAGGACACTGGTCATACACCTGCACAAGACTTGGACTGCTCCCTGCATGTTCTCCAGCACACGACCAGCCAGCATACCTGACAGGGCAGATCAGCCCCCCTTCCATATGTGCTCCAGTATGCCAGAATTAAGCCTCACAAAAGTACACAAGATGTGTTGAAGATAACTCACATGTGGTGTACTGGGGAGAATAATCTGAGTGGAGGGGAACCAGAGTGTGGGGGAAAAACTGGTTGTATGCAAGGCACCATAGCGAACAACCAGCCAGCACACCTTTCCAGCTGCAGTATGTTCTCCAATGTGCTGTAAATGCTCACAGCACAGACACAATTACACACTAGTGACATGCTCGACAAGAACATTATAAAACTCCTGTATGTATTCGAGTGTACTGTCCAGACAAGCCAACACACCTGGTAGGATATATATGGAGCAGGGAAATTCTGACACACCTGGAAGGATTCCTATACTGCTCCTGCTTGAAGTTCCAGCATTCCTGCATACACAGGTAGTCCATTGTAGGAGAGGGGAGCAGAAGCATTTCAGCTTCGGCGATCATGGGGTGTGGAACTGCCTCCTACTATGAATCCCGACCCAATTGCCCTCCCAAGGGCAGACACAATATATGATGATATGTGCCTGCATGTGTGTGTGTGCTGAGATTTACCCAATGTAGCCATAGGAACAGCATGTATTCTGTCATCCAAGATCTGATGCTTGTTTTCCATTCACGACAGTGCTTATTGCTGCATTCTGTGTAGAACGTGGTGGTAGTGCGACCTAATGCTATGGATCTGCACCCTAATGAGTTGGTGGTCCAGAAGAACTCACCTGTAGTCCTCGATGGTAATGACTCAATGGATGACTCTCTTCTGAATGCCCTTAGCCTGCTTTACGATCTTGTACCTGCATGTGTAAGAATACAATTAAGCCCTTAGCCCGACGAACATCACCATGCCATTCCCCACACTCATCCTTAAACTTGCAGATTACCTTCACATTGACATTGGAGTCGCAAGGATGAGTGGGATGGAAGCCATTAACATTGAATTCGGCCATGAATGCCAGGTATAAGGCCAGGTTGCTGTAGAAATCCTGGCATGATATGGCCATGACAAAGGGATTGGTATCCATATATGTCAACCCCACGTCAGGGCCATATGGTGCCTTCATTGCATCATAATGGAAGTGGTAAATTAGGGTCTTTGACAGGTCCAGTACGGCTAAGCATGGCTTCAGCCATGCCTTCTGGCAGAACTTCAGGACACAGTGGACAACATTTAGCAATATCCCATGTGCCAATGCCTGCTTGAGGGTGACAAAGTGTATGATGTATCGCTCCTGCCCATCTAATGTTGTCATCAGCTTCTGCTTTCTGGACCTGTGGTGACACTTGCTGAAGGCAGGAACAGAAGGTCTCGATTGTCATTGTGTAACATAGCAGTGTAGTCTACATCCACCTCCAGTATGTATTCAATTGGACCATCATCCAGCATGGATATCATGTCAATATCCATGCCAGTCCATTCGAAGCTTCCATAGGGAGGGTCAGGAACATCGCCCATCTATACAAATTGTTGGCATTCACATACTAGAGGTAGGTAGACTGCCGAGTGGCATCATACACAACAGGCAAGTCCTTGTTGTTCACCACCACATGATGTGTGATGCACTGGGCCAACCCTCCCTGGATACCAGCCTCGATAAACAGGTGAGTGTCATAGTCCACTAGGAGCTCCAGCTCCATGCCCGTCTTCCGCAACATCTCATAGAAGGAGAATGCCGAGGCACTCACATACTGAACACAGTCCAGACCATACGTGGACAGACAGAGCACCTGGAAGTTCTCGAAGATGTCGCAGAGCAGCAGTACATCGGTCTTAAAGTATAGCTCTGCATACACCTTTAGCAATGTGCAGCAGAAGGTTGCCCAGACCATCTGCGCATGGTGCTACTCTTCCTCGTTGATGGCGGTGCCAGTGAGCCTGTTGTCAAAGGCACCAATCCCTGGCAGCTGTGGCTTGTCGAGTGTCCCCAATGAAGTGATGTAATCATTTTGGAATAACCCTTTCTAAGTCACCAGCTCGAACCGTCGAGGATAAGGTGAAGAATGCTGCAGTGGTGTGGAAATTGGCACATTGCAGGTTCTGGGCAAGCATTGCGAGGCTGGTAGACATGAATCTATATGTATCTATAAACTGGATGGTGAAGTTGTCTAGACTTTTGCTAAAGGTAATTAGTTTCTCCTCTGTGTTCGGGGTGAAAATATATGTTCTCTGTGTTGTAGTCAAGCTAGGTGATGATGAAATATGCATTGTAAGCCAAGTTGTGGAAGAGAATTGGCAGATGGTTGGGGCGGTCGCAGAGCTTATTGCAGTTGTTGTATACTACCCTTATAAACACCCCCTTGAAGTGGTCGTAATCCGCATCTTCCAGTTGTTGGCTCTGGTGAAGTGGCCTGCACCAAGATAGTAGGTGGTGGGCCTATTATAGCCAGCCCATTTTCCTGGCATCATTGGTTTCATCAGCTCAGACTGGCTATATATGTCCTTCACCAGAATGCTAATCCTTTTGATCTCCTCCATGAACTTCTTCACCAGACTCTCCCTGGTGTAGTGACACACTTTGTCCATGGTGAGGTTGGTGGTCTTGCCGACAGGTATGAGATTGTTGTCCACCTTGATGTACACCCCATAGCTGAAGGGCAAGTGTGTTTGGTTCCTATAGGTATATGATATTGTATGGTCCTGCTCACACAACTGGACAGGATGCAGGTGCTCCTCAAAGTCCTCATACACGATTATAGGTATCTTGTCGATGTAATGCAAGTTCTAAAACAAGAGCACAAGAGGCTAGCCATTCTCCATGGCAGACATGTAGGCACAGATGGCATTGTGGCCATGCAGTACCTCCTGTGTTTGGCCACAGTCTCGGCACCGTAGAGCCCTGTCACCTGTGGCTGGTTGTTGTAAGCCCACAAGAAGAGATGAAGAGATGAAGAAGAGATCGAAGTGGATGGCCTGCTCCTCCTTTGATACTCATATTGGGATGATGGGGTTGTCTTCCTCATGAGTGTAGATATTGATGCTGATTCCTGGGTTTTTTCACTCGAACAGGGGCACCTGTTGCAGAGGCATGGGGAAGGCCAGGCCAGTGAAGTCGAACCTGGCCTCCAGGTCGAGGTGGTGCTGGTTGATGCTTTCACAGTTCCTCCTCTCTACATAGTGTGATAGGATCACCCATTTGAAGTGCACTGCTCATGGTTTTTTTGGGATTGACGACTGCCTTCTTCGACATGATCGCAACAGGCAGGTTGATGTAGGAGGAGGCCTGAAGGGGGTCGAGCTTATTGATGTGAAGCTGAAGCCTCTTCACCACAGTAAGCATCCAGCTGCTGCACTTCCCCATGTAGTCCACCTCCTCCTGGCATATCATAGTGATGGCAGTCGTCATGATATCTTCCACATTGGCTACATTGTAGAGCAGGATGTTCTTCATCTTGCATGCACATTGATCAGACTCATCCTTTTGTGGCTCAGGCTTAGAATATGTACACTCCAGGAAGATGTTAAACTTAATGGTTCCCTGAACGTATATCTCCTGATCCAGTTGGCAGATAATGCCCTCCTTCATACACTCAAGGTAGCTGCAAATATTAATGGCGTCGCTCGAGGTATTCTCCACAATGTAAGTCTGCATCACATGCTTAAGCACGCTCTCCTCGTCCACAAAGTTATGCTTGTTGGCCGCACCAGCCCCGGTGAAGACAGGGTGTGGTGTGGGCATCATCCTTCGGCAGCGATCTCATGTGCAGGCACGAAAGGTGGTGGCTGTGGAGCTATCAATGATCCCGGCGAGGGTCAGGTGGAAGGCCCTGGCCAGGCAGTGGTGATGAAAGGCCGATCGTTGGTCTTACGCATGTGTTTAGCGGGTGGTGGTGCAGGTCCGGTACGCTTTACATTTTGAGCATATAGGTTATCCTTATGAGTAAACTGCCTACTGCAGCTCCTACACTCTAGGGATTCGGAGATGGGATTTCCCAACAACCACATGCGTGCCGTCTAGCTTTGCAGGAATGTTGGAAACCCTGGTTACAGTTCTTGCAAGTGATGGTATAATCTTGCTTGGATTGCCCCGTGCATGTGGCACGATGCCTGACAAGAAAGTCGGAGTGAGTATAGGATTTCCCGCACCGATCACAGATGAATACCTTTGCCTCCCTGGAGGGATTGAGGGTACAGTTCCTCTCGTGCCGAAGACCAACCTTGCAATCTGTAAATGTGAGGTCACAGAAACCACACTGAAGGTCCGGCGTCTATATCGGAGCTGCGAGAGTGGGTGATGGAGGTGGCCGAGAGGGGTGAGCGATGACGATGTTTGCGAAGTAGCTGGTGATGTTGGGTGGTGATGTTGTTGTGATGTTGATGTTGTTCATTATGATGATGGATGTAATGGTGGGTGAGGAAACAAACGTTAACAATGGCCATGAATATGCCATTTTCGGAATACCAAGATTAATTTTTTTTTTAACAATGGCAGAAGACTTCTCTCCCTCTGCTTCTTCCTAGACTCGACTGGAGGGCTGTGTCAGGGTGGAGCTGGAGCTCGGCTCAACACAACCACTTGCAATGCAGGCAGACCAGGAGGAGTTGAATCATATAGACTACAGAATAGGCTTAAGGAGCCTGTGAGGGCACGTATGATGCCACTGTTACGATTAGCACACACGCACATGCACACACGCACATGCACACACATGCATGAACAGACATGCATGCAAACACACATTAAAATTATAGTATACATCATATGAATACTACTAAGGAGGCATGTGGTTAGACTTATGCATAGCTAGGGTCGGAGGGTAGGGCGACGTCTGTGTGCATGGGTGGAGAGAGGATTTAATCTTTCTTAGTGTGGCAGTGGACAGCTCGGAGTGCTCCAGCGAGCTCCTTGTGCGAGCATCCCGATAACTCCCTATCCCCCGACACAACATCCAGGCACTGGGAACAAGCCAAAACCAAAATATACCTTAAATAAAATATTTTATGTGAAAAGGTTTGTCTGTGAGTGCTCCCACATACACCACGTCGGTGCAATCCTTCCCATACCATTATCCCCGATGTAACACCCAGCCACTAGGGACCAACTGGAGTGAAAAAGAAAAATAGAAATAAAAAAAATGTTTTATGTGTGAAGATGGTTGTCTCTGAGTGCTCCCACATACGCCATGCCAGAGCATTCCATCATGACACTATCCCCAATGTAACACCTGACCACCAGGGACCGACTATAATGAAATGAAAAATTTAAATAAAATATTATAAGACAAAATAAATATTGGATTTCCTAGGAAATATTTTGGGAGCCTCGCATAGTGATGTAACACCATATCATATAAAAGAAAACAAATAATGGATTGTCTCAGTTTTTTTAAATATTATAAGACAAAATAACTATTGATTGCCTCAGAAATGTTTTTTGGGAGCCTCGTGCGTAGTGTTCTAACACAGTGCCATTGCCTGTGTGAATACATATAAAAACAAAACAAATAATAATGAATGGTCTTGGAAGTAAAGTATAAGACAAAAAAAAATGTATTGTCTCGGAGATATTTTGAGAGCCTCGCGCAGTGAGCACGTGTCCCGGGGGTTTAACCGATTTCTTTATGAAGTGATTTGGGCGGCTTTTAATATCGTGGATTGCCTTGGAAATATTTTGGGAGCCTCGCGCACAGTGTTCTAACATCACGTCATTCCCTTAACCACCTTATTAATTAAACATTGCCAAGTATGTATAGACTGTTCACGGTAAAATGAGCAGATTTAAAGAATATTTTTCTTTTTTCTTTCCTACTGTTTCACTTGACTGATGAATGACTACAGTTAAAAAATATTTTGTGCGAAAAAGGTATTGTCTCAGAGCTCAGTTTAACATGAATAGCCTATACCAACACACCTTATCGTCACATCAGTAATTATGTTCATGTAATAAGCATATTCCCAATGCTAGGCTATAGTCCGTTCACTGGTAGCTGGTATTATAAGTACAATTTTTTTCATTTAATATTATGCTGCCTGCACACTGTAACGTGCACACGTCAATTAAACATTGCCAAGTACGTACAGGCTGTTCCCGTTAAAGTGAGCAGATTTCTATAGAATTTACTTTCCTCATATTTCCACGGTTTAACTTGGCCAACACATCAATTCTTTTTCATTTATAAATAACCTTCGTATTAATGAAATATTGCCACGTACGTAAAGACAGTTCTGTTAATTTTTACAATTTGATGCACTAAAAATGTAAAGCAAAAGAAATAATTTTTAAAGTTATCATAAATGGTTACCTAAAATTTTTTTTTTATATTCGATGTTAAGATATGGAACTACTTTCCCCCTATCAATACAAATATTACTGGGCGAACATCTGTTTTTGTAAGGTTCATTTCTAAAGTGCTCACTTTATCGTGAACAGCATTTAAACACATTTGAAATAAACATAAAATTTCCTGTCCCTCCCACTTGTGGTCTGGCCAGGGTTTGAACCCGGGTCGCCATAGTGGGAAGCATGTGGGCTAAAGTCTGTTCACCGGTAGCTAAGCAAATAGGAAAGATACGCCTGTTGCTTTGCAGCGCGAGGGCGGGTCAGGAGACCAGCGTTTTTATCACTGCGAATAAAGGGAGGGAAAGGTCGACGTTTATCGCCACGGCGGCGAGCTAGGGAAGGACATTAACGGCCTATTGTTTTCTCAACCGGACATCCCGCAACCTTCTGTCGCGCGGGGGGGAGCTCCATGCTGTCTACGTCTCCACACCTGCTACCGTGCCATGTCAGAGCCGTAGGGGCGTGGATGGCCAACTGCATTGTGATTTTTTTTTTTTTTTTATGTAAGGCCGCAGATTAGCTTGAAACGTGGCGATACCGCGTGTTCGTGTCCACGTTGGATCCTGCCACTACGCGTTTTTCATTTCCGTGTGTTGAACAGACGACTGATATGACGCACGCTATAGCACTGTTAACATGTGCTTGTGTTGTATAATTTGTTTGTCCATGTTCCTCCATGGGGAATAAACGTATTATCATTGGACTTCTACGACCAGAAAACCTATGCTTTATACCGGCCAATTAAGAGTGTTGGTACCCATTGGTATTACTTTACTACCTTTTTTCTATCGTTTCACAATGTCACATCTTATTATAATCACAATGTGCTACTATATATGTGCGAATGACGATCTGTCCCTGTGTGTGGTGTAATGGGCATTCACTATCTCATTCCAATACATGATTTCTTTAGTTAACGGTGAGCTTTTTACAACCTCAGTAGTATAAATGTACCGGTTCTGGCGCACCAGGCTTCAGGCTGCGGAATTAGCATATCAAGGTCTCTGCCCATTAAAAAATTCAAAAAATGATCCTCTGTTCCTGCGGGAAATCCTAGAACGTACCATCCTATGCCAACGATGGCCATTTTCGCAGCCAGTTAAAAGTCGCCCAAAACCGTTGGCGGCCAGTATAAAATTTTCCAGCATTAGTCCGAAATATTTTTCCTATGACCCCAATGAGCACATACGTCGACGGCGGATATTTTGGCAGCCAGGAAAAGTCGCCCAAAACCGACGGTGGCCCTGTTGGCAACCAGGGAAAAAAAATTTCCCCCACTGTTCATCAAAACCGATTTACTATTACCCGAATGAGCGCATACTTCGATTGCCACAATTTTGGTAGCCAGTCGGAATGACTGGGGTGGTACAGGCAGCCAATTGGCAGCCAGCATGGACTAAAGTTTGCATATACGATTACCACCACACGTAATGTACTGCCAAAATGGCGCCCACACTCCGAAATCCGGCCACGACGTAGCCCCAATCAGCACTGCCCCTCCCTGAGAGGTCCACATGACGGAGCCCTGCTGCAGCCATGTTGGCCTTACAGGATGAAATCCGACCAGAATAATAATGACCCACACAATTGGGAGGTCATGGACATGATAAGCAGTCCTAGGAGTATGTATGTAAGAAGAGGGTGGGAGAGAGGGGAAAAAATGGTTATACAAGTTCAATAAAGCACTCTCTGTGGCGCAACCCACATGTACATACTACCGTGACGAGTATCCATGATCGGACTGATAAATGCGATAACGTCAATTCGCCTTAAGAGGAACATGTAGTTGGTCACCCCTGCGAGCAGCAGCAGCCAGAAGGAAGCTGCTAATGCATGCACCTTCCAACGTCTGAACCAGTGTGTGTGGGGAAGGAAGGGGTTGGTGGCGGATGTAGGCATGGGAGGGGGCACACATGCTGTAGAACATAAATACACCCCCGTCAAGGATACTCGTTTAATCATCTCACAGCTTTCGCCGTGCTAGCATCGCGCTGACCAGCTGCACTGCACCATCGCCCTGCACCAGCACCATAAGAGAGAGACATATAGCCCGACCTGACTAATCCGCATCTGCGTGGCGAGTGAACAGTACCACATTGTGACAGGTATTAACATATGTATTAATAATATATCAAGTGTACTGACGTGACATTATAGTAATACAAACAGGTACCAACACTATTAATCCACCGGAAAAAGCACGGGTTTTTGGTGATAGAATGCCAGTGGAGGAACGTGAATAAACAAATTAAAAAAAAAACATAAGCACATGCTATAGTGTGCATCATATCAGTCGCTGTCTGTTTAACATGATGTGAGTGATACAGCTATAAAACGGGGAAATGAGAAACGTATAGCGGCAGGATCCAAGTTAAGTACACGATTATTCCCTGCGGAGGAAACAGGAAGGCTGATAAAGAATCTTTCGCAGCGCGCAGTAGCCAATCAGACACAAGGCCTACATCCAGAGCTTCGCCCAGTCACCAGTGGAGTTAATGTAACCATTAAAATTTATGGATTCCGGTACCTGGTATTTAAGACTCGGTATAGATTTGAATATTTATATATAATTCTTTTAGCTGACGACTACAAATAAGTTAATCTAAGTTAGCATGGGAATCTTCAACGTCCATTCCATCACATATCAGCCATCAATAAACATAATGCATACGAATGAAAATGAGTGAAGTTCGTGGATTTAAATCGGACGTAGTCAATCTTTGTTAAAGTTGAATATCTGTTAACCTGTAATTTTGTAGTTCAATTTTAAATTGTTTGTTTAATCTAGCAACGTAATCGTTTTCCGTGGCAGTTCTAGAGTAATTACGTAAGGAACGGCGAAAAAAATAAAAGAAAAGGTGGATAGGGTAGCATTGGTAAATAATTTCACGAGCTCGATGGTTTGTAGACCTAGTTAAGCCTGCGCTTTATTGACTGTAAGTTCGCCACTCGGCGAACTTACAGGCAGTATACATAAAACTTAAGATGATTATGAGAAGTTTGGAAAAATTATGTATGGACAAACGGAAGAAAATGGCCGTTTCGGCAACGATGGCATGTCATGTTAATATGGCACCTCCAGTTTTTTTAATGGCCAATTATCAATTATCAATTATTTTTGCGTGGCCCTTGAAAGCATTTGCAACTTGTCAGTTGTCATAGTTAAATTCTAAACGTGAAAAATTATATAGTTTCATATGAAATAATGGCCTGTTTGGAACCCAAAATTAGATAACTAACAAAGTTTTAAGGTCAACCATTTTATAACCAATTTAATTCGTTTGCCTTGCATCACGTGTCTAAATAGTCGTAGTTTAATGTATTCCACTAAGCATCCGAAGCCAAAACACTGAAGTTTTTAGAGGTATGGTTTGTTGGTTTATCAGCCAACCTTAGGGGTGCCCAAAATATTATTTTATGGGTGTCTCCTTTAGCTATCGAGGCCCTGTTTTCTCCATGCAAAACAGGCGTTTGGTTTGGTTCCACCCTGGGCACTTTCTTTCCCAAGTACCCGTCATGTCTGGAGAAAAATTTTTCCTTCTCGGCAACCTGTTGAGGCAGTCGATGGGAACCAGAAACTCTACCCAGGAGTTAAGGGAACTGCAAATGAAAACACGGAAGAAGTGTGTTCATGAATCAACGTTATAATGCTATTGGAAAAGAGGGAGAAAAAAAAAAAAAAAAAAAGGAGTAGGTGCACTGAAAATCTAAGGAAGTTCGTCTCTAAAAAAAAAAAAGTGTATATCATAAAATGTTAATTGTTTGAAAGCCACAAGATAGAGAAGCATAACATACTAATCGCTTAGAAGAAGCTTTAAAAAGGAAATGATTACTGAAAAAGAAATGTTATCGTTAAATTGGTGCAAAGAAAAATTAAAAACACGAAAGGATGGAGTATAACAAAATAAGCCTGGAGATCACTAGGCAAAATAGACAGAAAAGCAAGAAATAGATAATATTTATTTTATATTAGTGAAAAATAGGAAGGCAGGTTTCCAAATTTTTTTCCAGGAAAACTTACATGAAGGCACTGTACAAAATATATAAGTATAATCTATACATCAACATTATCATGATAAATAAGTAATGATGCTGAAAAGGGAATTATATGAAATGAAAACAGTATAAAATATCAGGTACCCGGAAGCATTCCGGCTGAACTAACAAAGCATATCCTTTTACAGGAGAAAATAACCCCGGTGGATATTAATAATCGCATGCAAGACAAATATGAAATTCCTGGAAAATGGAGGTAACATGGTTCACACCTGCCTACAAGGGTAAGAATAGAAAACAAATGCAACAATTTCGCGCAGTTGAAAAAATTTACTGACAGATTATTAAATCTAGAGTGGCGAGAGAACAAGCTTATGTGTAAGAACGGGAGGAATTGAAATATGGCAGGTATTGCAATGATATGAAAAAAAAATTTCGTTTAAGAAACTTGGGTGGCTGCACTATTCCTTCAGTGGCTCTAGGCGTCTTCCTCAAACGCGTTACATCACTTTCTCAACTACACCTTTGCAAGAAGGTTCGGCATTAAGAGTATGTTTCGTTTAAGGAGGTTGAGAATATTAAACACCTGGAAAAGCCCTTATATAATCCATTCACGGTCACTTCATACTTCTGCGAATCCCTGCTTAAGTTCTACTTCCAGGATATTCCTCCGCCTCGTGCAAAATAAGCTTAACTAAATCTGGAAAATTACACCAGAGGACAACGCACCGCATTCGTGCGCACTCAGTTATAATATTTCGCATGAGAACTATTTCTTACTAGGCGTTATCAACACACGCATTTTATCGCTGTTTTGAATTCATATTAATTATAAATGAGATAGTATAATCTTAGGAGAGAATATAAATAAGGTTTCAATTTAACAAGAAAATGTTACTTTTAAGAACACAAGTATAAAACGCTTGTGATACACGATATATTTAGGAAGTAACTAAAAATGTCATACATGGGGTGATTTTCCAAAGGTTTTATTCAGAAAGTTTGATGAAACCGCTAATAGCTATAGTTGGGATAGAGGTGACGGTAGTTTGGGGGGGGGGAGGGGGGAAGGGTTGAAAGAGGGACAGAGGAAAAGCGCACTAGCCAATAAGAAGCGAGTTTCCGCCGCAAATGTCTCCGCAAGCATGGATACTTCGTGAAAATGTGCACGGCATCCCTGATTCCAGCTGGTACTGCATACATCACAACAGCAAAAGGCCCTCTACAGATGCGTTATGTGTATTACATCCTTGGTCTCGTTTCGCACTCTTCAGCGAAGGTTACTTCTACCCAGGTTGGGAAGATCCTCGTTAAAAGTTTGGCAACAGAAAATTTTCGCCACTAGGTAAGCGTTTATATCGCCTGTGTACCGGATTTATTATATTTTATACGTTAAATAAATAATTGCGATAATCATAAAACAAATCTATACTAATAAATAAACTTGAAGTGTATGTTTGTTATTTCAAAATTGACATCAATATCTAAGCGTAATATGCTATTTAAACGATGTTGAAGCATAGATAAATTTTTAGAATTTTTGTTTGTCTGTCTTTTTGGATGTTTGTCCAGAATAGGCTCCGAAACGTCTGAATCGATTTTGATAAAATTTTCATATATCATGAGTTTATTTCTGTTTGAAATTTGCTCTTTATTTCATCTCGATATCTCAAATGGTTATGATGTAGATTAAGTTTTTCATATATTGTTTAATATTTCATGCCTTATTTCTTTGCAAAAGGAATATTGTCAAAAATCATTGTTGAAACAAAAGTTTTTTTAAAAATAATCATTGACGTATTACGCATAATAGAAAAAGATAAATTAGTTTTTTTGAAGAAAAAAACATAGTAAAATAACACATTATCAAACAACCAACACTGACACAACGATAAAACTATTTGCGATAATAAAGTAACAATATTTCAAACCAATTATATAGTTTCGTACTTCAAAAACTCTATAAAACCTGGGCGAACCGATAGTGGGCTGTATTTTAATAACTCCATAAAACCTAAGCGAATCGAAATTTAGATTTTAAAAATATGTACACAAATCCTAAAGTCCACGCGAATGAAGACGCGGGAACAGCTAGTGTAAAATAACTACTTAACAAATGAAAACATTCTCTTTTATTATTCACGTAGCTTAAAATTTTAGTTAAAAGTGACCTCTTTTGAACACTACCGCTAACCTAGTGGAGGAAGTTTTCATTATGCCAAGCTCTTCTATAGTCCATTCACGGTTTCTTCGGCCTTTTTGAATCAAACCTTTGAAAAATCTCCCCATGTATGACGTGTTTAGTTATTTCCTAAATACGCCCTGTATCACAAGCGTTTTATACTTGTCTTCATTAAAGTTACTTTTTTCCCTGTTAAATTGAAATGTTATTATGTCTTGTCTATAAATTTTAATGCTTCATTGATAAATAATTTGGAAAAAAAAAAAAAAAAAAAAAAGAGAGAAAATAAGTATGTTGGTAACATCTAGTGAGAAACAGTTCTTATACGAAATATCATTACAACTGAGTGCGCACGAATGTGGTGTGTTGTACCTCTGCTGTAATTATCCAGACTTGTTAAGCTTAGTTTGCACAAGGCGGAGGAATATCCTGGAAGTAGAACATTAGCAGGGCTTTAGAAAAGACTGAAGTAACCGTGAATGGACTATATAAGAAAATACGTTTGTCCATAGCCTGGGTAGAATTAACCTTACTTCAGCTTCACACGCTCAATTGTTGAATATACTGGTAAACGTAAAAGTCGACTGAGACCATAAGTATGAGGTAACAAGAGCATCTGATTCCAAAATTTACTAAAAAGAAGTACTGACAAAATTGTTACACGTTTTAACGCCTGGTAGATCAGCTGTGAAATACCAGAATTATTTATGCTGTCACATTTAATATAGCATTTCAGTGTTAACTAGAGGGGTATTAAATAAGGGGAAGTTAAAAAAAAGAACACAACTTTACTAAAATAACTACTAAAAGTAACAAACGTCATTACATATGTTGTATATTTGTATTATCTCGTTACATCTAGCCAGAATAACCGCGCGCAAGTTTCTCTCTTAAGATGTTATATCGTAACCTATTGTGGATGCTAAAAAAAAAAAAAGTAATTATTTTTGAAAGGCGAGTGTTGCTGTCCTCAGAAAATACCAAATTAATATAATACCTAACACTTTTTTTCACTTAAAATTCAATACGATTTCGTAGTTTAAGTCAAATTTATTTTGCTCGCCAGTATAGAAACCACCCTTGCAGCACCCTCCCCCCTCACCAAATTTATAATCGATTATATGTTTTCACATTCTTTCGTCCATTTTTTTTGTCCGGCCAAGCTCATTTTTCTCTTGTGAAAGAAAATACAAAAAGGTTTTTAATGTCTTTTCTATGCGGCGGCTAACTCGCGTTTGCTCTGCAAACTTTTTCACACTTTGTGGTGAGCAGTCAGTTAATTTGTTTCTGTGAGCAACTCTTAGTGGAATTTTGGATCTTTAATTGATACTTCACTGTTGACAACACGAGGAACATTTGAACGAAAATTTTATGCAGTGGATGTATCCGTTCGCTGAAACAACATAATTTAAACACTCAATTAGATTGACGTATTCAGAGTACTAGGCTCCTATTTGTCTTGTCGTCATATATCTAAGATTTCATCGTATTTTATGAGCTTAGATAATCTTCAAGAGCTAAAACATTTTCCTTCGCAAGATATTTTTACTGTAAGTGTCATTCAGTCTAGATAAAAAAAAAAAGTACACATTTAACTTTAGTCCCCAAGAGACAGTATTTAATGGTTAGTATGATTTAAAATAAGCGAAGGCAGTCTTTTATTCACCTCCTGTGTTAATAACCTGCGTTCTGCAACATAGCGCTACCAAATAATGAGGGCCTGTTAAGGCTTGGAGAGCACCTCGCGTTTTATTTCTGTTTTTGTTCGTGTATTTTATATGTTAATTGTTTATTTCTTTACTAGATCCATGGCTATTAACGACCGCCGTTCTGTACAAAGCAGTACAACGCTCATTGAAGAGCGAGGCCAAGTTTCTGCCACAAACCTGACAAAAACAACGGGGAACATGAGTCTGATCACCAAGTTCAAGCTTCATCTTCTTACGCGAAAACATGGAAGAGTTACCAAATACACTAATAACAGCAGTATTATCGGCCTTCCCTTCATGAACTGGAAAAGTCTTCCAACATATTATATCACGAGGGTCAATGTCACCAATCTCCTTAGGCGCAGGGTCCTTTTGAGTATGCGACTTCCTGAAGAAACACATTTCCAATAAACCACTACCTGCTTTCGTGGTTATTCCGTGCAGACCAAAACGGTACAAAAACGACACCAAAATATAACTCTCTTCTATATCAACAACCTTAACAGTCCAAGACCTATCGTCCTTATTGACATCCTTAGTAAAAGACAAAATATTTCGGTATTCCTTCTTAGGATAATACCTAGACGTGCGAGTATGACGAGGAACCATTATTGATGTGTCTTCTCTAATGACAAGGAGCGAAATGAAATACACGAACAAGTTGCAACCTTTATAAAACACGAGGTCTTTGCATGCCAAAATCTACAGGCACACGCCTGCGTTTGTGAAAAACATGCCCTTGCAACTTTTAGAAACGTCTAATATTGCGTGGCATCTATTCATTTGTGACACGATCTTTTAAAAAAAGTGTCAACTTTTCAAAGGCAGGGAGTGGGTCAAGCAGAGAAACCCCCTAGTCAGTCGAAAATACAGTCGGAGTATCAGAGACACCAGTGATAGCTGCCGGTCATGGAGAATAAGTACCAACACAATGCGTTCTGTTCTAAAATGAAATATAATGTACGCAGTAAACATTTTTTTTTTTTCCACGTTTTACAGAAAATAATTTTAGGTACCTAGCTACTAAAGAAATTCTTGTAACTTTGCAAATGAGATATTGTATCTTTACAACATTTTGTTCATGAAACATACATAACTTTTTATACATCCCCACGTGTACAATATTGGAGTTTACAACATTACACATTAGAGTTTCGTAAAATTTGCTGTACTATTCTGGAGTGTTACAAAAAGTATCTTTGCGGCTATTTTCCGAATAATTCTTTGCAAATTTACTGATTTTTATATTGTGCAGCTACGTTCCGTGCGGATGTAGTCCCTGAGGCCATAATTTAATATTCTGCACAATTTCCAAATGACTGTTGGCAGTTAAAGAGTAGCTGAAGTGTGCTAGCTGTTAGAGTTAGGACTGGAACCAGTAAAATGGCCCAGCCGCAAGATCTGAATGATTCATTCAGTTCCTCTGCATAGCTACCAAATGGTTGCAGCAAATGAAACCTGTGTGCGTGCGGTGGTGGGTATCGATGAATCACTTCTAGATTATCTTGAAAGCCTGTAAATGCAAATGTTTGCGGACCTCGAAGTGATAATGGGGTTGGTTTTAAAGGAATGGTTGCAGCAAATGAAACCTGTGTGCGTGCGGTGGTGGGTATTGATGAATCACTTCTAGATTATTTTGAAAGCCTGTAAATGCAAATGTTTGCGGACCTCGAAGTGATAATGGGGTTGGGTTTAAAGGAGAGCATATTCTGTTCACGACAAAATGAACACTTTCGGAAGCCCTGCTTAAGATCTAATTGTATGCACATTGTGTATTCTTACGCCATGTGTGGAATCAACATTGACATTGCCCTCATCACTTTATTCGTGATTCCTCTAGGGAAAATGTGAAATTAATTGAAAAATTACTATTTTACAAATTTGCTTACACGTATATACATAAAAAGAAGGATGTAAAAGAAATGAGTTCAGTATTAGGAAATGTTTACCTAACTTTTTTTTAGTTCAACATTAAGACATGGGACTATTTTCTCTGCGTCGTTGCCAACTTTGCTGGACGTATGCCACTCGGCGCGCCAGTTAAAATATGCGCAGGTAGGGACAGTAGCATTTTTCAAAGGTTTATTTGAAATGAGGTCGATCTACGATGAGCAGCCCAAGAAGGGGCCTTCGGATGACACGAGAAATAAAAGCGCGTGACAAACTGACTATGATTGATTAGACGCCCCGCGCCGGACTGCGGAGCACTTGCGGCCTGGGTGACGTGCAAGCTGTACTATCGCGACTGAGACATCAATTTACATATGTGCATGATTGATGAGAGGGCGCCAATCAAAGACCCGTGTCAACAACTCTTTAGGCCATGGAGGCAAGGACTTAATAAACTCGTAAGTGAAAGTCTTTATCATTTATAGTAGGGATGTTGATTATATATATATATATATATGTTATTTATAAAAGTATCGTTATACGAAACGTAGTCGAAACAGAGATTATTTATTAAAAGAGCATTTCAAAAATATTTACTTCCGATACCTGGAAAAAGGTATAGATTTGGATAAAATATCGTTTAAATACATCGACTATTTATATAGATAGATCATTTATATAATATCGTCATTTCGATTAATTTTTTCAACATCACTACTGTGTGGTAGGGGTTACAGGTACATGCAACAAGTGAATTTCCCCCGAAATAAATAGAGTGCTGGGTCGTTTTCAATACCCTATGCAGACTCGTGCACATTTTTTTTGTATTGCTATTGGCTGGTGTGGCTATTAGCCTATGGGTGACGTATCTAGCCGGGCTCTTTCAGGACTCGTTCACCTCAAGAAAGAACGTTCATGATTGGGGTACACCCGACCTCGACGTGTTGACGAAGAAGTCTGCTAACTACAAATTTTTGAGAAAGTTTCGGAGTTTTGAAATGCCGTGTAAAAAGGGACAGGAAAAAAAAAGTGGAGTCCTAGCTGTTTGTGCTTCGGCTGCCCCCTCAGTGGAGTCCTAGCTGTTTGTTCTTCGGCTGCCCCCTCAGTGGAGTCCTAGCTGTTTGTTCTTCGGCTGCCCCCTCAGTGAGTAACGAGTTTGGTACTTGACAACGTATTACAAGACTCGGTGCTGGCGTTCGTGTAAGTTGGCTATTGGACCAAACTCATCCATGGCGTATCTAGTAAAGTATGAACCAATCATAAAAGTAACTCATTTATTCGAGTGTTTTGCGATTTAGCTCGTCCTCACTTCAATTCGCAAAACTTTTCCTTTCGCTGCCTGTATGTCGCAAAATCTTTTCAACGGTAATCGCTGATCCTAGTCGTAGAGCCTTATTTCCAATATGGATGTCGAGGGCGCGAGTCCTGAACGAGCCTTAGTGTACTGTTTTAAGTTATGACACCGGGACTAGTTCGTCTGGCGGTGGGTTTAAACTTCATGTTTGTTTTATGTATCCAAGGCGCTGTTATTTGTTAGTTGGTTGTTGCCCTCGAGCTAATCTTTTCTCGTGGTTTTACGTTGTATTTGAATCATTCGCTCATTCTGTTGCTACGTGTTTGTTGCTGGATCAAGAGCCCTCCAGGACATACTAAATAATCCTCCGCTCAATCACCAAAACTGACAATTAAATGCTGGTGCATGAAGTTCGACATACAGCTAAACAGAAGAAGTTTCGTGATTTCCGTTCGCGATTTGAAAACGGGAAAACTCGTAAGTTCAATAACCTCTATGCTAAAACACAACAGTCGTTGCATAATCACACCATTGTCGCTTGCTCGATTCCTGCTGCTACAGTGCTTACTCAGTTCTAGTCAAAACCGAGTTCCCACTAAATAATCTCCTCCTTCAGTCGCAAGTTTATTATTTGCTGAGAGACCTCCATGATGTCAAGCAACACTGTAAAAAAAAAAAATGGTATAATTCTATACAAAATGCATGTGGCTGCAGAGTTTCCACCAAAGTCTCTAAAATCTTACACCAACCATGTCCCTGTGTTTTTACTTTTGTGTCACATTATAAATGCAATTATAACAGGTAAAATAATAGAGCAGTAATGATTGTGTCAATATAAGTAGTTGTGTAAAAAAAACACGTTCTACAAGAGAGAAATGGTTTTGCAATTGTTACACTATAGCTTGTGTATCACACACTTAATAAATTTGATACTGCGGCCTTGGAGCATCCAATCGCAAGTGTTCCACAAACTGGAGAACTTGACATGACTCGAACCAGTGACCCCTTAGAGTAAGCAGGCAAGCGTCGTAAACAGTATATCACAAGCAACTCATGGTTGGCCATGATAGTAATCTAATCCTTAGCTACTATACAGATTGGAAAGTGTGTTTGTGTGTTTGTCTGTTTGTCTTTCTTTCGCGCCAAAACGGAGCAACGGATCTACGTGATTTTTTGCGCAGATATAGTTGGAGGGTCAGAGAGTGACATAGGTTACTTTTATCCCGGAAAAATATCTCATTTCCTTAAGAAAAATTCTTATTGTAATTTTATCTCATTCCTTCATGAAAATTCTTATTGTAATTTTACTGCATAAAAAAAGCGTCGTTAAAAAAAGTTCAATGTGCTGTCTTCCATTCCTTCCCAAAAGCAGCAGTAGCTCAGTGGGTAGAAAATCCAATAGTGGGGACGCAGAAACTAAGTGGGTAGAGAACCCAATAGTGGGGTCGCAGTAGCTCAGTGGGTAGAGAACCCAACAGTGAGGCCGCAGAAACTCAGTGGCTAGAGAACCCAACAATGGGGCCGCAGTATATATATATATATATATATATATATATATATATATATCAAGTGGGGCCGCAGTCCTAAATGTCATGCGAACGAAGTCGCACGGGTCATCTAGTAGAATAATGATTTTGGAACGGTATGTGATATAAGAGACAAGAAATTGGTGCAAGAATTAGTTGGCTGTGTTTGAAATCATTTTTTCGTGTATATATATTTACACATGCTTAGTCATTGTAAAAGTATCTTACGATAGCACAATTCTCGAAATTCAGTGGGAATCACATTCAAATGAGTGAATTTCAGGCAACCTAATATCCAGTTATCTGGCGCTGATTACCTCAGTGGAGCCACGTTCACTGTTTTTCACTGGTTTGGTCGCATTTTCGCTATTTCACGTCTAACGTGCACACCTCGCCCACTTACAGGAGTTATTTTGTGCTACTGCGTTTGAGCTAATACAAGAAGACCTTGCGACAATTCTCTTGCCCCGCGCCTGGAAATTGCGTTGTTCAAAACTTAATAATATTATAATAAAGGCGAAAGTTTGTATGTTTGTTTGTTTCTCAATCACGTCGTAACGGCTCGGCGGATTTTGACGAGATTCGGTACAGGGGTAGATTATATTCTGGATGAGCACGTAGGGTACTTTTCATCCCGGAAAAAAAAGAACAGTTTCTCAGGGGACATATGAAATATGCCACCGACCATAGCGTAATAAAGAAAAAACAATCAAGATATAGCGCTTGGTCATTATAATTAAGGTTAGGTTTTCGCACGCGCGTGAAGCCGAGGGTAACAGCTAGTAATAGCTAGACCTCCGAATGGTCGTGTCGAAATAACCGTTCGCACAATTCGCTACGGACTGGAAGAAAATTTCTCGACCTTCATTGAAATAAGTATTGACTTCTCAGTCCTCTGTACTGGACATGCCAATTTTTTTTTTTTTTTCGCTGGACGATGCCCTTGTAAGTATTTAATTGATTGGATTTTACGAACGATGTTCATTCCGTCTACTAGGGGTTTGTTATGGACGAGAGTCCCGAAGCGCTAAAGTCTGACATCGAATGAGTTCAAGAAATTTTTTCGGTTCCAAGATACACCATTACACGTACTCTGTCTACAGATAATAGGCTATTCCGTCTGTTTCTGCTTGTACATTTGTGCTGATTTGTGTTCACAATAATCAGGAGAAAGTGATATTTATTGGGCTCGTCAAATTATAGGTCTGAATAGCGACGTAACCTAATTATTGATGCGGTTTAATACCTTGAAGTCTGTTACGTAAACCAAGGGATGATCAAAGTACAAATGTTTTATCTTCTTACTTGAACATAGCGCAAAGACAAATGCAAGCATGGTAGAACTGCAGTTTCGCTGGTGGAAACAGCAAACTGATTGGTTACAGCCTTGAGAATTAAACGTCACCGCCTTTCCTGCTGACTTCGAAGCCTATTTTCTGCTAGTAAACCCGACAACCGGTTAATAATTGTGCCGTAAACCTCAGGATGGGGGTAATTGGAGCTGCGTATAATGTTCCTCCGGGCACCTCGTAAACTACGGCAAAGTGTAAGAGAAAAGCATAATTTCGAAATTATTCTGTAGATAAAATTGTTTATTGTATCCTCCAGCACTGGAAACTAAAATTAGCTTTAAACGATACAAAGGCCTCTCCTGCACATTTTGACTAAACGTGTAGTGTCAACTGATAATTGGGCTAAATACAGATACTAGGCACCAGGTGTTTTCGTTTGTCAGATTTCTTCAACTCTGTATTAAATAAGACATGTTTGATCACTTTCAGAAGTCTAAAACTCGTTTAATTTTTTCACACAATATCATTATTTATATTTTATTGAGAATTTTTATGAGCCCACTTTAATGCGGGAAGTTTAAACCATGGAACAGAGGGCTTTGAATGGTCTGCACTGTACACAGCAGAACACATCGTCCAATGAGAGAGGTTCCCTACGTGTGAGAGACATCGTTCGCTGCTGAGACTATGATCTGTAGCCTCATAAACCACTGCAGCCAGTAACATAGAGCACAGATAGATTTGTATTGGTCCCGATTTGAGACAAAGCGTCGTCTGGATATCAGTACAGTTCCGAACAGAAGATTTGTTTGTTACAACACCTAAAATTACATAGACTATTAATTTTTTTTTACTGAAATTGTTAATTACGTTAACTCTAAAATATGCGCATATTTATATGGCTTAAATAAGATTCATATCATTAAAATTTTGATCCGAAAACAATCTCGGCTACGAATGTCACCATGTAGTAGCCCCGGCGTTTCGCCTAAAATTTATTTAGCCTTTAAAATATTTTGTATTAAAATGCCTTTCTACATAACAGTCGTTTTGTCTAAAAAAGCGTTTTGCTTACCAACAATAAAGAAAACTTTCAGTCTACATTTTAGGCAAAACTATTTTTAGAAAAAAACGACGGGTCCACGTAGTATAGACCAGAACAGGAAAATCTGCAGAATTTATTTTTGAGGAAAGGTAGATGAAGTTTACCTTTCCACATAAATCTGTTTCTTTGCAAATGGATTGTTGTTTATTGGTTACGCCCTCAACGACGTTGAGTAAATTACAGGTCTGCAATGAAACACAAGAGAATACTGTGCCTTGGAGTAACACCGGCTATTCACTGGGGCAACAGCCAATAAATAATAAACAGCTATGGCTGGAGTATTTGTATGACAGTGCAGTCCGTCCTATAGGTCATTAAATGTTCGAATGATTTCTCATCTTAACGTAAGAATCAAAATACTCTTCGTACACTGCCGGACAGTAAAAAAAGTGCACCACGAAATAACCTCGCGACAACCACCTAACGATACAAACAGCGAGATCACAGGCTGATATTCACGTGATCCCATGATGGCGTGTTTATATTTTCACACCTGGCAGGGGCGCTGAAATTACCGACCAACAGTCGTAAATACTAGCGTGTGGTCGTAACTGCAAAGCGAGACACACAATACCATACAAAGCAATAATACATATTGAAAGAGAGTGCCGGGAAGATGCCAAAGACATCGATTCACGCAGTCGGTGAAATTACAGGACTTTGGTCGTATTGCCTTATACCTACCATGTTGATCATTCGGGCCATACTTGTCGACGACGGGAGCAGGGGATACGTAAAGGCACCCACATACGGAAAACCGACTCAGGACGCACGAGGTCGATTATCGGTCGAGAGGATCGACTGATCGCGCACCAGGTGAGGAGGGATCCCATGGCGACACGGTCGACGATACTGGCCAGTGTTGCATGCAGCTCCCGTGGCACCCACACACGGAGGACCGACTCAGGTTGTACGAGGTCGATTACCGGTCGAGAGGATCGACTGATCACGCACCAGGTCGAGAAGGGATCTCATGTCTACCTGGTCCATGATACTGACCAGTGTCGCATGGGGCTCCCTTGGCACCCACACACGGAGGACCGACTCAGGACCGACGACGTCGATTACCGGTCGAGAGTATCGACTGATCGTGTACGAGTCGAGGAGGGATCCCATGGCCACCCGGTTGACGATACTGGCCAGTGTTTCATGGGGTTCCTATGTTTCCACCAACCATCTCCCGACGCCTGGAGGGTGCGAATAGCAGATCGCAGTGCCCATAACATGTGCTGCGAATAACTCTGCAGCAGCAGCGGCTCAGATCGCGGTGGGGCCAAGCCATAGAAATGTGGAACGCCACACACTCTAAATTCGAATCAGTGGTAAACCACTGATTCGCGGTAAAATTAAACTTCTCGAATCAGTGAAAATCACTCCACTGATTGTTTCAGTGAAAAAATTCCACTATTTGAATTAGTGACGGGCAGTTATTTCGCTGATTGAATTAGTGACTGCCGACTACATTGGCGAATTAAATATTTTTTTATTGAATGTGGGCAAATAATTTCGTGAAATAAACGTATTTACGATAGTTGACTATTTATATTGTGCATTTAACGTAATTCAAAATAAGTAAATATATTTTCGGAGGTGGCCAGTAATGAACTCACCCACCCTTCGACTTCAGGCCATTAATTTACCGCCTGCGCCAACACGCGAACTTTAAATAATAAGAGAAAAATATATGATTTATAGTTACACCGCGAAATCGTGAAGATTTTGATTGTATGCTCATTCTTTTCGTGTTTGGTTTGATTGGTGCCGTTAGGATTGTTAAAACGAATAGTATATATTAGATGCAGTTTAAACCTTCAAATGGAGAGTTGTGACGATTACATGAAAACGAAATGGAAGACGTAAAAACGAAATGAAAGGCTCAGTGTTCCTATTACCTCATAAAATGGCGTTTTGAAAGACATAACACATTTTAGAAAGTATTTTGTATTGGTTTTACTAGTTTATTCTTTGTTGTTTTTCTTTACACACGATGTTTAACGGCCATTTTTAAACGTTGATGGGGGGGGGGGGCATTTTTGCACGCTGTTTAACATATCCATAATATCCATCAGTCAAAAATTAACCACTGAGTAAACAGTGAAAAAAATGATTGATGTATCAGTGTAAAATTTCACTGAATCAATATTTTAGTATTCCGATTGTCGGTAATTGTTTCGATTTTAGAGAGCGTATTTGCTGTAGTTTTAATTGAATTGGAAGATATTTAACTATTAAATTTAATAAAGCGGACTTCTGGAAACACCTCCGTTAACACTTGTTTGTTTTCATTTCGATGTGTGAAAAAATAATTTATTTTCGATAAAAATTAAATCTTTAACGAAAAGTCAAATTGGGTGCTTTCCATGTATTCTTACAATTAGCATTTGTGTTTTGTCATGTCTCTCATTCTCACGGACGTTTACTGATAGTTCGTAACCAGCCCACAGGCGTGTCCCGAATTTTATCTTAAAAAAAGTGAGAATCAAACGGTATGTACAAATGTCTCGAAGCTTGTGTCTGGGAATTGCATAAACATGCAGAATGATTTAAAGCGTGGGAATTCTGACCATTCCGTCTTATCGTGAAAACTTCACTTTCCAAACCTGGCTCTCACAATACCTAATAAACCAGATGCTTTATTTGTTACTATAGGCTGTTCGCGGCAAAATGAGCACTTTAGAAACCCTACTGAAGATCAACTTGTATGCACGTTGTGTATTCCTCCGCCTTATGTACAATTGACGTTGCCATGGGCCTCATAACTTTATTCGTGCGTCAGTCAAGTGAAACAGTTCAATTACTAGAAAAGTAAATATTTTAAAAAATCTGCTCATTTTCAAATTTCGATGCATTAAAAAACAGAAAGCGAAATAAATAATTTAAGTTATCTAAATAGTTACCTAGCACTTTTTATTCCACGTTGAGATATGGAACTACTTTCATTCCTCCTTTTCCAACTTTACTGGGAGCATGTCACTCAGTGCCTCCGTTAAAATATATGCAGTCAGGGGTAGTGATAGATGGGAAGTGTTAGGCAACCATTTCTGACAGCTTAAATTATTTATTTCGCTTTCCATGTTTTTCAATGCATCGAAGTGAAAAATGAGCAGATTTGTAAAATATTACTTTTCTAATAGTTTCACAGTTTCAATTCGCCGACGCATAGATAAAGTGATACGGCCCATGACAATGTTAATCTTAGACGAGGCGGCAGAATACACAACGTGCATACAAGTATATCTTAAGCAGGGCTTTCAAAAGTGCTCATTTTACCGTGAATAGATTATAGCAAGTGTTACTCGACAAAGGGAACTGTCACGATACAAATTGATGATAGACACATTTGGAGGAAAATTGGTATAAAAATATGTATAAATTGTATTTGAAGTCGTATAATATACTAATAAAATTAAAAATCGCAATATATAAAAATCGTAATGAGTATAATTTTAAAATGTCCCAATACAAACTGTCACTTTAAGAACGATGTGCTGATAGGCATATTCTATGTACGTTTTTCTAACGTCGACTGATGATTTTCAAGCCCTTCACGAAATGAAAACCGCGTTTTTTTTTATCACAATCATTTGAAATAAAACGTGCGCATTTTAAAATGTCCCAATACAAACTGTCACTTTAAGAACGATGTGATGATGGGCATATTCTATGTACGTTTTTCTAACGTCGACTGATGATTTTCAAGCCCTTCACGAAATAAAAACCGCGTTTTTTTTATCACAATCATATGAAATAAAACTTGCGCATTTTAAAATGTCCCAATACAAACTGTCACTTTAAGAACGATGTGCTGATGGGCATATTCTATGTACGTTTTTCTAACGTCGACTGATGATTTTCAAGCCCTTCACGAAATGAAAACCGCGTTTTTTTTTATCACAATCATATGAAATAAAACGTGCGCATTTTAAAATGTCCCAATACAAACTGTCACTTTAAAAACGATGTGCTGATGGGCATATTCTATGTACGTTTTTCTAACGTGAAGTGATGATTTTCAAGCCCTTCACGAAATGAAAACCGCGTTTTTTTTTTTTTTATCACAATCACATGAAATAAAACGTGCGCATGTTATCTGATCGGCTCCCGGGCGCTGTAAAACTGTGGACCAACCTGACGGTCGGGCGGGAGTGGAACTGCAATCGCGGGGAACGTCATCGACTCGTTCATCTTCACGCGGCGTGCTAAATTAATTTTATTTTAATCCGACCGAACACTGGCAACGGTCTACTCATTAGTTCCCCCCCCCGTCGGGCCGGCGAAAGCGGACCACTCCGGTAGAACAGCTGGCGGCGGTCCGCGGTGATATCCGCCTGCGGGCGAACGGTCGATAACTCATTCCCGTCCGGTCGCAAGCCGAGCCCCGGCGTATCGTGCCGACATCCCTTTAGCGAACAAAAATTTCCGGCCGTTTATTTTCGCGTCGTCCGCGCCCGTTCGAATTGAACGGAATCTGTTCTCTCTCGCCGCAGAGTCGTGAGAAACACGGCGGGGAATCGAAATTGGTTTCTTTCGTTCTTAAGCCCGACCTTGACGCGGCCTTGTCCGATGTGAGGTGATCGATAATGCTGGTGGCGTTTATCTAAAGCGATCTTTCCATGTCAGCCGGGGAGGTATCCGGTTTTCAATTTGCGAAAGAAAAATAAAAAGTAACAAAAAAAAAATTAGCTGTCAGTATTTACACCAGCAGTGGCGTGTGCAGAAATAATGTTGTGGGTTGACCTAAGCTGTACAAAACAGGTTGTCTCGACAAAGGTCAGCTTTTCGTTTTATTTGTATTCTTTTAAGTGTTTTTTTTTTTTTTACCATTAAACAGAACCAGAGCTGTGCAGACTCACAAGTAGTGAGGCATTTGGTTTTTCCCTTTACAAAAGCACAACGGGAAAAACGAAAGTCTAAACTTTTCTGAACGTTTTATTTATTACAAATTAGTTCGTATTATCACAAACACTAAAACTACCACCCCCAGAGATATATAGATAGATAGATAGATAGATAGAGAGAGAGAGCGAGAGAGAGAGAGAGTTTCAATGCAGATCAACGAAAAAAATTTGAAAATATAAATTGCTTAGTTTATGTAGATTTAAATACGTTTCTCATTGTGCCAGTTTTCAGTTTTCCTCATCACCTGACTTCACCTTTATACATAGGCCCCAATACATTTCGAAGTTAACTGAAATATCTTTATTGACATGTCCGGTAATTATAAATAACTAACGTGTACAAAATGAAATGAGCTGAATCAGATGTTTAATAAAATGGAGTTAACACAAAGCAAATCATAAGAATGATTTTAAGATAAAAAAAACACAGTATTAATTAACAGACAATAAATATTCTTACATGAGGTGCCTTTTTCACAGCATCCTTGAAAACTCTGAACAACTAAATATGAGTCAAGTGTACTGTACACAAGGTGTTTTTACATAACATGTCGGAATTCAAACCACAGTATCTATGGGTTAATATAAACAAAAATCCTAGTATAGGCTGTTCACAGTAAAGTGAGCACTTTTTAAAGCTCTGCTAAATTTTTCCTTGCAATTAATTTCTAACTTTCCGCAACTTTTTAATATAAAAATTTCAATACGACTAATGAACACAATATGTATATTTAATCACTCTCAAAAATTTACGTTTGATGCTGTAATAAATACATTAATTAGGGACTACTGCTTTTTGGAAGGGCCTTAATAAATGCTCACTTTACCGAGAACAGCCTATAACAAGATTTTTCGTAAGGCCATCTAGTATTTTTAATTTTTAAGTTGACGATAGGAAAAACAGCACAGGTAGTACGCAGCTATACATACCTGCTTGCACAGCAAGTTGATAACCACGAAGGCGATAGGAATTGGCGAAGCCATGCGGGAAATAAAATGCTATCATTTCTGGCAGACTTTACTACCCAAGTGCTAATCTCCCATTATTCGTGTAGTTTGGCACACGTGTGCTAACAAGCGACCACTATCGGCGCCCACGTACCTCGAGTACACGGTGCCCCGCAGTGCAGACGTTTTCCGCATGACGCGACAGTTCCGTTCGCCTGCGTGGTATGTAACTTGTCGTGGCAGGGAAGTATAGCTGCGTGCTCCCTGTGCTGTTTTGCCTAACTTCAACTTAAAATTAAAAATTACTGAATGACTTTTCCAAAAATTTTGTTATAGGCTGTTCACGGTAAAGTGAGCACTTTTTAAGACCCTTCTAAATTTTTCCTTTCATCCAATTTCCACCTTCCTGCTGATTTTTTAATATAAACATTGCAATGTGACCAATTAACACAGTAAATACATTCCACAAACCTCTAAATTTAATGCCGGAGGCTGTAATAAGATATATTTATCAGCGGTTAACGCCTATTGGGAGGGCCTTAAAAAGTGCTCACTTTACCATGAACAGCCAATACTAAGATTTTTTACATGAATACGTCTTTAAATTTGCAACCATAGTGGGAGGCAATCCAGAAAATCCGATCACAAAATCGGGGGTGACAGATTGGCATTGCAGCTCCGAACCTGTCATCTACATTCAAAGTGCAATTACTCCACTCAATTACCAAAGGATCAAAAAAATGTGATACGTTGAAGTGAGGACTGCGAAGCATCGCGCGAGGGTAATTGTGCGTGTGGGGAGGGGGGGGGGGGGGTGCGCGCGCGCAATTTTGAGTCCGCTCTGCCCCGTCTCATAGCTTCCGCGTAGTATAACTTTTAACTAGGAGAAGCTACGAGACTCTCGTTTAGGTTTCAATCGACAGTTCTCGTTAAGATCAATCGATTGCGTGTATAAAAACATTTGTGTGGCGTGGTAATGGTGAAATTGTATGCGTTTAAAGTAAGAAAAATTAAGAAAACTTAACACAATTTGGGCCTATGCTCGTCAAACAGCCAAGTCGAAATACATAAATCGTATACCGTTGGAAAGAGCGTCTCAAAAGCAATCCAGTTATACCTATAAAACCCAATATGATCGAGTGAAGCGGTGCCGGGAACGTAATAATAAACATCAAGGCGTCCGAGCGCGTCAACGTAGACGTATTCGCGCAAAACTAAACGGCAGTGTTCCCAACACAGCCAGACGCCATTTTTTTTGTTTATATTATTCGAAGAAAACGCCTTGGATGAAACACTGTTATTGTTTGTATTGCTAGGCCTTGACCACACGGGCCACCAGGTCGCGCTACTGGATGGCGCCACTCTTTGCCTTGAACTGGCTCCTGTGAACGTGTACACTGCCAAGATGCGCCACAGCAAAACTTCGCCCCAGTTCGAACAGGAACGCAGGAGAAGAAACCTTGGTAAAGGCTGTCCACGATAAAGTGAGCACTTTTGAAATCAACCTTGGGAAAATGTCACTCCTGCTACCTGCATACATTTTAACGGGCGCACTGATTATCTCGCGCCAAGTAAAGTTGTTAACGATGGAGTGAAAGTAGTTATGATGGCTTGGCGTTGAATTAAAAGTGTTAGGCAAACATTTGTGATAACTTAACTTATTTCTTTCTCTGTTATTTAATGAATCTAATTAATTGTAAGAATATTAGCCAGATTGGAAAAAAATATTTACTATTCTAAGAATTTCGAAGTTTCACTTGACCGACGCATGAATAAAGTGATGAGGCCAGTGGCAGTGTTAATTTTACATAAAGTGGAAGAACACCTAACGTACAAACAAGCAGATCTTAGCAGAGCTTTCAAAAGTGCTCAGTTTACCGCGAACAGCATATACTCGCTCTACTCTACGACAGTGTTGGCGTAGACGGTAACGTTTACTTTGGATGCACCCATTAACGTCAAGCAAGTTGTCTTACGGACTATCCTTTACATTAACAAATAATTTAAAAAAAAAACCGTCAAAAAATTTAAACAAACATTTTAGAATGTTGCAAGATTCACTTATCGAGGGAATCACAAATGGATGTATCCTACCTATGAAATTCCCACATGTAGCCAAAATTGAGAAAGAGATCTTTCGAGAGTTTTCTACGTCCTCATTATTTTATCGATAAATGAATATTGACTATGTATTTTATAACTATAATTTTAATAGTTTTGAAATTTATTTTATTTTTTTTGGTGTGGCCTAGATCTAGTAAAATCTTGAAAGTGGGTTTGTTTTGTACAAAGGAAATAATTCACCTTTAAACTGAATTAAAGGTGTTGTGTTCTCCTACGTATAACGTAAAGCAATCTTTAATAATCATTGGGGCCGCGGTAGTGTTGCGGCCAGCCTAATCGCCTACTACCAAGGCGAACCTCGTTTCATTCCCGGCGGGGTCGCCCAAGGATTTTCGCATGTGGGAATCGCGCTGGACGATGCCACACAGCCACCGTTCCCCCACAGCCCTTGCATTTCCAGAAGTGCACCATGCTCACCTCACTTAACCCTCAATGACTCTCGGAACTCGATGTCAAGAGCCACCTAAATTTCTTCGCTGACTTAACTATCACGTGAAACACACAACTCAAAGTATCGAATTCGTGGGCTAATCCTTTTTCCTATTACTGTGTCCAAATATAAGGAATATTTCTGCGAGTGGGAGAGTTGCAAGCCCACTGAGGTGGGTAACAACCATCTCAGAAATCATCATTACTCGTTGAGAAGCAGGTAGTAGTAAGTAGATAGTCGTCAGACTGCGTTTCGCGGCCGAGTGGCCTGTGAGGACGGGGCTTAATATTTGCGGTATCATATAGAGATAGGTTACATTTCCCACGTTTGCATGCCTGCGTTTCTTAAGATTTTGGATGGCTGATAATTTTGCAAGCAAAGGTGACTTCAGTCTGGTGAAATTCTTTCAGCACAATGGTGATGGAATAATGCTTTATTCTGTCCAAGGCCAGGTTCTGAACTTTTCCCAAGTAATTAATTATATTTCCATGCAAGTTCACACAATACATATTAAACTTAATTAAATAGCCTGCATTCAGTGCAAGCTGCGGAAGTAGAAGGTTTATGTTTGGAATATCCGGACAAGTTCAGGATCCCCATATTATCTTTCAATAATTACTCAACTTTTTTGTAATACACGCTGATTCTGCAATGTAGTGTATATTACCTACATTCTTTTGGAGAACATTCACCTTCTAGCTTTGAATTGAAAAGCGAACCTCCTTGGTTTCTGGAACCAGTCATGACTGTTAATGCAAGCAGGACATTCACAGGACGCTGGATCAGAATTTTACTACGGAAAGTCTTGTGTGCTCCACATTCTCACCTCTTACTCATTTGGTCTTAATCCGACTTAACACTTAATGCCATAATGCAAATGAAATTTTCCCTATGTTCTATTCGGTATTAATAAGAATCCCCAAAATGATACCCTCAACGAAATTTGTATGTGCACGCTAGTACAATTGCACGGTGGCTAATAAGTAAACCATCAGTACTAAATGCTAGCTGTACTTCGTTTTAATGAGCTTGACGTGATTCGAGTAATAGTTATATTCATCGCGGCCACAGTTATGCATTTCGATTAACCGGAACGTCACATACAAGCTAAACAATACCCTTAAACCAGGTGCACTTACACTTGCATTACTGGGCTTGAACACAAGACCTCCTGCATCATAAGTCGGCGTGGTTTGCGGGTAAAATTCATATATGTGATATACAGCGTACGTTATACCATCAGTCCGCTGAGTAAACTCCTGCCTCAAGCAGGCCCGTCAAGAGGGTGGGTAGGAGGAGAGCAAAATCCCCGGGGCCATGGCTTCAAGTCATTCTCTTCTCATTTTGGACGAAAATACATACTTGTTAGCGACACGGAAGTAAAGTGCAGTGTAAAAGGGAAATTCAAAGTAATTACATTAATAATCACAATTCAAACTTAAGTGTGTGAGCCACAAATAAGAATAATGGTTAACGCCGTTAAGGGTATTGAAATGTCGGCGAACTGTTTTTCGAACGTCATTGTAATGCAGGGCGCGCGCTTTGGCGAAGCCCGACACAATTATTTCACCTCAGGACCCTTAATGGCTTTCGACGGCCTTCGGCTCGAGTAGAAGCTTGACACTGCCGTCTGCTAATGAATAGCCTATCCATAAATGCGTGTACTGACTTCGCGAAATTATTAGAAACGCCAATTCTTATTTTGCTCCCGGAAAACGAGAAGAAACAGAGTTAATTCGTATTTTGTTACAGAACAAATATTTTTTCATAATTTACTGTCAGAATAGCTTTAGATATGACAGTCATTGCTTGGATTAAAATAAACACAGTTATGAGCAGGAATTATTATTTTTCAAAAACCTGTTCACAAAAGTATCGAACTAACATGAAAGTAGCTAGGCCTATATAATTGGTACTAACTATGTTACTCGCTCGGTAAAATATTTCAATTGTAAAAAATACTGTAAAATGTGTATGCACTTGACTATATAGTATTTGTATTGTCCTTCAGAGGAAACACTGACTACAATGAGACTTGCGTTAAGATACACTTTTCTAACAATCTTTAGTATGCCGATTCGTGTATATAAGGAATAACTAAAGTTAGCGCCAACAAAACATTTTTTTCGTTCGCGCTTTCAGACTCACTTTAATTTGCGTTTTCATGTGTTGCAAACAAAGAATGTTTTGATGGGCACAGTACTTGAATCAACATTACACTTGTTTCGTAATCACGACCACTGAACTAGGCTTATGTTAGTTATAGACCTAGACCAGTTTCACGGTTTACGAGTGTTCACGATAAATTGAGCACTTTTGAAATTAACCTTATTAAAAAAAAGTTACTACCCATGCCTGCATATATTTTAATGGGCACACCTAGTGACATTCGCCCAGTAAAGTTGGTAACGATGAATGGAAAGTAGTTCCAATGTCTTAACGTCGAACAAAAAGGGTTTGGTAACCATTTGTGATAACTCAAATTATTTCTTTCGCTTTCTGGTAATTGTTAATGGATCGAAGTGTGAAAATGAGCAGATTTGTAAAATATTTACTTTCCTAATAATTTCACAGTTTTACATAACCGAAGTATGAATAAAGTGATGAGGCCCATGGCAATGTTAATTTTTACATAAGACGGATTAATACACAACGTGATTACAATTGGATCGTAAGCCGGGTTTTCAAAAGTGCTCATTTTACAACAGCTTTTACCCACAGGGGAGATCATCGGGCAGTAAGCTTCGCTGTGTACAGTATCGGCCATAAGAACTTCCCTGTGCCTTATCTGCACAAGTGTGTATGCTAGGCCTGACGTGAGCTTTTAGTTGAACTGGATAAGTTTGCAACGTAAAACACACGACCTCCAAGATCACTTGAAATATGACTGTTCTTCGCAAATGGATGATATTCCATTAAATTTTCTTTTGGGTAGATCCATCGTTTTATCTTCAATAAGATACAGAAAAAACTAGTTTTTTTTTTTGGCCACTTTTGCGTGATAAATTATTTACTCATTTGAATAACTGCGAACACATCATATTACTAACGTTCAAAATTCTGTTTTATACAATTGAGCCATGAGGGAAATAAATCATATTTGTCATAAACTTACAATAAGTGACAAATTATTTAAAAAAATATTTTATCTCGACTTATTTTCGTGATGAATTACATAAACATTATAGGTGGGGGTCATTAACTGATATCCCGATGTGAATCTAGTTTCCGAAAGATATTTATAACTGGTTATGGTGATGTCTTCAAATGTTAAAATCACTACATGTAAACTGGGATGCCTATTATTGACATTGTGTTATCAAGCCATTACTAAAAACCGGTAAACATTAAAGAGGTCATTTAGCATTATCGAGCCGCTGAGGTGAATTTATTAGTTTGATGTCTTTGCAAGAATTCATTTTCATGTTAAGCAGTGCCTATGAGCAGAGGTGTATTTGGCAAGTACATATTTACTTAACTTTCCCTTCCTTGCAATATTTTTATAAAATGAAGAGTAGTTTCATCCAACCGTGATCTATAATCTTTCATAGCAAATAATTACAAAGTACTGTGGACTTGTTCTTTGGGTGACACTTGAGGTGACGTGAGACATTTTAAAACAATTTTTGGTTTTAACGTGTGCCAACCATGTGTGAAAAAAAAAATTTAATTTAATTTCTGGCGGACGGTTTTTGTTGGTAATTAATTAAATGTGAAATCTTTCACCCAGGGTTGCCACTTGCAAAACAAAAATTTCTTCGAAATATCCCAAGTCCCAGCAAGTTTTCCCAAGTCGCCAGTGTTTACGGTAATAAATGTAGTTTATTATTTACTGAAGATAAAATGACACTATATTCATGACAATTAAATCCTCATTGTCAACTTAAATTTCTTGAAGTAACATAGAATGCAGAGAAAAGAAAACAAGTATGGTTGCCATTAAAACAAAAATAGTCGTCATAAGTTTTCAAGGTGGATTTTTCATTCACTTAGGCATACGTACTTCGTTTCGAAAACCAAACAACTTTTCTTCGCACTGATGGCGGTCATGTGCGAATAAATGGACTAAGTGTCTCAGTAGTCTACGTTTTAAAAAAACTAACTGTTTTATTTGTTTTTATCCAACAGGCCAGTCGAGGAATGGTTTTCATATTTTTTGCATGCTTACATTATCGCATAGGTTAAATTACATCAAAAATCGCTGGCTTTGCGGGGCTCTCAAACTAAAGTGGTCTAAAAGACCTTGGCAACTTCGTATACGCATGGCACCTAAAGACGTCAACGATTAAATGAGTACTATTCGCCCGGTTCATAAACTACTTTTGTGCCTGTATCCTTCCGCCAAATGTGAAATCAACAGGGCCATTAACGCAGCCACTGTATCCATGTGCTGATCAAGTGTAACTGTGAAATTCTTATGATCGTGAATGTGTTACTAACAGGGCTGGGGTCGCGGTGCCGCAGCGGCTAGAAGGGGTTCGATACCCGGATTTTCGCGCGTGGGAATCGTGCCGGACTCTGCGGCTGGTCAGTGGGTTTTCTCTTGGGGATCTCCCGTTTCCCCCACCCTTGCATTCCGGCGCTATTCCTTTCTCATTTCTCTCCGCCCAAATCGGCTCCCAACACCTCGATGTTAAGAGTGGCACAAATCTCTCTACTCTCTACGTAAATTAATTTAACCGCTGAAAATTTGCAACAAATTGAAGGAAATTTGAATAGTAGTAAAAAAAAAAAAAAATTGTGTCACAATGTCACGCAACCACGTCACAAAAATTCTCCTGCGTGTGTGTGTGTGTGTGTGTGTGTATATATATATATATACATATATATATATATATATATATATATATATATATATATATATATATATATATATATATATATATATAGGGCAAGACCACGTACTACCATCCCCTCCGGGCTATGAACAGCCTTATATTACAACACTTTTTCTAAGTAGGGGCCGCGGTGGTCTAGTGGTTAGACTACTCGCTTCCCACTTAGGCGAACTGGGCTCGATTCCCGGCGGGGTCGCTCCCAGATTCTCGCATGTGGCAATCGTGCCGGACGATGCCGCTGGTCGGCGGGATTTCTCGGGGACTCCCGTTCCGTCCACCCTCGCATTCCGGCGCTGCTCCACGCTCACTTCGCTTCACCCTCATCGGTTCTCAAGACCTCGGTGTTAAGGGCCGCCCACGTCTCACCACTGCATTTTTGTGTAGACCGCTATCAAATTTAAGGAAGTTATATAGGTCTATTTTGCAAGGTAACTGGCGAGTTTAAGCAGAAATTTTTTATCTTACATTACTTTGTATTATTGTTTATGTACAGTACATTTGCCCCTTCTTTTATGCCCCAAGACTTAATATCCGCAATGACCCCATCATCACAAAAATAATAACTCTGGTTTATGGCGAGCAGAGATGCCGTAGGGGAAAAATAACTTTGGGCCAGTTTTCAATTCCATGTTACAGTGGCTGTTTTTCTTTAGCGAGTAATCTGCTGAAACTGATGTTTGCAATACAACAGGTATGAACAAATTAATGGATGGAGAAATAATAAAATGGATGGTCTTGCATGCGACACTGAGGTTTTATTGCCGTGGGTGAGTAAATTGATCGCTATAATTATCCTGTTCACTTCCTGTACGTCAGAGCGACTGGACTCTACTTCGACAAATTGCATGATAAATGAATGCAGTGCCTGCTTAATGCACAAGGCTGTAATACCTTTACTAACACTTCCTCCCGACAGCTTCAAGAAAATTACAGCCTCAGCTGTAGTCTGCATGCTACGTAAATTGACATTCTGAAAAAGATTTATGGCATTACTCTATATTCAAACAGTAGCTGGGAAAACTTACTGAAGTGAATATTCGGAAATTTGTAGTTGACGTCCTATGGTGTTTAGGAGAAAGTTCAAGACGATTTCCAATCAATAACGTTTTGCGAACCAGTTTAAATCCGACTTAGTACTCAAGACTTCAGATATACCATACAGATGCCCAATTCTGGACTTCGTTTACTGTGGTCCAGTGGTTAGGATGTTTGTGCAACTTTTAAAGTGTGGTAGGTTCGAGTCTCACTTGTGTATTCGCTTATTTAATTTTCGTAAGAAATTTTCTTGAGGTTCGGACATGTTGCAAAAGCAGAATTACATTATGTGCAAAATTACACAATATTTTGTACATCTGGGTACACATTTTTTCATTACTTTTTCAATTTGTGAATTCCGTTGCTTCGGCTAGTGAATTTAGCTCACTGATACAGTCTGTGGTTATCTACATATTCTTGTTGGAGTAGTTTCAACAAATTTGATCTGTGAAATCTCACTTTCAGTCAGTGAATAGCCCCTGATTCCATTTTAGAGTGAACGTTATTTAAATGTTTCTATAGCGACAAGAAAGTTATTAGAAATAATTTCCAGCGGTGGAGATTTTTAACATGCCCAGTAATGTTATATATTCCTTGCGTAAGTAAATAATACAAAAAAAATGGAAAGTTATTTTCGCCAAATTTGTTACTGTAAATGCAGAAAAAAATTAGTTACACGGGTACTATCATACTCGTACAGAATATTGCATTAATTAAGTTAGTTTCTTAAGTTAAAACAAGTATATAACCCTTGCTTACGTTTATCACAATTAAACAAATCAGTAACTTAGTTCCTTTTTTTTTTGGAAATAAAAATGTACAAGTTAATTGATTAACAAAATTATAAATTCCAGCTAAATAAAATTACAACTAATTTAATTACCCATGCTCCACCAAAGTGAGTTGCTTATAAATCAACTCTACATGTTTTTTTTTTTGCTGAAATCACTAAAATGTGGTTAATGTTTTGCATGAAATATAAACTAAAACTTATATATTAATTTCAGGCTCAAAACTAATGAAAAACTACCAAATACAGTTTCACACTTACTAGCTCCAAATAATACAGCGTCGTGTTCTGTTGAGAGTTGACGTGAAGATGACGTATCAGGAAAAATATCTTTCAAGTAACCACATTTGTCAAACAAAGCTCATATCAGAAAACATAAAATATCAATCTTAAAAATATAATGGGTATTTTTTTTTCTTAATTTTTGTGCAGCCCTGTTAAAGCTGCTTTCAATGCTCTGCAAGCGGTGTATGAAATATCCCAGGAAATTAACAAGGAGCAACACGATATAAATTTTTGTGCTCTGTAAGTATTTACAACGAAATATTTTGTAATAAAGAATTATGCTTACATGTGATCTGTTTATTGGTAATATAGTGAACAGTGGAAGTTAAATATTCTTAAATAGTTAAAGATAAATAACTTACTATTAAATTAAATAGTTAAGTTATATTTCTTAAAATACATGTCTTCGCAAAGTTGTAATTTTTTATAAAGATGCTACGTAAATATTAATAATACACGAATTATTATGTACAGTACTTGGCATACTTTATTTTGATTTCCAGTGGCAATTATTCAGACACTACCTCAAATAGTCCATTGTTACCACTTTCAGGCATTTGGGAGGAGTGTGCTTTACAAGAACCCGGTAGCAGTGCGCGACCACATTCACTGCAAGTATTATATCAATATTCTTACACACCGGTGTTATTCCTTTACCTTCATGGCCGACTCATAAATAACGTAGGCCTATAATACTTATAAAGACATGGATTTTCCCTATCGTGGCAAATGTAAGGTATTTACCAACGCGACGCGACGTACAGGGAAAGAACTCAAGGTTCACGAACACATTCTTTTGTGAGTTGAAAATCCGTAATAACTTCATCTGATGATTTTAATATTTTACGCTAACCCCAACCATATTTTTTGACATATGTAGTCCTATGCATGTTATACAGAAAGTAATGCGCATTATTCATTGTTAGCTATGATTTAATATTAATTTTCAGGTACGGAGATACAATTTCCATCGAATATCATCTAGATTAGATATGCCTTCAAACAGTCAATTTAGACCAATTTCAAACATTTCGCCAGTGTGTCATTTTGAAGAAATATGCTGCACGACAGTGCCACATACCCAGTAAGCTACTTCAAATTGACATTTTTTTGCATCAGTATAAATTTCTTAAGTTATAATTCTAATAACATAGCAACATTTTTGTAATGCTTCTGAAGACAGGCGCAAAAGCGAGAGGAAACAGTATTATTTTATGGTAAATAACCAATCTGTTTTTCGGCCTTGAACGTAGCGGTACAATATCCTCTGAGGGTCTACCAGAATGACGCAACAATCGTATTCATTTGTGCTAAAGATTAATGTCTTGAAATTCTGTTACAGCATCTAATTACCTATGCATATTTTTTCTTAGTATTGTTGAAATGCTTTTTGCTACCGAGTTATTAGTATATTATAAAAACTCCTCACAGCTTTGCTGAAACTAGTTCTACCTGTTAGTACACGGGTACACAATAGATTTCCTATCTTCTCCCACAGGAAAGGAAGAGAACTCAGAGTGTGTTCGTACGTCAGCAGTGGCTAAAGTCTTATCTGGGCGAAGAATAGTTCGCATAGTAGATCTATTCACGCAAATGCAGAATGAGGATCATCATGGAGGCGCGGATTGTTCATTTATGGAAAGAAAGTGGATGGATTTCACTTTACATAGATTTTTAAATGCAGAGTGTGTAATGTTGTTTCAGAAACAATGTCTGAAAATCGAGAAAATAAAGAAAGACACATACATGCCAATAAATGAAACTGCTGTACACAGTATACTAGCGACAGGAGGAGGATATTCTCAACTGGTTGGGGTTGATATGCACTGCACGAGTGACAAAACTTTCTTAAAACACATGAAGAAGGTTTCGGAAGCCATTGACGATGCAGCGTTACAATCTATGCTAGATGCTGCTGAGGAAGAAAAAGCCATGGCAATTCGGGATGGACGTAGATAGTGATGGAGTTCCGATGTGTACAGTGGTGGCCGCTATAGCCTGGTGTAAGCGCAGTTACAAAACTAACTACGACTCTCTATCGGGCGTGGTAAATGTCCTCTACAGAATTTATTGTATTTTTGTATGTATCATTTTTGCTTCCAGGCATCCATTGTTGGCTTTAAGACAGGAAAGGTGTTATATATAGGTGTTATAAATCGGCACTGTTCTATCTGTGCATCATATCGAAATACAAAGCAAATACCACCAAGCCACACGTGTTTTCTTGACTGGAAAAAAAGTGCGACTAGTATGGAAGCAGACATTATAGTGGATGGTTTCCTTCAAAGCAAAAAATTACTTGGCCTTAAATTCAACAAACTTATCGGTGAGATACTTACTGTTTGTAAAATGGCTGACTACTTTAATACACTTGAGTATTAGCTGTGATTATATTTGTAAACATATTTATTTAACATGCTTTTTTGTAGACTAATTTTGTATTAATTTTGACAGGTGATGGAGGTAGCTCTGTACATAGGAAACTGCTTGAGGCAATGCCCTATGGTCCTAATCTGATGGTGAAAAATGTGGAATGCAAGAATTACGTTCTTCGCAACTACTGCCATAAGCTAACCGATCTTACCAAAAACACAAGGTTCCCGGTGGCATCCAGAAATCTTCTCAAAGGCAAATACCGAGATTCTGAACTGCTGTAGATAAGGCAATAAAATACAGAGCTGCGGGAAATGAACCACTGAACACACGGGTATGTATGCTGAAAGTAGATGTAAAAAACTCACATCTGCACATATTCGGTAACCATGAGCATTGCGATGTATATTTCTGCAATGGTACAAAAGAGGGAGAAATAAACACCGTTTCTGAGCTCAAATCATGTGGTTTACTACAAGAAATAATGAAGATTATTTGTCAAAGTGTTTCCAGGCATGTTTCAAGTCTCATAGCAGACAATAACAACTATTTGTCGGAATTATTCAATAGTATCGCAAACAAACATGTTGCAAGGAAAGCGCATAAATTGTGCTCTTAGAGGACAGTACAAAACGCGTTGTTCTGCTGCTGTATCATTCAACAATGTGGTTGAATATATGAGAGTAATCCATAAAACAATGATGGGTGGTAACAGTCCAGGTGAGAAAGATGTTATGGCAGCCATAAAGTGTTTTGTGATAAATGTTTTATGTGGTGTATTAAAAATAATGAAAATGTTCTTAAAAAGCAGTTGTGACAAATATATAATTATTTTGCGTACCCCACACAAAAAAATTCGGCGTGGTGACCTGCCTATAAAAATATTTGTCACTTTACAGTACTAAACCTAATGAAGGATAATAAAAAAAAAAAAAACTAACACGTGCATGTTTTTCTTATTTATGTTCCAGGAATGTACACAAAAAAGTTCGTCGACCAGCAGAAACGAGCAAAGGAAAACAGGAAACATCAAAGGTTGCACAAAACCAAGAAACAAGTGAAAGCGAGAAGAAAAAAACCTCTACGCTGCAGATGAGCACTATGGTTTGGTACAGACCGAACAAGATGAACCAGAGCGTGCAATAACAGCATCAGAGATAATTTTCTGGCGGTCCTCGTGCGGACTGAAGAAGAGAGAAATCAGCTACAGAAAATGACTGTGTTGCAATCGAGCTGTTACCTGTGGAATACAGAGAGGAGGAAGATACTAACTCCTTCAAATTTTGGCAGGGTGTGTAAAATGGCAACGACATCTTGCAAAAACTTAGTTCACTCCATATTGTATGGTAACTTCAGTACAAAAGGCACACAGTACGGCATTGCTAACGAACCTGTAGCAAAGCGCAAAATGGCCGAGGAACATGGAATAGTGGAATAGAATGCGGCTTATTCTTAGACTCTGAGTATACTTTTCTTGGTGCCGCTCCAGGTAGCTACAATTTTTTAAGAACTTCTTTTCTTAACTTTAATAGTATTATTTATGTAGTCCGATTAATTCGTATACAGTCACGTAATATTCTGTCATTATAGATGGTTTGTTAGGTCAAGATGCCATCATGGAAGTAAATAGCCCTCTTTTGCAGATAAGTACGGAAGGCCGAAAGAAGCTGTCGATAATGGCCAGGTAAATATGTTCAGCAATATCTGTGTTATGTATAGCACTTTTGTATTGCCAAGTAAAATTATCACTTAGCCAAACAAGTATTTAAGTAATATTTTGTATAATATTTGTGCTGGTGATGCACGACACACATAGGAAATAACTAAACACGGCATAAATAGGGTAATTTGTTTAAAAAAAAAAAAGTGCGAAGAAACCGCGAATAGACAATTATTTGTCTGTAAATTCGTTATCATTAGGGATAGGAAAATTTCGCGAGTTCAATGACCTGTAAGCTAGACCCCCACAGTCCTGTGTACACTAGGACCTCAGATGTTTGTCCATTGGCTGCTGCCTCAGTGTTACCTCACACCTGGCAGTAAGGGATTCGCTACTTGTTTCCTTGCAGGTCTGCTATTGGCTTAGTGTCGTCCAGGGCATGTATAATAAACTCTGATCAAATTGTAAAGGTGAATTCACTGTATATGTGTTTGACGTCTATCTTGTCCCGAAGTGAAATCGCGAAATTTTCCTATCCCTACCTATGTGTGTTGTGTATCACAAGCGTTTTACACTTGTGTTAACATAAACATATCTCATTTTTGGTTAAACTGACCTTTCACTTACACTCGGTATATAAATGATAACCTTTAATTTACAATTAATATTAATACAAAGAGGGAGAAAATGGGTGTGTTGGTAACGCCTAGTAAAAACTAGTTCTTATGCAAGTTTGTATTACACCGAATACACATGAATGCGGTGCGCTATCCCTTTGGTGTAGTTGTCTAGAATCAGTTAAGCTTTGTTTGCATGAGGCGGAGGAATATCCTGGAAGTCGAACTGTAGCAGGGCTTCAGGAAAGTGTGATGAATGGACTGTAGTAAGGCCCGTTCTACACTGCACGGATACGTAAAAAAAAAACGGACGCGGAAATGCAAGCGGTACAAGTCGATGAATTTTAACCACCCTACAACACGAAGAAACGTACAGTCTTACAACTTATGAAATAAAAAAATACTCAGCTGTTGCGAATTACTGAAACAGGTTTCATAATATATCTGCACATCTCATTTTGAATATTTTTTCAGTTTTTAAAAGTAGGTAAATACTTCTGCCTAACCAAGTGGGCGTATTTATTAAAACAAAAATGATGAGCGCCACGGCAAATCAAAGCACTTGTTGCTGCGTACATCACAGTGGCCACGAAAACGAACATCAACAAACCAAGTACTCGATTACTGTTGGCTACACGTAAATCACGGCCACGTAAGAGTTGGGAGTTGCCGAGTTTTCTCACGTGTATCCTTACGTTATCCGCTTCCACATGCGTGTCATTGTAGAACGCCCGTGACGCCCGGTTGCGCCATGCTGGCTCGAAACTCGATCCGAGATCGGATCTAAGATCTACACAGGAAACTATTGCACCATTCGAGTTCAGCGCTGGACTGGAGATCGAGATGAAATTCATTTCGAACCGCCGAAATCGGCGGTTCGAAATCTTGATGCGAGATCATCATCCATAGTCGACAAATGCCGTTTCAAATTATGCCAACAGATAGAACTAGGTTCGATTGTTTTCTTGGGAAATGAAAACAACATTATATGCCTATGCACTTGAATATTATTCAATAAAATTCGTACAACAATAATTCACTTAAAAACAGATCAGACATCGCACATCTAGTTCTGTCTATAGTGAAAAATACGCCTAATTCCATGATGCCATATATTACGAACCAATAGCAAAATTTCTCTCATACTTAATCTCTATCTCTCACTTTGGAACCAAGATCGACGATTTGGAGATCGAGAATCGTTAAATTTCGTTCGTGCAACGCTTTTACAATGGAACCAAGACCAAACTGGATCCTGGTTCGGAACTAGGATCATTCGATCTCGGATCGGGGAAGATGTTGGTGCAACCGGGCATTAGTGATGTGAGTCTTGGCCCCGCAGTTGCCGTACCAGTTCATCCCAGAGGTGTTGGAAAGTACTGCGGTCGGGCTGTGGACTGGCCAGTCCATTTCCGGAATCCACTCGCGAGCGGACGGTGCTTTATGGCAGGGAGCACTGTCATGTTGAAACTCTCTGAAACTAGTCTTCCCGTTGACAACACGCAGCAGGTCAGAATGTGTTTATAATCTTCCGACTTTGTAACGTGCGCCATTGAATTGCAACAGGACCAAGTTCCATTCACGGAAAAAAAAAACCATAATGTCACTCCACCTCCGCTGAATTTTAACCGTGGACACTATAAAGGCCCAGATAAATTGCAGTGGAAGAGTGATTTGTGTTACTCAAGGGTATATCATCTTCACGAAACAGCAAAATGTTTAACAAAATACCAGTCGAAGTGTAAAACCTTGTAATAAGCTGGAACACCTGGCTGTGTTAACTTGTTTTATTTTATGTAGGGAAATAATATTACCATTGATTGCCATAATTTATGTTCTGATATCAAGTGTGTCAGACGATAGTATGCAAAGTGTATGTGAGAAACTGTTTTGGAAGGCCTTCGCAGATGGTAGTTTTATATTCAAATGTAACTTCATCCTTGTAATTTGAATGTTTTAAAGTATTTTTCCTTGGTGGAGAATAAACAAGCCAGGTTGGCATTGACAACGGCGATTTTATTAGGAACAAAAAATCGAACGTTAGTGGCTCTTCTAAAAAAAATGTTCTAAGTATGGGAGCAGCATAAGCATAAGGCTCTACGTAAATGTTGATTAGAAGAGAATAAATATTGAAATAAGCCTTTGTACTGCAACACAAGTCATCAAGCCAGGATAGAGGAAGATTTAAATCTGTATCGTTAAGCTGCCAATATAATTAGTATGCATTACAAGGAGTCAACTACGTAGAGGCGATGTTGCCCGCACATCAGAGGACCCCGTCCTGAGCCAGCGTAGCATCCAAATACGGAGTTCAACGTCCATGGCCCCGGCCAGGAGAGGTACGACGAGTGAAAGGAGCCAGCCCACGGAGTTCGATCAGCAACGGCGAATCCACAACGAGGCAGCTGGGGCGAGGGTCGACGCCAGGACCATGGTATCAGTAAGCGGCCGAGGATGACCAGTTCCTGCTGGTGAGGGGCGAGATCCATTTTAGTAGCAGATCATTCCAGCAGCAACCACCAGAGGAGCATTGCTGTTCTAGACACTACTACAATGGTGTATCGTCCAGAGCATATAATTACGTAAATTAGTGCTGCATGAACACTGAAAAGAAGGCCGATCATTATGAAGCAGCTTAGATATGGGCGAATCCGGTACGCATAGTTTGTCAAAGTTGCATGCCTTTGCTTGTGTAGCAGATAAATGTAGCCCTTATTGACTTTTCTAATACATTCGTAAGGTTGCTAACATGATGTTTGATAACGGTAATTCATATTCGAAACATATCAAGGAGATTCATTACAAATATGACATGCAGATTCAATTTTCTAAATAATAAATCCCAATCATAATTGTTTATAGTTTGTTGAATCATTTAAAGGGTGATTATCTTAGTCAACTAGTGGTTTTATAATTTCAACTCTTCATTTATTTTTTCATTTATATAATATCCGCACTTTGGTCTGGCAAAGTCTTTATTTAAGAGTAAAATTTGAAAGTTGCATTCTATTGAGGTAATTCTTTTGGGCCCATACTGACTGATACGTTGATGGAGGCTTTTCAAATTCAGTAGCATAAGTAAGGATAAATTGGTCAGATTATGTGTTCCTGGATCAGTTTCCACAAAGAGGAAACATATTTTATGTAACAGCGCATAATCTAATTAAGCTAGCCGGAGTATTACATATCTGAAATTTGTCTGTTTTGGTTTATTTTTTATTCAGGCGTGTAACAAAGCTAGCAAAATAATTCACATAAACTAATTTGGAATCCACCAAGACAATTACGAACCGTCCACTTGTTATACAGCACTACATTTACTTCATGGATGACCTTGATGTAGGAAATCTGTTCTACACAGAATAAGTAATGTACCTTCCCTTTTAAAAAATGGTGGCGCCAGCTGTTTTGGGAAATGCTCGCAACGGCATCCGTCAATTCGTGAGTAAATACTCCTTAACTTTTCATTAAAGCTTCTATTTTGCATTTAAGAAGAGATGCTGCATGGCTACTCTTAGAAAAACATGCCTTACAGAAAATAAACTTGCGGGAGAAGGGGGTCCTTACCGAACAAAGGTCTGTGGGTGAACCACATCCATCGTAAATGTCAGAGAAACGTATTGACAATATATTTTTGTATTTTAAAACTAGGTAATGGTTTGGAAACTGAATAATTATGACATGACAAGAAGAGTATATGTGAGTTGCTCAGTAGTTAGAGCACTCCCTAGTTAGGCCGCAGTTGCTCTTTGGCTAGAGCACTCTTAAGTGGGGCTGCAGTGGCTCAGTAGGCAGAAAGATCTCAAGTAGCGCCACAGAGGCCCAGTGGCTAGACTGCTTCCAAGTGGGGCCACAGTGGCCCAGTAGCTAGAGTTATCCAAATTTGGGGCGCAGTTGCTCAATGGCTATAACACTATCTAGTGGGGCCGCATTGGCTCTTTGACTTGGGCACTCTTGAGTGATGCCGCAGTGGCTCAGTGAAAATAAAGATCTCAAGAAGTGCCGCAGCAGCTCAACGGCTAGAGCACCCCCTTGTGAGGCCAAAGTTCCCCAGTGGCTAGAGTGGTCAAAATTTGGGCTGCAGTTGCTCAGTGGCTAGAGCTTTCCTTAGTGGGCCGCAATGGCTCTTTGACTAGAGCTCTCTTAAGCAGGGTTCTAGTGCCCCAGTGGCTATAGCGCTCCCGAGTGAAGCCACTGTGACCCATTGTCTAGAGCGTACCAATTTGACGCCGCAGTTGCTCAGTGGTTAAAGCACTCCCTAACGGGGCCGCATTGGCTCTTTGAATAGAGAACTCCTGAAAAAATCAGTCTCGAAATAACATCCATGGTTGGAAAACTCAGATGCCAACCTTTTACCAAAACTTTCTGTAATGCATAAAATTCACCTGGCTTGATCGGGTGTGCGTACTCTTGTAAGCAAGGCTTTGCGGCCCCGCGCCAAAAGAATACTGTTAACTTGCTTCGGAGACAAGGTCTGGAAGCCCCTACTTCGACGACCACTCAAATACAGTTTGCCTAACGGGTTCCGCTGAGTTCCCCACTTCCATCAACCTTCACACTCGCACATGTACAGGAATTTTTTTCCTCAGAAACTTGCGCGCCACTGACATAAGAGTCCACGTTCTCCCGTCCTGACGCCTTCCCTGATTAATCAAGTACCCTAGTCCCGCCTGCCTCCCAGGCAGCCATGTCGAGCCACGTTTCTGCTTCCCCCGAGGGGGAAAAGGACCACATTCCAGCGCCCAGCTCAGCTGGCAGAAGCCTCCTGGGTCGTTCGGTCGCAAGGAACGAGTTCACGGGAAAAAGGACAGACCTTGTTTTCGACGCAGACATCGTCTCTTCTTCGCCCGTTTACTAAGGCCATATTTCACGGTAATCTTTCACTTTATTAGCTGAAAGACATTTATATAAGGACGAATTAAAGTAAATATTTGTAGTCGAATGATTTTAGTTTTCAAAATGTAGCACCGAAGAGTCGACAATTTTGGAATTTCTTTGCTCCTAATTAACTTTTCCAACTGAATCACACATTAATTGCGTATCAAGGATGTTTAAGAACCTGTACTCGGTTACTGACATCCTGAATCTATTTTAAGATAGGTATTGATGTTTTCGCCAACCCATTTTTATTTGTCCGAGAGAAAATGATATGAATACTTATTAGTTTCTCTCGGACGAATAAAAATGTGTTGGTAAAAACAGCGATACCTATTTGTAAGAGGTTGAGGATTCCAGTACGCAAGCACACACAGTTTAAAATCCGTGGTAATTAACATATAGTGTATGTGATGTAGATCTCACGACCTGTGATTTATTTGAATTCCAAAGTTAGTTAAGGGCTTTTTCGACTTTTCGGTGATATATTTTGAAAAAATATATTAATTTGACTACAAATATTTACATTTACGTGGTCCTATTTTAAATCTCTTTCGGGTAATTAAATAAAAAAAATATTGCGTGATATGGCCTTAAACCTGTTCAAGAGTACATTTTTTTTCTAGTCTTTGAAAATACTTTATAGTTTCGTGACATCATATCGATGAAAACGTGATTTTAAAATACAATAATCGCTTGAAAAATAATATTCGGCGTGTCCGTCTGGTGCAAATATAATAATTCTAACAAAAAATGTGATTTGGAAAAAATTTTTTTAAAATAATTTTTAACACGAAGTTTATTTTCAGCTTAAGTGTTTTTTAACGTCCCAGAAGGGTCATGTTCGAATTTTTTTTTTTAAACCCGATATTTGGTTCACCTGCGGTATGGGTCTAACTGTTGGCTATTTTAATTTCAAATGCTATCTCGAAAAGGTAGAACTGAAATACGAACGAACAGCATAACAAAATTGGCAAGAAAATGTTATCATGATATTCTGATGACATATTGAGCTGTAGATTCAATTCTGGAAAATGTAGGTACGAAAAATGTTATGAATTTAAAATTCATAGATTTTTGTATTATTTTATTCAAGTATTTTTTTTGTAAATTCTCATACCTGTGTCAAGATATTACTTAATCTCATAACTAGTTATGAGTATCTAACAGTTCTGTTTTTTTTTTTCGCACAAATCTCAAAATGGAACAAAACTAATACATCCAGCTATATCTCAAAATAAATGTTCACGTTATCAATTGTCATAAAGATTGTTTCTCGGAAATTTTTATGCGTATTTTTTAATTTGTGCGAATTAAGGGTTTAAGTATGTATTAACATAGTTACGCTAAAAAAAAAAGCATGAATATTTTATTTTTCATTCGATGACGTATTTTATCAATATATAATGTCACATAGCCATTATGTATTCTCAAAATCTAGGGGTAAAATAGGTTCTTGAACAGCTTTAAGGCTCGGCCTCATACCCTATTTTGAATTTTACATTTATGTGCAATAACTTTCTTTTCAATAAAATATGTAAATATGACGTATTGCAACCCGTTTACATTTTATAAATACTTTCAATAATAGTTGCCTAATGTTATCCACACATTTTCTGGTGATACTGAAACGGCCAGAATCTATTGATAAAGGCTGTTCACGATAAAGTGAGCACTTTTGAAATCAACATTAGAAAAAAGTCACTGCCACTGCCTGCACATATTTTAACGGGTGCCCTGAGTGACATGCACCCAGTAAAGTTGGTAACGATGGATGAGAAGTAGTTCCGTAGCTTAACGTCGTATTAAAAGTGTTAGGTAACCATTTATGATTATTTAAATCATTTCTTTCGCTTCCTGTATATTTTTTAATGCATCGAAGTGTAAAAGTGAGCATATTTGTTAAATATTTACTTTCCAAATAATTTCACACTTGCACTTGGCCGACGCATGAATAAAGCGATGAGGCCCACGACAATGTTTATCTCACGTAAAGCGGAAGAATACACAACGTGCATACAAGTATATATCAAGCAGAGCTTTCAAGAGTGCTCATTTTACCGAGAAGAGCCTATATATATTTTTTTTATTGAGGCTGCACTAAATACGTCATACATGAATAAGGTTCAGAATCCGTTTTTGTTCAGGAGCGTAACGTGCAGTATATTGCCAGAGAGCTGTAGTTGTAGCAACGCAATTAGCGTCCCTACGTCGACTGAAATACGCGAGTAAACCAGTAATTCAACACGCCGTGTGTATCCGAGCCTTAACTGCCTTCCCCTTCGGCTGGCCACAACAGCTCCGCGGCTAGTCGGCTGCAATCCTTAGCGGCATTTTAGCGGTTTCGCTTCCTGGAAATCAGCTCTTACGTATCCCGAACCAGTCCGTTACGTGTTTTCGGTCAACTTGTACTACAGCTCATAAGCACTTAATTTATTCGAAACGCTTCATACGAACAGTCACACACACGCACACACACACAGGAAGTTTTATGAATGAAACTGTCGCTGAACGGGAAAAAAAAAAAAAAAAAAAAAAAAATGGAAAGACAAGAAAATTTACTTCGCTCTTAGAAAACATAGTATTGTTTTCAGATTTAGTGGTGCTTGTTTAAGTGAATTGCATTCAGAGTTAAACTGAACTTCTTTTCATTATCTACTATGGCTAGTAAACAGATACAATGATACCCGTGTATTAAACTTATTTAGTTGAAAATCGTTCACGTGCGGATTGTCTAATTTTCTTATGTTAATTTTGTTGCATATTATGATTTGTTTTAGACGACTTGGTTAAGTATATTCAGATATTTACTTTATTATATCTATCTGGAAATACAGGATTCTATTCCGAAAAACTTTTGTCATATAATGCAAAATAATTAATTTAAATATTTTATCTTTTTTTTAATGCATGATTCAACATGCTACAGTTTTGCTATATATATATATATATATATTGCCACATGCTCAAGTTTAAATAATTCTGAAGAAAATATAAAAGTGAAAATTGTAATTTTAGAAGAGTTATTCTGAGTTTAAAAGAATACATTCGTACAAAATACACCGCTGAATCATCTCTTAAGTGATTGATTAACCATACGCAAAAAAAAAATTGCGACGACTAAATCTTGCTATGAGTATAAAGCCAACAAGGTAGAATTTTGCCAACTATTGTATTATAAATGTGCTGCATATGATGTATCGATTGGTAAACGCCTTGCGATGCATGTACAAGAATTTAAAAAGTTTAAAATTGAGTAAAAATTTATTAAATTATGTCAACAAGTATTCCAACATACATTTTTTTAACTTAAATAATTTTTGTTAAAGCGGCTGAATGTGGCAATAGGAAATGAATACACATTTAAAGTGTACTACGAATTATATGATTTAAACAAGTGTACAAATGAAGGTAATGATGTATGATAATAAAAAATGGCGAGTGTACGTCAAAAGTAAAATATTATATCTTATCATTTTTGAGAGAAGTGGGGTGTTTTATAGGCGACATTTCTGTATACTGGGCTGATAAAGGAAAGGGTGTTTACACCACAAGAGGAGTCCTAGGAAACTCGTATTTAATTTGGGCAAACATCGTTCTGTCTGTATAAAGTCCTCTGTTGCAGTCACACGTCATGAACGTAAACACACGAAGACACAGAGACTTGCTGAATGGAACACTGTGCCGTCGATGCTACTTTAGTCATTGCCAGAGACGACCGAGTGAGTGAGGAAAGTGATATGGGCAGCTCTTAACAGCGAGGTCTTGAGAGCCAACGTGGGGTGACTGAGGTGAGCATGGAGCAGCGGCGGAATGAAGGGGCGGAGGAAACGGGAGATCCCCGAGAAAAACCGCCGACCAGCGGCATCGCCCGGCACGATTACTCGGGTGTGGAAATCCGGGAGTAACCCGGTCGGGGATTAAACCCGGTTCTCCTTAGTGGGAGATTCCGTTTCGACGTCTGCTTTTCAGGTGAAGTATTTCAACAGCAAACTGGTGAACTGTGAATATTCTCCAATAGTTATTTAATTATATTATAACGTTGTATATATGAACAAGGTTTTGACTCGGCTGCTGCTACCAATCACGAACGTTCTGCCTTATAGTATCAGAGTCCTCATTGGACCAATGAAATGGGGTACACGTATGACAGCCAACAAGGAAAGGGAACTGCCGGATATTAGTATGTTGGATCCTAGCAGTCAACTTTTCCCTCGGTGAACCATCATATTTACCTAAGGGTTATCTCGGATTACTCCAATTTCTTTCTTCCTCTCTACTAATAATTGCATTCCTCTGCTGCTTTATCTTCACCTCATTTTACCACCATTGGTGTTGGGAATCTAGTCTATTAACGTACGCCGCCCAGAATTGCGTCCATTGGCATTATCAGTTCAGTTTGACTTATTGGTTGAATAAATTTTTAATGTCGTCTGAATAAACTCTTCAAATTCAATACACAAAGTATCCTCTCCACACTTTATAGGCATTAAAAATACAAATACGGCTATGAAATGCACTTCCACCCCTACGAGAAGAAAACATTGAAGACATGTTCCATTCATGATAGTTTCCAAGTAACAAAGTAATGAAATATATGACAGCAAACCATTGAAAGACGTTGCTGAGATTGTCCCTCTCGCACAGTCCATTACGAAAGTGATGCTTAACCCATTCAGACCCAGTGTACGCAATTGTGTATATTACGCATGTGTAAGTAATTTTTGGCCTGCACGGCACACTGCGGAGCTCAACGACCAATGATATTTCACGTGGGCAAATGATTCGCTAACCATCTTACTGGTCTAAGACATGATTGTTTCACATGACTGTAGCCAAAAAATATAGGCCACATCTCGTTGGCTGTGACAACGGAACAAGAGTTTTGTCGACTCAAGTACAGCACGCATCATAAAACGTTTGCAACACCTGAAACCGTAAACCAAAGCGGGTTTGGAAGGGTTGAGATTTACTGCGGCATCCAAATTATTTGGCACATTGAAATAAATCCGAGGCGAAAGTGGTTCACGAGCTAGTTTTATACTTCGCGCCTTCGACTAGCTCCATCGAACGTACGTACTCGCGGATTCCCAACGAGGCTTGATTCACCTGAGGAATTGTTTTCGCCATCCATCAAACGTTCGTGGGACCGCGGGGTGTTGCAATATTTTACGCCTTCTCCTCACGCCGGCCTTTCAATTTCCGCAATGCTCGCTTCCGAAGCTGGTTTTGGCAGACGTGTCTTGCGTGCCGAACTTGGTGTGAACTGCCGAGGGCATCTGAGGGCATCGCTCCTGTCCCGTGTACTCCTACCTACAACGGAAGCAGCGAAAAGAAGGCTCTCCCGAAACTGGACTCTGGGAGGAGATACGAGCACTGTAAAAAAAAAAAAAAAGCTCGTATCTTGAATTGATGTGTTCCTGTAGAATCACACATGTTTGAAATTTCATTAGATCAAATATTGTTCATCTTCTGTGCTGTTTTTATTCACTCCGAAGAGTCAAACACGTGAGTAAAGGCTGTTCACGATAACGTGAGCACTTTTGAAATGAACCTTTGGAAAAAGTCACTGCTCCTACCTGCATATATTTTAACGGGCGCAATGAGTGACATGTATCCAGTAAAGTTGGTTATGATGGAGGGGAAAGTAGTTTCATATATTAACGTCGAACGCAAACTGCTAGGTAACCATTCGTGATAACTTCAATTATTTCTCTCGCTTTCTGTATTTTTTAATGCGTCGAAGTTCAACAGTTAGCAGATTTGTAAAATATTAACTTTCCTAATAATTTCTCAGTTACACTTGACCAACGTATGAATCAAGTAATGAGGCCCATGACAATGCTAATTTTACATTAGGCGGAAGAACACACAACGTTTATACAAGTATATCTTAAGTAGGGCTTTCAAAAGTGCTCATTTTACCGTGAACAGCCTAAAGATAAAACGTCTGTGTTCACTGTAAATCTGAACTAGTCGAAAAACACTTCAACACTTTTTTTAACACATGTAGTTCTCTACTGCAAACCCGTGGCAACATAAGAGATTATTCGCGTGGTTGAATTTCTGCTGTGTTTCAATGAACCCCACAACTAGAAACGTTTCCCTGTACGAGCGACTGGTCTGCTACTTTGCAAAGCTCGTAAGTTTACTTTAAGTGACTGAATTTACTTGTTCAGATTTAATTAGGGTGTCATTACAAAAATTCAATAAACAGCTCATAACATCACGTTTTTAACACATTTCTAAAAAACCTGTCTATTTAAGAGAACCGCTTATGCCTTACTGGCCTGTAAGGGATCGCGTCTATTTTGACTGTCACTAACATATAATAAATGCGCTGAGACTGAATGTCTAATGTGTATATGAGTTGAGAAATATAAAAGTTGCTTTTATAATCACAGATTTTCAGCGCATTTGTGGAGTGAAGTTACGTTGGGAGGGAGAAACGACTTAATGGAGAGGTCGAGGAAACGGGAGAACTTTAATAAAACCAACTGGCCAATGGTAACGTTCCGATGTGATTCCGCTTGGAAGCGAACCTGTATTGCCTTGATGGCGAACCAGTGCACTAACTACAAGAATATCGAGGAACAGTAGTAAATTATATATAGTAAGTGCTCGTTAAAAGGTTTTAGTTTCATGTCATTTAAACATTTCAATGCGATGCGTCACACACAGAAGATTTCAATTTGTGGTTGGCGGTGGGTTGCGATTGACTTGGTTCTCTCCTGCGGATATCACGATCAAAGACAGCAACACTGCAGTAGCTATCGGTTTCTCTTTCCCACGCATCTTCTCTGGTTCGCATCATGTTTCTCCCACATGAAGTACCTCTCATTATTCTACTGTTAGATATGCAGTACCACTGTAGTAACTGTTTTTGTCAAAAGTTCAGTGGCGACAATGGGAAATTAAGTGAGAAAGATTTTTATTATTATTGTTAATGTTCTCGTAATAAACCGAATAAAAAAAATGTATATATTACCTAAATTTGTAGAAAAATTGTTTTATTGTGCTCAAACACAGTTGATTTCAATTTGTAATTATTTAAAATTACAAGTCGTGTATAGATCTTTTCATTATAATCGTTAGTCAACATTCAGGAAATTTGCTTACATGACGTTGTTATAACCTGTTAGGACAAATTTCAGTATGTTGAATCATGCAGAGACTTGTTTAAAATTTGATATGCATCAAAGAATTGATTTGTTGGTTTTCAGTTTTGTTTAATAACATGAAAGTTATTTGAATTGAAATGAAGTTTTAAATATGAAACGTTTGAGAAAGACGAGTTAACTTGACCTAACATTTTCAAATGCACAATATTTTAATATGTGAATAATACTTCCTTAATTCATACTTTGTTTACACTTTTGTTTCAGGTGCAATTATTGTCATTATTATACAAGCTGAAAGAGTGTAAATGCGACAGATTTGGCAGCTATGATGAATCATCTTTCCCGCCTCCCCCCCCTACTTTTAAACTTCCAGTGTGTTTCTATTACTACCCCACTCAAGGGACAACCAATTCCCAATTGAAAAGTATAAATTCATGACGCCCTCAGTCAGCTCTCCCCACACGTGCAAACATGCAAATACAATCTGACCTGACGTCGAAATTTACAGACCTTGGACTATAGGAGGAGTGGCCTAGATGCTGCGAACTTTTCGACCTAGATCAGTCAGCCCGCTGTTCAGAACCGGACAGAACCACCTCCGCAATTATGCACTGCTCCCTAACTCCCACGCGACCTTGAAAGATAATACCAGTTTTCCCAAGGTTACATCTTGCTCCACGTGGCGACCTGGCGTGCTGAGCTTTTCGCAATTTCCTGAAAACCCGGTAGACAGCAAGACTATTATTAAGAACACTATTGGAAAATGAGGTTGGTTACGCGAATTGGAAAATTCGGCCAATTTAATGACGCCCTTAATGTGGTAAATCCGCTGTTAATACATTTTTTTTCTTTCCGGTTTTGTGATCACTGTGCAAACGATTATAATAACTTATCTTTATTATTATCCGACACTACAGTTTTTATTTTACTAATCATACACAATTGAGTTAATGCATATATCGTTATCTGTAGTACGTTGCTTATCACGGCTTATCCTAAGCTCTACAGTTTAAAGAGATACGTTAAACTGCCAAAAAATCATTATGTCTCCCATTTAAGTTTATAATTGTTTCGACATTGAAAATCTACATAAATTTGTGCGTATGTGTGAGTCGAATAAGGATATGTTTATATCTGTGAATCTCTCAAGTTCTGTCGAAATTAAACAATATAAAATTTGTGAATCCCATTCAACTAGCCCATTTTTTTTTTTTTTCGGTAAGGCTTAGAATATTAAGAGCTGGCTGGAACTAAAGGTCTTTTACTTTTTTGATACTATACATTTATTTAAAAAAATTTAACTTGAATGTAATATGCTGGCACGGCAATGTTTTTCATACCAAGATTCCGAAATGCTTAGTTTATTTTCAGATATTTAGGATTTCAGCAATCTAGAAATACCTGAGAATTGCTTAGTAAAAGACAAAAAGGTAGATAAGAACAACAGCTAAGTGAGCAGGAAATACGGGATAGTACGGTCAAAGTAGGAATACATTGGTAGAGAAACAGGAAAAGTCTGAAGAAATTCGCGCTGATAATCCTTCAAAAACTTATTGCAGTAGAAGTAGCACAAAACTGGAAATCACAGTGTAAAAATTCACGCAACTTAAAACTAGACTTCCAGTGGTGTACCACAATAAAGCGTTTATTCATAATTCAGTATTACAAGCCGTAGTACAAATGTGTTCAGTTATGCTACATGAAAAATTTATCTTGAAGAGCATGCAAACCGTTCGTATAGGACAAAGAAAACATTCACAAAAGCTAGCAAGAAAGTAATTTCCAGATGATTTATATAATCTCTGATCTTTTTGGTGAAGGTCGCCTATTGCATTGTTAGTTACCCGCTTAATGCCGGTAAGCCAATCGGAGACGATTTCGAACTAGAATATTTTAAATTTTAATCTAAAATCTGCTTATAGATTCGTGGTTATCCCGAAATTTTTGCTTGGATTCCCGTGGATTAAAGGTTTTTTTTTTTTTTTTTTTTTTTTTTTTCATTAAGCACGAAGTTCGCCAGGTATTTTAATGCTGTGTTCATAAAGGCATCGACTAGTCAAAGCCGATATTTTCAGCTGATTAACAAATCTCATTTGTGAGAATGCATTCACAACAAATCACCTTTATGTGTTTTTATTGGAATTTGTTGTGCCATACTATTTCTTTGAGATGTTCCAATAGAATTATCTCTCGTAAACCATGACTCGAAATAAAAACAGAAGTTACATGAATAACAACTGATAAATTCACCTCACCCTAAAAGTAAATGCAGTACGAATTTGGACGCAGTCTTGTTATTCCTCCCAGATAAATAAGTGGTATTAAAAAGCATATGCTAACAAATTCTTATAAAATCTGAGGTTGCGTCACTATAGGAACTTATATGTAAGTGATATTTAATGTTTTTAACAACTGTAGATAAGTTTTATTTATTTTTAGATGATTCAGAAAATATTTTCGCCTCAGATAAGCAACTTATGGCATATTACGGTTGCCCCTAATTAGCCTTTTTGGAAATAATGAATGGTGGGAGACGTATTTCGACTTTCCATTTCCAGCAACATCATGCGTGAATTTGGACACAGGAACACAAATGTGCTCTTAAAAACAGTTAACGAAAACAGTAAAAAAAGACTTTGAAGAGCAGTTAAATTACGTTGTAATGTGTTTACTCCAGTTACATGACGACTTACAGACAGCAGCACCTGTACGCTTAACTATGAGGACAAACATGATGAAACTGTAAATATGAGCGACCTGTACACGCATGAAGCACACGTAGAGATCAACCATTCAATATTTCATACAAGTATCAATATCTTATTCTGCAATTTATAAAACTTACAATAATGCTATGCTCGCTATTAAATTTTCGACTTTTGGCCAAAACGTGTTCTGGTTTATTGGTGCAGATATAAACAATAACTCTCTGATACAATTTTTAGTTCATTTTCCATTCCGGGATTAATCATTTCTTGAGATATTCTTTGAAAATTTTACCTGTAAGTTTTTATAAAACATGCTACCTATATCAGTACGCTGCAATAAAAAAATGTAAGTGCAATTCTGGAATGCAGTGACTAGGGCAATACAAATGTTTGTTTTCAGTTTTTCTGGGGAAGGAGGAAGAGGGGTTAAGGAGGTATGGCACTCGTTATAGAAATATTCCCAATTTTCTACTTGCTGAAAAAAAGACATTCTGCAGTAGGCCTGATTACTAAATTATTTTGGTACCACAATATAATATTTTACGTGGTCTCATTTAACAAAACCCTTTCAAGTGGTCACTATTTTCGCCCTTTTATTTCTACCGGTCCGTAATATTCCCAAAATATCAGCAGTAGCAATTGCAAAACAATTGCCAACAATCCGTAATAAGTTCATCCACGTAACCCCACTAACAATTATTGCATGGAAGTTACCAATTCATAATTGCTGTGGCGAAGATCCCTTTGGTGCGATTCCGATCGATAGTACACGCTGTAAACATGTAACGACAGGAAGAACTGAACCAGAGCAGTGAAAACCAGTGTCAGATAACTGTTAACACGAGGGCTAGATTTCGTATGTTTGTCTGTGATTTCCATTGAATGTCAATACTTCCACAGACACAAGTCACTTGTTTCCACATTTTCTTCGCTTGATTCGGCGGCAGCCTATCAACTGACTTCCAGTGAATGTTATTTCACTTGAAGATATCACTGATGCGGGCTTAGAGTGCAATGGTTCCTTGTTAACGTTGCACGCGCAAACTTTATCGCATTTTTGCGCTGTTATGTCTAAGCCTGAAGTTTCTACTTGCCGACTGCACGTGGGAGTAAGAAAGATAAAACAAAAAAAAAAAACCGCCTGAGCCCGCAGTTACATGTACATAGTAAGACAGCAACCGCGAAGGTATACAAGGACAGCTCGGATTTCTCAACCTGGTTGAATCATCGAGGGAAATGATTACAGGTATTCATCACGGACATGTACTTAATTCTAGTTGTATCCATATTTCAGGTGAGTGAGGTTATATATCATTTAATGCTATCGCTGTCATAGTCAAGATAACCGGTACAACGTAAACTCGTTTTTCCGAGGTGGCCGGAATATTTATCTGTGTTTGTAATGGAACTACCTAATTCAATAAATGGTTCCGGATTATAGTGTTTCATATGGACCCGATATTTTTCACTTAAAAAGTTCTTAATGGCATGTATCATAACAATTGTACTTGTCTGTCCGCGTTTAACCAGTTGCTAAAGACTCCAACCTACGGGGGAAAAAAAAAACTCCTTGTCCTACATACATACAGTTTACTGTGAAAACCAACTCGTTTGCACAGCATTATTGGCAGCAGACTATAAAAAGGAAGTTGCTTGTGCACGCTCTATCAAAATATCAGTGTCCGCAACTTGAGGCAGTTGAAATCGGGCTTCTTTCCAATTCAATGATAGGGACAGTAAAATTTTGCGTAATAGAATTGAAATAAAAATCTTCACGATTTTGCAATGTCTTTCGCGCGACACGCGGCGCTTGGTCTTCAAGTATATGCAATGTCTTTCGCGCGACACGCGACGCTTGGTCTTCAAGTATATGCAATGTCTTTCGCGCGACACGCGACGCTTGGTCTTCAAGTATATGCAATGTCTTTCGCGCGACACGCGGCGCTTGGTCTTCAAGTATATGTAAATGTTAATTCTCACGTGAAGCGTAATGAGACCACCCTGAGAGAACAGCCACAACATTTTTGTTTGTATGGGGCGAAAAATAATTTTTGTTCTCCCAACGAAATATTTTGTTGTGTAAACAAAACTTGAGAGATAACAAAATTAATTTTGTTCGTCTACGAGAATTCACGCTTGAATAAACAAAAACCACAATGTTGGGCCAAAATAAATTTAATTTGAACCAAGTATTTTGTTGAATCAATGTATATATATATATATATATATATATGATTGGTCACTGATTTGAATGCCTTAGTTCTAAAATACAGTTGTAGAGATGTTTGTATATTTTGTGACAATTAGGATAATAACGGGGTTTATTTGTGAATGTATTAACTCCTAATAACGGTATAAACACCCTAATAAAACAAGTTCAACAGTAAACTAAAAAGTAACCCCATAAATTTCGAAATATTAATTTGCTCACGTTCTCCAGTATTTCAAATGTTTGTATTTAAAAATATTCTAATTTTAACAGCAATTACTTTAACTGAGGTAGCTAAGCCAAACCAATTGTTGGTTACACCAACCAAATATTAGTTTGGTGCACCCAAATAAGAACAACAAAAAATTTGGTTTTAGCAACAAATTCATTAATTGTACCTATACAAACGATTAATTTGGTTGCTCCAAACAAATTTTGTTTGATTCAACGAAACCCTTTCCTCGGTGCAAGTTGTACAGATGAAGCGCTAACAGCCTATAATAACCTTAGGAAGAAAGTGTATTCTCCTCAAACTGGTCCTTATGAATAGATTCACGTTCTACTTCTTTCTCGTTTCGTTATCTCCCCTGCACGTTACGATTTTTTTTTTTTTTTTTTTCGTTATGCACTTTGGGATCCCGACTAACATGCCAGGTCCAGAGCTGTCGAGCCCACATTTCGTACGCGGTGCAAAAAACTAGAGGGTATTAATCTCTTTTCACTGGAGGCCAATAATTCGTCTTTTGCGGTCGGTAAATTACGGGGCCGCTGGCATTGATAAACGGCGTTGTTCGGGTAGTTCCAAGTGCTCTCGGCGCCATGCCCAGTTTGTCTGCGCGGTCGAAATTACTTACTAGAACATGCTAAGGCATCATGCTTTTAATAAAATGGCCTAATGAAAATCTTTATTTTAGTGGTTTCGGGACATGGAAGTGAAGTGAAGAGATGTGGACGGCTTTCAACATCGAGGTCTTCAGAGCCGATGAGGATGATTGAAGTGAATATGACGCAGCGCCGGAATGAAGGGGCGGGGGGGAAACGGGAGATCCCGGAGAAAACCCGCCGACCAACGGGATCGTCCTGCACGATTCCCTCTTGCAAAAATCCGGTGACCCGGCCGGGATTGAGCCCGGTTCGCCTTGGTGGGAGGCGAGCGTGCTAATCGCTCAGCCACCGTGGTCACTTGGGACATGAAAATAAAAATTAATTCACCTACGGGAATTATAATACATTGAAATAAGATAAAACAAGTTACTTCAAGGAATCTTTAAAATCCCGCTTTGAATTGTTTTCACAATTTTTACCAAGAAGTAGCAAATATGAAAAATGTGCCTACTTTCTTCTACATGGGTGGAAATCATCTTTATTACGAAGTTCCTTAAAGCTAAAGCTTAGACGGTGAATAGGCCTTGACGTCTCGTGGACAGAAATATCACTAGAGATGAAACGAAAATCATACGCAACAGTAGTGATACAATTACAAATACGCACATACGTTACCTGGGCCTCAAACCTTTTGCCATAACCCAGCGTGAAATCATCTGCGTCACGGAGGTAGTGATCGGAGCATTAACTTCGGATGCAATCACTCGAAAATTTTGAATAATGGGTGCCTTAGACACTTAAAACACATAAGTTTACATGGCCTACCGTAGCGCTAATTAAGTGAAAATGTGTTTGGTGGAAATCGATTGATTGGTTCCCCAGTTATAGCACAAACATTTTACTTTCTTATTTGATGCCAAAACAAGAGGTTATCAATATAACTAAAGTAGTGGGAGAGGGTGGTTCCGACGATTAAGGAGTAAGAGTGGCATAAGTGCCATTTTACAAAACTGCAATTACCCACGCTCCCTTCCCCCATCACCATCCGCTGTCTATGTACCCCCTCCCGAGTCGATGTACACCTTCCCCCTCCCCATTCCCAACCCCTGAGGTGTTTTGTGATTGCTTATGCCATTTCCCCTCCCCTTTACCCGTTTGTGCATAGGGTCTAACCCCTGCTTTGTTGTATGTGTGCTGGGGTGGTTCTTGGAGCAAGAAAGGCACAAGGGACATTTGGGGAGAATCGATGTTGACAGCTCAGAGTCCAGAACACGACTGAGGTCTGATGGATGGTGAGGGGGAGGGGAGGGAACGCACTTGGTTGGTTTTTATTCGGCATGTAATAAATAATTCGATTAATTAAATTTATATATAAACATAATAATCTAATCGTGCACTTGCATATGCAGTAGATGAATTATCGCAGTTACTAAATACTAAAGCTAATTGCACGTCCGCACCTTGTCGCCCCTCACTGGAGACTGAGCTCAATTTGTGTATAACAAGAGCATATAACACTGGTGGCCATATTGGAACATGTTTAATATATAAAAGGCTGTGATTTATTTAAATAATTTTCAGTGTATGTCTGGGAGTGGTAGAGCTAGGATGTGTAAATAAAATAAGTAATTATATTATTTATTTAAGTTATGACTCTTGGTTGTTAAAGTATTACAACAATTTTTTTATTCTATATTTCCTTATACATTGACTCACACTTTTATCTAAGAAGTGTGTTTTTATAAAATTAAATTAACATGTTTAGAATTTGGATGGAGGTAAGGCAAATAATAATAATAATAAACCAAACAAACAATCAATTTGAATTAATTATTTTAATAGATCCCCTTTTTCCCCCCATCAACCACAATCAGACACATTAAAACAGTTATGTAAAAAACTCCCATTTTTCTTCTTAGAATTAATATTCACAGGTCATCTTCTTAGAATTATTTAAATACAGTTCATCTTCTTAGAATTAATATATACACATCATCTTCTTAGAATTAGTATATACAGGTCATCTTCTTAGAATTAATATGTGCAGGAAATCTTCTTAGACAATTAAAAAAATGGATACATATTCTTCGAATTACATACATACATACAATCTTCTTAAACAATTAAAAATAAATACATCTTCGAAATACATACAGATTATCTTCTTAGAATTAATATATACAGCGCAGTTCACATTTTGGAGATGTCTCTCTCAATAACATCACAATTGTGGATTTCGATACTGGAGAGTACACCCTCATAGCACCATAGGCAATGTCAAGGGTGATAGTTGTTGTTAGGGTAGTATCTTTGGTGGTTGAGGCAGCGGTAGTTTTGGAAGTTGATGGTCATGTAGCTGGTGCATGGTTGTAGCTGGTGTTTATGTGGAAGACAGTTTTTTGGCGAGTAAGGGCAAGAACATTTAGTTAGTGATGCGGTAGTGTCCCCACAGCAAGGTCAACATGCCATCCAACTCAATGAAGCACTTGTTGTCCGAGCTTTACAATGCCACTTTTGTCATGCGTTCAGTGTAACAGTTATGACCACGTGATCTGAATTGATATTAGGTCCCCAGTACTCTTGAATTTTGCTCGAGGCATTCCAGATAATCATTGTAATGGAGCGACTGCAAGACGTTAGGCTTTATGGCCTTCGCTTTGTGTATAAATTGTTCATTCGCGACAATGTATACATAAAGTTTGTGGCACAGGCCTACAAAATGTGTGATGGTGTGGCCGACACATTCATCATTCATCACTCCAGATCCTCTGGTTTGAATCCTTGCGGATTATCTGGCACATAGTTGGAGGTGTCAAACCACGCTTTTAAATTTGTGGTTGTCTCTTTGTAGCCATCAGAACAGTGAATTCTGTAAGTGGGGGAATCGGTATTGCAGTACAAGAGGTGTAAGGCCTGCTGAGAAAATGTCTGCAACATGTAGTTATAATGGAATTCATAAAGGTATAATTTTGACAAATCCAGAATGGCAACACCGGTGTACAGAGGCTTGTTAAACGTAACACAGCTCTTTGACATCTCGATAATGACAAGATTCTCATCGATGATTTGAGTTGCCTTGAAAGTCGGATGCCCAATCAATTCTGCTGCCCCGCAATTAGTGTCATACCACGATACGACACGTATGTCCCTTTCCCAGCGGACATTCTGCAAAGTCTTTCCATAGACTGAATTGTTCATAAACTTAACAAACGATTTTTCGAAGTCGTTCGCAGCCTGGGCATGTTTCTCAATATTAAACTCAATGTATGGAACCATCTCTGCCTTTCGCTCAAAGTGCAGAATGCAGTGAACAGAGTCGAGTTTAGCTCCATAATTCAAGTACTGCCTCAGTGTTTCCCTGTGTACAATATAATTTTTCTGTGGCGCAAGTGTCAAAATAAGTTTTTCAGTTGTGTCGTTCGGAGGTATGCCAGACACTGGGGTAAGAGGCAGATCTGATAGGACATCGTGAATTTCATTCCGAAAGCTAAAATCAACTTCTGTAAAAAAAAAAAGCAAGTGTCCCCATTATTCTCCATGTAAGCAAAATCCCATGACGAAAACACGCCTGGCTTAACCCACTTGAAATTACCCATAGGAAGCATGGACTTCATGGTATGACTCTACAGGCCATTTATATCAAAGTAACAGATGTATTTGTCTGCCACACTGGGGTTATACTCATCGCTCATGTAAATATTGGTGGCATCCGCACACATTCTGGAAACCTGTGTAATTACTCCTCTGACACTGTGTTCCACAAAAAAGTACACCTGGATCAGTCATCAGCTCTAGATGCGCACCTGAAACTACAAATAAAGCATCCCATGAGAGAGACGAAGCTGTGACATACATCGCGGGTTCGAGGCTCTAACTTGCCAAACATATGGTCCTACAATTCTCAAATATGTCTGACAGCAAACACAGGTCCACACATAAATAGTGAATGGCATACTGCAGCAAGTTTATGCAGTTGAACACATTCCATGTGGCTTGGGCATGAGCTTACTCCTCATCGATAATGTCCTCACCTTTCATTGCATTATGAAATGTGTCCTTTGGTGGGAGTGATGTACACATCAGACTATCTAGAGAATTAACAAAGTCTAAGGAAATACTCCCTTCCTTTGTGCCAATTCAAACTGGGTATAGTTTGGAAACTGAACGGGCGACTCAACTATGCATGCAACAAATTTCGTGCCAATATCGCAATAGATACACTCATTATATTAAAATTCAATGAAGTGCAATTGCACGACTTGCGTATGTCCTTTCAAGTCAGTCCCATTGGGAATGAGCTTTCTAATGGAATTGTACTTTTCCAAAGCCAATCCAAGAACTTAAATATCACCCAGGTTTTCGATTACCATGGTTCCTTCTGGTTGTGCAATATGTCATTGAACCAAGGGCTTTATAAGAAAGTGGGCATCGTAATTCTGCATGTTATGAAATCAACCACAAGTTGATTATTGGTAGTCTGAAATTCGAATTGCATTTACTGTGTGCGTATGCTCTGATTTCTACCATCGATGGTCATGGTCAACCACAGTATCTGTGCCAGTTTTTACTGCAAATATGCAACTTCTTTGAGCTGCCAACCTAGCTTCATCAGCTGTGGTTTTTGGATTCATTGGAACAGTCGCTCTACATATTCCTGCTACCCAATTCATCCACCAATTGGTACATACAATCATCACCCACAAACTCATAATATTGAGATAAAACTGGATTGTATGAACACACAAGCAGAAGGCTGCAAGCATAAGGCACATGCTTGTTCTTGGTGATTGTGCTACTTGTGTCACTATTGGGTAGGCAAGTGTACAAGTAACATTCTGTATCGCAATAGGCGACGATACCCAATCTTTGCTGTTTGGAAAGATCAGTTAATTCCAAGTACTCTTTATCCTCAGTGGGAAAAGTACACAGAACAACTACGTGTTGCTGGCAGAGAACTGTGCAGTTTGTGAGTTTCTCCTTATGTACAAAGTATTGGAGACATCTATAACAAACGAGTTTCTAAAATTTCTTCTTACTCAACTGACTGATAAGCAGTCGTGATAAACTTTTGATCATCACAAGATGCAAATGTGCGGTATTACCATTGGCATGAATGGCCTACACATGTACATGGCGAGCATGTCATACAGAAGAAATATGCATGGAAACAACCAATCCTTCCTGGTCATTACCAGGAAGTTTCATCAATTAAATTTCTATCTTTGATTACTACACAGTAGCCATTGATATAAATGGAACTGTTCTTCTCAAAACTTTGATATCATTCAATACCACAGGACTCGACATACCTTCAGTAATTAAAACCTCACAAGGTTTTGGATATAAAGATGATCTGTTGAGATTTGATTTGGCAGGAAATAAAGTCGCTACAATGGCATATAGGAAGCACATGTCCTCAGGACACTGTACATTAATGCAGGCTTGCCGATTGGCAATAAATTTGGGTAACTCTGTGTGAGAGGCACCAATGGTAAACAGCCTGTATTGCGAAATACGGATGTCCATATACAATACAACTTGCTTTGCCCAGCTGCTGCCCCTACCACTGAACGCTCCAAGTTGGCTAGTAAGCTGAGGAACTATGTCTTTGTCATAAATTTCGCCAACATTGTACGAATGCAGGACAGGGGAATCTTTAAACCAGAAGAGAAATATTTCCATGTTTTCCTCAGCTGCAGTGTTTTCAACATACTATAGAAAAGCTAATTTTTAAAAGGCCAGTTTTTTGCCTCAACTAATTGCCTGAATAGGGACCTTGCACCTCTCATGAAATTCTGAGAAATTTGTGTTAGTGTTGGGCCCATCATTATATATTCTCATGTCCACAAGTCTACCTCCGAATAGTGTTCAAAAGTATATATTTCAAATTGGGGAAAAAAAACTCTCCACTGATGACGAGTCAGAACTTGAATCAGATTCCGACCCACTCGTGTTAGAAGAATAAATCCCTGTATATGATCCAGAGGACTCTGTATTGGACTTATCCGACCCAGAACTACTTTCTGTATTAAATGCATCTGAGCCAGAACTACTGTCTCTATCAGAGAAATAAAGTTATTCTAACATGCTGTCAAGGTACTGATACTTAGACTGTGGGGGAGACGACATTCCACTCCTAACAATTCCCTCCCCTTAATCACTAATACCAGCAACAAAAACTCAGGATCTGATACTATATATATATATAGCTACTTGAAACAACCGAGACAAATACCCAATAAAAAATTATTATACACATTTACAACAGAGAATTACCTCAAAAACAACACAAAATAACTTGAAACCATAAAAAGTGTTTAGGTGTGTATATGTATGTGAACCTTTAGATTGTGATGTGAGCATTAAGTGAACCTATAGATTTATGCATTGCCCATACATTAATCAAGTCTGTCGAATTTACTCAGAACCCCACTAAGCAATGCCTAAATATATAGGATTTTCTTTTTTTTTTTTAACTCCACACATCTAATCAATATTTACCCTGAAGAGGTTCGAAACCCTACCAGGGGTGCTTCACAATCTATGCCCTAAACAATTATGCTACTGAAGTGCCCCCGATATGAGACTTTTCAAATCATGTATTTGAAACAAGTTACAACCAATCCCAACATGTTAAAACTTGTATTTCCTTACATTCAAAACCCTTTGTACAGTGATGTAATGTCTGGTTCTGGCAGACAGTTGTAGGTTGAAGTACTACTAAACCAAAGAGGCAACAAGAGGTAGTAATTTTAATATGTATTGCAGAGACTGTAGGTATTGACACTAACTATAACAAGCAGATACAGACTGAGCTCTAACACAACTTTCCAGCTCGGGAGTTGGTAGCAGATTGGTAAAGGGTGAGGAAGTACACCCTCCTTTTATACCCCCACCTGACCTCATTTCAGAAGTTGTGTATCCACATCCAGACATTGCACATTACAATACTGTTACTTTAAAGCCTTAATGTCCTTGTTTGCCACCCAAGTAGCCTGTGATCGTGGAAACCCTTTCCATTGCACTAAACTCATATGTTTTCCACAAGTAAAAATTTTATCAATTAAGTACATATCTGGTGTATGTACTTTCTTTAATTCATGTTCATAGAACCCACTAGTGATTGGTTCGTCATTGTAGGTTTCCGAGTAATAAACTCTTGGGTAAAAATGTCTGAATGAAATAATTTTAAATATTTCATATTACCAATTTATAGTATATTTCTTCTCAAACACTCTTTTGACTTTACAAATGCAGACATATGGCCCGACATTGAACTTTGGTTTCCTCCTGTCAATGATTTTAGGATTATTATACACTGTCATTAATAAATCATCATTTTTCACATCGACAGGCACCATCTTGAATGTTATGTAAAACATACCATTGAAAAATTTTACCTCCTTAGGCAAAATGTCGAATCAATTATATGTACCCTGAGATTTAAAATACCTGTAGGTTAGCTGTTATAAACTCTTATTGAAATGCTCAACCCCATCACATTTTATTCCAGAATATATGACATCATGGTTGATGCTGCAGGTTTTCATTAACTTTTTGAAGTGTGGATTAAAGAATTCCGTCCATTGGTCTGTGTGGAGGTGAATATGCATTATTTCCTTAAAAATAGTAGACACTGTATCAACAACTTGTTTCCAACTTTTATTCTTTACTGGTATGCCCCAAACATATTTGGAATATACATCAATTGCAGTTAGAATGTACTTGTATCCTCGATTGTGTTTAGAAATTGAAGTCATATCACACAAATGATCTTCAAAAAGATCATTTAAACCATGAGTAATAAATTTCCTTCTCTGGTATTTAATCCTTGCAGGAGCATGTAATTCAGTGGCAAGTTTGTTGAACTCATTTAGGAATAGATACATCTGGTCTCAGTCAGCTCCTCTATAATTTAGACACTTTCATAAGAATGTGAGTTATTGCCTACCTGTTTTAAACCTATAAGTAACTTCAAATGAATCACTAATTCATTTGGGTTGTCCCAAAATATGTGTGAAATATTATCATTACTATCATTACCTTCATCTTTAAAAATTCCACTAGCAACAATTTCCCCCAATAAATGTATTTTGGGTGATCTTCTTCATTACTGCTTAAACAAGAATGTGCCTTTGTAGGACTGATAAGCTCCTTGTATGCATCCAAATTCGACTCAGAACACCCAGTTGAGAATTTTTAAAATAATAATTCAAACATTCTTCAATTGCATTCACCACATTGTCATCTATTTGAATATTATCTTCAGGTAAAAAATTAAATATTGAATCCCTCAGAAACCATACTTTTCCATGCATATATACACCTGATGTTGTGTCCCGAGCTACTGAAGTACTTTACAAAGATAAATTTACGAGTTAATTGTGAAAGTTTAACATTTTCAGGTCTTTTAGTCTTCAAAGTTCGTTAAACCTTAATTTCAGGTGGTGTGTCTTTATATAATGTTTCCTTTAATGCATCCAATTTACCTGTGACAGGACGAAATACTTATTCATTGAAAGCATTATGATCCATTCGTGCTCTCTTAGCTTGTAAATACTTTTCCTTAATAGCACTTATAGCAATGTGTAAATCAAACATCTCGACAGACGTAATTTACTAAATCACGTACATTGCCCCACACTATTTATGTAATATAATGTGACGGTTTCCTACTTGCACCATTACTGTGATTAGGGCGCGCTTTTTCAATATTACTTAAAACTCCATCTAATTTATTTGTATTGTGAATTTGCAAATCATTAATTACAACTCTTAGTTAATTTTGCATTTCTGTAAGTTGTGTTGTAATTAGTGTGTTTACCATAACGTTGATGCGATTTGTTAACCCATGTAAATGTTCGTCTATTCTAATTTCATTACTATGCAACTCATTCAGAATATTGGTTAAAATATTCGAAATAACAATTGTGTTCTTATAAACATTATTTTTACCTTCATTTAACTTTATTAACTTCTCTCATATATCACCATTTTGTGACTTAAATACTTCTGTTGTAACACTGTGTATGTTTTTCACAAATAACTTATTTGCGACATCACTATCTTTTATTGGTACAACAACATTATGTAAAATATGTCCATTAATATCATAAGTCCCATTGTGTGTTCTGCTTAAACACGAATTGTAACTACATCTTATACCACTATGTAAACTTTGAGATACTCATTCTTCTTCTGGTAGTATAAACGTGTCAAACCCACAACAATATCTACCCTTATATAATGGAAGTTCAGGAATAATTACTAGAAAACCGTATGTTTGTTTCCATCAAGAGAAACACATTTCTTTTAACTTTATAAATGACATATCGCCCAAAACACGATCATTGCAAATGTGTTGTAGGTTTAAATTGTACGTTTAGAAAACAATTAACATGTTTGCATTGTCACACAAATTGTATTTTGCAATTCGAGTGTAACTTTGCACCAGATAAGAACAATAAACACTTGGATGTCTCCCAAAACTAAAATACTGCTATATTTCTCCCTGTGGTTCACTCCAGGCATCATCAAATATAAATACTGAATTAGATAATGTGTCACTTGGACGTATAAAGTCCTCTTTACTGCTAAAAGGGAAATATTGCATTTTGCCAATTGATGGCAAAATAATTGCTAAACATTGATATTTGTCTTGATGTATTGTTTTAGAAAACACATACATGTTTTCAAACTTTAAGCCATTTGGATGTTCTAATAGTGACATAATCATACATGTCTTTCCACACAATGATATACAAAATATAATCCAATGTATTTTGGGTGGTAAAAGTATACAGTGTTTCTGTTCAATTACATTTTTGTACTTTGATGCATTTATGGGTAGTTGCGCACTTCGCTTAATAACCTTCATTGTGCCCAAAACTGCTACATACTGTCGTAAGAAACTACATAAACACCTTTATCTATAGATTCGCGTTCAATTGTTAGTTATGTCTCATTTTCTGTTCATTTATGTTTTTGTAATTTTGATGCATTTAGGTGTAGTTGTATGTTTTGTTTCACTACCTTCTTTGTGCTCAAAACTGCTGTGTACTGTCATAAAAAACTACATAAACACCTTTATTTATAGGTTTTGTGTTCAGTTGTTAAGTGGTTATGTCTCATTTTCTGTTCATTTTTGTTCCTTGGTGCATTTAGGTGTAGTTGTACATTTTGTTTCACTGCCTTCATTTTATGCAAAACTGTTGCATATTGACTTAAAATCTATATAAATGCCTATTTATATAGGTTTTTGTCCAGTTGTAGATTATGTCTCGTACTTAATGCATCAAAAAGGGTAAAGGAGTTATAACACATTCATTAATAAACTACCATTTGAGTTACATTAACCTAAATATAACTATCTTGGTCCGGGATAGAAACTTGCAAAAAGTTTGGCACATAATGACCAGGGAATAAACACATTGGTTAACATGTGTAAGCAACACGACATTGCATATTCTCAAACAAATTTTTTAAAACAGCGGCATATTGCAGACACTATATCGTCTGATAAAGCATCAAGTATTAGGAATAACCTATCTACAACAACAGGCAAAAAGTTACTGGCTTGGGTTGTTGACAAAGTAATGCAACACAAAGTGAAAAGTGGTACAGGAGATGGCAAGTCAAAACACAAACCAAAACACAAGGGGAAGAAGAAAGACGGTATATTGCCGTTCATATTTCCAGCACCTCCCAACTCTCGGATCACTCCTGGGTGGAGCTTCTGCAATTAGTAGGGCAGTTAAATCAAGTGGGAAGGGAATGTTTCTTAGACCATATAAAGTTGGAAGTGGGCAAAAAACTCCAAACAGGGGAAGATACGCAGAAAGTATTAAATAAACTTCCAAAATGAGCACTCACAGGCAGAGATATTATTGTATATGTAAAGAAACTTAAGATTCCATACTTTCATGGAGTTTTCATGAGAGCCTAATGACCGCCGAAACCATACATTTGTGAATGTATGATAGTCAATTTAGACTCGAAACAAAATGAAGAAACACATTATGTTGCACTAATTAAAAACAGACATAATGCAGTTTATTACGACAGTTTTGGCAACTTAAGACCACCAATTGAAATATGTAATTATTTAAAATATGTGCAATTAAAGCACAATTTAAAAACAGAACAGTCGCCAAATACATATAATTGTGGACACATGTTCAAGGTTTTTGAGTATTAATAGGTTACACATGAATGCAAGTACACAACAAGATAACTGCAGTAGTAAAACTTGTTAGTAAAATGTCAATCAAGTTGATTGTAAGTGGTAACTCGTCGCAATTGTGATCAGTTTATTTACCACCATTGAATTAGATGGCAAATGGCAAATCAGTTTAATTGAGTTTGTAATGTATAACAGTATTCCCAATGTGGACATTCAGAACCAATTGTTCACATTACTTATTGGTGATGAGAAATACACAATAATTGTACATGTTGGATCCTATGAACTCGAATATGTGGAAAGTTACATAAAGACTAGTGTTCCTGAAAATGTCATGCTTGTGTTACAAGGCAATCCAAACATGTTAAGGTTTCGAATGCACGGTAATGTCGATATTGGTTTCACACAAAATGATTCAATTGTATCAATGTTAGGTTACAAGAAGACAATTTATCCAGCAAACCAACTACACAAATCATCTACCCAAGTTAACATTTTGGCAGTTAATGTGTGTCGTATAAATGTAAACATCATAGGTGATTCATATTTGAATGGAAAACCTACAAATACACTACATGGATTTACATGTTACCAGAATATAAAAATAATTTAAAAACTAAGTATTTTAATTTATCATCCAGTAATAATTAACCATTTAGATTAATCAATGGTTGCAATTGTTGACCAAAACAGAAACTTAGAAACTTTAGAAATGAAGTAGTTACTGTGTGTTTACACTTGAAAAAAATCTAATAGCACATAAATGGATTGAAAGAAAGTGGGAGGTTCAGTTAAGAACTACATTTAAAAGAAAACAACTTTAAAAAGATGTAAATACAATTGTAATGTTATTAGTTCAGTTGGGAAGCCCGTGAGGTCAACACAAGTCAACAAATTGTTTTTAAGACACTTGGAATATAAAGTAAATAGAGATTGAAAACACACTTAATGTTGAGCAGTCTGTGAGTTACAAGGATGCTTTCACCAATACTGAGATACATGTATATGAACCATTGAGAGCAGGGCCATATACATTCCCTTCAGAAATAAAAATATGTATCCAGAATTATGACATTTATACACTGCCTTCGAAATCATGTTTCAGGTTCAGAGGAACAATTAAAAGACAGCTGATAGAATAAATCCAGTAAGAACAGGAATAGTGAAAAATGGGATACTTCATTTGATTGACAGAATTGGATATTTACTGAATGGTGTTTAAATCGATCAAAACTGAGATGTTGGGATCACATCTACAATAAAAAAACTAACTCTTGCAAACTATAAGCGATGTTTATACAAGTCTTATGACAAGGAGGCACCACTCTAACAATTACAAACTAGAAATAAACCCAGGTGGGAAATATGAAGTTGTAATACCATTGAGTATGGTACTTCGATTTGCTGAATACTATAGGCATATTATAGTAAATGGCAAACAATAATTAGTTATTATATTTGGTAATACACACTTGAATGCTATATGCGACACAGCTAATGGCGAGGAAGGTGTAACATTTGAATTAAGCAGTTGTGATGCCTTTAACCCCACAGGGTATCAAGTAGGTCAAATATTGCCTCACTCTTAGATTTTTGACGAAATGCCCAGACACCCTTGCCAGACAAAAAGCTGTCTCGGACTTAAAGCCCATTGACTGTGTGCAACATGGATACCCTTAAAACTACCATCAAACTTTTAAAAAGAATACTTTAGAATAGCAGGGTTAAAAAAAAATCTGAAAAAAAAGGGGGGGGAGGATCTCCAAAAATGCCCACTCACACCAAGGCTATGATTCACTTTCAGTTTTAATGAGTAACTTTACGCATACATTCCGTTTACAAGGATGTTATAAGTTTTCACCAATATTATTCTCAAATATTTTCACAAATGATTTTAAAAATATGCCCACAAAAGATTATATGAAACCTTATTGCGTTCAATCCAAAATCATTGGCAAAGGTTTGTATGTTCAGTCTCTCTCTCGTCCTGATGGACCAGGCAATTTATGTTACACATTTACACCAATAAAAATATGCATATATATATATATCACAATAAAATGTTTTAATAAATCTATGACCGTCGCAACCATGTGTGTTCTTTAAGAGTTAAATGCTCTATTGCGAATCCTGATGGTTATTATTCCACAATGATGAAGCAGCAAAGTGCAGGGGGGAGACTCTCAATTGTTTATGCTGGACATACCTGTGCAGCAGTACTGCTCTTAAGTGCAGTATGGTGACTTACTGCAACTGTATGTAGCAATTCAATTGAAATGTTTACAATAAACACACCACAAATAATAAAGACCTCGTTCAAAGCAATTATGACACACAATGTTGCAGTAATAGTCTTCGTTACCATCAATGCTCATACTTATTGAGGAATTCTTTGTTCTGGATGTGGTAAAGAGATCGTTGGGGGAGGGAAATGCAGCCAGGTAACAGCACTGGTGGTACAGGTGGTCTGCCTCTTCTTACAGCAGCTAGTATGTTGCCGTTTATTGTAAGCATTCTCATAGTACCAAAATTGTATTATCTGTATCTTTCTCTCCTGTTCTAACCTATGTCCCCTTAAGCACTCCAATAACTAAACAATTCATCCATTTTTCTGTGTTTTGAAGGATTCCCCCTATATTTTCAATTGCAAATAAGCAAAACGTAATGACACGTATAAAAGTTATAACCATTACCAAAAAAAAAACCAGCAACACACACACTGTCTGTATATCTCATGTAAGAACAACAAATAATTTCTCATAAGTAATAGGGAATACGGCGATAACCGGCAGTGTCTTCAATGAATTCAGTCCAAGAATATCGGTTCACACCTGCCATTTATTCTCGCTTGGGGCTACACAAGGAAAATACAAAATATGTGTTAATGTTACAATATATTGATGTTTCTGATACATAATTCTTAGAAGCACTATTATGTGTACCTACATTACCAGGCCCAACTTTGTGTAACATTTAAGCGTAAGCTCTTCACAAACATACTTTATTTAACTATATGGAAATTGAAACTGACATGCCGACCCTGCGGCCCGAACTCCTGAGTAGGCGCACGCGATGTGCTGAGGCCCAACGACTCTCAGACTGCCTGCCGCCCGCGTACTCCTCGCATTTACATCCACCTTGTGGCGAATCGCCAGAGTGACATGACGAACTCTCAACCACAACCCTAGCGGCAGTTTTAACAATCAACATATTGATACACTCGATAAGAACTTTGACAATGTGGAACTATATTCTACATAATATGAATATTTATTTATAAAATGGACATATAAAAATTTCACCAAATTACTCAACATTCCTTAAAAAAAATACATCACAGAAAACCAATATAAAAAAATATTTAGTAGTGAGACTGGTCTCAAAGATTATAACACATTAAAAATTTCCAAAATTGCCAACTTTGGTGTACAAAAAATACGAGGGCACTACCAAAACTTATATAGCGATAATTTGATCACCACACAGTGTAGAATGAGATTAATACTCGTGAATGTGTAAAGTTTTTTAAGTACTTTGAAAAATGGAAGAACCTAGATCTTGCATTCACGACGTGGAGCCTGAAAACTTTCCCTTTACTACCAGCAAGTGAGAAAATAGTATGGAATTTAAAATCAAGTTTCTTAAATGAAAAACCAATTTATGTCGTTATATGTTTAAAAAAAAAAACGACAAAACAATTTAAGAGCAGACAGATCAGTGTTTGACCATTGCAATATGAAAAATATCTAGCTTTATCTAAACAGTCAAGCATACCCCTGTACAGATTTTAACACACACTTTGGAAATGGAGAGTACATCATATGTTACAATATGTACACAAAGTTCCAGGAAACATATTATGGGGAAGATAGTCCACCAATCTTAGAGCCTGAATCATTTAAGACCAGAGGGCCTTATTTGTGTTTAATGTAAGCAAACAAAATGACACAATTAGCAATAATGCCATTGATTCACATATTTAAATAATTGCAACCACACCCATTCCTGCTAATACTCAAGCTTATGCATTAATAATTCATGACAGATTAGCAAGCTATAATGTTAGAGATAAGTTGGATAAAGTAATAATGTGAATCAGTCACTCGTGAGTAGTTGATTCGTCAACATGATCTGTAACATACAGGGATTTCAGACTCCATGTAGGTTTATCATTAAGGAAATGACTGTTAGAGACTTAAACAACCACACAATAGTGTTTAGTTTCAAAGCACCCTTCAACAGGAAACACTGAAGTCATTAATATGAGATAACAAACACTTGGATTACAAATAATTATCATGTTTTAGTTTGGGAGAGTGGTTATATTGACTATGAGAACATATAGGGTATCTGCAAGAACTACCTAAAAAAATGAGGAAGTATATGTGAGTGGGCTTGATCAAAAGTGCATTCTATCAAGTGTGTGGAAGGGGAAAATAATTGATTTGCAAAAAGACTATAATTGTCCTTTGTTCACAAAGTTACGTCAAATGTTTGGTTACACAACACCCTTCACCTCAGCAGGTCAAAATTTTAAATTAATGTATAAATTATTACTTATAATGGATTGGGGTGAAGATGAGGAGGAAGAGAAACACTCATTCGACAATTTAAGTCTATTACATCAGTGGTTAGCAATGCCTGCAGTAAGGAGGGAGGGCTGAGGAGTGGATGCTGATGTTTTGAAAGTAGACAATGAGTATATATTCATCAGTGGATGTGTCTCAGCTAACTGTTTTGTGCACACAAAATTTTTAAAAATAGAAAAAAAATAAAAATTGGGCAGAGCAAGGTTTAGCCCACAAAGCTTTCTTGCATGTAGTTTAAAATGGAACAAGAAAATATAGTAGGATAAAATATCACATAAAAGTTGTCAATACATTGAATTTTCTTTCCTAAAAGCGGCAACAGTGTTTTTTGTATTACTTATGGCCCAACCAAATCAAAAAGTGAGCTTTGAAAATCTTGGAGTACTTAGAAATTCAATATGGTGGACTATATCATTACTTGAAAATTGATTATTTAAAAGCTATGCCATAAACTCAACTTGAGTATCATAATCTACATTTTAAGGGTCATAGATTAATAAAAGGACATTAGAAATTTGGTCCGATGCCTACATGATGAGTTATTTTATATAGTGGACTATTTATAAAGTCATTCAAGAAGTGAAAATCCACATAAAGGTAGAATGTTAGACTTGGTGTTGATATGTTTTTAGGGTGCACGAACCAATTAAATATTTGAAAATATAATTTGCACTTAAGTTCACAAGGAATAATAACTAATTTACTTTTTTTTTTTCATCTGAGGGTTATGAAGGTTTATATAGGTGGCATATGTACAATATGAGTACGACATTTCCAAAATGTAATCAATGGATGTAAGTATTTTTCTAGATTTATTTAAGTAAGAAGATTCTTCCCAGTGAAAATGTCAGCCATAGTGAGCTGTATGGTTTTATTATTTATTTTGCAATATCAGAATTCTTCTTCATCACTTGTGTTGCCTTCACTGATTATCTTGAACGTATTTAAACACTATTTTCCGAAACACGAGCATGCTGGAATACACAAAACTTCATCGAACTTACACAGGTACGAACCATTGCATAACTTCTTCAGACAGCTGCATGATGTTATGTTCAGGTACAGGTGAAGGGTCTGGTGTCAAATATTGTCTTGAAAATGCCATTTTCTAGCTTCCATCCACAGTCAGTGGCAATTGGCAGGAATGGGTTCTGTTTCACAGCTGTAGCCCATACGAAGGACTGATAGTTAGCTCATTGGTCATGAAGTTTCAAAGTATCACTTGTTGGTGGTAGCTTGTTTATTTGTTTTCCTTTTTGGAAGAGCTGCACCCTCAGTTTATCGACACTGGTAATAGTAGTTGACGAGATATAAAGTTTGCAAACTAAAAGTTCTACATTTTCGAAAGGGACATCATTGGACAATCATGTCTTTTAATAGTTGTGGTTGCTGTGTAAATATCTTCCATGCAGTTTTTTTTAACATCATGGAACTGACTAACTTTATCACACCCAATGACACTGTGAAAACCAAGAGGAGAGTTCTTCACTTCTGGTCCCAACTTAAAAGCAATGTCATGTATATTTACGTACCTAGTTGGATTAATTCGCTGCATCCATATGTTTGGTGCTAGATCATGCCATATCAAGAACTCTAGAACATCCTTATCACCAGACTGAATATCTAATGTTGGGTAACCTTTTTGTAGAGCATGTAAGCTGTGCAGTATCAATCATTTGTCAGCCTATTCTTGTTGAGAGTAGAGCACAGATATGTCTTCATTACAAGAATGTAAAGCTTCGCCTTCTAGAAATCCACCAACAATAAACTCAATGTCAGGGTAAGCCTGCACTTGAATAATAAGTTGTTCAGCAAGAAATAAGATGTGGTTAGATTTATTTTCAGAGTTGTTGATGAATTGCCCCCATTTGGATGTAAAGGTGTGTTTCTGTCTCGTACAATGCAACTTATACATCCATCTTTCAGTTGACTTGACCTGCGGCTCCCTTGTGGTGTCTTTTATTATGGGCTTGTTCACATACCTGTCAAGAACCACATCGATTCTACTGTAATTTCTGTTCATAATTAAGTACTTAAAATATATTTCTCCTAGGTCCCCAAATGTGTTAGTATTATTTGGCATTCCAAGCCTTTGAACGACAGACATGCCATTAATAATCAAAGCAGATTTTCCAGAGTTTGATGGAATGATACCAATGCATTTTCCCTCCATCAAAATATGGAGAAGATGGGCTTTGTGTCCTGGGTTAAGTGAACCATCAGGTCTTCTAATAGATGATGGAGTATTGACAAGTTCGTGTTTTAGGATTTCGCTTTTATCAACTGGCCTACCTGAAGACACATCTGCAATCAGTCATTGTTGAATCATTGTGTCACTCTTCTTGCTGCTTTTCCCTTTTACTGATAACCTGGTAGTAGTGTCCTTGAAAGTCTTCATGTTAGCTTTTTGTTATATGATTGTAGATGCTCTCTTGCATCTGGCCCAAAACTTTTATTAATCAATGAATGAATAATTTCTCCCCCAATTTCTCATACTTTAATTAATTTTTCTGCATGCTCACTGGGCAGGGCATCACCAGTCGAGATGCAAATCAATGGTTCCTGAGAAGAGCTGGACACTGTAAATCTCTCAAACTGATCTTGTAAGCACAGTACATCTTCTGCAACTTTCTTCATTCTATTTTCTTGTAGTTCATTGTGACTGTGTACTAACTTTAAACATACCATTTTCCATATCAGATAATCTATTTCTTTCATTATAAGTCAGCGCCCACCTCTGTCGAACACTCTCTTGTGTAGTTATATTTACAAGTCCTCCAAGGGTCTTACATACTTTGTTAACATGCTCGATTGAGATGGTCTGTCATTTTGATGCTGAAATTTCCTTTATGCAACTCTTCTTAAACAGCAGGAAAATCATGCTGTAGGTGTTCCATATCTACAAGAAATGCAGAGCTTCAACACATGTAGTTTATATGGTCATGAAATACCATCAATTTCAACATTTCCTTGAAATATGTGATATATCCTTTCTAGTCTCCTTCTCGAGATACACAAATAAAGTTCAGTAGTATTGCAATAGATTCTAGGTATAGCAGTCTAAATCTGAATGTATTGTTTGAAGAGTTCTCTTCAATGAATTCACAGAGGTGAGCTATGATATCTTGTAGATAACCATGCATTCCCTGAGCATCTGTAGAAATTTTATTGAAGTTTTGGCTTTTGAAGTCCTCACAAATATCTGCTTATAACTCATCAATTGTGTTGAGATCAACATCTTGTATGATATTAGAAAGTCAATCTCTGAAAGGTGACATAGAGCTCTCTACAGAGCCTCAAATGTTATCTTGTGAGTTGACACACAATTGTAGTACTTCCCTTTCATTATAGCAGAAGCTGTGGTTTCTGAAACTATTCCACTCTCTACCCAGCAGTTTCCAAGGCCTGAACAAGCGCCGTCATCAGAAAGAAGAACCCCCAGAAAAGTATACATACTGTCTGGTACACATTGCCGTTCTTCTTTGGTAGTTAATTTACTGCAATCTTCAATCCCCGGATGAAGTTCGAGGTAACATCTATTTTTATTTGCTGCATAGAAGATGTTTCTAGTATCAGACATTATTTATTTAAATTTAACCCCATCGCTTGTGTCTTGAGCTATTATAGCTTCTACAACTTCCATTGCAGTTATTTTCCTTGGAAAGACTAATACACATAGGTTTCAACAAATTGATTTTGAAATATATATTTAAGACACATAAATGTCTTGCAGAATTCTTTTCATATCATTATTATGGGTACTAACATATTCCCCAGTTCTCTCTTCAATCAGTTCACTGTACCTAGAAACTACATCAGTTACAATGTAAATATTTCCAGAACTAAATCCTGGGTCAAGTTCGGCAGTTAATTCAGAAAGTATGGTATCTTTAAGTGTACACTTTTCTGAAGTAACAGGGGATTCTACAATATCTTCTAATTTTGAGCACTCTCTTCACTCCGGCGGCAACTTGGGTGACAGTGTGCTTCCACAGCAATGAGGTTTTCTGTGCCGATTCGACATTTGAGTGCTTGGTTGTGTTCTGCTAAGTTATGAATACTTTTCCTTGATTCAAATGTTAAAACTTGACATAGTCTTTTGCTGTCTATTCTCTTCTGGCAAAAAAATTCAGACCTGCCAATTTACTTTACGAACTGTTAGCACCAAGAACCTCGCTTGCTGTGAAGATTTGTCTTCATGTTTCATATCACCATGATATTATTCTGCCTGATTAATGTTCTCTACTTTTTTTTTACTAACCTATCAATATGTCCATGGTGGGTAAACTGGCAGTAGCATTTTTTTATGCCAGGGTGTAGTATCAGATAACAGCTTTCTACTGATGTGTGATTCTAGTTGTGTAATGCAATCACCAAATTCATTGTCAACAGATTGTAAGTTCTTACATTTATCTAAACATACTTGGACTTTATTTAAACCGTATACAGTTCCTCTCATCAAATCACTTCTGTTGCTTCGGTCATCACTATTACATATAAGGCATGAGACAGGAAAGTCATCTTCAGTATGGGGTTTCTTTGCAGGATGAGAAATAGATATCACTGGTTCCAATTTCTTAATTTATTCGGCACCCTCTGATTCCATGGACTCGAACTCAAAACCTGAAAAAATTAGCCATGTTAATAACCACATTATTGCTCTTTCAAGAATAGAAAAAGCATGTATAACAACCCCCTAGCACTAACAGGCCACAAAATATTAAATACTTTTTAAGGCTCAATTTTATTTCTCATTTCGAATTCAATAATAATAATTGGCTACTCCATAACAGCTAGATTGCGAAATGAGGTTATTTATAATAGGGATGTAACACGACAAGATCACTGTTGCCATATCTAGGATTCACTTTGGAAATGTTCAGATTGTTATTAAGATATACAAACCACGCCTTCTATGATCCATGCCTGTATTGGTTATTGTAGTTTAATGTAATTGCAAAAAACAATAATTATAACAATAAAATATACCTTTAACTGGAAATATTCTACTTTTGGATGACTTTCTGGGCCACCATATTTAATTCCTCATTATCTAGTTACCTACCACTAACTGTTAAATTTTTTTTTATTATATGACACCAATATCATAAAAATAAACCCAAACTTTAAGGTATATACCAAATCACACATTTTTCTATTACTGAGGATAGTGTTTACAACCATCTTGAATTTCTGGTGACTCTAAGAAATTCATTTTTGGCAAACACACTTTTTCATTTAAAGGTGTCATAAGGGGTACAAAAATGGTTATTGCCACTTTTAGGTCAGAAAACTCTACAGATCAATTTTCTAGAGCCTTTTGATGCAAAATTTTACCCTACTAGCACTGATGAAGTTATTGTTCATGTATTTGTGTGGAAAAGTCAAGTTGTAAAATTAACATAACCAAGTTCTTTAGGTGGTTATTGCATCCAAAGCTGCTTCGATGTTGTTTTATAGGAGAGAAATAGTGTGTTTGTCTTAGCATCAGTTTGGCTTTCGTACTGTGAACACGAGTTTCTTTCATCCGGCCAATCCATGTGTGTCAGTAACTCCCGGAAAATCTACAGTAGGCTATACATTTTGGTCTAGTGGAATATTACGGCAGTTTACTGAGAGCCGCGATTCGATTTTCCATTTTCGTATAACTCATATTCCATTAGGTAATGAGAAAACCCATGAACTGATACACTGTTCTGATTTAAACAAGCATGCAGTTCATTTTATGCCGCCGAATACTTTATTACCTGCTTCAGTTGATTAAGTATTCGCTCATCATCAAGAGGGTTTTCCTGGTGTTACATGCTCCAAACTTCAGTAAGGATTTGAGTACTCAAACAACTTTTGAAACGGCTAAACCAAACCGATAGATAAAATGCAACCATTTCGAAATTACCCAGAATCAAGATTTCGAAGGTAATGTTTAAAAGATGTATAATGGCGATAATCAACGAGTTTATAAACAGAATGTAAAACTTGTCTCTCAAAATGAATGTGAATTATCGAAATGATTTTTTAGGGTTCTAAATTTATGTATTTTTTAATGTGTGAAATCAAATAAGTATCACACAGGTTTGTAACAAAACCGAAATATGTAAAGTCATGTAGTTTATAGTAATTACTGTGAAAATTTAATTGTTTGTGTTTAGATGAATTTATAATAAGTCCCCAAGACCCTTTCTGCATATTGAAAGTTTATATGTTAATTTTGAATAAAAGTGTGACGATTTTAAAAGTTTACACTCAAATATTTTTTAAAATGATGAATTATAAAATATAATTTTCAGATCAGAAAACTGTTGAAAACAGCTCACATTAAAAAAAAAAAACAAATTTAATTCACATCCAAATATAAAAACCCGATTTAAAACTGTTATCAATTTAAAACTAAGTCCGAATCTAAAAACACAATTTTAAACAGTTATCAGTTTAAAACCAAGTCCGAATCTAAAAACATTTTTTAAAGCAGTTACCAAATTTTATTTTAAATGGTTATGACACATATAAACACGATCCAGATCTTAATTAAACACTTCTGCTAAAACTATTAAGTTACTTACTGTATTGATCGATGTTCGCAAGGGTGATTTCTGCTGGACAGCTCTAAGATGAAGGCAGGAGGCAAAGGCTGGCAGGAGAGACAGTGTGGAGTCCTATAAAGTTAAAAATAAATAAAATAAAATAATCGCACACGAATGTTAAACAAATCCGAAAATATTTTGAAATCAGCTTTATTACGAATTTAAAATTATTTTCTTCTGTGATTAAAAAGTTACCACTTTATTTAATATATTGTTAAAACCAAGAGCAAATTTAAATATAAATGTAAACCAAGTCAGAAATAACTTTAAAACGAATATCAGTTTATTAGAAAGGATTGTAAACCAACTCCGAAATTAATTAAACCTGAATATAGAACGAATGTAAAACAAATAATCACGATTTAAATCAAGTCCGAAATAACTTTAAAACGAATATAAATTTATTAAAAACGATTGTAAATAAATTGCAAAGAATTATTATAATTTTGAAAAACAATTAAAACAACTCCGAAATTCATTAAACACTTCTGTTAACACAAATAATTTACTTACAGATAAAAATTAGTGAGTCAAGCCGGACTGTGTGTTGCTGTCGAAGTCGGCTGGTCCAGGTGCGACAGGTTCCTGCTACTCGTAATCGATCTCGGGGAGTCGTGAAGGTGGCAGGAGACGCAGCGCGGAGACGAGGTCACAGCATCGCGACCGACGTACAACTTCGCGCACTCGGAAGGCCGTGACAAACTGTAAGGGAGTGTGGGCTTCCCAGCTATCTTATGTAGTCTTCGCCTAACTCTTCTTTCAATAGAAAGTCTCGGGGAAAATAATAATAATGACTCACGTGTATTTCACCGCTCCCCCCCCCCCCCCCCAACCATGTGCGTTTCAATAGGAGGCTTTATAGACTGTGAATTACAGTAGGGCACTCCTGCCCACTTAGGAATAACAGGACAATACAAAAGGTGTTTTTCAAAAAAATCTTTAAGCGATTTATTCCGCGCCAAATAGCACACTTCAAAACTGTATTTCAGAAAGCTTGAGAGGATACCTGTCAACGCTCGTCACATTTATTTTAAATTAGCATTCATTCCTGCTAATCTATAAAAGTTTGGTCTTGGGAGAAAAGCCCTTCATTTTAGGTTTCAAAAATAATTCAGTCATGTGTGTAATTTATAAGTGTCAGAACCAGTCCTGCGAGAGAATACCTGTCAAGCCATGTCATAGTTAATATCCTTCAAAGCTACATGTTTGCTTTTAAAATATTTGTAAATCACTGGCTCTTGAGTAACCATTATTGACATTTTTTGAACAAACTACTCTTGTGCGTGGTCCACCTCCTCTGCTATTATCTGCAAAAAGCAAATTTCTGTGGGGTTGGCGAGGCGTGAGTAATGAAAATGGACGTTTATGCGAAAAACAACTATTCAGGTGTCCGCATAGTCTATTAAAATGACTCTGAATCGGTGAGTCATAGCTAATTAAAACGGACGTTCTGCAGACAAACACTTATTTAGGCATTCCCTGCGCTTTTAGAAGACCATTCTGCTTTGTGATTTTGTTCATGAGAGCTTTTTTTTTTTTTTTTTAAAAAAAAAAAAAAAAAAAAAGCAACATTTGTCAGTTTCCAGGATTATTTTTCTCTGAGAAGACGCTTAATATGAATAAAGTATATTTACTTTAAAATAGCATAATATTATCAATTTTGTTTTCGAAGCGTTATTGAAGTAGATGTATTGAGTTTTAATTATATTATTAATAACGAAATTCAAAACATAATTAAGTTCTTTTCAAGCATTTTAAAATTATTGCAAAAATATGTAAATTAAAATAAGTAATAGTTTTACTCAAACAAAATCAAATGGGAGAATACACGACAGCTGTTTAGGTTAACATAGTTAAATGCGGGAACTAACTTCTGCTCGCATCACACCAAGGCGAACCAGGTTTAAAACGTTTACGCAATTGAAAGCTTTAACATTTGACACTAATATTTCACTTTACGTTTGCTTTACGACATGTTGTTTCTTATGGAGCTTGACACAATGGAACTGTCAAAGGTAAAGTCAAGTACTATTGACTCTACGATGTCGAAAAGTTTAAATTTAAAGTCAAAGTCAAGCAGCCATTTTACATCTTAAATTAAATAAATGGCAAACGAATACAATGTGAAGAGGAAATAAATGAAGTGGTATATTTTAATAAAGTAAACAAATTAGTTTTTTGTTTTGAAATAAACTTTTAATACAGATTTTAAGCCTTTTTTTTTTAAGGGTACGCAATATGTATTCCTGGATAATATCATAATTATTTACATTGCAAGATACACATTTTTACGAAGCTTGCAGAATCGATGTTCAATGGTCTAAACTCTAACTTTACAATATTGTATTGTGTATTGATGGTTTCGTCGGAGGAAATGAAACGTAAAGTCAAACGCTAAAGTTTTCTATTGTGTAAGAGTATTTAATCCAAGGTCCGTTCCCTCCAGAGTTTCGCAAGGGTGGAATCGTGTTGGACGATGTCAGGGCTCGGCGGGATTTCCCGAGGGGGGGGGGGATCACCTGTTTCCCCCTGTTTCATTCCGGCGCTGCTCCATGCTCACCTCATTTCACCCTCATCGGCTCTCAAGACCTCGTTGTTAAGAGCCGTCCAAATCTCTTCGCTCAGTCTAACTTGCATTTAGTAGTAACCTCTTTAAATTTGTTTTCATCTCAATATGCAAATTCATTCAAGTGGTGGTAATTTACGCGCGAACTGAGGTGTTTGGTTTTTAAAACTTATTATAATAAATTATAAATATATGTAATTTTCGACGTATTTTAATAACCCGAAGCGATAATTTAACAAAAGTAATTTGACACTTTGAAAATCTGTCGCGCGTGGGGGGGGGGGGGGGCCTGATCTCGATTACTGTTAGACATGAACTGAAAATAATTTAAATTATATCCCAGCTTTTTATATATTAAACATGTTCCAATATGGCTGGCGGGATTATAATTATTAATAGTGGTGAGTGAGTTCACTATGTACTGAGGAACGACAGGCTACCAGATGTGCATTTAGGCTCTCTGTACGTAGTAATTCGTGATATGTACTCTCTCGGTGCATACAAAACTTTGATTAATTTATTACATTTATATGTAAATTAAATAAACTAATTATTTGTTCAATGCGGTATGTAGTTTCGTTAACTGTAGTGAGTAGTTTGGCGGTTGGAGGGCGTAGGAGGGCGAAAACACACAAGACAGGACCCGTCAGGTCTGACGAGACAATCGATGTAGATCACAGGGAGAGGGTGGGGCAAGCGACATGTGGGATGGCGGCAAGCCGAGTTCAGGTATATGCAAGTGCGCGTAATATTCTATTGAAGTTGGAAAGTAGGTAATGGTTGGGATGGGGAGGCTGTTACGCAGATCTTTGTGGGACCCAACAGAGTGCACAAGAATGGGAAGGGGGGGCAGGGGGCGACCATGCAATGCCTTCTCTGCGGGCGGTGACTTGCAGCGAATGCAAGTAGCCGCGAGGCGGGAAGGGTGTTGGGTAGCAGGGAAGGGGGAGGGGAGAAAGTGCATCACAACAGCTTCCTGCAGGAGGTGGCTGGCAGTGAATGCATCTCTCGGTGTACCTGGAGGGGTGGGGGAAAGTGCATTCAGCAGGGACACTCGCCTCCTCTGCAACCGCATTTACCTTCCAGCTCCTCTGCAGATCTCAGTGTGCTTACATCTCCCAAGCTGATAAAATTATGTAATAAATATTAATTGCTGCACTTGCAAGTGTGCGTAATTAGTTATTGCAGTGTTTAATTTATTTATTTACACGTTCTAGCTCTACCACTTACATCTCTCGGTACTTGCACTTGTTCAATGCGCAATTGATCATTACTCAATGTGAGTAGTCAGTAATTACTTATTGCACGATACTTCAATTGTAACGAACATTTTTAATGGCCATTATTCTAATTTGTTATGTCAAGTGCACTATTTTAATTATTCAATTTACACGTTCTAGCTCAACCACTTCAAGACATACATTGAAAATTATTTAAATTAATCGCAGCCTTTTATATATTAAACATGTTCCAATATGGCCACCGGTGTTATATGCTCTTGTTATACGCAAATTGAACTCAGTCTCCAGTGAGGGGCGACAGGGTGCGGACGTGCAATTAGCTTTTGTATTTAGTAATTGCGATAATTAATTTACTGCATATGCAAGTGCACGATTAAATTATTATGTTCATATATACATTTAATTAATCAAATTATTTATTGCATGCCAAATAAAAACCTATGCAAGTGCATTCCCTCCGCTTCCCCTCACCCACCATCAGAGCTCAGTAGTAATCTGGACTCTGAGTTGTCAACATCGACTCTCCCAAAATGTCCCTTGTGACTTTCTTGCTTCAAGGACCACCCCAGCACACATACAACAAAGCATGGACAAGACCCTCTGCACAAACGGGGTAAGGGGGAGGGGGAAGGGCATAAGCAATCACAAAACACCCCAGGGGGAAGGGGGAGTGGGTACATAAGCTCGGGAGGGGTTGCATAAACAGCGGAAGGGGAGGAGGAGAGAAGGAGGGGGTAGTTGCAATTTTGTAAGATGGCACTTAGGCCACTCTTGCTCCTTGATCGTCAGAACCCCCGCTCCCGCTACTAACTAATAAGCCTATATTCCTTTACATGGATGCAAACAATTTTGATGAAGTTGTTGAAAGGTTAGATGACGTGGATTTTGACATCTCGTTGATGGCAAAATCACTAGAGATGCAGCCAGAAACAAATGCCGCACAGGCTGTTCAAGGTAAAATGAGCATTTTTGAAAGCTCTGCTTAAGGGGTATACTTGTATGCACGTAGTGTATTCTTCCACCTTATGTAAAATTATCATTGCCATGGGCCTCGTCAATTTATTCATGCTTCGGTCAAGGGCAACTGTAAAATTTCTAGAAAAGTAAATATTTTACAAATATGCTTATTTTTACACTTGGATGCATTAAAAATACTTACAGGGAAAGAAATATTTTAGTTTGCCACAGTTAGTTACCTGACCCTTCAGCTCGACGTTAAGACATAGAACTACTTTCCCTCCATCGTTACCAACTTTACTGGGTACATATCACCCAATGTGCAATTGAAAATATATGCAGGTAAGAGCAGTGACTTTTTCTAAGGCAGAGTTCCATGTACTAACGTTGAAAGTGCTCACTTTACCGTGAACAGCTTTTACTTATGAGACAATTGCAAATACGCGCGTGCCTCGTAGCGCAGGCTAGCGCGCAGCCAACTACAACACGGGTGTAGGATTTCGGAACATCGACTTCGAGAGTAGGCCCTAATGACTCTAAAGAGAGCGAGTGAAGAGATTTGGGCGGCTTTTCGACAGCGAGGTCTTGAGAGCTGAAATCAGTCTAAAGTTCTGGCAGACTAGGATTATCAACTTCAAATATTTACTGAGACATGATTTTGCAAACAAGTGCGTGAGTCAGTTAAATCATGCAAGTCCACAGAAATACTGCTTGTGTGTGGGATTTGGCGGAAATTGCTTTACTGGTTCCTGAAATATGTCATAAAAGTTTTAGTTTATCGTTTGTCACTACCGAACAAAGAACGCTAAAACAGATTATATATAGAAATATCTGATTATTCTAGTAGATATTCAAACTTGTATAATTATTTAATAGATATGATAAACTCATTTAAATAATTTATATTGCACCATTTTGAAAAAAATCTTGAGTGGAGAGATTTGAGCGGCGCTTAACATCGAGGTCTCGAGAGCCGATGACCAACTTGAATTGTATAATTTTACACACCCACTGTAGTACTACATATTGTGAAAATTTTGATGGGAAATAGATTATTAGGCTTCCAGGGTATTGCATAAATGACTCATTTTTATCACTTGGCACTTTCTTACAAAAAGGCTGCAAAATATGGTCACTGTAAGCATATTTGATGCTTCTAAGGGATACTCTCGGTATAAAAAGTTTAATTTGAATAAGTTAATTGTTTAATAGAAATGATAATTTTATCTAAATAATTTATATTGCAACCATACTGTAAATGAAGCCAGAGACATTTTAAACATGGCCCAAATGGAGCGTTACTAGTAAATCGATCTGTACCGGACATGTGATAAATAAACTCAATTTTCTCATGTGGTGGTATCATAATTACTAGAGAAAAACGGGAGATTTAATGGCATATTTTATGTTTTTCATAGATACTATTACATATTAAATCGGTTGAAATAGTTTGCGACATGTGGCATACTGACCAAATATTTTCATTGCTGTGATTTTTAAAATTTGTGACTACATCCTTAGGTCATATAAATTTAGGTGGACAACAAAAGTATAACTTGTCGCCTGAATTCGGTGGGTATATCAGTTAATAGTTTCCCGACATAAGACACGAAAATTAAATCTTCATTAGGCGCTGTCTTCCAAAATGGCGTACAGAGAAGGCTATGTATTGATATATTTGATGCTTGTAAAAATTAAACAGTTTCGGACAACACAAAAATATAAACCTAGATCGTTTGCGCCCGACCGCAGCGCCCTGACAATCTCATATATGACTACTGATGAAATTCAAAAGTTTTTAAATATATACATTTCGAATACTGTACAACGTGCACGAATATGTATTTCAAGTTTTACAGCTTTACTTTTCAGTTTCATGTTGAACGTTTTTTTTATTAGGATGTTAATGCCATAATTGAGCACCAATAAATGCGCTAACAAACAGACTGTTTGGAAATTGAACACTCGAACTACCGGAGGTAATTCCCTATAGAAATAAAGTCAAAAATACACCGGACACTGTATACGTAAACGGAATATTAAAGGAGATATAATCCTGTGAAGATTGTGTTTTGAAAACATATTTTCGCCGATTGGCTTGTACTTTCTTCCAGAGGTAGGGATGGTGGCGATTTGCTCGCAGTACGTCGCACGCGGTCGAATGGGGCACGCTCATTTGGCGCGCTATGGAGCGTGTGCTAACGGACGGCATGCCGTCGATGTACTGACGTATCGCTTCCTCAAGCCGAACTATGCGCACAGACTGAGGACGGCCAGCATTACGCGTGTGTCTCTGCATAAGTTACATTTCTACTGCGGACTTTGTAGGCGTTGTACAAGACATCCGGCAAAAGCACGTTTTCTAAACCCAGTATCCACATGCTCGTATCTCCTTTAATATTCCGTTTGGGTATACGGTGTGCTATTTATTTTTCATAGGAATCACCTCCCTTATTTTAAGGTATTTAATTTCCGTACATACTGTATAGAGTTGATTCAACAAATTTTTTTCTTTAGTCTTATTTCTTTTGGCACGACACAGAGGTTGATTAATTCAAGCGTCTATTTTGTTGGACGAAGAAAAATTATTTTATTAATTTTCAAGTTTTGTTTACTCGACAAAATATTTTGTTGGGGCAAATAAATATATGTTTGGCCCTTACGCAAGCAACTATTTTTTTCTTTTTTTTGGCTGGAACAAACTTTTCTCTCAGGGTGATGTGACGGTAAAATCCTTTCAACCTCACGAAGACCCCATGAATATAACGTGTGTTAAATTCTTATGGTAACTGATAAATGTACTGGACTATGAAAATGTTTACATTGCATGACTTGCTTCAGATTTGTGGATGACAATGCCAGAGTAGGAATAATAAAGCTGAAACCAACATTAGAAGTAATTAAGTACTAACAAAATTTTGCAGGAATTCAGTTAGTTTGATAACCATGCTTTGTAGAAATTAGCCCCAAATGAAATCTTGAATAACTTACAAGCTCTCGTTGACGACATCTTGTATTCAATACAAATAACAGCTTTGAAAAATCACTCTGAAACACAAATAAAGCAGACGAATTATTAATTTATTCATCACGTGAATAGCTACTTCAGCAGTAGTAATAAATAAGTCAACCGACAAACTCATAAAAGACTACCATATATTTTTGTCTCTTTTGATAAGCTCAACAATTGTTAAAAAAAAAAAACATACAACAATCATCATCAGGCAGTCCATGTCTGTCGAACATTGTATCTAAACAAGGACACTAGATGTCGCGTCGTACACAGGGCTGCACGAGACGATCCAGACGAACACCATCAGACTCGGCGATATGTCACAGTAAATTTCTATATTGATAATGCCAACAAATATTGTGAATACTTGATTAACCGAGAAATGTTTTGGGTTTTGTTATAAAAGGAATATCTGAGTTTTGCGCATGTACTAGGGGAACTCGTAATATTAAGAGTGGGATGTAAAAGCTCTAGGGTGGCAGATCGTACGATATCAAGCTAGTTAAGAATGTAATTATTTTATTCATAGGGAGTACTTCAAGTTTATCTAACTCACTTCGTCCAGATGAACTGTATGGAAATTATAAATAACGCCATATGGGTTAGTAAAAATAAGGTTGCTGAAATTTTGAAACTGTTTGTACTTATAACGTACTGATTGTTAGTGTAAAATGTAATTTTGAGTCAAAATTTCCGGTGTACTAGACTGTAGCTTTGTGACACAGCGCAACTCTTACCTATACTCTAAGAAATTGTTAGCAAATTTACCACATCACTGTATATGTAAAGTGGGAAAGCCTATATGGTAAAGTTATTTCCCATGCATCCATGGTAGCGCTCCTGCATTTCCTCAGGAAACAGTCAAACGCGTTGGGAAGTTTCAACCTTTGTATTGTAGTGATACGAAACGTTCTTACATTTGCAGCTTGATATCTGGTAATATTCCCATACAACGCATAGGTTCAAAATTTCGTATTCAGTTTGGGAAGTTTGCAGGAACTTTTTTTTACAGTCTACACCGTAAAAATGTCAAAACGTGCACCTCATTAAACAAACGAAATCCTCGGTTCATACTGACAGAAATGAAAGCAAGAACGAATAACTTGGAATTAGCTGTTTTGTATGAAATAAAGGTATTGAAAATACCAACAATTTTCTAAGAACTCTTCATTAAGTAAACAATATTACGCTAGTTGACACAGCACACAGTCAAAAATGGTAAATGGTCCAAGAAACTAGGTGCTAAAAGAAAAATACTGGTCGTGACGCTACGGTAAGTGGGCGTTGTTGTGTATCGCGTCTCCAGAATGATCAGCAATGATTCAGAGTCATAAAAAAAAATTCCGAAAAGAGGACGCTTCCCTTCCAAAAAAATGGCCCTTTACCTAAGGTGCATCGCCCTAATGCGATCGTGCATTCAATTTCTAGAAAGGCACGTGACACATTAGCGTGTTGCCATGACAAATTTATTGTAGGCTATTCAAGGTAAAATGAGCACTTCTAAAAGTCCTGCTCGAAAGGGGGATCAGTCCCCGCCATTTTGGATTTCCACTATTTTTGCCATAAGTTCAATTTAAGAACGTTTAATGAAATTTCTCACATGACATGACCTAAATAATAGTTCCTTAAGTTTAATCAAACTATTACATCTGTACAGAATTAATTGTTGTTCGACTAATGATTGAAGGCAAAAAACAAATTTTTTTTTCTTGCTTTCGCTTACAGAAATGGTCCTAGAACAGTAGTCTAGGAATACATGTTGTAGAACATGTGCAATGTAATGTACTACGCTTTGTCGAAGCCCGAAATAAAATACAAAATCTGTAATGCAATTTACGGCGGAAATTCCGAAAATTCCGTCTTATGTAAGATCAACATTGTCGTAGACCTCATCACGTAATTCATGCTTCGGTCAAGTGAGAATGTGAAATTATTATAAAAGTAAATATTTACCTAATCTGTAATTTTTACACTTCAATGCATTAAAAAATACACAGAAAGCGAAAGAAATAGTTCAAATTATCAGAAATGTTTCCGCTAACACTTTTTATTAGGCGTTAAGATACGGAGCTACTCCCCATCAATCGTTACCCACTTTACTAGGTGCATGTCCCTCAGTGCGCCCGTTACAATATATGCCGGTAGGAGCTGTGACTTATTTCTAAGGTTCATTTCAAAAGAGGTCGCTTTATTGTGAACAGCCTTTACAGTCTCGTATTTGCGCTCCTTACCAGAGCAAACCTTTGTGTGGCAGTATACCACGTGATCGTAGTTTCTCGACCGCGAGATCGCACAGGAAGACTTGGTGTCCTAACTGGCTGTGAGCGTGTTTCCTTACGCGGTACATCCGTGCTCTGCCTTTCCGCTGGCGCATACGATTCTGTAGAAACTCCTCTGCAGGGCTCGAAGGTGGTAACTCGTGTACAAATCATCTTCGAAGTTTTTTCACGGCGCAACTTCGCTGTGTATGCAGAGTCGTGGCGTTCGGCAAAAATGTTTACGACTAAAACCACGCTATAGAATTAAGCATATAAACAACACGTAAGAAAATAGAAGTGCTCCATCCTTGTTCTAGTTGATTCAGTCTTCTACGTGGTCATAAAAAGTTAAGCTTCGCCGCGTACTTAATGTGTGGAGTGGCGTGGAGAGATTTGGGCAGTCTTAACATCGGGGTTTGAGGGCCAATGAGGGTGAAGCGAGATACGTGAGAAGGAGTGCCGGAATGCAAAGGCAGGGAAAACGGGAGATCACCGAGAAAACCCACCAGCGCCATCACCACTTACTTAAACCACCAAAAGGCGAGCAGGCCTTCAATAATAAACATTTATTTGAAAAAATATTAAATATTTGTGAGTAACCACTGTTTACGCATGTCATTAACGAAACGTTTCCCTATCCAATGATAGTTTTGTTTTCTGTTTATGTCTAAAATGAATATATTTTAAAAGTGAAAGGGATAAACGGGAGTTTTCAGAGTCAGTTTTAGTCATAAGAAACCCAACACAGGATGTTTCAAGTAGTGTGTTACGAGCAGTGAGTTACATATTTATCTTCACCCTTACGTATAAAATGATAGGTTTAGCTCAAGTCGCAGATGGAAAAAGTTCCAGGTAGAAATATATTTCGCCAGTTTTTGTGCAATTCATAAAGAGGAGATGGAGCATATGGTCCCCATGCATGTGTTGCATCTAAGTACTACCTTGATTCTAGGTCTCAGGCACATATGATACGTCCTAATATACGATATTCCCAGTTTCCTAGCATATAAGAACGGGCTAGTTATGTCATGTCACACTTCGTTCATACATGATAATTTCCCTCTGAAAGGGATTAATGGTTTTTTTAATTAATATTTTGAGCTCTGAATGTTATTAACTGGCGCCGACGTATGCATGATTTCCTGTTATACACAGATTTTAAATAAAAACTCAAAACAAGAATTATTTATGAGGAAATTGTGTAGCCCGAATGAAAAACTTGAACGCAAAATACATCAGTTTCGCCGAGGCAGAAGTACAAAAATAAACACCGAGAAGCGCTGTGCGTGAAACAGATCACGGACAAACGTAACATTTCAGTATAATAAACGCTAACCTATACTCTAGTTAGTCTCTATACGCACTAAACTTCAGTAAAATCATCTTAACAATAAGCAATGCCCGTAATTCAATAATTGGGGCGAGTGATGAAATTCAGGAAAATACTTCTTTCTGTTTAGTTGGTTGGTAAGTTTCATGAAAATGATGCATCGGCGAGATGCTCTGAGGCAGCGGTGACCTCGGTCACTGTGATTCATAGTTCAGTCAGTGATTTTTCTCCGTTTCCGAACTACCCTATGGTCTCGCGGTGGCTTGAGTACTGTACTTTTCATGGTGTAAGATTTCGAAGCGTAAGCTCATTGCACTTACAGCACACTGCCTTAGATATGCTCCGTCACAGCCTGTGGCTACAAGACTGGCCGCTGTGAGGTATCACAGCATTATTTTAGATACATATATCCCCGGGGATATATGCTAGTATAGGCTATATTTAGGATATTATTATAGGTCAATTAGGCTAGCTTAATATGTATTTTCATCCACGGGTCCTTACCGTATTTTAACGTTCTAGTAAAAGCCAGTATGAGCCAGCCATGCTGACACTTACTGGCAGCTCACTTCCTCGCCTTTAGTTTTCAGATTTATAGAAGTGATCGGAGGGAAGAGGCCCAATAGCGTCACTTCTCCCACCAGAGAGGTGTCCAAAAACCTCTCTGGTTACTGCCGGCATCAAGTTAATAATAAACAAAGCTTCCACCCCCTCTCTACTAGTATTTTCAACTCTACTAACTAAGAGCATGTTTTCCAAACACTCTGTCTCCTGTAGCATTCTATTCAATTAAATTTAATGCATCCAATAATTTTTGAATTTTTGCGTCTATGTCGCAAGGGTTTTTACGTTTCTCTTGGCGGTTTCTCCCTCGCTCTTCATAGTTAAGGCTAGCTCTAAGTACACTTAGGGATATAGTTATGGCCCCTTAGTGCAGGCCATGGCTGCCCAATCCCTCTTTGCCACGATGCATGTCTCCTTGCATGATTTTCCTAGTAGGCGTAAGGTGTTGGTCCTGATACGCAATAAAATCCCGCCCTACCTTCGGGCCTTAAATTCACATAGCACTTAGAATAAGCTAGTTTAGAAAAAAATTTAAAGCGCCATTAATTTGGGATTACCAAGTCTGCGTACATGCGGAGATATGTAAGAGTGACTGCTTTTTTAGCAAACGAAATATAGCAACTGCTCTCTTTCCCCATCCGGTACCTCTTGCCGTCGCAGGCTAGACTGTTAAAGGCGAATGAGGGACTTCTTGGGTCATCACCAGCTCATTCTCCTGTTCCGAACACGACGTGTGCGTAAGGTTTTTTTTTTTTATTTTCCCGTCCGGCGGCGGCGAATGGAATATGGACGAGGAGCCGGCTTTCACAGCCGAACATCGAAGCGTGCGGCCGTCCGTCGCGTCGTCCACTGCTTAGGTAACAAGAGTTCAGCTCTCGCGCGCTCTCTTTAGTGCCTCGCCGCAGTTTCCCAAAGAACTCCCGGAGTAACGGTAGCGGAAGTTTTCGGCCCCACCTGTCAACAGATGATGCCCAACCTCGGAGAGACGGCCGGTCTTTCGTGGAAAAGAGACGACAAAATCCCGAAGTCTAAAACAGAACTGGTGTGAATGGCAACCCATGTTCACTTTTCGTAAGTTGATCACGATAAAGTGAGCACTTTTGAAATGTACCTTAGAAAAAAGTCACTGATCCTAAACGCACATATTTTAATGGCCGCACTGAGAGACATTTGCCCTGTGAAGTTGGTAATGATGGATGGAAAATAGTTCCATATTTTAACCTCGAATAAAAAGTGCTAGGTAACCGTTTGTGATAACTTAAATTATTTCTTTCGCTTTCTGTTGTTCGATGTACCGAAGTGTGAAAATGAGCAGATTTGTATAGTATTTACTTTCCTAAAAATAATATGATGAGGCCCATGGCAATGTTAGTTTTACATAAGGTGGAAGAATACATAACGTGTATACAAGTAGATATTAAGCAGAGCTTTCAGAAGTGATTATTTTACCTCGATCAGCGTATACCACCGGTATAAATAAATACACTGACCAAATATTGTACTCACACTACTGCATTTTTTTTTTTTAACCCAAATTGCCAGAAGTGTAGTAATAATGTAAAATAAATATCTTGTTCTAACGACACATAGGAAAATTTGTAAGTGAGGTCAAAAACATCGTCAAAGATATTGACATGACTTCTTTTACATGAAATGTGGCAGACTGAACTATGCATACTGTGTTGGGGAACTGAAGCTCAAGTAGAAAAGTTATTTTTAATGGCGTCAAATGCTTTTTCTGCGTCATCAATGTTACGGAAGACTTTCTGTGTAAGTGTAACTTTAATGGGGGGGTTCTCTGACCATTATATAAAGTTTGTAAGGGACTTTGGGACGGCGTTGACATTTTAACTACTAACATTTTTATTGCTGTTATTTTTTTTATTACTTGTTCTAACCATGCAACTGCTAATTCGGTAGACGTGAAAATATAGGAGTTTTGAAAAAATATATTTTTTATTTGAAAATATTCATATTTTAACAAATGTTATTTTATCCGATAACTATGTTTACAGTTTCGTGCGAATTTCTAGTTTCTAGTCAATTGCGCCAATGAAATTTTACCAAAGCACAGGAACCGATTCCTGTTCCTAAAACTTCCTGTCTGGCTTTCCGTTTCTTTGTGTTTTTTTTTGCACTACATGTTATCTCCGTAGGTTTGTGAAATTCGTTTATTTTGTTTTAGCGTTTCTGTCATAACTGCCTTATCACAAGCAGCGACAACCACAAGTAAGAATGCTAACAGCGATTTCCGCCCAAAGATCTGTTGTTTATAATGACCGGATTTCTCCGGTGTAAGATTTATATGTAAAGTTGCAGAAGCAATCACAGAGGGCTACAGTAGATGTTATGTTAATATTACTCCCCCACGTTGACAATATATTTGTAAGAATTTGAGTTCAGAGAATTTTTGCTGTAGTTATTGTAAATAAAATAAGGAAATTATAATTAATTATTTTATTTGATTAAGACCTCCATCCCTTAGCGAACTTGGTTTAACACACTTAATTGCTAGAGAGAGAAATTGCAACAATACTGTTATCCACGTGGGCATGTGTCCGGCGTGATTAGCTTATGCTGGGGAGCTAAAACTTCCAGGGAAAATATCTCAAACTTTTAGTATATTTTCCTCACACTTGGGACGTTATTTCTGCTCCCTGTGAAAAGAAAGATAGAAACTAAACAATCGCGTTTACATAAGTGTCACATTTAGCCGTTAAAGTTGCAAAGTTACTTAGTTTTGGGGGGGGGGGAGGCGATTAGATGGTTCTCGAGCGGGAGAACGAGCGAATTTTTTTTGCAATGCACTTCTTTTTTTTACGAGATAAACCGTAGATCTTCTATTTGACAACATTTACTTTTAAGTAATTTCTGGCTTTATTTCGATGTCCTGAAAGTTCGCTAAAGTACCCCTCTTCAGATGAGGTGAAAATTTCAGTCATAAAATTTGACAACGTATTTAAGATATAAATTGTGAAAGAAGTTGGCCTAAACTGTGCCGATATACCGATTGTTGTGGCTCTTTTCCACACGAAAATTAACAGACCAACATACTGCACTATCGAAAGACAGAAATCGAGATTGAAATATTCTTTGTTCTTCAAACGGGTATTTATAGCAATACTCATAGTAATCAGTGCCCAAGAGAGTAACTAATTACTTGTCTTAAAAATAAATTAAGAATATGTCTGCCTATTCGTGCCTATGAAAAGAATCGCAATAAACAAATTCTAGTAATTGAAAAGCGGTGTTGTGAAATAATAGCCATATTTACTTGATTATCTCCTGCTGTTCTTTGAACTGAGAGGTTGTTGTTCCTATCATAAAGAGAACGAGTTTTGTTGGATGAATTCAAGTGGGAATATTTTGTAACAACTGATTTTTCTTTGCTCTGTTTTGAGGTATGATTTAATTTTAATTTTAATATTTTCTTTCTTTTCGTACTACGTTAATTTATGATATTCAAATATGTTTTTAAAAGTACTATAATATTACTTGGTGATTATTTAATATTTTAGTAATGTACTTGTCTATGACTGAGCATACACCTTGCTCGCAGAATTAATAAACACTGGTTGATAGGGGCGAATGACGTGATTGTTTATAAGGTGTTTACATGTGGTGGAGTAATAGCCTATAAGAAGAGGTTTAGCGGGGCTTTAGAAAAGTTTGAGGTAACCGTGAATGGACTATAATTTTACTTAGTTTACCTTCATAAATAAAGTAGTAGGTACATTGTTACTATCGTATAGATCTTTGAAATTATGACCTGAGATTGAATATTTTATAATGGATTTTGTGATCAAATTTAAATCTTCAAAATTGTTTTCCCAGATAAACGATTCTCGACTAAACCAGCTATACATTTTAAAATGAATAAAATATATTATTGTAAATACGTGAAATTTGCAAGATAATTTAGTTTGCAGATAAATTTGGAATAAGACTCTGCATAATATATAACGATACCCAAGACTGTAAATAAGAGATTCCTGACGGCGGGAAGTCCCATCTCATCGAGGATCCCGGAGTCAACTGGTGGGCTGCTGTACAGCCGGGATCATCCCACGGCGGCTCGACGACGAAGCTCGACGGCCGCACACCCGAGAGCAGGGACAAAGTGCTTCGCGAGGTTCCATCAGGTCGGAGAGAGAGAGAGAGAGAGAGAGAGAGAGAGAGAGAGAGAGAGAGAGTCTGCAAATCGTGTGCCATTCATGATGTTGTAGCGTCATGTAAGTTCTTTTGCAAGCTTATCATCACTAAAACTGTACCAGCGAAGAAGTTGAGCTAATCTTATTGAAGTGGTCCATATAATAGTGTTGTTCGCTCCACTACTGATCATTTCATGGATGAAAGCTACAGTTGTTTGATGCAGAATTTTCATCATTAGCATTGACACTGTACTTTGCTGTAATTTGAAATTTTGATCTATTTTAAAATATTCATCAGAGAAGCTTTTAATTTCTAATCAGTAAATATATTTTGAATTTAATTTATTTATTTAAAAATAAATAAATCTTACAATAATTTTTAATACATGTCATTTGCTCATAATATTTACTGGTCTTTCAGAATCCCAATATTATTATTATTTTCCTTTAATTATATATAATCTTACATTAACTCGGAATACTGGAGTGACATATGTGTTGAACTGAGATATTTATGAATAACTGCGTGACAGCTAATAGTAGAATTAAGAAGCTAGCCAAACAACTATTTAAATTAGCATTTTTGATGAAGTGAACAGTTTTAAAGTTTACTTCTTTGATTTGAAACTAGCTGTTATAATTTATTTTAAAAGATGCTTAAAGGATAAGAAATGGCTGAAAGGGAAATTTAATTTGGACGTCAAAAGTGCTCACTTTACCGTGAACCGCCCATATCCACATGCACTCCGTTATGTTCGTAAATTCGTACCGTTTTAATTACTTAGTTTTTCTATAATTCCCTAATCGCCCTCTGTGTGTAAATTTTATTATCTACACCGTGGCGTAGTCTATCCTGCCATCGAACCTGAATGCTGCATGCAGAAGTTATTTTTTACTCAGTAAGTGGCGAAGTGTGTAGTTCAAAATATTAACATGCTCCCCGTTTTTGCATGTCTTGTGAACGTTGCGTTATGGAAATCAACTAGTATAATTCAAGAATTCTTGTACTGACGGTGAGCGGCTAGCTGCCGACAGTCGTAGACGCAAATAACGCCGAGAGGTAAGTAGAAAAAAAATCGAGCGTCTGCTAATCTATTGGAACACGTGTTTGCAACTTAATTTGTGCTCGCGTGATCACCAACTCTTGCTTGTATTGAAGCGAAGTGCATTTTGATTTAAGTTAAGAAACTCGCTATGCCTAGAACGTACTTAAACTTCATTCAAGCAAGAAGACTATTTACAATCTTGTTTTTTGTGTTCTTTAACTGTCATTTTCAAGACCATTAAATATTTTTGTAACATTTTTTTTTAAAATTAGCTATCATACACTTAACAAAAGTTTAATGCCTGACTTTATCTTATAAAGTAAATCTAATGGATGGGAACTGTCTTTAACGAGGTAACGCCACCTTTACTGATTCAGTATGTAAAGTTCCGCGCGTTAATTGTCACCTGAAACTTAAACATATCGTTATTACCTTGACTAGAAAGAGAAATTTTCTCCTCGCACTATGTCAGAAACAATATTGGATTAGAGTTCGGAGTTATTTCTTTGGATTAAGCGTTAGTTTAAGTCTCATTCATTGGGTTTTTTACAATCCGAAAAACACCATTGCTGCAATGCAAATATTCTATTCAGGATACGTCTGTTTCAGGAAGACGCCAATTAATTTTCATCGTTTAATTCCAAATACAATTTATTTTGGATATCAATTTGTGTTTGAAGACATTTTGAATTAAGTTTTCTGCAATTTGATAAGACGTGGGAAGAATAAACTCCGAGCGTTGGCAGATTCAGTGACAAATACAAATAGGATAAAACCAAAATGGGGGCAAATGTCTGTTACCAAAATAATTTCACTACATTTACTAAAACAACTTACGGTACGAGGTCTGCGGTAAGGTATCAGTCACAGCTACTTGTTATGGCGATTTTCTAAATACCCAGTGGTCCATTATGATGACCTTCTGTTACAGTATATAAAAGTCTTGTACCATATTAGTGCATCCGTTTGTATAAATGCAGACATATTGAGAGTGTTAAAAATAAAACTTTTATACTTTTCGAAAACTCGGATGGTAAAATATGTAAAATCGTATGAATTTAAGTTTTTGAAATGCTAAATGCAGGCCATTGGTTAAATAAGTGACTGGAATAAATTATGATGATTTTAATAACTGGTACACCGTAAACAATTCCTGCGCATGTTACAGCCAGTTATTTTGGAAACTGATTGCCAAATTTTTTCTTGTTAATCTACAGCTTAAATATTGTACATTTACAATATATTAATTTAGAAAATATACGGAAATTTTTACGTAACTCAAAATTTATAACAAACGTGAAGTCTACAATATTTTCTCGTTAAAATTCAACATAAGTTTTACACATGCCCAAACTCAGGTTTTGTAAAATTTTTCTGTTACTTATCTGTAGTGTTACGCAAATATATTTGGGAACCAATCTAAAAATAAAAAAATTTGCTTGTACGAATACAAGAAAAAAAAGTTGTAATTGTAAAAGATACTGTGTTATAAACTTTTAGTAAAATCATCATTTGTTCACACACATTCATTTTAAACCTTAAATATGTACTAGGGTACAAAATCTATTTTTCGAGATGTTTCTTTTCTTCTCCCCTCCCCCTCTTCCCTTTTCTACTACCTTCCAACGTTCGGTAGTTTAACCCCTACAGGGATTATAGGAAATAACTATTTTCTGAATCCCGCCATTGTATGGCTTTGTTTTCTCACTCTTCTTACCATTATATATATATATATATATATATATATATATATATATATATATATATATATATATATATATATATATATATAAATCCCTGGCTGTTGATCAGCTAAGTATTTACTTAAATGAGTGTTTTAAATAAGTATGCATTTTCTACCATAATTTTAACGAGAACCAGGATATATTTAACTTACGCCGTGCATGTAAAGCTAACTCGAGTATATTGGAAAACCGCCGGTAGTAATAAAAATATCCACGTCACCATATGAACAGGCAGTTAAGGGTGTTCTTCCAACAGTTGGCAGCAAGTGGAGGACATGCCCAGGAAACTGAAATGAGTTTTCTTCATCTTCAGCCTTTCTTTCAAAACTGCGGATGGCATGCATGCCAGTTTGATAAACGGTTCACTTAACCTCCGCAACGCGCCGTCCGTTAGGCGGATAAGTGCTTCTCCCCATCGCTCCACTTTGACCGCTGGTATAGGCTGTTCGCGGTAAAATGAGCACTTTTGAAAGCCCTGCTCACGATCTACTTGTATGCACGTTGTGTCTTCTCCTGCCTTATGTAAAACTAACATTTCAACGGGCCTCGGCACTTTATTCATGCGCCAGTCACTGAAACTGCAACATTATTAGGACAGTGAATATTTTACAAATCTGCTCATTTTTTTACGCTTCTATGCATTAAAAAAGCATAAAGGGAAAGAAATAATTTTAGTTATCACAAATGATTACCTACCACTTTTTATTCGACGTTAAAATATGGAACTACTATCCATCCATCGTTGCCAACTTTACTGGGCGAATGTCACTCAGTCCGCCCGTTAAAATATATGCAGGTCGGGCCAGTGACTTTTTTTTTCTAAGGTTGATTTCTAAAGTGCTCACTTTATCGTGAACAGGTTTAACCCACCTGGCCCGTTAGGTGTCTAACTATACGGTGGCGTCACAGGCAGTCGGACTTAAAATTAATATAAACACAGAGTTAAAAGCGCTCTTTGAAAAAATCCTTTCCTCCCCTCTGCGGCCCTCCGGGGCTGATGATGATTACGCACGCGCGCCCGTATGAAAACATTTCGATCATTATCTCGCACGGGTCTTAATGATACGGCGTCAACGGCGTTGGAGCCGGCCGAGGGAAACTTGCCGCAATTAATCATCCGCGCATCTAGCGCCACGTAGCGTGCGGTGGGCGCCTGCGTCTGGCCAGGAGAGTGTGCGGCCAATAAAAAGCGGTCTGGTTGTTTTATCTTCTCCGGGCCGCTGAGGGCGGCTGTCCGGTGAAAGACAATGTACGGAAACATTTTACTGTGAAACAGTTGTTCGCGCGAATACGCGTATCTCGGTAAATAAGTGTTCTGGAAATTCGCCTTTTTTTTTTCTCCAGAAAATGTAAAAACGATTGTCTACGTCCCTATTACTTTTCACTTTCATCGTTTTAAGTGTTTTCATGCAGGAAAAAAAATCGTGAAAATGGTAAAATATCGACGCTAGTTGTCAGCCGCATTACTCGAGAACGCGAATAGAATCCAGTTAAAACCAACTTACAGAATATGGTAGGATCGCTTACACCACTTCCCAGTGACGATAGAAAAATTGCCCTCTTCACTAGAGCTCGGGGAATCAGAGTGGTGTAAACAGTGTATGTAAACAGTTTCCAGGAGTTACATATACAAATAAATGTATGTACAGTAGAATTGAATGTAACATAATTTGTCGCGGGTATGCAAAGAATGGTACATGTACAAAACCTGCCAATGCGCAACGATAAAGCAAGCTAAGTGATTCGCCATACAGTTAATTAGTAACGTATGGTTCAATAGAATAAATGTGCACATTTACATTGCACGCTATTGCAGGTTTCTTACAGACAGCTGAAGAAGAAAATATTCTCTATCGTTGCCCAATTCAACAGCTCTCGTACGAGCCGAATTTCACCTTACATGAGAAAAAAAAAACCTGTAATAAAACAAATATTCAAAAATATCTGGCCAGGATTGCACCACCAAATTCATAAATGCATAGCTGATACACGACCTGTGAAGCTCTTGAACTTGTAGCCTCCATTCTATATTCACAAACATCAACACATCAAGTGTTAATTCTTTGTCCTGGAAACTGTTTCTCAGCTAATTGTTGCTCGTTAGTCCACAACACAGGGAAAATCACAAACATTGTCAAGCACAAACAGATATGACCCAGTATGTATGGTAATTTCTTGCAGTCAAAAAATCTAACAATTTTCACATCAGGGAACTGCGTAAACCTAGGGAATTTTGTAACTGAATACACAGAATTTTTGTTGCTAAAGTTAATTAAATTACGTATTTATTTATTTGCTATCAAATCTCTCCAGAGATCATATGATGAGCGGGAGCTCTGGAATATAGCATTAGTCAAAAATGTTCACCACAAACATATACCTACACAAAAAATTTGTAAATATTTGCTATGGCTCTTTTTGGAATCTGTAAACTTTAGATAGATTAAGAAGAAGGTGCCCACTGAATGATACAATATAACATAACACCATGAAAATATGAAAAATAAATTTATTTAAGGGAGGATGTCTTTAGACGATATGATAAATTACGTAAAGTGTAACACGCTGCGTTTAGTTTCGGGACTATGTTATCAATATGAGTATTCCCATAAAGATGACTGTCAATATTTAGGACTAAAATATTGCAGGATGGCTTTCTTTAATCATAGTTTCTATATTTCATTAAAAATGTATAGTCCTGTTGTTTTATTTGGAGGATTCCATTAAAACCATTCGATCCCCGTTTAAAGAAAGATTATTTGCTGTAAACAATTTATCTAGTTATGAATATTCTCATTTAATGACACCATAAGTGCTGTCAGATTCTCATCTTTAAATAAAAATTTAGTAGGTATCATCCACAATGAGTAGTATGTTGGAATACAGATAATTTATATCTAGCATGTTAAAAATAAATAAATATAATAGAGGGCAAAGGATCGAACCTTTGGGAACAAGGTTGATTACCTTACCATTTTTTATACTTGTATTTATACAAACTGAATTTATTGTAACTTGCTGATATCTAAGAGACTAATAAGATGTAAACCATGATAATTACGTGCCTCCTTGGTCTTCTACCCGCTGCATCCCTGCAACCTCCTGACAGCGTCTTAACTTATTGTGTGTGTGTGTCTGGCATACGAGATGGCCATTCAACAGTCTCACTCAACATTTAGTAGGTTTATTGCATCATTACATCGATGTCACCTGATCACAGGGTGAACTGTGGAGATCCACGTGGGCGAACGGCCCACACCCTGGATGAGTCTCTCGTGCTCTGGCACCCTTCGTAGATCTACGAATACAGTAGAGTGTAAATTATCCCGACTAATAGGAACCAAAGGTAATTCATATAGGTAATCGAAAATTCGGATTATGGAAATATGTTGAAAATGTAGGGGGGAAAAAAATTCACTCTACGTAAAATTTATTAGGCATGTGTAGAACTCTAACTTATCCAAAACAGAAACTGTAAATAAAATAAAAATGAGACGTGTTTATTGTGAACAACATGTGATAGGACACATCACAAGAGCACACACGAGTGCCTGTCTCTTCTCCGCGGGTAAGGGAAGCACTGTGACAGAAGAGACTTTCGTGGTTTTACTATTCTAATTATTTTTAAAACGAGTCCGGATATCTGATTGTCCGTATAACCGACGTTCGGATAATCGACTTTCTACTGTATTCTAAAACCTGGTATCGTAAGTCAGGCCTCCCTCCTCCCCGCTCCTGAGACCATGACATACCGTCAGTGTGGATAATTTCTTGATCTGTGGCGGGGAACATAAATATAGTGTCATAATTGGCTTCTTGTCTGCATCAATTGTGATGTTGCATTTGACACGGTTCGGTATTGTCTGAGCACAACATGTTTTCAAGTACAGTAAATTGTTTATTGGAATAAACATGTATAAAAAACACACACATGTACAGGTGAACGAATACTGTTCCGGCTCACATGACCAGCAGGCGGCCATAGCTGCGAAAGAAAAAAAGCCAAAACGGCATAAACAAGTTCACGAAACAAAATAAAAAAATAAAAAAACCTGTGAGTCAACGGAGGTATGCTGTGATCACTGAAGGTTACACAAAAACAAAGTTCAGGTTACTAACGTTAGATTATTATGGTACACCAAAATTATCAGAACAAACGTAGATCACCCTCCGTGACGTGATTCGTGTGCAGCGCATGCGGCCAGCTGGATCCGACCAACTAGGCCACACTTTGAGTGGAACAGTCCAGTTAAAACAAACACTGAAAATAATCCCACGTAATGCACTGACTTGCTACATCCATTAACACTTGTTAATTGCTATAACACCTTGTCCAACAGGCAGTCTGCTCAAATACGTGGTGCCTTATATGCTGATTCTGACATTTACCCGTAGGCTTTAAACTACGTATGATTTGACATGATTAATGAGTTTTCTCTACGTGACAAAGAGACATTGCACTGACTAGAGAATTCCGTTAGCGAATGGGTCACAGGACCTGTTCGTGCATGAACGTTTCCGCCAAGCATGCATGAATATAGGACACGGGAATACTGGCACTAGATATAAGATCACTGTGATCTGAGTCTCCACAAGTTGAATGACACAATATCAAAATACACTAATCTCTCATATATGACTTTACTGTAAACAGTTACAGAACTGTGATACAGGGATCCTCCGACTATAACAACAAATATCAAAGTACAAGAATGGTGTCTCACTGGTGAATACCGTGTCACCCGTATAAGGATGTAGTAGCCTTTGCCACCCCTACTGGAAAAAAAAAACACTATGAAAATGGCATGAAAACAGTTTTGTGTTCTGTTTTTATTTGTTTCTTAACTGTTAGATATGAGTTTGTGTCTGTCTGAATAGTATCCGTAATGATTTTCAGACTGTTCTCAAACTGTAAGCTCTGTTACATACTTTTAAAACTTTCAGAATATACCTACTGTTCAGTCATTATCAACTTGACAAAACGAACATTTATTTAAAAAAATGTAACAACGTACTGACCATGGTGTTTTTATACTGTGCTGAAAGTAGTGTTACACAATAAAATCTCTTGCTTTTCTGAACACTTATACAGACATAATGTTACATAATACTTTTATACTGTCAAGTAATTTATTTATTTGGCGCAAAAAGCAGTAGTACAGCTGATATTCACTGAGGGGTTTTACCTTATTGGAGTATTCATTAATTAAAAAACAGGTTTGGTGTGTAAGGAGGACTACTTTTAGTGTACTTGTATTTAACATGATTCAGGTCCTAATGATGATAAGTTTTGGTTGCCTTCAAACTACAATAGTGTTGACTACCGGAACCTCCCTATTCTTAACGTAGTTAACTTTGAAAAGTTGTAGCTTATTAAATTTCTACTTCTGTATGTTGTGGATCAAGATTTGGATAAAATACAATTTTATGAACTGAATAGTCAGTCCAGAACCTGAATTTTGTTCAAAATTGTTGTGTGCGACCAGCAATTCTCTGTATAATCTAAATGATAATGGAATATCAGCCCCTAATGACAAATCTGTAAACCAATATCACTAGTTCTTTATTTTTGGTTCTTTATATTATTTTTTGAAGCTACTTCGATGCTTTAGATTCAACTTTTACAAATTGTTGGGAAATACCCTTCCTGTTCTGCACATTTGCTACATTTTTATCTATTTCTTCTGTGTTTAGTAGATAAAAGTGAATTTACATCAAAAGTGGTAGGCATAATTTGCAGTCCACAATGCCTACTGGAAACCATTCTCCATACCCATCGTAGGTCTACCTCTGATCATGCACACCGTAAAATCTTGAACTGAAGTGATGATCCAAATTTGAAATTCACTTTTACAATACAATTTTTTAAATGTGTTTTACATGTGATTAATCACTTGGTTAGCAAATCCGAGGCATCAATGGAAAATAATATGCAAATTATGCATCAGATAAGAAACCCGTTGGTGCAATGTTTACATAGTATTTGCTTTTTTTTTTTTTACATCTTCCCCATTAAGGGTACTAAAGAAAATATTTTGGCGAAAATCTAAATCTCAAGTTTTAGCAATTAGATTTAAGGTTGCAATATTTAATCATGGCATTTTGGACTTTGCGAATGGCTGACGAGAGGTCCCCACCTCCTGACGCCAGTGTCACGTGACTTCGATGTGTGGGACATAAAGTATGCTCATTGAACTCTGCCATACAATCAGTACATAAACTGGTAACTTCTTACCTGATTTGGATTCAGAACTTGAATAACATAGAGCTTTTTAACGTAGCAATATTTCATTGTATTATAATTTTGTCCATGTTTACATAATCAAAACTATTTACGCTGTGGAACAAATATTTGCCTCGCCAATCACGACATGTGAAAGTTGCATTTTGTCTTATATGCAGTTATGTTTAGACATCTCAGAATTTGCATTATAGAACAGTGCCAAATTGCGGTGAATTTTGCAGTGAATAAATAAATGGTGTTCCTAAGGAGTCGTATTACTTTCTCAAATAAAAATGAAACTTTATACAAAAATAGTTTTGTTACGCAACAAATACATGTACAGATGCAATGTACATGTACACAACATACAGATATTTACTTTAATGTATGTAAAAAAACACCCTGTCCAACACCATTGGCAGGATACGAGGCCTAGGGTATAAAGAGAATTCCAAATTGGAAAGTGACAACTGTGGTGGATCAGAGCATGAACTGGGGCCACGTTGGTGTAGTGGTTAGACTACTTGCCTCCCCCTATGGTGAACCAGGCTCGATTCCCGGCGGGGTCACTCCAGAATTTTTGCACGTGGGAACTGTGCCGACCGGCAGGTTTTCTCTGGGATTTCTTATTTCCCCTGCCCTTGCATTCTGGCACTGCTCCATTCTCATTGGCTCTCAAGACCACAATGTTAAGGGATGCCCAAATCTCTCTACTACAGTGCATGAAATTTTGTCTTAGGAAGACCAAATATAGGCTTATATCCTATGTTCGGAATTTTTTTATCGAGTGTCTTGGATTTTAGAATAAATAACTTTTTGTTTGTGTAGCATCAGTAATTTTTCTATGGGTTTCTGAAAATTTTAAAAGTTACATTATTATTCAAGGTCGGCAAATAAAAACATTTTTAAAAATATTAATTTGTTTTTGCCCAAAGTTTCCTGCATTATTTTGAGTATTTTCATTTCTGAAAACCATTCAGTTACAATGAAGAACTTGCCAGTTGTGGTGTGAATCAATGTAACTCAAGGTCAGTGCTGAGAGAATGCAGCGCCTTGATGCATTGCTGTACACAGCAACGTGCCGCGTGTTGAAAAGCAGCGTCAGCAACATGTGACTGGATGCGCCTCACCTTGGCAAGTGTGAGATCCTAGACTTTCATTAGGCGGTTGGGAACCTGCTGACCACTTGAATCGCCCCAGGCACTGCAGGTACGACAGTCAATTGTGGCTCATGAAATACTGACGTGTAGCAGGACGTCGACTGCCAAGTGAGGACATGCAGGAGAGCCATTCACATTAACACGATCAATGCATTTGACTTGCGTAACAATCAGCTTGCATCCTATGGTGTATAGTATTTCCTTGGAGATGTAAGTAGGTCACCATACATTATACACAACATGAGTAAACATGGGGTCAAATATGTACCGTTTATACAACCAGCCATGTAAATAAACATTTTTAGTGTAAAGGCTGTTCACGATAAAGTGTGCACTTTTGAAATCAACCCCAGAAAAAACTTACTGCCCCTTCCTGCATATATTATAACGGACGCACTGAGTAACATGCGCCCAGTAAAGATGGTAACGATATATGGAAAGTAGTTCCATATCTTCACGTCGAATAAAAATTCTTAAGGTTACTATTTGTGATAATGTAAATGATCTATTTCGCTTTCTGATTTTTAAAGCATCCAAGTGTAAAACCAAGCAGATTTGTTAAATATGTACTTTTCTAACAATTTCCGGGTTTCACTTGACCAACGCATAAATTAAGTGATGAGGCACGTGACAATGCTAATTTTAAATCATGCGTATGAATACGTAACGTGCACACAAGTAGATCTTGAGCAGGGCTCTCGAAAGTGCTCATTTTATCGTGAACAACCTATAGCTGCTCTATTATCAAAATGTTGACCAATGTAACTGTTAAAAACTGAAAACACATTTATGACATGTAACATGTTAAAAAACAAAACCATTCTTTGCATTTTTCCCCCTCCCCCCACCAAATATTAGTCATTATGGCACTTTGGCATAATTTTTTCTTGCCTCTTTCGGATTGTTGTATTTAAAGAAAAAAACATTAATTCAATAAAATCTGCCATTTTTTTTTTTTGTGTTTTAAATTGCAGTAGCCCGTGTGTTGCTGTTCCATTTTCTTGTTAAATGCAAAATAGTTTTTACTGCTATATCATATCACCTGGTCTTTTGTGTTAAGAAAAATGCTAACATAGAATTATATTTGCATTTTAAAAGTTTACTGCAAGTTACCAGTCATGTAAATGTCATGTCACTTACTTGAGATCGGTTTTTATTTCGGCATATTTCTACAGTACGTAATTTGGAACATTTGTTCCCCCACTTCTCTAGAGCTGTGTTGTAATTCACTCTCACACACAGCGTCACATACCCTTGGTCCCTTGACCACCCACAGCTCTACACATTCCTTTGATCCCTTTTTGACGAAGTGGACATCAATTCAAACATCCATCTTTATTTCGAGATTTTTTTAAGTTCCAATGCATAAGCGATTGAAGACCCAATGAACTAAACACATTTTCTCATGTTGGCTTGGTTTTTTTGTACGAACAAGCGTTCAGCAAACGACAGGAATAAGCTGCATAATTGTTATGAACAATTAAACTTACAGTTTAGGGCATGTGTAGAGGACATCGCTCTTGGCCATAGTCAAATGGGATATTCAAGGTGCATTCATGCCCTTACCGCAAATTCAGGCGGTGACAATTCAACGTCACGGTCGTGATGCACTTTTCAGGGACACACAGCCAGGCAAGTGCTCTTGGCTCGTAAATTAGAACACACATCAGGTTAGTTTAAACAAACATGTTACTTTGTGAATGAACACTGAAATAAGGTGAACATTTTTTTTTTCTTTTAACAGTACCTACTCATGTATTTTTGTGAAATACAGCTTTGTACGTATGAGTATTTGAAAATAGAATATATTTACTTCAGTTTAAACACACTTTTTCACAGAGGGAACCGTTTAATGTGGATGGCAATAAATTGTAGTTTTGACTTTTTTTTTATAAACGATTCCATTATATTTTTTAATGTTTTACTTCATAATTTCCCTGGTCTTTGCAGCTATTCTCACTATGTAGAATTTGTGGCTATAATTTAAGCTTTATTCAAAAAGGAAATTTCGGAGCATGACAGCAATTTCTGTACTTCTCACATGTGCTATTTTATATTTTTTTATCTTATTTTAGTTGCACTAATAATTGGGTAACACAGTTTTACTCCATTCCAAGTGCATTCTTTGGAAAAAAAAAAAACCAAATATTAACTATAGTTGCTATCAAAATTTGTCATATGGAAAGGGAGCCATTACGTAATTGAATGGGTATAGGTAATCTTTAAAAGACACCTTTTATTTACGTTAAATCTTAATATTATAACACAATTCTTGCGTTATGGAAATTAATTCTTCTTTCAATGTCACATATAAAAAACACATCAGAGTTTTGAAAATAAAAATAAAACACTAAATTCCGCTAATTACTATTACAACTCGTTTGTCACTTGCTAGCCTGCATGTATCCATTCGTTAATAAACAAGATTGTTTACGTTAAATCGGAATGCTTTGCCACAAAAAACATTGCATTACACAAATTTAACCTTCTTTTACTTGTCACGCAAACATTATTACGATTTAAGAAATATAAAACGCGAAATTTCGTTAATTACAACTCATTTTACACTTGCTGGCCTATGTAGTATGTTTACATTCGAAATGAACACGATTGCTTTCGTTAAATCGGAATACTGTAACACAAAAATCATTGCATTCCGTAAATTTAATCTTCTTTTAATTGTAACGCAAAAATTATTACAATTAAAAAAATATAAAACACGAAACTACGATAATTTTTACACGTATGACACTTACTGTGCATGTATTCTTATGGGAGAAACCCATTTATTTTGGGTCACGCTTCTACTATTACTACTTCTACTCGAGCCTCACTAAGCGTACGCAAAACGACGGCAAGTGTCCAGATCTGTCTTTATGACTGTGGTACAGAGCAAGCCACAGCTTTACTTTCAACAATTCACCACGCGCCGCTGAGCGAGTGAAGTGAAGTGAGCGAAGAGATTTGGGCGGGTGCTAACACCGAGGTCTTGAGAGCCGACGGGGGTGAAGCGAGGTGAGTATGGTGAGGCGCCGGAATGAGAGGGCGGGTAGGAGACGGGAGAGCCCCGAGAAACACCCGCTGGCCAACGGTATCGTACGGCACGATCCCCACTTGAGAAAATCCGGTGACCCGGCCGAGGATTGAACCCAGTTCGCCATGGTGGGTGGCGATCGTGCTAACCACTCGGCCGCCGCGGCCCCACGCCGCTGGACCACGGAGAATTTGTTTCTGCAGGTGGCACCAAACCACGTGTATAATTTGTTGCGTGGCTGCTTCCTTGAGTGGTAGCAATACGGTCAGTCTACCCTGGTCCCGTAGAAGATACTCGTTCCTATTGTATATACTTTTAATGTCTTTGTAGTGTACATTACATGACTGATACATTTAAGCCACTCGAGAACCACCTTATATATATATATATATATATATATATATATATATATATATATATATATATATATATATTCAATCAACCATATACCTACACGCATGATGCGGGACTTTGACTACCAACTGCATAATTGCTGCATATATTTACAGGGCACAGGCTGTCATGCACCCAGTAAATTTGGTAACGACACGCGGACTTACAGCTGAATTGAAAATAGTCCTAGGTAAACATCTGTGAATACTGAAATAATAATAATAATTATTATTTTCCCCCCATAGGTATAGCCGTAGGAATGAGCAAATGTTTAAAATATTTGCTTTTCCAATAATTTCGCAGTTTCATTTGAACAATGTTCGAATAAAGTGATCAGGTCCGTGGCAATGTGAATGCACCATTTAGATCTTATTCGGGGCTTTCAGTAGCGCTCGGTTTACAGCCTGTAGCTTCCAGTAGTAAACATGTATAGGCTGTTCACAGTAAAATGAGCACTTTTGAAAACCCTGCTTAAGATTTACCTGTATGCACGTTGTGTGTTCTTCCGCCTCATGTAAAATTAACATGTCGCGAGCCTAATCACTTTATCATACGTTGGCCAAGTGAAACTGGGGAATTATTAGAAAAGTAAATATTCCGCAAATCTGTTCATTTTACACTTCGACGCATTAAAAAAAATGATAAGAATAAAAAATTAAGTTTATTACAGATGGTTACTTAGTACATTTTATTCGACGTTAAGATATGGAACTACTTTCCCTCCCTCGCTACCAACTTTACTGGGCGCAGTGACATTTTTCTAAGGTTCATTTCAAAAGTGCTCACTTTGTCGTGAACTGCCTTTACTATTGACTGGTCATCCAAACTAAAGAATTCACGCATTTAAATGCTGTCTATCCCATCCAACCGCCCAAAACTTTACTCTGTTACTCGGCACTTTTGAAATGTTATTATTTTTTGCCCTTGAGTGCTGTTAGATGTTAATATTACTGTCGTTAGTAGAAAACCCAAATGTAGGTTTTTTTTAATTAAAAAAAGGGGAAATTACTGCATAGTGCATTTTGTTATGACGTTATATTTTATATTTTGTCCACGCGAATAACCCGTGCATTTTTTTTAGCGTAGACAGCTATATTTATTACAATCACGAGTAAATGTTAAAAAAAAAATCCCGATTAAACAATTCCTCTTCAAAACGTACTCAAGTGTCAAGCCTGTGTACTTAAACATGCGCTGCTAAAGAAAAAAAAAATTAAAGTGTATTATCTTTCCTCGGCTAAGTTACACACAATATTGTTAGTGAGATCCCCACATAGGACTCCGAATCTAATTTTTAGTGTGCGACAAGTGTTTATACATTTGTTTTACTTGGCTGGTTGAACGTCAGTTTATGTGACCCGCTGTCATTAAATACATAATATTCACTGGTGTAGTTGGTAAACCACCCTTGTATGGTAGCGAAGGCGCCAGCCAAAGAACAAGAAACTTCAACTCAAATTCGTAGACGACCATTTATGTAGGTGTATAGCACGGTACCAGTTTAATATCACTAAATATTATGGTAACTACTAATTACGGAACCTTTATGGTGTCAACGATGAAATAATGTAGTACATAAATCTCACTTTTAGCTGTCAGGTGGAAGGCTTTCGACAAATTTGAACAAATTTCGGTTATTTCATTAATGTTTTATTTTATAATAACAACTATTTCTAGACAATTGTGCTGCCACAGCATTTATTAAATGTATTATCGACCATGCTGAAAAGTAGACAATATTTATTCACGATTTTGTTTATGTCATTTAATATAATTTCTTTTCTACAGTTTTCGAGGACGTTCGCTGAGAGACCATAAAAATAATTATTTCGTTTTTCAATATATGATTCCATAGGGTGTTCTGCAGCACAAATGGGTCAAATCACATTTAATATAATTGGACTCTAGCCGCGGAAAGTTACATAATCCTCTGTGTGAAGTCCTAGTTCAGTTCTGTCACGTCTCATGCAACGAGATTAATACAGTTCAGATTTATATGTCACAACAAAGCCAATGATTAATTTGTCACCAAAATATTTAGGGTTCATAAAAATCCATGAAAACATCATGTGATTATTTACTTAAATTGATTTAGAATTATGCTCTTATAAAGCGATTTTAGCCCACTTTTCAACTAATTGATGCTTGGCTCTTCTACACTCTAAATTCAAATCAGTGGGAAACCACTGATTCGCGGTGAAATCCAACCACTATAATCAGTGAAAATGGCTCCTCTTATAATCAGTGGAAAACCACTGATTGTTTCAGCGGAAAAAAAATTTCACTGATTGGATTAGTGACGCGAAACAACATCACTGATTGAATAAGTGACGGCCGACTGCAGTGGCGAATTAAATATTGGTTTTATTAAATATTGGAAAATAACTACGCGAAAAACATATTTACGATAGTTTACTATTTATGCTGTACAATTTACCGTAATTTAAATAAAGTATTTAAAAAATTCGCAGGTGCCCGGGACTGAACTCTTGCACCTTTCGACCCTACGTTGTTGCCTTACCACCTGAGCTTCCACGCCAAGTGAGAGGAAATTATTTGTCTTATACTTTCGCTGTGAAATCGTGTAGTGTGAAGTTGCATGCTCATACTTTTCAAGTTTGGTTTATTAGTACCGCTAGGATTGTTAAAACGAATAGTATATATGAGTGCACGCTCTTCGCCACGTTAAATGCAGTGTGAATCCCGAAACAGAGCATTGTGACGATTACATGAAATCGAAACGAAAGACGTAAAAGCGAAATGAAAGTCTGTGTGTTCATATTAGCTCGTAAAATGACGTTTCGAAAGACGAAACACATTTTAGGAAGTATTTTGTATTGGTTTTTTTCGTTTATTCGTTGTTACTTCACTTGATACGCGTTGTTTAAAGGTCATTTTTAAACGATGTTCGACGGCCATTTTTACACGCAGTTTCACTGATACATAGGTCAAAAATAATTAGAGACGGAGCAAGTTGCTCAGATGTTTCACTGGTCCATCAGTCTAAAAAATAAACCACTGAGGAAACAGTGGGAAAAATGACGACGAATCAGTGGGAAATGTCACTGAATAAATCAGTGAAGGAAATAAAGGATTTTTTTCACTGGTTCATCAGTCAAATTCTCTGAAGTGACTGTTGTATCAGTCAGATACGTTTGACTGATTGAAACAGTGAAATTCTCACTGATTCAGATTTAGATTGTATAAATTTGCATAGTTCAGTAACATCCAACAGCTTTCATGTACGTAAGCAGCTGTTTTATGAAAGTCTTCATACGTTTCTATTGGATGTTCTGTGCTTGAATACGTTTAAGATCAATCGTTCCTCGTGACGTATAAGAAGTCAAGGCATGGCCGGTTGTTGGGAAGGTTTCCTTTGGCAATAGCTGTACGTATACCACTCACTCAACCAAAGCCGCAAAATTTAAATGATGTTTATTGGTAATCAATAAACCAACCGAATTAACGTTGGCCTCGAGTAGCCGGTTCTCCTAATAAAGTAATGTATCTAGATATGCAGTAATAAATGCACAGACAAGAGCTCGAAAAAAAATCACGTGTTTCATACCCCATGCTGCTACCTCATCCGACCTTGTAAACCTTTAGCAAGTGACTTTTAACACCACGAATAAACAATAAATTTAATGTACTATCTCTACTATTGCTCTACCATTGCGTGTGCTATAAATTACGGCAGAGGAGATTTACGTATGCGGCATTTTTACGGCCCAGTATAAACAACTCTTGGTGCAAAGTTTGAGGATACGTCGATCCTGCAAAGGTTCCTTGAATTTCTTATTTTATTATTCATTAACTTTTAAACCAGAAAGCCAATCGCGTTTGGCTTACGGATTAAGACCTCCTAAACTTCAGCCTAAAATCCGGCAGAAATATCCACGTATTTTCTGGGAAGCTAACCCATTACCCATAATATCGATAGTGCGTCCCAGTTAGTTACTCCACGGAGGCCAGCGGCATGTGTGTGTGTGTGTGTGTGTATATATATATAGCCTACTTACTAAATAATTATACGTATAATGCGTATGATTAAAATTAAATTATATAAATTACCGTTATTGCAGTAGTAACGCCTTAGTTAAACTTGAAATTCAACATATGTGAACGATTTAAAATTTAAAAGGGTAATTCATATATATATAGTTAGTAGAGTGAATAAATCATTTTGGATACGACGTGTATGTGCTTGACGTTACTCCAGCCTGGCAGCTACCTTAACCTTAAACACGGTTTTTTTTTTCTATATTAAACTAACAGTTTTTTAAATCCAAATACCCACGTTAATGGAACATTTCGTAGCGAATAATAATAATATTATTCTCTATCAAATTAATTTCTAAATTAAATGTATTTGCTACGGAATCTAAATGTCTGAGAATTATTCGTATGATAATTAGACCAACTACATTACTGAATTAAAATGTACTGTTACTAAAATTTAAAGTGCATATAGTAGTTTATCTTAACATTTATTTTTTATTAACACATCTATCTTTCCTAGCTAGAGGAAAGCCTGTCATTTTTACTACCCGTCTACAGACGCTATTTCACATTTACTTTCTTTCGAAATGTATGCGGATTTTAACTTTTGTACGTTTGAGTTTAATGGCAAGGTAATCTGGCCTGTGTTCATATTGCATGCTAATTATTTCTTAGCCAAATTAATCCCTGCTCTTGAAAGACGAAAAATTTGCAAAACATGTTTACCAGTGTCTTGCATAAATATGTATATTATTATTAGTAGTAGTAGTAGTAGTTAGTGTCACTATAGAATGCATAGCACAGGCTGTTCACGGTAAAGTGAGCACTTTTTAAGGCCCTGCTAAAATCTTCGTTTCAACTAATTTCTAACTTTCTGCCACTTTTTAATATAAACATTGCAATATGACTAACAGACACAGTGTGTATATATTTCACCACTGTCAAAAGTTAACGTCTGATGCTGCATTCAAATATTTATTTATTAGGGGTTAACGCGTTTTGGAAGGGCCTTAAAAAGTGCTCACTTTACCGCGAACGGTGGTGAATGGCAGTTCAGTCGCGCCACTTCAACACTCCGGACGTCTATGGCAACCACTAGGAGGTATAAACATATAAAGGCTCTTCGCAGTAAACTGAGCAATTTGAAATCAACCTTAGAAAATTGCCACTGCTACTGCCTGGCATACAATTTAACGGGCTCACTGAGTGACATGCGCCCAGTAAAGTTGGTAACGATGGAAGGAAAATACTCCCAGATCTTGACGTCGAATAAAAAGTGTTAGGTAAGCATTTGTGATATTTTAAACTATTTCTTTCGCTTGCCGTTTTTTTTTTTTGTACTGCATCAAAGTGTAAAAGTGAGCATATTTAGTAAGACATTTGCGTTTTTTTTAATTATTATTTCACAGTTTCACTTGACCGGTGCGTGAATGAAGTGATGAGGACCATAAAAATGTTAATTTTACATAAAGCGGAGGAATACACAACGTGCCTACAAATAGATCTTAAGCAGGGCTCTCAAAACTGCTAATTTTAACGTGAACAGCCTATATAAATGGCAATTCACTTTACGTGGTGAAATGCATGTAATAAATGAAGGGGCTGTAGAGGGGGGAGGGGGAGGTGATAATGTAAAAATTAATGTGGTCCGACTACAGAAAGCCATAGGTCAGAATAAAACACATATATTCACATGCTCGGTATTGTATAGCTGCAGCAATAGTTTGTGCGCGTTTTTAACGAAAACGGCGGGACGCAGGCACTTGTAACAATAAGGGCCATTTTTTGTTAATCGGGTCGTACTTCTCAATAAACAAACATAAAATGTTCATAATTGCTGACTAAGGAAGGTGTATGCAATTCGAGGGTGGCCACCCATGTTATTTTCATTACGAAGGTTGGCTCTTAGATCCCGATAGCATAAAACAATGTTCGGAGTGTTGTAATTTAATTTTACTTCGTTGCCGATATTTTGCAAACGTACAGTTAAAATCTCTATTTTTATGGGCTGATACCTCCTTTAATATTATGTCTAGGTATAAAGAGTATCATATCCTTTTATTTTCCATTAAGAATCACTTCCCGAAGTTTGTCGGTCTAATTGAGAATCGTCCTGTATATTATAACTCTGTGAACTCAAACTAGATTAACTTAGTCACCTAGTGCGCAGCAATTAAAAAATTCATACCGTAGGTAAGAACCTAAATCATGCTAATAGTTGTAACACCCGTGAAAATAGGGCTCTTATGCGTACAATTAACTTATATTATTTTTCCTGTTCTTATTGCTACACATATTGTCATGCTAGAGTTAAGGTAATATTTTTTACACATGTCACATATGATTTCAACTGCCTATGTAAATTTTATTTATTTTATTTGTCTTAACACGTAAGTTTTTTACAAACTTAGATGTATGGTGGCGATAATAATTATGTGTAATTTTGATAGGCTAGTTCATTTTTCATTGTGTATTTGTTTTTATAAAATTAATATTTATTTTAGGTCTGATCTCAATTTTGTAAGTCTTTCTACTTTTTATTGTATTATATCTCAGTTTCGAGATCACGTATTCTATGGTTTTTCTTCATTTAGGTCGTTAGAAATGGTTCATGTGGGTGGTTTGAATAGTTTTGATCCCCATTGGCTCGCAGGTTTAAATCCTGATTGTTGATTGGCTGGCGCTATAGGCCCCCTTAAGCTAGCGTCACGTGCAGAGACTAACACTCTTTTCGCTAGCAGCCTCCAATGACGTCAGGCGTAGGGTAGGACCTCCCGTCTGAAGTGGACGGAATGGTAGGACTGTAAATTAGTTTTAGGGTGTGTAGACGTATCCCTGAACCAACTTTTAAGTAGACTTGTAACCAGCAATGGAGCTTGTGTCAATGGTTGCCCATTCACGAGGTTAAGTGGTCAGGAGCTAGATAATTTTAACACGCCGTCTACTTACGTGTAGAGCGGAGCTCCACGTATCTCCACCTTAATCCTGTTACGCCAAATCCTGCAAGAGCATCCTACCTTCAATCCGCTTGATGATTAAAAGATAAGTCCTGCCAAAAGATCTGACATTTTTATCTGGACCTAATTTTTTTTACAGTTTGAATCAGCTCGATGTCCGTTAGCATCAGTACATAAGCGACGACATCTTGACTTTTATAAGTACGTAAATTTCCAACACACATACGCCCATTGCAAAACCTGTGATAAGAGTAGTTTATACCAGAGCTAGACTGTTTGGTGAGAGCACAATTTATTTTAACGTAATATTTACTACAGAGAACAATTTCATTAATTTGATCTTGAAACCAATATATTGAGACTCTGGCAAGCTATGTCACGAAGCTGTAAAAGGGTTCAAGTAGGCTAGGCATGACCACTTTTAGCGTTGTTAGGATAGTGTGTTGTTTTTATAGTTTTTCTCATATTGCCATCAGCGTTTTTAATTATTTCTGATTTAAACAATTACAATACAAAAGGAAATGAAAAGTATAATAAATTAAATTCATTCGAAGGGAGTATCTGTTTTTTCGTTTTCTCTACTGTAGTGTCAAGTTAACCTATTTCTTACCCAGCGTCTTACATATGTGTTTACTAGAGTTTTCAATAGTCTGCCTTAGTGCGTACATAAATTGTGTACGTGCCAAGTGCTATTTTATAGAGTGTGATAATGGTAATAAATTTGTTCCCCTACTGGCCCAGGACTGCGCCGGGCAATTATACAGAGGCAGCCTAGGTAAGATCACATCCTTTCCACTGAGTTATTGCAAGTCAGCTGTGCAGCCTGGTCGCTCGTGTGTTATATGTGTTGTCCCATTGTTGCGTATGCAGATTCTACACCATACACAGCACATATATATAATATGATTATATCTCATATTGGCTATCGCAACGAGGAAACCTTGTGTGTGTTCTTCACAGCTCCCTACACACTATATTACAAATTTATAGGGAAAATACGTTATATTTCATATTGGTACCCTTACGCGGGGCTTTGTAGCAGTCTGTACACATTACACGTCCATCAACACGCTATTACAGTATATTTCATAGTTTACATTAGTTTATGTCTCGACTTCTTTGCTGGATGTTATATAGGCGGTACGACGTTATATTGATTTATCGTGTTTGTGTGAACAAGCTATATATTTCGTGAATTTTTTTTCAATAACCACACTGTAAATTTGAATCAGTGGAAAACCACTGATTCGCATTGAAAATGTCTCCACTTAGAATTAGTGAAAATTTTTACACCACTAATTCAATCAGTTAATTAAATCAATTTCCACTGAAAACAATCTTTTTTTTTTCCCCTGCTTCCAAGTGCAGCCACTTTCAGTTCGAATCAGTGATTTTCCACTGATTCGAATTTAGAGTGCAGAAAGCAGAAAGTTCAATTAAGTGGTAATAACCCAAACGTCATTACAAACATTAAATACATATTGTAAAAAATTTTAATGAAACATACGATTCGTTTTCAGACACGTTAATTGTTTGAAGGTTTAGAAATAATTTCATTATTTAAATTACTACTAAGGCATTCCATTCGTTTTAAACCGATGCCTTTAGGTATGTGGCTACTTATTGTTGCTAACAAAATAGCAGATTAAAAGAAGTAATGAATTCTTGATGGTAAGAAAAAATAATAATACTCAGTTTACTCAGTTAGTGAAACTGTGTTTCAAGTAAGCAAGGAATTCCATCGCTCATGGTGGACCTTTCCCGTGCCACGTTTAGTGTGTTTTTACATAGACGTGCGAAAACCAATAATTATATTCGAGTAATTGCACGCTGCACGCTGTCCTCATAAATGCTGTCTGTATTTGAAACAATAAACTTTTTTAAGGAATATTCAGGGATATTTGAAGATATGTCGTCGCACGCAGTGTATTACATAATGCGCACGTGTGCCATTTTTATGCGAAGTTACCTCTATTTTGGTATTATGACTTTCCAAAAATGTTTTTATTTCTTTGTGATACCTAAGATTGTGAAGTTATTGCACAATGCTCAACTACTGTTGTATCTGTGTATGAGCAGGTGTTTGTCAATCATGAGATATAGTACCGCAAATAATTACGGCAAATATATTTTCTCTTAAAGTTGTGTTATCGTGTACATGATACTACCCTGAAGATATTTACACCCTTGTGCCAGTTTTCTTGTCCGTACCTCTATTATCAACGCGTGAAAACACAAGTGCTAAATACGTATACCATTCCTTATAAAGATATCATAAATGCATTCATTTTAATCTTGACTTATATAAGCGATTTTTCCAAAAAAAAAAAAAACAAAACTTTTTTTAATGCTGTTTTGGCCTAGTGAAGGTTCTGAATTTGTCGATGAAAACAAGTTGATTGCTGTAACATAAGTAGCTCACACAAACTGTTACATCGAGAAACGAGTATGGAAGGCAGGTAGTTAAATTTTTGTATCCTTACGGTATTATCTACCAAGTTTCCGATATTCAATTGAAGATTTAATTGTGGTTTTACTTTTTCTGTAACACACTAATAAATCGTTCGCTAATTTACCATGACAGCGTATACGCGTTTATAGTACATTCGCGATTTATTTACACTTTTCGAATCGAACCTTTGAAAAATCGCCCTAGTATGACGTGTTAAGCTGTTTTTTTTTTTTTAAATATGTCATGCATCACAAGTTTTATATTTGTATTAACATAAAACAACTTTCGTTTTGGTTTAACTGAACTGCTATTAATATTTTATTCATAAACTAGCTGTTACTTGCAGCTCCACCCGCATGCAAAATTCATACCTTAATAAATTATAATGACCAAGTTCTCTGTCTTAATTGCTCTTCTTTATTACTCTAATATTCTGGATTATCACATAGGGTACTTTTCATTCCGGAAAAACGAACATTTCCTTAAGGAAAATAAAAAACAGACCATCAACAAGCACACCTACTCAAATGGTTTATATATATATATATATATATATATATATATATATATATATATATATATATATATATACATACATACATACCAAGAAACTTCGTTTTTCCAGGATAAAAAGTATCCTATTTGCTGATCCAGAATATAATCTACCCCAGTACCACATTTCATCCGAATCCGTCGAGCCGTTACGACGTGATCGAGTAACGAACAAAACATACGAACTTTCGCATTTATAATTTTTATAGGATTACAATATTTCATTTATTCTTTATATGAATAGAAACAGTTGGAAATAGACGTGTTGCTAATTCATAATGAGGAATAGTTCTCATGTAAAATATTATTAATCTGAGTGCCCACGAATGCGATGCATTTTTCCCCATTGGTGTAATGTTCTAAGCTGAGTTAAGCTTTGTCTGCATTAGGCGGAGTAATATGCTGGAAACAGGACATCAGCAGGTTTTCAGAAAAGTTGGAAGTAACCGTGAACGGACTGTACAAAAAAAAAAAAACACAAATCGTATTTATTTCTTCGTGCATTCACGGCAGCGTTACTACACTTGTCCAACAAAGATTCAGATGCGTATACGCTGTCCGTGGTAAAGTGAGGACTTCTGAGACCCTAGTTGCTTTCTTCCTATAAGTCATTTTTATCATTTCGCCACTTTGAAAATAAATATTGCCATGTGAGTAATAAACACAGTGCATGTATTCCAACGGACTCGGAAGTTAACGTCCAAGGCTACAATAAAATATATTTACTGACTATTATTCCAAATAAGAGAGCTTCAAGAAGTGCTCACTTTACCGTGAAAGTACTATAGTCAAGTATATGACTTGTTATAGTCATAGGGTGTAAAGAGATGAAATGGCGGGGCGGCTCTTTTGATGCGAGCGTATTCTTTCTCTGATTGGCAACGTGAGGCTCTGGGAACGGGCCTTGCTTCTGATTGGCTACTGCGTGCTGGGGAAGATTCCCTGTTGGTTGGACTGCCGGTTGGCGAGTGGGCTACAGGGCGCTGATTGGCGAACGGCGTCCCGCCATTTTGCAGGCAAGTGACGCCATTTAGCGGGCGCGTGCAGGTGGAGTTCGTCCTACAAGCGACTGCTTCATCTCTCTATTCTCAACTACTCTGTGGTGTAGATATCAAAAATAAACATCAAGAATAATACCAGCTGGCGGTGAAGGAAGAAATAGGATACATGGATGTATATTACCACTACTTTTGACTGCGATAAACAAATAAGACGCCACGTTTTATATAAGTGATTATGATAACTTCGTAAGCACCAACTAGGTTTACCTAACCACGCTCTGTGTAGCAATAAAAAATTCATCCCCGAAGGAAGAACCGAAATCTTTCTACAAGTTTATAATTTTCTAGTTTTTTTTTTTTTCGACTTCTTTGCTAGATGATGTGCAGACGCAAAAACGTACACTTATGCGAAATGAAGATGGATCCAGGATACATCTGCACATCTGCGCTCCTAAGCAATCAAGTGTCTGTTCAACGACAATGGCAGTACAACACTACCATGCTCAACACATTTCGGTTTAGGAACTTTACTGACAAATTTCCTCAGTGTAGCTCTTAACACGGTGTCATGAAAAACTAGCATTATTATTATTTTTTTACTTTCTTCATCTTTGCAACTTTAACTTCTGATCCAGTATATTGCTAACCGTTTAATGTAATGATGTATCTTCTTCGCTCTTATTCCGTGGAGCTGTTCACGAGGAAGAAACAAATGCCGGCGTTAGTCGAGATTTGAACCTGGAAAGCAGGCGTAGAATTCCAGCTTAATAGCCACTTGGCCTACTGTCCTTCTGACCATCTATGGACCCACTGACCTCGAAACGACCAAGTAATGGATAACTCGTGAGTGCGAATGACTTGGAGGCGAAAGCTGTGGATGGAGCAGCTGTTTGTTTCAGAGCAGAAATTTTTATCACTGTCAAATTGTGAAGTATTCAACAGGGGCACTTAGAACTCCTGCTCAATTTGTAATAGCTGATGTAAAGTAGGTTGAAATGATATGCATATTTCAACGTCGTCTTGCAAAACAGGACTGGCCAGGACTCTTGGCTGGTAAGTGTTGATTTCCAAGGTCACGCGGCAAAAAAGATTGTGCGTCTACACGTCACGACTGGAGAAATTCGCATGGCAGCATATCCGGTTGCATAGTTGGGAGGAAAAATTAATCAGCTGACATTTAAGCAGTATGTAAGTTCTTACCAGTGTCTAGCTACTTCCTAACATTGGCGATATACCTAGCAAATTAACACGAATCTCGATGCAGTTAAGTTCGCTGCCGTATAATTGAAGAGACGGAATTCGAAGTCTACTTTCTTTGGAAAGATTTGCTTATGCGATCATTTGACTATGTATGTGTGTCCGTTGAGGGTTTATATATTACGCGAACAACTTTGCAAACCTCATGCCAAATCACACCAAACTATAACACTTTGAACACCTGGTGATACCCACCTCAAGAGTTTCCAAACAATATAACACCTATTTGAAAAATGGTAACCTAACAAAAGGCAAAAGGTGATACATCTCTGGCAACTGAAGACCGATTAGAAGCACTCTATGCGTACTGTTATTACCTGAAAATATGAAATGTATTGCGGGCGCAGATAGCGATCATCTTAAAAATATTCTTGAATGGCGCCTGCAATACGGCAAAATTCTAAGCAACAGTTATTTTGGACCTTGAGTGGTACATGCTGCGAATTATAGATTTATCAAATTGTTTCTGTATTGACTTTACTTTTTAATTTATATTTTATTGTAGACAGGAATGCAAAACTGGTCATAGTGCACCTCTTATGGGCAGTTCACGGTAAAATGAGCACTTTAGAAAGCCTTGCTTTAGATCTACTTGTATGCACGTTGTGTATTATTCCGCCTTATGCCATTGGCCTCATCACTTTATTCATGATTCGGTCAAGTGAAAATGTGAAATTTTTAGAAAAGTAAATATTTTACAAGCCTGCTAATTTTTACACGTCGATCCGTTAAAAAATCAGAAAGCGAAAGAAATCATTTAAATGATCAAGATGGTTACCTAACATTTACTATTTGACGTTAAGATATGGAACTACTTTCTGTCCATCGTTACCAACTTTACCAGGCGCATGTCACTCAGTGCACCCGTTAAAATATAATGGCGGCAGGGGCCATGACTTTTTTTCTAAAGTTGATTTCAAAAGTGCTCACTTTATCGTGAACAGCCTTTAAAAACTTTTACACCAATTCCTGTCAGTGGTTGTTTTGATTGAAAAAATAACTTAAGCTGCTCACAGGAACAATTTCCGAGTAAAATATACATAAATAGTCTGCAGAGTACATTCATTGCTTATGCTTCTGGACATTGTCCATTTAACAAAATACGTGATAGGATTACGTGAATTGTGTAGCAAAAAAAAAAAACAGATTTAATGTGGCCATGCTATAAATATGGTGTAAACTTTAAACCTCAATGACTCTTCCTTAGAATTTTAAATTTTCCTAATGCCACATGTTAGTATATCACGTACACACACTGCTGAAATCTGTATGAAACTATATATTTACTTCTTTGATCCTGGACCAGAAAACAATACATATTGTTGGTATATCGTGTACCTGTACACACAAACTGCTCAAATATGGGGTGACTATGTCTTTACTTGGTTGATGGTGGACAATAAGAGAATATGGGATGCTGGTATATCGTGTACACACACACAGTTAAATTCTGTACGCACCTATGTCTTTGCCTGTTTAATTGCTCAATATCGAAGTAAACAAAAAGTTACCTATATAACTATTTAGCATACTTTCCTCTACGTGGATACAAACAACAGCGACGAAATTTTTAAAAGGTTAAAATGTAAATAAGCCTTGACGTCTGGTTGCCAGCGATACAGTCACAGATGTAACTAGAAACAAATACACACGGGCCTTATCCGGTTCTCGGCCGGGGCCACGGCGGCCGAGCGGTTAGCCCGCTCCCCTCCCAACCAACCGAACCGGGTTCAATCCCCGGTCGGATCACCGGTTTTTTCGCATGTGGGAGTCGGCGTGTTTTCTCGGGGATCTCCCGCTTCCTCCGTCCTTTCATTCCGGCGCTGCTCCACTCTCGTCTCAATCACCCACATCGACTCTCAAGACCTCGCTGGTAAGAGCCGCCCGAATCTCTTCACTCACGCCTCTTCCCGTAAGCTAGCGTGCAGCTATTTCTATTACCGATGATTGGATTCGGTGCATCGACTTCCGCTGTGCCCAGTGTAATGCTTTTGTAGATTGTGCTTACCAAATCATTTTGAAAACAAGTAGGCCTATGCGAGTCACTTAAATCAGGTAAATGCTCACATAACCTACCTTTGCACTACTTATGTCCAATATTTGTTCGAAATCTGTTGATTGGTTCCTGAGATATGGCGTAAGAGTTTTCACTCATTTAGCCCTATCGTACGAAAGGCCTTACAAGAGACTTTATAATGTGTAAAATAATTACCACACCCGCAATTACCGATATGCACTTAAGTTATAAAACATACCTAAAGTTGGAAGATAGGAAGTTGAATATGTAGTTTAAGCAAATCATTCGACAGTTCATATAGAGAAGCAACGTGGCACTGTTTTTGTTTACGTGTGGCAGAAGGACACGATATCTGCACCTAAAAGCAGAACTGTAAGAGAGTTACAGAAAAACGTGAAGACACAACACAGACAGGAAATTATTCTCATGAGCCTATCTTCCCTTCGGAGAATGGGCTAAAAATAGAGTTCAGACTTCTATAACTTTTGTGATCTACTGTATTGGGAACTGCAGCCATTTATTTCCATGTTCCGTATTCTGTTACGTAAACATTTTGAAAAGGTGACTAATGAATGACTAAAATCAATGTTAATGGTTTTGTTTTAATGCTGCTGCACTTAAAATACGTCAAAATTTGCAAAAAAAAATTTTGCTTTTGTAAAACGTTCCTGAATTAAAACGTCTGTTCGACCAGTTTCAACCAAATTTGATACGCTGAAAGTACCTACTACAAGCTACATTAAATCAATGCATTGCCTCTTTTGTCCACCGTTTTGTGGAATATATCGCCACATGAAAATATAAAGTTAACTTCCATTACAGTTTAGGAAGTTTACCAGAAATGTTTTTACAGTTTACGGTGCGTTGTCCTTTTGGTGCAATTTTCTACACTTGGTTCAGAATTGTCTGCGTGAGGCGCAGGAATATACTGGACGTAGAACTTAAGTAGGGCTTCAGAAAAGTTGGAAGTAACCGTTATTTGACTGTAGATCGTAATCAGGGCCACCAAAAGTGCTCAGCTAACTGAGCACATCCTATAACAATACGAAATTACGATAGTGATAAATCAGAACCGTGGAATGACAGCATAGTTCAATCTTACGTGCGTCCCAACCCTTGCCCGTTACATTAAGGTCATATTTAATTTGTCGCGTAAAAGGATTTGAATGTTATTTTTGTAATAGTTTTGTCCATTTTCAAGATAATTTTGTTTACCAAACAATACCCGAAAAAAATTATTTTCTATGTTGTTAAAGTAAATCAATTATTACCGTCTCGTCTAGGTGTTTCAATTGATTTTGGATAAAGAAAGACAGTAAATTAAATAAAATAAAAAATGTTTCGTAAATATTTATTCCTAGTATAAGAAGGTTTGAACTTGTGATAATGTACAACTAAACTGTCGTTTACAATCTGTTTTAAGAAATAAAGTGTATTTTAAAGCATTCCAGAGCTTCATTATCAAGGCACACAAACCGTTAATCGTTTTGCTTCGAAAAAAATGTATCTGTTTTCCAGGTAGGAAACTTCAGTGTTTAGGCGCGTAACAGGTTCCTGTCCTGAGAATGACCTACTTCCGGCCCAAATATTAAGCCGTAAACTTTTTATGGCCTTAATTTTTACGACTTGGAAATAACAGGGTGGCGAAGAGGTGAACCCAGTTCGCGGTTAAGTGGGGATGTGAGCTTTCCAGGAGAGAAATATAATAACCGGCTGTTCGCAAAATTTTACGGCAGTGGTGTTTGGCGAAGCTGTCTTTACGGTCGTCTACCGAAGCACCTACGTAGCGGTGTTTATTCGTTCCATTTTTTTTTTTAATTCGCGCGCTTTTCGACGTTGTAATTTGAGTGCTCACTCTGCGGCGAGAGAAATCGGCACACAGAGATCCCGGTCAAACTGCTAACCTGCGGAGCAAGGTCACTCGCCACACGAAGAACGTAGCGTTTTCCGCCTCTGTGTCTGTAATTGTTCCGTGTCGCACACCGTAGCCAGTCTTTCAACCGCTGCTTTGCTAATAAAAAAAAAATCTATGTCTTAGGAACCACGATCTATCCCGAAAGAGGTATTTAACCTTCAGAGAAATAGTTTATTGACGCCAGAAAATTGCCCCTTTTCTTTTCGTACGGACAATAAAAAAAACGAACATTATTTGGCACACCCACGACGTAAAGGCTGCTAATGAAGAAAGCAGCGTAAGTAGTAAAATAAAGATTGCGATTGCTGACTTGTGCAATATACAAAGACATGGGTGTACAATTTTCCGGATCCATAACAAATAAGTGCATTATAATAAAGTATCCCCTCGGCCTCTTGTTCATTTTCATGTCAGTTAGGGTGTGTTACATGTAACGCCATCTAACGCAGTCCCCACGGGAAACTCCTTTACAGATCAATCACTAGGTTTATGCAGTGTTATTTGGCGGCAATCACCACGAGTCCGAAGCAGAAGGAACATTCGGTATCTTTGCTGATAAAGAACTGATTGGAGAAGAACTTTCTATCAGCTACACTACAGTAAGGACAGTCATAAAAAAAATCAGAGCCACCAATGCAGAAGAAAATAAGCGCTGGGCGTTCCGAGCGTACATACAACACAAGAGCGTAGACGAATCCTCAATATTACGCACAAAAAAAAGCCCCATAAACGTGTGCGATCAGTCATTTCAGACATCCAGCAAACGTCCAGCAAGACGTTGAGTGTAAACATTGTATTGTGGTAGTATTCATGATAGAGCTCCCAGGAAGAAGCCGTAAATCTTGGAAATCAACCTAAGAAACGCATACAATTTTGCTGGGATTATATCAACAAGTCGACAGAGTTTCGGAACACTCTTATATATCCGTAGGAATCGACTTTGTTTGAATCTGATGGAAGGAAGAATCTTTGGGGCAAGTATAACAGAGAACCCCAATTCAAACGCATTATTCCAGCCGTTAGACATGGCGGGTTAGCTCTGAGCGTTTGAGGATGTATAGCGGTTCCTTGAGTTGGAAATCTATCTGTAATCCAAACTACAATGGGCCACATGAAGTGCATAGAGTTGTTGTGCGGGTTAATTTGCTAGATGGTGGGCAGAAATTGGGACTCGACGTAGCGCATCATTTCCAGCGTGACGATGGCCCGAACCACGCTGCCACGAAATCCCCGAGAGTGGCACGAATGGTTCGTACACCGCCGCACATTCCCCCCGAATCGTACCCAATCGAGTGCATCCGTGGGTGCAACTTGACTCACAAATCGGGAAGCATCGTTAGTACGGAGAAAGGAATCTGAGAGAGTAAGCCTAATTCTGGCGAGAGAGTCTAAAATTACCCCAGAAGTGACACAGAATTCGATCAACGGCACGCCAAGGGGCAAGCTTTTAATGCTAAGGATATCCACACCGACTATTGAAAATCCCGTATTGGCGAATGGCGGTGTTGTATTGTGTGTGCCAATACGTTTTTATACAGAAAATAGACGTTTGTTTGTTATAACGTATCTATTTGGTATGTCAAGACATCTGCGCAGAAATATAATTTTTGTTACATCTGTCAGCAGTTACATGCATTGTATATTGAAATATGTGGCTGCCTTCATAACCAATCTGCAGAACGTAGGCGACTGGATGTATATTATATTAAACAAAATATTTTGTTCCAAGGCCTAATAAAAGGTTTAGATTCCTCAAATGTATATCTTGTTAGACGAACGTGGAAGAGTAATTCGGTTGTATTTCAATTCTGTTTACCTATATGACTATATATTTGTCTGGCCTTATACAGTAAAGTATAGTCTAAACTACCATTTCTCTCGGTGTAGTCAAATAACACCGTAAGTTTATCGAAACTCGTGCAAGCAACTTTTTATTACATGATTACGTGAATATAACTTCTTCGTGCAAAACTCACTAATAGCAGGAGAAGTGCCAATGCGATGCCAGGCATATCAAAGAGAGCGTATAGTGCTGTGGTGGTCGGAATACTTCATTTCTACCACGGCGAACCACTTTCGATTCCGGACGGGGTCATACTAAGTTTTCGCACGTGGGTAACTTGGTGGACATTGCAATTAGCTGGTTGATCTTCTCGGGGTGAACCCGTATTCTCCTCACAGCCACTGCATTCCCTACTGCTCTACCTCCTCCTCAGTTCAACATAATCTGTGCTGACGACCTCACGTGCTAAGCGAGTGCCAAACCCCTCCCTCTGTCACTTGCGGGAATTGCGCACTCGTGTAGTAAACGTTTCTCACCGAGTATTAACACATGGATTCTTGACTAGACCACAATGCTCGGTTCTTCACCAATTATGTTCATATTTGTTTTTATGTTTTCCTAAATTGGGAGAAAAGTGTTTGTCTTGGCCAAATCTGTTGAATCTATGAGTGGTTGAGTCACTGTTCAAAGGCGCTGAACTCTTGATCCTGCCGTTTCGAGTGAGTGAGTGAAGAGATTTGGGCGGCTCTTAACTGCGAGGTCTTGAGAGTCGATGAGGGTGAAGTGAGGTGAGTATGAAGCAGCATCGGAATGAAAGGGTGAGGGGAAACGGGAGACACCCGAGAAAACCCGCCTACCAGCGGCTTCGTCCTACACGATTCCCACTTGCGAAAATCCGGAGTGAACCGGCCGGGGATTGAACCCGGTTTACCTTGGTGGGAGGCGAGCAGTCTGCCGTTTCGAATCTTGAAACTTGTAATGGGGAAGAATCAGGAGTAGTTACCGGTTTTAAGGAAGTAGTATGCATAGTTTTAGAGCGTGCTACTCGATGATCGTACATTCAGCAATTCGGCCTATCACATTCCAAGCTCGATCTTCAGTAGATCCCGTCTTGAGCTTCGCGGGAGGAAAACGTGCCTTATGCTGATTATGTTTTTTTTTTTTTTTTTTTTTTTTTTTTCAAGTCGTAAATATCTCTACACTTTCTACTTTGTAATAAAATGCTCAATATTATTTTTAAATTTTTTCTTTGCTTACAAAACACTGTATTTAATTAAAAAACAATTGTTGTGAAGAATGTTTTGGTATCTGTGGTAGTTAAGAAATTATTGCCACAAATCTTAATTGGGCTGTCATGTTTCAAGCAAGTGCCTGAATAAAATAAAAAAAAGTGTATTTGGAAGTCTGATAGTGTCCTAAAAATCTTATACCAAAGCCTATCACGTTTCCGCATGCTTCTGATTTGCCGAGATGAATTTCCTGAAATTATTCCACTAAGACCTCGCCCGAAATATAAAGACGATGTTTGACACACTTCAGTCAGTTTTGTGTGAATCCCGTAATTACTCATTTTCTGACGGGAACTTCCCAGGCTCAACTTTTCTGACATCTGGCGTGGATACCGTCGACAATCCGAAATGTTGTTGTTAATCATTTTAAAACCCATCTTCATACTAGACACATAAACTATTTTTTAGCGATCTCAATGTTCGAGTTTTAAAATATATTACTTAAAATAACTCAGCGAACGACTTTTTTTTTTCGGAAACGACACGCATTCCGAAAAATTTAAAATCACGCTTATTCTAACACTTGTTTCGTGTAAAAATAAAATATCTAATTAACAATTTCTCGTGTCTCTAAACCAATTTCGAACAAATGTACATCAAATAAATAATATTTGCAAAATTTGTGCTGAAGATTACATTGAAATTTTTTTGCGAATGTGACAGCATCATTTATTCGAGTAACGTGATTTTATGCTTCAAATATAAGTGCCTATTGCACCGAAGTGATACGACATTTGGCATCCATGCCAATCAGATTTACCCTTATCACGTAGTCGATTCTTTCTCTCTCTCTCTCTCTCTTTCTCAACCAAAATAACTCCAGATAATGGGCACCATAGATAACACGTTACTTGCTCTGATGTATCTAGGAAGTTCATGAAGGTTGTTGCCAATTGAAAAAAAAAGAAATCTAGATATTCAATCGAGGCGCATTACTGAAAAATAAGAACTTTTAACACTTTTTCACTGAATCATTCTTTATTCAGACCAACTACTTACAAATATATAACTCGCGCCGCTATTATTACACGGCAACAAAACATCGCAAAGTAATTAACCACACTTACTGATTTATTGATTGTAGTAATTTGGAAAGTTTATCGTATTTTTTTTTCTTTTCATGTTGCCTTCAAATGTGCATAGGAGGCAATTTGGACGCTATTTATGCTATACAGGTTGTATCTAATTTCGACCGACAAATTTCGGCTGTAGGTTAACCACGAAAAAATAAGTTGAAAACGTATATACGACATATGGTGTAAAGTAAATACTAAGGGGGGGGGGGGTTGAAGTTGGACCTGAACACTTGTTTATTGCAAATATTGCAGATAATATTTAAAAAGGAGCACTGATTGTCTGGATAATGCTAAACTGAACAAAGATCTTCATACACCACAAAACTTGTCGCTGTTATAAAGTTATCCCATGTAAATAATCACTGTTACTATCCCTATTTCGAACTAACATCCATGTCGCGGTAGCATATTCGGGATTTAAAGGATTTATTATTAATCCTTATGTCACAATTAACAAAAATGTCACCTTATGTATATACCCTAAACCTCACCGTTTTCGAGTAATTCGTGTTTCACTTTCCAAACAACATTTACCAATACCTGGCAGATGGGACACGCACAATATCCAGTAACACACTTTCGCGACTATTAAAGGGAGGGGAATATTCCAGAGAGAAGTAGGCCTACATTACAGTGGTACTGTAATAAACTTTCTCTTCTACTACAACTTCAAAAATGTGTACCTCCCTTAGAATTAATTTTAGACCATATGTAGTAAAAATGTTTTCAACTTTTTTTTTTTTTTTCGTGATTAACCTGAACCCGAAGTTTGTCGGTCTAATTTAGACGCAGCCTGTATATTAGTCTGTAGCTAGTTACAAATTTGGATATGTGAAGCTGGCAGCTACGCCTCTCTTACGACGCCTGGTCATGAAATTAGCGTGACTACATCACATCCGTGCTTACTCTGTAAGAAGATGGTGTCATTTTTCCTAAACGTATGTGGCAACTGTGATTTTTTAACCGTCGATGCACTTTTACACCTACAAATGTCAGTGTCGTTTCATTGAAGTTCAAGAAGAATTACTCTCGAACCTGATAAAATAATACCGACAGCTTACTGTTCATTACACACGGAGCGATGCCAAGTTTAAGATACTGTGTAGTAGAAAGTATACTGCGACTGTTTCTGCATTTTATCCGCACAGCAAGAAAACTAAAATCGACAACGCAGTTGTCATTTCACCACAATTGCCATTCATTTTCTTCAGCAATACAAAGTAAAATTACGTGATCAATGTAAGTGTAAATGCACCAGTTTGCCAGTATGTCTCTAGTGTCACGCCACGTTAATTGACCTAATAATTCTCCTACAGTTCCGTATTAATATTGTATCGCGATGTTTCGCAAACCATAAGAGTAATAGTCCTCATCATGTTACTTACATTTGTTGTTGAAGTTGAAACTTCACAATTATCGCAGTAAGCATTATGTTATTTTTCTGTATCTGCCGTATATTCGTATATGTGGTAACGATAAGCATGTCTCAACAAGTGAGAGTATTGTTTATGTATGAATGCATGGATAAACGTCCATTGTTTCTGCTCATTACCACTATATGACATGTTATGCATGCACTTGTTTCCATGTGCAAATATATTAACACACACGAACAAAATATACATATACATATATATATATACACACACACAAACAGGATAATAGTGTAGGTTTATGCATGTCTGGTTGATGTAAAATAATTTTGACGTACATTTCGAACTTATTTCTTCAGGTCATCTAAACAATGTCTGGGTTGGATGATGATAAAAAAAATACCATAAAATTTTGGATATTACTATTAAGAGTACTTTAACACATGCTTCAAAGTGAGCAAATTCACATCTGCCAAAATTGTAAACAAATCAATACACTGGTGTATTTTTAACAGTGACGTGTAGTTTTGTTTTCATTTCTTAATACATTTTCTAAAAGTACAAGCACTCGACTTGTTTTGGTAAATTACGTCTCACCAAAAAAATTGGAGTCAAAAATTTTTTTTAGACATTTAAAAAATATTTTTAATACTTAATTTAGGGTGCAGCGTAAGTTAATACATACTTGGTCATTGTAAAATTACAAGTTACGATCTGTAAAGCTGCACTGGCACGATTGTTTTTATCAACAAAAGTGTAGTGCAGCGATAACCTGCACCACCTAAGGTCGTGCGGGGTATGGCTGGTGGCAGCGTGCAGTGATGGTGCAACCGTGCCCTACTTGGCCCAGCCATGAAAGACCCCCCGCGTGACATCGGCTTTTTTTTTTTACAGTGTAGGCCGCAGCGAAGATCTGAGGCCAGCCAGTGCCACGAGATCGGAGTGCGCATAATCGCGTTTGCGGTAGGGAGCCATTCCTGTTACAAGCCATCGTCGCTTCCCATTTATAAAGTAATTACGGTAAGGTTAGGGCTTAGCTGCGTTCATTATAAATCCTGTTTAATTATTGTTTGAGTTTAATTTATAAAGTAATTGTGATCACCTTGTACTGCATCGTAATTGTATCCTATTGTGGTTTTAACGTAAATGTAATGTGTTGTGTTGTCTAGAGTTTGTTATAGTAAAGATATATATTTTCATAAATGATACTTCTTATTTAGCCACCATCTCGAGTACCCCCCTGTACACCCCTTACCGCCTTAATGTAATCTAGATTGATGTTGGAGCAAGTATAGAGAAGTGGATACAGGAGTTAATTAGTAGTCAGGAGGAAGGAGAGTGTTACAGTAGTACTAAATATAAAGTTTTGATTTTAGTTCTTGGAGAATGGATGTTAACCCGTGTACCTCAAAATAATAATGTTATGTCTACACGTACGTTTAAAAAGTTGCGTTTACGTATTTTAGATAGGAACTTCTAGAGCCTTTTGGATTTGTAAGAGGATTAGTGCAAATTTGGGTTTAAAAAATACATATCAAAAATGTAAAATAACGAGAAATGTATGTGTCTATTTATACATGCATATTTTTACAGTGCACTTGAGCAAGGTGAAGTAATTATTTCCTAAGGGGTTTTCTATTACCATTTCATGGGAATCATAGTGCAGTTTCTTGTTATTTGATTTACAATTTCCTCGTGCTTCGTTTTAGTATCATGAACATTTTCTAAAACATCGTAGATGAGGTATGTATACTGTTATTTGAAGTGCTGCAAAATTTTCGTTTCTAAAATATTAATTTTAGTAAAAATATCACTTAATTTTCAACTGGGATAAAATTCATTACAAGCGTATATTACACTATTCATTTAGTTCGTTGTTCGTAAGGAATATCTGCGAGAAGTTACATATTTTCTTAATAATAAACGTACATACGTTATAGAGAATACATCATTATCAAAGCGTAGACTCTTAGCATCACTAATAATATTTAACAGTAAAAACAGCGTTAGTAAATGTGACTGATACCATTGTTAAGTGTAAATCATAATTACAAGAAAACGGAAATAATAATGTGCGGTTTTGCACTCACACATGTACACCTAACGTGTCATCTGTTATAAAATCTATCAGGGTTTCCCGTTAAACCAGTGTTTATGTTTGTTGATAGGTATGGTAATCATTGGCATATGTGTTTTGGGCACTATAACATGTCTATTTACATTTTTTTTTGAATAAGAATAATTATTTTAACCCTCCTAGGCTTATGGATATTTTAATTTCACACACGTAACAGTCAGCTTACTGTATTTACAGGGCTCTGTGGCAGTTTGTGAAAGCCATTCTTCGGGCATTGCAACTGTATTTCGTAGTTCTGAATGACGTGACAATGTAACGTCACTAAAGATGGAATTCGTATCAGGACACGTATACGGATACAGCAAATTGTAGATGGACCTTTAGCCTGATAAAATTTGGCAGCATATTGTATTTACTTGATGGATCAATTAAGACAATGCATACGTATGATTATAAATGCTTCAAAGGCGAATTTGATTCCTATAAATCTTAACGAGTTTCAGAACCTTAATAAATACGGTGGAATCACTATTTCGATAAAAGGCCGTCCTTAGCTTCTGTTTATGGCACAGTTATGAAATTAAATTAGTTTTATCGTAGCCTGCTGGCCTATAATGCGTGCAGCATGTTCACATTTTTGGAAGTCACAGTTTGATAGTTTATGCTCTCCACGACAGCTACTTAAAAACACTTTAAAATTAAATCTTAATATTTACATTCTCAGGTTACAAACTAAAGAGAGAGTACTTCTATAACTGTGAATATAAAAACAGATATCCTCCTGCTCATATAACGCGCTTATAACGTTCTTCCATCAGTGCAGGGTAGTGCGATTTGATTAATGTGAGCACGTCGTAAATTATGCCAATTTATGACTAGTATTGCAGGTTTAAAAAATAGTTTGGTTTGAGCATTTGAAAGTGATATATTACTGAGGCTATAAAAGCGTCGAAAACCTTACCTTCTTAACAAGTGGGTCGACTCTCTCCTGTCGTGATGTATAGGTGTTGAGAAACCAAGTTTGGCCTTCTGTTCCCTTCTTCACGTAATAACTTATTTTTATTTCTCATGGCGCCTTAGAGAGTGGGATGGATAAAGGCAATATTTGATTTTAAATTCATACCAAACACTGCTCGCCTTGTCTAAAGTTATTTGTGGTGACATTTCATTTAAGTAAACGACTTTTATATTCCCCTAAAGGCGGTTCACGATAAAGTGAGAACTTTTTAAATCAACCTTAGAAAAAAGGTCACGCTCCTTCCTGCATATATTATAACGGGCGCACTGAGTGAAACGCGCGCAGTAAATTTGGTAACGATGGATGGAAAGTAGTTCCATATCTTAACGTCGAATAAAAAGTGTTAAGTGAACATTTGTGATAACTTAAATTATTTCTTTTGCTTTCTGTCCTTTTAATGCAACCGAAGTGTAAAAATGAGCATGTTTGTAAAATATTTACTTTTCTTATAATTTTACAGGTTCACTGGACCGACGCATGGATAAAGCGATGAGGCTTTGTCAGTGATAATTTTACCGTAAGGCGACAGAACACACAACGTGCATATAAGTAGATTTTAAGCAGGGCTTTCAAAAGTGTTCATTTTTCCGTGAACAGCGTATAACAACATGTCAAAATCTAAACTGTATAATTTCTGGAACGCGAAATTAAAAAAATTACTTGCTGAAATAAAATAATATATATTGGAAAAATCTACGATGTTTTAACTGAGAAATCTATATAATTACACAAAAAAGAAGCTTTTGTACTAAAACCATTTTATATAATGAAAGTTCTGTTTATTTTTCATTTGTGGCTGTCCCTGAGTTTTGTAAATTAATCTTTACTAAGCATAATTTAAAAATTAGTTAAGCCAATACATTTCATACATTTTGTTGGTTTCTATTAATTGTTGCATTTATTTTCTTTATGCGCTAATAAAGCAGCAAAATAGTGATTTTTACATGTTATTATGGAATCTATATCTGAGAGGATTGGCATCGTCCGAAATGTTTATAAATTAAACTCCGCCTGGCAAAATATATTGAAAATTTTGAATTTTGGTCTCTTAGTGCATATAAATACCCATCTGCCTGTCAAGCCCAGAAGAGGAAGTGGGAGGTTTTCCATGGGTAGCAATGCACGCGTTATAACCCTTCTAATCTTCTCTACGTGAGCGGTAGAACTTCAAGCAGGCATCCCTGACGTTTCATTGGCGAAATGTCTAAAAAATAATTAATTTCGTACTCAAAGACTACGTAGGGTATCAATCGAATAGGGTAAGAAAGTATTAAGACTTATGTCAACTGATTGAAAACAATCTACGAAAAACCACCGCGATATTGCACCCAGCAGGTGTTGAACGTACAACCTCCCGAATGCGATACGAGCGTGTTATCGCTTGAATAAACACTCCAAGTGGTCGAAATCAGCGTCGGATTCCAATGAAGGCATCTATGAAAGCTTCCCTCGTATTAGTTTTGTATGTTTTCATACATTAGTAACCTTAAAATATCGTCATATCCATATTGAGATGCTCCAAAACACAATTTGAATTACGCAGTGTTTTACAAATTCAATTCTTGAGTGAATTTAAGGGTGTGGTATTTGCAAGAAAAAGAGCATAAATTGCGTTCATTAAATTGTTTAATGTTGTAATTTATATTTCACTTTGGAGACAATGAAATGCAGATACGGACATCAATGTAGAAAATTTAGTAAATATTAATCACAAATCAAAACGCAGCGTACAGTTAAGCTAAACACTGTTCCTTCTAGTTTCCTGAATGCGACTTTCTGTGGTTGCTCTTAAAGCATATCCCTACCTTATCCGTTAAGTTCTATCGTATTATTGCAAATGATTACGAATATACAGAATGGATGTGAACTGTACCGACCAATTTCGTGGGGTGATTCCTCATCAAAAAATTGGTCGAAAATATATACACAACATGTAGCCTAAGTCTATTCCAAAGGAATGAAAATATATACACAGCATGTAGCCTAAGTCTATTCCAAAGGAATGAAAATATGTACACAACATGTAGCCTAAGTCTATCCCAAAGGAATGAAAATATATACACAATATGTGGCCTAAGTCTATCCAAAGGAATGAAAATCGCCCTTGAAAGCGTAGTTGAGGATGTTTTTTTTTTTTTTTTTTTTTTTTTTTACGCGGCCAGAATGAACGACAAATATCTGAGTTTCTGGATATTGCATTATTAAATGACGAAGTACAAAGCACAAAAATACGGTCTCCAATATCAACCCCCATTAATGAAAAGTGAGGAGTTGGCAGTACAATTGTGCAAATAAAAATATAACTATTTCACTTTGTTGATTCCTGTGGATTTACAATCTACTCTAAATGGTGAACAGAACTTCCGTCTTGTGTTTTTAAGCTAAGTAACGCCATTTTCGAGAAATTAATTCATGTCGATGAAGATCACGTGGGGTTCAGATGGAGCAGTGGCGATATTATATGGCGGTGAAGTGGTTGCGCCCCGAAATAAATCCCTGGCCAATGGCAATATCTGCCACGTTTCTCAGATACGAATATTCATGTCGACCCTGCGCGCAGGGTCGACATGAATATTAATTTGATAATTATATATAGTTAATAAATATTAATAATAATGTGAATATTAATAAATATAATCAGACTCGATTCCCGACGCAGCTGAGTCGGGAATCGAGTCTGATTCGCCGAAGGGGGGGGGGGGGGAAGGGGGCAGTGTGACCACTGCGCCACCACGGGCCCTACTCGCCTATCAGCTATAGTTTGTTGGAGTAGGTATGGATTACACGTGGCACGACTTGTTCCAATATTAACTGTTGCTTTGAAAACAGCAACATCATGCACAAACAGCAAATGTGTTGCTATATGCCAGCCGTTTGGATTCATTGTTGAAACTCTGTGAATTAAATTATCAGAAACGACGGCATTTGGATTAAAAACACTAGACGGGAGCTTTGTTCACCATGCACGGTAGATTACAAAACCACAGGAAACAACAAATAAGGTGAAACGATTACAATTTTTTTTGCACAAATGTGCTATCAACCCCTCACTTATCATAGATAGGGGTTGATATTGGAGCCCATATTTTTGGGTTTTATTCTTCCTCGTTTAGTAACGCAGTATCCAGGAACTCAGACATTTATCCTTCGTTCTGGCTGTGTTACTAAGGCTGATTCACGATAAAGTGAGAACTTTTGAAATCAACCTTAGAAAAAATCAACCTGCACATATTTTAACGGGCACGCTGAGTGACATGCGCCCAGTAAAGTTGGTAATGATGGCTGGAAAGTAGTTCCGTAACTTAAAGTCGAATAAAAACTGTTAGATAACCATTTGTGATAACTTAAATTATTTCTTGCGCTTTCTGTTCTTTTAACGCATCGAAGTGTAGAAATAATCAGATTTTGAAAATGTTTACTTTTCTAATGATTTCACAGTTTCACTTGACCGACTCATGAATAAAGTAATGAGTCCCATGGCAATTTTAATCTTTCATAAGGCGGAAGAATGCACAACGTGCATACAAGTAGATCATAAGCATGGCTTTCAAAAGTGCTCATTTTACCGTGAAGAGCCTATAGCAAAAAAAAAATCTGCTTCATCTACACTTTGAAGGGCAGTTTTCACCCCTTCGGAATAGACTTAGGCTGTAAGTTATGCTAATATTTTCGACCTATTTTTTTATGAGAAATCACCTCACGAAGTTTGCCGCTGCAGTTCATATCCATCCTGTATAAATTCGAAAATAGTTAATTTGTGTCTGTTACTCATAATTTTTAATTTTCGCTTCCTGATTTCCGATAACTTATAATGTACACTGTTAAGAAAAATTTCCTTCATTCTACGGAAAAAGTGCTGGTAAAAAATTATCCAGAAGTGTCCATAAACTCTCCGTAAAATTACAGATACACTGATTTTCAAAAACGAACTTTCCGTAAATTTCACGGAACATCTCCGTTAATTTCCAAGTTAGTTTTCTGTACTTTCCGTTTAAAATAAAAAAGAGATAATGAAAAAGTCTTTAATTTTCGTATGTGGGTGTTCTACCGTGTACAAAAAATTATATTTAAAAAGTTAAAATATTTTGTACTTAAGCGAGGTTTGAACCCGAGTAAAAAAATGTTACAGACGCCTGATGCCATTTTTTAATGTCTGAAAGAATAGGTAATAGTCGCGTGGATAACCTTAACTGCGGCAGAAACGATAATTTTCTTGTTACTGTGGCGAAGAAAGCTTCGTGTAGAATCGGCATTGTTCGTCCCCGTAACTCGAAGCCAAAGGGAATACGTAGACTATCGGTATTTTGTATTTACGGACTTAACTCCGTTTTTCGTAATTACGGATTGCCTTTCCTTATAGACACTGTACATTTCCGTAAAACATTCCGTAAATATATGAAAATTTTAGCAGTGTACTATTACTTTATTGCAAAAGCAGAAATAGGTGTTCCACAAATTCATATAAAATACATAAGAGTTTCGAAACGTGTGTATAATCTGTTAATAAATGTAGTTGCGATAATTCTCCTAAATCTGATCTCCCCTCTCGTCCGCCAATTGAAAAATATTTAAATAAAAGCATTGATATAAAAATAAAATAACAACCACTGTCTGTTCTTTTAAATTATTTATATTTAAAGTGCTCATTTTATTAGCTCTTGCCAAGTATTTATTTAATTTTAATAGTTTTCTATAAGGTAAATTTTTACTGTGTCAAATTGATAGTGCGGTATTGTTTATAAAGAATGTTAACGCTCCTGTATATTGATACCTGTTTCTAACTTTAGTGAGGAACGATTTACCAAATGCATGAAGACATATTGTTTAAATAAATATACATATGATTCACTTAATCACATTAACAGTTTCAAAATAAAGTTATTCGGAATTTTATGTGATTTAACACTAATTTCAAAATAAATAGTTACGAATGGCGAATTTCTTGAGATTAATTAATTTTCATTATTAATATGTTAATTTTATAGTCTAGGTTTCCAAACCGTCGTTGTGTTTTTTTTATGTGTGCTTCATAAAATTATTTCGTTCAAGATTACGATATGCGTTTGTTGTCCTGGGACTCAATCTGGAGTAAAGTGATTTACAGGCTTCCATGTGAAACGACCAAAAGTTTAGACGTATGAAAAGAGGTGAATCTTAAAAATAACGAAGTTCCTTCATTTATATTTGCCTGGAGATCTTTTGATATACTAGAAGAAGAACTATACTTTAAACCTACAACCAATTGTCAGCCGTTTAGAAAAAGGGCTTAATCCCACAAGATTATTAAAACTCAAGACTACGAATTTGTCAAATGATACTCTTCTGGCAATTACCAATCACAGACAGCTTGCCGCTTTCCACATAACCGTACAAATCTCATGCAAGAAATATTTCCATTATTGTCTTTATAACAAACAGGAAATCGTCTCTGAAATTAGTTGGTGTAACTGATATTTACATTCGTTAAGGTAAGGTTTATCCTACACAGGCTGGGAATAAACGATATTTTTTATGGGAAAGTTCATCATAGCGAACATTTCCGACCCATAGAGGTCACTTTTAAGCTGACAATAGGAAATTGTGTATTTTTATATTCAAAAGTTTGCTTTTGCAAGAATTAATTTTTTGAACCCAAACGGGAGCCGATATTGTAAAATACTATGACAATTTTGTTACAAATCGTTTTTATTATGTAGTCTAATTTTTTCAAAACAAAAAACAATGTAATTTAAACTCATTATTAAAAAACCACATTTTCGTTAATTAATTAATTGGATACAAGTGTAACTTTTTTGGTTTAAAAAAATTATACTTAATAATAAAAACAATTTGTAACAAAATTGTCAGAGGAATTTACAATATCGGCTCCAATTTGGGTTTAAAAGATTAATTTTCACAAAAGCTGTAGAATTAGGAAATCATGGCCTTAACGTCATTTTGTAGCTATATTCGCATCCTCCAAAGCTACTTACAAGAGTAAACATTAAAAAAATATAGTTGTGTTGGGCATTGGGCTTTCGCAAGCATGTTTATTGGAGTGAAAAATGCCACCAAAGGAATTATTCTACCATGTTGACATAATTAGTTTAAGCAGTATTGTGTAATAAAACGTTTTGATGAATCCTTTTCTCGACTGAATACTACACAATATGAGGGATTTTTTTTTTTTTTTTTTTTAATTTTCCACTCTAGCGCAAATAACATAGTTTATTATTTACGCATGTTCTAACACAATACAAGTTAGAAGATAAAAAAAAAAAAAATAGTATTTATTTACGGACGATCGGGATAGATGACCAGTTCTTGCCTAGGTATATTTTGCCATCCGTCCAAATGTGAAATTGTAACTATTAGCCTAAATCACATTCATTTTTTTCCAAACGCCTAATGCTTACGCTCGCAAGTTAAGGAATAGCCGTGATAGGGGGAAAGCAAGAGGACTTGTAACACGTAATAGAAGCTGTTCTAAATGGCGTATCTGCTCGCAAAGCAAGTGCAATCTGGAATACTCACAAAATACTCTAAAGAAGAATAAAAACAGGAAATATCACTGAAGGGCTAATGGTTTCGAATTCCTGATTTTAAAGACAACTAGGAAATATTTATCCGTTATATTTCGCAAAATTTAATGCATGATTTCCCTCTAACAACAGATAATTTTCGTAGTTTTGGGTACAATTTTGCAGAGCCAATAGAAACCAGTCACAGGCCCAATTATTGAGAAGTTACTGCAATTATTTTGCTCAGGACATCCGAATATTTCTGCGCCCAAGTCTGAAGGTGTTTCAGCTGAAAGAGGTCAAGTTAGGGTTAGTAACAAAGTCACAAAATATTAATTTCCCCTTTTTAAAATGTATTTGAGGAAAAATATCTTACTAATAAGCCGTGAGCTCTTTTTCAGAATAGATTAAACCAGCTTGCAGCCCCACAACTGATGCTGAAAATAGTTCCGAAGCAGTTCGCACCATCACTTCTAGAGGAAAGGGAGAGACAATCACAATTATAGTGTGCTACTATGCAGAGGGTAGTTTCCTCTCCCAGTTTCAGTCATAACTAAAAAATTAGCCTGTGTTGCTACTAATATTTTGTTTGTTTGTTTGCATACAATTTCTGGCCTCACAAACCAGCGGGAGAAGTACTATTTCGATGTTGGATGACCGACTGCTCAATGCAGATGTGTTCAATAAAATCCCTCCCCACTCTTGGGTAAGTGAGCTGGAGACGCTATTTGTTACTGCCCATTAGTAACACAACCTAAGGTGTCACATCAACGCTTGCAAATAATAGACACAAAGTCATCGTATTTCTGCCTTTGCATGACTATTTTCATCATAGTGATAGGCACGTAGGTAGGCATCTACAAAATTCACTGTAGTTTTACTGGGAAGTTGCCTCTCATTCTGTCAAAGGCTGTTCACGATAACGTGAGCAGTTTTGAAATCAACCCTAGAAAAAATTCTCTGCCCCTGCCTGCATATATTTTAACTGGTGCACTGAGTGACATGCGGCCGTTAAAGTTGGTAACGATGGATGGGAGGTAGTTACGTATCTTAATGTCGAATAAAAAGTGTTAGGTAACGTTTTGTGATATTTTTAATTATTTCGTCCGCTTTCTGTTTTTTTTTAATGCATCAAAGTGTAAAATTGAGCAGTTCTGTAAAATATTTACTATTCAAATAATTTCACAGTTTCACTTGACCCACTCATGAATAAAGTGATGAGGCCCATGAAAATGTTAATTTGACAAAAGGCAGAAGAATACACAACGGGCATACAAGTAGATCTTAAGCAGGGCTTTCAAAAGTGCTCATTTTACCGTGAACGGCTTATATCAACCAACGTGCTAACATTTCCTTTAGATCAGCTATGGGCGTTGCAGTTCCATATGCTGCTCGAGAAGACTAGTTATTTGTGCCACAAGTCGGGGATGTCGATTGCTTTCATCCAAAGCAATAATTTTCTGCAATTGCAGAGGCATGCTTAAATTATGCTAATTTGTCAATTCGCAGCTTCGTACGCAAGTCGTTGCCATGGCAGCATCTAATGCATCGAGTAGCGTTGCGATAATGACCAACGTCCAGCACGCAGTAATTTCCCTTTTGCACCTGCGCTTACCTTATATCCACGACGACTGAAGTCGATTTACAGACGACCAGCGCTGGACGATGAGCTCGCGGACTCCTGCAAGTTAACCCGTTGAAACTCTTTGGGATAAAAGAATAAATAAATAATCGGCTGGTTTCCCAGCCCCTCAGGAGCTTATCGAGCAACCTGGGTTACGATCCGGTTCCTGCAAAGAGCGAACAAGCAGGTGTTGCTGGCTTGCCCACCAAACAGCACAGTCTGTGTCGTATGCGCGCCGTTCGACGTAACGGGAAGGGTGATTGCGTGTACCTTATGTACGCATCCTCACCATATGTAAGGAGACACTGAGATATATTACAATCAACATGTTCGTGTCCTTCGAGGCAATTTCTCGCGAACGCCCGCCCGGTGGGTCTTTCCACCAGCCTCGAGTTGGAGTTATGTAGATTTCCGTTCCGCACAAGAACATACCTACGCAGTCTCGGAAAATAAAACGTTCAATATTGTACAGTGAGTATGTAAATTCGTCAGACAAACTGCGGCTGTAGGTTAGTATCCAAAAAAAGACGTTGAAAACACATATACGACTTAATTCTGTGAAGTGAATGCTGAGGGCTGTACACGTCCTTGAAGTTGGCCCTGAAACACTCGTTTATTGCAAATATTGGAGAAACATTTTTTAAGATGGAGTACTGAGTCTCTGGGTAAGAGGTGATTGAACAAATATTTGCAAACTCCACTACATCTGTCGCTGTCATCAAATTATTTCATGTAAGTATTCGCAGTTAATACCCTTGTTTCGAACTAACCCTCATGATGTGCCCTATTTGGGATTTAGGTAATGAATAAACCCCATACCTCACAACTCTACAAAGAGCTTTACAATCGTTCAGAACACTTAAAAATATATATATTTTTTCATTCCCGCATTTTTTTACACGCAGAAACCATGAGCAATGTCCAACAAAGGATTCGTTACGCAGAAATCCAAATAATTTTGCACAGAATTAGTTACACAAATTATGTCAAAAATATTTTTAGAGAACTGTGATGAAGTAGATGTTATATTTGCATACGTGTATCATGTTTTGACTGCTTTACTTGCCTTGGTTTCCAATCTCGTATTTTCTGAATCTGTACATTTTCACTCTGCCGATTAAATAGCCAATGGCATAAATGGCTAGAGTCATTCATCTTCTGGACGCCATATCGGGAGGAGCTGGCTGTGTATGCTCCACCATCTTTACGAGAATCGATCCTTGGACCTTCTACATGTAAATCGTTAAAAAGATACTTTTTAATTTGTTTTCCAAAACTTTTAAAATGTTTATTTTTAAAATGTATCATTAAATATCACCCTTCAACATTTTTTGACACCTTAATAAATTTTATAATATTAATTTTTTTTAATAAAATTTTAACTTTTTACATTTTTTTTTTTTTTTTTTGCATTTTTTCGATTTCTTCATGTTCAATGTTGCCCGGGATCAAGGTCGGATTTCCGGAAATGCAAGATGGCATCGGGGCCCAGAATGTAAACAAACGTATAGTCGCTGTCCCACAGGGCTTGGCTCACACATTGAGTACTTTTAAATAAACCCTGCTACTTAGTGTACTTTTTGCATCACACATCGAGGAGCCTTAATATACATTGTTGATTTGTGCACTTGCGCGGAAAATAAAAAAATAAATCTAATTCGGTCAGAAAATTTTCCTCTTTTTCTTTTCGGAATTTTTGTAGGAAAAAAAACAGTTTTGTGATTAAATCGTTACAAGATGGCAGACATCTAGCCGGTTTGACAGATCATGGAAACCTGATCAAAACTATTGTCGATCCTCGTCATGATCCCATGTGCCCGAAAATACTATTCCTATCTACCGAAGTTTCGCAAAATTAGTACGGCTTCAATGGTGTTTTTTTTCCTTTTCTTTTTTGCTATTGACCCTTTCAGGCCAAACTTCAATTTAAGGTTTCGGGTATTTCCAATGACGTCAGAAACTGGACAAGTATTTACTCGCATACGTCTGACTATTGAAACGTCAAGTCGTTTAGCTTAAAAGTCTCAACCAAAAGGTATCTAAACCGGGCGATAATGAGCAATCTCTCAGAACCCGATAGCCTATTTCTGCTAAAAGTCACGAACCACCCTCTTCGTACCACACGAAAGCCTAGCCTCATACAGAAGGGGAAGCGGGGACATTACAAGGGTATTGAAATCGTAATGCGAATATGGAGTAGAACGACCTCGCCGGCTCCCCACAGCCAGTATCTGTGTCCCTAAACTGAACGATGTTTAGTAAAAAAGTGTTTTGAGATCTTTGAATTCTTCCTCTGGCCAATTTATAATGCAGTTTGATTAAATTCGAATCGGTTGAAGAATTTTATTGGTAATAAAAGTGATTGTATTTTGAAAAAAATATGACATTAATAATCACGTTCATCATTGTTGACAATGTAACTTTGTTAGTTGTGTGGTTTTGGGGTAGTTCAATGTCAGCTACATACGCAGAAGACAAAGAACCGACATTCCTCATCTTTAGTCTATGACTGAGATCACTGAAATGTGGGAAAATTGCTACTGCTGTCAGTTACAGAGAAATTAATTAAAAATATTTTACGTAAATGCTGGTACTTTACGAGTAAGAATATCTTGTTAATGATTTCTGCTAAAAGTAGTAATAAATTGTACAGCTGGCGTATAGCAAAATGTATCTGAAATAAAAACGACAGCTATAAATTTTATCGCTAAATTTATGTGCACAAAATCAACTTTTATGAATATCTGTGTAAATACTTCTACTAATTTTATTACATACAGGAATGCAGGCATAATTATCATGATGGCCTTGATCGATGAAGGTTATTCGCTATATGTGTCTTCAGAAGTATCCGGAATGAAAATGGGCTCGAATTACAATTAAAATGGACTTTTGTGAAAAAAAATAGCTTGACATTTAGGCAATTAAATTTTTGTAAAATATTTTATAGTGTTAAAAATAATGCTGGAAATGGTATATTTAGCTACCTGTACTGAAATAAAATATTATTTCAGCGACTCGCATTTCCTTCACTAATGTAGCTGATTCGGGGTTAAGAATGTGAGCAGACAACACATCTCTGGAACGTCCCTGAATGACTGTGTGCTGAATTAGATGCGATGCTACATGTGCCTATTAAAAGAGGGGGCTAGTTTCTGTTGGTGTACCGCTGAACGCCAAACGGGTGCCCTTTAAGCCAACTGCGATAGTACGTAGTTTACTCTTAAAACTACAAAGTTTCTTATTCTGCAACCAATAATTTGTTCAAATTGCATTACCTCAAAACAAATCAGCAACAGCTTCTTCTAAGAGGAATGTTTTTCGTTGCCGGGCTTACAGCTTGAATTTATAATCTACTCAGCCCTACAAAAAAAAATACTTGAAGCCATTTACTGTATGTCTGAATGCTGAGAATGATAATGCTAATTGTCATTCGTATGTGAAAACATATTTAGAAGTAGACATGTTGTGTCGGCTGAAACACCTCAAGAACTAGATACGCGAGCTAGGTGCAGTTAATTTTTTTTTTATATATAGCATACTTGTGACTTACGGACTTTGAGAAAGCTTTTTTTTTTTTTTTTTTTTTTTTTTTTGTGCCTGTGTGTGTTTGTATCCACATAATAAGTTTTGAACCCTTTTAACCAAACACATGTCTTCTAAAATTCGAAGTTACTCTCTCATGAACTATATGGGTAATTTCAGGCTAAACTAAATGCTGGTAATATCTGATGAAAGTAATTCGTTCATTAGACAAACGCCTCTGCCCACCGTCTCCTTATAAAATAGCACTACCTAGAAGATAAATCTTACAGCCTATTCAACCGATTATTAACTACTCAATTGAATACCTACACTTCCCCGTATTTGCGGAAATCTCTACGGGAATGTGCAGTAAATGCATGGTAACGCGATCTGTGATGACGGTAAACGAAGTGAAGTCCGTAAATACAAAATACGGGAAGTCTCCGTACATACTGTAGCTTCGGGTTTCGGGTCGAACAATGCCGGATACACGGGGAGTTTTCCTCGCCCCTGTAACCAGAAAACTAATTATAGTTTCAGTGGCAGTTCAGACAGTACACTCCACCGAGGCCTATACATTCAAACAATGACAGGTAGCATCAGACGTCTGCGAAATTTAGCAACAGTTGAAATACACTAACTTTAATAAAAACTGAGAAGTTTCTTACGTGGAAAAGTAAAAATATATAAGTTGTACCATAAACATGACCTAAGATTTGTTGGTGAGTGGGTAGAGTATTGTGCACGCAATTTTTGACTCGGGTTCAAATCATGCTCAAGTATTAAATATTTTAACTATTTTATATATCTTTTTATACACTGTGGAACACCCACATGACGAAAATTGAAGACTTCCACTATCTATTTTTATTCTTAGCGTGAGTACAAACGACTAACTCGGGAATTAACGAAGAGGTTCTGTGAAATTAACGGAAAGTCCGTTTTTCAAAGTCAGTGAGTCCGTAATTTTACGGAGAGTTTACGGACACATCTGGGTAAAATTTCACCACCACTTTTCCGTTAAATGAAGGAAAATTGTGCAAAAAGTGATATAACAGACAGTCAATTTAACTAAAGTATGCTAAACACTTAATTTTAGAATGACTGATTCATTAATATTTTTAGTCTATGGGACATATTAAAAGAACTAAACTTGTTACACCAGCAGTATTTATTTTGCGTCTTAATTAACTGAATGCCTTCTTCGGCCTACAATTTAGAAGCTAACTCCACTTGAAAATGTTATTTTATTTTTCATATCCCAAGAATTATATAACCTAGCCCCACAAAATTGGACACACCTAGAGTTGCCTTTTATTTATTTATTTATTTTTTTTTCAAATTTGCTATAAGGGTGCACCTACGACACTCGGGACACATCTCGCCCCAGTGAATAATAAAAGCAAATTGTTAGAAAAAATAACAATTTTAATTTTTTTAATGTGCTAAAGTAAGTATTGCATCTTACAAAATTTTCTCTTTACATATACAACCGCAGTATATTATGTGAAAATGTAGTCATAATTCAGTGTGATTTGAATATCGAATTTATTCGTGTTCAAAACAGACACTAGCACACAGTGAAAAACAAGTTATTGTACACTGTACACATCTCGGCAAGAGAAACTTCCACGAAGGCACTTGTTGGCAAATGCCACCTGTCGGAGACATTTGTAACTATATGTGGTCATTGGGTTAGATCATCAGAGTAAACGTACGTGTAGTCGCGGATGTGGTCAATTTCTGATACTGTGTTTATTTATATCCACTGCATTTTCGAAGAAGTCTGAGATACTGGATACACGACTTCCCATCTAATTTGCATACACGGGCCGATTCTTTCAGCCCCGGGATACGGCAAATCCCGTACAATATGGGGCTGTTGGCAGCCATAGAAACACCTGTCGCAGCTCTGATAGGCCACCAGTATCTACGTTCGGTTCGGAGTAGAGCAAATCAAAACACCAGCCGAATTTAAACCAAACTTCGCCACTGTGGCAGTAATTAACGTGAACCATTTTACTGTCATAAATGTGCAGATTAGAAAATGTCGGAACTCATGTCCAGATACCCGTAAATATTATGCGATCACTTCGGAATAAGCTAGATCTCACAATTATAGCATGGATATAGGAATCCAATTATTAGGAAGGTAGTCCCTCTCTCTGAATTTTTTTTAAACATACTTTAGCTCAGGTTCACTTCGTCAAGTGGATTGTTGTTGATTGCCACCCGTGTTCGAAATGTGGGATGCCGATTTCACGGACGGATGGTCTAAAGGCGCGAATGAATGCATGCAGGGGGATTCCTCCGTGCAACGTAGAGAATGAACCTTCGCAGTTATCGACGCGTGTTGGCCTTCCCGACTTAATCAAACACTATGACAACAAAAGTTTCAAGTGGTCACTGTTGGCCGGATTCGTTAAGTCATCGACTCCGCAGCGTATGGAAGAAAAGTTTGATTTATTGAGGACTGCATTTTCCGACTCCTCCGCAGTATCACACTTAGAATTGTTATGATTATAATAGATTTTCTCATATTGTTGACAAACGTATGCTGCAAGGAAGCATTCAGGGTCTCGGAAATCTCTGGTTTTTTTTCTTTCTAAATGAAGGTCAGGTATCTCCAGTGTCGTGTAACCAGTCAACAAAAATTTCAAAATCGGACGTGAGTTAAACTTGTTAGCTCTGAGTTACGTAGTTGTGTTGTTAAACATGTTAGCTCTGAGTTACGTAGTTGTGTTGTTAAACATGTTAGCTCTGAGTTACGTAGTTGTGTTGTTAAACATGTTAGCTCTGAGTTACGTAGTTGTGTTGTTAAACATGTTAGCTCTGAGTTACGTAGTTGTGTTGTTTCCAATGAGCGCGAATTGAGGTTTCATAAACTCCCAGCAACGAATTACGGGTTTTAGTACAGTACCCAAAAAAAAAAAAAAAATGCATTCATCCTAAAAGCAGAGCCCTGGAAAATGGATTTTGCATTTAAAAAAATTTTAATCGGAAAAAGAAACTTTGTATTCACTTTCTTTTATATCTACGCTTTAGATTAAGTTATAATCATTAACGTTCTAAAAAAATGACAAAGTGATTAGCAAAAACATACATTTTTAAAAATTGACGTGTGCGTAATCAATTTTGTAGCAACATAACGAAATTATTTTAATGAAATATTATACATCTAAATGAGGTCTGAAATACGATATTCAATAGGCCCACTTATGTTAGTAAAAAAATAATATTATGGAACACACAAACATGTGGACATAAGATATTTTTAATTTTGAAAAAAAATAAAAGTTTGAAATATAGGATAATTTCTAGCGATGAATTCACAGATTTGACACAATAAATGACCTTAATATGTCAACAGTAGACACACACAAACACGCGCATTTTGTATTTCTATCTAATTCTGATTTTACGCGAGTTTAAACTTTTCTTTTCTCACCATGGAATAGAGATAATTTCTCAAAGACCTACTGCAGTACACAAGACCCAGTCGCTCATTAGCTCCGTACGAGGGCTGTTTAATCTTAACGTTTAATTCGCAGTGGTCTTTAAAGTACGTTCCGCCCAGACAAAACAGGCTTTCGTTGTAATCTCAAACCGAGGCTGGTGCGGTGTGAAGAGGCATCGGGCGGGAGTTCGAACCGTGCAGTAGCGAAAGAAATTGCCGCGAAGAGTATTACGTGGTTCAAGACGTCTATTTCTCCTTCCCTGTCCTCTGCGCACATCCATCCCTCGCGTACGCGCAATCAACGCTACGCGTTACAGCGATGACGCGCGCGCGCGATGTAGACAAGACGCCCGTGCTGTTCCGGAAGGCAAGCTCGCGAGGCCTGTCGGTTCACTTTCGTCGGGACCGGATCAGAACCCGTGGTGCAGCAGCCCTCGCGCAAGTCTTCTGCACGAGCGAGGGAAGACCGGTGCAAATAGCATGCAGGACACTCCCCCCCCCCCCCCCCGTGTGAATACCCGCGCACGTAAACAAGTGAGAATCCAGCCCAACACTACCCAACCGTCGCGGAGAAAGAAATTACTGCACAAGGTGCGGCTGTTCGTTAATGCAGCCTCGCCTGAAAACTTCGCGAAGAATGTCCGCGTGATGGATTTACGTAAGACGATGCTAATAGCTAATTTGCTTCATCTGACAGCTCGTTTCCGTCGAGGTAAAGAATCTAGTCACTATTACCATCTCCTAGCTCGGGGAAATAGCCTTTTCAGATAAGTGTTGCAACTGCTTTTCACTTACCGGCATGGATAAAACAATCTGATATTCATGTTTATATATTTCTCTGCATGCGATTTCTAATAAGTTCAAAGGGTAATAGGTATATTTTTAATGCTTCTCAGCGGTGAAGTACGAACATTAAGGCGTCACTGACATACTTCGCAAATGTACTATAAATAAATACAAGTGCATTAATGAAATCGATGGAACGTTAATTCCATAACACCCACTTAACGCTCCTTTGTACTTTCGCGTTTCTTCATTTCTTCGTTACTTTGTCAATTACCAGAAATTAATTTAAATATTTGACTCGGTTTTTAGACTAATTTATAAAATCATGAAATATCTGTCCAGATCATAACCATTCCACTAGCGCTCTTGAGGCCTCCTGAAGAAGCATACTTGAAAAATATGAAAATTATCTGAGAAAACTTAAAACAGTTCTGCGTTCATTTCTTTCGTAGTAAATTCTGTCTTGTTAAAAATAAACAAATAAATAAATAAACAAATGCATTTGCTCTTAAAAAGGAACGGTACTTCCACGCAGTTTTGTCCAGTTAAAAAAAATATATATCTATCAGGTTTTACTGAAATAGTACATAGAGCACAGCTGAACAGGGTGCGATGTGTTATTCTGTTTAAACAAGCTTGGAGGTATTATGACATAACTTTTACTGCACGTTTAATGAGATTATTTTTTGATGCTTTATTAATTTCGATGTATAATTGTGTACAAAAAAATAGTGACGTTAGGTCGTATGGCACGAGGTGTCATTTCACTATACTTCCAGGGAACAAAACAAGATAATTACAAAAAAAAAAAAATCTCGTGTTTAATGATAACCACACCATCATATTGAGAAATTGTAAAGAAACTACAGATTTATAGAAGAGGACGTACACCTAAGACTTGGTTTTAAAAATGGTCACCATATTCTGCTCTTCACAAAACAATAGTTTTGCTATGCTAGTCACCCCTAGAATCGACCGCATCACGCCATAGAATGCAAATACTCCAGACTTCATTACGATTCGAGACCTTTGATTCGAAAGCTGAAGGGGTATTTGATTCCACTTAATATATACTAACCTGTCATTACGTTAAATGTTTATTGTTATAGGCTGTTCGCGGTAAAATGAGCACTTTTGAAAGCCCTGCTTAAGACCAACTTGTATGCACGCTATGTATTATTTCGTCTTATGTGAAACTAACATTGCTAGGACCTCATCACTTTATTCATGCGTCGGTAAAATGAAACTGTGAAATTATTAGAGAAGTAAGAATTTTTTTTTTAATTTGCTCATTTTTACACTTCGATGCATTAAAAAAGCCTAAAACGAAAGAAAAAATATATTTTATTTCAAACAGTTACCTAACATTTTTTATTCGAATTTAAGATACGGAACTACTTTCCCTTCATCTTTACCAACTTTACTGGGTGCATGTCACTCAGTTCACCCGTTAAAATATGTGCAGCTATGGGCAGTGACTTTTTTCTAAGGTTGATTTCAAAAGTGCTCGCTTTACCGTGACTAGCCTTTACATGTGCTCTCCTTCACGGGGAGTACAATATGCATGTTCGTTATAGATGCCCTTGCTTCTGTCTTCATCCTCAGAGGTGGTCTACAAATAAACTGATTTTACAAACATAAGAAATTCTCTTAATCGTGGAGGGGCTGCGGTGCCGCTACGAAAGGAGTTCTCACTCCCCACCAAGGCGTGCCGGGTTCAATTCCCGGCTAAGTCAATCCCACTCTCTCGCACATGGGAATCGTGCTGGACGATGCCACCGGTCGGCGGGTTTTCTCGGGGACCTCCCGTTTCACACGCCCTTGCATTCCGGCGCCGCTTCACATCCACCTCGCCATCTCTAAGGTCCCAGTACCTCTCAGACCACTCTGCTACACTCCACTCGTAATCGTGCTTGTTTCTTTGTAATGACAGTGGTTTAGAGACGTAAGCATCAGGTATGTGATGTTCACCTTTATAGCTATACACTGAGAAAAAATCGATCAAAATATTTGTTTCGACAGGGCCAAATATATATTTAGTTGCCCTAATAAAATATATTGTTGAGCAAACAAACTTTGAAAAGCAACAAAATTACTTTTATTAGTCTAACAAAATATATGTTTGAATAAACAAAATCTTTGTGTTGGGCCAAAAATAATTAGACTGCCAGCTAAATATTTTGTTGAATCAACTGTATAAATTTGTTTGGCCACACATTTGACTGCCTTCGTTCGAAAATACAGCTCGAGAGTTTGTTTGTATTTTTTTGTGCCGATAAGGATATTAACCGTGTTTGTTAGTGCATCTGTTGATGCTTAACAATCGTATGAACATATTAACAAACAATGCAACTAGAAACTGACAAGTAAAGCTGTAAAACTTGAAATAATTGTTTGCACCAGTTGCCCAATATAATGCATTTAAAAGCTTTCCAGCATCACCAGTTGTCCCTTTAGCTGATGTTACTAAGGCGTAGAGCTCGTACGCAGGTGATCTCGGTTCGAATCTCGGTCGAGCGTGTGAAATTATTTTATATCAGCCCAAACTGTTTAATGTACGTAGCCAAACAAATCTTTAGTTCCACCAACCAAATCTTACAGTTTGGGGGCAACCAAATCAGAACAACAAAGTAATTTGGTTTAAGCAACAAGATATTTCACTGACCCTATACAAACAAATAATTTGTTTGCACCAAACAAATCTTGTTTGATTCAACAAAATCTTTTTCTCAGTGTAGTACTGCTGCAAAACGGAACCCATTGGCTCGACTCTTGGAAGCTGGTGACTCACTTCACAATCGTAGATCTCAGCTTTAGTTCCTGTTGTGGGCCTTGACATTAAATGAAAACTACATATCAGTGAAAATTGAAGCTATTCCAATGAGTTATACAGTTTGCGAACATCTGCAAAAGGAAAGAGTTAAAATAATATTTATTTGCCTTTTCTCAAATAAATCTTGATTTGTATTTCCGTAATTCCAAAAGCATATACATGTTATTTTGTGGTCGAATTATATAATAGGGCTCAATTTAGTAACGGTTGGTATATTTAAATGAATTAAATAAAAATTCCAAAATGTGAATAATTAAATTTCTATATATGAGTTTATAAATTAGATCTAAAATCACCTGCCAACTGACAGTGATAATATATATTGTGATTTTGGCGTTACACGTCTAAATTCCAGTAAATCTCCGTGTTGGATTATTAATTTAGGACATGTAAATCTCCGTGTTGGATTATTAATTCAGGACATGTAAATAAGTATGGCTCTATACACTTATATGGTTTCTTTATACGAACAAAATTCAATAAAATACATATTTGCAAATACTAACTTAACAATCTGTAAGCATATAAAAATACACACATATAAAGGCTGTTCACGATAAAGTGAGCACTTTAGAAATGAACCTTAGAAAATAGTCTCTGTCCCTGAATGCATATATTTAAATAGGCGCATTGAGTGATGTTTGCTCAGTAAAGTTGGTAACGATGGATGGAAATAGTTCCATATCTTAATAGCGAAAAAAAATTGTAGGGTAACCATTTGTGATAACTTAAATTATTACTATCGCTGTATGTTTTTTTTAATGCATCAACGTGTAGAAATGAGCACATTTGTATAATATTTCCTTTCTTAATAATTTCAGGTTTTAATTGACCGACGCATGAATAAAGTTATGAGGCAGATAGCAATGTTAATTTTACATAAGGCAGAATAATACACACCATGCATTCAAATAGATATATAGCAGGGCTTTCAAAAGTGCTCATTTTACCGTGAACAGCAGATATAAGTATGTACACACTGGTATTGTAAACCAATAAACGCTTTCTTGTAATACTCGAATGCACATTTTGAAAGATGAACAAAGCCAGTTTTGTTACATATCAGAATTCGTTTTCTTTAAATAGAGTAAACTTATGCGAGCAGCTGCATAACTTGATGTAAGCATGGACACATGCGTGCAAACGCTTTTGGCACTAAAGGTGGCCAGATACTGAAACGACGTCCATCAAACCGCTGACCTGCATATTAACTCGCAAATTAACCTACAAACGAGCTTGACCTAGCAGGTCTCGGGGTGGCGTTCGTAAATCAGTTCTCCAGCTGGGAGCGAGCACGTGACCTCGATTAGCATAAGTATGTCGGCCGGCAATGAAAGGAGCGATTGATGATGATGAGGTGTTGAACATGAAGTCTGGCCCGCATCCCCAGGCAACGCATCTATAGGCTGTTCGCGGTAATGTGAGCACTTTTGAGGCCCGAGTTATTTTTTCCTTCCAGCCATGTTTTATTCTTCCTCCACTTTTAAAATAAATACTGGCGTGAAGTCGAAAGTTAACGTCTGAGGCTACAATAAAAGCTATTTATTTACTATTATTCAAAATTAGGGGACTTTAAAAAGTGCCCACTTTACTGTGAATAGAGGAGACGGTGGCTGAGCGGTTAGCCTGCTCGCCTCCCACCAAGGCGATCCGGGTTCAATCCCCGGCCGGGTCACTCCGGATTTTTGCGTGTGGAAATCGTGCCGCACGATGTCGTTGGCCGGCGGGTTTCCTCAGGGATCTCCCGTTTCCCCCACCCTTCATTCCGGTGCTACTCCATACTCGCCTCAGTCGCCCTCGTCGGCTCTAGAGGCCTCATTGTTAAGAGCCGTCCAAATCTCTCCACTCCACTTTACTGAGAATAGCCCATATGACGATGCGAGACCGCTGTGCACCCAACAGCGACTACGCACGATAAATCCGGCAGTGGTTTAACACTGCCTTTTGCAGCGCGACAGTACAGAGTACTCTAAGATACAGAGGCGGGACTTCTAGGCTACACGTTCCAGCAAAATGGCGGCACGGCCCAACCACATACCGTTCGCCAATAAGCGCCTGGTAACCTACTTCCCCTGCCGGCAGTCCAGAGTGGAGTGCGTTCGGCAGTGCCGAGTATACAATCAGTCGCATGTCTCTTTCCATGAGCGTCCCGCAGCCAATCAGAGAACGAGTACGCCCGTATCCAGGAAACGCCACGCCATTTCTCCTCTGTATATATATTATGTGCTCCGTGCTTACATATAAAGAGGATCACAGCATATAGTTAGGGATAGAAAAATTTCGCCAATTCATTTCGGGACAAGATAGACGTCACACATATATACAGTAGATTCACCTTTGCAATTGGATCAGAGTTTATTATACACGCCCTCGACGACTCTTAGCCAATAGCAGACTTGCAAGGAAACAAGTAGCGAATCACTTACTGCCAGGTGTGAGGTAATACTGAGGCAGCAGCCAATGGACAAATATCCGAGGTCCTAGTGTACACATGGCTGTGGAGTCTAGCTTACAGGTCATTGAACTCTCGAGATTTTCCTATCCCTACATATAGTATTGGACCAAAGAATGAGTTATTTCGCTCATGGAATTCTCGTTACCCGACCGAGTGCCGAAATACTGACCTTCAATTCATCACCCCGGCCTGCTGTTCACTTTCCGCCTATTCAAAAATTTACAAGAGCCTCCATCGAAGTACACAGGACGTTCGAAAATTACTGTTTCGGTTAACCACCAGTTCAACCCGGCCTGAAAAATTCGGCGAATTTTCGGATTGCTGCTCTTAGAAATTAAACAAAACACATCCTATTCCCGTAATTTTCCGGCATTTCGAAATATACGAAGGTAATTCGATTGCCGGCTTTCACAAACCGGCGACGAAAGCTGCTGGAATTTGTGTGTGTCGGAATTAATTTGCGTATCTAAGAATGTAGGCGCGAATTGCTCTGAAATGTCATCCTAATGTTCGAAAAAACCTGAACTGGTGTAGAACGGTGTTATAACCACTGGTGGATCCATTGATGAATTCCCGAATGCTCGGTGTACTAAGTAGTCGGGCAAAGAGAGATTACGAAAACTTTATTAAATAAACCCTTTCAGAAGCCTCGTTCTCAGTGGAGGTCGTTAAGGAGTAACATTCGGATAAGGAAGTTCGTAATTCGAACTACGTACAAGTCACACATTAAATAAAAGAATTTGTCGGATTTTCTCGATTGCCAAAGCTGGTTACGGGTAAACACGACCGAAGATAAAATATTTCATTAAATAAAAATATTAACCAAAATAAGTACAGCAATATGAAGTATTTATTCAAGAAGTAATTCAAGCAACAAAAGTTAAAAAATATATATATATATATATATATATATATATATGCAGAAATAGACAGAATGAAAGTGTATAACTATTGCTTTTAATTTTTGTGTTTTAATTATTTTTTTAAAAACTGGTTTTTACCTGTCGTTGTGTTTAGCACACTTTCCAAAGGAAAGGAAGTCCTATGACATCACTTTCCTGTCTGTGTGTCTGTGTATGTGAAATTTGTGTGTATGTGTGTTTGTTTCTTTGCGTGTGTGTCAGTCCCCCCAATTCAATTTTTGAATGCATAAAAAGAATTTCGCCAAACTGGGTACACACATAGTATTTAGTAAGGACGCTTGACTTTTAGCTATAGTTTTAGGCCACGTCGCGCGCTTATTTTGAAAAAAAAAAAAAAAAAAAAAAAAAAAATTAGGGAGATATATCATATCTCGGAAACCATTCGATCAATTTAAACGAAATTTTGTATTTTGACAGTGCAATGTGTAAGCATTGAATTCAGTGGTGGGTAATGTTGTTGGCCTGCCATTTTGGAAGGTAGGGCCATATTAAAAATTAAGCTTTTACGTTATATCTCGAAAACTACTCAACCGATTTTCACCAAATTTGGCACATAAGTAGAACTAGTGTATTTGATGTAAATTAATACAATTTAAGTTCAGAAGGCACTTTTTCAAAATGGTGGCCATAAAAATATTTTAGGTTTATTTGGTACAATTAGGTCTACCATATCGTTTAACTGATTTTCACCAAATTTTGTATGCTGGCAGTATATATTACAAGCATCATAAATGCTGAAAAACAACAACTTTAGTAAGTCGTTTTTGAAGAGAGCACTACATGTATTAATAAAGTTTTTATTTAATATCCCGGGAAACTATTGACAGATTGCTACCAAATTTGGCAGACACGTAGTAATACGTCTGTTTATGTATATATGTATGTTTTAAGTATGTCAAACACTTATTTTCAAAATGGCGTCCATCTAGCTATTTAACCCAGTATACTATATCTTCGAAACCATGTAATACATTCCGACTGAACTTTGAATGCTGGGAATACATATAAGAAGCATCAAATATGTCTACACTGAGGCTATTTGGTCCTCTATTTTGTAAGATAGCCCCACATAAAATAATAGAGTTTTTATGTCGTATCTCGGAAAGCAATCAACTGATTTCTTTCCATTTTTGCTAAGACGTACTATGGTAGGTCATATTAATATACCGGATGTTTCAAGATTGCATGGCAGTACTTCGGGGAAACATTCGTCACATCTGGAGGATGAAAAACTGCAATATGAACATAGGTCCTCGAACTCTTCGTTTCTTTACCACAGCCCGTAATACATACTGTGGAGAGTACGGCCCGCGGGCTGGATCATGTTACTGTGGAATGCCATCGCAGCTGTAAATCGACAGCCCCATACCAGCCCCCGAGGAACCCGGGCTTGAATCCACTAGACTTTTATTCGTGGGGGTGGTTTAAAGGCACCTGTGTATGCAACCCCGGTGGACGATGTGGGCGACCTCCGCAAACGAATTGAGGCGGGTTGCGAAACAATCAGGAATTTCCCAGGGATCCACCAACGCATCCGGGTGTCCATGCAACGGCGTGGGTTGATGCATGTGTTCGTGCTTCATGGAGGGCATTTTTGAACATTTCCTTTAGTGCCGACGATGAACCTGCACACGTGTGCAACTAATTCCTGCACAGTTCCTACTGATCTCGGTGCAGTGTCGTGGTGTGGGGCGTCGTGTACCGTGCGAACGAACGCCGCGGCGGTTAGAAATTGTCTGCACGCGCTCATGGGAGGCCTTTCTCCCAGGTTTATGGCGGCAAGACTCGTTAACTAGCTCAGCCCTCCTTCGGCTCTCCTCTCCACCGCAGTCTCGGCGGAGTAATGAGCCTGTCCGGCCGGCTGCCCTGCCACGTGGACCAGTGCTGCCAGATGGGGAAAATGGAATTCTGGTACCACGTGCCGGAAAGTTCTGGTATTCCCCATAAAATGATGGTACTCAAATTAAAAGTAAAGGTCCCGTCCCTGCTATTCCGTTATTATAATTACGTTACACTAATTTTAAGTTCCAAGTAATGTAAGCATAATTTTCAAACAGTGAAAAAGAAAAAAAAAATAGGGTTTGGATTCCTAGTGGTTAGATTTTATATCTATACTTTCTTTTTAGGTTGCACGTATATTATTTACTGGTACCCATTTTACAAAATTCGAATTCTAATTCATATCGAAAATATTAATTTAAAGACTAAAAAAACACGAAAATAACTTATAAATATTTATAACATTATAGTCTTATTAAACATTATGTATTTCTACAAATTACATGTGCGTACAATATACTTTTAAGCACTTTTGATACAAAATCATGTTTTATTTAAAAACATAATTTAAACAATGCTTATGCTACATCAGCAAAATTTTGCGAACAACAAAAATCTGGTACACAAATATGCGTACCAGAATGAGAAAAATCTGGTACCTTGTACCAAGAGAGGAAATATGGTACAAATACCAGAATTCTGGTACGTCTGGCAACACTGATCGTGGACACAGTTCACCACACCCACACACACACACACACAAGCACACAGATACGACGTCTCATCCCGTCTCCGGGCGTGTGGCACTAGCCCCTGGAGGAGCAGCCCGCCTATACCTTGGAGCTGGGGGCCGCGGTGTTGTAACGGTTAGACTACCCGCGTTCCCACCTGGGCCGAACAGGGTTCGATTACCATCGGGGTCGCTCCCGGATTTTCGCTCGCGGGCATCGTGCCAGACGATGCCGCTGGTCGGCGGGTTTTCTCTGGGGTCTCCCGTTTCCCCCGCCCTTGCATTCTGGCGCTGCTCCATTCTCATCGGCTCTAAAGACATTGATGTTATGAGCCACCAAAATCTCTTCACTCACTCCCCCCATTAAATAAATGGTGTCAATTCAGTAAATATGGAGACATTTATTTTTAATACTACAAACATATTGTTACAATTTCTCTCGAAGTCAGTGGGCTAAACCAGGTTCGTTAAGGGATAGAGGTCTTAATTAAATAAAAGAGTTAATTATAATTTCCCGATTTTATTTACTATAACTACAAACAAATTCCCTCGACCCAACATCTCTCAATAAACTGATATCACTTGCTGTTTACAAATAATTAATTCAATCAGTACAATATACAATTACCTTAAAGAATTTAATGACATTAAATAATTAAAAATCAGTCCCAATAGACAGTGTATCAAAACTCATTGAATTACTTTATGTTATATGTTCATATTTGACATTTTCATTATTTACAATAAACTCCTTATCACATGTTCATTCAGTCCCCCCTCAATTCAATCCAGGTCCCAACATTCCGCAATGTTCTAGAGTTCTTCGATCATCTGGCGCACAGTAGCTTTCACTCTTCGGGTATCACGCCCTTTCGTCCATTCACACCACGAACAGCTCGTCCGCCGTCGTCTCGTAGTCTCCCGCCGTCGTCCGTCCTCTTCGCCGATGTCTCTCGCTGCATTAGACTTCTTCCGGTTACTACACTCAGCCAGAAGTCTTCTACCAACACTCCCGACGCTGGGGCCGCTGCAATATTGATAGAGTAGTAGGACATCGCCCAGAAATTCCTCAAAATTCCGCGTTGCGCCGAGGGCCCTAGTTTCCAGAATACTCTTGCACATTCTCTAAACTCATCTGCTTCCCCCGCAGGAATGAAGGAGGGGCTGTGACGCCAGACAGGTCGCCGCTGCCGGGAGAGCGGCGGGTCTGCGATCGGGTCTGCCTGGGAGGGAGGGTCGAGATGAGTCTCCCCCCCCCCCCTAGAGACGGGTCTGGCATTGAGCTCGCGTGTAACAGTATCTTTACAACTATGTCTTTCAAAATGTATATTCCTTTGGTATATTTGGCATTTTTACAATGTATAGTCCATTCACGGTTTCTTCGGCCTGTTCGAATCAACCCTTTGAAAAAATGTCCCCACGTATGACGTGTTTAGTTATTTCTTAAATACACCCTGTATCACAAGTGTTTTATAGTTGTCTTCATAAAAGTTACTTTTTTTTCTGTTTAATTGAAATGTAATTCATATTTTATCTATAAATTTTAATGCTTCATTTATAAATAATCCGAATGAAAATCAGGGAGAAAATGGGTATGTTGGTAGCGCCTAGTGAGAAATAGTCCTTATACAAAATACTGTTACACAGACCGCTCACGAATGCTGTGCGTTGTCCCTCTGGTGTAACCTACCAGACTTAGTTAAGCTTAGTTTTGCACGAGGCAGAGGAATATCCTTGAAGTAGAACTTTGGCAGGGCTTCAGAAAAGGCTGAAATAACCGTGGATGGACTATGTATGGCTATTTTTCCACATTCAACCATTATGCGGTACCTCATTAAACTAATACATTTAACAATTAAATTACACTTGTTAACAAACGCTACGTAGCACAATATCCCAAGTACATCAGCCAGGGGTAAACCAACTGTACTAGACTTTTATGAACTGCTCCTAGCTCATCTCAAGCACCAAGTTGGATCACGAGTACCGCAGTACTAATACAGAGTATCGCGTTATCACCCCGCAATTACTCGGAGGACACCGGTCGCTATCTCCACGTTGTCGAAGTAAACTTCTGTAGCTCACAAAATTACCAGGAGCACTAAGATGCTGTATTGATACATACTCTAATCCTTTCTACACGGGATGTTTCCGAATTAGACCGATAAACTTGAAAGAAAGTTGAAACGTATCTACGTACCCGCGGTCTAAAGTGAATCGTAAGGGCTGCACATATCTTTGACTCTGGACGTGAAGAACTTGTTGATTTCGAATACTGCAGATGGAACACTAAGTGTCTGGATAATGTATTATTAAAGTTAATTGTGACGTATGGGTTGGGTATGGGTCTTTTAAATCCTAAGTACGCTACGGTGTCATGAGGCTTAAGTCGAAATAAGAGTAGTTCCCGCGATGAACTTAATTAAATAATTTGATGACAGCGATGGACACTCACTCTGGTGTTTACATATCTTTGTTCCATTACACTCTAAATTCGAATTCGTGGGAAACCGCTGATTCGCAGTGAAATTCAACTACTCGAATTACTGAAAATAGCCCCACTTATGATCATTGGAAAACCACTGACTGTTTCAGTGGAAAAAATTTTACAGATTTAATTAGTGACGTGAAATTATTTCTCTGATTGAATAAGTGACGGCTGACGTGACAGTGGGGAATCAAAATTATTTTTATTTAATGTAGTCAAATAATTACGTGAAATAAACATATGTACGATAGTTTACTATTTATATTACGCAATTTACTTTAGTTAAAAAGTAAAAAACTTTCGGTGGCAGCTGGGATTGACCCTAAACACCTTTCGAATCGAGGCCATTGCCTCTCCGTCTGTTTTACCACGCCAACTTAAAATAACGATAGGAAAATATACGTGTTATAGTTTCGCTTCGAAATCGTGAAGGTTTAAATTGTATGCTCTTACTATTGGTTTTTGCTTGAATTGGTACCTTCACGATTATTAAAATGAATAATATATATGAGTGCCCTCTCTTAATTATATTATATGGAGTTTAAACCTTCAAACAAGGCGCTGTGACGATTACATGAAAACGAAATGAAAGGCGTGAAAAAGGAATGAAAGGCTGTGTGTTCCTATCACATCACGAAATGGCATTTTGAAAGACGAAACACATTTTAGAAAGTATTTTGTATTCGTTTCATTCGTTTATTAGTTGCCATTTCACGTGATAAACTTTGTCTAACGGCTATTATTGAACCTTGTTTGACGGCCATTTTACACGCTGTTTAACTGATCCATCAGTCAATAATAAACCACTAAGAAAACAGTGAAAAAAATTACTGATGTATCAGTGGAAAATGCCACTGAATCAATAACTGAAGGAAATCTGGCATTTTTTTTTCCACTTATTCATCAGTTAAATTCACTGAACTTACTGTTGAATCAGTCAGATACGTTTGAATGATTGAAACAGTAAAATTCTCACTGATTCAGATTTAGAGTGTACACGCTATCCAAACACTCAATGTTCCATCTTAGAAGTTATGTCCAATATCCTGTAATAAACTATAGTTACAGGTTCAACTTCAAAGTAGTTTATGAACCTTACGGTTCACGTTGGACAATAAGTGGTATATATTTGTTTACTCCATATTTTTTTTCATCATTAACCTGCAATCTAAGTTAGTCGGTCCAATTTAGATGCGTCCTGTATCACTTCATCCTAATGAACGCCCAAAGATGACATAATTTCGCGTCGAGGCGTTTCTCAACAGTCGAGGTGATCCCCGGCAATCTAGGAGTTATATTGATACCAGATGCGAGCTGTAGATCAATCAGAGACACGCCAATCACGTCAACAACAACAACCCCCCCTCCCCTTTTTTTATTAGATCCGTGTTTACCAATTCTGGGAACATGGAGGGATTCCTTTACTTTGTCCGTACTCTATGTACAGACGTAAGTAACCTTTTTTTTTTTTTTTTTTTTTTTTTTATAATTACGGGCCACATTTTATGTATTTATCGTACGTTCCCATAGTAAATTCCTGTGAGCTTGGGGAAATGTTTAACATTGTGTGGAAGGAACACACGATCATCTCTTGCGTCGCCATTCGGCCACCTGTATCGCCAGCGGCGGTCAGTAGACACATTATACCCACAAAGGGCGATGATGGTTATGTTAATGGCGTGGCGGCGTAGTTAATAGCGGCGAAGTAAAGAGAAACTGTTCGAAGGAAACCTACCCTGCCTTCGTTCCCAGCCGCCATGTTGGCGGCTTGAGCGTAATTGACGGCTCCGGCGAAGATAGACTGCCTTCAAGCCACTGCGATGTAGAAGGTTATTTAAATATAATAGATTAAATGAACAGTACAAGCTTAACACGTGGTAGTTAGTGCCCTTGTTTTTAAATTTAAACATGACACAGGTCTAAATGCATATCTTGCAGAAGAATAAAGGGGAAAAAATGAATATTAATATTTTGCATTTTAAACTCCGTTAAAGGTAGTCATTTCTATGTCTACTATTAATGCGGTAGATGGTAGATAAGGTATTTATTTTGTAAATGTGTCTTGTAGGTAGGTATTTAAGAATGAAATTAATAGTAAAACGGCGTGCAGAATAACTACTTCGTAAATGAATGTAGCCTAGAGAGACTAACATTTAGAACAGTAAGCATAAGTATTTACTCCAAGATAAAACATCTGATTATGACAGATCGTGGACAGAAACTGTTTGAAAAACGTTATAAGTGTTGGTAAAAAAATAATTAAAATTCTTCTGCATTGCAGTCACGCATCAAGGAGTTTCCAATCAGAGGCACAAATAATTATTTGATGTTAGGTCCCATGAACTAACTGCTAGTTAAACATAGTCAGTACTTTTAATGCAATCAAGAGGAAAATTTCATACTTTTGCATTGGTTAGTGCGTTGATTACTCTAACCTTCGTGAAATAGTGTTTACCATTAAAATGTCGGGCACTGGTGAAATAATAAAATCTTAGTATAAGTAATATAATTTTATAGTTTTTGAATAATGGTGTTCAGAAGCTAAAATGTATGTCATGAATAAATCTGAGTCAACTGCTGTTACTGTAAATCTTTATATTTAAATAAAGAAGTATTTAATGAAAATAAGTATGTTATTGTGTTCTCCGCCCACACAGGTTTCTCAATGAATGCGTTAACACAGTGCAGTGATTGAATGTATACAACTACCGTATATTTTAGCACGCAAGTAGGCTTGCTGTAGACTTCATTATTATTCAAACTATGAGAATACATAATTAATTTATATCTTCTCATTTATGTGTTGCAAACACACGTATCTCACTTGTAGTGGTACAAACAATTTGGCTTCTAGTTTCCAACGGGAATTTTGTTAAAAATACAAGAGCTGATTCGGAAGACATGGTAACTATTGTTTATCTCCCGGAAAATGGCCCAATACATGAAATGCACTATGTACAGTTGAATGTGTACGACATGGACGTTTCAAAGGTGACACCACATGAGGCATGGATCGGGGAATGTCCGGCAAGGAACAAAGACAAACATGGCTCCTTAAAATCATCGTTTATCTGATATGTTCTCGTACAAACTGTATGCGAACGGGTACGTATCGTACGTGTGCGAGCTATTTTAACATCCTTCGAAGTAGTCTCCGAGGTGGTCCACGGTTCGTCGCCAGGGACGAGGCAGACATCGTCACAGCATTTCTACGAGAGGTGGCGCACACTGACGGATCTCATGCAGCCGATGGTATCTCTCGTCTACCTCACTGCTGGAAACGAATCGTGGACAACCTCGGAGACTACTTTCTAATGGGCAATTTTGTACCATGTACCGAAACAACACGTCCACACACGAAAGCGCCACATCACAATTAGCCTATTGTTCTTTTGAATATTACCGAGAAAAACTACGAAGCGAATATAAAAGACTAACATGAAAGAATTATAACCCTCCCCTCCCCCACCCATCCCCGTCAAAATATCTCAAATGAAACAGCAGTAACATTGCTTATCGTTACAGATGATGGTTTATGGCTGGAAAAGTTAACTGTTCGCTAGGATTCAACGTACTGTACACATGTCCGACAGTTTCCTTTCCTTATTGGCTGTTGTGCATATATGAAGCTACTATTCCATTTCACTGGGCCAATGAGGATTCTGATACTACAAGGCAGAACGTTTGCGACTGTTATCCAAACAACTTATCCGAGTCAAATATTTGCCCAACCAATCACGAAAGAATAAACTTGTTAGAGTGTTCTTTTGTTAATGGCTTTTTAACGTCCCCCGGCTTTATGCTTGAAAGCTTAACAAGGGACGGCTTACCGACTAACTTATAACCGAACTTAAATTAACACCCATGCCGTACCCGGGATTCGAACCCAGAGCCTCCCGCACCCCGACAGATGGCGCACCAACCGACGACGCCACGGGAGGTCGGCTATTAGAGTGTTATAGAAGATGTTCTGGATCAAAATATTTTCGTGATTTTCCATCAGCTCTACTTATCGCTAAGCCGCTCGTATATTTTCTCTAAGACGCTTTGCAATACTACACGACTGCGAAGGCAGATGTGTGCGTGGGCGAAAAAAATAGAAAATATCGTCACAGAATTACTTCTTCGCTTCAAAATCGCCGCCTGCAGAAAATCTTGCTTTTTTTTCTTTCCTTCTGCAGTGCCAATGATGCAGAAAATGAGCGTTGCCCAATGGCAACGCAGGCAACAGATACTGAGAGGTGCCCTTTATATTATATGTTGTTTGCCGCCTATGATAGAAAGTAAAATGTTGAACTTACACGAGTAGGCTACTAACTGACAAGGTCAAAAACACGCGCAAAGAAGGAAAAAAAGTCTTGGACAAAGAAATCATTACCTCCGGCCTACACGGCCTTCGATCTACGAGTCATTTCTATTGCTCGCGACCACACAATCGCGCTAAGCTTTCTTGTTATTGGTGTTTTTTTTTTTTTTTTAATTTCAAACAAATAGCGTGTTTGTGAGTGACGACGACCTTTTGCTAGAGAGAGAGAGAGAGAGAGAGAGAGAGAGAGAGAGAGGGAGAGAGAGAGAAAGAATTCAGCTCAGCGAAACTATTACACGTGCGTCCAATGTACACATCTACGAAAAGAACACACACTACAGGAGACGGCTTTTGAGTGCTTTCAAGGCGTCACGCACATTAGAAACACCGTTTCAGAGTACTTTCAAGGCGTCACGCACATTAGAAACACCGTTTCAGAGTACTTTCAAGGCGTCACGCACATTAGAAACACCGTTTCAGAGTACTTTCAAGGCGTCACGCACATTAGAAACACCGTTTCAGAGTACTTCAAAATTGCTATAAAAAAAACGGCCTTTTTCAAGGTGCCGTATCTCAAAATATTCGCGTCAGATACATACAGAACTACTCAGGGGCCCTGAATGGAACATTCCTACAGACTTTCTCCCAACAAGATAATTGGGTCGCCGCTGAAAGTCCCATAGGTAGGGACAGGTGTGCTTTTCGCGAAAATATTTCAAGACCAGTTGTACTCCCAAACACTTTAGTTCATATGCGCTTTCGTTGTTGGACGATTTCAAATGTCGCATGCGTCAAGTGTCTGCCCGCGAATCATGGACGTTCAGTGTAGGAGAACTTTATTCTGACTGGCCTGGTCAAATAAGAACATGGTCTTCGCACGTAGACACGCGGCCAATAACAAAAGGAAGCTGTGGTTGTGGACGTAGGATATTGAAGTTCAGTATTCCCATAAACATTTTAGCGAAAACATGGGGTTTGGCTGTGTCGGAGACACGGCCGTTTGTTTTGCGTGAATTACGTCTACGTTGACGCGCTCAGACGCCTTGATGTATATTTTACGTTCCCGGCACTGCTTCACTCGATCACATGGGGTTTTATGGGTATCACTGGAATGCTTTTAAGATGCTCTTTCCAACCGTATACGATTTCTGTATTTCAACTTGGTTTTTCGACGAGTACAGGCCGACACTGTGTTTTAAGTTTTTTTATTTTTTCATTAGACTCCTACAATTTCACCATAACCACGCCACACAAATGTTTTTATACACGCAATCGATTTATCTTGACGAGATCTGTCGATTGAAACTTAAACGAGTGTCGTAGCTTCTCCTAGCCGGAAGTTATACTACGCGGAATTTATGAGACGCGGCGGAACGAACTCAAAGTTGCCGCGGCCACCCCCCCCCCCCCCTTCCCCGTTCGCCCCATTTGCTCTTGATGCTTTATCACATCACAGTCCTCATTCAACGTAACATACTCTTTGATCCTTTGGCAATCGAGAGGGGTAATTTAATTTTGGATGTAGACGATAGATTCGGAGCTGCAATTCCAAACTGTATCCCCCGATTTTGTTATCATCGGATTTTCTGGATTGCCTCCCACTATGGTTGCAAATTTAAAGAAGTATTCACGTCAGAAATCGCTAGCTATGCGGGGGCTTTAACACGTCGAAACTCTGCCCACCCAACGCAATGTTCAAGTTCGTGCCGAAGCGTTGATTAATAACAGGCGGGTGGGGGGCAGGGGGCGTAGTTTCGGACTGCTATCTCGCCAATCTCTCCGCGGCCTTCGCTGTGGCGTCAGAGGTCAGGTGGCACCTTCCACCTGCCACGAGGGCGCCGATTGCGCCAAGGAGCCACGCAAAAAGACGTAAAATAAGGCTATAAAATTTAATTGCGCTCTGCTGGTTTATGGAAGTCTATAAACACGGACTAAGGAAATGGCAGTCGTACATAACTGCCTCCGCTGACTTGGCAAACAAATATTTTACCACCTTGTCGTATTTATGTCGATCTAATCCTTATGCAGTTAATGTTTTTAAATGCCACTGCGACGCGATAGTCCATTTCTGAAGCCTTGCTCAAGTTTTCAGCGAAATAAGTAAATGCCTATTTATTATTATAGTCTGTTTATATTTTACAAATGCTTTCATATGCAGTCTTCGAATATTATCCACGTATTATCTGTTAATTGTGAAACGGCATGAAATTATTGATGATTTAAAAATGATGCTGCTTTAATTACGTCATAATTACTGTTAGCGTCACATCTACTGGCGGCTGAAATTGTTGGTGCTTGCTGCTGCAAACATTTTGCGGGGGGGGGGGGGGAGGTAGGTAGGTAGCTGCGCGCGCAGCCTGATGTCGCGTTAAAAACATTAGCCTCCGTATAATCTGCCGCGCGTTTGGCGATGAACGCCGAATGTTTTCGTAACATTTTGTACAAAGCCGGGCCGTTACTAATATCAGCTGACGCCAGCTGGGCCATGCCATCGGCCCAAGCGCCGACATCTAGGAAGACGATCCAGCAGCACTTGTGGTGTTTACTTGCTATCACGCGCGTAGATGAAACCTTCTTCCAGGCGGGACCTAGACGTGCGTACACTCCACGAATTCCTTTGGTCAAAAAATTAGACTACAAGAACTCATAATATAGTGCCACTTATCAATGAGGCCGCAGCTGGTTTGACATTATTTATACGGCTCTCAGTCAATAATGAAAAGGGAGAAAAAATATCGCGACCCTATTTTAAGAAACCCAGTTAACCCGTTCAGTCTCACGAATTGATTTACGACCTCGAGTGTTGCAATAGTTACAATTTTTGGTGGTTTCTGTACATGCGTTGAGCGTGCATCTCGCCATCTCGCGACCAGTGAGTAAAGCATCGCGTGTTCGTTGATTTCAACAATAACCGTTCAAGTAAAAGATGTAGAAACTTCAACAGATCAGATATTCGGAAGAAAGGTGCTCAAAACGCAGGCCGCAGATTACTTGTTGTGTACAGTGCGACCTTAAATTTCCTTCATCTGCAACATGTTCTCGAGCTTGAACATGGCGACTGAAGGGGTTTGAATTTATACATATATATATATATATAAAGTAGTTTTCCTTGGCAATATCAAACCCATGACTGGATTGTGGCCCTAGAACATGAATGACTTAACAGGGACATGGATAGGAATTTACTTCGTTGGAGAGGGCGGGTGATGGAATTTCAAATTTTCTCTGTTTAAAAAAAAAGTGAAAGCTATAATATTAAATAATAGTTCAATTTTTTTTAAATTTTAACCAATGGGTTAATATACAGAGGCGGCACTAGAAAATGCTATAGAGTTAAACACCCTTCATTTTCAAAGGCGGTCTCATTTTCCTTACATAAAAAAAAATGAAAGTTGTAATAATTTGTTTGTTTTTTAATTAATTTATGAATATTATGTTTTCATCATCATTTCGGGTAGGGAGGGTTTATGTCCCGTTACCTCCCCCCCCCCCCCCTCCCGCTGCGCCCACGAGGACTGAGAAATTTCGGCTGGTGCTAATAAATTCGTGAAATCCTCTGACATCTAGGGGGCCCTTCCGCAGTCGAGACTCCAATAAATATACTCCTTGCCGAAATCCTATATGTAATCATTCGAGTATGGGATTCTCTCAATCGCGCACAGTTCCACCCCCCCCCCCCCCTTCCGGCTCACAAATAGCTAATACATGTATTAACTACTTAATTCATTAAGATAACTAAAATCTCGTTTCACTGTTCTCATACAGTACATAACCAGAAATGCCTTTCCACGAAAAATAAATGTATTTCAAACGTTTCTGATACGATAGCAGTTTGACCATTTTTTTTTTTTTTTAATTCTGAGTGAAATTACGTCATGAATTCCTTATTCAAAGTTATAATCGATGTTAAACAAGCTTGGAAAGCTGAAAGACCGCTGTTGTCATTAATTAGTGTTGCTTATTGGTCTTTGCACAATAAATTACGTTTTAATTAGCTCGGAAGCATGTGATAGACTAATGCGAAACACAGGCTAGAACTCGTTCTCTGTTCTTCTTTCCTCTCCTTCCCCTCCTTATTTCCTCTCTCTGTCTGTTTCTTTCTCTTTTTCTCGTGAAGTATTCGATGGGGCAAATCGCGCTGTCAGCATTGCCCAATAGGAAACATCTCTCTAGGATAACCACATTGTAGGTCTCTTTTATTACTGTTATATTTTCACACAAAACCACTGGCACTTACAAAAAAAAAACATCCTTATCGGAGCAGTAACTTCAATGAGAAGAAACACAAGAACCTAACATTTATTTGTTGTTGAGCAAAGCATGAAAAGAAACTAAGCGAATGGCCCGTAAACTGCCTTGACCTACATTAAATTAACATTAAGTCTTATCTGGAACCACAGCTCGGAGTTGTCCTCCTTATATCGCCGCCTCAGAGGTGAGTATAAAGTTTGCAGATGTATAACTACAATCATCACGAAACAAAAACCAAAAACATTTTGTTTTTTACGTCTCTCAGTTGTGAACAGAAATGTTAAAGGTAAGACGAGGACAAAACATCGCTGTCCAGTTAGAGAATAGACGAGGATATAGAAGCGAAATTGCATCGCGGTCCAGTTAGAGAATAGACGAGGATATAGAAGCGAAATTGCATCACGGTCCAGTTAGAGAATAGATGAGGATATAGAAGCGAAATTGCATCGCGGTTTCTTTCACGTAAGCGTACTCGTTCGCGCATTGGCCGACGAAAGACTGTATAAATGGGAGAATACATTTTGGTGGTTTATGATGTATCATTTTTGACGAGCTACCTAAATGATAAATATAAGGAAACTCCGTAAATTCACTTAACTGTAAATTACACTTCACAGTTATTTGTAAAGGCAAACGTGTATGAAATAATAATTGGCTGTTTTTTGCCACAGTAGAAAAGCTATAATTGGTCCTGTATTTTGTCGTGTGTTTATTATTGGCTAAGTTTTGAAATCCATCCTGCCCTCCAATGAACGGGCGAAATTGTTTAGGTTTGTTATAAATGTTTCTAAGTGGTTCACGAGTAATTAACTACATTTGAAATCAGTCCCAAGGAAAAAAGTGCTTCACGTTGCGACTACACATATTATGAACTAAAGCCACTGTATAAGTCTCATTCTAAACTCTGTTCAGTCTCTTCAGTCGGTGAATAAAATATTCGTCCCCAAAAGTCAGCCAGGAAGCTGTTAAATATTGGTTAATCGTTCTGGTTTAGCGAGCACCTTAATACTGGGGCGATATTCATAGTTATCACGCCTTGGACACATGGAAAAATTCGTGCAAGTTTTTGAACACTTCTGCTTGAGACAGACGCTTAAATATTTTCTTACATAAAAACAATAATAAAAGTGATTGTTACCGACGCTAACCAGATTAATTCAGTAACTGTAAACGTTTTATGAACGTGTTTGGGATTAAACCGAGGTTTAAAACGTCCGTAAAAAACGCCTGCTTACGGTTTAATAGACTTACTTTTTACACATTTATTACATGTTATAGATTATATACAGCCATGCAAAAAGGCACCACCCTTCTACTGTGCCTGGACAGTTTGTACACTTAAACTGTGAATCAACGTTTAGAAGATAATATAAAATTCAAAGTGGAAAGTTGAAGCAGTAACACCCTCCCTCCCCATCCTTCTTCTTCCCAAGGAGTTCCATAATAAGCAGTAAGCTTCCAATATTTCACAGTCGAATCTTCACTGGTTTAGGCCAATGATTTATTATTAGGCCTACAATTGTACCAGATAAAATTTAGGGAAATGTGCAATTATGTATGTCATTGTAATTTCGAAGAATACTTTTTTAACACGCAATGATTATATTTTTTACAGTGTCGCATTCTTTCATTGTCAAAGAGCAGACGTGCGATAGTTGTTTTCAACGTGAGGTGAAGTATACAACATGAACCAAAATAATAGTATAAGAGCGATTTTGAAACTAGTATGTTGAGTCAATCTTGAACTCCTACGCATGCACACTAAATGGCGTACGAACAGTGGAGTTTATTCCATAGACGCAAGGTAAGCAGTGCTTACCCTATACACATCGGAAATGCCTGACCTTTATAGTTTTCGCCTTAACTTAAACACACTTAATTCTGGGTTTCCCGTTTCCAAAGGGATTTCGTTTTTCGTTAACTCCCGCACTGTACACGCATTGTCCTGCTATCTAGTATTTACTTCCACAAATGGAAGCCACTAACGAGGAATCGAACTCGCAAGCAACAATACGCCACACGCTCGAGGATAAGCAGTCGTTCTGTTTGCATCCTCCAGTCCTACATTTCTCCTTCGAAAGTGGATGAAAGTGTTCGGGGGAACGGGAGTTCTCTTATCATTCGTAATGTGCTCTCTAAATAATATTCAGTTCAATTATTATTACATTAATTTCGTTTCCGTTTTTATGACTAATGTTGGGTATTATAAAACGGTAAATACATGTGGAGGGTAAGCAAAGTTGGAAGTTGCGTTTGTTAGCAGAAATTTAAAATGGAACCAGAGCCCGGCACTAGCAAGACTGAGTATAAATATATGTATATTGCTTACCCTGTAAAAAAAAAAAAACTCACTACACGCCACTGTGTCCGAAACCGTTTATTATTTCGGTATACCTTTTAAATGTTTGCTATGACTGATTATGAAATATTACTTGACATAATATGTCTACATCACATTGTTTAATTTACACAGAACAACTTGAATTTCGTAATAGCGTGATCTAGATGCTGTTTATAATGGCACCCGTGAAGTGATTTTTTTCATCTGCTTGTTCCTAATTCCCTTCCGTCTTTTTTTTTTGTCCCGATAGGAAACGAGGCAATTAAGAAAAAGCGAATGAAAAAAACCCAGTGACAAAAGTAAGGTAAGGAAGAGGGCGAATGTAAGAAGTATCAGCCTGTCTTCAAATGAGTACTCATATTTTTTTTTTTTCCCCCTCGCTATCTCGTCACGCACAAAACTCGTTATCGGGGTAAGCAGTTGTGGATAAGGTATGTACGTCTAGTTCCAACTGCGTCGTGTATCAAGAGTGATTAGCCTCTAAAACCAACATGCGCTGTCCAATGTTCGCTGAGTGCGAAATAACATATACTTCAAGATTTTAACAGTATAGGTCGTTCACGGTAGAGTGAGCACTTTTGAAGCCCTAGTTACTTTTCTCTTTCAGCCAATTTACATCCTTCCACCACTTGTTAATATAAACCCTGCCACGCGAGTAATAAACACAGTGTATACAGTCACCATACCCAAAACCAAAACTCGAGGCCACAATGAAATGTATTTATTGGTTATGATGTCTGATGGTACAGCTTCAATAAGTGCTCACTTTACCATGAACGGACTATAACTACTACTCGCGCCATGTATTTAATATAGAATTAAGCTTTGGCGTAATATTTGCAGTAAGTCCAAATAGCTACTTAAGACGTTGACGCCATTTTTTGCAGTAATTCCAGAAGATAAAGTACCATTATAAAATATTGAGTAGGCCCTACAACAGAACGCGATAAACCATAAAGTTAACTGCCTTAAAATAGCCTACAAATAAACATGGGATTGGTGTGTTCGATTGAAAAATACGGAATCTCTTTGTATTTCCTGTAGTTTCGGTTGCCTAGAACGAACAATGACGAAGTTACATGAAAAATCACCTTAGATATCCATTTATTATTTAGTTAGTTAATTATTAAGGCAAATTTTCAGGTCTTTTCCCGTTTTGTACATTTTTTTAAGTTCGTAATAAAATCATATGCAGGTTATCACCTCGCCTTATTCCTGTACCCCACTTTCCAAATTTTATTTGGTGTGGTTGTTCCTTTAATGATAAGTAGAGACATGTAAAAATCGCGTTACTTTTTGGCAGCACGCTAAAATTCACCGTCATACACATGTTCGAGCCGGTGCCGCTTATCTGTTGGCTTCTGCAGCATTGAGAACACATTTTCCCTTTCGACTAGATTGGACGTGATTGGGCCAGTTTTTTGCTAGTGGTCTCCTATTGGTCCAAACGCGTCCTGGACGTGTCCTAACAAACTGGAATCCAATGGCAAGGTAACACAAAACATAATTGTTTCAAGTCTCGTCTGTCTTCAAATAATAACGGGAATTGATCATGTCTCTAATGATAAGATATTTTTAATATGAGCCCTTTCTTTCTGGAGATTTACTTTTGTCTATAGTCTTGTTTCTTTAATCGCATAACTCATCCGCGCCATCGCGTGGCGACAGACGGCCGTGGAGGATGGTAGAGTCCTCAGGTCCCGCAACAACATGCACGTGTAGAGGCCTGCCTAACTCGCACTGTTTATCTGCAACATGCTAGACCTAACTACCCCAGTCTTACATGAGAACAATTCGTTATTTCATTAAGTTCTGCCCACCACACAGCGCATTTACCTGGGTGATACTGGATATTAGTGGCCTTACCAATGCGTCTTTACTATTGGCTAGAAGCGCCCGTTAGACTTGCCACGCACAATATTTTGGCCAATGGCAGATGTAAAACGAGCGGGCAACATCTAGGCGATTAATCTGCAGCCAGTCACTTGTAGGCCTACACTCTAAGGAATTGTTTGCAAAATTGAATAGTGAGAAAGTGTGAATGGTAAACTATTCTCCCATACATCCACAGTAGCGCTCCTACTTTCACGCACGAAACAGTCAAATGCGTAGGGAAGTACCTAACCTTGTATAGTAACGGCGCTCAACATTTATATATTTGCAGAGCTAGTGATTTTTCGCAAAAAAAAAAAAAATATGAGTACGCGGAAGACTTCACTACTATAAGCATCCAACAGCAGTTTGTCTACTGCCATTGGTGGCTGTCTGTTTGAGAAGCAATTTTCATATTTGCTCGGACCACTCAGAATTCGGCAGCATCGGCACGGCTGATACTTAATTCGCGTGCAGACAGTGGAATTATTTCCACACAGTACATAGGTTAAAGACTTCCATTAGAGTTTAAGGAGTTTACCAGAAAGTGACAATTTATTGGAGATACGCCACCGTGTAAAATAACAGACCTTTAACCTGCTTAGTCCCGAATTCATTTACGAAATGTTGCATTCATTTAATATTTCTGTCTGCCCTGTACTTGAGCGAAGAGTGCTTCGCTCAACCGGTGAACATAACAATGCGTGTTCCCTGATGTCAACATCGACCAATCACAGATGAGACGCGCGAATGCTTCACCAAATCAGATTGCTGTCAAGGAAGACGTTCAATTCGCCGGCCGCTGATTACTTCTCGATGTACAGTGACGACCACAAGTATCGGACATGTGCAACATATCCCGGATCGTGAACACGGAGACTGAACGCGTCAAGTATGTTATTAACAAGGATGCCCAATTTTAGGGAAAACAGTCACTGTCTCGGTGTAATTCTAAACACTTTGGCTCAGATACACCTTCTCGTTCGAATGGTTCACAAGTCGCAGACGTTCAGTGCAGGATTGAACTAATTCTAAAGAGTGTTCACGATAAAGTGAGCACTTTTGAAATCAACCTTAGAAAATAATCACTGCTCCTACCTGCATATATTTTAACGAGCGCAGTGAGTGGCATACGCCCAGTAAAGTTGGTCACGATGGATGGAAAGTAGTTCCGTATCTTAACGTTGAATAAAAAGTCTTAGGTAACCATTTGTAGTAACTTAAATTATTTCTTGCACTTTCTGTGTTTCTAATGCATCAAAGTGTAAAAAATATGCATATTTTTTTTAAATATTTACTTTTCTAATAATTTCCGAGTTCCACTTGACCGACGCGTGACTAAAGTGATGAGACCCATGGCAATGCCAATTTTACATAAGGCAGAAGAATACACAACGTGCATACAAGTAGATCTTAAGCAGTTCTTTCAAAAGTGCTCATTTTTCTGTGAACAGCCTAAACACGTTATTTGCCTTATTTACTCTCCATTGCCTGTTCGGTGACTACATAGCTATTTTCTGAGCGACGTACAGTTACTTATGTAACAGAATTTAAAATACAGCGCTCTTTACAACACTATATAGAAATGTCAGTAAATATAACACACTTTAATGGAAGTTTACAACCTACTCATATCACGGAAAATCAGGTTGCGAGTATATAAATCGATGTCAGATAAAGTTGGGATCTTAACTACGCCGCTTTTGACTGTTGCCTCAACAAGTAACCTACAGAGCGTTCTTGTAAGTAGGTATATTACAATGGATGGGAAGTGATTCTATATAAAAAAAATCATGTAGAGAAAAAATATATATATATATTTTTTTTACGATTTGTGGCCTAAAGCGATAAATAAGGGTGTTATTCGCCCTCGAAAAAAGGAAAAATTACAAACATTTAGTTAAAAAGATCGGAGAACATTAAAGATGAAGGAAAATAAATTCACGCAATGTATCAACAAACAAAGATAATCAACCTCTGAAAAGGTAATTGCCTAAATAGCATCCTCAACAAAACCAGATATAGGCTGTTCATGGTAAAATGAGCACCTTTTAAGGACCTTCCAAAAGGCATTTCCCCCTAAGAAATGTATTTTATTGAAGCATGAAACGTTAACATTTGAGTGTGATGAAATGTATACACTGTGTTTATTAGTCATATTGCAATATTTACGTTAAAACGTGACGGAAAGGTAGAAATTAATTCAAAGGAAAGATTTAGCAGGGTCTTAAAAAGTGCTCACTTTACCGTAAACAGCCTATACGTAAACATATTCAACAGACAACATGACGAGACACGAATCCCGCACAACATCGGAGATAATAGCGCTATTATAATTTTTATTGTGTGGAGGTACAAAGAATATATTTTTTTTTAAAGAAGAATTGAGTTTAGGTCTGGTGTTTTCACTAAAACAATGTTTCAGGACCAAAAAAAAAAAAGCGAACAAATGCTGGCGAAGAAAGAATGAGAGCTAGCTGATTAATTTACCCATAACCCGCCGTTCATTACTTTCTCGGTATAATATTTATGTTACGCTTCTCACACAAATAAAATACATGACTTTAACGATAGTCAAGAAGCATCCACAACGTTGTATGTAGCATACAGACTTAATACAATTTTTAAAAATAATTCAATATAAATACAACTACTGTCTAGGGAAAGATTCTATACCAGTTTTACGGTGGCTCTACTTGCATTTTTGTTCGCTCTTCCTTTGCGAACATGTGGGACATAAGTCTGTGTTAGTGTACGTGAATAGTATGGCTAAGCATGTGACATATCAGAAGTAAACGTCGACTATGAAGCGAAGTGGTTAGTCGGTAAGCGTCGAAAAGGAAGCTTAACATCAACACGGGAGATTTTTCCATCGCACCCTGCCATTATTGCGCATTGAAACAAAATAGTACGTAATTGTAAATATCACAACCGCGTTACACTGTAAGAAAAACATTGTTGCAGGAACCATAATTGTGTGGCCGCTAGCCTCCTAGACTGTTAAAATATGGGGCAACAGTCTGGTCGTGGCTACGCTACGGATATTGTTAAAGGCAGGCCTCTATGGTAACGCCAAATCAATAACGTGGTTACTTTATACAGAATGGAATTGCGCGATTACAAAAGGGGAGGGCTCTGACTACAATCCAAAATGGCATTCCCTACAACGCTGCTCTGATCCTGGAACCAACCTACTGCTACCTGGTCTGTGGTTTAAACTTGAGCATCGGCCAATGAGCAACTGACTGAGACTCGAGTGAGTGAGCGAAGGGATTTGGGCGGCTCTTAACAGCGAGGTCTTGGGAGCCAATGAAGGTGTTTGAGCTGGGTATGGAGCAGCGCGGGAATGAAGGGGCAGTGAAAGGGGAGATCCCTGAGAAGGCCCGCCGACCAGCGGAATCGTCCGGCACGATTGCCACATGCGAAAGTCCGGGAATGGCACCGGCAGGGGATTGAGCCCGGTTCACCTTGGTGGGAGGTGAGCAGTCTAGCCGCTCCGCCAACGCGGCCCCTGACTGAGGCTCGAATTCAAAACGGGTTGTATAGTCTAGCTTGCTGCCAAATGTATCCGCGAAATTTTCTGGATCTCTTAGCCATTGGCAATAATAATTTTACGTACGAAGGTTTCAAAATAATCAGAAGAGCAGATTCTCAGCAAGGCTCAAAAACTGCTAACAGACTACGTACTGTAGGCCGTTTACGGTAAGATGAGCACTTTTGAAAGCCCTGCTTGAGATATACTTGTGTGCACGTTCTGTATTCTTCCTCCAGGTGTAAAATTAACATTGTCACGGGCCTCATCACTTTGTTCATTCGTCGGTCAGGAGAAGCTGTGATATTATTGAAAAGGAGAATATTTTACAAATCTGGTTATATTTATACTTCGATGCATAAAAAAAAACAGAAAGCGAAAAGAAAAAAAAATTGAGCTATCACAATTGGTCACCTAACGATTTCTATGCGACGTTAAGATATGGAACTACTTTACATCCATCGTTACCAATTTTACCGGGTACATGTCATTCAGAGCGCCCGTTAAAATATATGCAGGCAGGGGCAGTGAAATATTTCTTAGGTTGATTTCAAAAGTGCTCACTTTACCGTGGACAGCCTTTATACCTGTACAACTGCCAAGAGACTAGCGGAAGAGAATAACTGCAGCCAAAGTGCTGCGTTTCCTTACACGTCAACTGGTTCTAATCACCCAGATGGATTGGCGGACCTGTGGGGAGTCTCCCAGGTATACACGCGTAGCTGACAAATTACACTCTGTTAATGCAGCCCAAACAACACGCTACTAACTACTGTGTGGCATAGCGTTATTAGGGCCACAGCTGGCATGTTTAAATACACGCGCTGATAGCAGACCTCATTAAATACTGTTTAAAATTTCATTAGCTCAACTTGCTCACTAGCTGCTCAGGTAGAATTTTTTTTTCACTACTGCTAGGAGCACACACACACACACATATATATATATATAAGTATATATATGTGTGTTTTGATACAAATCGAGTATAAGCTCTTCACAGCATCTTCACACATTTTAATCACTTTTCGAATTACATTGGAACATCGAAATTCACAATTTCTCATAATTTTATTTTTCTCTCGTTCCTCTTCTCGCGTAAAAGTAGATAATCCTCACTTGATTCTTGTTGACGAGGATGAAATATAAAACATCTTGCAGCAAATGTAGATGATATTCGTGCATATAAAATTAGGAGGGAGGCAAATACGTAGTCGCCTGCATCCTTGTGGCTACGCACGTAGACGGATATAAATATTTTACAGAAGTAAAGGTTCATTCCGAAATTGTTTAAAGATGTATAGCCACGGGTGCTATCCACGTACATTCAGTTTTTTTTTTTTTTTTTTTTTTTTAACATCTTTCCTTCACTCAGAAAGGTCATTATTTGGTCCCTGAAGTGTGTTTAAGAACACACAAAAGGAAAATCTACGATTTGATAATTTTGTGAGGTTCTAGGTCATCACCACCAGCACATGCTGACAGCATTACAAAGTATGTTTCGTACACTCACTCGGCATCGGCGATTTCGACCAGTGACTTAACGATCACAGATAACTACAGTATTTTGCTTTACCAACTCACTTAAAAGAGGCGGCGTTCTTGAAGATTAATACTGCAAATTAATTTTGTGGTGAATACAAACTTATTTAGTAGTGATAAAGTGTGGTTTGTTAGTGAATGCAGTCTAGAGCCCCGAGTATTTCGCGGATTGAGTTGGCAGCAAGCTAGGCTGGACAGTCCTCTATACATTCGAGACATTATCGTTTGCTTATTGGTTGCTGTGATCAAGTGAGGCCTCTTTCACTAACACTACTGTTTCCTGCTTATTACTAGCTCGCAGTTAAACGGGACGTGTCTAAAGAACTGTCGTCCAATAACAACAGTAGGCGAAAAGAACAGGTGTTTGGAGTCTACCTCGCCTCTGAATGAATTCGCGGAATTCTCGTGGCTCTAAGTATAATCCTTCCTTTTTTTGACCACGAATGGGAAGTCTATCTAAACTGCACAAGAAAACTATTTGTATATCTTAAAATAATTGTCAGAGAATATATATATATATATATATATATAAAGTAGGTGTCATTTTTGTCAGTGAAAACGAATGGTTAGAAAAATTTACTAACAACCGGTGGCTTCGGACAGTCGAGTTGACTGTAAAACTGAGTTTTGTGAAGCAATCCGCAACTGACTTCACTGCGTCAATGGCTCCGATTCCACTGGTTTAGTCGAATTTAGAGTGCGCTTTCTTTCAGTCAATCTAGTCGGTTGTGCGTCTCACTCTTAGACTGCAGTGGGTAGCTAAAGAAACAATTTAATACACATACACTACTATACAATTTGACAATTTCTGTTGCGTAGTTTTGTACGTATGAACTTGCTCTGCCAACACGGCATGACCTCTTGGTGGTTGATAACTCCAACCACGTGGAAACAGCTCGCGTCACGCATACTTTTACGGCAGTGCAAGAGTGAGACGCACTGCAGTATCTGCTCTCGCAATAGTCGCATACTGCACTCGCTGATAAGTGCGTCGCCTCATCATCTCCCGGAACTACTGGCAAATCAAGACTGCCGCTAAACCGCTAATCTCTCATGTGCCCCAGGAAAGGCCGTGCTGTCAAGAGACCATAAATCGTTAAGTGGTTTTGCAACAAAAATGCAGCCCTACAGACTAGGTTCTAATCACTGGGTCGGCGGCTGGCTGCCGTGTTAATATTTGAACTGGGCTCCTGGCCAGTATTTATAGCTATAAACAACTGTTGCTATCTTAGTGAGTGAAGAGATTTCTGAGCTCTTGACAACGATATCTTGGGAGCCGATGAGGGTGATTTAGATGAGTATGGAGCGCCGGCGGAACGAAAGGGTGGGGGAAACGGGAGATCCCCGAGAAAACCCGCGGACGAACGGCATCGTCCGTCACGTTTCCCACATGTGAGAATCCGGTGATCCCGGCAGGGGGTTGAACCTGGTTCGCCTTGGTCAGAAGCGAGCGGGCTAACCGCTCGGCCACCGCGTCCCCGCTATCTTAGTAAATTTACGTGTAGCTACTATCGGCGAGGTAATGAAGCTCCCCACCCGTCACCCGACTGGCGTGGTGTAGGGTCGTGTTGTCTGTTGTAGAACATGTCGTAGTGTTGTTTGCAAGTGGCTAGTAATATGTCGGTTGAGTCCCTACAACCCAGCGTGATCATCATCAGTCCTTACGGTGCTGCAAGTCAGTGTCCAGCCTCTCTCTTATTCTAGGGCAATTTCATCGCGTGGCGTTTGTGAAAAAGGTTTCATGAAATTAGTACACTTTTCTGGCACCTTATGTATCAGAACTGTTGCCCATCTTAGTCAAAACTAGGGTTAACCAGTGTAGTTGGGGTTTATACATCAGCGTCCCGTGGGACATCATTTGTAGATTGTCCTTAAAAAAAAAACCGGCCTTGTAGGCATGAATCTATTACTTTTTTATTTTTTCGGAGTTGTTATATTTTCCCTTTGTTTCCGAATATTTTAAATTTCTTAAACCAGTGTAGTTGGGATTTATACATCAGCGTCCCGTGGGACATCATTTGTAGATTATCCTTTAAAAAAACCGGCCTTGTAGCCATGAATCTATTACTTTTTTATTTTTTCGGAGTTGTTATATTTTCCTTTTGTTTCCGAATATTTTAAATTTTTTAAACCAGTGTAGTTGGGGTTTATACATCAGCGTCCCGTGGGACATCATATGTAGATTGTCCTTAAAAAAAAACCGGCCTTGAAGCCATGAATCTATTACTTTTTTATTTTATCGGAGTTGTTATATTTTCCTTTTGTTTCCCGAATATTTTTAATTTTTTTATATTTAAATCTTATTTTGTTATGAAATTTTTATATTTTTTAAAAAATAAGATTTTGGAATTTTTTTAAAACTAACAACTAACTTAAGTCTAAAGCCCCCTAACCCAGTCCTGAGCTCCCATGTGTGCCTCTCGGCCTGGATTTCTGACGACAGAATGACTGTCGACACAGAGTGGTGACTCTGTTTATAGCCCAGAAGGTTATTCGCACAGCGGGATGCGCTGGCGGAGGGGATGCATAGGAAACTAGCGCAATAACTCCCATATTGTTGACTCTTCCAGCCGGCAGGTACGGCGTCAATCCCGTTTACCCATTCGGACCCAGTGTGTACAATTGTGTACATTACCCACGTGCAAAGGCTGTTCACGATCAAGTGAGCACTTTAGAAATGAACCTTAGAAAAATGTCACTGCCCTTGAATGCATATATTTTAATAGGCTCAGTGAGTGACAATTGCTCAGTAAAGTTCGTAACGATGGATGAAAAATAGTTCCATACCTTAACGTTAAATAAAGAGTGTTAGGGTAACAATATGTGATAACTTAAATTATTACATTCGCTGTCTGTATTTTTAATGCATCGAAGTGCAAAAATTAGCAAATTTGTATAATATCTACTTTCCCAATTATTTCAAGTTCCACTTGACCGACGTATGAATAATGTTATGAGACCGAGGGGAATGTTAATTTTACATAAGGTGCATGGATACACAACATGCGTTCAAGCAGAACTTTATAAGGGCTTTCAAAAGTGCTCATTTTACCGTGAATAACATATAGGAAATTTTTTGTCTGTACTGCACACTGCACAGCTCAATGACCAATGATCTCATCTGTGGGTAAATGATTCGCAAACCGTCTTACTGGTCTCGATAATAATTGGTTTGCAATTGCTGCAACAGAACGTGTAGCCTACAGCTCATTGGCTGTGACAACGAAAGAAGTGCTGTGCCAACTTGAGTACAGCACGCATCATAATGTATTCTTCGTTTGCAACAGTTGAAACCGCAAATTAAAGTGGGTCTGAAATGGTTACGGTTAATTCTACTCAGGTTAGGTATAAAACGTGTTTTCCTATGGGGGAGACTTGCATAAGGAAAAATGTCCACCACTAGGTGCGCAGTGTTCCAAAGAGGCGACATTTAATTGACATTTTAAAAGTTATTTGGACCTACACGTTTTTTGTGAAATAATTGTTTGTGCGAATACGCGTATCTCTGTAAATAAATGTTCTGCAAATACGACTTTTTGCCAGGAAAGATGAAAAACAATTATCTATGTCACTATCGTTTTACTTTTGTCATATTTAATATATTCTCGGAGGAAAAAAATCGTGAAGATGGTCAAATATCGCATTTGTAAAGCTTGCCTGTGCAGTTTCCTTAAACGGCAAGGGAAAAGTACAAAGATACGGATGTCGTTTAATCTGTGGGCTTTCATCGCGTGTAATAAAACCCCTACGTTATAGATCTGAATTGCACAGTATAGGGCCACGACGGAAACACTGCACGCCGTGCGCGTAGGAGCGACGAGACGCTAGGCGTGCGTGTTAGTGTCGCCCGTATCGCTCCCTCGCTTCTTGACCTTGGACGCGCAGCTCCAACTAACTCTTCAAGAAACGTGAATAGTAAAAAAGACAAAAATTGCATAGTTACGAAGTTATTTTATATTTTATTAATGATTATTGCAATTATTTAGTTTCAAATTATTTGAGATGCATTTATACTTCGTCTAATCAATTTTGAATGAAGTTTGAATAAATTGAAAACGGTAGAAGCATGTTATTCATATAATAGCATTTGTCATTTTTAAAAATTAAGATGTAAACAAACACCTTCATCACTGTTGACCATGTGACTTTGACAGCTGTGTTCCTTTGAGGTAGATCAATGTTGGGTGCATGCGCAGAAGCAGAAAAAGTGGTCTAGTTCATATTTAGTCGATGCATTTAAGTACTCCACACCAACACAGCTGTCAAAGTCGCATGGTCAACAGTGATGAACTTGTTTGTTAATATATTAAATTTCAGATAACAAGCACTATTATATTAATGAAATACTTACACCAGTTTGAATCTTACCACACTACATTCTAAATTGTTAGGAAAGTGTAAAAACATCTCAAAGCCCTTGTTTGCTAAACAGTTATGTGACCTCAAATCCGAACCATGCCGTTTTCGCTTGCCGTGTTGGCAGAAAAGTAGTTCAGTGTTGGGACAAGGAGATTGGTTGTGCGCAGCCAGCGGGATATGTAGGTCTACCTTATCTGTATAGTCTGTTCGCTGTTTCTTCACAGTTTATAATTAACCTTTGAAAAATCACCCTATGTATGAGGTGTTTGGTTATTTCCTAAATATGCCGTTACGCGGGCTTTATACTTCTGTTAACTTAAAAGTCCCCTATTTTTTGGTTCAATTGAAGTTTTACTTAAATTTTATCTATAAATTACTATATTTCGTTTATAAGAAACATGAATAAGAACAGTGAGAAAATAGGTGTGTTGGCAATACCTGGTAAGAAATAGTTCCTATGCAAAATATTATTACACATGAGTGGGCACGAATGTGGTGTGCAGTTCCTTTGGTGCGATTTTCTTGACTTGCTAAGCTCTGGTTGAACTAGGCGGAGGAATATCCTGTAAATAGAACTTTAGCAGGGCTTCAGGAATGTTTGAAGTTTATTATGAATGAGTGAAGCAGCCGCTCGTAACATTTTATAGGCTGTCCACTGTAAAATGACCACTTTTGAAAGCCCTGCTTAAGATCTACTTGTATGCACGTTGTATATTCTTCCGACTTATATAAAGTTAACATTGTCATTGGATTCATCACTTTATTCATGCTTCGCTCAAGGGTAACTGTAAATTTCTTAGATAAGTAAGTAGTTTACAAATCTGCTTATTTTTGCACTTCGATGCAATAAAAATACAGAAAGCAAAATAAGTATTTAAGTTCTTACTAAAATTCGACGTTAAGGCATAGAACTACTTTCCCTCCATCGTTACCAACTTTACTGGGCGCTTATCACTCAGTGTGCAAGTGAAAATAAATGCAGGTAAGAGCAGTGACTTTTTTCTAAGGTTGATTTCGAAAGTGCTCACTTTATCGCGAGCAGCCTTTACGTCCGTAGCTATTACTCTGATACGAACGAGACTAGGACATGTCGTTTTCAGCTGCTAAAAAAAAAAAAATCCACTTTCAATTGCATATTTGAAGAATTGAAATACTTTACTTAACCACTTGACGTTTTATCCCGATTACACTCAATGACGTCTGACATGTTGCTGAAAAAATTGAAATGATGATTGGTACTGCGCGTGTCCGGAAGTAGGCAGCTTTGCATACATGACCTATCCCTGAGCAATGCTACTGGTTACTGCTGACACCAACTATTACATAGTTGGTTGCTTTCTGAGCCATGTATATACTAAAACATTTTCCACGGGTTCCAGAGTGCCGGTTGTTAAAAGAAACTCTCAGGTAATGTTCAAACAAAAAAAATGCCTTCTTTTGCAAACACCCAAAAATGAAAAATTAATGTTTATCTTAAGAGGTTAATTTACCTGGCAAGTTTACTCGATAAACTAAGTACTCTTACGAACGTTCGCAAATATATACAGTTGTGATGTGGATTCGTTTTTCAAACTTTGATTTACAAAGTTCTCATTTAACCTGGGATCTGGTTTAATTGATGTAAGTCGGTGAGTACGCTGACGTCGAGTTACTTGCTTTAAAAGAGAATGAATAAATGAAGAGTTTTGGACGGCACTTAACATCGAGGTCTTGAGAGCCGATGAGGGTGATAGAGGTGTGTGTGGAGCGGCGCCGGAAGGGGGAGGGCGCGGGAAACGAGAGATCCCCGAGAAAACCCGCCGACCGACGGCTTCGTCCGGCACGATTCCCACATGCGAGAATCTGGAGAGACCTGAACGGGGATTGAACCTGGAGCGCCCTGGTGGGAGGCTGGGAGGCTTACAGCTCAGCCACCGTGGCCCCTTTTAAAAGAGAAGGCAGGTTGAAAATTATTTAGAGGCTGAAATATCTTAGTGGCTGTCCTGGGTAAAACATGGCACAGGTCCACAGCCCCTTTTTCTGATAAGGAAAGCTAGAATATAAATCCAAAAATATATTCACCCTAAGATCTAAGTTTTAGTAAGTTCCGTTAACCTAGCACTGACTCTACGTTTCCTTTCCTCTGACGAAACCACCAATACACAATATAATATTGTAAAGTTATAGTTCAGACATTTGAACATCGCTTCTGCGAGCTTCGTATAAATGTGTATCTTGTTATGTCAATAATTACGATATTATGCAGGAATGCATTTTACGTACCATTTTTTTTTAATAGGCTTAAAATTTATATTAAAAGTTAATTTCAAAACAAAAAACGCATTTGTTTACTTTATAAAAATATGTCGATTCATATATTTAATCTTCCCATTTAATTTGTTTACCATTTATTTAATTTAAGACGAGCTTTGGTTAATATGCCGAGATTAGAATCGGGCTACAATAAAATAACTTACTTTCCACATGACCTCTGTTAGATTCTTGACAAAATGGCTGCTTGACTTTGACTTTAAATTTAAACTTTTCAAAATCGTTAAGTCAAGACCTTTGACAGTTCAATTTCGTGAAGCTCGACAAGAAACGAAATGTCGGAAAGCAAACGTAAAGTCAGAACGTGAAAATCAAATGTTAACAGCTATCAATTGTGCGCGGGCCTTAAATATGGCACTCGCAGGGTAGTGTTATCGTTGATGCCGGATCTGCCTTTGGAATAAATTTATAAGTTACTGTTACCAACGGCCTGCAGTCAAGTAACAAAACCAGCGTGGCTTAACGCGATCCCTCTCCCGTGCCTACATATCTGGCCGATCTCCGGTACTGCGAAAGTCGTTCCTGGTCAGAGAGCTGGGTTTTTGGCGCTGGGGGGGGGGGGGGGGGGGGGGGGGGGGGGGGAGGGGGTAGTGGTGTTTTATTCCAGACCAATAATTCCCAACAGTGTTGCTGGCTTTAAACGGAGCTCGTTTAATCGGCGCCGAGTCGCGCGCCTGGCTAGAAATAAAACTAACTCAGGGGATCGGAGCGGTGAGGCAACGCCCGAACCGACCCGACTGGACCAGCGCTCCGGAGGGGGAACGCGACTGTGAAAATACCGTTCCAGCGAGGTTGAGGTCAGGTCGGGCTGAAGTTTCCTCTTTGTTCGCCACATGCAGACCTCGCTTCCTCTTCCGGCTGTCTCCTGCTGAGAAGCAGACATCGTCCCCGACAACTGCAGGGGCATACCCGAGACGGAGAGACACTTCATACATTGCTTATGGCCTGTCGGTTCGAGGGGTCGGCCTATGGGCCGTTCACGGTAAAGTTAGCACTTTTCAGGCCCTAGCTAATTTTTGCTTTCAGTCAGTTTATGTTCTTTAACCACTTTTTAAAACAAATATTGCCATGCAAGTAATAGGGGCAGAGCGTATATTTCACCGCACTCAGAAATTAACGTCTAAGGCTGAAACAAAATTTATTTATTGGTTATCATTCCAAATGAGAGTGTTTTAAAAGTTCTCACTTTAACGTTAATATTATATAGCGTTTGAGGCCGAGTACACTGAGAGAAAATCGCACAAAATATTTGTTTTTATGGGGTCAAATATATATTTAGTTGCCCTAACAAAATACATTGTTGGGCAAACAAATTTTGAAAAGCAATAAAATAATATTTGTTTGTATAACAAAATATATGTTTGAATAAACAAAATCTTTGTGTTGGGCCAAAAAAAAATAGACTGTCAACTAAATATTTTCTTGATCAAACTGTACATATTTGTTTGGCCACTCATTTGACTGTCTTCGTTCGAAAATACAGCTCGAGTGTTTGTTTGTATTTTTGTGACCATTAGGACAAAAACCGTGTCGGTGCATCTATTGTTGCTTAAAAACCGTATAAACACATTAGTAAAATAATGCGACTAGAAACTGACAAGTAAAATTGTAAAACTTGAAATATTTGTTTCCACTCGTCGCCCAATATTTCCAGTATATCTATTTTAGAGGCTGAGATTACTTAGGCGTAGCGCGCGGAGGACCTACCCCCCCCCCCCGGCCATTTAAATTCGGCACGAAAATAAGTAACATATTTGTGGATACGTCTGTAGTCCGCCATGTTAAAGGCGATCTTGTTATGAGGAAACGAGGACTTTGAACAATAAACACGTATATGCTCTCCATATAAACGAAATACGTTCCTTGTTGGCAGCTTTGCGCGTTTTTTATGATCATGGCTGAGATGGCACCGGTTTATCTCCATAGCTGCAACTCGAAAATTAATAGCTTCTGTGAGACTGTTCACGCCACTTGTACTTCACATTAACAGACAGCTGTAATACTAGATAAAGCCATACATTGGGAACTTCACATCTAGACGGAAATCAAATTTTGTGTGCCTTACTAGAATGCATGTATATGCGTGTGTGTGTATTTATATATACATACATATGCTTAGAATTTCATATGTATATATATATACATATAAAATTCTGAACATATATATCTGTGTGTGTATGTATGTATATATGTACTCTTTGCAACCAAGTTTACTGCTGTATACGAGAGAGAACTTAAAGGTTTATTTTCGATTTCAGCGCCTGCCTTGACACCAAACTAAATGTGATTTAATAATAACTGGTTTTTTAAAGGATGAAGTGCCGGTATATGGTCAGTTTGAGGTTTCTTCGCATTTTTGTACTTGATAGACAAATTGGAAAAAATATTTATAGTTTATATGAATAAAAATAGAGAGAAAATGGGTGTGTTTGTAATTCTCGGTAAGATATAGTTATAACGCGAATTATTATTGGAGCGAGTGCTTACGAATGCCGTGTGTTATCTCTTTCGCATAGTTTCTAGACTTCCTTCAGCTTCGTTCGCGTGGGGTGGAAGATTATCTTCAACAGGTCTTCAGAAAAGTTGGAAGTAACCGAAAATGGGTTATAGTACAAATAAATATTCTTCGTCCACGTGGCCCTTACAGCGTCCGCTAGCTGGGTTGGTGAATGGCGACTGTTGAAGAGACAATGGTATCATTCCACAATAATTCGAGTGATGGCGGAAACAATTATTACATTTGTAAATCGACACATCACTCCCAATTAGGTTAATCATCCTAACTGAATGAGCATCGATAAAAAAACTAAATTTTGTAGCTACTACAAAATAATATTTTAGCGGCTACAAATTTTTGTGCTGACAAGTAAAAAAAAAAAAAAAATATGGACGTTCACCACAAAATAATTTGGTGGAGTGAACACCACAAAATACTTTATGGTCATCTAAAGTTTTTTTTTTTTCAGTGCAGCGTTCACCATCCAAAAACTGAGCAGGTGGGCACGATAACCATGCGAAAAAGTAATTAAACAACTAATTAACCAATTTACGTGGCGTCCCAAGACAGAAATAACACGTATAATATTTACGGTAGTACATTTTATTCAAACAACATAAAGCACTGTCCAGTTCGGTAGGTGCTCATATTTTGAATGCGTGTAAGATGGGTGTTAAAAAATAGTTTTTGCATATTTAGGCACTTTTCCATCGTCTCCCTGTTAATGACAGATCACGGTATCAACGTTTACGTGTTAAAACAACCGAACTACAGTCTAGGTCAACCGAAGCCACGAATTGCGAGGGCCTTTGATAGCCGATATTAATAAGATGCCCAGCAGACAGATAATTTTCAAACGCCGAGCTGTTTTTTTCCTATAGGCTATTCACGGTAAAATTATCACTTTTGAAAGCCCTGCTTAAGATCTACATGTACGCATGTTGTGTATTCGTCAGCCTTATGCGAGATTAACATTGCCGTGTGCCTCATCACTTTGTTCATCCGTCGGTCAAGTGAAACTCTGGAATTATTAGAACAAGAAAACATTTTACATATTTGCTCATTTTTACACTTCGATGTGTAGAAAAATGGTCACCTAGCACTTTTTATTTGACGTTGAGATATGGAACTACTTCCCCTCAATCGTTACCAACTTTACTGGGCGCATGTCACTCAGTACGCCTGTTAAAATATATGCAGGTAGGAGCAGTGACTTTTTTCTAAGGTTGATTTCAAAAGTGCTCACTTTATCGTGAACATCCATTAGTGATTCGGTACTCAGTGACGTAATAACCAACATACAAACAACCCCGAGGCCTTTGTCTCCTGGCCAAAGATTAATATATTTATACAGATTATTCTAAAACAATAAACATGTTTCAGCCTTACTGGAATAATTAAACACAACTGAGAATTTAGCTGACAGAGCCAATTTTTTTTTACAACTATGAACAGTACACTTTTATGTAACTTTGTGCCAACATATCAGAATTTCCAGCCGGCTACAAATGGCACAGAATTACTTGTGCCACTTTGTCACGCACGTGAAATATGTTTTCGGTGCTAATAGAAACGCAAAGCCAGAGAACACGATCGTGACGACCTTGTAGTTGATCGTGAATAGGCCGGGTTGGGGAGGGGAGGTGGTGTGTTTTAGCTCTGGACATTACGTAACTGCCAGGAGAATTCCCACGTGCTCTTGTTATCGACAACTATAAAGCTTTCAATACTTGTTTGGCAAGCCACGCTCGAAGACATAGTGAGTTGGTAAGCCACAGGCTGTTGGCGTTAAGAGAACCATGTAGCTGCGCGTGGCAAGGTCAAGAAGCGGAGCGACGGAGCGATACGGGCGACACTAGCACGCACGCCTAGCGCCTCGTCGCTCCTACGCGCATGGCGTGCTGTGTTTCCGCCCTAACGTTTTGCTGTGTAAACCAGATCTGTAACCGTGGGGTGTTATTACACGCGATGAAAGTACACATATCAAAATACCTGCGTGTAATCGTACTTTTCTCTTACCGCCGAAAGAAACTTCATAGGCAAGCTTTAAAAATGCGTTGTCTGACCACTTTCAAGATGTTTTTTTCTTCATTAATACACTTAATATATAATACAAGTAAAAATATAGCGATTTAGACAATGGTTTAGTAATTTTTTTAAATCCTTTCTGGCAGAACTTCGTATTTCCAGAATATTTATTTTCCGAGACAAACGTTTACGCGCAAACAACGATTTCACAGAAAACGTTCCAGTACATAGGACCCTTAACTGGAGGCTTTTGAAAGCCATGCTTAGGAACTACTTTTCTTCTGAGTTCATATCCATACGCCACAAGTAAAAATAACAAGTACATGGCTCTGATCATTTCATTAATGCATCATCCGACTGAAACCGTAGAACTTTTAAGAATGTAGTCGCTTATTGTTACTAGTGGAGAGATTGGATTGAGGAGATTTGTACTGCGGTTAGCATTGCGATCTTGAGTGAAGCGAGGGGAGGATGGAGTGGAGCCGGAACGCGTTTTCGGGCAAGAGGGGGGAGGGGGAAGGAACGGGAGAGCCCACAGAAAACCCGCAGGGCATCGGCATCGTCCGACACAATTCCCACATGCAAGGATCCGGTTGGCCTAGGTGGGAGGGGAGTAATTTAACCACTACACCACCGTGGCCCCAGCTTGTCACTAGTAAGCAAATTCATAATTTAATTCGTGTGAAACAATAAACACGTGTTTCAGTGACCGTACATTTAATTACGCTGGTAGTTGAACGCGAAGTGTTAAGCACTACTTTTTTTATAAATTCGCTGAGAACTCAATCGGCAGCCAGCGTCCTAATGCGTACTGTAGCACATATGTAGATACAAAACAGTGAAAATTTCGGAGGTTGATTTCGGAAGTACTTACTTTAACGTTGTCAGTATTTATCTGGACGCAGCTTATTGGGAAGTCGTCACCTTGCGAAAGGGGTGGAATAGCACGCCCAAGATTAGACTGTTTTTTTTTATCGTGTCGCTATCTGTGTACGTAGAATTCCTTCACGTTTATAAAAATTACAAAATGTTAAATTATTTTAACTTTATCACTAATATGCTTAAAAGACGGTACACAATTTATTATTCTAGTTAAATATTTTTAACTAGAATTTTGAACCACTAAAAATGATAAATAAAATTCCTTGTTTATTAAATCAAACTCCCATCATTATTGTAAAATAAGTTATATTATTTACATTAATTGAAGAAGAATGCTGAATAATTTCTCGCTGAAACTTTTTGAATTTGTTAACAGAGACAAACGGGAAAGAGTAACGAACTCAATGAGTAGAGACATGCAAAGTTCGTGTTATTATTTTAGGCCAGACTGAACTCCACGTTACTGTGTGTTTGAGCGATTCCAGCCATTGACTTGAAATATGTCTGTCACGCCTCGGAGAACGCTCGAGCCAATAAAATAATATCAGCGGTGGGGTGGCCAATCTCTTTTAAGGAGATCAAAAAAAAGGTAGGCGACGTTCATTAAACTGCAGCGGCCAATGAGATCAAGGACTGTGCTCGCTTGATTGTAAGGCAGTGGAGTCTATCCTGCCGCCGAAAGATAAGCGCGGATTTTGCACGTCTCTATCAATGAGTCTCACTCCCAGAAGATAAGATCTTCGTGACTTTAGCATAGAAGAAAGGCGGCATTCTTCGTTTCAATAAAAGGCATTGTTCGCGCCGAGGTGCTTCGCCTCCCGACTTGATCCTCGAGGTCAGAAAACCATCTGCGTCCACCATGTTTCCTACGCGCGATTCGCCATTTCTCTCACGAGCTCTGCGTGAACTCGGGCGGGCGCGTCTCTGCACACCGCTGTACCCGCAGGAATCTTGTAAGAGTACACTCGAAATTCGAATCAGTGGGAAACCACTGATTCGCAGCGGAATTCAACTGCTCGAACCAGTGAAAACGGCTCCACTTATGGAATCAGTGGAAAACCACCGATTGTTTCGCTGAAAAATAAGTTTCGCTGATTTGATTGGAGGCGTGAAACAATTTCACTCATTGAATAAGTGACGGTCGACTGCGGTGGCGAATTGAATATTATTTTTATTGACTGTAGCGAAATAATTGCGTGAAATAAACATATTTACGATAGTTTACGATTTGTATTGCGCAATTAAAAAAATATTCTGACGTGGCCAAGATGCAACTCACACACCTATTGAAACTAGGCCGTTATCTTACCTTCTGCGCTACCACGCCAAATTTAATTAATTAGAAGAAAGCACAGGACTTACAGTTTCGCAACTAAATCGTGAAGATTTTACTTGCATGCCTTTGCTGTTTGTTTTAGGTTTAATTGGCACCGTTACGATTGTTAAAACGAATAGCATATATGAGTGCCCTCTCTTCATCACATAATATGCAGTTTAAACCTTCAAATAGAGCGCTGTGACGATTACATGAAAGCGAAATGAAAGATGTGAGAATTGAATGAAAGGCTGAGTATTTCTATTGCCTCATAAAATGGCGTTTTGAACAACATTTTAGAAAGTATTTTCTATCGGTTGTTATTTCACTTGATACACGTTTAACGGCCATTTTTAAACGTTGTTTGACAGCCATTTTTACACGTTGTTTTGCTGATCCATAAGTAAAAAATAAACCACTGAGTAAACAGAGAAAAATATGACTGATGTATCAGTGGAAAATGTCACTGAATCAATAAGTGAAGGAAACATGGCATTTTTTCACTGATTAATCAGTTAAATTCACTGAAGTGACTGTTGAATCAGTCAGATACGTTTGACTAATTGAAATAGTGAAATTCTTCAATTAATAATTATTCATCATTCAAAACGTACTTATAGCAAAAATCGTATTGAAACTTTCATATTATACTACTAACGTCTATCGTTGGAGGTGGTGAGAATTGTTCTACAAAAAAAATTAAGTTCCATTTTACATCTGCCTCACTTAAGTTGTCTCCTGTCCTCCGATTGGCCGTCGCCTGACCATGGCACATCTCTATCAGCAATGGCGAGACGAGAGACAATCAGGATAATTTTATTTAGTACTTTTGTTTAGTAAACGTCTAATGCCGACTATTCTACAGGAAAGAAATGAAAAATAACAAACAAATCATTAATACCGAATTTCCTCTGTAAACAAACTAAAATTACTTACACATGATCTCTATGTCAATAATAAAGCGTTATTTGGAAATCGTATTAAATGAAGTGACAACATAAGCATGTACTCTTCAATTATATATAATGTACATGCCTATGTACATGCCTATGTATTTACAATGTTACAAGATCCGCAGAAATGTTGATTTCACGCATGATAGAAGAATACACAATGTGCATGCAAGTGTATGCTGAGCAGGGTCCCAAAAGTCGTCAGTTTACCGCGACCAGTGTACAACAACAAAGGCAAAGATCGGCATGCATCATCTCTACTCGAGATCGAAACACGCGCAAACGAGTAAAACTAGTTTGGAGAAAGCACAAGGGCATTCAAATAGTAAACAAACGAACCTGCTAACGCGATTATGAATGAGGACAAAAACCCGTCCACGCCCGAGACCGTTCGAAAAAACAAGAAATCGTCTGCCAGGGTGACGAACGCAACACGTAAGAGAGTGTTCATTAAAAAAAAAAAAACCTCAACAGATTTCGCAGGAAGCTCGAACCTGTTCGTTAGCTTGCAGTTGGACGATTTCGCGCGAGTAAAAAAAATAATAATAAAGCCAACTTAATCGGAAAGTTGCGAGAGCGTAAGTGCCACGGGGCAACAGCTTTTGCCCTACGTCACGTCTAAACACGTAGATGCGCGCCTCATCGCGCGGAGAGATCGAACGTGACCATTACGTGAGCACAAGGAAAACTAAACTTGCCCAGTGAAGCTGCAGCTACTCTGAACCTTGTTCTGCCTCGTGGGAGGCGAGTAGCTGAACCACTGCACCACAACGTCACAGAGCGCTTAAGGCTCGTCTGCGATCCTTTTCCAGAAATTGTTCGTTTTCGCGTCGCAACTTCGGATCCATATATATATATATATATATATATATATATATTACTAGAGACATGCGAAATTTGTAGAGACCTGAAGAATTTCGCGGGTTCATTTTGGGTCAAGCTAGAATACGAAAACTCGTTTGTTCACGTCATTATTGTAATTGGTCCACGCTTTATGTAACACCTCCTGAAGAACCCTGAACCAATAAGAAACACGCAGCAAAACACAGGCCCAACCAGCGCCTTTCGCTGTGACAGCATCAACCAATGATTAATTTTATATGCGTTATTGTACACAAGACTGTGCAGTCTAGCCTACAGGTAATTGAAATCGCGAATATTTCCCGTCTCTAAAAATTCGCGTTATTATTTTGCTACAGGCTAAACTTCACAGTACTGTATATACCGTAACCGGCGCCGTTTCTCCATTAGCTGCTGCATAGGCGTGAAGCCAGCCCTTTCTGATAGAACTGAACGTGATTGGGGCACACAATTGTGAAGTGTTTCATTCATTGGCGCAGAGTTACCCAAGGCGTGTTAATAAAAGAATAGTCTTAAATAATAAACGTATTGCAAAGGTACCTACACGTGTTTAAAGTTCAACGTGTCTCCAAATAATAGTGCGAATTTTGCAAGTATGTAGTTATTACTAGAGACCTGCAAAATTCGCGTTATTTTGTGACTGCAGACTGAACTCCAAGATGCTGTGTGCCTTTTTTCTCTTCAGCCATTGGCCGACAACTTGTGTGGTACGTCTCAAGAAATGCTTTCAACCAATAACTGAAGCTGGACTTCTGAGCAACCAATCCGCACTGAAGCGGTCACAGACATTAATGGCACTGTATAGTTGACAGAAGCCAATGGAAGCACGAATTGTACTCAGTCAGATATAGGGGCATTGAAGTCCGGCACGGTACCAAATAATAACGCGAATTTTGCAGGTCTCTAGTTATTACTGACAATGTACGATTATCGAAGATATAAATGTTGCGATTTGTTTAATATTTCTATTCGTGATTTTAATTGTGTGTTATCTGCTTGTTGTAAAATTTTGAGACTCGACTTTTTTCAACAAGCAGGCAACACACAAATAAAATTAACAAATCGTAAAATGTAAATTTTCTATAATTGTACATTGTCAGTGATTCCTATGAATCCAACCAAGATTAGAGACACTGTCGTTTGTTTATTGGTTGCTGCGATCAAGTGAGACGTTTGTACAGCACTGTTCAACACTCACTCACGCTACTGCTTCCTGCATACTACTGGCTCACAGTTAAACGGGGCGTGTCTAAAGAACTACGTTCCAATCAGAGTAGAAGAAGAAAAGGACAAGTGTTACAAGTCTACCTCAGTACTGAACAAACTCGCGACATACTCGGGGCTCTACTGATAACGAATTAATATGATGGCTGAATTTCTCTGATTTATTTGTGATTCCCGCTGAATGTCGAGAAATCCACTGCCGTAAGTCAGGTATTCCGAGTTCATTTCCGTGATTCGCCAGTTGGCAGTAGCTTACCAACTGAATTTCAGTGAATGTTATTTCACTGATTGATAGCTGGGGATAGGAAAATTTCGCAAGTTCAGTGACCTGTAGGCTAGACTCCACAGTCCGGTGTACACTCGAGCTTCAGCTGTTGGTTCATTGGCTGATGCATGAGTGAGTAGCCAGCTTTACACCAAACCTGGAACGTATGTGATTCGCTACTAGTTTCCTTGTCAGTCTGCTATTGGTTCAGAGTCGTCCAGGGCGTGTCTAATAAACTGCGATCCGATTGCAAAGTAAGCTTCAGTATATACGTGTTTGACTTCTACCTTGTTCTGAAATGAACTCGCGAAATGTTTCTATCCATATTGATATAAGCTGTTTACGGTAAAAAAGAGCACTTTTGAAAGCCCTGCTTAAAATCTACTTGTATGCTTTATGTAAAATTAACATTTCCATTGGCCTCATCACTTTATTCATGCGTTGGTCAAATGAAACTGTGGAATTTCTAAGAAAGGAAATGCTTTACAATCTGCTAATTTTTACACTTCGATGCTTGTTTCGTTGTCTCAACCAACGAATTGTGGCGTTCTTTTCAGCTATACTTTAACCAACTATAACATACTGTAGACCAGTAACATTATTTAAAAACAATAAGTTAAGCTAAACTCACAACCACCCGTTTCATCCGTCAGTCGCCCGTGCGTCCGTCGGTCACGTGATCTTCAACCAATCGCAGGTTAACATTTCTTTCTATCCGTCAGTCCGTCCAATATATCTCAAACTTTTTAACTCTCGACGGATCGACGGATGAGCCACGGCCTTGTAATATTGTTCCTTGAACATGGCTGTCGGAAAAAACAGTCACTTGTTTATTTGCCTGAATATTTTTTCTTTTTAAATTCATAAGGCAGTGAAGTTGTTTACTTTTTTACTTCTCACCTTTGAATTGAACTGAAGATCACTTGTATATTTTCAGAAGAAACGCTGATAAATAATATTTAGGGAAGAGAATATATTTATTACATTCATTATAAACTTTTGTCTCTGTGCGAGAAATTTCGTGTTGTTGTGTGGCAACACCGAAGATTTTCTTGCCCGACGGATCGACGGGAGGCGGAGTTGTGAGTCGTTTTCAGTTGACAGACGAAAAAAAACTGACGGATGGCTGACTAATGGAAGTGACGGACGGTTGTGAGCCAAGCTTTACCCACACAGATCACTCGCCGCCTGGTCGTCATAAATGTTTTGTATACGTACGTACACCAGGTACGAATGTGTTAAAAAGTAAAATAAATAAATAAATAAATAAATCTTACAGAGCCAGGTAAACCAGAGGTAAATAGGTGGAATCTGGAGGTTCGATTCCTGGTCGGGACATTCTGATTTTAAGATGTCCAGGGTTTTCTGAAACCACTTTAGAGTCCTTTTTACAGGCCATCGTCGACTCCTTCCCCGTTCCTGCTTGTCTGAGCAATCTGCTCTGTCTAATGACCTCGCTGTCGATGAAACGTCAATCCCTGGCTGCCTACTCTGTATATTAGTGATTAAAAAAATCGCAGTATTGTTCTACAATTCGCGATGATGTGCACAGAAAAAAAGAGCACCTGATTATTACGGGATTCAAAACATCTGCTCACGTGGTGCTCATTGAGCCATGTCAGCGATGTAAAAACAAATTGATGTAAAATTCCCTTACATGTAAGGGAAACTAATTACCTCTTAAATGTAGAGGGTCATTTACCCTTCTTGATTGGCTTGATTATTTTTCGACACGTGATAGCTGGCTGCACACGAATCAATTAGGAGCCTTGCCGATGCTGCCGAATTCTGAGCGGCGCGGTCAAATATGAAAACGCCTTCTCAAGCAGACGGCGACCTGTAGAGGCACCATGAAGCGTGCCTTAACAAATTGTCATGTACCGACCTTAGACTTCGAACAAAACCAGGACGCCAGGGATTGCGTCAAAAGACTGCAACACGACAACATCCCCCACCACTGAAGCTGGAAGGAGGCCAGTTGGATAACGTAAAGCAAGGGATCGATTTGGGCCGGCGCGAAGCGAGGGTCCGACGTCCACGACAGTGGCCGAAGACGTCGGAGGGAGCATCCACGTCGTAGACGCCGGCAGCGTGGAGCTCGCTGCCTTGGGTGCGTCGCGCGTCGTGGTCCGAACGAGCCAGATACAGCCTCCGGCCTCAGGATTCAGGTGGGGACTGTCCTTGTTAGCTTGAGTCAAGGAGGCGTAATTGCAAGCCGATTAAATATCAACTTAATATCATTTAGTAGCGCCCCGCGTCATTAAGTTACTCAATTATTTGGAATCTTGTACGTAAATTATCGTGTTGCAAGACGGATTAAATTAGTGTGTTTTACGACTTGCCTACCAGTTAATATTATTGTAGTAGCTGCACCCCCAGACTACATGTTTGGTGTATTGTGGAGCACAATAGGAAGCATTACAAACCAATGGGTGCTCATAGTATTGAAGTCTAGCTTGTAACCATAGTTTTTTTTCGCGAAAAATCACTAAGAACCCATACATGTATGGGGAAATTTACTATACTGTATAATAAAATTATATTTAAAAAATATCCCAGAGTATTAGCAAGTGTCAATTATTTTACTACCTATATCCGCTGACAAATAGTAACGAAACGTCAAAACTAAAATCCGCGACACTTGCTGGTGGGTTGGCGGGAACCATGGCCCTCTGTCACGATGAGCCGATGCGCTATCCATTACACCACGACGACAGCGTAACAGCATCAGTGAATATCAATGTGTTACGGAATTGTTTCTTCATTACGCGTCTCCCCCCCCCCCCCCCCAATCTTCCTTATCTGTTGCGAATGCTGAAGAGATGCACGCTTCGTTAAGGTAATGTTCCCAACAATGTATGGGATTTTCCACTACCATGTAAGTGAATTTTCCTCCAGAGTTCGGTGATTTTACCTACCTATAACGAAAACTATGTTTCCCCCCACAAACTTGCGAATATTACCTCAAACTTGTCAGGTAATTTTTCCATTGTTTTTTACAGTGAGGAGCTGGTAGTAATCCGTAACAGGTCAAAGGCCCTCCCCCCTCACCCCTTCCCCGAGGACCTTGCATCTTGCATCTGGGCGTTGAGACGTGGAACGTATTGACTAGAGACGTGCAAAATCCGCGTAATATTTCGGTGGCGGGATAGACTTCACTGCCTTATGAACACGCGAGCGCAGTCCCCGTCGTTTCATTGGCCGCTGCACTGAAATGAACGTCACCTACCTGCTTGATATCCTTGAAAGAGATTGGCCACTCCACCGTGCTGTGATCAAGTGAGGTCTCTGCACAGGATTGTTAAACACTCACTCACACTACTACATCATGCTCGTTAACAAGGAGTGTCTAAACAACTGTAGTCGAATCACAACAGTAGGAGAAAAGAATAAGTGTTAGGAGTCTACCACGCCTCCGAATGAATTCGCGAAATACTCGTGGCTCTACCGATGGCTGAAATCGCTCGGTCTGTCCGTAAAATAAGAACTCGAATTTCGCAGGTCTCTACCTATCGCAGGGGTGAAATCCGCAGAGCGCCCAGAATTCCCAGGGCAGCGAGATTCTATTGCTGGTTTCCGTTGCCTCTCCCAGAGCGAAAGCGAAGCGATGCGGAGCGTCTAGTTAAGGCTGGCCCAGTTACCTCAACAAACTTTCTAAATCAACCTTCGAAAAATGTCTCTGCCCGTGTAAGCGATTCACGGTAAAGTAAGCACTTTTTATTGTCCTGCCGAGTTTTTCCTTTCGTCAGATTTCTATCTCTCTGTCACTTCTTAATATAAACATTGCCACGTGACTAATAAACACAATGTACACATTCCACCACTACTTAAAGTCAACGTCTGGAGCTACAATTAAGTATATTTATTAGTGGTTAATGCCTGTTGAAAGGGGCTTCAATAGTGCTCACAATACCATGAACAGCCTATACATGCTTGTATTTTAACAAGCGCACTGAGAATCATGGATCCAGCAGAGTCGGTAACGACGTTGGGAAAATAGTTCCATGCCTGAACGTTGAACTAAATTTGTTAGATAAACATTCGTGAAAACTGAAATTATTTCTTTTGCCGCCTATTTTTTTTTTTACGAAGGCCTACGTACATATAGGCTACATGTAAGAATCGGCAAACGTGTAAAATATTTACGTTTCACATGACCAACGTATCAACGTGACCAGGACCATGACTATGTTAAAGTGAGCACTTTTGAAATCAACCTCACTGCTCCTACCTGCATACATTTTAACGGGTGCACTGAGTGACATGCGCCCAGTAAAGTTGGAAACGATGGAGGAAAATAGTTCCTTATTTTAACTTCGAATAAAAATTGTTTGGTAACAATTTGTGATAACTTAAATTATATCTATCGCTTTCTGTTTTTTTTTTTTTTTTTTTTTTTTTTTTAATGCCTCGAAGTGTAAAAATGAGCAGATTTTTAAATACTTACTTTTCTGATAATCTTACATTTTCACTTGACCGACGCATGAAGAAAGCTATAAAGCCCCCCGTGGCAATGATAATTCTACATAAGGCGGAAGAATACAGAACGTGCATTTCAGTAGATCTTAAGCAGGGCTTTCAAAAGTGCTCATTTTACCGTGAACATACTATAGGAACATACGACGTGCCTCGAAGTGTAAAAATGAGCAGATTTTTTAAATACTTACTTTTCTGATAATCTTACATTTTCACTTGACCGACGCATGAAGAAAGCTATAAGGCCCCGTGGCAATGATAATTCTACATAAGGCGGAAGAATACAGAACGTGCATTTCAGTAGATCTTAAGCAGGGCTTTAAAAAGTGCTCATTTTACCGTGAAAATACTATAGGAACATACGACGTGCATTCAAGTAAGCCTTAGGCAGAAATTTCATAATTTATCAGTTCATCGCGAACAGTCTATAATGAGAACTACCTAAGATAGCTTGAAAAAAATAACTTTGAGCCATAAACTTTATGTCTTGAAGATGAGGACTCGCTGCTTTAAATGCCTGTTGGATAAACGCGCGAATGGTTTTAGACTAAACGCCTTTTAAGAAGAAACACGATATAGGCTAAATAAGTACACTATATTCCTGTTAGACAAAAATACGTATAAACTAATCATTAATTCTACGCTAAACGCTGTTAACTCCATGACTGCTCGTACCAAGCTCGTAACAAATTTATGAAACTTTATGATTGCTTAATTAATTAATTAATTTAGTATTATATGAACTTAATACGGCTAATTACTGCAAAAGGCAAAAAAAAAAAAAACCGCCTGGATCATCTTAACATTAAAGTGAAGAGTATCGCAAAATGTTTCGTCAATATTTATTAAGAGTATATACTAAAATAGTCATATTCAAACGGTCGACCCAGGAACAAAGAGTGTCATGAAATATAACACAAACGAAAAATTTTCTATCTGCTTTATCTGCGATAACTTTTCCATAAAAGAAATTAACATATGCAGTTTAGAAGCTTAGTGGTAATAAATTTATTTTATACTTGCTAGCGTTATATACTTCTCCTGCCATTTGAATAAAAAAAATAAAAAAGAAAAGAGCAGAAATTTTACGACACTCAACATATGGAAATAATTTATTACCTCGCGACTTGATAACACAGCACGATATACCTGTATGTTGATTCTCGATTTATGTACCATCTCTAAATGTTAAAATTTAAATAGACCCTATTTTTAATAATTACCACATATTTTAAATACATACATTCCTCGTGTGAAGTGCAGATATTTTTATATATTAATACTAAGGCAAGTCCTGCTACTTAAACAACATTTTTATCGTAACATGTTCCAGGGTAATTACTGGTGATCTCTCCTTCTAGCGGAGTTATATTTCACTGGTTGCAACGCATTTATTTTGTTACTCTTTTTCTTAGCACCCGTTGTTTGGGTAGCTGTAACAAATAAATACGCTCCGACATGTGTCGGTTGTCCTGCTTAGAAACTACTTTTCATCTTAGTATGAGATCCTTCCGCCACACGAAAGTTTCACGTTGCCGTGGGTCTGATCACTTTATCCATGCGTCACGCAAGTGAAATAGCGAAACTGTTACAAACCTAAATGTGTTACCAATACCCAAAGCACGTATTCTAACGTACGTGTATAAAGCAAAACACGATAAGATTAATGCACATGAATTACAATATAAGATTCGTAATTCCATATTCTGTTTTAAGAACTATTTTTCTTAATCCGCTGCCAACTAAACTGGAAACGTGTATACCAAAGTTTACGGTAGCATATATATATATATATATATATATATATATATATATATGCTACCGTAAACTTTGGTATACACGTTATATATATATATATATATATATATATATATATATATATTCGTAAGCAGTAATTTTTTTTGCAACGTTTTCTCTAACTACAAGATGTCGATACTTGAATTTGTAAACCGGCCAAGAGCTGAACCTTTGCTGTGCACAAATAAATAAATAAAAACAAACTATCGAGACAAACAAAAATAAATTTTCAGTCTTTTCATCTTCTGGTTTTGAAAACAGTTCACGTAAATCCACCTCTTCCTTTAGGAATGCTCTTGTATCCCCCCCCCCCTTTTATTTTTTACGATCTTTGCAATGCTTCCGTAGTTCTTCCAGCCCTCTCTTGACGAGGCAATTTAATTTCGTTCGTGCGCGCGCTCACTAAATAACGCGGCTAATTATCGGCGGCTTATCTGGCGGCTCGCCGATTTCTAGGCTCCACGAGGTCGGGGAGTTGGTTTTAAGGCGTCGTGACCTTGAGACGGCCTCGCCAAGGGTGCAGGGGAAGGACGAACGCCGCGCCTGGGCACTCTTCCCGATGACCTTCGCCGACGGTCCGCGATTAATGGACGCCGTGAAATAAAATAATAATATAAAAAAATTGCTCCGGGGTACCCTGGAGTTTTTCGGGGACGTGGCAAAAAAAAAAACCTGGCGATGGCGTGATCGGATACAGTAAATTCGAACTCGACCGATGAACGGTAATAAAAAACGTACGGTGAATATTATTCCAACAATCGCAACCCATCCTTACCTCCAACGATATCCGTTTGGGTCCGCCATTGAAATGATCGCTAACGGCCGAATCACACGATACCGGATGCTGTACTAGTCTGTAAAACTAATCTCGTTCGTTTGCCGTACATTTAATCGCAAACGCTCTTTCTTGACGTCCGGGCATTGAATTATACTGAACCATATAACTTATTTCACGTGAGATAAAACGAATGAAATATAATTTTTCAGCTTTAAGCAGCTGTTATATCAACTAATACGGCACCCACTATGGCATTTGTCTCTTTTCCGCGATGATTTTCATACAAGGTTTTGGAAATAGGGCCTGTCCTATTTCCCCTGGTATGTTCTATGACATATTTCGCATATGGCCAATCGCATCGCAGTTTCAGAGCGCAAGGCGCTCCCTATGACCATTTCTTGAAGGTAGTGAAACCAAAAAGTATGCCTCCGTCTTGATTGTTTGTCCAGGAGGTTGAAATTACTTTAAACGTCTTTGGAATACGACGAAATACTATAAGACTGACGGAGGCGCTACTTAATACTGCCTGATGGTATACTGAGAACTTTCCTTGCTATATACTGTATTACATTTATTTCAAGGCAAGCATTTTATTTTAGTTGAGACAGCAAAATGGTAGAGTTTTGGTAAACGAATATCCTGCGGCATTTTTAGGCATTAGTTCGGAACTCCACCGGACTTAATTTTTACCTTTGAACGTTAATCATACGTTTGAGTTGAGAAACGTAATCGTTAGGGATAGGAAAATTTCGTAATTTCACTTCGGGACAAGATAGACGCCAAACACATATACGGTGAATTCACGTTTGCAATTGAGTCAGAGTTTATTATACACGCCCTGGACGACTCTGAGCCAATAGCAGACTTGCAAGGAAACAAGTAGCGAATACCTTACAGCCAGGTGCGAGGTAACACTGAGGCAGCAGCCAATGGACAGATATGTGAGGCCCTAGTGTACACAGGGCTGTGGAGTCTGGCTTACAGGTCATCGAACTCGCGAAATATTCCTATCCCTAGTAATCGTGCAGTATGAATCTTCCACGTCGGTTCACATAGCGGCTGGTACACCGACTCGTGTGCCAGGCCTTACAGAAGCTTCTACAAGAGCAAGTACGGCAGCAAGTTCACCTGTCATATTGGCTCAAGGGTCACGTGACGAAGAGGTCGGATAGATGACGATTGGTATGACTGGAGATGATGGTTTATCGCGGGAAAACTTGACTGATTGCTAGGATTCAACGTACTATGCACATGTCCGATAGGTTTTTTTTTTTTAATTGGCTGTCATGCATGTATGAAGCTTCTACCCCATTACAATGGGCCAATAAGGATTCTGATACTATGAGGCGGAACGTTCGTGAGTGGTCTGCAAACTATTTATCCGAGTAAAAACGGTGTTCATCCAATCATGAAAGAATAAACTAGATATAGTGTTAGCCCCATAGAAGATATGTCAACTCCAAAAATTTTCGCTATATTCCATTATCTTTGGGCTTGTCATAAATCACTATGCACCGGCTTAGTATGTATAGTAGTTAGCGACCCGAGAATTTCGCGAGTTCATTTCTAAACCAGTTGGAACACACGCACTTGTACGTTCATGTTAGTTTTGTAATTGATCGAAGTGTTGTTCTATACTTCCTGTAGATAAATGAGCCAATTACAAACATGCAATAAATAATGCGCCCAACCACCGCCTGTTACTACCACAACAGTCAACCAATAAACAGTTGATATCTGCACGAGAGTTTATAAGACTGTGAAGTCTACCCTACAGGTCATTGCACTCGCGAATTTCTCGGGTTCTCTAATAATAGCACAGATTGGAACCCTCTACAATCTGACGGTCCTTCGGTTATAAGCCTGCGTGCATCATCATAGGGCATAAAAACTAAAACTTCGACTTTAATTTTTTTTCCTCTCCAACATCAATTCACATCAAGTTGCAGCCGCCGAGTTGTTGCAATATGTACTGAAATCTGTTCTTTAGAGTAACTGGTGATGAGTAAGCGAGTGAAGAGACGAAGGTGAAGCGAGGTGAGTATGGAGCAGCACCGGAATGCAAGGGCGGGGGGAAACGGGAGATCCTTGAGAAAACCCGTCGACCAGCGGCGTCGTCCAGCACGATTTCCACATGCGAAAATCCGGGGGCAACCCCACCGGGAATCTAACCCGGTTCGCCTTGCTGGGAGGCGAGTAGTTTAACCTCTACACCACCGCAGCTCCTAGAATAACTGGTTATTCGCTAGTTTTCGTCCACAGAAGTAAAGGAAAAATTCACAGCGCAGGAAATTTAGCTTACCTCCACGTAGACCAACAAAACGTGGCAAGTTCTTGGACATAACAAATAACGAATTATTAGGGGCATGCGGAATTCGCGTAGTTATTTGGCATAGGATGTACTTTATAGTATTGTATGCATTAGAGCAGACGTCGTTTCTCCATTTGCTGCTGCATAAATATAAAATTTACGCCTTTCTGAATAAACAACGCGTGATTAGGATACACAATTGTGCTGCGTTCATTTATTTGCGCAGAGTTACGCTGGGCGTGCTATATAAAGTATGGTCCAACGTCAAACGTATTGCGAAAGTACATGTGTTTGAAGTTTAACGTGTTACCAAATAATAACGCGAATTTTGCAGGTCTCTACGAATTCTGCGGGCAACAATATTTCCCGGCCGAAAACAGGCTAGACCTCCCCCTCCTTCGTAGTACTGACACAATTCAAAGAATTCTAGTAGCAATATTTTGTTTATCTATTCTTTAGATTTTACACTCTCTAACCCAACCATCTTATAATGTGATCTGCTTATCCCTGGGGGTATGCTTGAGCTTATAAAGACAGGGGCTCACGAGTTAAACTAATACAGTTTACTTTTCGCAAAAAAATGTTGTAATTATGATGTAACTGTGTAATATTTTTTTTTGTAATAAATGAAGCAGTTTTTTTTACAACTAAAATTGAGATTGAAACAACCTGTTAAATGAAAAAATAAACCAGTTGTATACGTGAAAATATTTTCTTAGCTTGTATTAAAGGAACGGTTGGGGTCGAGTAAAATGTACGTCATATCAGATAGGTCCTCGAAACCACAAAGTATACGAACTCCTGCTCCAACACATATATGCTCACTCAGTACTTAAGGTCACGGTCTCGGAGAACGCAGTAAGAATTTCTAACTGCCGCGACAACCGAAATATTTGTTTACCTACACATGGAAAATTGGAATATATTCACGTCGCATCCACGCCTAAGCCAACACTGTATAGCTAGGGATAGGAAAATCTCGCGAGTTCATTTCGGGGAAAGATAGACGTCAAACACATATATAGTGAAGTCGCATTCCCTATTGGATCACAGTTTATTAGACCCACCCTGCAAGCCTCTGAGCCAATAGCAGACTTGCAAGGAAACATCTTGCGAATCCCATAACTGTCAGGTGTGGGGCATCGGCCAATGAACAGCTGAGGCTCCAGTACGCAGAGGATTGAGGAGTCTAGCATTTTCCTATCCCTATTTATCGTCCATTCATGGTTACTTTGGACTTTTGTGAAGCCATGCAAAAGTTCTACTTTCAGGTAATCCTTCATCCACATGCAAACAAAGCTTAACCGAGTAGAAAATTACATCAAAGAACAACGCACAGTATTAATGCGTGCTCTGTTTAATAGCATTTTGTATGAGAACTATTCATTACCATGGCGTTGCCAATACATATATATCCTCTGTTTTTGCTAACATCAATTACGAATAAAGTATTATAATATATAAATAAAATAAGAAGTGAAATATTAATTTAACTGAAATTAAGAAAAGTTACTTTCGAATTAATAGAAGTATAAAAAGCTTAAGATAGGCTACATGAAATTATAGGGAACAACCAAACACGTCTTACATGGGTGATTTTGCAAAGGTTTGAGAAAAAAAGTGGAAATAGACTAAATTCTGTGTCATGACATGGCAGACTTTAACCAACGATCCCTCCTCCCTCCATCAGAAACTACCTTAAGAGTCGGGACCAGGCGCTGTAGCAACCTTCGTAGCCCGCATCTCCGAGCTCGGTTTGTATCAAGTGCAATATTCAAGTTCATGTCCAACACCATACAATTCTTGGTTTCTTCTTTATTCCCCACGCAGTTAATCCATTTTATCTGCAAAAATTCCGTTTGGGAGAGAGTAACTTTTGTCATCTACATGTACGTACAAGTCAAACCAATTTTATCGGACAAAATCAAGAGTTAAGACCTCCATCAATATTCGACATGGCCGATGCAAACTGAACTGGCTATCTAGGCGAAAGACCTGTAAACGCCCCTTTACCCCTCGAAAGCCACACGGTTAATACTCGTTTATACAATTGCCGGAGTCAACAGATACTGAGACATATCGATTTCTTGTCGATCGATACAGTTCACTCGTAGAAATATGCAAAGGGAATTTACTTTTCTTGACAGATATAAATTCGCCAATGATAATTTGTCATAAATGTTAGTATACTCGTGTATATCAAAACAATTCCTTAATTTAAATTAATATATTCTAAAAAAAATGTTTGAACTTTTACAAGAAAAATTCTTGGAAATCCAGTTGCCAAGGAAATCCTTTTTAAAACTACTAAAAGTTTTCTTGTAAAATCTGCAAAACATATATTGGTAATATTACAAATTGACAGCATTGTATTGCAACTTACATTATTGAAAAGTGTACATTACTTTTCTAGAAAACTGATGTGATGAATTAATAATAAAAATATATATATATAATTTACGAAAAATAATACCTATACGAGCCAGCATGGGGACTAGAACCCATGCCCCTTGCTTTATTAGTCCTCACCGTTACCCAAAAGACCAACATGACTTACGAGTGCAGTAATTATTTTTATGGTATAAATATATAAATGCAAATATCTACAAAATAATATGACGATATTTGATAAAGAAAAATATATTTGTTTCATTTTAAGAGTTCTGTTGTTGAGTTGCGATAGTTGGATGGCTCTTAACAACGAGGTCTTGAGAGCCGATTTAAGAGTTTTGTGCAGCTAGAAAACAGTAAATGAGCAATACGGTAAAATTTTATTGAAATAGTCGTTTTATTATGGATATTTGTGTTGTTTTAAGTGTTTTGCGTTATGCACGCTTGCAATACGTTTCTTTTTAAATTCAACTACACTTAACATCGCCCATAGATAGGGATAGGAGAATTTCGCGAGTTCAATGACCTGTAAGCTAGACTCCACAGTCCTGTGCACACTAGGACCTCAGATGTTTGTCCATTGGCTGCTGCCTCAGTGTTACCTCACACCTGGCTGTAAGGGATTCGCTACTTGTTTCCTTGCAAGTCTGCTATTGGCTCAGAGTCTTCCAGGGCGTGTATAATAAACTCTGATCCAATTGCAAAGGTGAATTCACTGTATATGTGTTTGAAGTCTATTTTGTCCCGAAATGAATTCGCGAAATTTTCCTATCCCTACCCATAGATTTTGCACAACAGCTGTATGCGGTTTTACGTTGTTGAGGGTCTGCCATATTTCTGAAGCTCGTTGATACGGGTCAGTGTAGTACAAACATTTCTTGAGGTCTATTAAAAACATGGCCCTTGTAGTATTACAATGGAGCAGTTTTGCAAGAGATATATTTGTAATGTTAATATTCGTAAAATTTCAATAACTTCTCAATAAATTACAATTTCGTTACAGTTTATGTAACAATCCAATATATATTATCTAATTTTTTAAAATCGAAATGTAAATCTTATTAGATCTGGCGTCGACCGTCCCACCGATCTTACCTTTTTTGACGCCCTAGACGGTCGCGTGGTTCGCCTAGCCTAAATGGTCGTGATGGCCCTGCACAGGGCAGCCACTGGAAGAATACGCGTGCTCAGAGACTGTTCTCCCGCAGTTCTGAACAGCGTCATGGAAAACTTTATCCTGATCAAACTCAGGTCCCATCCTACCATGGCACTCTTTTAATAAATCCAACAGCTTGCACGTTTCTACTGGCACACTGGTCCAGACAAGCAGCATCCTGTCAGCAGGCCAGTCTGTTCCACGGACGGAATTCTTCTCGTTGTTGACCCGTTGCCCGGAGTTGCCTATAGTCCGTACACGGCTTCTTCAAACCTTTCTGCTGTACGCACTCGGTGTAACAATATTTCGAGTAAGAACTACACTGTAAAAAATTTCCTGGTAAACTTTCTCAACTGTAATGGAAGCTTTTTAACCTATACACTGTATAGTAATAATTCCACATGTCAGACTGCAATAATAGGAACGTAGAGTGTCGTTATTAAACAAGATATGTTGACTTCCCCACGCATTTAACTGTTTCGTAAGAGAATATAGGAACGGAACCATGGATGTATGGGAGAATAGTTTACTATTCGCACTTTCTCACTATTCGCATACATTGATATAGTAATTTTACGAACAATTTCTAACAGTGTGCTCTATTTCTTACAGGCATCGCCAACACACGTATTTTCTCCCTGTTTTATTCATATTAAATATAAATTGAAATTTTTAATATTCAGATAGATACAGGTTTAAATTCGATTTTACAAAAGATAAGGTATTTTATGTTACCACAAATATTAATGCTTGTTATAAATAGCATAGTTTGGAGTCAACCAAGCACTTATACTTGGAGTGATTTTTCTAAGGTTTGACTAAAAATGTGAAAATCGTTTGCTGGGCCATTCAGGTGATTAATGATTTCCATGTCAACGCTTATGAATAGAGGTGTGAAAAGGCCACTTAAACGTCGAATTTATGCACATGCCAATAAATTGGAGGCACCGCCAAAAGTTCTCGCAAAGACGAGACTAGCGGTTGTTCAAGGCGATGTAAACACTTATGAAAGCCGTGCTTAAGATCTGTTTGTGTGCACATTGTGTATTCTTCCACCTTGTGTAAAATTAACATTGGCATGATCCTCATCACTTTATTCATGCATTGGTCCAGATAAATTGTGAAATTATTACAAAAGTAAATGTTTTCCAAATCTGCTCTTTTTTTTACACTTTGACACATTAAAAAAACGGAAAGCGAAATAAATTATTTAAGTCATGAAAATAGTTACCTAACACTTTTTATTTGACGTCGTTATATGGAACTACTTTCCCTCCATCGTGAGCAAATTTACTTGGCGCATGTCACTCAGTGCGCCTGTTAAAATATATGCAGGTAGGAGCAGTCACTTTTTTATAAGGTTGATTTCGAAAGTGCTCACTATATCGTGAACAGACTATCCCAATATTACTGGACGCTAACTGGTCAGTGTGCCTGTTAAAATATACGAATTTAGGAGCAGTGACATTTTTTCAAAGCTTGATTTCAAAACAAGTGGGAATCGTGCCGGACGATGCCGTTGGTCGGCGAGTTTTCTCGGCGATCTCCCGTTTACCCCGCCCCTTCATTCCGGCGCCGCTCTATATTCACTTCAATCACTCTCATCGGTTCTGCAGACCTCGATGTTAAGAGCCGCCCAAATCTCTTCACTTCACTTCATTTCAAAAGTGCTCACTTTACCTTGAACAGCGTGTAGATGTAGCGAAAGACAACACCCACGTCAATCCTTACACCCCCTTACAGGCGTTGAACTAGAATATACGACTGGTTTTTGGGAATAATTACTTTACGCTTCGGTGCCTTACCAAAGCATAAATTGGTTTCCCACTGCGCGTGTTAATTTACTTTATGTTCAATCTTTCGTATATCACCATAATGTAACGTTGAAAACTGTGCTTTCATTCTGGTTTCTGCTACAATGAAAATAAATCGTCTACATTGTTCAGATTTAATGACCAGTGTATCTAAACGTATCACAAATTTCCCAATGCCCCGCGTCCAATTAGCTCAGCGGGATTTCTTTTTCTTTCTTTAATTTGTTGTTCCCTTTTTTTCTTTTACCGATTTATTTTACGTGAATTCGTTTTTAAATTAAGAACGACACGTGGGGTATCATGACGGAAACGACTGTGTAAACTTTGCAGTATAATCCATTACACTATTGGCTATTCACGGTAAAGTGAGCACTATTGAAAATTCTCTCATTTAGAATAGCAGTAAAAAAAAAAAAAAATAAATAACCTCAGACATTAACATCCAAATGCGGTGTAATATACACATTGTGTTTATTACTTACATGTCAATATTTATTTCTAAAGATGGTTAACTCTATAGGATAAACAATGGATGCAAAGGAAAAAAAACAGAAGTATTCTTGGAAAACCCATGCCTGTGTCGTCCCGATTGTTCCCCCCCCCCCCCCCAACCAATTTTTCAAACTTAACCGTAGGCTCGCCTGCCCATTAACTGATAGGCGCGGAAATAAATGAGCCCCGCCCCTATTAGCTAGCAAAGGATTCCACTCGCTGAATGCGTATTTTCCACCCTCTCCCGCATCTCCGATAGTCTTCTTCCTTTCATTTTGTCGATTTTGTCCATCAGAATCAGTTGCTACATACCACGATACATTTGTAATGTTTAAGTATAAAGGTTATTGATTTTTATTACAAATAATTATTGAAAAAGTCCGAGAAACAAGTGTTATCTCAAGCAAAAACTAGAGAAGATAGGAGAATTTCGCAAAAATTAATTCCAGTCACGCTGTACCAAAACATGTACATATGTGAGAATTTAGCTATTGAAATACATTATATTTGACTATCCTGTGATAGTACTAGCAGTAGGGGTGGGCGGGTTCTAATTAAATTTTGATTGATTGAAAGGGTTACATTGATATCAAAGGATTAATAAAACATCGAACGGGGTAATCAAAAAAGAGTTAATTGAAAGGGATAAATTTATTGAAAGGGTTAATTTTAAACGAATAAATTATTTTTTCTTAATTTCCTTTCTTTCTTTTTGTGGGCAGGAGCTCTATACGATGTTGACGGTGTGGTGGACTTGAGGCAACTGACCAGAGTGGTGGGTTGCAATGTTTTATATAGGTGTAGAGTTTGAGTGCAAGAGTGGGCTAAGACTCTTTTTCTAATTTTTATAATTTTGAGGTGTTTGGATGGATATTTGCGGTAGTTAAGCGATTTTTGCGAATATATTTAACACAAGAGAGAATTTCAGAGTGTTTTAAACGATTTCTAAGAATGATCTAAGTGTAAATTTTGTGTTTTTTTTTTTGGGGGGGGGGGGGATATTGCTCGTAGACTGTGGTAGGTGATAGGCGACTTTAAAATATGCGATTTAGATGTTAAATTATCTTTTTTCCGAATGCAATTAAACGTTAGAGAAATTCAGTGTGTTCTATGTATGAAAAAAATACACGCATTGAATCACAAATTTCAAACGACTACGTGAATAACATCTTGTGTCGACAAGTGTAAACTCACTAAAGGATGACAATTACATGAGTGTAGAATCAACAATCTACAACAAAATGTACCTATAAATTAAACAAACACAATAACAAGTCACATGACACTATTTGACGTGTCTCGCACATACCTTACACGTCCGTCTGTCTGTAAGACTGGCGAAGAGGAAAATAATTTGCATGTAAAAATAAATTAATTGCTTAATAAGGGTAACAAAATCGCACCTCTCGTAAAACATCTCTGGCTGGCTCGGAGGATGGTGAAACACTGACTTGGATATATGACAAACGTCGATTTATAATTTACAATTGATTAATGAAAATACAATATGAAAGTTTCCAAACAAATTTAATGCTTAACGAACACAGGTACATGACTATGATAAACACGTAATGAAATCGCACAAGGAGTTGTTCCAAGACACGTTTGTCTGGGTATGAGGGCAGTCAAGGAATGGTGTCAATGTACGATGTGTGCCGGCTTATAAGCAGTTATATATGTGGAGCTAACGGACGAGTTGAAATTGCGGCGAAAACTCTGAATACACATCCTGATTGATATCTAGAGAAAAAATGTATCCCTACCAAGCACTGTGTTAAATTTAAACAGTGGAATACACAGACAACTTTTTACAATACAGAACAATTTTGGATTTCCAGTTAACACGGACAAAATAAATATTTTCAAACTCTCATTTGAATTATGCAATTGAAATTTCAAATAGACACAATAGCATAATATAAATACACGTACACTACTTAATGCCTTTCGGAGTCTGATGTATTAATGAGTCCAGTGTATCAATTGCATTGTCTTATAAGCTGTGTGTGTGTGTGGAGAACCTGATTATACACATGTTGCGAAGCTGATGTCTTGGAGGCAAATGAGTTGAAATTTATGAGAAAAACTCTGCATTCTTCCTACAACAGACAACGAAACAATAATTTTTAAACTAACGTTTCACTGTTTGCATAATAATTCACTTTTAACACAAATTATTTCCATCGAAGCATAGGGACACTCGGATGATTATAAGAAGTACTTAAGCCCACAAAGCGTAATCGTGCAACACTTTATAGAGACTTACTACAAATTTCCATTAAATCTGTGAAATTCATGTCTCTTGGTAACAAAAATGGTATTTTAGGATGTTTCGTCGTATGAACACAGAAACATACTTGAGACGATTATAAAAATAATGTACGTACTATATGGGGCTATCACACAAAAATTTATATTTTCCTGATAAAATACTTAAATATTAAATTGCAGCTATAACTAGAGATGAAGGTAGGTCCGCAGTTGAGGTAAGTCCCGATCGAAGTCTCCTGCCTACCCTCCCGATGAAGACGAGAGAGAGAGCTGCACTCATCTGTCTCCTCCAAGCATTCATGAGCGACTGAAGATGACAGAGACTGGATAGCTAAGGTCAGTTTGCTCCAGAGCTCCCTACATCTACTCCCATTCCTACCCACCCACCCCTCGTGAGAGTCCAACCCCAGGCTGCTTGCGAATTTCAATTTTTTCAGCACTATGGTAAGATGGTGTCACCTGATTAGTTACGTTCACATCGGGGGGACCCTGCCTGCCATCCCCTAGCAACCCTACCCTACACCCCTCATAACCAGCCTGACTCCATGATGCCAACTACCCCTGAACCCTCTCCCTCCCCTCGCCCGAGTGCGAGGTCCTAGGGATCATTCACCCACATGCCCTCAATTGTCATTTTTGCAACTGAGTGAAGATGACGACATATGCCTAGTTGCATGTAGATCTGGAGCAGGCATCTCATAGCCACCCTCTCCCACCTACACCACTCGGAACTGGCCCGAGTTCAGAGGAAAGTGACACTGTCCATGCACCTCTACCACCCCTACTCACAAAGCTGACTATTCTGAAGACTTCCGCTATTGATTCAGCCTGGTGTTCGCAAAACCATTTTTACGCACCCCAGCATCGACAATGAGAATACTTTTTCGTAATTTTCAGTGACTTGGTGCTCCTGCAATATCTGTTTCACAGCTATGCACACATCCCCCACTACAGTATTCAGAAAGCATGTTTTCTAGTGTTGGTTTCCCTGCTTCGACTCACCGGCCCTTCACCTCTAAAAGGCTGCCTCGACTATGAATGAAGCTGCCTTCAAGGCGAAAGTGACGGTTTCCCTAAGGCGGCAGCAGTGAACTTTGAACTGACCGACTATTTCCCCTCTCCTCTACCAACTTTTATTTTCGCTCAGACACTGAATTTTCATAATATATTTCGGAATGCAAGAGCCTGGCACATTCCCAGTTAAATAAAATTTCACAACTAGCGCCGATAAAACTTTATTTTCCTCATCCCTAAGAAATACATTTCAAATGTTTTTAACAGAAAATAAATTCAATTTAAAATATAAACCATTTTCCACCAAACTATTTTTTTTTCCACTGTCCAACAATCTTCATTCCTATTTCCAACAATCTTGCAAGACATTTTAAAGTATATTCCCATTTTCCATCAACTTTTAAATAACCACTTATTAATTTTCATACCAACTCAGCTATAAGACATAATTTTAACTTGCTGGGTGAATGACCTCCAGGACCTAGCACTCCAGCGAGGGGTGTTGGAGGCATAGGGGTAGTTGGCATCGAGGAGTCGGACCGGCTCTGAGGGGCAGGAGGATGTGGCAGGCAGTGTCCTCCCAATTTGAACATAACTTATCAGTTGACGCCATCTCCCCTTAGTACTGAAAAAATTGAAAATCGCGAGCAGCCCAGTGTTTCACACTGGCAAGGGGTGGGAGGGCCATCTTTAGTCGCTCATGAGTGCTTGGAGGAGACAGATATGTGCACCACCTTCTTTCATCTTCATCAGGCAGGTAGGCAGTTGGCGACCAAGGCTACAATTGGGACTCACCTCAACTACGGACCTACCTTCATCTCTAGTGATAGCCGCGATCTAATATTAACGTATTTTATCGGGAAAACATAAATTTTCGTGTGATAGCCCACTATAGTGCATTCATTATTTTAATAATCGTCTCAAATACATTTTCTGTTTGTACGACGAAACTTCCTCAAATTCCATATTTGTTATCAAGTTACATTAATTTCACAGATTTAACGGAAATTTGTAGAACGTCTGTATACAGTGTTGCACAATTATGCTTTGCGGGATTAAGTACTTCTTCACGTCATTCGAGTATCCCTACACATCGATGGAAATAATTTGTGTTAAAATTGAATTATTCTGAAAATAGTAAAACTTTAGTTAAAAAATTATTGTTTCGTTATCTATTGTAGGACAGATTTAGCTTCAAGATGCCAGCCTCTGAACACGTATATTATCAGGCTCCCCCCTCACACACACACACAGCTTATAAGATAATGTAATTGCTATGCTGGACTCATTAATAAATCAGACTCCACATCAATTGGACATAATTTAAAAAATACTCGAGGTATGGGCGAGAGGCATTAAGTAGTGTAGGCGTATTTGTATTATGCTATTGTGTCTGTTTAAAATTTCAATTGTATAATTCAAATGCTAGTTTGGAAATCTTTATTTGTCCATGTTAACTGAAATCGCTAAATCGTTCCGTATTATGAAAAGTTGTCTGTGTGTTTTGCTGCTTAAATTGAATGTAGTGCTTGGTAGGGAAACTTTTTTCTAGATATAAATCAGGATGCATATTCCGAGTTTTTGTCGTAATTTCAGCTTGTCCGCATGCTCCACATATATAACTGCTTATAAGCCTGCGCACATCATAAACTGACGCCATTCCTTGAATGCCCTCACACCCGGACAGACGTATCTTGGGAGAGCTCCTTGTGCGATATCATTACATGTTTAGTCATTTTCATTTACTTGTGTTCGTTAAGCATTTAATTTGTTTGGAAACATTCATTTTCGTATTTTCATTAATCAATCGTAGGTTATAAGTCGACATAAATCACAATCCTCCGAGCCTGCCAAACGTGTTTTACGAGAGGAAGTGCGATTTAATTACCTGTGTTAATAAATTAATTTCTTTTTACATGTGAATTACATTCCTCCTCGGCAGTCTTAAAGACAGATGGATGTGTAAGGTATATGCGAGACATGTCAAGTAGTGTCATATATCTTGTTATTGTGTTCATTTAATTTATAGGGACATTTTGTTGTAGATTGTTGATTTCACAGTCACATAATTGTCATCGTTTAGTAAGTTCGCACTTGTCGACACCAGATGTTATTCACGTAGTCGTTTGAAATTTGCGATTCGATGTGTGTAATATTTTCATACATAGAACAGTCTGAATTTCTCTATTATTTAATTGCATTCGGAAAAAAGATCATTTAATACGTAATTCGCATCTTTCAAAGTTGCTTATCTCCCACCCCCATCTACAAGCAATATCTCCCCAAAAAAAACATAAAATTTATACTTACGTCACTCTTAGAAATCGTTTAATCACGCTGAAATTCTCTCGTGTGTTAAATATATTCATAAAAATCACCTATCTACCACCAACATCCGTCCAAACACAACAAAATAGGAAAAATTATTTAAAATGACCCTTAACCCATTCTTGCAATCAACTCTACACATATACAAGCCATTGCAACCCTCCACTCTTGTCAGTCGCCTTCAAACCACCACACCGTCAACATCGTACAGAGCTCATACACACAAAAAAGAAAGAAAGAAATCAAGAAAAAAGAATTGATTCGATTAAAAATTAACCATTTCAATCCATTTAACCCTCTCAATAAATTTATCCATTTCAATTAACACTTTTTTTGATTAACCATTTCGATTTTTTGATTAACCATTTGATATCAATTTAACTCTTTCAATAAATCAAAAGTGAAGTAGAACCCGGCCGCCCCTACTAGTAGTACTGAGGCAACTTTTGATTAAAAAAAAAAATGCTCAAATAATATTCAATTAAATCAACAGTACAAAGCCCCACTCATGTAAACAGCCAAACAACAACAAATAATGAACTGCAGCATACAATTAACTACGTATACCTTCGCGTTAGTCGCTAACGACATTAATTTATCATTTATTTAATAAATTTCTATGAAGAAATCGATTTAAAGATCCGAACTGATATATATATATATATATATATATATATATATATATATATATATATATATATATATATATATATATATATATATATATATATATATATAGTGACGGCGTTAGAACACCGTACATCCAGCATTAATATAATCGCAGGAAATTGCACGTCCTAACAAGGGGATAGATTGACGAGGGACCTGAGGCTTGAAGGCTGTTCACGATAAAGTGACACTTTTGAAATCAACCTTAGAAAAAAGTCACGCCGTTCCTACATGCATGTATTTTAATCGGGCGCACTGAGTGATATATGCCTAGTAAAGTTGGTAACGATTGAAAGAAAGTAGTTCCATTTCTTAACGCCAAGTTTAAAATGTTAGGTAACCATTTTTGACAACTTAAATGATTTATTTCGCTTCCTGTTTTTTTTTAATACCTCGAAGCGTAAAAATGAGTAGCTTTTTAACATCTTTATTTTTCTAATAATTGCACAATTTCACCTGGCTGATGCATGAATATAGTGTCGAGGCCCATGGCAATGCAAATTTTACATAAGGCGGAAGAATACACGACGTGCATACAAGTAGGTCCTAAGCAGGGTTTACAAAAGCGAACAGCCTTTATCTAGTTGGTGACTCATTAGACGTCGTCGTGTACGTAGATGCAGACTGTCGGCGTGGAGAGCTTGAAGCTGCCCCCCGTCCCTCACTCCGCAGATGCCAACCTTCCCAAGTGTACGGATGGCGTCTAGCAATCGTCCGACGCTACCTTCGGAGTCATAGACAGTTTAATGTTACTGGACTCGTAACCAACTAAACTTTCTGGGATGTTCCTCAATATCCTGGTCAACGTGCTTCCCGACTATAAAAGGGAATTTCTTTCGTCTTTTGCAAAATAATGGATAGAGACCTCAAGATGAGAACATCATAACTTGGCGGAAGGCATATCCTGCCATGTTTGATGAGGGCATTTTATAAGGCATGTATAGGAAAAAAAATTTAAGATAAGTATTTTTTATTTTCTCTAATTTTGCAAAGTTACAATATTTGGGCTAAGCATGTATTAATTATTAAATGTAAATTCTTGTAATTTTTATAACTAGCCTTGTAATTGTGAAGTATTTTTTCTATATTCACACATCGGGAGCACCCGCAGGAAACCCTACCACTCCATGACAGGGACCTTCAACTCCCCTTCCTTCCATTCCACCATTTAAGCAAAATGAATGTTACTGAAAACCTTCAAACTGCAGAGTTTAAATAGCAGAGTACAAACAAATAACGCAGTCGCAATAAATTGCGACAATTAAACCACCCCTGATATGAATTGGTATACAAGATTATTGACCCCCCAAAATTGTAAGAAATGATTTAAAAAACTGTTAATTTTCTTTTCCTTTATTTCCGAGCTTATTTTTACCCCCTTATAAACTGCCCTTATCAAAAATACAAGCATTATAAAAATACAAACAGCCAAACAGGCTTTAAAATATTTTACAATTACAAAGCTAGTTATAAAAATTACACGATATATATATAATATATTATATATATATTATATATATATAATATATATATATATATATATATATATATAATATATATATGAATAATTAACTATATATATATATATGTGTGTGTGTGTGTGTGTGTGTGTGCGTGTGAATCACTTGCTATTCTTCCACCATGGTAGGGAGAAGTCGTCTCTGTGAACATAAAGCTGAGTTCAGCTAATTGTTATTCTAAAAAATCTAGGAATTATTTTGTGGTATGCTATGGTATTTTTGAGTATTTTGATTGCTTCTAATAATTTTGGGAATAGGTTATTTTGCATTTCCAACTATTCCGTAACTACTTTTACTACTTTATTAACACACACACACACACACACACACACACACACACACACACACATATATATATATATATATATATATATATATATATATATATATATAGTTAATTATTCAAATGTACTTATTTAACCAAGTTTTGTAAATTTGTAAAATTGTCTATTATTTTTCGTAAGATAACCTAGTTGAAGCGAAGGATTATAACTTCTAACATCTACGCGTTATATTTTCTTCTAAGTGAGTAAATATTCGTTCTACCACGTATGGACAGTGCACTTGTACATAAATAAAAATAATTTTTTATTTCTAAATGTAGAAATATATAATTATTTTCTATCACGTTTTTTCGCTGAATAATGCAAACGCATAAAATACATTATAGAGTGATAAACATATATTCCCCAAATATTTGAAACGTCTTTATGTTAGTCACACGTCGCCATGTTTTTGTTTATGTAACTTGATAAATTAAGAATTACTTTATTTCAGTGGGAGAAGTTCGAATGTTATGAATTCCATTTTTAATTAGTGGCTATATTATTTCTTGTCTTATCCTCTAAAAACATTTCGAAACCTGTTTTTATGTGATACAGCATTGTGTTTTATAGCCATTAGATAGCGATTTGTAGCACCTGTGCTATAAACATTCTCCTACAGAAGAAAGCTTTCAAGTGGAAATTAAATCAGTTTTACTTATGAAACATACTACAATCTACTTCAAACGGGGTTGTTATTGGAAATAAGTACCCAAGTGCTATTTGGGATATCCGAAGCTACCTAGGAAAAAAAATCTAATTAGTTAAATTGATTTTCAAGGCTCATTCGCGTAGACATCAAGATACCTAATGAGGTACACGAGAAAGTAATAACATTACCTATAAGTAATCTTACAATAGTAGCCTATAAAATCCTATTTATTATTATTGTTAAAACCTTACAATAACGCAGCCGATTGTTTTACAAAGAAAATTAAAAGTTGTGGGTTAGTCGAGGCAAGATAATACATTGCAGAAACTCAGAAAGCATACATTTTATACAATCTTGTTTTACCACAGAAATGACAGTTGGCAAATGCATAGTGTACATAACAGAACATAAATATTGGACTCCCGAAACTCAGCTAATGAAAACTTATGCATCATGCCTGCGTGTAACTAAGCAGTGATTTTTATTGCCGGTCGCTAGCGATAAAGAGAGATAATCTAATTATAAGTTTAGCCCATAGAGAGTCTGGATAAATATGGCTGCCGTAGCGGTTCATTAGTGGGATGGTTTCCCTCTCATTTATATTGAGTGAATATTTCTCGACTGTCACACAGCATCTACACGAGATAACAGGTTTTTGAACTCTCAGGAGCAACTTTCAGACAAGGTCGGTGTAGCTAGTGCGAACCACCTTTGCAAACATAAGTAGCTGAACATTAAAAAAAAAAAAAAGAAGGAAAGCAATAATTTGCGAGCACAGTCGAGCTTCGTGCATACTTTAAGTATTCTACGCCACACAATTTTGTCCAGAAAAGTTGTGATGGAAGGGTACTGTTATTATAGTTTATTCAGAACAAATTTGATTAATTCTCTGTCTTTATTAAATCATAGCTCGTGACTATGCCAGGCCTGGAATCTTTACTTATTACCTATTTGGAGAATTGATTGCATGCATTAGCCATTATTAGGGACCGGTATCTTTCGCGAAAATATTTATGGCCATGCGAGACTTCGACATCCTACGGTCACAACCACAACTGCCTTTCGTTATTGCCCACGTGTCTACGCGGGAAGACATGTTCATATTCGACTGGGCCAATCAGAATAAAGCACTCCGGTACCGAACGTCCATGATTCGCGGACAAATTCTTGAGGCACGCGACATTTAAAAACATTACAACCACGAAAATTAAAGTAGTTTGGGAGTACAGCCTGTCTCTAGCCTATCTCGCGAGAAGACTTCAAGACAAGATGTTTTCCAACCCAATTTGTTTCGGAACCACTTTTGTTATTGGATCATTTGAATTGTTGCTCGTCTCATCTGCCTGTCCGCGTATCACGTACAGTCAGTAGTAGGAGAAACTTAATTCTGTTTCGTTCACTCGTGTAACAGACTGTCTTTACACACAGAGAGTCGGCCAATCGTCAAGTGAAGAGTGCAAGCGTGGACATTGGATATATAAGTCTAGCCTCCGCGTCAATCTTTTCGCGGAAAAACAGGTGACCCTAGTCATTGGTCACCAGAGACCCGCTAATTCAACGCGTTCGTCTGGTAAGAGAAATACTTGTACTTAGTAAGTATCAATCAGTATTCTGTGGCAAGAAAACACTGATCTTAATGTATGAGTAGTGTCACGTGTTTTTCGCGAAAAGATTCCACGATTAGTTGTGCTCCAAAACAGGTTAGTTCAGAACGAGTATCGTAGTTGGATGATTTTAACTCGTGCGCATTTCAAACATCTGCAAGCCAATCATGGACGTTCACTGCCAGGGTGACTTAATTTTAATAGGCCCAGCCGAGAAGACAAAGTTTTCTTATAACGACACGCGGCCAATAGAGAAAGGAAATTTGCAAGCACGTGCGTAACAAGTTTTTAAGTCTAGCTTGTGCCTAAATCTTTTCGCCAAAAAAATAAGGTGGCCCTATGAATGGGTTGCTGAAGTTAGCAATACAGTTCGAATCAGAAAGTTAGCATGAAGTCGCATACCCTTATGCGAACGATAATTAATAATTATCGCTAAAAGTTCTTAACTAAATGTATGTTTATACTATAGTAAAACTGTACACTGAAAAAAACAATTCCGTGCTGACAAATATTATTGGCGGTGGCAACAACATTTCTACTGTCAATATAGAACTGGCAGACGGAGGCGCTTCGTGCAAGGTCGATAAAATATTCAGTGGTAGGTGAATCTCGTTTCCCAGTACAGGCCGGTTCAGTTAGGGAAAGGTACGCGTCGCGATCTAAGAGTGTAAACAAATTGAATGTAAAGTAGTATCTCAGCTATAATATATTGTCCTTCTGCTTGCAGAAGTATTCAGAGGATTCTGACCAAGCAACTAGTTACAATTTGTCTTTATCATATTCTATAGTTTATTGTAACTCAAGCTGAGATTAAAATGTGTAGTTTTGTAAATTATCTGAATTATCACTTGACGCCTATAAGCTCGCACTCCAGGTAGTTATATAGTTAGCTGAGAGTCAATTTAGTGGAGTTTGAGATAGTAACAAGAGTCTGGCTGAGGAGCCAGAACAACGTTGTTTAAAGTTTAACATGTCCCCAACTAATGACGAGAATTTTACTGATCTCTAATCATTGAACACTGAGTCTCGCAGCGTAAAGTGCAGATCAAGAAAAATCTTCCTGTGCAACGTGTATCCAATAATGGTCTACAATGAGTATGACCTAATTGGCCATTAATATTCATGCTGTAAGAGTCTGGCCGAATCATGTATGCTAATCAGAGCAGAGAATAAATTTCTTATCATTAGAGAACTTAAGAATTCGCGTTATTATTCGACAATGTGTAATTCTTTGCTTCCCAATACTAAAGAAGATTTCGTGATTTTATTACCTACTGGCTACTATACGGCTTCGTATACCTGCGTGACAGCGCTCCGCCGCTGAGCTTCTATTAGGTATAAGTAGGGACATGCAACATTCCCGTTATTGTTTTACAATTTGGCTAAGACTGAATTAAAAAAAAAAAAAACTAGCGAATTAGTTTTACTTTCGTCATTGAACTCAAGGTTAATTGACACGCCCTGTTGAACTGTGAGACAATAAGAAGTCGTTAACACATTCAGGCCTGCACATATTTACTATAATTGAAGACGAACTAGACGTGAATCACCTGTATACACCACTGCAGGAACGTCTATTCTGTTGGTTTCTGTATTCCCACTTACCATTCTTCTATTGGCCCACACCGCACTGGGCGTGCTTACTGTGCTCTACAACGTTCATTATTGGCTGGTCGTCAGCCAATGGGGTCGCAGAGCTGATTATGCTCCAACCAAAAGTCTCTTACTGTGTAAAAGTTTTACAGTCGATCGTGTCCTTTTATAAGGATAAGTAAAAAAAAATTTTTGCAGGAAGACTATAGCTGCTGGGTTGTATTTTTCTTGTACGATCCTATTAAATACTAGCGGAACAATGACTCTATAAACATGTGAGTTATATTTTCAAGGACAACAAAATTATTAAACTAGCGTTGCTCGAACTTAGCTCGAGCGTAGTCCAGAATGTGTTAACAAAGGGATTGTCGAAACATGTGGAAACAAGCCTCAGAGGGAGGGGGTCCTTCTTATTTTAGAAACCAGTGAACAAACGAGACTGCTTCAAGTATGCAAAGGACTGTTAAATCTAGCGTTATGCAGGAAATAGTGTGCATTTTACTATGTCTCTAGCTATCATTAGGGGAATTGAAATTTTGCAAAAAGATTTCAAGACAAGTTATGTTGCAAAACACTGTAAGGTCGTTTTCCTATCTTGATTGGCTGAATTACTTTTGACACGTGTTAACTGTTTGCAAACGAATCATGTAGGAGCCGTGCCGATGTTGCCGAATTCTGAGTTATCCCGGTCAAATATAAAAACGCCTTCGTAAGTAGACAACAATAAATGACAACAGACAAACTGTTGTTGGGTGCTGACACTATTGAAGTCTACTGTGTACTCATATTTTTTCCGCAAAATTTCACTAACTCTATCTATAATTGAGGACGTACAAAATTCGGTGACGGGATATAATTCACTGCCTTATAAACAAGCGAGCACGGTCCGTGTTTTAATTGGCCGCTGCACCTAAAAGCGATTGGTCACTCTACCGCTGATATTATCTTATTGGATCCAACGTTTTTCGAGGTGTGACAGACGTATTTCAAGCCACTGGCTGAAAGAGCTCAAACGCACAATAACTTGGAGTACAGTCTGTCCTTAAATAATGACACGCGAATTTTGCAGGTCTTTAACTATGAGTAGGGACACCTGACTTCCGAGAAAAGATTTCACGGCCAGTTACACTTCATAACACTTAGCTCAGATCGACTTTCGTGATTGGATGATTTCCGTGTGACACGTCTTAGGTGTCTGCACGCGAATCACAAATGCACAACATTGAAGTTACCTAATTTTTATTGCCCAGTCAGATAGGAAAATGTTTTCTCACAAAGACACGCTACCAATAACAAAAATAATACTTCTGGTACGCCCGTAGGCTATTTAACTCGCTCATGTGCGGAAATCGTTTTGCGAGATTTGGGTGTCCCTAGCTATAAGTTAAGTATCTGTCAGACGTGCCGCACAAATTTTAGGCCAGTAGCAGAAGTTAAACAAGCATACTACGTTTTGAAGTTTCGTCTGCAGTTACGTAATAACTAGAGTCTCTAGTTTAGAGACCTGATGAATTCGGAGGTTCATTCTGGGACTAGATAGAACTCAAAGCACGTGTTTTATATAACTTTAGCCATTAGTTGACACTGTTTGACACCTCCTGGAGAAGGCTGGCCCAATCGTTGCCTTCTACTGTGATAGCAGACCACCAATACACAGTTTACATCGGCATATTTGTACATAAGACTGTTGAATCTAGCCTGCAGGCAATTGAACTCGCGAATTTTTAGGTTCAGTGATAACTAGAGACGTGCTAAATCTGCGTTATCTTTTGGTGACAGGATCGAGTGAAGTGAGTAGTCTTGGGAGCCGATGAGGGCCAATTGAGGTGAGAATGGAGCAATGCCGGAGAAATCCCCGAGAAAACCCACCGACCAACGGCATCGTCTGGCACGATTCCTACATGCGGAAATCCGGTGACCCGGCCGGGGATTGAATCTGGTTCGCCTTGGTGGGAGGCAAGCGGGCTAACCGGTCGGCCACCTCGTCCCCTGTCTGTGTTAGAACTCACCATCGTTATATTGGTCCATACCACACCAGACACTACACTGTACATTATAGCGTTCATTATTGGTCGATAATCAAGTAATGGAGAGAGGGATTGATATTGACCATTTTATCGTACAAAAGGATTTACAATCAATAATGTCCCTTTGAGTAGCTATTTAAAAAATCAATTCTATCGTTAGAAATATAAGTGTTACTGCACTGTGGTGTTCTTGTGAGGTCATATTAAATACTTGCCGAACAAAGACTGCACAGCCATTCAAGTTTTGTTCTGAAAAACAAAGAAAAATTTCAAATTAACTTTACCCGAGCTACACTCGAGCATATTCTACAGTCCGTCAACCATCACACTGGATCACACGACGCCAGATATACTGACCAAGGTTCAGTATTGGCCGGCTCTCTACCAACATAATGCTGAACAGAAAGAGTCCCAATCATACGTTCCTTCTTACGTAGAATAATATGGAGTCAATTCTGTTCATTTGAGTAATTTACATTTTTGCCTTTGCTAACTGCTATGAATATGACTTATGGTCATATTCGCACACGATAGGGCAAGATGAGTAGCTGATTGATAAATGAGATCGTAGAGCGTAACTGTTAATGATGGGTTTTAATTATGATATGACGTGGGGATAGGAAACTTTCGCGAGTTCAATTACCTGTATGCTAGACTCCACAATCCTTTGTATAGTCGAACCTCAGATGTTTGTTCATTGGCTGTTGCCCCAGTGTTACCCCACATTTGACAGTACGGGATAAGCTTCTTGTTCCTTTGCAAGTCTGCTATTGGCGTGGAGTCGTCCAGGGTGTGTCTAATAAACTTCGATCCAATTGCAAAGGTGACTTCAGTGCACACGCGTTTGAAATCTATCTTATCCTGAAGAAGTAGCGAATGTTCCATATCTCTAGAGGCACAGACAATACAAGACAGCGTAATAATAAATTTTCGGGGGAGCTACTAAAACTGATATTAATATTAAGTTACAAGCACGTTATCACACGCCAGTTTAATCATTATCTACTATGGACAGTCTCCACCTTAAACTTGATGCCGTCTAATGTATATCCTCGATTAATAGGGACACCCGAAGTTCGCGAAAAGATTTCCACACATGCTAGATTTAAACATCCTATGGCATGACCCGACCATAGGTGGCGCGTCTTTGTGATGAGAAATTTTTTACTTGACTGGCCAATCAGATTAAGTAACTCAGATAGTGCGCGTTTGTGATTCACGGACATATACCTAAGACCGGTAATACCTAGATCGTCCAATCACGAACGTGGATTTGAGCTAATGTGTTACGCAATGTAAATGGTCGTGAAATCGCTTCGCGAAATTCGGGTGTCGCTAGCGACTATAGCGGACTACCGGAAACTCTCGTTCTGCGGTCTTCCCCTGAAGCTGGCCGGACGTGGATAGGCGCCGCGTCGTGGCTCGTGCTGCCCTATATAGCTGTCCCCAACTGCCGGCTGGTGGCCCTTCTTTTGCAACACGCTGTCGTAATTTCTGCCCCCCCCCCCCCCTTGATTGACTGAAGATGTGATGGCGGGGTTCATGCGGGGATGTTGAACAAAGGTTCTTCTACACTATGCCATTTACAGAGCGGCAAAACTCACGAGTTAATTAATTAATCAGAATTTCACCATACGGGGACTCAAAGCTTAATCAGTTTCGTTAAATTTCTTCCCGAAAATCGTTTAGTTAACGGAGAGGTCAGAGACTCGAACAAAGAAACTGCTGAAAAATAAAACCGACATACTAAGTTTGTATTTCCGTGAAGATACTAGGGAGTGTCACAAAGGTGGCCGTTTTTCCTAGCCAAATTTGGTCTCTAAATAGCCGGTATAAAAAGGAAAATGAGCGTACAAAATTTTTCCTGAAATCTTCGGTAATCGCTCCCTTTTATGGCAAACATTTTCAGACACATACCGTAGAGTATTTTTTTTTTTTTTTTTTTACTGGTTTTGCATGTGGGCCCAACGTCTAAAGTTCCAACTAGTTTTATAATTATTTTTATTTTGGTTTTTTTACCCTGAGCTTGAACGCTTTAGCGTGCTGGACGTGAGTATAACTTTATAAAAAGTGTCCATCTTGGTACACGGTAACATCGGTCAAAATCTTATCATTTTAATTATTCACATTTTGTCGGGGAGCCCTTGAAATTTTTGTCCGCTGCCGTGTTCCACATTATCAGGGTCTTCACCGTGATTGCGTCATTCCTCGGATCTACTTCTAGAAAGAGGTGTTCGTATTTTTACAAGACACGTGATGGGTAGGGACATCCGAATTTCGCGAAACGATTTCACGACCAGTTACATTGCATAACACATTAGCTCAAGTACACGTTCGTGATTGGAGGATCTAGGTCTTACCGGTCTTATGTATCTGCCCGTGAATCACAAACGTGCGCTATCTGAGTTACGTAGTTCTGATTGGCCAGCCAAGTAGAACATATCTCATCACAAAGACACGCCACCAATAAGCCAAAGAAAACTGCGATAATGCGAGAGGGTGTTGAAATCTAGTGTATGTGGAAATCTTTTCGCGAAACTTGGGTGTCCCTAGTGATGGGCGTGTCCGAGTTCGTGGGCATGGAAACCTTAATAAAAATAAAAGAACTAAATTATATTTTTAATTTATTCACGCAACTATTATTTACAACTTTCAACTAGCCATCTCCACTATTACACTTGTTATTCTCAGTTAGCGTAATATTTAATGTATATATCTCAGTTCTAATTAAAGTCCTTATTAATGTCTATATATCAATTACAGTCATTTGATTCGCTCCCACAATTTACACATGCACACTCTGTATATTGCCATAGTTCCAAACGGCTGTCACTCACGTATCTAGTTCAGTAGTCCCACCTGTCAGTCTCACCCTTCGCTGCACCGATGCTCGCAGTCCACAGAATTCACTCATGCAGGTCACTCTCAGCGCCACTCGTCTCTCTGTATTCGCACGCCTTTCGCTTAAGGACATGCAACACTTCGAACTCTGGACTCAGAATGTCGGTTCGGCGGCCCATCGCAGTTAAGTACACTCTAAGGAATTGTTCGAAATATTCCACACCAGAGTATACGTACTATAGTGAGGAAACAAGAGCGGCGATGTTTATTTACACACAGCCATGGTAACGTTCCTACATTTGCTCAGGAAACAGTCAGGTGGATAGAGAGGTTAGTAATTCTTAAGAGACGTGCCAAATTCGCGTTATTATTTGAAGACAAAAGAGACTTCATTCAAACATTTGTGTTTTGTATTGCCTTTGCCATGGGACTGAAGTTTGTTAGGACACGCACAGGACGGCTTTGGACCAATAGGAAACCACTAACATGAAGCTGGCCCAATCACGTCCAACCAAGTCAAAAGGGAAAATGTGCACTCACTGATGCAAAAACCAATAAATAAGTTCCACCGGCTCGAATATATATATATATATATATATATATATATATATATATATATATATATATATATATATATATATATATATATATATATATATATATATATATATGCGTTATGCCAGAAAATAACGTGAATTTTGAATGTCTCTAGCAATTATGTATTGTAGCCGTGCTAAATATTCATACATTTGCAGCCTGATATATGGTAGCATATTCATAGAATATATAGGTAAAAAACTTCCATTACAGTTTAGGAAGTTTACTAGAAAATTGTTTACAGTGTTGTCTCGCTGACCCGATCTACAAGATTCCCTACATCTCTCGCTGAGAGGGGCAAGGACATTGATAGGAACATTCTTTCAGAGACAACCCCAGGAATTACATAAGCTGGAGGCCAGGAGCGCTAGAGTCCTGAAGTCGAACGAAAAGCTTACAGCTTATTGGTCGTGGCAACGAATTAAGTTCTTTGCCGGCTTAAGTACAGCGGGCGCAAAACACAAATTCATATTTGCAGCACCTGAAACAATAGATTAGTGTGAGGGTGAAATGGAATAACCGATAAAAATAAACAGGATTAAGCTAAAACTGATGTTTATGACGTAAAGGTAAGCCAGTAGAGCGTCGTGCAATGTTATTGGGAAAAAAATCAACAACAATCTTCTGGACGATTTCAGTGGCGAAAAATCGTATCCAATTAAGGAGGGGCACGCCTTCACGTTCGTCCCTCTGGTAGACAAGGAGAGGCAATCCTTTAAGTACCCCTCTTAAGATAATTTTACTTTTCTTATAAATTTCAGTTTTGTGTGATCGAAACCTAAATTACATGCTGCATAAAAAAACCATAACCCAGAAGCGTATAGACTTACAGGAATGAGTATACATATTTTGGGGGATGCAAGGGGGTATCAAGACGCGTGTTGTGATGCAATTAATATGATGTCGGAAATCCATCCGTACACTACAAATAAAATAAAATGCAAGACGCAGTGTTGCTGTTGAAGATTACCTCGCGGGTAAACAGTCCATAATGCGCGACTGCGAGAACCATCTGGGAACGTCAAGTCGACGACGACAATCATAACTTCCGCCACATGTGCTGCTTCGAGTGAGTGAGTGAGTGAAGAGATTTGGACGGCTCTCAACATTGAGGTCTTGAGAGCCGATGAGGGTGATTGAGGTGAGTACGGAGCAGCGCCGGAATGAAGGGGCGGGGGGGAAACGGGAGATCCCCGAGAAAAACCCGCCGACCAACGGCGTCGTCCGGCGCGATTCCCACATGCGAAAATCTGGAAGGGACCCGGCCCGGGATTGAACCCGGATCACCTTGGTGGGAGGCGAGCAGGCTAACCGCTCGACCACCGTGGCCCCGTGCTGCTCAGAGTACAGCGCTACTGGTGCGACGTACGCCACCGTGCAATCGAGTCAACGGCCATCACTTTGAACAATATTGTTGTAATAATGTACTCGCCGTTTCGATGGCAACTCGCTTTGAGTGGTTGTGCTGCGTGTTCTTTACGTAATAATTATTGTTTACAGAATATGCGCCTTGCGTTTTATTCATTTTGTACCAAAAGGATGCGTTTCCGACACCACGTTCATTACATCAAAATAGACGTCTTGACACCCCCTTGCATTTCCCAAAATATCTGCACTCATTTCAAAAGCACTCTGTATGCCTATCAGAAGTACATCGAAACAATTAATTAAAGATTGTATACAAAATATATATATAAACGCATCTTGGTGAACAATAACAGTTTGCGAGCCCATTTACTCGCAATCTGTCGCCCTCCGCCAATGTAGGCCTATACCTGCCTCCCTAAATATTACGCCACTGGGCAGTTTGGCTGCTTGAAAAAGGATACGCATAAATTAACAGCTTTTTGGCATATTTGTGCTTAGGATACACATTTCCTGCACTTTATAGATTAAGTATACTAATGTGAGATAATTGCTAGTATAACAATGCGGGTTCCCGAAAGAATCAAGTAGTTTATTCTGGAGATAAGTGTTTTATGGATCAGAAACGTGGAAAATAAAATAATAAAAAAAAAGGAAGCAGAACTCTTGGAAAACTAGAATGCAAAGGTGTTGAAAATAAAGGGGAATATTAAATTTAGGAAAAGGTGTTCAGGGAAGTTATTAAAACAGGAAATTTGCGTCGGAGAAGGAAGGGGCATTTTTTTTTTTTTGCTTGAATCAGACAGCCTGCTACACCGGAACTGTCTGAGGCAAGATAATGGAAGGAAAAGCAGAATAGAATGTAGGAATAGCTGGGAAATGTTTTGAAATGTTAATAGGCATGGAGGAAGGAAGTAGTCAAAAAACCTAGTTAAACCGAAATAACTAGAGACCTGCAAAATTCGCGTTATTATTTTAAGACATACTGAAATCCAAGTTACTGTGTGTTTAAGCGATTTCAGCCATTGGCTCAGAGAACGGTTGAGCCAATAAAATAATATCAGCGGTGGAGTGGCCAATCTCTTTTAAGGAGATCACAAAGGTAAGCGACGTTCATTAAACTGCAGCGGCCAATGAAATCAAGGGCTGTGCTTGCTTGATTATATAGCAGTGGATTCTATCCTGTCACCGAAAGATAACGCGAAATTTTGAACGTCTCTATAAATAACAAATATCGAATGCAATCTTTGATAATGCTCATATGCACGTGTGCCTGAATGTTACTATTAGCCACCTCCACTTCCGCAGGCCTTCCGGTAATTAACTTTTGGGCACCTATACCGACTCTAACGGAACGTACTTATCTCCATTTTGTCGCCAAAAAAATACCCCCTGAACGTTAACACGTGTACGAAATACGTTTGCTTTTAAGTAATATTTTGCTCTGATCAGATTGCAAAGGTGAATTCAGTGTGTATGTGTTTGGCGTCTATCTTGTCCCGAAATGAATTCGCGAAATTTTCCTATCCCTATCTAGAGATAGTGATTTTTCGCGAAATAATATGAATACACGGTGTACTTCAATACTATAAGCACCCAACAGCAGTTTGTCTATTGCCATTGGTTGTTCTCTGCTTGAGAAGGCGTTTTCATATTTGACCGGGCCACTTAGAATTCGGCAACATCGACACGGCTCCTACGTGATTCGTGTGCAGACAGTTAACACGTGTCAAAAAGTAATTTACCCAATCAAGATAGGCGAATGACCCTAAAGTGTTTTGAAATATAACTTGCCTTGAAATCTTTTCGCGAAATTTCACTAACCCAAGGCATATCGTATTATGCAGAACTGCCCACATAATCTGTCAACTCGTACTATTTTTTTTAACTCATCAATTCTTCATGTTGTTTAGATTTATTATTACATATTGTTGTGAACGTCGAATACGTAAAGGTATGCAAAATTTGCGATATTATTTAAGGACATTTTAAACTTTAAACTCTTATCCTTTGCAATACATTTGTCATTGGATCATACCTTATTTATCACGCCCTAACTAACTGTGTACCAATAAATGAACACTTTACAATCGAATGCCCCCAATCACGCGTAGTTCACTCAGAATGGGAGTGACTTAACATCTAGACAGCAGCCAATGGGGAAACAACACTGGCTAAAGTACAAACATTACTATGAATTTTAGCTTGATGCCAAAAATAACGCGAATTCTGCAGGTTCCTACGAATACGTCATGTTATTCAGGTCACTGAATGCTTCCGAATACAGAAGCGAAACAGACGCGCGCTTGTTCCGCGAACTCCAGACGTGCAACCCAGCAACATGGTGCCACTTGCCAACAACATATCGGAACGGCGTTCTCCGATCAGCACCTGGTAACGTACTGATCAGCCATTGGTCCAGACAATAGGCAGGGACCTGAAGAATTCCCGGATTCATTTTCGGACAAACTAGAGTTCATAAACACGTGTGTTTAGATAACTGTAGTCATTGGCCTACGCGATATTTGAATCCCCTTTCCACTCCCCCCCCCCCATGACAAATGCGATGAACTCTGACCCAATCGTCGCCTTACATTCTGAAAGCAGACAACCAATGCGCAGTTGACATCGACACACTTGGACATAAGACTGTAGAGTCTAGGCTGCAGGTCATTGAACTCGCGAATTTTTCAGGTCTCTAACAATATAGAATTTTGTTCCCAGCACGTGCTAGCCAGTCTGACGCAAGGACAATTCCCAGAACTTCGTGCAACCAATCAGAGAATGGATACGCACATATAAAAAATTCGCCACGCTATTTGGTCTCTGGGTTCTTATGTGCTTTGTGGCAATGTTTAATATCCACAGATATATATAAAGTTAAAATGTTTTAAACATGAGAGGAGGTTGAAATGTAGTATCACCGAAATAGCATTTTTTTTTTCAATGGGAGATTTTAGCCAACGGGAAAAGTCTTAATTTATTTTCCTGTGTCACGGAACTGCTTAAGATTATTTGTTAACGACAAACCAAGTAGAACGGCCGAAAACTATAACAGTAACATAAACGTATGTACAGATCACTTCTTGCAATATCATCTCGTCAAACCGGCTGGGATACTTTTTTGAGATCTGCTAAGAGAGTGTGGCTGTTCTCAGCGAATGTAATTTAATGTTGATTACAAGTGTTTTCTTGTTTAGAATGAATTTTAGGTTTATCTTGTTCATCTCTCTTAGTCTTCATTTTCCTGAAAGTTAATGCTACCGTCCTACTTGGAACTTTCGAAACAACGCGGCTGACTTATAGGTAGGGATAGGAAAATATCGCGAATTCATTTCGGGACAAGATAGACGTCAAACACATATAGAGTGAAGTCACCTTTGCAATTGGATCAGAGTTTATTATACACTCCCTGGACGACTCTGAGCCAATAGCAGACTTGCAAGGAAACAAGTAGCGAATCCCTTACTGCCAGATGTGAGGTAACACTGAGGCAGCAGCCACTGGACAAACATCTGAGGCCCTAGTGTACACAGGGCTGTGGATTCTAGCTTAAAGGTCATTGAACTTGCGAAATTTTCCTATCCCTACATATAGGTCTGTACGATTATCTCAAACGCGAATGCTATTCAGTAAAAAATTTAATTAATTAATCTTTTTTTTTGCGCACGTACATACATTTCACATGCCGGGTGCAAGTAGAAAGTCTTTAATACTGGACTGTAATTGTAGGATTGTGATTTAAATTGTTTGTTGCATGTTAGCAGTAAGTAACTTATGTGGCAATACGAAAAATTGTAAGCAGATATTTACGATCCGTACGTATGGCAAAACTATTTTATTGGCTATATCATAAGCGCTCTTAAACAGCTCAGTTTGAATTGTTACCGTGGTTTCTTTGTAATGTTGCTAAAATATTGACTAACATATATTTACTGCACGTAATAAGTTTCTGGAAATAAATACAAAATTATGTTTTCAAGTTTACAGTCAGAATGCAGACAGTTATGTTTGAAAGAGTACAAAAGTCTGGTTCTCCATTTGGAGTGGGATGGCAGATGTTCTGCATCCTTTTGTTCCTCGTTACTCTTCTGAAGTGGCCATATTGTATTTCTTTGGTGGAATCCTTCACATCCATCTATACGCTGAAACACTAATCTTTAGAGTCATCGGCCGACGGAAAATATTTCTTTGAATATATAGGTCTTACCAAAAAAAAGATCATATTTAGTTACATCAGGTTTATAACTTTCCAAAAGCGATTCCTTTCCCAAAAACAGAAAAGACATGCGATTAATTTTTTTTAATGAACGAATTTGCTTCCCCTTCAAAATAAAACGTTTTTTTTTATTAAATCTATTTTTTTCAGGAGAAAAATAGATGCTCCTCGAAATCTTTGCTTGTACAGGTATTTTTTGTTCAAAACCGATGCTTCTCTATCAAACAATATGTTTAGCAAAATATGTGTTCTTCGCTAAAACTAAGATTTTTACTTAGGTCTATAACTAGTACCGCCTGGTTTTCGCGAAAATATTTATGCGGAGGCTAGACTTCAGTATCCTACACGAACATTTACAGTCTTCCTTTGGCTATTGGCCCCTGACTTGGTGTGAAGACTGACTGCTACACGAGTGAGCCAATCAGAATTAAGTTTTTCTTATACTGACCGTCCGTGATTCGTGGGCAGACAGATAAGACGCGTAACAATTCAAATGATCCAATCATGAAAGTGGTTCCGAACTGGTGAGATGGAACATAACTTGTCCTGAAATCTTAGGTGCCCCTACATATAACTAGAAATAGGAAAATTTCGCTAGTTCAATGACCTGCCAGCTAGGCTGCACAGTCGTATGGACAAACATGCCGACATTAGCTGCACATTGGCTGTCCGCTGTCACAGTGGGAGGCAACGATTGGGCCAACGTTCTCCAGGAGGTGTCAAAACACCGTGAGGATCAATGGCTAAAATTATATACGCATGTGTTTTAAATTCTAGCTTGTCCCTAAATGAATCCACGAATTCTTCAGGTCTCTAGTTATGAAATACAACTGGTGGTGGAATATTTTCGAGAAATCCGGGTGTCCCTACGTATATGGAAATAATACTACATGTCAGGCTAAAAAAACGGGATTGTTAGCATTGCTACTGTACAAAGTTGGGAACTTCCATACGTATTTGCATCTTTCCTGAGCAATTGTAAGAACGTTACCATTCATGTGTGGGAAAATTATTTATCATTCGTGCTTTGTCACTGTACGTATACACTGGTATGGTAAATTATTTATCATTCGTGCTTTGTCACTGTACGAATACACTGGTATGGTAAATTATTTATCATTCGTGCTTTGTCACTGTACGTATACACTGGTATGGTAAATTATTTATCATTCGTGCTTTGTCACTGTACGTATACACTGGTATGGTAAATTTACAAATAATTTCTTAGTGTGTGGACACCCGGTTGTGAATTGGAGCGTCAATTTCAAAGCCGAGTGAAACTTTAACACACGCTGAATAAATATACTATTACTATGTCGATTCTTCATATATATCTGACAATGTAATAATTGTAATTTTATAGGCCTCTAGGTTATATCTATTTTATTAAATCATCACTATGTAGGCCCCTACACTAACTTTTATTGTAGGTTTAAGGTAAAACCTACTAATTTCTTTACAAATGATTACCCTTTTAAAAATATTCGCATGTGGGAATCGTGCCGGACGATACCGTTGGTCGGTTGGTTTTCTCGGGGATCTCCCGTTTCCCCAACCCTTTCATTCCAGTGGCGCTCCATACTCACCTCAATCACCCTCATCGGCTCTCAAGACCATCGATGTTAAGAGCCGTCGAAATCTCTTCACTCTTTTAAAAATATTCTCGTAATTTATGACTAGGGCCATGAACAATTCGCGTTATTTGGCATCAGGCTGAACTTTACAGTACTGTATGCACTAGACCCGGCGTCGTTTCTCCATTGGCTGCTGCACAATCGTGAATTCACTCCCTTTCTGACTATACAACCCATGACAAGGGCAAACGATTGTGGTGCGTGCATTCATTGGCGCAGGGTTACGCCGGGCGTGCTATATAAAGTACGGTCCAATGACAAACGCTTTGCGAAGTTACACGTGGTTGAAGTTTAGCTAGTCCCCAAATAATAACGCGAATTTCGCAGGTCTCTATTTATGACTGAGCAATAAAGTTGCTATCAGTATGATCTGCCGTTCACGTTACTGTTGTCGCCAGTGCGATCTAAGTAGAAATGTGAATTTTAATACTGTTTTAATTTGTTGCAATAACACTCAAATTTCGTGAAAAATGCGAGAGTTGTCGGCCTTGATTTTCATTCAAGGTGGAACCAAAGTTTTGATGATTTGAAATAATTATCACCTTGCTCCGCCTGTGCTCTGTGTCCAGATCGCGAAGATAGACATTTCTGCACACTCTCCTCGGCGGGGTTTTACGACAATTTTGTCCCCCCGTTCCACTTTTATGTTGGTCATAAACTGTACTGTGATCGGATGCCCTCGTTAACTGATGTTTAAACCAAGGCTCTTTCGTCTGGTCCGCTTCATCAAGGGCGAATTCGTGTTGTACTTTCATCGCCGTTAAAACATTATATTCGTGTAGTGGCTATGCTTGTTGTTTTTTTTCCTGTCTGATACGCCCCAGTACACCATTGTGGTAAAGTTCGTCACGTAGATATTTCGTATTCGAGTCCTAAGCGACGAATGACTGTAAAAAAAAAAAATGCTGTGTTTTGGAAAACACATTTTTTTTTTAACCATTTACCGATTTTTTTTTGCATGTCTACGAAAAAATTACAAAACTTTTTTTTTGTAATATTACAAACTAAAATACTTGTGTTTTGAGTTATGCCTACATTGCTGAGAAGTGGAAATAAAAGTATTATCAATGAATAGAGGCCTAGAGGCCTGCACAAATCGCGGTATTTTTTGGCATCGAGCTAAAATCCACAAAATTTACAATCAATCCTGTCCCTTTGCGGGACAATTAAAAAAAATATTTTCTATCGTTAGCCACGTCATTGTTACTGCTCTGTCGTGTTCTTGTGAGGTCATGTTAAACACAAGCCGAACAAAGACTGCACATCCATTCGAGTTTTGTTCTGAACAACAAAGAAATAATCCAATTAGCTTTGCTCATCATCGAAACAAAAATCATCTAACAAAAAACGCCGTACACATAATTTACAGGTGGAAGGTAGTATTTGCTCGTAAACTCATTTTTGAATGAAAAATAACATTTCATGTTATAATGAGGATACGTGTTGAAAAGTGCAATATATTTATTTTGAAAAAAAGTCATATAATAGGGCGTAATTCATTTTCGAAACAAATATTTATCAAATTGAAGTAGGCCTGAGTGTTTTTGGGAATAAAAATTTTTTCGTAAAACTTTCGTACGCAAATATCTGTGAAAATAATATTTATTTTTTTGTTTAAAATAGGTTTGCTTCTCTTAAGAACTACTCAGTGAACGTTGCGTAAATTGCAGTTGTTGTTCGAAAAAATAAACAGTTCTTAGCCTATAGGTCATATAATTATTTGGGATGAACGAAAGGAAAATTAACGTATAAGTGTTGCAGAACCCGAATCATTGCAATACTAATGTTCTACCCCATATTTATGTAAGAAACCCCAGATTCACGAATTATGCATATTGACGCCTACAGCATGTAGCATATATATTATTTCTGTTGTACGTTCAAACATCGAAAATAAAACTTTTTATATTTTCATTTTGTAAGGGTCACTTCCCATCCTGCTTAGACATCAGCTAACTTGAACGTAATATATATATATATATATATATATATATATATATATATATATATATATATATATATATATATATATAACGTTTATTAGGTAGGGATAGGAAAATTTCGCGAGTTCAATGACCTGAATGCTAGACTCCACAATCCTTTTTATAGTCAAACCTCAGATGTTCGCTGATTGGCTGTTGCCCCAGTGTTACCCCACATTCGACAGTACGGGATTCGCTTCTTGTTCCTTTGCATGTCTGCTATTGGCGTGGAGCCGTCCAGGGCGTGTCAGATAAATTTCAATCCAATTGCAAAGGTAACTTCAGTGCACACTCGTTTGAAATCTATCTTGTCCTGAAATGAAGTCGCGAATGTCTCCTATCTCTATTATCAGGCCAGTAATTCTATTGATATTTATGATTTTTTTAAAATTAATTTATAGTATAAATTTTCATTCGCGTATAGTTTTATAACTTAAAAATATACCAAACAAATCACCATCAACAAGTGGCTGTAAGTCAGGCTGATTTATTCAAATGTGTTTTACTCACCCAGTTTCAGTTCATGTTCAACATTCTAAAGGCTGTTCACGGTAGAATGAGTACTTTTAAAAATCCTGCTTACGATCTACTTGTATGCACGTTGTGTATTCTTCCATCTTTTGTAAAAATTAACATTGCCATGGGTTGCCATAACTTGGTTCACGCGTCGGTCAAGTAAATTTGTGAAATTATTAGGAAAGTAAAAATTTTACAAATCGACGGATTTTTACACTTCGATGATTTAAGAATAACCAGAAAGCGAAATAAATGATTTGAGTTATCACAAATGGTTACCTAAGTCTTTTTGTTCGACGTTAAGATATTGGAACTACTTTCCATCCATCGTTGCCAACTTTACTGGGCGAATGTCACTCGGTGGGCGCATTAAAATACACGCAGGCAGGGGCAGGGACGTTTCCTAAGGTTCATTTTAAAAGTGCTCACTTTATCATGAATAGCCTATAACATGGGCTGCAGAAGCATCGCCACTTATTCTTTGGATGAGTCACTATCTATCTAATTTGAAAGCCCCCTTTCAAAATATTTATTTACTTTTTTTTGTTAATGTTACTTGTAAGGGAGAGAAGTAAAATCTTAGTCGCCAGTGCTCGATAAAATAATGTTCTTTCTGTGCCGTGTTCATTGCCCTGGTATTACAGTTTATTAGTCAAAAATTCCACAGCTGCATGGCTTGCGTCACAAGAAAGAACGAATAACGAGGACCGAAATTCGTTTTATATTGCCCATAAGAGTTTCATAGACCCTAAAACGTTTACGACATAAGCGACAGTTATTTCCCATTACAATCTAAACTGTCCTTCGTCGCTGGAGCGTCTCGTTAGGGCAGTGTGTTCGTCGAGCTGGCTGTCTACAACGCTACAAATTATACGCGGTATTCTCAAACGTACTAAAAAAAACACGTTCCTTCCTGGCAAATGCGAACTTATGTTCCACGCAGTTTTGTTTGAGACGACGAAAAAGATTATTACGCAAATGGTATCGCCAGAATAACGTATGCTTTCGTCCTTGTTAGTAAAATGTTCTTTGGAAAACTTTAGGCCCTAGGTATATAAATGAATTACGAAGGTATTTCTTAAAAGGCCTAAAGTAGGAGAAATCCTTAGAGTGTTGGACGCGTTCTCTAAGAAAAGAAAACTGTTGTAGATGGTGTATTTCGTGCTCCAATGCAGCAAACGTCGTGTGTGTATATGTATATGTATATATATATATATATATATATATATATATATATATATATATATATATATACACTAGAATATATATACTAGACTATAGGTGCGAGTGATTTTTGTAGCATTTCTCTTACACCAGCTTACTGTGATTACTCTACAAGTTATTTTGAATCACCACGTAAGATGTGTGTGTGTGTATGTATATATATATATATATATATATATATATATATATATATATATATATATATATACACACACATCTTACGTGGTGATTTAAAATAACTGTGTGTGTGTGTATGTGTGTGTATATATATATATATATATATATATATATATATATATATATATATATATATATATATACACACACACACACATCTTACGTGGTGATTCAAAATAACTTGTAGAGTAATCAAAGTAAGCTGGTGTAAGAGAAATGCTACAAAAATCACTCGCACCTATAGTGTAGCCACGGTTTCTTCACACTTTGTAAATCAAACGTTTGAAAAATCACCCCATGTATGACTCGTTTGGATATTTCCTAAATATGCCATGTATCACAGCCGTTTTATACTTCTGTTAGCATAAAAGTATCTTATTTTTCGTTTAATGAAAAGCTTTCAGTTATATTTTGTTTATAAGTTATATTTAATTTACAATAAATATGAATGAAACCAGTGAGGAAACACGTGTGTTGGTAGCGCGTAATAAGGAATAGTTCTCATGCAAAATATCATTACAACTGAGTGCGCACAAATTCGGCGAGTTGTCCTTTGGGGCAGTGTTCAACAAATAGTCAAGCTTTGTTTGCCCGAGGCGGAGGAATATCCAGGAAGTAGAGCTTTAGCGGGGCTTCAGAGAAGTTCGAAGTAACCGTGAATGGATTATATAGCAGATACGTTGACTCATCATAGAATATTGGTTGGAGAAAAGAGTCGCTGTATCAAACCTCACACTACCTCCAAAACATGATGAAGACAATGCACTGGCGTCAAATGCTACGTGATACCTGAAAAAAAAGGTAATAATTTTTATTTTTGTTATGTGCCAAGCTATAAAATAGGACGTTTTTGGTAATTTTTCGATGTGCAGGGTCGCAGGTGTTTAAATAACTTGTGAGAACTCTGGAGAAATTTATCAATAACACTGTTGAACATTTTATTTGAGCAATCTGATGAATGAAGTACTTGTTATCCTGCATATTAAATTATGAGTAGGCTATAAATATCCAATAGACTTTTCGCAGCTGGCGAAGTATGGAAGCTGCACTGAGATAAAATTGAACAAAATATGTGTTTGTATTGGGCCAAATATATATTTAGTTGCCCTAATGAAATATATTGTTGAGCAAACAAAATTTGAATAGCAACAAAATTACGTTTTGTTCGTCTAACAAAATGTATGTTTGAATGAATATAATCTCTGTGTTGGGCCAAAGAAAATTAGACTGTCAACTAAATATTTTGTTGAATCAACTATATATATATATATATATATTTGGCTACTCATTTGACCGCGTTCGTTCGAAAATACAGCACGAGTGTTTGTTTGTAATTTTTTGTGACAATTAGGATACTAACCGTGTTTGTTAGTGCATCTATTGATGCTTAAAAATTGTATAAACACATTAATAAAACAATGCAACCAGAAACTGACAAGTAAAGCACACGTTGCCCAATATTTGCTGTATTATCTATTTAAAAGATTTCCGGCTTCATCAGTTGTCACATTAGCTGCCCTCATAGCTCAGGGGTAGGGTGGCCGACCTGTAATCGGAGGGTCGCGGGTTCGCGCCCCGGTGCCTCCGACGTGGCAGATGCTCAGCTCGATTGTCGCACTGGGAGCTCGTCAACAAGTCGGTCTCACTAGAGCTTCCTCAACGTCAAAAATGTCACAACAACGTCAAATGAAGGTTAAAAAAAAAAAAATTCTAAGGCATAGCGCTCGGACGCAGGTGATCTAGGTTCGGAACTCGGTCGAATTGTAAAAACATGTTATATCAGCCCAAACTTTTTAATGTACGTTTAGCCAAACAAATCTTTAGTTGCGTCAGCCAAATCTTACATTTTGGGGCAACCGAATGAGAACAACAAAGTAAATTGGCTTCAACAACAAAATATTTCGTTGCCCCTATACAAACAAATAATTAGGTTGCACCGAACAAATCTTGTTTGATTCAACTAAACCTTTTTCTTAGTTTACATTTTTCTTTAAAACGCAGATTCTGAGTAACTTCAACATGACAGAGGTTTCAATTTCGAGTGAATAGTATTCATCTTCAAAAATATATTATTGCGGTTCGTAGACTACAAGAAAATACAGGCGTGGTTGATGAACATTTCAAATGCGTGACTGTTGGCGCAGAAATTCGCTGCACATTCATACGAGTGTAAGCATAATGAACGTTAAATGGCGTTCCGTGACGGTGGAATAATTAAAGCGTTTTAAATTTATAATAACAAATTGTTTCTCATGTGTTTGTCTCAAAGCAGGAAATCTAACTAATACGACAAAGTATTTTATATTCGTCAAATGTAGAGATAAAAAAAAAATAATAATATGCTGCATATGAACAACGGCGTTTTATAACCAGAGGCCCGAGTATTTCACGAATTATTTCTGGGACGAGGTAAACTTCAAACGCGTGTTATTTTCTGCTGCTGCTGTGATTGGATAGCATTTGTTAGTACACGCCCCGTTCAACTGGGAGCCAGTAATAAGCAGGGAGGAGTAGCGCGAGTGAGCTTTGAACAATCCTATACGAAGGTCTCGCTTGACCGCAGCAACCAATAAGCAGACGATAGTGTCTCGAGCGTATAGAGGACTGTGAAGCCTAGCCTGCTGCCACAACAACCTGCAAAGTACTCGGGGCTCTCTTTATTAAGTGTTATTTGCAGCTCATGAAATTTATTTAAATTATTATTACGATTGCTTACCTTGAAAGAAAAACTGCAAGAACATTTTTGAGTAAAAAATAACGTATTTTCGTGGTCGACTTTGTTCTTTCAGAAAACGTATTTATTTATACATGCCGAAGGGAACTATAACCACGTCGGGAATTTCTATTCCAGACGCAGATGAGTGGCGCGTCTACTAACAACTGTCTTGTCTCCAGCTATGTGATTATTAAATGTATCTCTGAAACAACAAACTTAGGCACTTCCATTGACAAATTACCGGTTCGGCAGGAAACACAAATTACTTAGGCAACGAGAATGAAATATTTCTGTCATGTTATCCATCTGTAATTTAGTAACCAATTATTGCTGTATTTTCAATATGAGTAGTACTTTCTGTATGCGTATTTTATCTGCGAAACTCATTGTTTTTGTACTTAGCAATAAAAGAGATTATGTGCCTGCCCAGTATTTTACTTAGTAGCCCTATATATATATATATATATATATATATATATATATATATATATATATATATATATATATATATATATAACACTATTTTACACTTTCGCTGACCAACTGAATAATTTTTAACCCATTCAAACCTAGTGCACACAATTGTGTACACATTACGCACGTTTAGGTAATTTTTGGCATTGTGAAGCTCAATGACCAATGACCAATTTACCTGTGGGTAAATGATTCGCAAACTGTCTTACCTGTCAAAAGGTAATAACTGGTTCATATAACTGTAGCTGAACATATAGCCTACAGCTCATTGGCTGTGACAACGAAAAAAGTGTTGAGTTGACGTAAGTACAGCACGCAGCATAAATTTGTTTGCTTGCAACACCTGAAAACGAAAATTAAATAATTCAATTATTTTATAGCATGGTTTCAAGAAAGTGAGAACATTTAAATTTCAAAATTACTATTTTCCTTAACTCCCAACGGATTCGGTTAGTACATAACATTTCTCAACAATCTACGTATGTACACAGGTACCAAAACAATACACAATTTCACTGATTTTATCAATAACGAAAATAATGATACGTCAATCATGTATGTCAATTCCATGTAAGTTGCTTACACTTCACTGGATAGATGGGTGCAAAACTCTAGTGTGACTTTTCCTCGGATCATAACATGCCATCATTAATAGACCTATATTGGACCTGTAAATATAAATATTGCAGGTTTTAATTTTGGTAGTTGAGTCAAAATATTATTACGTAACCTTTCTAAATTAACACCTGCTAGTATTGAAATTCCACAGCGAGGTGTATTTTAAACCACGATATGAAATTACTGCCACATATGTTGCAAAATTTACTTGTTATTTATTGCATAACGATTTTAGTATTAATGCTTAACCCTTTCATACACATTTTAATTTAGCGTTTCAGTTGTTGCTAACTAAGATTTGTTATGATGCGTGCTGTAACTGAGTCGACACAGCACTTGCTTCATTGCCACGCCGAATGAGCTGTAGGCTGTATATTTGGCTACAGTTATATGAACCAATTATGACCTAGGCCAATTAGACGGTTAGCGAATCATTTACCCGCACGTAAATTCATCTGTCATTGAGCTTCACCGTGTGCAGTACAGAACAAAAATTACCTACACGTGCGTAATGTAAACAATTGTGTACACTGGGTCTGAATGGGTTAAGAAGATAATACCTGCTACTATATGCTATGCATAGGGATAGGAAAATTTCGCGTGTTCGATGACATGTATGCTAGACTCCACAATTCCTTATGTAGTCGAACCTCAGATGTTTGGTCATTGGCTGTTGCCCCAGTGTTACCCCACATTTGACATTGTGGGATTAGTTTCTTGTTCCTTTGTAAGTCTGCTATTGGTGTGGATTCGTCCAGGGCGTGTCTAATAAACTTTGATCCAATTGCAAAGGTGTCTTCAGTGTATACGCGTTTGAAATCTATCTTGTCCTGAAATGAAGACGCGAATTTTTCCTATCCCTAGCTATACATTTAATTATGTATTTCTGATAATTTTTAATGACTTTTTTACTGATGACATTGACCACAACTCGCCAACGCTGTACATTATTATTATTTTTTAAAATTCTTTGGGGCTTGTCAGATTTGGTAAAACCTGGTCGCAGCGACTGGATAAATAGTTTTTTTTACAGTGTAAAATGGAACATGTTTTAACAATATGCATCTCATTATGTCGTCTCGTATCCTCAGCTGATTTCCCTTGATGCACCAGACTTTCTAGATAACCGCACTTCAGCCAAATGGCTTCTGCAAAAATTCCCGACACTCCAGGTGCGGTGGCAGGTATTCATATTGCCGTCGGCCGTAGCTGAGAAGTGTCTCCAAGTACCGCGTTACACCGAGGGAAATAGCTACCAGAATGTTCCAACTCATCCTACCAAGTCGCCGGTTTCATCGGCGAAAGGGGGGGGGGGGGGGACGAGCGGCTGTGATGTCAATCGTTCCCGGCCACCGGGCGACGGCGCAGTGAGATAATATGCCTGGTGAGGGAAAGGAGAGTCGAGGTGGGTCAATCCCCCGTAGGGCCGCAGTCGTGCAGTGGTCGGCCGCGGTCGTGCAGTGGTCAGACTACTCGCCTCCCACCTAGGCTAACCGGGTTCGATTCCCGGCGAGGTCGCCCCCGGATTTTCGCACGTGGGAACCGTCCTGGACGATGCCACTGGTCGGCGGGTTTTCTCGGGGATATCTCATTTTCCTCGCCCTTGCATTCCGTCTCTGCTCCATAACCTCACCTCGCTTTATCCTTATCGCGTCTCAATAACTCGATGTTAAGGTGGATCAGTCACCGCCATCTTGGATTTTCGGAATTTTCGCCGTAAATTGCATTACAGATTTTGTATTTTATTTTGGGCTTCGACAAAGCGTAGTACATTCTAGTGCACATGCTCTAAAACATGTATTGCTAGACTGCTGTTGCCAGGACCATTTCTGAAACCAAAATCAAGAAAAAAGTATTTATTTCGTGCGTTCAATCACTAGTCGAAGAAAAAAAATTCTATAGCGATGTAATAGTTTTATTAAGCTTAAGGGGATATTATTGTCATGCCATGCGAAAAATCAAAGTAAACGTTCTTAAATGGAACTTATGGCAAAAATAGTAAAAATCCAAGATGGCGGAAACTGATTCCCCTTAATAGCTGCTAAAATCCATTCACTCATCCCCCCCCCCCCTTCTTCCAACTCATCCTCCACTTTTTAGCGCCGGAGCGCGCTTATCACAGAAGCCGTATAACAATATTTTTTTCTGACAGGCATTGAACCATTTTACGATAATAATTATGCACTCCATTCCGAAGTTCTGCTATAGTTCCACTTTCAGGCTGTATTACTCCGCCTCATACAAACAAATCTTAACTAAGTCTAGAAAATTACGCCAAAAGGACCTGGCGCCGCATTTGAGAGTTTCAGTTTAATAATATTTTGCATGAGAACAATCTCATACTACACTATTACGTACTTATACAACACGCCTTTTTTATAAGTCGTATTTTTATTCATATAATTTATAAATAAACTTTTATAATTAACACTTTGTAGATTATGCTCGAGTGTAGCTCAAGCAAAGCTAATTTGAAATATTTCTTTGTTTTTTGGAACAAAACTCGCATTTATGTGCAGTCTTCATTCGGCTAGTCTTTAACATCACCTCACAAGAACACGACAGCGCAGTAACAAAGATATTGCTAACTATAGATTTTCTTTTTTCAGTCGTTGAAAGGTACATGATTGATTGTAAATCCTTTTGTACGATAAAGGACATATGATTGGGTCAATATCAGCTCGGCTATCCATTGGTTGATGACCGGCCAATAATTAACGCTGTAAAGTATAGGGTAGTGTCCAATATGGTATGGACCAATAGGAAGATGGTGAGATCTATCACAGACACCAACAGAACCAGATTTCTTGCAGAAGTGGATATAGGTGACGCACTTCTAATTTGTTTTAAGTGCCAGTAAATGTCAGCAGTAAAAGTAAAAGTAAGTAAGTAAAAGTTAAATTTGACCAAAAATAATATAGGCTGGTAGGACACATGTGATTCACGTCATATTTAGTAAACAATCTAATACCTCAGAGAGTTATTTTTCAGAGGTTTATTTCAAACGTGTGAATATGCTTCGAGTAGACTACTGGAGAATGAAGTCTAAAGGCCCCTTCACACGATCAAATATTTACTGAATTCAATTAGGTAGGCCTACTTGAATTCAATTTATTGAACGGAAAGACCACTTCTTTTGCCTTTCAAATTGCATTCAATAAATATTAAAGTCTCCACATGAAAATGTATCACTAAATTCTTAATGAAATCATTTTGTACATTTTTATAAGTATCTACGACTCGTGCACAACAATAAAATAATTGGTTAAACCCCAACTAATTTTGTTCGTTTTAGTGTACATTTTCTTTATAGAATTTAGCCTACGCAACCTTATTTTGTAATAACTTAACATGTGCGCACGCTGCTCTATTATTACGAGATTCCTTCCATTAATACTCTCAGAAAATATGTGATAAAGTGATTTAAATTTTGGCTTCAAGAAAATTTAGAACATGCTGAAAAGAAAGAAAAAAAATCTTGAATGAAAAGGAGACATTTAAGAAATTGAAAGAGAAAATGGCCGCAGTATTGAAGTTTCTATGACGTCATGTATCATTACATGAATAGAATTCAATAAGGGTTGAAGGTGAGTTGAAGAAAACTTTGATCGCGTGAAAGGGCGTTAACCTTGTTTCTGTAGAGGACAGTATGGATTTGAATACTTCGTGAGCAAACTTCAGCACGCAGGCCTGACAGCGATACTGCCGAATTATTTTTTTAATAGCCTAAATTTCTTAAATGATTGACAAGAACGCGGGGGGGGGGGGGGGAGAGAAGCAGCGGTAGCAATGAACAATTTCGTCACGTTGTCCGCAAGCGAAGGCCGTGGCCAAGATGGTCGTTGGTTTGAGAGTTGTAATACGAGTGGAGAGTGGGACGGAAGTATTTGTGCTACTCTTAACATCGAGGTCTTGAGAGCCGATGAAGATAAAGTGAAGCCGGTTGGCCCTGGTGGGAGGTGAGCTGGCTATCCGCTCAGCCACCCCCCCCCTCCCCCAACTCCTCCATCCTGCTTAGTACTTTAAATTAATATCGCTATGAGCCTGAATGAACACTTTATGTATGCGTCAGTTAAGTGAAACTGGAATTATATATAAATATTTTAAAAATTTGCTCATTCTTAAACCAGCCACTGACGGGAAATATGCCTTCAGCCAGTAAAATAATATCAGTGGTAGAGTGGCCACTCGCTTTTGAGGAGATCAAGCAGGTAGGTGACGTTGACTTAAGTAGCGGCCAATGAAACCACAGACTGTGCTTGATGTTTGTAAGCCAGCGGAGTCCATCCTGTCACCGAAAGTTAACGCGAATTATGCACGTAATTATGCAATGTAAAGTAACAGAAATGATATCAGTATTCACAAACGTTTACCAAATTCTTTTTATTAAACGTCAACCCACGGAATTACTGTACTTTTGGTTGCAAGCTTCTCAGTTCTTGAGAAGCTCGGGCCACGACATAGGCATATTTAGGGATTGGAAAATTTCGCGAGTTCAATGACCTGTAAGCTAGACTCCACAGCTCTCTGTACACTAGGACCTCATATGTTTGTCCATTGGCTGCTGCCTCAGTGTTACCTCACACCCGACAGTAAGGGATTCGCTACTTGTTTCCTTGTAAGTCTGCTATTGGCTCAGAGTCGTCCAGGGCGTGTATAATAAACGCTGATCCAATTGCAAAGGTGAATTCACTGTATATATGTTTGACGTCTATTTTGTCCGAAACGAATTCGCGAAATTTTTGTATCCCTAGACATATTATATCATTGGTGGAGTTAATGGAGAATTGCGAAAATTTTTTGAGCCAACTTAATCTTCGATAACACTCTAGCTAGCTTATTCTCCCATGATTGAATTGACAAGGTTTTGACTCGGCTAAATTATTTGTAGACCAGTCACGAACGTTCTGCCTTATAGTACCAGAATCTTCATTGGCCCAGTGAAATGGGGTAGTAGGTTCGTACATGCGTGAGAGCCAATAAAAAAATATGAAAACTGTCGGACATATGCAGAGTGCGTTGAATTCTAGCAGTCAGTCAACTTTCCCCGCATGAAACCATCAACTCGGTTGGCTGCTACCATGGTAAGAGAATTATTATTATTTTTTTAATCCGACTTGTTTGCATGTGATATACAATCACTTCTTCCTGTTTATTGTTTATTATTGATGTGAAATCGTCCTATGGGGCGTGGCCACATAAAAGTATGTTCCAAGGATGAAAGGAGCTCTGGGGTAAATTTTACACAGAAAACAATTACCTTAACATGTTAAAAAAAAATTTGGGAACTACAGTAGGCAAATATTTCGTCATAAATCCACATTTAATTATTCTATATTTACAACACATTAGTAAAAAAAAAAAATTATAAAAATTTTCTTATGTAGGTGCTTAACTGAATGTTTAGTCTATACTCGAGTCTATACTATAGTCTACAACACTTGCTCGTTAAAATTCAACATTAGTTTTCAACAATCCACTGTAAGATTTTTTGAAGTTTGTTTTAGATGATCTATAGCAGCTTAATTATTTATAGGGGCGCCTTTTTTTAGCGAGAAGATTTCCGGATGAGTTGTGTTTCGGGGGTTGGGCCATTTGAATTTTTTACGCACCTCATCTGCGTGCCCGCGAATCACGAACGGGCAGTATCGGATAAACTAAATATTGATTGACTCACTCATGTAGCAGTCAGCTTTCACACCAAGACAGGCGGCCAATAGCCAAATGAAGACTGCAAGTGTGCTCATAGGATAGTGAAGTCTAGCCACCGCATAGATATCTTCGTGAAAAGCAGCTTTGCGCTAGTTATTTGTAGTGTTACACAAATATCTTCGGAAACTAGTTACCGAGAAATCCCCTTCTACAAACACAAAAATAATTACAGATTGGGTGATGGAGTTCGGGGACGGAAAATTCCCGCGTTTTATTCTACTTGTAGGCTGTACTGCACTGCCCTATAGCTAGGGATAGGAAAAATTCGCGAGTTCAGTGACCTGTAGGCTAGACTCCACAGTCGTGTATACTCGAGCCTCGGGTGTTTGTTCATTGGCTGCTGCCCCATAGAGTAGCCAGTGTTACTTCACACCTGGCAGCATGGCACTCGCTACTTGTTTCCTTGCAAGTCTGCTATTGGCTCAGAGTCACCACATAGAATGCAAAGAAAAATGCTAAGCATTTAGTCCACAATCATTAAAAAAAATTTATATGATTCTGGCAGCGGTGCACGGTTGATGACAGAACTGCCAAATATATCATGCATATCACGGAATTCCCTGACATTTAGCTAACTTGTTTGAAATTCCCTGACATTTCCCTGATTTCCCTGGCGGTTCTCAACATCACTGACAATTGTCTGTTTTCCAGGTTTTCCAGACCTGTGCCAAACCTGCTCAATTCAGGCGACGCAGGATTCGGTGTCTGTTTTCTTAGGCCTACATGTCTGAGCTAATGTGGGCATAACAAATAAACTGTGATTCAATAGCGAACATAAAAAATATAAAAATGTGTTTGACATCTAGCTTGTCCTTATCACTAGGGATATGCGAAATTTCCGTTTTTTTTTTTCTGACAGCACGCTTAAACTCACCGCCCTATACATGTACGAGCCTGTGCCATTTCTTTATTGACTTCTGCAGAAGTGAGGACACATTTTTTACCATTCGACTTGATTGGACGCGATTGGACCAGCTCCTCGTTAGTGGTTTCCTATTGGTCCAAAGCCATCCTGGGTGTGTCCTAACAAACTGTAGTCCAATGACAGACGGCAACACAAAACACAAGTGTTTGAAGTCTCGTCTGTCTTCAAATAATAACGCGAATTTTGCATGTTTCTACCTATCAACGAAATGATGGGGCAGCGGTGGCGCTGTGGCTAGCGCGCTCCCCTCCCACCGAAGCGATCCGGATTCGATCCCGGCGGGTTCGCTCAGGGATTTTCGCAAGTGAGAATCGTGTTGGACGATGCCGCTTGCCGGCGGGTTTTCTCGGGGATACTCCCGTTTCCCCCGCTCTTTCATTCCAGTGCCGCTCCATCCTAGGGTCTCATTTAATGTCATGTTCAGGGATGAAGGGCAACTACGGGTCCCGGCTGGAAAGCCCGCCACTCGGAGGGTGTTGCCTCGCCCTGGGTCCACGCCCCCACACGAATTTATTATCACCGAAAATCGAGTGATTGTAATTGGCGTTGAGATGCGGGATATCAGCACGTTTTTACCTATTCCACCTTTCTCTTATACAACAGACGTTTCTTTAACACATTCAGGTCTGCGCATATTTCCTATAACTGAAGACAAGCTAGAAGTGTATTACCTGTATACGTCACTGCAGGACGTCTGTTCTGTTGGTTGCTGCATTCCTACTTACCGCTCTTCTATTGGTCCACGCCACATTGGGCGAGCTTGCTGTGCTCTACAGCGTTCATCATTGGCTGGTCGTTAGCCTCTGGGGTCGCAGAGCTGATTACGCCCCAATCAAATGTCTCTTACTGCGTAAACGTTTTTCAGTCAATCGTGTTCTTTTATAAGGGTATAACAAAAAATTAATATTTAGCAGGATAACTGTAGCTGCTGGATTGTATTGATCTTGTACGATCCTGTTAAATACTAGCGGAACAATGACTCTATAAACATGCAAGTTTTATTTTCTAGGACGAATAAATTTTTTAACTGGCGTTACTCGAACTTGGCTCGAGTGTAGTCCAGAATGTGTTAACATTCTTCTCTTATTCAAAAGGCAGTGCCGTAGTCTCTCTTCGCGCCGGAGAATTCCTCGCCACCGCCATTTTACATCACTGGGACGCTACTCCCTCAGCGCGGGGGTGGATCGATCCCTTGTGAGGGACCTTGGCCACCCAGTTAGTTCTCAGTTAGCTTGTGGAGGCGAGGAGAAGCTAACCCCTCTCCCCCTCCCCCCTTCAAACATACTTAATGCTGCAAAGCAAACATTGTTTTACAGGATTCCCAGGGTAGCGCCTGGGAGCTGTTTCCATAGCTGAATTTTACTCTCTTTTTCCCTGCCTGTACGGGATAAAAGAGAGTGGTGAAGATAATTGAATTTATCAGCGCGGAATTTTAAAGTTCAGGACTTGTGAAGCACTGTCAAGAGCTCCCTGTGGGAGAGCTAGCGACAGTTTGGTATACAAAGCGGAGATTAATAGCCAAATGAAGTTAAATTATCGATATAAGTAGCTTTCCCATGACTGGAGTGGCAAAGAATTCCTCGCGCAGTGCAAAACACGTGTTCTCGTCGGCTGTCGTGAGAGATTCGCAGGATGTTAGACGAGGAAGGGATGGTATCGGCAGGGTGGGGGGGTTGATGTGCCGAGGGAGGGGAGTGAAAGGAGTGGCATGGTCGGAATTTTGCGGAGGAGGGGGGGAGGCCGTAAATTAACGGCGGTGTTGGCGGCGCGCAGGCGATTGGCTCGCGGCGCGGCGGTAGCTCCCGCCTCTCGACGGGCGACTGGCCTGTCGCCGCCGATGACGGATGTGAAGGCCACGCCTCGCGGCGGGGGAACCCGGCCGGTGCTGCCGCCTGGCGGCGACGAGGCGAAGCTCGCGCCTGAGGATGTTCGTTCGGCGCTTCTCCCAGGGCGGCTGCTCCATCTGGAACACGCCAAAGAGATTATTTTAATAATTACTGGCTCTTCAGGGCGAACTCGTAGTCACCAAGATCTCTTCCAAAGGAAGGCATAGAAATTAACTCCTTGAGGACTATACTCAGTGCAGTTCGCGCAAAACTTGTTTGAGTAAGTGTTTCATTCCATATTTAAAAAAATTGGTCCGGGTATAAAGGCTGTTCACGATTAAGTGAGCACTTTTGAAATCAACCTTAGAAATATGTTACTGCCCATGACTGCATATACTTCTAGGGGCGCCCTGAGTGACAAGCGCCCGGTAAAGTTGGTAACGATAGGCGAAAATTAGTTCCATATCTTAACGTCAAATAAAAATGTGATCATTTAAATTAATTATTTCGCTTCCTTTTTTTATTTATGTACGAGAGTGTAAAAATTGCATATTTATAAAATTTTTAATTTTCTAATTATTTCACAGTTCCACCTGACCGACGCTTGAATTAAGTGATGAGGCCCATGACAACGTTAATTTTACATAAGGCGGAGCAATACATAACGTGCATCTGCAAAACTCACGTTGTTATTCGGGGACACGTTTGACTTCAAACATACGTACCTGTTCAATAAGTTTCTCACTAGGCAATACTTAATTTGGCACGCCCTGTGTAACTCTGCGCCAATAAATGATCACCTCATAATTGTGCAGTCCAATCACGTGTAGTCCAGCCAGAAAGGGCGTGACTTCACATCTACGCAGCAGCCAATGGAGAAGCGACGCCGGCTCGTGTGTATACAGTACTGTGAAGTTTAGCCTGATGCCAAAAAATAAGGTGAATTTTGCAGGTCTCTACGTAATGCGACATCAACAACGAACTTCGTAAATGGACGACAAATTTTTGTATTGTTGCGGAAATCATCACAATTGGGATCTACGTGGTGTTTCATAAGAAAGGACATTTGGTTGGAAAACGGTAAACTCGGCACTACATTGGTCAGCAGCCGGCCAATAAGGGAAGGCGCGTGTCGTCTCGAACAGTAGAATGGCGTTGTGTGACAATAGCGACCAACATGACGTGGTGTCCCTGCAGCGGTATGGATACAGGTGACTAACGTCTAGATTGTCTTTAAAGCTTGTAAAAACTGTGCCGACCTCAAAGTATTAAATAAAAAAGTTTCCTTCAGAGGAGTGTGAGATTTATGTTACAACTGGGTTTTACTCCAAATGCCCGCAACAAAAATCCTCGACTTCCAATGTGAATAACCTTGTTTATCGTTAACAATAATATTACAATATAATATCAAATGCATTCCTATATAAAAACAAAATGATGGAAAACTGGGAATAACTCGACTACTTCTCCCAGCAGAGACTTACATTTTGAAATAATGTCTCTAATAAGCAAAATATTATACAGTTTCCAGTGAGGGAAAGTGCCCCCCCCCCCCCTTTTTTGCAACCACCTGCTGATGCCTATGGAGAAACTGATCACTTTTGGAATCCCGTTTTATTGGCCACGTGTCTACGTGAGAAGACATGTTTTTATTTGACTAGGTTAATCGTAATAAATATGGATAGTAAAATAGGGATAGCTGTATCAGACCTAAGGGAATGTTTATATCATGCTTACCCGTTTCAACGAGCTTCAGAAATATGGCGGACACTCGACAACGTAAAACCGTATCTAGCTGTTTGTGCAAAATCTATTGGTGATGTGAAATGTTCCTGCGTGCAAAAAGAAATATATTGCAAGTCTGAATTACGCAAAACACTGAACACAACAGTATTATTCATTACTTGTTAGTGTTTCCTACACAGAAGTCTTAAATAGGCTCTTCACACCCCGTTGTTAAGATTCGTTCAAATCGCTTAACTCAACCACCGAACTCTTTAACAAGAGATGAACGTATCTATTTTTCTTAACCGCAAGAGTTCGGTATAATTTTGTATGTTCTTGAGCGTTATATTTACAGTAAAAATAAATGCTAACACCGTAAGTCGAGTTGGTCTAGTGGTTAAAGGTTCGGACTAATAATGCAAGGGGTGTGGGTTCTTATCCCGTGTTTGTGGGGGGTGATTTTTGTCTCTTAAATTATATTTTAATTATTACTTTTTAGTTGTTTTCTTTTATTAATTCATCACATTTGTTTTCTAGAAGAAACAAGCATATTTATGTACACTTCTCAATAATGTCAGATGTAATACAAAGCTATCATTTGTAATGTTACAAAGAAATGCTTTGCAGATTTTACAAGAAAACTCTTTATAGTTTTACAAAGTATTTCCTCGGCAACTGGGTTTCCAAGGATTTTCCTTGTAAAGTACAAGAAATTTTTTAGAGTGTAGTTATGTTAAGAGTGTTGCGAATTTATTTATTTTCATTTCCGGTTTACAAACAGGTATAAAGAAAAAAATTGTATTTTAGTAATGTATTTCAATGTGTAGCCTACTGTATAGCCGAGAAATTAAAAAAAAGTTGAAGTACCTATTTTGTCCTGTAGTGGGATTTGAACATGAATAAAAAAAAAAATAGCATTCAGTAACTCGAACCACATAATTTATACCCACACATTTATACAAAGTAGATATTTCGTAAATATGGATTTTACAGGAGAGTGAAAAAACGGGCCTGTCTTATTTTCAAGTCGTGTTAAATCGCTTGCTATATTTGCGGTTTATGAAACGAGGTTACGAAAAAATTGTTTTATTTTCGTTATGTGCTGTTTCACCTTGTATACAGAAGGTTTTGTCCTGTAGCGAAATTTGAGCAAGAATGAACAAATTGGCACATGACGAGTGGTTCGCCACTCACCTAGCCTACTACTAATTTTACACGAAGTAGTATTGCGAAGATGGGATTTTATACGCTTCAGGTATCATCTGCATTGCACGTGTCTCATATCTAAGCCATAAGAATACGAAGAGCTTCCTTATTTTATATTTTACGGATCTCATTTCCGTCATTCGTCATTACTGGATAGAAAAATTTCGCGAATTCATTTCGGGACACGATAGACGTCCAACATATATATATATATATATATATATATATATATATATATATATATAATTCACTTTTGCAATTTGATCAGGGTTTATCACACACGCTCTGGACGACTCTGAACCAATAGCAGATTTACAAGGAAACAAGAAGGAAATCCCTTACTTCCAAGTGTGATGTAACACTGAGATAGCAGCCAATGGGCCAACATATGAGGCCCTAGTGAACACAGGGCTGTGTAGCCTAGCTTACAGGTCATTGAACTCGAAATTGTCCGATCCCTAGTCATGACGAGAGACCTTAGAAAGTCGCGAGTTCAATGACCTGTAGGCTACACTACACAGTCCTGTGTACACTCGAGCTTCAGTTGTGTGTTCATTGGCTGATGCCCGAGTGAGTAGCCAGCGATACACCAAACCTGGCAAGTATGTGATTCGCTACTAGTTTCCTTGCCAGTCCGCTATTGGCTCAGAGTCGTCCAGGGCATGTCTAATAAACTGCGATCCAATTGCAAAGTAAACTTCAGTATACAGGTGTTTGACGTCTACCGTGTCCTGAAATGAACTCGCGAAATGTTCCTATCCCTACTTATGCTATACGTAACAACAGGTGTTTTTTTCGCGAAAATATTCATGGCCACGCTAGACTTCAATATCCTACGTCTACAACCACAACTTCCTTTGGTTATTGGCCGCTTTTCTACGTGAGAAGACATGTTCCTATTTGACTAGGCCAGTCGTAATATAGTACTCTGATTCTGAACGTCTATGATTAGTAGACAGACACTTCAGGCACGTGACGTTAAAAATAATCTAATCACGAAAAAGCATATGAACACAACTGTTTTGGAGTACAGCTGGTCCTGAAACCTTTTCGCGAAAAAAACACCTGTCCCTAGCTATACGTAAAGGTACAGAGTAGGTAGATAGAAGTGAAATGACACGAAGGTTCCTTTGATAAGGGGCGTGTGATTGGCTGCGCAAGATTCTGGAATGTGTACTGCGTCTCATTGGCCACTGCGTGATGCAGAAGATTCACTATCGGCTGGGCTGCCAGTAGGCAAGTATATCCAAAGTTACCAAACGCTGATTGCGAACTGGGGTCTCGACACTCGCTAGGCAGTGGCCCCATTTCGCTGCCGTGTGCGGCTGAATTTCGCCATAAAGCCAGCTATGTTCTACTTCTGTATTCTCGCATGTTCTGTGGCTAGCGACACTTGTTTGTCGTGAAACGATTTCATGGCTATAGTTGCACTCCAAAACTCTTCAGTTCAAATAAACTTTTATAGTTAAATATGTAGATTTAACTTTCACTCGTCTTAAGGCTCTACTCGAAAATTGCAAAAGTTTAGTGCCGGAAAAATTTAATTCCGACTGCCCAAGTCTCGTAAGAAAATGGCTTCTCACAAAGACTCGCAGATAAACGCTGTTCACTATAAAGTGAGCACGTTTGAACTCAGCCTTAGAAGAAAGTCACTGCTCCTACCTTCACATATTTTAACGGGCGCAATAAGTGACATAGGACTACATACGCTCAGTAATATTGGTAACGACGGAGCGAAAGTACTAGGTGACAATTTGTGATAGCTTAAGTTATTTATTTCGCTTACGATTTTTTAATGCATCGTCTAAAAATGAGCAGATTTCTAATATGTTTACTTTTCTAATAATTTCACACATTCACTTGACCGACGCATAAATAAAGTGACGAGACCCGTGGCAATAGTAATTTTTCATGTGGCGGAAGGATACGCCGTGTGCATACAAGCAGATCTTAATCAGGGCTTTCAAAAGTGCTCATTTTACCGTGAACAGCCTATAATAGCGATAATGAAATTTGCGAAAGTGCACGTGCTCTATTAACGTCTAACCCAGCCATAAATGTTTTGGCGGAGCACAAGTGGTCCTCTGTAATCAATGATTGTTCCGCCCGGCCGTTTTACATTTTGACGTAGTACAACCGCTGAGCAAGTCTTCGATAGGCCCAACAAAATGCGAAACTCGGCTCGGCCATAAAAATAAACGATTATGATAATAAGGAAAGTATACTTAGTGACTATCTCTCATCTTTTCAGAACGTTAATTCGCTAAATTATCGAAGCCATCCATCTTTCCTTGCATCTCATTGGATGAATTTATGCGTAGGTTTTCCAACTGGCATGGATATCTAATGACAGGTGGCTGTTTACGCTGTTCGCCTAGCCGGTTTTCCAGCTCCCTGCAGCCAGTTAGCCTATCCCATTCGGTTTCTCGTTTCCTCCTTTGTGTAGAAAGTTGCACACAGTGTTATATGTGGCTGTTCTGCACGCTGTAAATCTCAGTGTCCAATGACAAGAGAACCAGAGATTTCACATATTCTTCTTACGACAAGCTGAACTCCGCAGCCCTTTTTTTTTTTTTTTTTTTTTTTTTTCTCATTCGACCATCACATTGAGACAAAAGTTTGTCCAAGGCAACAAAATATTTATTTGTTTGGAGCCAAAAATATACTTAGTTGCCCGAACAAAATATTTTGTTGAGTAAACAAAACATGCAAAGCAACAAAATCATTTTTTTTCGTTTAACAAAATACGCGCATGAATTAACAAAAACTGATTGGTCTGACAACAAAATATTTAGTTGGTCAGAGTTTGTTTGTATTCTTTGTGGCAATCAGGATAGTCGCAGTGTTTGATAGTGCATTTATTGATGCTTAATAATTGTAATTAATAGAGGAAACTAAAAGGCGAAGCTTTGAAGCTCTATTTCCGCACGTTGTCCAATCAAAATGTATATATTTAAAAACAATCACTTGTCATGAGGAATGGCTTCAATTGAGGTTGCTATGTCGCGGCGCTCGTCTGCAAACGATCAAGTTTCGAATTTAGGTCGGGACTCCGAATTTTTTTAGACTTCCCGAAATTGTTTAAAAGTACGTAGAACCAAACAAATCTTCAGTTTCACTAGCCAAATATTTTTTTTGGGGCAACCAAATGAGAACAAAATAATTTGGTTACAACAACAAAATATTTCATCGCACCTATGCAAACCATTAATTTATTTGCGGCAGACAAACTTTGTTTGGTTCAACGAAACCTTTCTCTCAGTAGTTACAAAAAATTCTTTACCTCTTGCTCAAGTTAAACCCTAGACCAGGTGCTCCGTAAAATAGTTTCTGGTAAATTTTCCAAAATTGTAATACCCAGAAGTAGGTATCTAACGTATACATTGCATGGAAACAATACAATATACCTGGTATCAAACAGTTTTTTAACGTCGTTGTTAAAAATACAAAGCTGAGAACATGCCTATACATTTGACTGTATCCTGAGTAACCATACACTCTAAATCTGAATCAATAAGTATTTCACTGTTGATATCAGCGAACTGAACGGACTTATGGCTAGTCAACAGTCACCTCAGTCAATTTAACTGATGAATTAGTGAAAAAAAAAAAAATTCCTGATTTCCTTAATTGATTCTGTGACATTTTCTACCGAGTCATCAACCATTTTACTCGCGATTTTTCAGTGATTTATTTTTTGACTAATGGATCAGTTAAACAACGTGAGTCGAATGACAGGTAAACAACGTGAATCTAATGACAGGTAAACAACGTGAATCTAATGACAGGTAAACAACGTGAAACAGTTGAAATAGCAACGCCGAAACTAGTAAAACCATTTAAAAAACATTTAATGGCAGTTTCGTCTTTTATAATGCCCTTCTACGAGGCAGCATGAATATCCAGTCTTTCATTCCGTTTTTATGTCTTTCATTTCGTTTGACGATTCAAACTACATTAAATATGGCGAAGCGTGTACACAATCTTAATGTCTCCAACGAAACTAAAGACGGAAAGAAATTGCGTACAATTTAAATCTAGATATTTCCGATAAAGAACATAATAATTGCGTGTATTTTGCATTTCGCAGTTAACGTTGCTAGGTAGTTCGATTGGTTTTGGCAAGGTAACGGTCAAGAAGCGAGTCGATGAGGATTCAAATCCCGGACACCTTTAATTCTCTTACTTTATTATATTACGTAAAATTGCACAATATAAACAGTGGATATTGGAACTGTTTTTATTTTTCTCAATGATTTGGCTAAATTCAATAAAACAAAATTTGACTCGCCGCACACCTATGGCTGTCACTTATTCAACAACTTCCTTCAAAATTAAACCCCCTCCCCCTAAAATAAAATATAGTTTTAATTTAATTTAGTTGATTATGTAACACAGTTCACGACTTTTAATTGGGATCAATTCGGGGGAGGAGGGATTAAAAAGATGTCTAACGACCCCCTTTTCGGCTACTACCTGATAATAGAAATGAATAACGTCATATATAGGAAGTATATTAATTAACTTTAATTTAAAAAAATATAATAAGAGTTCAGTAATGGCCAATGACCGAGCACTGATAAAATTTGTAATTAATTTGTTGTTATTCGATCAGTGAGATTGTTTCACTTTAACAACCAGTGGTTTTCCACAGATTCTAAATGGAGTCATTTTCACTGATTCGAGTAGTCGAATTTCATTGCGAATCAGAGATTTCCCACTGATTTGAATTTAAGGAGTGGAAACGCTAACGTCGATGTAACGGGAAAAAATTCACCATTCGCCAATGTCCCACTATAAGCTGTTCACGACCAACTGAGCACTTTTGAAAACCTTTCATAAGTTCTAATTGTATGCACGTTGTGTATTCTTCCGCCTTATGCCAAATTAACATTGACATGGACCTACTCACTTGATTGATGCGTTCGTCAAGTGAAACTGTGGAATTATTAGAAAAGTAAATATTTTACAAATCTGCTAATATTTACACTTCGATGCATTAAAAAACGGAAAGCGGGAGAAATAATTAAAGTTATCACAAATGGTTACTTAACAAATTTTATTCAAAGTTAACATTATGGAACTACTTTCCCTCTGACGTTATCAACTTTAGTGGGTGCATGTTACTCAGTGCGTCCGTTAAAATATATGCAGGTAGGAGCAGTGACTATTTTATAAGGTTGATTTGAAAAGTGCTCACTTTTTCGTGAACAGCCTTTATCAGTTGTTATCCGTACAGACTTGAGAAATTCGAGAGTTCAATGACCTCTAGGATAGACTCCACTGTTGTATATAAAATCATGCAAATAACGCACCAAAATGAGTTTCTTTTGTATTAGCGGAAGACTGTGATTGAGTCTGCATTTCATTGTGTGTTTATTATTGGCTAAGAGTTTTCCATGAGGTGTAAACAAACGGGCGGGCCAATACCATAAGAAATATAAACGTATGATGTTTTTCAATTCTAGCTTGTTCCGTAATGAAGACATTTCTCAGGTCTCTAGTTATCTGTATTGATAGGAAAATATCGCGAATTCATTTCGGTACAAGATAGACGTCAAACATATATACAGTGAAGTCACCTTTGCAATTGTATCAGAGCTTATTATACACTCCCTGGACGACTCTGAGCCAATAGCAGACTTGCAAGGAAACAAGTAGCGAATCCCTTACTGCCAGGTGCGAGGTAACACTGAGGCAGCAGCCAATGGACAACCATCTGAGGTCCTAGTGTACACAGGACTATGGAGTCTAGCTTACAGGTCATTGAACCCGCGAAATCTTCCTATCCCTAGTTACCTGGGCATCGCGTCATGCCATTGCAGTTCTCTGTGGACTTCACTTGCGCATACCTCCACAACGATGTGGTACTGCAGCTGGATAGTGCACCTTACCTTCGGCCCAAGTCGTGCGGAATTCGTTCCAGGAGACTGCCAACAACTGGATGCTCTGGCCACCTCGCTCGCCCGGTATTACCCCGTCGTGCATTCGTGGGACGTGGCGGGGAGGTCCATTAGCACCCGTAATCCTGCACCTACAAACATCGGGGAACTATGGGTAGCTATCCAGATGGCGTGCACTGTAAAAAAAAATCATGGGGAAATTACCTGACGATTGTAAGGTAATATTCGCAAACTTGTGGGGGAAACACAGTTTTCCTTACGGGTAAGGTAAAATTATCGCACTCTGGAGTAAATTTCACGTACATGGTAGTGGAAAATCACATGCATGGATGGGAAAATTACCTTACGGCGCGTGCATCCCTTCAGTATTCTGAACAGCTTATTGAGGGGACGGGCGGAAGGAACGACCCTTTAACACACTAATATTCACTGAAGCTGTCACGTTGTCGTCGTGGTGTACTTTGTAAGTAAAACCAGTTCACCAAATGTTCATATCGTTTTGTGCCGCTATGTAAGAATTGTGTAGATATTTTATTGAGTATTTTGTTATTGTTTATATTGTGGGTTGAATGTGTACTGCATACAATAGGTTAAGGGTAAACGCCTCTGTATATCGTGTGTGATAATAAATCTATTTTTATAATTAAAAAAACTGGATAGCGCTTCGACCTATCGTGATAGAGGGCAATGGTTCGCGCCCTCCTACCAGCAAGTGTCGAGGATTTTAATGTTGAGGTTTCGGTTACTATTCGTCAGCGGATATAGGAAATGAAAAATTAACAGTTGCCAATACTCCGGTATATTATCAAAAATAATTTTACTACACACTATAGTTAGAGCCACGAGTATTTCGCGGATTGAGTTGGCAGTAAGCTAGGCTGGGCAGCCCTTCATGCACTCGAGACATCATCGTTTGCTTATTTGTTGCTGTGATCAAGTGAGGCCTGTGTACAGGACTATTTAAATTCACTCATACTACTGTTTCCTGCTTATTACTTGCTCACAATGAAATGGGGCGCGTCTAAACAACTGTCGTCCAATCACTACAATAGGAGAAAAGAGCACGTGTTTGGATTCTACCTAGTCTGCGAATGAATTCGAGAAATATTCGTGGTTCTAACTATAGTTAGTTTTCTCTTACTTGCATGGAATGTCCCCGCTTCTGTCAGGTAGGCCTACTTTTCCCGTTCGATTAAGGAATAATACATTACTTGTTGCGTAAATTTACTCTACATTTAAGAGGTAATTTTACCTTACACGTAGAGTTAATTAGCATCCCGTGCATGTAAGGGAATTTCAACTCAATTTTTTTTTACAGTGTGAGTCAACATATTCCAGCAGGTGTTTCGTCCACTTGTGAAATAGATACCACGCACGAGTCGCTGCACTTCGCCGGGCTAGAAAGATTGCCTATACACTGTAATAGACGCACATCCCATAACTGGAGACCTGCAAAATTCGGCAGGCATCAGTTCTCCGTTGGCTGCTGCATAGATGAGAAGTCACTCCTTTTTCAACTGGACTGTACGTTATTGGACTGCACATTATATACTTAAAACACGTGTACGTCTTCGTATAGAGTTTGTCAATGCGCCATATTTCCCCGACACGTCCTGAAAACTCCACGCCAATGAATAAACAGCCTATTTAAGTGTAGCCCAACCACGTGCAGTTTAGTCTCAAAGGAAAAGGCTTCCCCTTAAGGCAACATCCAATGAACAACCAGTATCGGCTGGAGTAAATATAGGACTGTGGAGTCTAACAGGACGCCTGGTGATCGCAGGAATTTTGGTGGCAGGCCTACTTCAAACAGGGAATCTCTCGCGGCACGGAAAAGCCGAACAGATACAAGATGCCAATCCATGCAGCTGTCAATTACCGACTACGCAACTAGAGATGGGCGTTATTTAACGTAATAGTAAATAAACTGTTACAATTTGGTAACGTATTATGTACACGAGGAGCACGTTACATCGTTTATAGCGTTATTTTTTAAACATCTTCGATCGCCTTACTTAAAACCATGCATGGAGGTTATTATGTGGAACGTCTTGGCTTGCAGCATGTGCGCATGCGCAGACGTTATTTCTTGGGACTCCAAGCTTTAGGAAATTGAACAATGTAGGATCGTTATTTCCCGGAACGTCCATAGACTTAAGATGGGGTAGACCGATCTCGCTGGCTGCGCACAAACAAACTCCGTGTCCCAACATTGAACTGCTTTTCTGCCTACACGTCTAGCAAAAATGGCGGGGTTTGGAATTTAGGTTAGAAAACTGATTTGTGAACAAATGCTTTGAAATGAATGAATACTTCCTCTAACCAATTTGGAATGTAGTTTGGTTATATTAAAACTGGTAAAACTATTTTATTCATATAATAATTCTTGTCATTTTGAAATTAAGATAAACATGTTCATCACTGTTGACCATGTGACTTCGACAGTTGTGTAGGATTGGGGTAGGTCAATGTTGGGTACGTGCGCAGAAGACGAATAAGCTGTCTACCTCATATCTAGCCTATGGGAACGTCGGGACAGACGAGAAATATTTGACAGTAGCATGCTACAAAAATAACACGGTACTGGAATGTGTTACTTACTTGAAACTAGAATGATGGAATTCGTCACAAGAAAGGAACTGTTTGGCCCATCCATATAGATACGCAATTTATTTTCTAGACACTTATCTCTTTTGTGTCTATGCCTTAACATTTTGGCAAATACCCAGATGCCTATGTAACACTTGATAGTAATTACACTAAAATAAAAAAAATTCTCGTTAACTTCCTAAACTGTAATGGGAGTTTCTAACTTATAGGACACTGTATGGCAATAGTACCACATATCAGCCTGAAAATATGGGAATGTTTAGCCCTGTTACTATACAAAGTTGGGAACTTCCCTACGCATTTGGCTCTTTCCTGAGTAACTGTAGGGACGTTACCATGGATTTATGGGGAAATATTTTACCACTCACACTTTGTCACTGCACGTAGAATATTGATATGGTAAATTTACAGGAGCTCGTCGTTTTTCCTTAAGTCATTTTGCATAGAAGTGTTTTCCCACATTCATTTCGCAAAAAAAAACTTTTTGCCTAATTTTAGGCAAAACAAGAGTAGGAAAAACGACGGGCACTCAAATTTAGAAATAATTTCTTAGCGTGTATGGTAAACTCGACCTAGCAGGCAAATTTTTTTAAAACTTTTAAAAGAGATATGGCTTTCTCGCCGCCGGCAACGAGTGCCAGAGAACTCCACAAAGTGGCGATATTTGCATGCAAGACCTACAACATCGCCGTCGCTGCCCGAGGCATGACACGTATTATCTGAAGTGCCTCGCTGCAATACTCAAAACCCGCCTCGATCGCTGCCCGCCAGCGGTCGCTGCAACTTAATACCACACTGCCGCATCGATAACGGCCTCAGTCAATTGCGTAATCATTTCCTGTGCCCGCTCTTCGATAGTTGTCTTGGACGCCAGTGAATGTGCGCAAATTGTAATGCACTGTACCACGACAACAGTAGGCGGTGACGTCACAGAAGAGAGAGAGAGAGAGAGAGAGAGAGAGAGAGAGGGGATGCCAATTAGAGCTCGCCATCTCCGTCCATCCTGACAGAGCCCTTACTGCACACACCGAACGTCACTAGTTCGAATCCGTGTATTAGTACGATGTTGTACTGCACTGTACCACGACAACAATAGGTGGTGACGTCACAGAAAAGAGAGAGAGAGAGAGAGAGAGAGATAGAGGATGCCAATTAGAGCTCGCCATCTCCGCCCATCCTGACAGAGCCCTTACTGCAAAGACCGAACGTCACTAGTTCGAATCCGTGTATTAGTATGATGATGTACTGCACTGTACCACGACAACAGTAGGTGGTGACGTCACAGACGAGAGAGAGAGAGAGAGAGAGAGAGAGGATGCCAATTAGAGCTCGCCATCTCCGCCCATCCTGACAGAGCCCTTACTGCACAGACCGAACGTCACTAGTTCGAATCCGTGTATTAGTACGATGTTGTACTGCACTGTACCACGACAACAATAGGTGGTGACGTCACAGAAGAGAGAGAGAGAGAGAGAGAGAGAGAGAGAGAGAGAGAGAGGAGAGAGAGAGAGAGAGAGAGAGATAGAGGATGCCAATTAGAGCTCGCCATCTCCGCCCATCCTGACAGAGCCCTTACTGCAAAGACCGAACGTCACTAGTTCGAATCCGTGTATTAGTATGATGTTGTACTGCACTGTACCACGACAACAGTAGGTAGTGACGTCACAGACGAGAGAGAGAGAGAGAGAGAGAGAGAGAGAGGATGCCAATTAGAGCTCGCCATCTCCGCCCATCCTGACAGAGCCCTTACTGCACAGACCGAACGTCACTAGTTCGAATCCGTGCATTAGTACGATGTTGTACTGCACTGTACCACGACAACAATAGGTGGTGACGTCACAGAAGAGAGAGAGAGAGAGAGAGAGAGAGAGAGAGAGAGAGAGATAGAGGATGCCAATTAGAGCTCGCCATCTCCGCCCATCCTGACAGAGCCCTTACTGCACACACCGAACGTCACTAGTTCGAATCCGTGCATTAGTACGATGTTGTACTGCACTGTACCACGACAACAGTAGGTGGTGACGTCACAGAAGAGAGAGAGAGAGAGAGAGAGAGAGAGAGAGAGAGGATGCCAATTAGAGCTCGCCATCTCCGCCCATCCTGACAGAGCCCTTACTGCACAGACAGAACGTCACTAGTTCGAATCCGTGTGTTAGCACGATGTTAAGGTGGCCGCCAGGTTGAAGGAAATATGCACGTCTCATGCTTAAAAGCGCGGGGGCGCCAGGGGCGACCGAGACCTGCGCATCAACTGCCTCATCGCTTTTACGCGCAAAGCACCTGAACTGGCGTCTCTTGTATTGCGCGCGTTTCTTTATTTACATTGTGCGCGTTTGAATACGCAATTGGCTAAAATAACCAACGAGCAGAAGTTTATTTTTCTCGAATTCGCAGAAGGTTACGTATTTGAATATGTGGTGTTGTGCCGTTCATCTATGATGATTACAGAGAATTAATTCTTACTTAACCTCTACGTACGATGGAAATACCAACGAAATTAGGTTATTGTCTTTGTTAGTGGCATGACTTGATGCAATATTTATATGCCTTACAGCTAACAATATAGACATTAAATGTAACACGGAACAGCAAATTAGTTTTTTATTTATCAAATAGTTTACGTGACAGGGATTGGTCAGTAAGATTCTTCCCTGTGGAAATTACATACAATTTAATTAAGAGAACACAACTGCGTATCATACAGTGCCATAGTGTTTACATTGCATTATAAATAATGAAATATGAATTTATATGTTAAGTTGCCCATCGTTTGGAGAGTATTAGCAGCTACATGACACGTTGCTAGACGTCGTGTTTGAGTAAGAGCAACTGTGATGTCCACAGATACTTATAATGTAACAATACTGCAGACGAATAATGAAGGTATCAGTTATTTTGGGTAGTGGGCTGTTGTTTTTGGCTAGAAGTCTGAAGTGCTAATGAATTTAATTAATTTACACTGTCAAAAATTTGTAAGATACTAGAAACTTGCCCAAGGCAAACTGACAGCTGACTGGACAGCCAAGGATGCCAGCCGGTTGTGGGAAGAAGTTTCTCTGAAATTAAAAGTTTGTGCAATAATAATAACATATGTTCGTTACAGATTTTTGTATGCAAGACTGACTAAATAATAACTTATGACATGTAACCACCCAACTGCGAGTCACTGAACAATAATGAACGTCAGTAGTAGGCCTATGTAAATTACACTTTTACTCATAACCTCATTTGCACTCTCGACACACATTTCAATTCTTGTCGATTCAACAAGTTCTTAATTTGCATGCGATTAAACATTCGGCACAGCTTAAATGATGTGTAAATTGAATTCACACAGCGTCAACAGTCATCTTATGTAGAATATTTTGTTTGTTTTTGATTCGCTACCCGTCTACGACTCCACATCTCGCACGGCGATGATCGAGAGAGTGGCCACTCGCACGGTCGAGACGCATACGATGGCTCTCGTATGGTTCGATCTTACCGTCTTCTAAAATCGTGCGAGTTACGGAATAAATCATGTGCTTATATTCGCCTAACATAAATATTTAAGGAATGCCCATCGAGTAGGCACGTTGTGGTGCTCTTTGCTTCAAAATCCGCGCAGAATATGTTTAACGAGTATAATGATTACTGTATGTCGGTTCATAGCCATTGGCACCTGGCACGGGAGCACATGAGCTGTGCTTGCTATGTCGTTCCGGTGCTACGGCAACCATCTTGGAAGACGGTGACCTCGACCTTTTACTTCGTCCTTGACATTTGACACTGACCTTTGACCTTAACGCCTGTGATATTTGACTCCTAAAATAAAAAATAAATTAAAAATCCAAAAGTATAAATAAACTTCCGAAAACTTATAAAAAAATTTCATAAATATAATTTTTTTAAATATAAAAATTTATTTAAAAAATTATTTGAAAACTATTAAGAAATTCCAGTACTGGCGGCCATTTTCCTTAATAATATTCCTTTTTCCTTAAAAATTTCCCTGTCCCTTTAAAATTATTTCGCGGGTTGATGTGGCCGCATGCTAGACTTGAAAATCCTCCACACGCTCGAGACACTATCGTTTGCTTATTGGTCTCTGCGATCAAGTGAGGCGTTTGTACAGCACTGTTCAACACTCACTCGCGCTACTGCTTCCTGCATACTACTGGCTCACAGTTAAACGGGGCGTGTCTAAAGAACTACGTTCCAATCACAGTAGTAGTAGAAAAGGACAAGTGTTAGAGGTCCACCTCAGTACTGAACGAATTCGCGAAATACTCGGGGCTCTATCTATGGATATGTATAGGGGTAGTGAAATTTCGCGAAAAGATTTCAAGCCAAGATATATTTCACAACACTGTATTGTAGTTTACCTATCTCGATTGGCTGAATTGTTTTTTTGGCACGAGATAACTGTCTGCACACGAATCACGCAGTAGTCGTGCCGATGTTGCCGAATTCTGAGCGGCGCGGTCAAATATGAAAACGCCTTCTCAATCAGACAGCAACCAATGGCAGTAGACAAACTGCCTTTGGGTGCTTATAGTATTGAAGTCTACCATGTACTCATATTTTTTCGCGAAAAATCATTAGCTCTAGAAAGGTAAGGCGATCAGAGACGTTAGGCATCACAGTTATTCGTCTGATGCGATGTCGTCTTTACTTTCCTGCCTCCTTGGCGATCAGGCTGTTTGGTATTTTATGCCACACGCTCATCCACGAGTGGATGTTAGTCACGTGACAATCTGATTCTACGCATATATATATATATATATATATATATATATATATATATATATATATTATATATATATATATATATATATATAAAGTGGGCGTAGTCACGTTTCGTCTCAGTTCTTCATCTGATGCGACAGCTGACAGATCGTTTTCTCTCTCCTGAACCTATTAGCTCTCAATTTGGTATGTTAATTTACGTTGCAATGCTCGCTCACGATTGGATGTTAATCACGTGTCATATCCGGATGGGAAGTTATATAAGGCGGGCAGATTCGCGTATTGTTTCGGTTCTTCGTCTGATGCGGCAGGTGGCAGATCGTCATCACTCTCTGGACATTTATAGGCAATAATTGTGGTAAGTTATATAGTGTTCGGCACTTCCATCACAGTATGCATATTATAACTGATAATGCTCGTAATTACAAATAGGCCTACATATTTACGCACAAAAGTAAAAATCTGCCTAGTTTCAAGTACCTGCCCAAAATAACAAAAACATTAGAGCTTGTGGAGCGTTCTTAGCTTTAAGTAAATCTTAATGCATATATAATTTCATTTTTTTATATTGGACCATTTCCAGCATTTGGCTTTCTATGTAATGTGTGTGTGTGAAGTTGATTTATTACGTAGCTCCCAAAACATTTTTATATGTTAATTTCAAATTGTATAATTTTACCCGCAGAGATCGAGATGAATCGTATCTTAAATTGTGTGTCTGCGACCGGCATCTCGACTTCCATCTTCGACTGTACGTCGTCGGCGGTGCCATTCGCTCCGCCATCGATAGGATCTGCAAAGGCGATACATCGATACCCAGGTCACTTCTGCAATAGAAACCTTCGTGTTTAACCATGGTGCTCATAGGCACGAGAAGAACGACTGCCCGAAGAATGCACATCGAATGACATGCAAGTGTGGAAGTTGTGGCATGGTATTCATTCGCTAGGCGCGATAGTTTGCAGACACGTGTAAACACTGGTCAGTTTACAGGTCCTTCGCCTGGCAAAATGCATCGTGCAAAGTTTTCATCGCCATTTAAACGAAATGTTTAAAAAGATACTTGAACGGCATGTGAGCATCAATGCCCAAGAGTCATGACAGGGTCTGGGACGGCTAATTCTAATTGTTTCGTGGACGCGAAAACCGCTTTCTATTGGAATTGAAAGAGCAGTTCGTAAAAAGAAGTTTGTACATTTTTGGCTCCCGCGAAGAAAAATCTCGTCAGGCAACTCACCGAGAAATTACAAGAGCAGGGCCCAATTAAATTAAATACGTGGCTTGAGTGTGATTTATGGAAACTCAAATACTTCAAGCGAAGGTACGGAAAAAAGAGAATTCAGGACTGCGAATGTATTTGCGTATGAGACTGGTGGAATTAAAAAAAAGTCGTGAAATCCCGTATATGGAAAATATGCGAAGAGGAAAAAAACGTGCAAAGATCGCGGTTCGGGGTGGGCGTCGCAAAGAATGTTTACAGCCTACAGCTCCGAATCAACAAGGTGAAACCACTACGCGACTCGTCTTACATCGAGCTGTGTGCGGCGATCAAGAACACGAAGGCTGCGACTAACCCGAAAAAAACACCAGCGGCCACGTGTCTTTTCAAGTGGTCAATTTTGGCACTTTACTCTGAAGGCTGGAACCCCGAGCGACTAGACCGCCGCTGCGAAGAAGCCCTGGAAGACAAAGTTTGGTTTTTCTGGACCGGAATTCCCGGCGCCACTCGACGTGTACTCGATGTAGTACGCACGACAGAAGCAGAAAAATCTGAACGCTAAGGGCTGCTACTGCTAACAACTGAAGATGGGAACTCCCACTATATCTCCGTTAGGAATTTCGAGCGTTTGGTGAGCTCACAACTGACATTCCACACCCACGCTATCCATCCATGTAAGCGGTGCTTTTCACTTTACCACGATTTGCCACGAAATTCCGGGCTGTCGGGGCAGCAGCGGTTCATAAGAACACGTTAAAATATTTTAGCCATTAGCCTCCGGCGAGAATCGAGTTGCCGCAGAAAGGTCAAGGTGGACAGCCACCGCATTTGATATTTAAGAGCTACCATCACATGAATAAATTACCGATCGTCGTCTATGCAGGCATCGAGGCCTTGCTGAAGCCAGTGCTCACTTGTGAACCGGTACCCACCCACTAATACACGTGCACCTACCGAGTGCAGGAGCCGGCTGCCATTTCGTGATGTCACCCGAACGCTGTCTTTAATCCATGTGACCTTGACCTTTGAACTTGACACCAGTGACAGACCTAAAAATAAAAAATCATCAAGATTTAAAAAATTTGGAAAAAAAAAACTCCGAAATAAAAAAATAATTAGAAAATTAAAATAAAAAGTAATTTTTCTCTCAAAATTTATCTTTTTAATTAAAAATTTCAATTTTTCCCCAAAAAATTCCCTTCTTTCCTTAAAAAATTCTCATTTTCCCCTCTAAGACCAAGCGGCCCTGCATGAAACACACAAGGACCTACCGTTTCTACAGATGAACATATGTCTCTCGGGCGCCAAGCATCCGGAACCGATGATTACACTTGAAGACAAAAAAAAACGCTATATCGTCCAATACGGCAACCTGAAACAGGCGCTATGTCACGGATTAAGGATAAAGGAAATTCACTGAGTATGTGGAATTAAAGCAAGAAGCATGGCTGTAACCTTACATCGAGCTCAACACCGTAAAGCGACAAGTGGCCGCCAACGACTTCGAGAAGGGATTATTTAAATTATCTAATAATGCAACGTCCGGAAAAATTGACGGAGAACAGAAGAAAACGACAAAAAATGGAGATGATCTGCAGCGAAATACGACCTTAAAAACTGATAACCAAGTTTACTTTCCTGTACCGATCGATTTACGACGAATCTCTTTCCCTGATTCGACAACAGCACGAATATATACTTTTCGACAAACCCATACGGCTATGTAGGGTTAGCGGTGCTCCAATTGCCGAAAATTCTTGTGTACAGGTTCCATTAAGATGTGATTAAGGCCCAGTATGGCCAGGACATCGAGCTCCTGTATACAGACACTGACTCGTTACTCTAGCAGTAGGGATAGGTAAATTTCGCGAGTTCAATTACCTGTATGCTAGACTCCACAATCCTTTGTACAGTCGAACCTCAGATGTTTGTTCATTGGCTGTTGCCTCAGTGTTACCCCACATTTGACAGTGTGGGATTAGCTTCTTGTTCCTTTGTAAGTCTGCTATTGGCCTGGAGTCATCTAGGGCGTGTCTAATAAACTTGGATCCAATTGCAAAGGTGACTACAGTGCACACGCGTTTGAAATCTATCTTGTCTCTGTGTATCAGGTTTGACCCGAGGACTTTTACGAGGAAATGGTTTCGTACGTACAGTTACTTGCAGAATTTGACACGAGCGGCTAACTCGTGAACCACAAGGGTTTTTCGCCCACTAACAAGAAAGTTGTCAGCATAAGTTCAAGGACGAGTGCGATGCAAAGATCATGACGAAATTCGTAGGTCTACTCGCCAAACTTCTACTGCCAAAGGCTGTTCATGATAAACTGAGCACTTTTAAAGTCAACCTTAGAAACAAGTCACTGCTCCTACGTGCATATATTTTAAATGGCGCACTGAGTGACATGCGTCCAGTTAAGTTGGTAACGATGGAGGGAAAACAGATTCATAACTTAACGTCCAATAAAAAGTGTTAGGTAACCATTTGAGATAACTGGGGAAAGGAAAAAAAATCGCTTCTTTTCAGGACAAGATAGATTTCAAACGCGTGTACACTGGAGACACCTTTGCAATTGGATCAAAGTTTATTAGACACGCCCTGGACGAATCCACGCCAATAGCAGACTTGGAAAAGAACAAGGAGCGAATCCCGTACTGTCAAATGTGGGGTAACACTGGGGCAACAGCAAATGAGCAAACATCTGAAGTTCGACTTTGCAAAGGACTGTGGAGTCTAGCATACAGGTCATTGAACTCGCGAAATCTTCCTATTCCTAGTGATAACTTAAAATTTCTCTTTCTCTTTCTGTATTTTTTTTTAAATTCATCGCAGTATATAAATTAGTGATCGACGCATGAATAAAGTGATAAGCTTCCATGGCAATGTTAAATTTAAATAAGGTGGAAGAATACACGACGTGTATACAAATATATTTTCAGAAGGGCTTTCAAAAGTGCTCATTTTACCGTGAACAGCCTATACAAGTGCAATGGCAACGAAACGAAAAAACCTAAGGGAAAATCAGAAGTGTGAGGTAGAAAACTAAATCGAACTTTCCTATTAAATAGATGCATTGGAAGAACTAAAAATAGTGCGTGTTACAATGAACACAATACGAGCGCACCAACATTCTCTTTAGACGGGGAGCATAAATAAAATGGCTTTGTGTTGCGCCGTTTACAAGCGAATCGTATGCGAAGATGGTATACATAATTTTCCCTACGGTTTTATAGAGTAAGAAATTTTATGTGGTAAATATGAGACTCAAGACTGAGTCGTGTATACAGATATGTGGTAGACACCAGCACCGTATTTCTCCTTTAGTCATTTAAATTTAAAATTTTGTTTGGGTAACGCGCGCGCTCTCTCTCTGTCTCTCCCAATTTTTTTTTTTTTTTGCAAATGTAAAGTGTATTTGAATGCTACGATTATGGACCCAAGGCCTACGCCTTCTTCACGAGATCGCCAAGACACTGTGGCAGCACTTCGGCTATACCGCTCGTCGACATGAGAAAAGCGGGAATATGAATGATCATCCTCGCGCAATTTCTTGCTGCAGTAACTGATCTGCACAGCATTAATGAGGCGATACAGGAACATAATATAAATCACATCGGTTCCTGCAGAGGCAATGTTCTTCTTCCTACTTGAAAACAGCATTTGTTTGCCTTAGAAACGTCCATCACCCACGCTGTGTACTGCCGAGACTACAATAGCTACAAACAGCGAGCATTCGAGAAACGCAAATTTCACGGAATACGAGAAAAACAAAACATTTTTTATGTTACGTATTATTTGTGTTTTATTTATTTTATACCATGTCCTTCGCCTATTTCAGCAATACTCTATGGTGTTATTTAGGACACTCGACTGCGAAATATTGTCTGCCATTCTGCGAGCCCATAACTGTCAAAATAGATGAAAAATAAATTAAATTAAGAAGGCATAAATATGTCTTTTTACTCGATGTATTGAAATGGCAGTCATCATCTACGATCCAACGCACGACCACGGATTCTAAACCTGCCTTGGTGCAGTGGTTAGACCACTAGCCTCCTACCGGAGGCCACGGTGGCTGCGCGATTAGCACGCTCGCCTCCCACCAAGGCTTACCGGGGTCAATCCCCGGCCGGGTCACCTGATTGTCGCAAGTGGGAATCGTGCCGGACGATGGCGTTAGCCGGCGGATTTTCTCAGGGATCTCCCGTTTCCCCCGCCCCTTCATCGCAGCGCCACTCCATACTTCAATCACCCTCATCGGCTCTCAATACCTCGCAGTTAAGAGCCGCCAAGTTTCTTCACTAGCCTCCTACCATGAAAAACTGGGCAGACATGACGTTACATCATGATCACCAATGACACTCGAAGACGCCCCCGCCCCGCGCGTGGACGCTGGCCGTGCCTATGACATCATGGCGGAAGGCCCCACGCCACCACTTCTCCATCACCTTGACCCCGGAGACCCATAATCTATCTACTAGCTTTCTATGGAAGAACCACCTAAATAACACTTTATTAAATATCGCTGGAATAAATTCGGGATAAATGTATGGTGTATGAAACATAAAAGTAGGCTGTTAGACAAAACTTGAACAAAGAATAAACATGATATATAGTTATAAAGGTACCCCAGTTCGAATACCGACCTGGGCGATGGATCATTTTTAATAAACTACGTACGTGATTTAACTGTCTGTTTACGTGCTTATACGCACGTAAAATATACATTTAAGCAATATCCATCGTTTAGGCGTGGTGTAGGGCTTCCAGTTCGTGACCCGAAATCATAAAAATATAAATTTTTCTGTTGGACTTAGAAAAAAATGCCGTTGTTACTCTATGGTGGGAGGAATATATAATGAAGGTGAAATGCAATAATTCTGGTGTCGGAATGAAATAGAAAAAATCTGATAATTTTGCGCCAGAAATGGAAGTACTTTATATATATATATATATATATATATATATATATATATATATATATATATTGTGTGTGTGTGTGTGTGTGTGTGTGTGTGTGTGTGTTTAAGCAATATTCACCGGTTAGGCATTGTGTAGGGACCTGTGTCCCAGACCCGAAACAATTAAAAATTTAATTTTTGTAAAGGCGAAGCAAGAGTTTCAGTATATTAAATCATACATCGGAATAAATGATGTGCTTATATGCTCCTCACATAAATATTTAAGGAATGTCCATCGAGTAGGCACGTCGTGGTGCTCTTTGCTTCAAAATCCGCGCAGAATATGTTTAACGAGTATAATGATTACTGTATGTCGGTTCATAGCCATTGGCACCTGGCACAGGAGCACATGAGCTGTGCTTGCTCTGTCGTTCCGGTGCTCCGGCAACCATCTTGGAAGACGGTGACCTCGACCTTTTACTTTGTCCTTCACATTTGACATTGACCTTTGACCTTAACGCCTGTGATCTTTGACTCCTAAAATAAAAAATAAATTAAAAATCCAAAAGTATCAATAAACTTCCGAAAATTTATAAAAAAAAAATTCATACATATAATTTTTTAAATATAAAAATTTATTTAAAAAATTATTAAAATCTATTAAGAAATTCCAGTACTGGCAGCCATTTTCCTTAATAATATTCCTTTTTCAATAAAATTTCCTTTTTCCCCTTTAAATTTTTCTTATTTCCGAAAAAAAAAACCTTTTTCCTTAAAAAATTCCAAAAACTCGAGGAAAAATTCATAAAAGTCAACAAGCATATGTTACTGACTACTACCTACATATTGGATGCAGGTGACCTTGACCTTGACCCATAACTTTAAATGACCTTGAAAACACACAAGGATAATAATTTTCATATTATTAAACTATTTACACTCCTGCCGATCCCACGGTTTCACTTAATTGACGAGTGAACAAACTCATAGTATCCATTACAATGGTAATTTTACATACGGACGAATGGGAGGCCTACGAAACAGGCACAAAAATTCGGGCTGTTTCAATGGTGGAGACACGGCCGTTGATTTTACGTGAATACATCTACGCTAGCCGGTAATGTTTTCTTTTGGACATTAAAATGAAATGAGAGCAACGAAATGAATACCAGACATTTGTGGCTTATATCGATAGATCTGGACGAGATATTTTGATGGGCGTCTAGATCGGCACGGTAGGACAGCGGAATCGCGAGATATACCGCGCGGAAATTTTCGCCAAAAAAATGCCACCAGTCGCCGCGGGCCCCCACCCGCGCCTCGTTGGAACGCACAGCGCGTATTCAAGGTCACGCATGCATTGTAGTCGTATACCCGATCAAACAAGTCAACAATTATTTATAGGTTGTTCACGGTAAACTGAGCACTTTTGAAAGTCATGCTTAAGATCTACTTGTATGTCCGTTATGTATTCTTCCTCAATATGTCAAATTTGCATTGCCGTGGGCCTCATCACTTTATTCATGTGTCGGTCACGTGAAACTGTGAAATTATTAGAAAAGTAAATATTTGATACATCATCCCGTTTTTACACTTCGATGAATAAAAAAAAAAGGAAAAAAACAGAAAGCGAAAGAAATAATTCACATTATTATTAATTGTTAGCTAAACCTTTTTATTTGACGTTAAGATATGGAACTTCATGCTCTCCATCATTACCAACTTTTCTTGGCACACGATAGTGCGCCCGTTGGAGGTAGGATCAGAGACTTTTTTCTAAGGTTGGTTTCAAAAGTGCTCACTTTATCATGAACTGCCTTTACTCGTGTTATTAATTTCGAAGTTATAGGTTGGAACGATTCACCCTGCAAAAGTGGCCGTTTCCGTTCTGGTCCCATGTGTGTTGGCCTGACTTTAAAGGTGTGTTCTAGTCAAAATAGACACAAAGCAAGACTCTCATTTGTGTTCGGTTATCCGGGAACAGTATGCATGCTACAAATCCAAGAATAAACTTGCTCTGTGAGTGTAGCAAATTCAAGAAATGGACGTAAGCCAACGTTTAACCCAGACAGGAAAACAATTAGGCCTGTGCTTCCACTGAGAAGCAAACATCAGTGCTAAAATAAATACCCATGTGTAGGGATGGCAAAATTTTGCGAGTGCAATGATCTGTAAGCTAGACTCCACAGCCCTGTGCACACTAGGATCTCAGATGTTTGTCCATTGGCTGCTGCCTCGGTGATACCTCACACCTGGCTGTAAGGGATTCGCTACTTGTTTCCTTGCAAGTCTGCTATTGGCTCAGAGTCGTCCAGGGCGTGTATAATAAACTCTGATCCAATTGCAAAGGAGAATTCACTGTATATATGTTTTACGTCTATCTTGTCCCGAAATGAATTCGCAAAATTTTCCTATCGCTACTCATATGGCAATGTAACGAATAAAATTGTCCTTTTTGAGGAGAAACGACCGCAAAATAAATATATTTGGGTGTCGCTGCACTAGATGCAAGATCAATTCCTGAAATTCGTTCATCGGAGTCTATGAAGGATGAGGGACAGATAAAAAAAAATTCTTTCTAACTTGTACCGTCAAACAGACAAGGAGGACGTTGAATCTACTACGAAGAAATGTGAAAAAAGTCTGGAACTAAGGGAGTCAGGAATAAAGCTTGGTGACTGCCGAGATAGTTAGGTTATTGACAATACATCATTACTGTCTTGCTATACAAATTTCACACCAATCAATATTGACATAGAAATATGCATTACGTTCTTCGTACGAATATAGCATGTAAACATGAACCTTTATGACAGCCCAAATTATTTACGCACAAGATACTGTTAACTACATCCTACAGTGAACTTAGGAGAACAATTATAGGCCTAGTCTTCCTTAAAACAAGGAACTATGACAGCATTAAGCTAATCAAATGATATTTTCTGAAATGGCAAAACAATAATTAACAGTGGATCGAAACTATGTTTCAAATTAAACAAAAAGCAATGACATGTTAATTAGTAATAACATATGTGGTTAACTACAAGTATTATGTTGCAGCCACTGAACCGCATTTCGTGTGGTACGAGTGTGTCCGTTTAGTTGCCGTATTTTTTAAAATCGAGAAACATTTTTAAAATTATTTCAAGTAAGCGTTAACTCCGAGACTACGCACGGATGGCGTATCCGTATCGAGACTGCAGTACACTCTAAATTCGAATCAGTATAAACTCATTAGTTCGCAATCAAATGCAAACTACTCGGAATCATTGAAAATTGCTTCACTGAGAATCGGTGGAATACCACTGGTTGTTTCAGTGAAAAATTTCCAATGCGTGACTAAGTGGCACGGTCAACTGAATGCGGCGAATTAAATACTGTTGCTATTGAAGCTAGCTAAATAATTGTCAGAAATAAAGGCGTTTCCGATAGTCACTGTCTGTGATGTGCTTTTTAACCCATTTATAGACAGTGTACACAATTGTGTACATTACACACGTGTAGGTAATTTTTTGTCTGTACTGTACACTGCGAAGCCCAATGACCGATGATCTTACCTGTAGATGAATGATTTGCAAACCGTCTTATTGATCTAGGTCATAATTGGTTCATATTACTGTAACCGAACATGCCTACAGTACAGCTCGTTGGCTGTGACAACGAAACAAATGGTGTGCCGACTTGAGTACGGCACGCATAATATATACTTTTTCTGTTTGCAACAGTTGAAACCTCAAATTAACCCCTTTAAGTACAAAATAATGTTTCATTCCAGGTGTTGCAAAATAGGATATTTATGGTGTGAATAGCACTTACGGATTTCTTACAACAAATGACACTTCGCAACCTACGGAAAGTGTCCCAGCAGACACAGGAATAAGAGACCTGCAAAATTCGCGTTATTTTTTTTGCGTCAAGCTCAAACTCACAGTCCTGTATATACTCGAGCAGGCGTCTTTTCTCCATTGGCTTCTGCCTTGACGCTAAGTTACTCCCTTTCTGAGTGAACTCTACGTGATTGGGGCACACGGTTGTGGAGCGTTCATTTATTGGCGCAGAGTCACCACGGGCGTGTCAAATGTAGACTGTTCTAATGACAAACTTATTGCAAAGGAAAAGTGTTTTAAGTTTAACATATCCTCGGATAATAACGCGAACTCTGCAGGTCTCTACCCATGAAACAAGAAACAACCAATATGAGCTAGTTTGTGTGTCAGTATCCACTAACAGAATTGCACAAGGATGGGTGATGTCAGTATAGGCGCCACCTTCTGGAGTTGTACAGTATCGACAATCATTTCACCTTTTCTGCAAAATGTCAGATGTGAACGAGTACACTCGGGATAATATGTTCAGGTGTTTAAATTGGGCCTCAAAGGGTTAAGATAGTTTAAAAAAGAAAAAGAAAAAAAAAAACAATTGCGGTGTCATGTTTTAAACCCACAATTTCCCCGCTTCTATCTACCTCGTCACCATAACAAATGAGCTAGCAAGCCTCTTAAGAAGAAGATGCATATATTACAAACATCTAAAACATGTAACGCACTATTATTATTCAATTTATTCTTTTTTAGTTCAGTCGGTAACACTAGGCTTGCTAATACAAATATTACGTATGAATGCATTCACGCCACCACATTTCACGCAGTTTAGGCGATTAAACCGAGTGCTACGGCAGTGAGCCCGTGCAAGCTTTACCTCACAGCCACACAAGGCTGTCACGGGAAGGCAAGTCCGTTTACAAATCCCAGTGACTTATCACAAAATTCGACTTTCCTTGAATGAGTTGGTCGAGACGCCAGAATACTTTGCGAAATGGTCATCGGGTAGAAGGTAGAACACCTCCTGAGACACAAAGAAGCTAATCAATTATGCTATAATTTAAGTAAAGTTAGGAGAAAAAAAAAACCCCACCCCCCTCAGTTAATTTTTATGTCACAAGGCAGGGTGTTTAAAATGATAATTCTAGAAAAACAATACCCAAGTTCAAATCATCAAACACCGGAAATGAATTTACGTGGGTAAATGAAAGTGTAATATTACTGGGAAAAAAATATCAGGCAGTCTGCCAGTTACTTTGGCAACGAATTATCAAAAATAGTTGTAAAACGTGACGTTATATTAACACATTCAAGTCTGCAAATATTTACTATAACCGAAGACAAGTTAGAAGAGCATCGCCTGTATACACCACTGCAGGAACGTCAATTCTGTTGGTTTCTGTATTCCCACTTACCACTCTTCTATTGGTCCACACCACACTGGGAGTGCTTACTGTGCACTACGACGGTCCTCATTGTTTGTTCCATTCACACTGGAACTATAATTTAAAAATAATTAACATATTTACTTCCCAGAAATTTCCTGTAGTTTCCACTTGGATGCCGCGTGAATATGCTGTGAGACGGCCCACCGCAATATAGCGGTAGGATAAAAAATGCTAAAGAAAGTATATCTTAAGCACGGCTTTCAGAAGAGTTCAATTATCCGTGTGAAGCCTACACTTGCATGGCGACAGAACGAGCAAGACGAAATATCTCGCAGAACGCAGTAGCCAATAAGACAAATGTATACCCACTTCCGGGATTTCGTGGTAGCCAATCGGCGTACGGGTGCGCCTACGTATACAGGACCTCAACACCACTTCTCCTCTGTATCCTGAAGTGTTCTGTGACCATACGTTGAATCAGTTCGCCACTCGCGGAGGCCGCGGTCGTGCAGTGGTTAGACTACTCACCTCCCACAAAGGGGCAAACCGGGTTCGATTCACGGCCGGGGGGAGGGGGGAGGTCGCTTCCGGGTTCTCGCATGCCGCTGGCCGGCCGGTTTTCTAGGGGATATCGCGTTTCTCCCGCCCTTGCAATCCGGCGCTTCTCCATACTCACTTCTCTTTACCCTCATAGGCTCTCAAGGCCTCGATGTTAAGATGTTGAGATGATCTTCACTCATTCACTCAGTTCACCACTCACTCCTCGTGATCGCTGGGCCATGACGGGAAGACGGTTCTGAATGATAATCCCTGGCACTCGTTTTTAACACACTTCCGAGCCAGCTTGCTATAGCAAGCACCCGAAACTGGAAGTTGAGAAGGCATCGCCTGGCCATCCTCTCGGACCGAAGGTAACACAGCTCGACGTAATCTGAAATCAGGTTCTGCAGGAAATCATTACCGACTGAGTGGTGAGTGTGTGTGGGGCTGTTTGTTTCATGATAAGCGTCGTTCGGGCAAGTTTCAGCCACCGTGAACACGCAAGTTTTCATACGCGGTTAATTTAAAAGCTTGAATCCTGTTTCTGCTGATTTGCCGGATACCCGCACCTGGAAGTTTTTTTATCCCCCCTATACTTCGTAAACATTTTTTCAATTTTCTTCTTAAAATTACTGGCTATCTTTTTAAAGAACCAAAAACTCCAAAACTGCATTTCTTTCAAGTAGGAGGTGACTCATATAGTTTATATATTTCGGTGTAAAAATTACAAAGACAAAATCTTCTTGTGTTATTATGAGCTCCACCATTTATCAGTATCACAATAAAATTAATAAAGCTAAAGAATGATTGGCACTGGACAACACTTGTAATACATGCCTTAATAACTTATTGTTAGAGACCTTCAAAATTCGCGTTATTATCTGAGAATATGTTAAACTTAAAACACTTTTCCTTTGCAATACGTTTGTCATTGGAACAGTCTTTATTTGACACCCCGCTAGTAACTAGGCGCCAATAAATGAAAGCTCCACAAACTTGTGCCCCAATCACGTACAGTTCACTCAAAAAGGGAATAACTTAACATCAAGGCAGAAGCCAATGGAGAAACGACGCCTGCTCGAGTATATACAGTACTGTGAATTTGAGCTTGACGCAAAAAAATGACGCGAATTTTGTAGGTCTCTACATATTGTTGATTAATTTTTGTTGTAATAATCAACGTCGTTTTGCTTGCGGTATTTAATGCATATAAGATTTTCTTACTGGAAAATAGTTTTGTTTTCAAACGTATGATTCCTTGATTTACACGCACATTCATATTCAGCCAAGATAATACATCTATTTCATTTATACTTACATTCTGCTAAATTATGCTTATAAATAAGGTAAATTCTATTAATTTGCACAAGAGTTGTACTTCAACCGCTCGGGCGTTTGTGTTTCTTCTACAATTTTGTTCGCGATGTGGCATCTGGACATCTTCTGGAGGAACCTGGGGGCTAAGCTCGAACTGCACTCGTGTACGAAATCTTCGAATTGCGGCCGTAACTTGCACGATTTCAGAAGACGGTAAGATCGAACCATACGAGAGCCATCGTATACGTCTCGACCGTGCGAGTGGCCACTCTCTCGATCATCGTCGTGCGAGATGTGGAGTCGTAGACGAGTAGCGCATCAAAACAAACAAAATATTCGACATAAGATGACTGTTGACGCTGTGTGAATTCAATTTACACATCATTTAAGCTGTGCCGAATGTATAATCGTATGCACATTAAGAACTTGTTGAACGGACAAGAAGTAAAATTTGTGTTGAGAGTGCAAATGAGGTTATGAGTAAAAGGGTAATTTACATAGGCCTACTACTGACGTTCATTATTGTTCAATGACTCGTAGTTGGGTGGTTAGACGTCATAATTTATTATCTAATCAGTCTTGCATATAGAACTCTGTAATAACATATGTTATTATTATTGCACAAACTTGTTGTTAATATAGACCACAGTCAAGTATAAGTACTTAGGTTAGCCTATAACAGGCAGTAGCCTAGATACTCATTTGATAAGTAATTGAACAGTCTAGCATGTGATAAGTAGCCTAAATAACATCAGTCGCATATTGCATTTATTACGGCCGAAGAATGGATGAATGTTATGGCAATAGAAGAATTGGAAGAAGTTGAACTACGTGGCAACAGGTACACTAAAAGAACTTATGGACTTCACAGTTGCTCTTACTCAAACACGACGTCTAGCAACGTGTCATGTAGCTGCTAATACTCTCCAAACGATGGGCAACTTAACATATACATTCACCTTTCACTATTTACAATGCAATGTAAACAATATGGCAATGTATGATACACAACTGTGTTCTCTTAATTAAATTGTATGTAATTTCCATAGGTAAAGAATTTTACTAACCAGTCCCTGCACTGTTAAAAACAATTTCCTTCATTTTACGGAAAAGTGCTGGTAAAAACATATCCAGAAGTGTCCGAAAACTCTCCGTAAAGTTACGGATACATTGATTTTCAGAAACGGACTTTCCATAAATTTCACGGAACCTCTCCATTATTTTCCAAGTTAGTTTTTTGTACTTTCCGTTTAAAATAAAAATAGAAATGAAAATGTCTTTAATCTTTCGTCATGTGGGTGTTATACCGTGTATAAAACGTGATATTAAAAAAGTTTAAATATTTTGTACATAAACGAGGTTTGAACCCGACTCAAAAAATTACCTGTATACAACTCTAACTTTCCACCTACAACTCTCACTTGATAACGACGGTATAACTTTATATTTATATGCAAAAGACAAAAGTAAAAAATCAGTTTCTATTAAATTTAGTGTATTTTTAGTGTTGCCAAATGTTACATACGCATGCTGCTATTTTGTAATGTTTAAAATAATATGTCATAGTCGCGTGGATAAACTTAACTGCCGCAGAAACGATAATTTTCTTGTTACAGTGGCGAAGAAATCTTCGTGTGGAATCGGCATTGTTCGTCCCTGTAACTCGAAGCCAACCGCGTACGATGCAAATAAACGAACGCGATAAAAATGACGCTTCTGATTGGCTGAGTTCCGCTAATATTTGTTCCCGTCTCGCCGCAGGTTCACCAACGTGACGGAATGTCGCTCGTATACGCTTGCCTGGCACTAACCCTCGCGCACTGAAAACGCATGCGAGTCCCAGAGGTTGGCAGCTTACAACAATTGTCTCGTATACGTTCGCGGACTGTGCGAGACGTCTCGTATACTAACTGCACTCGAACGATCTCGGTGATTAGGCCCTCTGGGCCGATAATAAATGTGCAACAGGCTGCAAACCCAATCACAGGGTCTTACTGTGGTGACAAGTAGTGAATCAGAATTTGACGGCTTGGTATACAAGCAACTGTGAAGCGAGTTTCCTTAATATGCCCTGTATCACAAAAATTTTACACCTGTGTTAACATGAAAGTATTTAATTTTTTGGTTAAATTCATAATTTGGTTATTCTTTACTTGTAAATTTTAATATTTAATTATTAGTTAGTATAAATGAAAATGGAAATAAAATAGGTGTGTTGTTAAAGCCTAGTAAGAAATAGTTTTTATACAAACGTTATTAAGATGAGTGCGTACACATACGGTGTGTTGTCATTTTGGTGTAATTTTCTACACTTGGTTAAGCATTGTCTACATGAGGCGGAGGAATATACTGGACGTAGAACTTAGAAAAGTTGGAAGTAGCCATGAATGGATAATAACGTGATTTTATTTTCTAAGGTTCAGACGTATAGCGTATTGCCTATTTTACCAGGCATCCCACTGCTTCATAACTAGGGACATGCCAAATTCGCGTTATTATTGGGCATCAGGTTGAACTTAACAGTACTGTATGCACTAGAGCCGGCGTCGTTTCTCCATTGGCTGCTGCATGGATGTGAAGTCACTCCCGCTCAGACTGAACTACACGTGATTGGTGCACACAATTGTGAAGTGTTCCTTTATTGGTGCAAAGTCACCCAGGGTGCGTCACATACAGTATGGTCCAATGAAAAACTATTTCAAAGGTACGCGTGTTTCAAGTTTAACATGTCCCCAAATAATAACGCGAATTTTTGCAGTTTTCTATTCATAACTAAAGAATTTCGCGAGTTAATTGAAGGACATGTTAAACTGTATCAGCATGTACCACGGAGTTCCGCTTCTATTGGACCACAGTTTTTTAGGCACGCCCCGGACGATTTATCGACCAATAAAGAACATGTAAGGAAAACAAGGACCGAATCCCGTGCTACCTGGTCAGTGATTAAACTGGAGAAACAGCCAATGAACAACTGAGTTTTGAGTTGAGTTCACAAAGGACTTTGGAGTCTAGCGTGTTGCCAAATCTATCCGCGAAATTCCCGGGGTCTCTATTCAATTCCTAACTTGGTACATGATTTATATTAAAATATTTGAATTTTAAGGTGACAAAGCAAAGCGACCTTCACAGAATAATTTAATGTAAAATAATGAACATCAGATACTGGTTTCATAGCTGCAGCAAATTTCAGTTTATTTACGTAGTGTAATAGAATTCTCTCTTGTAGTATAAGGTAGTACGGGGTAGTTATTGTACAATGTTCCTTATCTGTAACGACAAGCGACAACCTGAATATCTGCACAATATGAATAACTAATACAGCGACACTCATGCAAAACAAATTAGGTTCTTGTCAAAGCGTCTTCTCTGTTTACCTCAGGATGGCTTATGGGTAGTGCCACGTATTTTTCGCGAAAAGATTCCACGATTAACTCTACTCCAAAACACGTTAGTTAAGAACCAGTATCGTGGTAGGATGATTTTAACTCGTGCGCATTTCAAGTATCTGCGAGCCAATCATGGACGTTCACTGAAAGGGTGACTCTTTATTTAATAGGCCCAGCCGAGGAGAAAATATTTTCTTTAGCGAAAGGAAATTTGCAAGCATGCGCGTAACAAGTTTAAGTCTAGCTTGTGCCTAAATATTTTCACCAAAAAAAGGTGGCCCTACTTATGGATAATACGACTAATATTATGCTCGTAATGTGAGAAGAAGATAAAAGTTCTTGTTTTTATTCGGTATCGTGATTATGAAGTGTTCTTGTATGCTTCACAATCGTGAAAATCACGTGTTTGAAATGTGCCGCGGAAGTATGTTTGTTTATATTCTGTTTTTTTTTTTTTTTTTTTTTCCCCACCAAACCTTTGTAATTATAAGAACGATAGCATGTGTTGAACATATATCCCAGTATCATTAAAACTTTATCAGAGAAAGCACACTAAGATTACAAAAGATGCGATAAATGTAAAAACTGATTGCTAATCTTTGTCGAGGCCACTTTGTTTCGACATTTATAGAAGCAAAAATTATTTAAGTGTTGGGATTCGGAAGTTTTTCACAGCGCAAATGGCGTACGTTAACAACTCCATATTCCATCTACGGATAAAGCACGCGCAGCATTACCAATCAAGCGAGGTTGGACGCAAGAAAACTGTTATAGCTCCGTTTAGTAAAGAGCTTGTCTGAACGAGAGCCTATAAAAAAAACCAGTACAACACATTTGTTACTCCCTCACGTGTTGGTATTTGTCCCGTATCTGTTATAACTATTGGTAGGATACTGGTAGACAACTGATCGGTAATGGCGCATTGTCCTGCAAGGTTTTGTAGCCAGACGGGGATAATTTTTTTTACTTCTTTCCAGCCTCGTTTAGCCCCCCTCGTTATCTGGATGAAGTTCTGTAACCACTGGGCTAATTAGCGAACTTACAACGTTTCTGTGCTCCGCTCATTACAGGAAGCTGATTTGGTCTCTTTGGAGGGAGAGAACAGGCTAATGAGGAATGGCGTACAGTGATGGACGTTTCCTTAAATTATATCGTGATATGAAGAGTTATTTTATATTTCTTAATACTTTTTTTTTATCCTGCCAACTACTATCAGTATATTACAGTTTACATTTCCATCGGTACTAAGACAGCCACCTAGGCGTACCGGGTTCGATTCCCGGTTGGATCACTCCCGGATTTTCGCATGTGGGAATCGTGCCGGATGATGCCACTGGTGGGCGGGTTTTCTCGGGGATCTCCAGTTTCCCTACTGCTTCATTCCTGCGCTGCTCCATACTCACCTCGCTTCATCCTCATCGACTCCCAAGACCTCTGTGTTAAGTTCTGCCCAAATCTTTCACTCATTTGCACACTCACTAAGTAAGATTATAGCTAGAAATTATTTAATACGGTAAGACTTCGGAAAAGAGACTAGATAGCTGCGTACGTTTTAGGGGTAATTTTGTAAATTTATAAGATATTTACATTTATATTTCGAAAGTTGTAATGTGCGGCAAAGCAGATTTTTGGCAGTAATTTAATAATCATTAGTGGAATAGATACTTAAACATGATCGATCATTTTCTTCATCACTATAAAACAAACATTTTCTCCATAACTGCTATTGAGTTAGAGATAATGATGGTATATATAAGAAGGATAACGTTATTTCCAGTACGGCATTTGTGAGATGTTTCAAACATAGGCTATCTAAAACTCATTTACTTACATGAGTTATAGGGTTAAACTCTAAGCATTGTTCATGGCATTGTGGGAAGATAGTATACGAATCATTAATTAAAACCCAGTTCCTGGAATTCTACCTCGCCAGATTTAAGTAATATTCAGTCACGTTACTATTTTTTAAAATGTGTGGGGCAAAAGTCTCAAGTGTCTGTGAAAACACTTTCAATGATTGTCATGAAATTCAGTCTACATTTTCCTTTTCAGGGGCTGACTGAGTAATGATATTCCTTAGTACCTCCAGAAAGAATTTTATTTTCTAAATTTCATAGTTACTTTTAAATTATTGTTTACGTAGTATTTAATGCTAAGAAAGCAGCTCCTCGACCATTTGCTGTTGATCCAACGGTCTCCACATAAAATGGCACCAAGCTTAGGTCCTTGTTTACTTCGAAGTCTGACATTGGCTGAGAGTTCATTTGGTCGTGTCTATAAATAACTTTACTGGTTGTTTAATACGTTCGTGTCTACGTTTCACGGAGTGTTATTTCCTGCTTGCAAAAAGAGCAGGAACTTATTGATGAAATATAAATACGTTCTCGGCATTTTCTAACAAGCAGATAACACAAAATTAAAATTACGCACAAAAATTTTAAACAGCTGGTAAAATGTAAATTTTGTATAATCGTTCAAAATCAGCAATTACTGTGAATGCCAAATTATGACCCGAAAAATAAGAATTTCCGCAAAACGGACGAAGCGAAGCCTTAACACTGGCTCGTTGAGCAAGGAACAGCTTCGCCTTCCAACAGTTGGAGGAGATTCCCTCTGCTCTTGGTTCTGGCAAACGCGTCTCGTGTCCCCTTTCCTGGCGATACGTTCGAGAACGTAATCAGGCTGGCAGGGCGTGGCGTCATGGTCATGACAAATATAACGAGTTTCAGCATACTTCAAACACTACAAGTTTTATCACGTTTCTTTAGTTAGTTGTTCACACGGCCGCACAAGGCGAAGGCGAGCCCTAAGGATCGGCTAACTTCGACAGTGGACTTCAGTGATTCACATGCAAACACGTTTACTCATGACAAAATACAGGATGTTTCGTAACTCATGTTACAGACTTTCGGAGGCGATTAGGCATGCAAGAAGAAGAAGAAGTCGAAAAGCTGAGAGGCATTTTGTCCTTACTCGACGACTTGGAATGTGCTGCTCTAATTATGAGAGGAACGCCTAGTAGTTAGGCACGTCACGTGATCTTCTAACAGTAAATGTTCAAACTGACGGCCACCAACACCCACGCAGCACCGAAACCGTCGGTGCATGCATAGACTGTCACGACCTTTCTAACATCCCTGATATGTTCCGGACACTGTTGCAGTCTGCGACAATTCGCGGCATAAAGTTCACTTCGAATTATGGAGTATCGTACAGAACAGTATAGCCGTGACCCTATAAAAAGAAGTTTAGAAGTATTAAGGTCTGGTGAAAGCGCTGGCCACGGAATGGGGCCATCTGCACATGTCATGTTTCGTAGTTGATAGGTATGCAGTGTGATTGGTCACCACGCTGCGCTTTTGAAGACTCGGGTAAGGACCAGATCTCTTAACTTCTGACCAGTTATTCCATGCCTAATCGCCTTCCAAAGTCTGTAACGCACGTTACGAAACATCCTGTATTTCCAAACAGTCGTGAATAGGGACATCCGATTTTCGCGAAATGAGTTCCGCGCACGATTGATTTCAACCCCGTTCGGGCATTTCGGTGGCTTTACCTCACTCAATGGTTACGTGTCTGTGATGAGAAGACACGTGCTTTCATCACTGGCCAATCTCAATTAGGTTTCTACGATACCGATGCATCTTATTCGCGGCCAGACGCCTCAGACGCCTGGCTATTAAATCATCCAGTGACGAAAGTGGACCTGAGCTTAAGTGTTTTTGAGAGTGCGGGAGCTCGACTTTTCTCTTCGCGTTTGAGGTACAGCGATACACGCGAGGCGACAATAACACAAAAAAGAATTCTTTTCATGGAAATCGCGTGTCTCTAGTTGTACCGAGGTGAATTGGTATAGCGTTTCCTTTGTCGTGGCCCTGCCCGATATCTGATTGGCTGCGGTAAGTTCCGGTAGGGGACCTTGTTTCTGATTGACTACTGCATGCTGTGAAAGGTTCCCCATTGGCTGGGCTGGAGTTTGGCATAGGTTACCAGGTGCTGATTGGCGGACTTGCTATTGAAGGGCCATTTTGCTGGCGTGTGCAGCAGGAGTTCGCGGTTAAAGTGGCTGTTACACCTCTGTGTTATTAAGTAGTCTGTGTGCATTTAATAAGAACATTAAAAATTCTGCGAGTTGATTTCAGGACAATCTAGACTTTAAACACTCGTATGTATGAGTTACTTCTGAAAATGTTTCATAGTTTATTAGCAGAGACTTGAAGAGTTCGCGAGTTCTCTGACATGTAAGGCTAGATCCCACCGTCCTGTGAACAATCTCTCAGATATCACTACCCATTGCTTGCCTGCATTTTGTTGCTTGTTTATTATTGGCTCGCAATTCGACACGTGGTGTCAAATAACGCACGGACCAATCACAAAATTAAAACGAACGTAGCCCGTTTTTGAATTTTAGCTTGTCCGATATTAATTCGGGAATTTTTCGGGTCTCTATTTATTAATCGCAAAGTGGACGATTCTGGGCTTGTTTTTAGGCCTGGAATAAAATATACACCGAATTCCGTTTTGACTTGTCAATTATAAAACTGGTTATTCGCCAATGCGCAACCAATTAACGGACAGCTGAGACTATCGTGTGGACAGGACAGCGAATCTGCTCTTCTTATCAATTAACTCGCGGAATTTTTCCGTGACTTATCATTTTACAGCCGAAGTAAAAATTGGCATTTCCATGAATACCTGTTAAATATTCCTAGGCTCATAAAAACCACCATGCAATTGTTATACATCGGAAAATTTTGCGAGTTCAATAACCTGTAGGCTAGACTGCACAGTCTCGTGTAGAATAACGCACATTAAATTAATAATTGGTTACTTGCTGCCACAGCGGAAGGCGATCGTTGGGTCCGTGTTTTGTTGCGTGTTTCTTATTGGTTCAGTCTTATTCAGGGGGTGTCAGATTTCTACAGTCTTATGTACAAATTTGTCGATGTCAACTGTGCATTGGCTGTGTGCTGTCACAGTGGAAGGCTACGATCGGGCCAGCGTTCTCCAGGAGGTGCCAAACACCATGTGGACCAATGGCTAATGTTATATAAATAGGGGTAGGAAAATTTCTCAGATTCAATGACCTGTAAGCTAGACTCCACAGTCCTGTGTACACTACGACCTCAGATGTTTGTCCATTGGCTGCTGCCTCAGTGTTACCTCACACCTGGCAGTAAGGGATTCGCTACTTGTTTCCTTGCAAGTCTACTATTGGCTCAGAGTCGTCCAGGGCGTGTATAATAAACTGGGATCCAATTGCAAAGGTGAATTCACTGTATATGTATTTGACGTCTATCTTGCCCCGAAATTAATTTGAGAAATTTTCCTATCCCTATATATAAACACACATGTTTTGAATACTAACTTGTCCTAAAATGTATCCGCGAATTCTTCAGGTCTCTAGCAATCGTCAGAAACACGTCTCTGAAGAACCTGTTATGACTGTAATATGTATGGAAAAAACTAACCAACTTCAGTTGTCACCAAATTAAGCGTTCAAATATAATGGAAACAATAAGTTGAGCGGTTTTTCCTTAGTCGCTTCCAGCATCACTGCGATTATTCCAGTATGAGTTTTCGATAAAATATAGGCAATTACGACATAGCCTTTTTTTTTATAAGGTTGATTGCAAAAGCCTTGACAGCTATAGCCAAGCGTATCGCTGACCGTTTTATATTTCGCGGTACGTCGAACACGGAAGGAATATTTTCAGAATGTTATGTTAAAATATTCCAGGTGCACCGCGCCTAAAGGACGGAACTTAACGACATCTGCTTGATTAAGCTGTTACGAGTTGTTCTTCTCGGGATTTTTACCTCGTGCAGACAATTTTTTTTTCTCCTCGCCAGTCGGTAAAGGCTGTTCACGATAAAATGAGCACTTTTGAAATCAACCTCCGAAGAAAGTTACTGGCCCTGCCTGCACGTATTTTAGCAGGCGAACTGAGTGACTTGCGCCCAGTAAAGTTGGCAAATAAGGCTGAAAAGTAGTTCCACATATTAACGTCCAATAAAAGGTGTTAGGTAACAATTTGTGGCAACTTTAATTATTTCTTTCCCTTCCTGCCTTTTTAATGCATATAAGTGTAAAAATGAGCAGATTTGTAAAATATTTGCTTTCCTAATAATTTTACAGTTTCATTAATAAAGCTATGAGGCTCATGACAATGTCAATTTCACATTAGGCGGAAGAGTACACTACGTGCATACAAGAAGACTTTAAGCAGGGCTTTCAAAAGTGCTCATTTTACCGTGAACAGCCTATACTCGTCAATGTCCCGGGTTATACGTAGTTTACCGGCCCCCGCTGCCGTAATTTATGCGGACGTAGAGATGGAGTCCCGGGGCAAATGAAGTGGATCGCTCGGCAGCGCGGGACGTATTTTTAACGAACGTTCGGGCGGCCATCTCCCTGTCCACTGCTGCTGGCTTCGCGGACTAGCGGGGCACGCTAATTGAGCTCAGCCGTTGCCGGGGCCTGAGGATTGACAAGGCAGAGGGACTACCTACCGCGGTAAACTGTCCATCCCTCCACTGCCAACTGTTGCTGCGTGGACACTTCAGGATCAGCCGACTTAAACACCCCCCCCCCCCAACTACTTGTCTTGCCATCCGCAGCCGGCCACCAGCCAGTGTGGTTGGTCGCCATCGACGCAGAAGAGGTAAACGTGCAGAAGCGAAACTTCTCGCCCTCTTACGAAAATATTCAACTCTTTAACCCGTGTAAGAGTATGCACATATATATTCGGGGATACCCTTATATGTAGATTTCTTTGCTCTTCAGACAAAAATCACTTATTTATTATTTTACTCTTTCGCTGGAGTTTATCGGAGTCTAAGTAAAAAAATAACAATTAGCAAACATTGCAATTCGTTAGATTATCACATTCTGGACTACGTTCGAAGTTCGAGCAATCCCATTTTAATAAACTTCTTCGTCCCAGAAATTAAAACTCGCGTGGTTATAGAGCCATTGTTCCTTTAGTATTTAACAGGATCTTACAAGAACAATACGCCCAAGCAGCTATAGTTCTCCTGCAGAAAATGCATATTTTGCTATGACTTTATAAAAGAACACGATTGATTGCGAATCGTTTACACAGTAAGAGACATTTGATTGGAGCGTCATCAGCTCTGCGACCCCAGTGGCTAATGACCAGCCAATGATGAACGTCATAGAGCACAGTAAGAACGCCCAGTGTGGCGTGGACCAATAGAAGAGTGGTAAGTGAGAATACAGAAACAAATAGAATATACTTTCCTGCAGTGTTTTATACAAGTAATACACTACTAACTTGTCTTAAGTTATAGTAAATATGTGCAGTCCTGAATGTGTTAAAACTTTTCTTTTTTATAATTTCTCAAATGCACACGTTCGATTGTAAAACTTGCTACCTCTGTCGCGACACGGAATTTGTCGCACAGCCAACACGTGACTTCATTGGCGACGGCCAGCCAATTATAAACGTTGAAACGTAGAGTGTGTCAGGTGTAGCTAGGACCAATAGGATGATGTTAAGTGGAAATATAGAGACCAATACAAATGGTCTTGCTGCAGCGGAGAATATAGGCAGCTCACTTCAATCCTTTCCTTAGTGCCAGAAAATTTGTGCCGCCTTCAAAGGGTTAACACATTCTGGACTACGCTCGAGCCAAGTTCGAGCAGCGTCAGTTTAAAAATTTCTTCGTCCTTGAAAATAAAACTCACATGGTTACAGAGTCATTGTTCCGCTAGTGTTTAACAGGATCGTACAAGAACAATACAACCTATCAGCTGTACTTTTCCTACGAAAAATTTTATTTTTTGTTATACCCCAATAAAAAAAAAAAAACAAGATTGACGTTAAATCTTTTACACGGTAAGAGACATTTGATTGGAGTGTAATCAGCTATGCGACCCCAGTGGCTGGTGACCAGCCAATGGTGAACGTCGTAGAGCGCATTAAGCACGCCCAGTGTGGTGTGGACCAATACAAGAGTGGTAAGTGGTAATACAGAAACCAACAGAATAGACGTTCCTGCAGTGGTGTATGCAGGTGATACACAAATAAATTTATAGTAAATACGTGCAGACCTGAATGTGTTAAGAAACCCCTTCTACTGGTGCTATAAATACTTGCAGCATATTTGAAATACTATCTCCGTTACGGATGACAATGAATGTGACTGCGTTTGGTTGAATGATTTCCATTGGTTTCTAACCGGGTTCAATGGCGGGTCGGGTCGCCCTTGGGTTTTAGCACGTGGCAATCGTTCCGAACGTTGCCGCTCGTCAGCGGGTTTCCCCGGGATCCCTCCGTTTGTCCCGCCCTTTCATTCCAGCGATGCTCCTTACTCACCTCGTTTCACCCTCATCGGCTCTCAAGCACTCGCTCTTAAGAGCCGCCCAATTCTCTTCGCTCACTCACTCCATTGGTTCGTGCCTTCTCGGAAATATCAAATAAGTCGTGAAACAAATCGCGTAACACCAAAGTACGAGTATGTCAATGCTAGTTTCTTTCCAAAATAACACCGTGGAATTTTTCAGGTAGCTAAAAGGCGTATTATGTTGTAGTGATTACTCTACTGATGTTGACCTAATACTACATCACAATTATCTTCAAGTAATGATAGTGTTTACTCTACTGCTGTTGACCTAATACTACATCACAATTATCTTCAAGTAATGATAGTGTTTACTCTACTGCTGTTGACCTAATACTTCATCACCATTATCTTCAAGTAATGAGGATGTCGAAATATGGCTGCCAAATCCGTACATAATATTTAGGGAAACCGGTTTCGTGCGAAAAGGTTTTACGACTAGTTGTATTGAAAAACGCATTAATTCAGAACGTAATTCGTAGTTGGTTTGTTTCGACTCTCACTCGTCTTAGGCGTCTGCCAGGCAATCGCGGTCACTGAGTGTCGAGTTAACTTATTTCTTATTGGGCCAGTCGAGTACGAAATACCTTCCAGCACAGACTAGCAGCCAATAGCCAAGGGATATTTGATCCTGTGCACGTAACAAGTTGAATAATACCCTACGCAGAAATCTTTTCGCGGTAAACAGGTAGCTATAATACTATGCCGTCGAGTTCAGGCGACACAATAGAACGTCGCTGGTTCATTAAGTGTCGATGGACTACACAACCGAGTGGGAGATGTGTCGATTGAGTGGGGGGCAGTTTTTTTTTGGGTGTATTTACCTAAATTCAGGGGAAAAAATCAGTGAAATTACTTTCCTGTATTTACAAGTGAGCTTACGATGATGTCCGGCGGAGACATTCTAACGACATTTAGTGATCATAGACTTGACCATTTCAGGCTTAGAGAGCGTAACCGACGCTGGAGCGAGTAAAAAATACAGTCCATAGTCGTCAACATCTTCTTTATTTAAAAACTATACCGGACACTTGCACATAAAATGTTTCTTTAAACAATATTTACAAACAAACGTCGGAAAGTAGTTATTAAAAATATCCCTTGGGCACTACAGTAAAATTTTTCCGCAAATTTTAAATGCTTTTACAAGTCGTCTAAAAGTAGTGAAGAATTTATAAACATAAACGTTGCTGAAAGAACACTTTGAATTAACCACAATTGACTTCGGTGAATTTATTTCCGGTTATCCATCACTACCAACATACTTTAAAAACTTTTAGTTAGGGAATATTCATGATGTTGACCATTTGACTACGTAATGGATGTAATCTTCAATCTGATGCCTGACAACCAGCCAAAGTTTAACTGATAAAACAGCAACCTCACGTACTGGACAGTGGTGGTGTCAAAAATACTGATTCTTTTCGAGGGCCATAATCACGGGTAAAGGCAGTTCACGATAAAGTGAGCACTTTTAAAATCAACCTTGGAAAAAAGTCACTATAACTACATGTGCATATTTTACGGGTGCACTGAGTGACATGCGCCCAGTAAAGTTGGTAACGAAGGATTGAACGTAGTTCCATATTTTAAAGTGGAATAAAACTGTTATGTAGCCATTTGTGATAACTAGAGATAGGAAAAATTAGCGACTTCATTTCCGGACAAGATAGATTTTAAACGAGTGTGCACTGAAGTCACCTTCGTAATTGGATCAAAGTGTATTAGACACGACCTTGACGAATACACGCCAATAGCAGACTTGCAAAGGAACGAGAAGCGAATCCCGTACCGTCGAATGTGGGGTAACACTGGGGCAACAGCCAATGAACAAACATCTGAAGTTTGACTATACAAAGGTTTGTGGAGTCTAGCATACAGGTCACTGAACTCGCGAAATTTTCCTATCCCTAGTGATAACTAGAGATGATGGTTTGTCGTGGGAAAAGTTGACTATTTGGTAGTATTCAATGCACCGTACATATGTCCGATAGTTTTATCTCTTTATTGGCTGTCATGCTTGTATGAAGCTACTACCCCATTTCGCTGGGCCAATGAGGATTCTGATATTATAAGGCTGAACGTCCGCGGTTGGTCTGCAAACAATTAAAACCTTGTTCATCCAATCATGAATGAATAAACTAGTTAGAGTGTTATAGGAGATATGTCAGATCAAATAACTTTCGCGATTCTCCATCATCTCTAGTGATATTTGTTTCCCTTTCTGTTATTTTAACGCGTAGGAGAGTGAAAATAAGTAGAACTTGAAAATATTTACTTTTTTAATAATTATATAGTTTCAAGGGACTGACGCATGAGTAAAGTGCCGAGGCCCGCGGCAATGTTAATTTTAGATAAGGCGGAAGAACACACAACGTTGTTAAAAGTAGGTCTCAAGCAGGGCTTCCAAAAGTGCTCATCTCACCGTGAACAGCCTATATAACTAGCCTATATAACAGCCTATATAACCACAGGCGGGCAGACGAATCTGCAGGCACTCCCTCTCTCCCAGCTCGCCGTACGACCGTCCTCCAATTGTTTCCTTCCCATGGGAGAAGTGGCCCGACATTGGCAGAGCTCCCGGGTCCTCAGTCACAGCGACGCTACTATAGTTATACTCTAAAACACTTCTATTCAGATCCCCTCTCGTGATTGCGTGATTTTAATTCTTACGCGCGGCATGTGTCTGCCCGCCGCGAATCACAGATGTTTAATGTCGAAGTACTTAATCATGATTGGGTAAATAATATAAGGAACGTCTTCTTTAAAAGAAACGCGATCAGGCTCTCGAAGCACATTGGAAGCATACTCATCGGATATTGAAATCTAGTCCACAGGTAAATATTCTCGTGAAACAAGTGGTCCTGTGTAAAACTTATATATAGAGTCGAAGTGACGTTGCACAGCGGATCCTCTAATACAAGCTAAGTGTCTGCTTTGAGAGAAAATCGAACAAAATATTTGTTTACATAGGGCCAAATATATATTTAGTTCCCTAACAATATATATTGTTGAGCAAACAAAATTACTTTTGTTCATTTTACAAATTATATGTTTCGGTAAACAAAATCTCTGTGTTGGGCCGAAAAAAATTAGACTGTTAACTAAATATTTTGTTGAATCAACTGTATATATTTGTTTGACCACGCATTTGACTGCCTTCGTTTGAAAATACAGCTCGAGAATTTGTTTGTATTTATTGTGACAATTAGGATAGTAACTATGTTTCTTAGGGCATCTATTGATGCTTAACACACATTAATAAAACAATGCAACAACAATCTGGCAATTAAAGCTGTAAAACTTAAAATATTCGTTGGCACACGTTGTCTAATATTTGCAGTATATCTATTTAAAGCTTACCGGCGGCACCAATTGTCAAATTAGCTGATATTGCTAAGGCATAGCGCTCGTACGCAGATGATCTAGCTTCGAAACTCGGTCGAACAAAAATTTTTTCTTTATATCGGCCCAAACTGTTTGATGCACGTGTAGCCAAACAATTTTTACAGTTTGGGGGGACCAAATGAGAAGAACAAAATAACTTCGTTTCCGCAATAAAATATTTCATTACCCCTGTACAAACAAAAAATTTGGTCGAACCAAACAAATCTTGTTTGATTCAACAAAACCTTTTTCTCAGTGTGGTCGATGCTCCTGCAGCGAGGCATTTGTAACAACTACAGTCGTCGTGTTGTGTTCCGGAAGAGGGGACAACCCCAAAGGATCACCCCGTAGGGTTTCAAGCTTGGACACTCCGACCCGCTGCTGGAGAGAGCTCGCCCTAGAAGCCGGGCCCGTCATTGCCGGCAAGAGCAGGATGCTGTGAATCCAGTCCCTTCTGCATGCCGACACATTCATGACATAAGTACTAGGCCTAAGTCAGGTGACTTAGAATCGATGACATTGCGCTCTAAATTCGAATCATTGGAAAACCACTGATTCGCAGTGAAATTCAACTAGAATCAGTGAGAATGGCTCCACTTAGAACCTGTGATAAACCACTGATTCGCAGTGAAATTCAACAACTAGAATCAGTGAGAATGGCTCCACTTAGAACCAGTGGTAAACCACTGATTGTTTCAGTGAAAAAAATTCACAGATTGAATTAGTGAAGTGAAATTATTTCACTGATTGAATATGTGACGGTCGACTACAGTGGCGAATTAAATACTGTTTTTATTCAATGCAGCCAAATGATTGAAATAAACATTTTTACGATAGTTTACTATTTATATTGTGCAATATAGGGAAATTTAAAAAGGTAAAAACATCCTGCAGGTGGCCGGTAATAAATTCACACACCCTTTCGTCTTTGACTTTAGTCCGCTACCTAACCATCTGCACTAACAAGCCAAGATGAAATAATAAGAGGAAAATGTGTGTATTAGACATTTGCCTCGAAATCGTGAAGATTGCGAATAAATGCTCTTACTTTTCATTCTTGGTTTAATTGGTACCGTTAGGATTGTTAAAACGAACAGTATATATGAGTGCACTCTCTTCATCACACTAAATGCAGTTTAAACCTTCAAACAGAGCGCTGTGTCGATTCCATGTAAACGAAATGAAAGACGTTAGAACAGAATGAAAGGCTGAGTGTTCATAGTACCTCATAAAATGGTGTTTTCAAAGGCGAAACACATTTTAGAATGTATTTTGTATTGGTTTTATTAGTTTATTCGTTGTTTTCACTTTATACATGTTTTTATAACAGCCATTTTTAAACATTGTTTCACGGCCGTTTTTAAACGCTGTTTAACTTATTCATCAGTCAAAAATAAACCACTGGGTAAACAGTGAAAAAATGACTAATGCATCAGTGGAAAATGTCACTGAATCAATAAGTGAAGGAAATCTGGCATTTAATCACTGGTTCATAAGTTAAATTCACTGAAGTGACCCTTGAATCAGTCAGATGCGTTTGACTGATTGAAACAGTGGAATTCTCTCTGATTCAGACTTAGAGCGTGGTGCAGAAGTTATGTACGTTCTGACAAGTTAATCGGGGTGACGAGGGTAGCACAACTGTATACTGGAATCCTCACCTTTGACTAGAAATCGGCCGAGGCTGGAATCTGCAGGGTATTATGGACCAAGGCGACTCGTATCTGATCTCCCCTGTTGCCTAGCTGGAAGACTTGCCTTATAGAGACGAACAGTTCCCAATTAAAACTCATCGCTAGGGATAGGAAAAATTCGCGGCTTCGTTTCAGGACAAGAAAGATTTCAAACGAGTGTGCACTGAAGTCACCTTTGCAATTGGATCGAAGTTTATTAGACACCCCATGGACGACTCCACGCCAATAGCAGACTTGCAAAGGAACAAGAAGCGAATCACGTACTGTCGAGTGTGGGATAACACTGGGGCAATAGCCAATGAACAAACATCTGAGGTTCGACTATACAAAGGATTATGGAGTCTGTCATACAGGTCAGTGAACTCGCGAAATTTTCCTATCCCTGCTAATCACTAACTGAATATACAATAATCACACGATTATGACAACAGAGGATGAAAACATGAGTGAGATTAGGATTATAAAGGTGGCAATACCAGAGTTGATATGAGAACACCAGGTTTGATATAAACTTTCCGAGTCAGTGTGGAATGATTAGTTAAAACTGTCTTCCCTTGAGGGAAGTTAAAGTTTTGAGTTAAGAGTTACGGGATGGCTGGACTTTTGGCAATGTTTTCCCGGGGAAACCAATGGCTTAATAAAATCTGCAGGATCCATAGATAAATGTCCTAAGAGTTTAAGTAGCGCTGTCGGTGTACTTCAATGGGGATTGGTTCTGGTAGGAGGTGGCGAAGAGGCCAGGCTCATAATCTACCGGGAAACATTGTGTAAGATATCTAGAGATGATGGTTTATCGCGGGAAAAGTTGACTGTTTACTAGGATTCAATGTACTCTACACATGTCTGGCAGTTTTCTTTCCTTATCGGCTGCCATGCATGTTTGTATCTAATACCTCATTTCACTGGGCTAATGAGGATTCTGGTAATATATGGCAGAACGTTCGTGATTGGCCTGCAAAAAACTTAGCCCAGTCAGAAACTTGTTTATCCAAACAAGAAAGAATTAACTAGTTAAAGAGTGTTCTAGAATATATGTTTGCTGAGAAAATCTTCGCGAGTTTTTCCATAATCTCTATAGATATCCTAGGAATTACAATGAGGATAGATTTGAGATGGAGTTAGGGGCAATGGTCTAATCTGACGGCAAACCCACAAGTGTTATGGAAAGGATGGAGGAGCAGGGCCTTTCCTCAGCTCCAAATGATGCTCGCTTTGGTTGTGTGACGTCGGGACGCTGCCCTCATGTGGTTCGGTCCTGAGAACACCGATGCGGCGACGCCCACTGATGCCTACGATGCCAGGAGAGCGAAGAGATTTGGGCGACTCTTAACAGCTCGGACTTGAGAGCCGATGAGGTCAGGAGAAGCATGGACTCCTGCTGGTGATGGTTGGAACATGTCGGCGATAATGACATTTTGGGGACATCGCAATCATCCAATTTTATTTGACTAACTTTATTTTAAGCAGTTTGACGGAACATTTTGACAACGTGACTGGGCCTTAATACATTTACCAGTTAAATAATTTAAGTACGAAAGTGTATCTAACTAAGGCGTTAAGGAGTGCAACCAGTCATGGAAACTTTTCGCTAACAACAGGACGACCATAGTTACGTACCTTCATTTCCTGGGTGCCGCGGTGGTGTAGTGGATGGATCACTCGCCTCCCACCTAGGCGAACTGGGTTCGATTCCCGGTGGGGCAGCCCCCGAATTTTCACAAGTGGGAATCGTGACGGACGATACCCCTGGCAGGGTTTTCTCGGATATATCCCGTTTCCCAGCCCTTGCATTCCTGCTCTGCTCCATACTCACCTCGCTTCACCCTCATCGGCTCTCACGACCTCACTGTTAAGAGCCGCCCAAATTTCTTCACTCACTCACTTTATTTCATGTTTGACACAGCTATAAAGATAGCTAAGGAATTCTTGTTAACAGAAACTGATTTGAGCTCATTACAATATCTTGTGCTGCTTGCGCTGTTAGATTTCACGGCCTTTTCGACAGTAAATCGATTTAAGGTCGCCGCTCACCACGGCATTTCGTTTCTCCTTCGCCGGCTCAACTCAAGTTCTTGGCGGTCACAGAGGTGAATGTGCAAATGAACGCTATGCAAAGGTCGACCTTATAGATAATCATCTCCTTCCATGGAACCCCATCCTTCAGGCACAAAATAAAAGCTGTCTTAATTGGCCGGAGCGCAACTATCAAGGCCTGAAGGCTTTTAGAGACTGCATATTTAGGCTCTAAGTAGGAATAAGAGATGAGATAGATTACACGACAAATGTATTCACTGCTTATATTTTTACTAGCAGGCCAGTTGGCATGATATTTAGAATTTTAATCGATTTAGCCACTACTCTTGGGAAGGAAAGGAGGATAGCCCATAGAAAAATAAAAGAAGAAATGAAAGACAATATTTTGTACAATTTTTTTTATTATGCAGTAATCTTAAGAAAAGCTTAATACAGTACCTGTTTACACCCCTGATAATCATATCGCTCTAGCACTGCGGCCCCATTTGATATATATATATATATATATATATATATATATATATATATATATATATAAACACTGGGTCACTACGGCCCCACTTGCTATAGTTCTATCCATTAAACCACTGTGGCCCCACTTGGATTAACTGTAGCCACTGAGCCACTACGGCTTTTTGGAAGGAAAAGTTTACAGTCCATAGACAAAAAAGAAACGAGAAATGGCGTAACTTTTTTTTTAACAGTCCTTTTTTTATGCAGTAATAAATACTAATAAAAGTTTAATCAAGTACCGATGTACATCTCTGATCATCATTTTTTCCGGAACCGTTTGAGATATCTCGATGACTGTGTAAATTCAAAAACTACTTACCGTATTGACATCAAATTTACATCAGATATCTATAGACTGTGTAAATTTATTGTCAATACGGTCATTAGTTTTTGAGTTAAATCCGGTCGGACAGACAGACATACATATAGGCACGAAAAAATTATCATTAGATATGGCTTATGAAATGTAACTTATATTTAATATAAATATGTAATATGGTTTGTAGGTAGCTGTGAAGAATAAAACCAAGACTTCCTCTTTGCGATAGCCAATATGAGATATAATCATATTATATTCATATATATGTGCTGTGTATGGTGTAGAATCTGCATACGCAACAATGGAACAACACATATAACACTTGAGTGACCAGGCTGCACAGCTGACTTGCAATAACTCAGTGGGAAAGGAAGTGATCTTACCTAGGCTGCCTCTGTATAATAGCCCGGTGCAGTCCTGGGCCGGTAGGGGAACAAGTTTATTACCAATAGCACCCTCTAGAAACTAGCATTTGGCACGTACATCATTTGTGTACGTACGTCAAAATAAGGCAGACAATTGAAAACTCTAGTAAACACATATGTAAGACCCAGAGTAATAAATAGGTTAACTTGACACTACAGTAGAGAAAACGACAAAACAGATACTCCCTTCGAATCAATTTAATTTATTATACTTTTCATTTCCTTTTGTATTGTAATTGTTTAAATCAGAAATAATTAAAAACGCTGATGGCAATATGAGAAAAACTATAAAGACAACACACTATCCTAACAACGCTAAAAGTGGTCATGCCTAGCCTACTTGAACCCTTTTACAGCTTCGTGACATAACTTGCAGAGTCTCAATATATTGGTTTCAAAATGAAATTAATTAAACTGTTATCTGTAGTAAATATTACGTTAAAACAAATTGTGTTCTCACTAAACAGGCTAGCTCTGGTAGAAACTTCTCTTATCACAGGTTTTGCAATGGGCGTATGTGTGCTGGAAATTTACGTACTTATAAAAGTCAAGATGGTGTCGCTTGTGTACTGATGCTAACGGACATAGAGCTGATTTAAACTGTAAATAAAATTAGGTCCAGATGTAAATGTCAGATATTTTTGTAGGACTTATCTTTTAATCACCAAGCGGATTGAAGGTAGGATGCTCTTGCAGGATTTGGCGTAACAGGATTAAGGTGGAGATACGTGGAGCTCCGCTCTACACGTACGTAGGTGGCGTGTTTAAACTATCTAGCTCCTGACCTCTTAACCTCGCGAATGGGCGACCATTGACACAAGCTCCATTGCTGGTTACAAATTTACTTAAAAGTTGGTTCAGGGACACGTCTACACACACTAAAACTAATTTAAAGTCCTACCTCTCCGTCCACTTCAGACGGGAGGTCCTGCCCTACGTCTGACGTCGTTGGAGGCTGCTAGCGAAAAGAGAGCTCTAGTTTCTGCAGGCTGACGCTAGCTTAAGGGGGCCTATATCACCAGCCAATCAACAATCAGGATTTTAACCTGCGAGCAAATGGGGATCAAAACTATTCAAACCACCCACATGAACCACTTCTAACGACCTAAATGAAGAAAAACCAAATAATACGTGATCTCGGAACTACAATAAAAGGTAGAAAGAATTACAAAATTGAGATCATGCCAAAAATAAATATTAATTTTATAAAAATAAATACACTATGAAAAATGAACTAGCCTATAAAAATTACACATAATTATTATTGCCACCATAGATCTAAGTTTCTAAAATCTTACGTGTTAAGAAAAATAAAATGAATAAAAATAAATAAATCTTACACAGGCAATTGAAATAATATATGACATGTGTGAAGAATATTACCTTAACTCTTGCATGACAATATGTGTAAAGACTGTTGACGCTAAAGAGAGCACTTTCGAAATCAACCGTAGAAAAAAGTCACTGCCCCTTATTGCATATATTACAACGGGTGCCCTGAGTGACATGTGCCCAGTAAAGTTGGTAACGTTTTATGGGAAGTAGTTTCGTACCTTAACGTCGAATAAAAAGTGTTAGGTAACCATTTCTGATAACTTAAATCGTTCCTTTTCCTTTCTGCTTATTTTTTAACGTACCGAAGGGTAAAAATGAGCAGATTAGTTACATATTTACTTTTCTAATAATTTCGCAGTTTCACTTGACCGACGCATGAATAACGTGATGAGGCCCACGACAGTGTTAATCTTACATAAGGCGGAAGAATACGCAACATGCATAAAAGTAGATTTGAAGCAGGTCTTTCAAAAGTGCTCATTTTACCGTGAACAGCCTTTAGCAATAAGAACAGGAAAAATAGTATAATTTAATTGCATGCATGAAAAACCGATTTTCATGGGCGTTACACTTAGCTATCAATTTTACCACACGAAAAAATTATTGAAAGTTGAAAATTCGAAAATCACATGCACACACTTCTATTTTATTTAGTAGTATAGATTTATAAGCCGACCTCCCGTGGCGCAGTCGGTTGATGCGCCACCGATCTGGGGTGTGGGAGGCTCTGGGTTCGAATCCCGCGTCCTGTTAATTTATGTTTGTTTGAAAGTTAGTCTGTAAGCTGTCCCTTGCTTACCCTTCAAGTATAAAACAAAACCGGGGGACATTAAAACGCCATACAATACAATACAATACAATATATGTTTATTTGCGCCTGTAACGTTATGATTAGTACATTATATACGAAAAATATATGTATATCCTAGAGCAACTTTACTTAGGTTCCTAGGCTCACAATTGTAAGACACTTATAAACGTTTAGATAGTCTGCAATAAAATAACCGTTAGTAGGGTTAAGCCTCCATATTTAGGCGTATATATCTGGTACATTTTCTACGAACGCACCATCTAGTGAAGAGTCGGAGAATAGATTTGGGGGGCTGTGAACAGAGAGCCGATGAGGGTGAAGCGAAATGAGTATGGAGCAGCGCCGGAATCGGAGATTCCCGAGAAAACCCGCCGACCAGTGGCATCGTCTGTCTCGATACCCACATGGAAAATCCGAACCCGGTTCGCCTAAGTGGGAAGGGGAATAGTCTAACCACCGCGCCCCCGGCTCCACCAAAATGACGTCACCTGTCAGCGACGTGGTGGAACAGTCGTTCGCCAGTCAAATGCTGGTAACTTTCTCGCCAGACCCCCCCAGCACGACCAATAAGGAAACTTCAACAGCACGTTGTAGCCAATCAGACAATAGGTCCCTTTTCCATAGCCTCGCTCAGCCAATCGAGTACACCTAGATCAAAGGAACTGTAGTCCAGTTTGTCCTCAAATGAATTTGCTGAGTTTTCCAATCCTTATTAATAACACTTATGAAGTTAACGTTTACATGTATGGCGCCTATATAGGTATCGAATTATATAGGTTGTTCATGGTAATGTCAATACTTTTGAGTAATTTTTTTTCCTTAAAACATATTCAGGTCTGTACATATTTACTATATTTGAAGACAAGTTGGAAGTGTATCACCTGTATACACCACTGCAGGAACGTCTATTCTGTTGGTTTCTGTATTCCTACTCACCACTCTTCTATTGGCCCACACCATACTGTGCGTGCTTACTGCGCTCTACGACGTTCATCATTGGCTGGCCGTCAGCCACTGGGGTCGCAGAGATGATTACGCTCCAATCAAATGTATCTTACTGTGTAGAAGATGTACAGTCTGTCGTGTTATTTTATTAGGGTATAGCAAAAAATACGATTTTCCGTAGGAAAACTACAGATGCTGGGTTGTATTATTCTTGAAGATCCTGTTAAATACTAGTGGAACAATGGCTCTATGACCATGCGAGTTTTATTTTCTAGGGCGAAGAAATTTTTAAACTGGCGTTGCTCGAACTTAGCTCGAGCGTAGTCCAGAATGTGTTAACCACATTTTAAAATATACATTGCAAAGTAAGAAACAAAGACAGTGTGTATACTACACCCGCACTCAGAAGTAAACGTCAAAGGCTAAAATAAAATATATTTATTGACTTTCATTCCGAATGAGAGGACTTCCAAAAGTGCTCACTTTACCGTGAATAGCATATGGCGCGATATGGCTAGCTCTCTGCTCATGATCCTCCAGTGTGTGTGACGCAACGTGTGTTTTAATGGCGAAGGCCTCAATACAAACGTAGAAGTTTATAAAGCCTGGTCTGTGAGCGGGCAAAAAGCGGAAATCTTCCACGTCTCTATCAAGGAGAAACTAATCCATGTATGCAGAAGAGTCATTTTAAAATAGAAAAAAAAAAAAACGATACGTCCATATACTTTTGGCGTGCATGCATCTTCTGCGCTCTAAATTCCTATCAGTGGAAAACCACTGATTTGCAGTGAAATTCAACTAGGCCTACTAGAATCAGTGAAAATGGCTCCCATTAGAATTCGTGAAAAATCACTGATTGTTTCGGTGAAAAAATTTCACTGGTTAAATTAGTGTCGTGAAACAATTTCACTGATTGAATAAGTGACGGCCGACTGCAGTAGCGAATTAAATATTGTTTTTGATTGAAATTATCCAAATAACTATGTGAAATAAACATAGTAGTTACGATAGTTTACCTTTTATATCATGCAAATGACCGTAATTAAAAAAAAAAATTAAACATTCAGAGACGGCAGGGATTGAACTCACGTACACTTTCCACTTCGCTTTAAGGCCGTTACCGTACCATCTTAGCTGCAAAGTTCATTTTAATAATTACCGGAAGACATATGTTTTATAGGTCTTATCGAAACCGTAAAGATCTAAACTGTATACCTTTACTTTTGGTTTTTAGTTTAATTGGTACCGTTAAGATAGTTAAAACGAATAGTATAAATGAGAGCACTCTCTTCACCACATTATATGCAGTTTAAACCTTCAAACAGAGGTGCGTGATGATTTCGTGAAAACGAAATGAAAGACGTAAAAACGGAATGATACGCTGAATGATCATATTACCTGGTAAAATGGTGTTTTGAAAGAGGAAATACATTTGAAAAAGTATTGTGTATAGGTCTTATTAGTTTTTCCGTTGTTATTTGATACTTGATGCACGTAGTTTAAGCTTTGTTTGACGGCCAATCTGATATGCTGATTAATCAGTGGAAAATGTCGTTGAATCGATAAGTGAAGTAAATCTGGCATTTTTTCACTGATAAATTCACTGAAATTACTGTTGGTTCAGTGAGGCACGGTCGACTGATTGAAACAGTGAGATTCTCACAGGATCAGATTTAGAGTGTGATTACTGAAAAACTGCGCATCTGTGCACGCCTCGTTGCGAAAGCAGCGCCCCTAGGCGAATCGACGGGCTATCTGCAGTAATGGCATGGAACTCGGGTCGGTAAATGGAAAACCCACTCTTCAGGTAATTGCGCTAGGCCAATCAGAGATGCATTACCATGGGCGGATTAATTTGTCCCTCCACCGCGGCACTTTACAATAGCTGGGTAATGAACGGTGGTATGAGGCAAACGTCCAGTGATTATAGACACACGGCAGAGACGATTGCTTTTATGTGTTTGTGTCGCGTTGCGTAACGACCGGCGCATGCAGAGCCCAGGGCCACCAACTGAGAAAAATCCTGCGTTGTCAGGCGTGCACACTTCGTTTAACCTTCGCGAGATAAATCGACTTGCGACACAGGTTCTGCTGCCCGACGGGGAAATAATAATAATAATAATAATAATAATTCGCGACGGCGGCCATTTTTTAATCCATCCATTCCGCCGAGACTATCCCAAGGCGTGCCATTTGAGACTAGACGTAGGTCAACTGAAGGCGAAGGCTGTTCACGTTAAATTAAGTACTGTTGGAAGGCCTGCTTGAGATCTAACTTCAAGCACTCCGTGTATTCTTCCGCCTTATGTACAATCAGCATTGCCATGCATCAGATCACTTTATTCATGCTTCAGTCAGGAGAAACCTGTGAGATGACTGAAAAATAAAACATTTTACGTATTGCTCACTCTTACACTTGCATGCCTTAAAAAACAAACCGAAGTGAACCATTTCGGTATCCTCCCATGTTTGACTAACGCTTTTAACTCAAAGTTACTTGACGCACATGCTAGTCAGTGTGTTCATTAAAATACGTGCAGTCCGGAGCAGTGACATTTTTAAAATGTTGATTTCAAAATTAGGCTCGTTAACGCAAACAGCCTTTAATTCTACTAAACATCAGTTGAACAACGAGCCCTACTTAGGCGTGACATGAAAGAACGAGGCGCTAATGACGATTTTTCTGACGTGGGAACGTTTGAAAACCGGAAACGGTAATTCAATATTCCTGTTAAATTGTTTTGTCGAAGTTCGTCTCCATGACATAGCACTGCTACTTTATATATCGGAGATCATTTATTCGAAACTGGGATAAAACGTTTGTGTACGCTTTTTTTTTTTTTTTTTTTCTCAGAAATAGGTAATTGTTACTTTTAAGTCTCACCTAAAGACGTAACATAATTTTCTCACTGAGCACTACGCTACTTTGTAATTTTCTTTGCTCTTGAAAATAATTAAATATTCATTATTTCGCCAGATTGTATCACTTTTGTGCTAGAACACTATACTACCTAAACAACCTATTTCACGAATTACAAAAAAAAGTTTTTATAATAACCAAAACAAGAATGGTGAACGGCATATCGTGTTACATATATAAGCTATTCACGGTAAAAGGACCACTTTTGAAAGCCCTGCTTGATCTATTTGTATGCACGTTGTGTATGCTTCCGCCTAACGTAAGATTAACATTGCCACACGACTCATCACCTTATTCATTCGTCGGTTAAGTGAAACTGTGAAATTATCAAGAAAGTAAACACTTTACAAATGTGCTCATTTTTACACTTCGGTGTATTAAAAAAACCGAAAGCTAAATAAGCAATTTTAAGGTATCATAAATGGTTACCAAAAACTGTTTATTCGACGCTATAATATGTAACTACTTTCTATCCATCGTTACCAACTTTATTGGGCCAATGTCACTCAGGGCGCCCGTTAAAATATATACAGGTAGGGGCAGTAACGTTTTTTAAGGGTCGATTTCAAAAGTGCTCAATTTATCGCGAACAGCCTTTAAGAATGTTTGATTGGAACTCTCAATTCGGCTGAAAACCGGCCAGCAATTAAAGTTGCACGATACAGTAGGGCCGTGCCCATCCAGTGAATTTTGAACCAATAAACAGAACTGGTTTCTAACAGTGCTTGAAGTAGGAGTCCAACTTCTAGCTTGTCTTTGATATCTGTTAGTTTTGTACCAACCTCAAAATTTTCGTATGTGGGAATCGTGCCGGACGATGCCTCTGGTCGGTGGGTTTTGTTCTCGGGGATCTCCCGTTTACCCCGCCCTTTCATTCCGGCGCTGCTCCATTCTCATCTCGCGTCACCCTCATCGGCTCTCAAGACCTCGATGTCAAAAGTAGCCCAAATGTCTTCACTCTTAACGTCTCGTCGACAACGAGGTCATTACAGACAGACCAATTAGCTGGGCGAAGCAGGCACGGGGAAGAAATAGGTCATGGTCTGTATGACGAGACCATCCCAGCATCCACCTGGAGTGATCTCGGAAAAACCCGGAAAACTGAAATCACGATGGCCGCATCGGGATAGCCAAACCGAGAATCGAACACTGGTCTTCCCGAATGCTAAAGACTGTTCACGATTACGTGAGCACTTTTTAAATCAACCTTAGAAAAAAGTCACTGCCCCTTACCTGCATATATTTTAACGGGCACAATGAGTGACATGTGCCCAGTAAAGTTGGTAACGATGGAGGGGAAAGTAGTTCCATCTATTAACGTAGAATTAAAAGTGTTAGGTAACAATTTGTGATAACTAGTGATATACGAATTTCGTGAAAAGATTCCCACACACGCTAGATTTCAACAGCCAATGACATCCCAGCAGCTTTCTTTTGCTTATTGGTGGTGTGTCTTTGAGATAAGATATTTATTGACTTATCAAGCCAATAAGAATTAAGTAACTCCAATAGCTCACGTTTGTGATTCGCGGGCAGATACCTAGAACCGACAATACCTAGATCGTCCAATCACGAACGTCGATTTGAGCTAACGTGTTATGCAAAATAACTGGTCGTGACATATTTTCGCGAAATTTGAGTGTCCCTAGTGATAACTTAAATTATTTGTAAAAAATAACAAACTCCACATAACTAGAGCTACGGGTGTTTAGCAGATTCATTTAGTGGCAAGGTAGTTATAAGCACTTGTCCCTTAATAGTACTGCTCAGTGACTGGACCGTAGTTCTTCGAATACTCCCTCTTAAACGTGTTACAGTGATAATTAGGCATCATCCCCAACAGCATAATTGGCTTGAGACGAGCTTGAATAAGACTTGTCAAGACAATCCTGTAAGATTGAATCAAAGTTGCTATGCAAGCCAACAAGTTCGAATCAATCTTTAATCAAGCTAACTGGTCTCCTCAGGTCAAGCTTGTAGCAAGCTTGATTAGCATGACTTATAACAAGTCAAGCCATCTACAAGCTTGGCATCAGCAAGTATGTGACAGTCATGATAAATTAGGCTTGAATGAAGCTTGAATCATATAGGACATAGCAAGCTTCCTCAGCTAGGGAAATTGAAGTAAAATTGCAGGCTTGTCGCAAGCTCGCATACTGTCTGGGATTTACTATGACAGCAATCAAGAATTAATCGATAGTGCCATAAGTGTCAGTAAGATTATGAAGCCTAGCTTTCTGTCGAATAAATTAGTTGAATAACTCTGAGCTCTACTTACATTTCGTGGAATTATAATGATATTATACTTCATAAAAACGTCGGAGGTACTCAAAAGTGTTAAGACGACCAGAACAGAGAGAAATAAATCTGGAGAAAATGTCTGAATGCTTCGTTCACAAAAAAAAAAAAAAATTCCTAAAATCATCGACGTTATGGTTTAACCTTCAAAATACACGAACTTAATTTACCACAAAGGATACGCCTTAGCTATTTTAATAACAGTGCAAGGCTACCATTTTCCATTATTGCAGATATCAAACCAAAATTTAGTTTTTGGGAAACCTGCCTTGCAATGGTTCATATTTAACAGTTTCGCAATATCTAAATATATTTTTCAAGCTAATAAATTGTTTTTGAGTGTATCAATTCGCGAATCAGTTCTTGCAGACGATCTAGCTACATGACAAGAACAGAAAGAACATGATTTTCTCCCGGATCATCACGCGGCCAAATAGTGGATACGGAAACATTTAACATTTGTGCACCCACATATAGTTGCGAGATGAATCTTTATGCAAGATTAGAAATAAAACACAACACAACATACAACGATTACCAAGGGAGGTAAACGCTCTTGATAATAGTGAGATTTAAATTACTTTATTTTTATTAACCACTTGTTGCGAAACAAGTTTGTGAACATTATAGTAATTTAATAAAAACTTATCTCAAATTTATGTAAACATTTATAAATAATATGCTTTCTCTTTTATATGAAATGAAGCTCTGTCCGACATATTGCATACCTGGCAGGCAGACAACATCCACATTTTTTAACCTTTTGACGGGGGGCCGTGGTGGTATAGTGGTTAGACTACTCGCCTCTCGCCAAGGCGAACAGGGTTCGATTCCCGACCGGGCCACTCCCGGAGTTTCGCATGTGGGAATCGTGCTGGACGATGCCGCTGGTCGGCGGGCCTTCTCGGGGTCTCCCATTTCCTCCGCTCTTGCATTCCGGCGCTGCTCCATATCCACCTCGCTTCGCCCCACTTCGGCTCTCAAGACCTCGATGTAAGAGCCGCTCAAATATCCTCACTCACTCTTTAACCCTTTGAAATCCGTGATAATTTATGATTTTCCAAATGTTGCAAATGAGAAAATTTGTTATGGTAGCCTTACAAACCACTTTTTTTTTTTCTCACAACGAGAGGTGTAGATGTTGTGTTCGGGCAGAGCAATGTGAATCATTCGTAACTCGTGCGCACTGAATTTAAGAAAACCTTGCATGAGAATTATTTCTTACTTAGCATTATTAACACGCATATTTTCTCCCCGTTGTTGTTCATACAAAATATTCATGAGATTTTATAATTTATGTATTAAATATAGATAAAATTCCAATCCAACCAAAGTTAAGATTCTTTTATTGTAACACAAGAAAACGTGGCATACTTAAGGGACGACCAAACACGTTATACAAGGGATATATTTTTTTTCAAATGTTTGATTCAAGATGCGCGAATAAACCGCGAATATATTTTACTTATGATTAAGACCGTCACTCAATGACGCGTACCTCCCTTATTAAATTGTCGTAGGCCATAATTCGTATTATGGTTTTTCCTTCCTGTGCGTGATGATTCGTCTACCACCATTCGACTTGAAATCCATTGCGTTTCATAATTTTACTCTTTTTTGTGCCGTACATTGTCGTTTGTGTGTGTGTAGCAATTATGTGATAATATAACAAATTCGCTGTTATCTCACAACCTGTCGGGCAAAATGTATAACTAATGGAGTTTACATACCCCTCTCCTTTTTGCCGTTGACATTAAAGCATCATTTTTTAATTAAAGATAGCGTTTACGTACTTTTTTATGTATTAAATTATTTATTTAATGGGCAATATGAGTTAAAGACAGAGATATGGCCCAGTAAAATTACGTAGTTATTAAGTAAAATATTATAAAACTGATTCTTCATTTTTTTTAAAAGTAAACTAGTATAACTCGCGTATTTAGGTATTCAAGATCGCATTATTAAAAAAAAAAAAAAACATATTCTTAATATGTATAAAAATTCTGACTTATGATTGTCTGCCAAGCGCACGAATTTGGTGAGTTGATTTATACATGGCGTTTTCTTCCAGACTCGTGTAGATATTACTTACGTGTGGCGAAAAGATACGTAGTGAGTGGCCTGAAAGTAGAACTTCAGCAGGGATTCCGGAAAGTTGTAGTCGGCTATCTATCACCGGATTCGACGCTTGTACTGTCGCAGTCTGTCATTGGAGGCAGACCCGTAGAGGGTGTACGTAATTAACTTCGCTTCAACAGTAAAATTATCTCAAAGGTATGCCTGTTTGAGGTCTAGCTTCTTGTGGAAAGGATTCGCGAAAATTTTCCAGTGGCGTGTAGTGAGTTTTTTTTTTTTTATTACAGGGTAAACGATTTTTAATAACAAACGCAGTTTAAAACTTTACTTACCCTGCACATGTATTTACCGTTTTGTAATACCGAAAATTAGTTATAAAACAGAAACGAATTGAATGCACTAATAATTAAACTGAATATCATTCAGAGAGCATATTACTAACTATAAGAAAACTCCTGTTTTCCCGAACACTTTCATCCACTTTCCAAGGATATATGTAGGACTGGAGGACGCAAACAGGACGACTGTTTACCCTGCCGGAGGAATACGGTTGGTGACCGAGGAGCTCGAGCGAGTGGTGTGTTGTCGACTGCGAGTTCGATATCGATTCATCGCTAGCCACTCCCGTTTGTGGAAATAAAGACTATAGGCCGTTCAAGTTAAAGTGAGCACTTTTGAAGCCCTAGTTACTTTTTCCTTTCAGCCATTTTTTTTTTTACCCTACCACCACTTTTTAAAACAAATATAGCCATATAAGTAATTAACACAGTATGTATATTCTACATCACTCGGAAGTTAACGTCTACGGCTGCAATGACATGTATATATTGACCGTTATTCCGAATGAGAGGACTTTCGAAAGTGCTCACTTTATTGTGAATGGCCTATAGATAGCAGCACTATGCGTGGTCAGTACGGGAGTTACGAAAATTCTGTTTACTCGAATCGGAAATGGGAAACACAGAATTAAACGTGTTTGAAGTCAAGGCGAACACTATAAGGGATCAAACATTTCCATTTACAATATGTATAGGCTTAGCTTACCTTGCGTCTATGGAATAAACGCAACTGATGATTTTCTGTTCTCCGCGTAGTCGAGGATTCGACGTCGGCAACGGAACTCGTCGGAATTGTCAGATGCGACCCCCGGGGGCTAATTAAACAAGTAAGTCGTAAAGCAAAGTTTTTCTTCATTAGAAGTCTCGTGCTGCGATCTGAACAAGTCGGTTATTGGTAACCGCAAGTGGGAGGGGCCCCTCTCTTTCGGCCGGGAACAAGAGACGGGCGCGGTACGCAGGAGGGGAAGGGGGGGGGGGAAAGGCTTAGACGAACAGACACATAAATCTGCACTTTTGTATAACGTTGGCAGCAACCACGCCAAGCCCAGCCCTCTTCCCCGATCACTTGAGCTATCCACCAAAAAAAAAATCCATATTTACGATCGGCCGAAACGTTTTCCTTCGCATTGCGCGCACACCCTTCCGCGCCCCGATGCTAACGACACACTCGTGTATATATATATAATTTATTTATTTATTTTTATTTATAATTCTTCTCCTTAAAATCATTTTTTCTCTCCCCCCCCCCCCCGGCATCATCCCGGCCAATCTTCATGTCGTATAATTTCTCTTAAGTTATCTCCGCCGTGGCATCCGTCTGACTGAAACATGGTTGGGCGCGCGAGATAAATCTCCCCGTTTGGAAAGCCGCGCGTTGTACACCTTCGACGGGGGAGAGAGGCTCGCTTGCTGCGTCCGTTCATCTGGCCGTGGCGGTTTTTTTTTTAAATAACAGATTGCCCGCGTCAAGCGCACGAGCGTGCCTCGTCCGAGCGTCTCAATCGACGACGCCCGTGGATGAGCGCGTGGTAAAAAAAAAAAATATATAAAAAAAAGTTTGGTACCCCGTTCAATCAGTCACGGAAAACGCTTGGCGAAGACGCCTCTCCCCACGCAGAATTTGAATAAAAAATGGCTTGGGCTTCGGAAGACAGCACTTGTTCCAAAAGAGAATTCGGTGATGCAGCCGCCGCCTGCCTGTGCTCGTGATGAAATCATTCTCGGGGGGGGGGGGGGGGGGGGGGGGAAGAATCCTGCTCGTCCTGGGTCTACGTGTTTTCCCCCCAATAACTTAATTTTTCGGAGCCAATAATAAAAAACCAAAATAGTCAATGCATTGGGAACATATTAACAGTTATTTTGAAATCCGTCTTATTTTTCTTACATGGTTAGTTTCACGTCTGTAACCGTAATCAAATATTACCTAGTCTGTACTATTGCATAGAATAGAAGTGTCTGTCTTTTTAGAGTTTTTCACTTTTAATTATTTTTTTATATCGTATAATTGATAACTAAGCGATTTATAATTTATATTTTTCGTATCTGTCTGTCCGAATGGATGTACCTCAAAAACCACTGAACGTATTGTCATCAAATTTACACAATGCATAGATAATAACCCCTGGGCCAACTTAGCGTCTTTGTTTCATCGAGATATCTCAAACGGTTCCTGATAAAATTATGATCGGGTATGTAAATAGGTACTGGATCAAGCGTTTCTTAGGATTAATTACTGCATAAAAAAAGCACTGTTAAAAAAAATTTCGTCATTTCTCCTTTCTTTTCTGTCTATGGGCTGTAAACATTTCCTTCCAAAAAGCCGTAGTAGGCCCAGTGGCTAGAGTCCAACTGGGGCCGCAGTGGCCCAGTGCAGTGGATATATATATATATATATATATATATATATATATATATATATATATATATATATATATATATATATATATATCAAGTGGGACCGCAGTAGTTCAGTGGCTAGAGAACCCAATTAAAAAATTAGGTAGATCAATTCAACGTCCTAAATATCAAGCTAAGATCAAATATGTGCGAATCGATAGCATGGTGTAATCTAATAACTCCATTAAAGCAGAAAGAATAAATATTAGTATTTTAAACATAAAACCCTAATGAAACTATGGTGGGCTTTATTTTAATAACTTTATCAAAGTATCTTGCGAACGAAGTCGCACGGGCCAGCTAGTTATTTAATAATGTCACTCCACATGGAAAAATACGGGTATAAATGAAACCGTACAAAAAAATTACAGTAAATCTGTATGTCATGTTTAGCTTTAATTTTTACGTCTGGTCATAAATTTTCATCACGTATATTTATAAGAAAAATCGAAGATGGAATGGATACTATCCCATTTACCCTGGATGAGTTAGTTGGAGTATATGCGCCCTACTTAAGAGTGCAATAAATATTGCGTCGTACCCATTCAAATTTGTCACGCTGATGGGTAGCTTTCTAGAAAATTACACATTATTAATTTTTAATATTTTAAAGCTGATGGGTAAGGCGTAATTATTATCATCCTGTAAGTATGGTACATGCATCTCAAGTACATACACCAAAATTGATAAATTATTGAGGCCATTCTCATATAGCACATATAAATTCAAATAATATCTAATGGATGTCACTTTCTGACGTTCAGGATATCCAGGAATATCCAAGAATAGCTAAGTTACATCCAAAAGACTGCCAAAATATATTCAAATGCCCACCCAGTATCCAAAAATAGTTATAGATATTTTGGATATCCTATAGAAATTTAGTCACCTACCATAAGCAATGGCCATTGGTGGTTTTGTAACATCTAACGGATATCGAGTAAGTGGTACAAAGTGATGTCTACTTCAATGAAACTTGTTAAAAACAAAGAAGGAGAATGTCCGCGTCATTCGGATCAGCAGAGTTTATGACTTCTCATCAGGATATTCTGGTGATGAGTTCGGCAGTTTACGTTTTCGACCTGTGTGCGTAAAGAGTTGTATTGGGCCCTTTTTCATATATACAAACATTATGCACAATTTCCTAGCTCATATTCAACACTCCCCAAAATCATGTTCAGTTTCCATAGCTAATTACCATCTCTTAGTTTACGTCCAATGTCACTTATTTTTATTCAGTACCGTATATGTTATGCCCGGCAGCTTATAAGATTCTCAACACTAAGTCCAGCCCTGACTAATGGCCATACTCAAAGTGAATATTCAGCCCGCTAGTTAAACTAAACTACTTTACGTACCTTAACTTCAGAAAAGTATCAAAAATTAAGTCCACGTTTAACCCTACAATAACTTATGTATGTTTAGTACACCACATGTTGAATTCAGCTCTTATACTGCAGCTATTTTTAGCACCTGGATTATATTTAAACACTATATTAAGTTCACCTCTTCGAGTAAGTTACGTTCAGCATTTAGCTTATGTCCAGCCCAACGCTTATGGTCATCCCCTAGCTTACGTTCCTTTATTTCCTAGCTTACGTTCATCCCTTATGTTACGCTCATCCCTTAATCATCTCCTTTAGTATACTTGCTGTCCACCTAGCTTCCATTCGTCACAACATTCTCAAATTAAAATTAGTAACTACGACCTGTCTGTCTTCCACTTGCATATATAATTTCGGAATATTACTTTAATAGTTTAAACGGACTGCATACATTCTCGGATATATGTAAGCCAAAAATTTCTACAGAAACCAGACACCACAAACAAATATTAACCGCAGAAAACAAGAAGACAAAGAACTAGGAAGAAACAGGTATTCTAGATGTCATTAGAGCATCGACGAAAACCAACAAGCAATCTAACGAAAAATAGAAAACATTAAACAGAAAAAAAAAAAAAAAAAAAAAAAAACAGAAAACAGGGATGACGAAGACCATTCAAAAATGTACGTACAATATGCTCGTCAAATGTGGTCATTATTTTGGATTTTTTACATTGAACTTTGTTTTTTAAATTGACGATGATGTTATTTAGTCCTAAACAGTTTTTTGCGTGCTTGTCCCAAATTTCTGAGTGTATGTTGTCGGGGTTTTGTTGTCTTATAGGATCTATGCTCCTTCCTGTTTCTTTGCCGTATTGTTATATTGTTGGTAACATGTTTGCAGTGTCTTTTTTTTCTGTTAACTTTCTTATTTGTTTTCGGCAATTGACACCGTCTGTTCAAATAATCAAAGTAATCATCTATACCAATGGCGTTTATGTTCAAAGGTGATAATATTCCACTGTGTAGTACACTCTACAATTGGATCAGTGAGAATTGAGCGAAAACAGTGAAAGGAGTGAAAAAAATTGAACAACTGATAATCAGTGCCACATAACCTATTAATAGGGATAGGAAAATTTTGCTAGTTCTATGACCCTGTAAGCTAGACTCCACAGTCGTGTGTACACTAGGACCTCAGATGTTTGTTCATTGGCTGCTGCCTCAGTGTTACCTCACACCTGGCAGTAAGGGATTCGCCACTTGTTTCCTTTCAAGTCTGCTATTGGCTCAGAGTCGTCCAGGGCGTGTATAATAAACTCTTACCCAATTGCAAAAGTGAATTCACTGCATATGTGTTTGACGTCTATCTTGTCCTGGAATGAATGCGCGGAATTTTCCTATCCCTACGTATTAATGCACGGCTGAATTTCAGCGATTTGTGTTTCCCACAGAACGTCAATAATTCCGCTGCTGTGAATCAGCTTGTTCCCAGCGAATCTGCTTGATTTGCCGGTCGGCAGTTGCTCGGTGAACCGACCTTCAGCGAACGTTGTTTCGCTGATTGACATCGCCGGGCGTAAATAATGTATCTCGACTGGACTGCACAAGGTCGCGCACCGAGATACTCTCGCCTACGATGGTCTCCGGAGACTATACACCATCTGTCGCCTGGCGGACGTCTTGTTAACGAGGAATTCGCTCGCGCAAGGCCCCCGCCGTTTCCCAATTAACGCAGACGTAGCAGGTCGCGAAAAAAAGAAAAAGAAGGACTAGCCGATGCCGGACAAATTAACAAACACGCTTCCAGTAGCAGTATATACTACTGAAGCCAGCGGCTGCCCACTTTGCTTGCCAAGGTCGCCGAAACAATTTGGAAGGGAACATGCTCCAAGGTTGTGGGGAATTAAGTTTTTTTTTCCTACAAATTTCCCAAATAAATTAGGACCCGGAAGAAAGGAAAATTTTCATGCAAACTGGCAGCTGCTTGTTAGTTCTGCCTAGTTGGAAATTTCCATGGACGAACAATTGTGTGTTATATTTATGAGAGAACCGCATTCATATTCCTTTTTGATGGCAGTGTATCCCCGCTCTACGAAATTATTCGGAAATCTACCGTACCAGTGTATAAGCTTAGTGAGAAAGCAGGGATGGTAATATTTTCCCCTATAAATTCATTGTAGCGTTCCTATATTTGCTCAGGAAACAGTCAAATGTATAGAGAAGTTCCCAACTTTGTATACTAGCGCTGCTAAACATTCCTATATCTGCAGCTTGATGTATGATATTATCACCGTACAGTGTATAGGTTAAAAACTTCCATTACAGTTTAGGAAGTTAACCAGGATTTTTTTGTACAGTGTTGGACATTTACCAGTCTTTTGTAAATATCCATAAAAATCCATGATATTCCATTGTAATCAACGAAGAGAGAGAGAGAGAGAGAGAGAGAGAGAGAGAGAGAGAGAGAGTATGTTAGACCACGTAGCTCTATGACGCCTGATCGCTGGACCAGAGGTACCATGTTTGTTTCCCGGCTAATTCGGGAACTCTTCAGGAGTGGAAAATTTTCTCCTCCATTTCAGGAATGGGAGGCGCAACTAAGGCCCATAAAAGAATCATGCTGGGTGTTCAAATGGGTCTCCATCACTACAGGCCGTTCACGGTAAAGTGAGCACTTTTCGAAGCTGTTTCATCAGACGTAATAAACAATAAATACATTTCAGTGTGGTCTTGGACTTGTGGTTTTCAGCATAGTGAATTCATACACTGTGTTTATTACTCGCGTGGCAGGGTTTACATTAAAAAGCGGTGGAAGGATATAAATTCGTTGAAAGAAAAAAGTAACTGGGGCTTCAAAAGTGCTCACTTTACCGTGAACGGCCTATACCGACATGACGATCAACATAGTCATCATCAAGTGCAACTAACGTTCACCATCAGCTATGTATTTAGAGACGAAAGAACAGATCGAAACTTAAATTGGGAATTGTGATCTGGCTTCGGTAACTTAGCCACGTCTGGAGATAAGAGTAGCTATGTACTGCTGCTACTAACATTTCCCCACTTTAACTTTAAACCTCGTATCAGTTTTTATGCTCTATTATGAAACTGACGGTTCAGTGGTTATAGTAAAAAGCGGTAATTGACTGCAGATAAAAAAAAAAAAAAAAAAGCTGTACATATCAATATCACAATGCCATTGTTTTAGCAATTTTCTACCCATTTAAGTATTGACTGGTATTTGGTTAACACATACGAATAAGAGAGCACCCGTTTCATAAACTGTGTAAAGTTAGATTAAACGATATACTGTCATGATACTCCGTAGTACAAATAGCTTGTAATAGATAACATACGTTTTATTATACTCTTTAGATCTTAAACTGTATAAGCCACTTACAAGCGTGGAATAACTATGCTAGGGAATGGCCGCGAGCTTCCAACTTTCCCTGGGTAATTTTCCTCAGGATAACAGATAGAGCCGATGTTGCTGGAGGCAATTACTGGTCGAGACTGTATAAGTTACTGTTTGCTAACTCGGCCTTCAGTAATCGATCGCTCATTTGGCTGAGTGAGCTGCCTCGCGGGAGATTCTTGCAGTGACATTTATGGAGTGTTTCCCCCAGTCACATATGTAAGCGTCGGAATGTTATAAAAAATTTATAGTCGTCTTATATGAAATATTTATAGTTGTTGGACCTATTCTAACACACGGCTCGTGCGTCCGCCATACACTGTAATTTTTTTTTTTCTTTTTGGTAAACTTCCTAAACGGTAACGGAAGTTTTTTTAACCTGTGCATACACTGTACGGAAACACTACCACACATCAAGCTGCAGATATAGGAATGTTTAGCGTCGCTACTATAGAATGCTGGGAACTCCGCTACGCATTTGACTGAGCAAAGTTAGGAACGCTGCAATGAGTTTACAGGGGAAAAAATTACCACTCCTGCCTTTTCACTAAGCGTACACACTGGTATGGTAAATTTCCGAATGATTTCTTACAGAGCAAATCCGCCATGAGATAGAGTGAACTTTCGCAAGTCTCCCGTAAAAAAAAAAAGTCTTAGTAGCAAAATTTTGTGGACGCGAATCGTGTTTGAAAGATGCTTAATATGCATTAGATACGGGGAACCGAACTTTATTCGAGAATATCGACCAGGGGCGAGAACGTAAGAAAATTACTCCTACTAAATTATAACTGAACAATTAGAAATACTCGTTAAAATTTTCAGTGATTTTATTTTTAATTTTATATTAAAGGGCTATGTATGGGTAATATCCGGCGGACATTTTAAAGAGTTAATTTTATTTCTGATCGTCAAATACGGTTAGTAATTTCAAACAACTCTAATGCAGACAAGTAAACAATGAAGGACAGCCTTGCCAATTTTAAAGCTCTAAAACGGTCACATTGTTAAAGTTGTTCGTATGTTTACAGAAATTGTTACAAAAAATGCACAGTAAATATACGGAAACGCAATCCGTAATAACGGAAAACGGAGTTAGTTAAATACGGAAAATCTCCGTATTTCCTATAACTTCGGGTTTCGGGCACGAACATTGCTGAAACATTGTTCTCCAGTGCAACCAGAAAATTATCATTTTTGCGGCAGGGGAAGGTTATCCATGTGACTAAGCCTTGTTCTTTCAAACATTAAAAAGTAGCAAAAGGGCCTATGTAACACTTAGCAACACTTAAAATACACTAACTTTAACAGAAACTAAAAATGTTGCTTATATGACTATTATAGAAATATAAAACTTGTACAAGATTCACCATGTGAGCATTGTAGTAAGTGGTTATGGTCGTGAACTTGCAACTTTTTGACTCGGGTTCAAATTTTACTTAAGTATAAACAATTTTAACTTTTTTAATGTCTTTTTTATGCAAGGTAGAACACCCACATAATGAAAATTAAAGTAAAATAGGTATTAAAAGTTATTTAATCTAGTAGTACAGAAAGACAACTACGGAATTAACGGAGAGGTTCTACGAATTTTACGGAAAGTCTGTTTTTGAAAATCAATGTGTCCGTAATTTTACGGAAAGTTTACGAACACCTCTAGATAAATTTTTACCAGCACTTTTCCGTAAAATGAAGGAACTTTTTTTTTTTTAATAGTGGAGTGATTGACGTAGTTCTCAGATCGTCCCTCACGTACTCTATATCCTTATGAATAGAGCTAGTGATTTTTCGCGAAAAAAATGTTACAAGCTAGACTCCAATACTATAAGCAAACCAACAGCAGTTAGCCTACTGTCATTGGTTGCTGTCAGCTTCGGAAGGCGTTTTCATATTTGACCGCGCCGCTGAGAATTCGGAAACATCGGCAAGGCTCCCACTTGATTCGTATGCAGACAGCTATCACGTGACGGAAAAATAACTAAGCCAATCAAGAGAGGTAAACGACCCTACAGTGTTTTGGAACGTAACGTGTCTTGAAATATTTTCTCGAAATTTCACTACCCCCTACTTATGAATCATGACTAGGGATATGAAAATTTCGCGAGTTCATCTCAGGACAAGATAGACGTTAAACATGTGTACACTGGCGTTGACTTCGCAGTTGGATCGCAGTTTATTAGACACGCCCTGGACGACTCTGAGCCAATAGCAGACGTGCAAGGAAACATGTAGCAAGCGCCATACTGCCAGGTGTGAAGTAACACTGGCTACTCTATGGGGCAGCAGCCAATGAACAAACATCTGAAGCTCGAGTGTACACACGACTGTGGAGTCTAGTCTACAGGTTTACTGAACTCGCGAATTTTTCCTATCCCTAATTATGACGGGTTCCGTCTGCATTGAATATTGAAAAATGATTCCAGTTTCTGAAATGTAATTACTGTGGGAAAAGGGCAGGGGAATTATAAGTTGCTAGTAACCAGTACATCAACGGATCGTACTGGGGTGTGGCGTAAAACTTCCGAAAATCCAGGCAAGTAACTGGATTTTGTTCATAAAAATGTCGAACTTCACCACTTCAGACCAATATTAGCAATTAAACTATATATAAAAGGTACAAAAATACCGTTTTAGTACCGCTCTGCAATTATTAACAAACTAAACCCTGAATGGGGAGTAACCGTGCTCGATTTCCGGTCCAACCATATTGGTTAAAATATTTCATGTTTTTTTTTTCTCGCCCCAGCAAATTTCGGGACGTTTTATTTTTATTATTAACATTCATAATGGCCACTTCCTTCCTCATTTCAGGGCGTTTGATACAAAAAAAAAAAGCATTGTTTTATAATTGTACCAAACATTGTTCAGCTTGTACTCAATGCATGTGATGACATTTCCCTCGAACATAAAAATTGTTTATATTTTTGAATAATCTGATGCAAAATCAACTATTGCCGTCGGCTACCACTTTATATATATATATGATATCAGTAAATATTAAATCACGTATTTCTAATTAAATGTTAAATATATGAAAAATTTTACTATATTTCATTATTCTTTATATATACATGATCTATTATTTGATGATTACATATGTTTCACGTGGTAGCCCACAGCAAAAGTTTACTTCGTAATTTTTTTTATCCCTCGAACTTAGTATGTATTTGTTACTATGGCTGCAGGAAAACAGGAAAGTTTTGGGGCTGACGTCAAATTATTTTTAAAAAAATACGAAGTGTAAAAAATTTTTACTCCAAGAAAATGGCATCACATACAATGCGTTAAATTTGGAAATGTTTGTTAAAAAAAATAAAATCATTAATTTTTTGATATCCGAAATCATTAAGTTTGTTTGAGATAACTATTATTACTCACATGACTCGTAACTACGATGTTTACGAGACATTAAACCATATAAAATCAAATAAAATAAGTTAATATAGAGACAAGCAAAACACAAAAGTTTGATATGAATTAAATCTATCCCAATATAGAATTTAAGACAAAATGGTCTCCACTGGCGGCAAAATCTTATCGCCCCACTTCAGAAGCCTGTGTGCTGGTAAGTAGGGACACCCGAATTTCGCGAAAAGATTTCACGACCAGTTGCATTGCATAACACATTCGCTCAAATCCACGTTAGTGATTGGACAATCTAGGTATTACCGGTCTTAGGTCTATGCCCGTGAACCACAATCGTGCGCTATCTGGGTTACTTAATTCTGATTGGCCAGTCAAGTAAATAATATCTGATCACAAAGCCACGCCACCAATAAGCGTAAGAAAGCTGCTGGAATGCCATAGCATGTTGAAATCTAGCGTGTGTGGAAATCTTTTCGCGAACTTCGGGCGTCCCTACTGGTAAGCTAATCTTGACTAGTAAAGAATGAAAACATTCTGTAAAAAAAATCGCACACCTATTCCTGATTTTCCAGAGATTATAACCTCGAACCGCGCGCAATAAATCTGTCGATTCGACCAAAAATTACGAAGAATCTGTTTTGCACAGAGGTAAAGGCTGTTCACTATAAAGTGAGCACTTTTGAAATCAACCTGAGAAGAAAACTTCCTGCCCCAGACTGCATATATTTTAACGGGCGCCCTGAGAGTCACACGCCCAGGTAAGTTGGTAACAATGGGAGGGAAGTAGTTCCGTGTATTAACGTCGAAGAAAAAGTGTTACGTAACCATTTATCATAACTTAAATTATTTATTTCGCTTTAATGCATCGATGTGTAAAAACGAGCAGATTTGTTCAATATTTACTTTTCTAATAATTTTACAGTTTCACTTGACCGACGCATGACTAAAGTGATGAAACCTATGACAATGTTAATCTTGCATAAGGCGGAAGAATACACAACTTGCATGCAAGTAGATCTTAAACAGGGCTTTCAGAAGTGGTCATTTTATCGCGAATAGCCTTATAACTGCTGTGTAGCGAGTCGGAAGAGCAAAGTTATTTCACCTAGGCCCACGTTCTCCTTAAGGAATCGTTATGTGGCCCTATTAAAAGCACGACCTTATTTGGAGCCCCCGCCTTAATGAACGACGGTTGAAATACTAATGGAACTGCGCGTATAACTACGTCGCCCGTCGATCGATCCGACGCGCGAAATTCCGCTGCGTTCATGCAAATGCCAGCGTGTTTCTGTCTGTGTGTGAATTTATAGCAGAGATGAAGATTACGCCATGAATATTTATAATTCGGAACACGCCACTACGAACTCGAGGAGCCTTAACCGCCAGTATGGATTCCTAAATAATAATATAAAAAAAAAAGAGGGAGTGGGAACGAGAAGGGATTTAATGTTGTGCCAGCCGGGGACGACGCAATAAATCTCAATTCTGTTTACGTTGTAGAACGCTGTTTCTTTTCATTTATCACTCGAAATTGTCCCACGCGGTACGTTGTTACCATGGAGGTATTAGTCTACGGAGTGGAAGCCGATACACGAAAGTCAAGCCGATAATGAAAGACAAGGACAGGACTAGTAGTGGCAAAAAGGTGCGTGTTTTACGTTGCTTACTATGTAACTTTTACCGCTCATAATATGGCGGCTGACGTAAACAATCGGTCTGCGCATGCGCAGTTGAAAGAAGTCAGGCAAGGCATCGGCTTCACTTGATAAACGTGGAGAATATAGGCTGCTGCCGCTCCGCCATTTATTGCTTCCATGGTTTTTACCCTGTTTGGAGGGGGGTTAAGTCGGATGAGTCTGTAAATCTTGTCCAGGACACTATTTGCTACTATCGCCTGTGGAGAATGGCCTTACATGTTTCGGCCCCCTTGTGTTAGTGTACTCTTAGAAACGATTTGGTCTGCGCAACTGATGGCATTATTTTGAAATGGACCAATCTCAAAATTGTCCCCATATCAATTTGGTCGGAAAAAAAAAAAAAAAATCGAAAACGCGCTCGGCTGAGGTTATGTGTTTGTCAACCTCGTAATAATTATTTCACAAATTATTCTCTTTAAAATATATCAAACGAATACAGCAGCAACTTTATTACTTCTGACTAACTTATTTACTTCACTGTAAAATAAGAGGCACTGATCGAAATAATTTGTTTTAGTAAATACCTGATTTTTAATTCTGCAGTCAGGATTTCACAAATATGAAACCTTACTGATTGGAAACCAGCCTCCTTCATTCGTTCACAACGACCACTTAATTAAAATGAGTTGCTATGCGCTACTAGACGAAGAAGTCGAAGAGGGAAAGAAGTAATTGGCCTCAGAACATTTAATAGTTCATTAGGAAGACACAAGGAAATAGACTTCGAGATGCTGAAACTTGTCTCCAACACCTCTGCGACAAGGTAAGGATAACTATACATTTTTTCCCAACTGCCGTGGCTTGGGACAATATTTACCGCAGGCAAACAAAGATGTAATAGCCTTAGCGTAGGGTCAATTAATCTCACCTTCTACTGCCCACTTCACCAGTTTTCCAAACACATTTTTGCCAGTCTTCTTGTACAGATAAAAAAAATTCTCATTTTTTTTTTTTAGGTTTAAAATATGCCAATTTTTTAAAATCAATCTGCTGGAACTGATACTGAATATCCTCCATGTTCAGGTAGCAACGACCATCCAAAGTTGCAAAGTAATGTTCAATTATCGTTATAATTTTTTTTTTCACTCTGAAATAGGGAGTTCGCATTTTTAGAAGAGTTAATAAAATAATAGGCACGTTATAAGACTCATGTATTGTTACGTGTGAGGATGCCTTAGGGATGTAGGTTTTAATAAAAAAATTGAAGAAATTAAATTTGATTTCTAATTTATTTACTCCGCTATTAATTACAGCACTGAATTATCCGGTCTCCACTTTTACTCGATTTATTTAACAGTGAGCGTAACTTTGAATGTCTGTTTCTACTCTAATTAACATCCTTCTTAATTGTTTCTGTTGGTTACAGTCAATTAACTCATACTGATTACCACCACGTGTTCCGTCTATTTGATGCCATCATTTGTAATGTATTTCACTCGCGCATCTAGTTCAATAGTCCAGCCTGCCAGCCGCGTCCTTCACTGATTGATTCTCGCAGTTGCAGACTTCCTTTTCCGCTGGTCACTCCTCCCGCTGCTCGTCTTCAATCGCTCGGAACTCAGCCACTCATTCACTCATCAACGACAACTCCACTCAACTCGCGGCCCGGAAGCCTGCGGCAATATTTATAGTGTTCCTCCGACAATCTCTAAGGATAAACGCAACCCGAGTCCCACTCATAGAACGAAGCCAGTAATCCAGAGTTTTCTTAAGATAATCGCATAAATAAATACTGCCAGTGTAAGCAGCGTACGTGAAACATATATTAAAGTGTCGACTTGCTTTCTGTAACTGATACGCGGCCGCCGCTAGCACATAAAGACTCTGTCCTCTTCGCGTGCTCACGCCGGGCGGGCCAAAGTCAGCAGCGCAGACCAGCGAAACGTAACACTGCCTCCTTCTCAAGTCTGTTCTTCCCGAACAGACCCTGCAAAGTCCGGACCTTCGTAGAGCGCCAGTCTGTCGATGTGGACAATATTCGGTTCCGCCCGAGAGCCATGACGACAAATCCGAAAGATCACATTACTGATCTTCAGAATCCTGCAGGGGCCTTCCCAACATTTCTGTAGACAAGTTTTGACTTTCAGAAACGGAAAAATTGTTTTCCACGGATATTCACGGTGTTAATGATGTAATGGCTTTATATCAGTGAAGAGGTTTCGAAAAGTAACATCTGAGTATTAAGATGTAGTCTTTGAATATTTAACTTTATGTTTAAGAGCCCATCTAACTTTTGACATTTTCATGCGTGTTGCTCAAACCAAATTGGTAGCAGCCGAATGCACTGTAAAGGATTGAACATTTATTAGTGTAAATTAAAGCTCATTACTTAATGAGATAGTTCGTAGTAGGTGACTTGTGGAAACCAAAAGTTTAACAGCCAAAGAAAACTTAGTCGAGCTAATCCTCTTATGAAATATGGTTTTGTTTTTCAATGATTCTCGCACCGATATTCAGTTCAGCAAATCCTTTAGTAAAACGTAGTATTTATTTCCCACTCCTGTCACACGACGCCAACACTAAGATAGTAATCTAATCATCACCTCCACGTCTTCACAGTGGACGTATAAGAGAACAGGTTAGTTCAGGAGATATGTGTGATTTATTCACTTGTTTCCACTTCGGGAAGTCACAGTGACTTTTATAGCTATATCTTAGGTAAATATTACTGATTGGTTGCAACATTGATTTTAGATAAATATGACTGGTGTATATAATTTTATGACATACTGCTATAGGCAATGTTTTCCAGTTTTAGCTAAGGCAAAACTAACGAAATAACGATAGGGCATGTACGAGAAAAACTATATTATAAGAGTGGATTGAAATAAAAGTTCCTTAAAAAATAATTTATGTAGCTGTAACGCCTGCTTGTAGTACGGCACCTCGCAACGAGAAAATATTTAAGCACACAAATTTCGAATAGCAACAATCGCAGCTGGTGGGTCGGAAAACCTGAAAACTCTTTCCATAGTCCACTCGTCATTACTTCCAACTTTTCTGAAGTTTTGCTAAAGTTATACTTGCAGGCTATTCCTCCGACTTGAGTAAACAAAGCTTTACTAAGTCTAGAAATTTACACCAAAGTGAAAACGCGTAGCATTTTTGCGCACTTAGATTAATAACATTTTACATGAAAATTATTTATTAAATGCTATTCACGATAAAGTGAGCACTTTGTAAATCAACCTTAGAAAAAAAGCACTGTCCCTATCTGCATATAGTTTAACGGGCATACTGAGTGACATAGGGCCAGTAAAGTTGGTAAGTATGGTTGGAAAATAGTTCCCCATCTTAACGTCGAATAAAAAGTGCTAGGGAACTATTTGTGATAACTTAAAATATTTATTTCGTTTTCTGTTTATTTTCAAATGCATCGACATATAAAAATGAGCAGATCTGTAAACTGTTTACTTTTATAATAATATCGCAGTTTCGCTTGACCGACGCATGAATAAAGTGATAAGGTCAATGGCAAAGTTAATCTTACATAAGGTGGAAGAAGACACAACGTGCATACATGTATATCATAAGCAGGGTTTTCAAAAGTTCTCATTTTACCGTGAACAGCCTACACTAGAAAATACCAACACATCTATTTGATCTGTTTAATTGGAATTAACTATAAATGAAATATTATAATTTGT